>JAWIIS010000038.1:5453123-6833936 GCA_033682625.1 Helicoverpa zea x Helicoverpa armigera
CAAGCCAGTTTTTATAAAGTCAAGTAACCTTTAACCCGAGTAGTTGCTGTAGGTGCACCATGCATCTAGAAATAAACTCAAAAACCGAGAAGATTGGCTCAATTATGAGTACGCACGTAACTGAGTTGGTGGAGAACACAAAAGATGAACGCAGCACTGATTGCTCCTTACAGAACATTAAAAGGATTAAAACAAAGAATCATATAGCTGGCACATAAGAAACAAAGCTGGCCAACTAAAGCTCGATTCAGCCAGTAACACCTATCAATTGAGTCGGAGCGGAGCGAGCGGCCGATTGCCGTAATTTATATAAAAAGAATTTCATCGGTAAAGTTCGCCAGACACATCGATTCGAAAAAATGTTTCATCAACAATAATTTTATTATCGTAATAACAAAATTACTGGGTTTGCTGACGTGCTATTTTGATCCTTAAATATACGAATGTAAGGTTTTCGTTTAACGTTTACTTATATACCAGGGGGAGAAATGGAACCTTTTGTTAGCCTATAGCATTATTATTTCTCATTTTGTTTTGTTTATTAATACAATTGGCTGGAGGCGCAATATTGATATTCAAGTTTGATGATGACTCGCGCCAGTCTTCTCCCTGAGCTCTGTATTTTTATGGGATTTTATAACAACTGAGTTTTGTTGTTTCTTTTTCGTTTAAGTAGGTTCCCGCAAATTAAATAATTCATAATATTGAAAAACAATCTTGAATATCAAATTCAAGGGACCTAAAAAAATACTTTTCGAAAGAGAAAATAATGTTCTTTGAAAACTTAACAAGTAAAGCGTTCACTCACAATAAAACAAAATATTTTTTACCGCCGTTCTCATACCATAAAGCACGGATTATTTCTCATGGAGAAAACGGAATGACGTGAATAAATAACTCGCAGAAATATCAATTAAACAATTATGCTGTCCGAATGGAATCGTGTGTAATGATAGTGGGCCCGGCTATAACTCAGGCGCATCTGTACTACGGCTATTTGCAAAAGGCACGACATGCGCCGTGCGCGCTCACTACGTGGCCATGTCTCTTGTGTTAGCCTAGCTTATCTATTATATCTTACACATTTTATATTGTTCAGTTAACATTATTCCAGCTAAAAGGAAATTCCACCTTATTCAACCCATTTTATCGCTTAATTCCCTGCATTTAACCGATACAATAAACTATCTGGGTCATGTTTTAAATATAATAAAAAATGCAGCAAACATCGAAGATACGCCTGCAGTAATTACAAACATTAGAAACCCTGTAAATGCCTAAGGCAACAGGTGTCTTTATCAAAAGAATTTTCGTTCGTCGAAACTTTAAGCTTAACTGCCCAATAATATAAGAAAATATTTCTTGAACACTAAAAGCAGTAGGTCTCAATAAATAAAGTGCATGTTTATGTCGTAGTTAATTGACACAAACGCATAAATACTTGCATCATAAAGTGCAGCCCGGAGCGTTTCCATACGTGTTGGGCGCACATATCATACAAGTACCTATAATGTACAACAAAACTGCTGTTTACCGACTATTTTCTAATTTTAATAATTTCGCGTAATAACGCAATAAATAGACAACATATAATGCGATGCAAATGAAACGTGTGTCGTTAATACGCGCTCGATACCAGAATGTAGAACTTACAGGTTAAAATACGTGATCTAAGATCCTAACAGCGGCTAATCAATGTTGCTTATACGTCAGATTACGCAGAATCGATTCACGCGAGATCTTGACTAATATCGATTATAACATTTACATCGATACAGCTTCCTGCATGTTACAGTGTCTCCATATTATAATCTATGATAATTTCATATGTAAATTCTGAAACGGTGCCTTCATATTTCTGAGAAATTCGTACCCACCTACGTATTTGCTACTCCTCAATGTTTGTACTTTAATAATATGGCCACATTGCTTTAATAACTTGATAATTTTATTCGAATTAGAAGAGCATTTATCAGGAGAATAATGAACGTAAGGAGTAAAGATAGGATCAGGAAATGTGTTTAGGTATTTTGGAAAATTAAAAGCTTGAGATTTTTAGCTTGAGATTTTTACGTAGGCAAGTACTAAACATTTTACTAAATATTGATTTCAAAGCCTACCTTTTTCGTAGCTGATCTGCCTCTCTTGTTGCCTTGCATTATCCGCGGCCACTTTGAGCAGGCCCTGTATGTTCCTCAGCAGGGTCTCTGTGGAGGAGACGAGGGTGTCTGCCGTGGGGTCCACCGGCACGTTGGGCGGCGTGCTGGTCTGCGCTGCGTAGCTCACCGGCGCAGGAGACGCAGACGTGGGCAGCTCGCGCTCCCCGTCGCTCAAGTCACCACCTAAACAAAAGTAAGCTGTTGATAAAATATCGTGTCATTCTTTGGAATTTAATTGGAGTACGTAGTTGTTTTTATGGGTAGAAAAATGTGACTCAACTCAAATTAACATATACCAAAGTGATTTAAGATTATGGCACTGCATCCGAGGAACCCAACAGATTAATATTATTGAGACAATAATAAACGATTATTAATTTCAATAACAGCTTCATAAGAAGTCATAAATGGGTAGTGTATGGAACAAAAAAGCCTTGCAATACCGACAAACGAGGATATTCGAGAATCGCGTGCATGTATCATTCGGTTCGCAATTATTGTAGCGATGAACATCGATATCGCGTGGTGATCATCGGCGCTGGGCTTTGATGGAGTCCGCCGAGCGAGGCCTGCTTATTCCGAAATACATTTCCAATGACGCAACGTTCCCCATCGTAAATACTACTTGTCACACACAACTCAATTGTCAATAAAAAGGTGCGAATGAGAGTTCCAATTAGATGTTTTTACCCCATTTAACAAAATACTGAATTATTGTTTCAGAATGAGGATTACTTCATTATATTATTTCTCAAGAAAATCACTCACGATACTTTGAAAGCAATACACATAGTGCAACAATTTCGTGTTGGAATTTTCCGATAGGTCGTCTTCATGTTCACAGAATAGGGATACCACAAAGCCATTCGACACCGAATGGGCTGTCTCTAACCGATTTATATGCCCCGCTGCACTATGCCGCAAGTTATTCGCTACGAGGACGGCCCAGCTATTCGAATATTATATCGATTTTATTCCATAATTACTCTCCTGGTATTTCAGACAAAGACATTAATTTGGGAAATCTGATGTCAAAGGCACCTTTAAATTTTATGACGATGTTCACCTACTAAAAGTACCTTAATTTACTACAACGTGCATCAACTTGACGAAACATAATAAGTATTTATTATTTTAAAAATGACGAGATAATTACAATAATGTACGCTGTATGTCAATAACGGACCTCACACATAAAAAAGTGTTTCGATTGGCGTCTCTCACGGCCCAAAATAATCTATCGATACATTTAATTTAACTGACAAGATAGTGACCGCTCATCAAATAATGAAGACAACATCGTTTCGTCATTGTCGATGCGCACGATAGCACTCTCGGGTTGTCACAACACCATCTCCCTAATAAGGCCAATTAACAGGATCCTAAGAAATTTCAACAAACGAACCTAAACTCTATAACTAATACTAAGGACGCAGAATCAAGCGGCCCGTGCGACCGAGGAAAAGACTTCACGGATATAAAACAAATTAGATCCGAGATGAGAACGTTGATTGAAAGGAAAAGGTAACATCAGATGAACAAAGATCAAAGTTGAATGACACGAGCTTTATAAAAAGCATTTTTATAATCAGACTGGGGCGATCGTGACGAGCATGAATTACGTATCGACAGACTTAATTGTAAATAAACTATGAATATTAACCATTACGGCACAATTAATGCGAAGCAACAGTCTGAGTTGAGGTTACTGATTTCAGGTATCGATTTTCTCATTGGATCCTTTGTTTGCACAAATTTCCCGAGGCTCATCCCGTAATTCCGCGGCCAAGCGGTGTTTCCTATAAATCGTAGTCAGTTATCCGTTCCCACGCTCTCTGAGCATTTTGTGTGCAGCTTTGCAATAACCAATACACAATCCTTATTGTTTCACTTAATTTAGCTATTGTATGGAGCAAGTATTTACATTTGTGGATCAATGTTTTGATTGGCACCGTCGCGCCGCGGCGGTTACGGCACTATGCACGCTATATCTAAGCAATAGAAAATGTTCAATAATTAAATTACATTCTCATAGTTAGTGGAATTTCTTTATTGTTTATTTAATAAAGAAGCAATAAAAGTTGTAATGTTATCTCTCGATCTAAATGCGCTTGCAATGTTAGACCGTTATTTCTCTCCATCAAGCACTGATTTTATGATTTTCCCATTCTATTTTCAAATGGCTGTAATTGCGTATATAAGTTAGTGACGTCGGCCTAATAACTAGTTTTCGCTTGATTGATGATCCAGAGGAAGATAGTATACTAAATTGATTAAAATATTTAGTGCGGCAGTAAACTCATGAATAAAAAGCTGAGAATAAAACGAACCTAATACGTGTCGTCGGAGAAATTGTCATGCCATCCATCACTTGAGTCTAATGGTGTTAATAGTTCATGATATATGATGGTTAACTAAACATAGGCCTTTCTCGTGATTAAATATGATTACTCACATGGGATGAGACTCGTGCAACGTACGGTTGATATTTTCTTTTGAAATTTCCAAGTCATTAGTATTTCTATGTTATTACATGGACACTAGGCGGGCGTGTACCTTAAGCTATTATTACCCGAAACAACTCATTTTAAAATAAACGTATAAACAACATGAGGTCTCGAACTCACGTGTAAAATTGAATTGGGTCCTTTTAAGAGCTATTCATACATCATTGGGGGCAATTGCGGGCGATACTCGTAATAAGATTTTATTATATAGGACCATTACAAGCAAACGTGCGGTGTCTAGGGATCAAAATGGGAAAACGTATGGGAACGCAGGCGCGTGATCATTTGATAATCCACCGCCAGGATGCACTGGCGATGCAGTCTCTATTGATTCTTTACCATTATTTATATACTGCTATGTGGATTTACTAGCAGAATAGTAACCATTTTATATTATCAAATGATATAGTGCACTAACTGCCATTGCAGGGAATTCAACTGTAAAATAATTAAGTCGGAGCGATACCTACAATGTATCGTCGAGGAGCTATTTTACACAAGTATTTCCAGTCTAGAATAAAAGGAACCATGGTTTTATGGCTGATAATTTCCGAACTATGAATGCTGAAGGTTCCAGGGCTATTACTGGGTAATTTCGCCGTGCATTACATGCCAAGTATATTGAGCGGGTGATACCCTCGTGTTAATGTTACACGGACACTTTCTTGTCATGCCTACAGCCGCGTCGTGATTACAGCGGAAAGATCGACTCATTTATCGATACATCTAATTTATATGAAATTAAACAGATATTCATCGCTGTGAAATTGAGATTATTATATTCCGTACAAGAAAGTAAATTGCTTCGTTTCGTTATTAACCAAGGCAGATATAATAAAGAATGAGAATGTTAACAATATTTCGCGATTTTAGTGTTCAGGTTGCTAATTCAATTTAAAAGTTAGTGTAGAAGGTTTAACTCACCGTCGTCTTCGTCCTTGACATTATGATCCTCCTGGTCTGATAGTTGTGCGTCGCTTTCATCGGAGTGTGACCTTGGACTAGCTGCTGCAGTGGCTGCGGAGGGCAGGCGAGGAGGCTGAGGACTTCTGCGCGACGCGGCCGAGCTTCGCCCGCTCGCGGAACCCTCGCCCCGGTCATTCCGGTCACGGTCACTCCGCTCCGACCGATCTCGGTCACCACCAGACCCGGATTTTGAGAGGTTCAGCACCGGACTGTGACCTGGGGAAGAACCTGTTAGATTGGAAGGTTAGCAGCTTGTACTGCAGTGATACAACATTCATTGCATAAAAGGCCTGTAATAAACCGAGGAAGAATGTAGCGATGATGATTGACAAATAAGACAATGTCAAGCAATCGAATAAATAACTCTTGAGTTTAACTGTTATTTCCAGTTATAAATAGTGAAAGTAATCAGTATCAAATCTAATTAGAAACTAATTAGAAAGTCTAGCACGGTTTCACGATTTGTTTTAACTTTAAATTAATTGTTCTAATTCCCTAAATAAGACTAACTCGTGGACGTACTGTTTCAAATTATGTAAGAGAATGCACAATTTACATTGTCTGTGATAATCTTGTGATTTGGTGTGCGCTTCAAACGCGTTAGTGCATTAATGTCATAAAATGACGGAGAGCTAAACGGGACTATAATAATCTCATGACGATTATTGTCTCTTACCGTTATGTGAACCCTCCCGAGCCTTATCCATCGCCATAACTCGTTCCATGTCGCCTCGTTCGTCACGCAATCTACAACAATCAAATCGCACAATTAAAAACGTATATCAGTAACATTCGATATCTCGTTAACGGAATCAGATGTTGGCCTGTCAGGAATCGGTCACGCTACCACGCAAAATGAATCCCAACAAAGCTACTTACAAACAATTTTATCATTTGAAACCATAAAGCATACTTCCCACTGAGTTGTGGAGCTACTACAAAGGCAAACGTATAATATTATAGAACCCCGCTGCGTTTCTTTGTGAACGGATGAAGACGGTATATGTAATCATTTTGTATGCCGATCTCTCGTGCCGCTGCTACCCTAATTCTGTAGGTCCTGTTTCATTGTGAATTATTAGACTTTTGATGCTTCCGTTCCGATTCTATTTTTATTAATATTTGCTTATTAACTTTATGCTTTTTGTTTGCCCTTTTTGATTCTAAACTTTTTTATGCTTTGAGTTTGACTATCAAGTATGTCTTTGAAGTCAGTAGTAGTAGAAGTGTAGTAATAGGTAGAGCCTTTATTTCTAAGAAGCATAGAAATCAAGAATTACCTTGAAACTCAAAACTATATTTTTCATACCTCTAAATAAAGCGAGAAAATGTATTCAGACATTGAAAATGTTTTTCTCACGAAACCAAGTTAGTTCATTTCAAAGGGGTTAGTATATACCTTCTACAATTTTTGCACAGTAATGCCTTTTGAGCATTTGAATATAAATGACGTCTGAAAGTGAAATGTAACATACATAATAAGTGGCTGTTTTAAGCTTTCGCGGAACCCTTTTGTAGATTACAGAGTAGTGACAGAATAGAGAGGGCACGAACTTTTGAACAAGGATCTCTGCGGTATTTCAGATACGACAATTTATGGTTTACTGATGACTAAAACCTAAGGTAATTTATTTATTATATACTATTACTTGCTATGGGAATTTACCATAACATGCCTTAATAGGTGCAAGTAAAATTAATTAGCCACACGTTTTACTTTACATGTAGTAATAAAAGGATTAACATAATATACTTATTTTATTGAATAAAATGCCCGTTATAAAATATTTTATTCCCTTACTATTGAAATTACATGCAATAACTTTATTTTATATTATAATTTATTTATTGAACTAATGAACCGAAAACAATATGTACGTTATATTTTAATTTGAGTGGATACTCATGTTACAAAGAAACTTAATATGGTACAAAGTTTGTGCAGATCTATGCCTTTTGTCACTCTGTGTTAACCCTCCAAATGGAGTCGTTTGGTACTTTACTGACGAGTCACGGAGCTCCGTTTGAATTTAATATATTTTTCATTTCCCTCACCATTAATATGTAAATAATTCTTCAGACCGTTCAAATCTTTTGATCGAGTTTTTATTATATAAAATTGTACAAAATTTTTGAAGTGCCCTTGTGCAAATATATTCATAGCACAGCAATCATTCCATCTAACCTTATGCAAATATAATAATTAGTTGAACATTCAACAAGAACATAAGCCGGAAGTACTGGCGTTTGTCATTTATTTGATTGTATCTCAAGAATAATTAATCAACTGTAAATTGCGAACGATCGTTTTTTCCTCACACGTAACCAAACATAACACATTCTGAATATGTTTTTGTCAATTAAAAGCCCTCAACAAGGATATCCAACCCTAACGAATTAAAAAGAAATGATCGACTCATCGCCTCTCGATCGGACAAAAGATAACAGCTCAAATCAATAAAATAATAAATTATTTCCACTTCCTCCATTTTATTTTTATCTTTACAAAAGTGTTGCTTTGATTGATGATGTTAGCTCACACTTAAATTAAAACAGATATGGCTTATTTTTAAATGTTTGGTTAGGTATGGAGTCATCCTTGAGTTTATTTTGTCTGTTAATCTATTTGATGTTATCAGCTAAGGTGTTACTATTTTGAGGACGGGGTTTACTTTTCTGTTTAGGAAGTTTCCTTTGTTGCAATGCTTAGTTTTCTACAGAAGACTGTATGCCACCAACCTACCTAATCATTATTTCCTGTTATTCAGATTTAAAATCAATTAACTCCATATCTACCAAACTCTACCAAACTGTATCCCAGCGACAGGTTCATTACAATTTCCACTAAACGATTTCGCAAATAAACAATTTTCATTAACTGCAAAATGCAGTTCTAACGTAACATTCCGAAGTAGATAAATTAACAAACACCCCATCTGTCGGCAACAGCCATCATCAGTCTGCTAGCGAAATAATATTATTCATTCACTTGTCAAAACGCAAATTGGCGACGAATCGTTGCGTACAGAGCGGAATCACAAAATGAAAAACAATGGAGTTGCGTAAATCATATTTTTTTTGACAAATGGAAGAGAGAAAGATAATCTAAATTTATTGAGCGGAAAAATACTTATTTGTAGAGTTGTAACTCTTGGAATCAGTACATTTATGATGTTATCATAACATGGTTGTACAGTACAAAAACCACGTAATGAAGTCATAGCAAGGTTAGCATAGTTAACGTTAACCATTGCCATTACAGAATGGGTAGTGGCCTAAACAGATATTCCGGGGCCACGAGCGCGGACAATGCGTTGCAATCTACCACCAAAGCCAACGCACGTTGATTAGTTAATACTGGACCGTTCACATAACCTAATACCGCACTACCGACCGTTCCGAACCGTTCTTGTATGCATAATCTGATTAGCGCAAGTATTAAACAAAGCTTTCGGTAATAGTGCTGTCAATTTACATAACCGAATTCTGTACTAAAACTGCAATGTTGATTGAAGCCGTAGAATACAAGATCCATTTAACTATACCTATGTACGTAATTAAGTCTATACTAAACGAACCCCGAATTTGCATTCTCAAGAATCGATTAAGAAAATCAAATCCTGTCGGAGCGTCACTGCGTAAAACATTTGCTTGACACCCAAATCAAAAATCGTTTTAGCTCACCCCAGCGAGGGGAGGTTGGGGAAGCGTCGACGCCTCAACATTTATTATTTCAGACATATCACTCACATGCAAAACAAACTCCGTCCGATCCATCAAAAAGTTTCGTCTCATCCTCTCCCTCTGTGCTCCGCAACACAAATCGAGTGTGTAAGTACCGCGGTTTCAAGATACCGATATTAAGTCTATTGTTTTATTTTACCGGCTACATTTTTGACAAATACATATTCAAGTCGTTTTAAGAATTTGGAAAACCTTTCGTCAAAAATATAAGTTAGGTACTTTGTAAGTAATATTTTGTTCCGCCATTCAACAAAATTATTTATAAATAAGTTGAAGAATAAATAAGCTTGTTCATCCAAAAGAAATGAGCATTGTAACCCTCCAAACAGTCAACAAAGCTTCGAAGAAAATCGAGCGAAAAAAGGCTAAAAACACCTTAGGGGTTTACTAATCGAATAAAAAATATCAGCGACCGATGCCAATGTGTGGGGGAGAAATGGAATAAATTATAAAGAAAATACAAGTAGCAAAGGGGCTTTTGTTATGAGTAAAAAGTTCCAAGCATATGCAGATAACGTAATGTTGTGCTTTTGAAATGATGTAAAGGCAATATTGGCGAGTAATAACGCGGTGCATCAATTTAAGGATATATTGCAAGAGGTGTATCGTTACAAGCGGGACTTGCTGAATGCCAAATGTATGTGCTTATCTTGTTTACTTTTATGTGAGCTTTTTAGTTTTTGAAACCGATTTAAATATCTTTGTTCAAATGATCTTTGGTAATTAGTTTACTAAGACCAATATAACTACCAAAAAAGCTACTTTCCCAAGAAAACAAAAATGCTTCACAAAAATTGGCTTAAGTAAGCAGAAGCCTTACAGTAAAGTGAGTATAATTTGCCTAATCAATATGATTGTAGGTACAAACATTTAGGGCCCACTAATGCAAAATAATAGGAAAGAAAGTAACATGATGACTTGTCGCCGGGCGGCGCTCCCTACGCATAAACGTCACGACGTCATTTGTAAAAATTGCGGCCTTACAACTTCTCCAATTTTCTAACAGGGAAACTGTAGAGTCGCTTAATCGCCTTTTTTATTTTTTATCCAGATATTTTGAAGTCTATATAAGTTTATTTTTCTTATTGTCCACGGCATTTGTTTTAAGGATTAAGTATATACCAGATTTTCTATTTTTTGTGACGTTTCTGATTATTCCCATGAATTTTGGATCTTACTAGACATTTTATTAACATTAAGTGGTAAAGATAAAACCACTTTCTGTTTTTCTCAAATGTAAATAAGAGACTGATCTGTTTTTATTAAAAGTATTGTACATACGAAATCTAAAACTAGGAGTTTGCGTCTGTAAATTATATTGCATGCGGACATCGGCTCCACGGAACTCATATTCCGTAGCGGAAATATCTAACCAAAATAACCAAATTCGGGGGCGTCGAATAGAAACAGTAGAGACAGTGGGACCTCCGCGGGGGAAACCGGAGACAGTTATTTAAATTTGAATAATATAATATGAAAAAAATTACATCATTTAATACCGTAATAAAAGTGCACTAAGCGACCGAAGCATTACGCTTGCCAAATACAAGGAGGGACATGCAAATTCCGCTTATGAAACGTGAAATGAAATATAAAATGTTTTTGGTGGAAAATAAAATATGTCTTTGGGAGCTTAGGAGCTCATTACGATATTACAAGTACGTGAGGAGATTTAAGTTGTCGCTGGCAAAGCTGTGAAGATGGACGATTTTTTAAGATGTTCTTAGAGTTATGTGCAGTTCGGGATGTGATTAGATACGTCGTAAAAAGAAGATGTTGTCGTAACTATAAAATAAAACTGTTTCAGAATAAGAATTATGAGGAATACACTTAATGAGTAGGTGCTATCTTGAAAATAATACCAATCAGATGAAGTTTGCAACGAAGGTGGTGGATGGACCAGAGCCGAGATAAATGAATGCAAACCTTTCGATCATAACACATTAACAGGCTGCATATTTTGTCGATGGCGTAATGAAGAGAATAAAACTGCACAAAGTACGTATTGAAACAGCAACGTATTTGTTCGCAGTAGATTACCGTAGCGTAACGAGATTCTGATCGGGTCCAATGTTATTAGGATTTAAGCGCCACCGCGTCGCCTCTCCGGGCGCAATGTTGGATAATTATGCAAAATTGCTCCTACGATTCGTAGACCCCCAGTTTTTAGGGGCCATTACCATTATCTGTAATGGGAATGCGTTTTGATAATGTTGAATTTCATTGTACAATTATTAGGGAAATTTGTTAGAATCGCCATTTATGTTCGGCTGTTTTTTGTCAATTTTCTGTTCTTCACTTTTATTGGAAAGAGAAAAAACAATTTGCATAGGTACCTCTGAAATGGTGGTTGAAAATCATACTATCTATTCCCACATAACAGCTAACCTCAGTTCCATGTAAGTAAATAATGTGTTTCATTTTACACGAGTAAAAGTATTGCAAAATGAAATAAGCACATAAACTGACCATAAAAAAGTATCCGTTACATCGTTTAAAAATGTGTTGTAATCCTAGCCGAACAATTCAGAAACCACCGATTGCATAAATATGGCTTCAATGCACATGCATATGGAGCGACCGCAGAAAATTCACATCCATCGGCACACTTCCAATTCAATTCCTTGGATAATGTACAGCGACAAAGATATGTGTATCTTCTAGCCGCTTGAATACTAACTCGTCGATCCGCATGAGTTTCTTTGAGTAGACGGTTGAAATTGTGCATCGTTTGTAGCGGCTGCATGGCCAGGACCGACGCATGGGTAATGATTGTGATCGAAGTGATCGCTCGCGTTCACCGCAACATGTTTCCAACGAGACGATAATGGTGTATCGACGTACACCTTTTATTTTCTGCGGTGATAATATAGTTTTATGAATTCAAACGCGACTCTTTGTTACACAAAGAATGAACAGGAAGTCATAATTAAGATATAGATTTGTGACGCGGACATGGTAGATAGACATATCTCAAGATATAAACTCCTGTCTCTTTACTGATGTTATCTTGAGGACAAACGCAGTATCTGTGTCGATTTATCTCGAACCAGAGTCGAACATTGTGCCGCATCCATCATAGTTTTGTCCACTCTGTTGATAAGTATAACAACTCTATGTAGATAAATGAACATAGACTTAATAAAATTAATGTTATAATTTGATGATTCGACGTTAGATTTCAGATAAGAATTGTTTGACCCTATAATCAATGAATGATTAAGAAAAATAATATTCTTATAGTGTGTCCAATTATTATCATAATAATTACCTCATTAAGTCAATGGATGGTCAGATTCTTAAGTTTGATATACATCAAAATCATGTGAACATGGAATGAACAGCATACAAATAGCTGAGTCTACGGAATACGGTTTAAGTTTAAAAATTCACTCACTTGTTGAGATAAAAATCAAAACTATGATAAGTATCTTACTTTCGCTAAACGAAAATGAAGGTTCTAATGTGTAGTCAGTATCAAGCAGTTTGTTATGGCAATTACGCGACATCTAATTATGAAAAAATAATTAACTTAACAAGCGGAATTGTTCAACTTAATGAGTATGACAGCTTGATTATCAGATTGTAGCTACCTTAACGGATTAGGTCTTAGATATTATCATAAATCTTTAGCTAACCGAGTTTTTTTACAACATAAAAAACCGCAGTGATTAAAACATAAAATATAGAATTTATATTCGAAAATGAATGTTATATTCGTTAAACAAACGTGTTGATCGAACATTTAAAAAGCGTGTAAACAAATTGGTAAATGAACGCAACAGAAACAAGCGGGCATCTGTTGTGCACACATACATACGTCACATATCGAAACAGGGAGTTTGGCAGAAAGTAAACAGAAAATATAATTTAGAAGCAATTTGGCTCGGATATGTCCGCAATCAAATTGTCTCGTTAATACCGGTGCTATCAAAACATTTGATTTGTGGCCGGCGTAGGGTTGAGCTGTTATATAGCCATGCCATGGTTAACGTTTGATGACCCCAGCTCGTTGTCAATTATTTATGACAACTACAATGTTTCACTTTATAAAAATAAAGGAGAAACTATAAAATATTCATTACATAGCTATAGATAATTTGTTTGAAAAATGTGTGTTGTAATTATCGACTTTTTGTATGTTATTTTGTCATCGTTTATTAAAATATAATTAGTAGAATGTCATATTATGAATTTATTAGAACGTTTATCGCATGCAATTAGTTAAAGCATGTAATAGTTTTTCTTAATTATAGTGAAGAGACGCACGTAGAATTTTTTATGTAATTTTTCAGTACATTTAGTAAACATACCACAGTAAAATAAATTCTAAAATAATACAAAATTAGAATAATTCCTACGGCAGCTAACAAATGTTTGCATGGAAAGAACGCGCTTTTTCCCGATTTATGCATACTCACACTCGACTCGCACTCGACGCGAATTCAGCGAGTAAACACGTGAATACTTTTTATTCGCGTTGTTTAATTCCCCCGGGAACTGGGATTTGCATAACAAAACGGGAAAAGGTCAGGAAGCGAACGAAATGGCAAGTGTCCGGTTTGATGTCCAGTCAGCATTGCTGGGTGACGGGAGAGCGATTACATCGACCACTCTACTCGACTACTCTACCTAGAAACACGACATACGATCTTTGTTTGCTGTCATTACAATACATGTAGTTGTAGCCACTTGTACGTGATACAGAAATTCAGATCCAACACTGAAATTCATAGCGACATAGGTCAACTCGTTGAAATTTTATACAAACACTAACAAAAATAAAGTTTCACATTTTACACGTTTCGAGTGTTAGCGTTAGTAAAAATATTTTGTATCACAAATACTTCAGTGCCGAGAGGTTTGGTATCGGCATGTGACACTCGTTAATATAAACGGTAGGAAAAAACTTTTTGTATTTGGTAACATTCGTTGGCAATTTTATGTGAGTGTTTGAACGAAGCACAGAATGTTCAAACTCAGGCGTCCCGGATGCATATTCATGGTTGCTCTGCGCCACATGCAAATTGTGATTTACACACTGTAATGAATTCTTTTGATCTGTGGATTCACATATTTGATTTACCCCCATCGATGTCGGGTATTAGCATGACACGCTGATTTCATATTCATAGTTTCTGTGGTGAGCGATCTTCATTTGTTAAACGTGTTAATTACAGACAAAAAATGTGAGGGGATGTTCATGCTTCAACTCAACTCAATCTTTTTATTGACAAATGAAAATCGATTTGCGCGATGTCGTGTTTACGATACAAAGTACAAAAACTGAATTATAATTACACAGAGCTCTCAGGACTTTCATTTTTAGTTCGATCAATAAACTGAGAATCTCTGGATCGATATAAAAGCTGCGCGAGTGTTCCAAATGGAAAAAATCAACTAAAAACTTACATAATTACTTTAGTGATTCAACTGCTCGAAAGAAACGCAGAAATGACAAGACGATGACAAATGAGCATCGCTCGCATCGCAACACAGTCGGGTGGCGGACCTCATCAAATTATTCCCCACTTAAAAAATCTCCGTAAACAAAAACGGGCCAAGGGAAAAAACACTCGAGTCGCAGGGTAAAAAATAGGTATTGGCAACATTGATTGATGTGTACTAATAGGGCGCGAAGAAATGAGGCCGCTGCGTAATTAAAGGAAAAGTGACATCTTCTGTCAATGACAACGTTGTACTAGAAATAGAACGGTCACGCCTTTTGGTGAGGAAGTGATTAGTGTAACAAAGTTATTAAAAATTATTGAGTGAAGGCGGCTAATTGATCACCCGGTCTGTCGTCGTGTTACACTCGGCTAGATACTATGTGTGTTTAATTTGCGTCTGTTTTCTCTAACGATGCACGTTATTTGACACATGCAGTAGCTATTTACTGCTTGGTATTCATTAGGTTGTTGCTTAGCTACATAATCTCGTAAATAAAATATCAAAGGATCTAGAAACAGTCATACTTTTTTTACAGAGAATAAAATACTCAATTTTAATTCACGATTTAGCTTGTCCTAAGCCAGGAGTCAGTGTTTTCGGTCGCCCTCCATGGAAATGACACCCGAATGAAGGATGGAATAATGAATGTTTTCCACCACGCCCGGCACGCGTCGCCGCATAAAATAACATTTGCAATTAACATAACCAGCTGTTAGAATATATCAACTTAGAAATAAACTAGGAATTTTGAGAATGTTTTAATCTGCTAAGTACATTTTTTGGCACAGGTAGGTACAGTTCCTTTCATTTTCTCATGACATTTAAGATACTCTATAAATAGAAGAGTAACAAAAGCGACACCAAATCACCGACGGTGACACTGAATATTTTTCCTCCCAAAAGCTGCCTTATCGCTGTGTACATATCATTAGTAATGCAAAATAATGGGATACAGACACCTCGTGCCGTTTGCCAGCTAATGATTAATGCCGTTCCCCATTAATTCTTATTTTTGATGAGAAATTTGACTTGTGCTGTCAGACGCCGGATCCAGATTAATATAGGCTGACGGTGCAACTTACATTATGACATCGCGAGCCCCGTTTACACTTCCCATTTATATCGAGTTTGGGAACTTTTGCTTCTATATAAATCGAGAGTAGATGATCAGAGGTGCTGCTAAGTATGTAGAAATACAAAAAGCTACCCTTTTATAATGTACATAGAAAGACATGTGCACATTGTCTATCCTAGATGCGTGTGTTGATAAAGTGAACGCTATAATTTCTACGCGTATGTTGGAAAAATGTCTTTGTTAGACATTTTAATTCGGAAAGCCACAGGATGTAGGTAGTATGCGCGGCGGGCACAGACTCGTCCACGTGAATGTGACATCAAAGCTCACAAAACGAATAGTTCGGTTCGCCAACAGAACTATCCGAATAGTTCTCGCTGTAAAAGGGCAAAGTACAAAGAGCTAGATAAAATTCCAGTACGACCGCATCGGCGACAAACTCGGAAGGTATTCAAAGGGCTGACGACTGCCGTGACGCGGCACCCTTTACCGACGCCCTACGCATATTAGTCCACTGAAAATCAAAACTCGTTATTATTAATGATTCAACGCCATGACAATCTAAATATCTTCGGAAGCGCGCTGAAAGTTACGCACTAATCGCGCGAAATTACTCCGGACTAATTCGGGAGATATGAATGTACACAGTCACCAGATGCGATCGCCGGCATCATCATTCAAAATAGCAGAAGAAAAATCACTTAAGATTCAAAGCATTCAGTATCTTTATCTAACGGATACAAGAGTTCATTTTATGACCATTAATTTCGCCTTTTCCTCGGGTGTTTTATCACAACGGCTGCGAGGCTCTGTCGCGCGTCTCATTAATCAAAAGCATTTGTTTACAACGAAGGGAATTTGATTTGATTAAAATAATTCGCAATATCCTTGATAAATATCACCCTCGGTCTCCGTTTGATCTCACAGAAATTAATGGTGGAGGATTCAATCACGCAAGTGGTGCCGCCACTCTTGACGTTCTGTTACGTTACCGTACTGACGTATACCTACGTCGCTGATTGCAGATTATTGGTATTTCAATTAATAATAACCGGTACCATAAAGAAATACAAAATTAGTATAACGCGCTGAAGTGTTTTGAAGCTTTAATTTCAGCTTGGATTTTTTTTTTCAAAGTTTTTCACCGGAAAAAGTAGGTATTCAGAATTAAGGGTGAACAAACAATGCTATCTTGGCGTGGCAAGGGGCACGGGGATGAATAACGATCGACGTCACAGCGATGTGTGCCGATCCGGGCGGCGTATGCCGGCTCCGGGCGCCCGGCGCGGCTTAACCCGCCGCGCACCAATTAATCGCCGCCTAATTCCCACCAAAACCGAATTAAACCGGACGAATGCATTGAGCCGAACAATTTGTCCCATGTTATTCTACTATTTGATTTTACGACTCCGTTTTTCGAAAATGAATACGATAATTGCTAGTGTTAATTAACAGTAAATTATGTTTCAAAATAATTGCACATTAAAATGCATATGAAACGCCCCTGTCCAATTCTAGGTATACGCACTTAATTAAGTACATGTTGCGCTTCAATAGCAACAACAGAATCTCGGTACGCATTTGTCGTGTTAGGGCTTGTTATCTTCCGAATGAGCACTATTAACTTAGACGCGGTAATTAAATAAATTTGAATTTAATTGCAAATGAAACACAACCGAGTGCTCGTACAAGAGAAAACAAAACAAACAGTACGTACAAATTATATTAAATCAGAGATAATCCTGTCAATTAATTGGACTTAGCATTGAGAACCGGTCGCGGACGCATGCGCAAATTAAACGAACCAAGATAATGCGAGAGCAAGGAAGCCCGCCATTCAGACAAGGACATTAATATGACTTAACTACATTACCTGTTGTTCCATTCAATTGTACTTACATTAGAAATCATTTATCTCTGACATAAAAGACTACGTAGCTACATAAGAATTACCTAGTTTTAACTTAGTTTGTCATCGTAAACATTTTTTTTTCCAAATTATGCCCTCCTCGATAAAAAAATAAGGTTTATCGAAAACGATTTAAAAAATACCAATTGAATTTTGTAAAAAAATAGCGAGTAATTTCTTTAAAACAGCCCTAATCCGGCGGCCGTGGCCGGCCGATCGCCGCCTGACAGTGACACATCGGTACAAGGCTCGCTGTCCGACTGTAATTCTACCCGGCCTCGAGCCCCGGACCTACGTGTACGATTTTATATTCCAATCTACACGATTAATTAGATGGATTTGGGAACTGAACCTCATTTCACGTGTACTTTATTAATTAAAAACAACATGAACAATATCAAATTATTAAAATTAAAACCTAAAGCCAATGTACATCAGGACATCACGTTCTAATAAAACGCAACGTTTAAAATTTGTTGGAATTTTATATGATATAGGTACCTACCCAAAATATAAGAGGAATAAAATATTTTTTGCCACAAAATCAGAGCATTACCAATAAAAAGCTTTTGACATGTTACCGTCACGTGTATGAAAACCTTCAAACGCAGTAAAACCGAAGTCAAAACCGCGAAGTATCAAAGCGACTCGGCGATCAATCACCATCCATTAAACAAGAAAAGAAAAGTGCTTTCCCCCGCCGATTGGCCCTCGAATCAGCCCAATTTACATGAGAGCCGCTTTTTCCTCGCATCGAGATTAGCCCCTGAATGAGTTTGATGAATCGTTCGCACCCCGCAGCCGTCCCGCGCTCTGAGCGGTCATTTGTTAAAAATACACCCGATCCACGGATCTAATTGTCTCCTCTAATTTCACACCCTCCTGTGATATCTGCGCCCCATTCAAATTAACAAAGATTTCGCTTTGTTTTAAAATAATGATCCTTTCTGCGAGTGTATTTGTTGGTGTGTAATCTATACGACCTCTTTGAAATTTTAATTATAAATCGATCTTTTGTGGATTATGATGGTAATTGGTGAGTGAGGTGATGATGCTAAGAGAAAAAAGTTAAAAATAAAAGAGAAAAGCAGTTTTTTGTTGTATTGTCATAATCTGGCTATTTTGTAGATTCCCGAAGCTAAGTAGGTACTTCTACTCAAGGCTATTCTTACCTTTCGAGATGTTTAACGATGTCCTCATATGCCGCTCTACAATTCTCCCAAATACCAGATCTGCAGACAAAAAGAAAATAAAATAAGAAAACCGAGGAAACGGTAAGTAAACTAGAATTAAGTAGAATCATAAAATTAAGAAAATAAGAAAGATGGGAAGAGGTGATAGTGAAGTGGGATTAATTAAGGAGGTCCCTGATTCCTACAATTGTAAATTATTTTAATACAAAAACTAAAAGTATTGCTTTTATTTCATACTGTGAAGCTATGGTTTCGTCTAACTAAATAACCCAAAGAAAAGAGTTAAACGCTGGCCTCTTCTCGAAATAAGAAAATTATGCAACTAATTACTGAAGTATTTGCAAAGAAAGTTAGTAAAAAGGGTTTGAATATGAAAGGAATAATTATGAGCACTCGATATTAAATGTTCCGTTGGTGAAGCGAGGGGTCGTTGAAATTATGTTTTAAAAACAATCGTTTATATTTGTTCCGTAACCACTCATGCGTGATCGTCCAAATTGTTTCTCGATTACTTTAGCTCTTTGTTTTTCATTAAACTTTTCTTCGTCGTTTGTAATCAAGGGAACACCCTTTGTAACTAAGTATCATTTGGTTGAGGGTTCTAATTCATTGTACTTTGATTCAAGTAGCCTTAAAACATCTTGTCGATAGTTATTTTCTCAACATAAGTAGTGTGAATACTTGTGAGTACGTGTATATTTATTAATGTGTTGTGAATTATTAATTAATGTGTTATGTTTGCACTCAGTCGATATATTAAACGAAGCGTTAAATAGTATATTACCGCTATACTGTACAGTTTAATTGTTTGATGTGCGTTTGTGGAAAAACAAAGCTCTTTCTATGTTTGTGTCACTTGAGGCGAGTAAATAATAAGCTGTTTGTATCAATTTGCCTTTTTCATCGATGTGTATTCTCGTATACTTGGCAGAAGACTATAATTACGGGAAGAGTGTTATTTGTTCGTAACGCACCAATTCACAAGGAAAAAACTTGAAGAGTTTACATGACTTTAAACACCTAGCTTCTGGATTACGTTAGATGGAAACACATGTAATTACGTCACTACATAACCAAATTGTTGAACATACAACCACAAAAGTGCACCACCCACACATGGACACGCCACCCGAAATGCCTGTACATGTGTAGTGAGGAACGACAAGGTTTTTACACGAACAGATGTCACATATAAGGTTATAAGACACACTTATGTTACATGAGTGGCAGTAAGACAGTGGGGTAAGTCAAGTGAGCATTGTGGGTCTTCGGAGCGGAAGTGAGGGCATTCAGTGTTTGTACTTTTCTAACTGGATTAACTTCCCTCCCGGACATTTAACCTGAACCACTTGACCGACCTGCTTAAAGGTTTCTTTTCGTGAATTAATACGTACGTAAGCCGTTTATGACGTGTAACGTATGTAGATTTAATTTTCGGCGTTTGAATATTCTAATATGTTTTCGTGAGGTTTTGGGGTTTCAGTTTTCGGTGTTCCGACTAGATTTTCAGTAATTGTGGTACGTCAGTAATTGCCGAAGCACTACAGATTGATCCTATTTTGTTGAGTCATAAAATGTGCTTAAAACTCTGTTTACTAGAAGAAAACAACAAGAATAAAAATCGATTAAACACATAAGCGAATGTTCTTTTGTAATTAAAAGAAAAAATGTTTTAACAACTGTAGCTTGTTGTTACAAGATAAATACTTTCAGATGAACAGTTCATTATTTTCTAAAACAATCAGAAACAATGTAACAAATTCTACCTCTTGATAAACATAAAACACTGAGGTTACACGTGCCGCTGAATTTCTAAGGAAAGTCTCCATTTTCCTCCCGACTTTAAAGTCTATTTGTGTATCCATTGTTTTTCGTGCTTTAACATAACTGTTTAATGAACGCCTACATGTAGGAAATAATTTTATTTAGACGATAAACAAAGCTATTCATAAATCATAGACCCGTTTATCTTTCAATCAATAAAACCGAAATAGTCTCACTTCCTGCCTTAGGGTTTATGACAACGCGAGGCGGCTACTGTATGTCCAAACATGGACACCAAAACTAATAAAAATATAAAAGTTTGACAGATCCTGTCTGGATCAATTTTTATATTGTTTTTGTGGCTCCTGAAATTATCCTGGTTTGATCATTAAAGACTACTAAAACACGTTTTGGAATGGTGACTCAAGCAGGCTTGTGAATGAAAAAACGATTCTTAATCATTAGCTGGGCTGGCAGTATTTAAGGGTTTATATTATAAGCTCATATCTAGACAGTTCCTAAACTAAAAACAATATTCCCATATGATGAACCTATAAACAGTGCTGCTTCCATAGAAAACAACAAAAATCTCCAAAGTCACACTTTGAGGCAATTAATCAGTCATCATCAGCAGCCTTACCTTGCAAGTGCTTCCATATTGTGCATAGGCTGTCCTTTGATGATGGAGCCGTCAGGTCGTGGTACTCCGTGGTGAGGCATACCCGGCGACATGAGGGCGTGCTGGTGCATGAACCCCATGGGGCCCAGGTGCGTCGGGGGAGCGTTGTACCCGTTAGCCAGGAGGGGGGACTTCTCCATACGAGCCATTTCTGAAACAGAAGAAAACGTCTTAGAATCTTCTCAAAATATTACGCTTAGAAAGCATTTTCTCATGTTTGAATATGGTAGAAAATATCAATAAAAATTAGGAAAAGTTTGTGTTATATTTCCATAAAATGTTAATATCAAAATCTGAGCCATGAAACGGCATGAGATTCGAGGTAAACATGAGACCACTTAGGCGTAACACTCAGGTAAAATCCAATTAATGCCCAGTATTATCATTTAATTACTCGTTCCAATAATCGAATCGCCCGTAAAACGGTGTATCAACAATAATAAAATGAGCAATGAATTTCGAGACTATTGTTTTCTGGGTACCACAAACAACCCGAGTAAACATAAGGGGGGTATAGCGCAAATATTCTTAAAATGACCCCCCCGTGAGGGTGTTTTTGGAGGTGCCGGGTGGTCCTTCGCTGCCCATGACCTGTCTGCCCCCCGAGGTCACCAAACCTACTGGGGCGTCGGAAACAATTAACAAGGTGTCGAATTAAACACGAATTAACGGTTGGACCGTTAAAGGAAAATACCCTTTTCCATTGTGGCAGCGTTTTACAAAGGATTTTGGGATTGCTGAATATTAAATATTGTGTGTCGCTTTGTTCCGCGATTAAGGGCACAGGTATGTGATGCGGTGTGTTTAATGCGAAAATTTTAATTATAAGCAAGTCTTTTGGAAGACCTCCGTGTACAGAGCTCTGATTTTGATTGTTCTCGTGCCGCCCCGATAGAACAACATCGTAACCGAGCTTAAAGCATGTAGGTATCTCCTTTTTGATAGTCTATAAATGGAATACGTAAGAATTCATATGTAAAGTGTACTAAATCAAAGTATACAGTCTTACATCAAAATATATCTCACGCTATGTGTCTGGCCGGTGAAGATCATGAACTTGTCTGTCCATCGTAGTAGGGGAAAATCAATCAAAATTGTTGATCCCTAAAATACGTGCTTACATGAAATATTAAGTTTAGAACCATTAAACGGATAATTTATGAGTACACGCATGCAAATCAAACTCTAACTGAAATCAAGGGTAGCAAGTTACAAACAAACATTATGACCAATGGACCCTGAATTAATTGTTTGGGTCTATTTACTTAACTAACCGTTTCGGTTATCTTCGCAACCATACGACCGACTTCGTATTTATTATTGTAATTAATTATTCCACGTTTTGCGTGAAGTTTCAGTAGTAAGTCAACATTTTGGCTTTCGCGTCGAAAATCGTGGAAATATGATAGTCGGCTGTGAAAATGTTGTACCTATTGATAATTTATTTATACTGTTACAAATTAGGTATTTTTCCTACATAACATTCTATCAACATTCATTTGTATAGTATGTAGGCCACCTCTAAATTGCCATAAAACTAGCACCTATCAAAGTTTATTTCTAAACCGCCTATTCACACAGAGATAACATAATATTTTAACAGCGATGGTATACTCCCAAAAACCACAATTAGGTCACTAAACCAAAAAGCATATTTACAAATCCCCGACCACGGACCCACAACCGCGCCGGTCAACCGCACTTATTAATTAACTAAATACTTGTTAAATCTCGTAATAACCTGCGGTAGTAACAACCCTTATTGTTGTCTCCTTCTTGTTTACGGCAGTAAGTAGTAGCATCCCTTTCTAATTCGTAAAGCGGTCAGTGCGGTTGTTTTGAACCACTTTTCTTCCACAATGTGTGAAAAACTGGTTTTATGCGATGTTCGTGCTATTGATTTTGATTTTATGCTTTGATTTTGCCTTAGATTTATTCTTACAAAGTTTAAACTAGTGCTGTAGGTTTCTGTTACTAGAGCAGCTTACATGAAGACCATCTCCAACAAAGTTCATAAAAGCGATTAATATAAAAACTTGACACCTGCAAGCCTGGCTTGTTTACACATCCAGTCATGTTTCTGTCAGAGAGAACTATCGAGGTAGAAATGTCCGTCCCAGAGACGTTATTTGTGCACACCACAAAAAATACAAAAGTGATCCCTCACAAATTGTTGCTCAATAACCGACAAAAATGTTCATCGTTTAACATTATGACTATTATTAAGCGAATCCACTGATCAGGGCATTTAAAGAAATGAAACGTCGATTCTGAACCGCTATTATATCGATACACATCGATTTATTGATCGAATATCGACTGTCCTCGACAAATGGTCGTACCAAATTACTGGCCATTATTTCGAATTAGAATCGATAGAATCGGGACCCCAATTATATCACTTATGTGTTTAAAGGAGGTTGGAATAAAGGCAATCATAACCGCAAAAACTTTAGGGACGCACTTTCGATTATAAAAAATCCAATTTTAGGTGTTTAGCTGTTTGTTTTGATTTTTATGGTAGTGGATTAAACTTTATTAACGGAAACTCAGATGGAAGGATATAAATTAATTTCGAATGGTTTAAAATGTTTAATCATAACAGAGGAGGCAACATTTGCAAGTTCTGGGATAATGGAACAGGCATAATAACCGTTGAGTTTTATTGCAGACAGATTACAAAATGACCAAACGAGCCCCGCATAAATGATTGGCCATAAAGTTAAAGGAGCGAGTGCCAACACTGACATTGTATTCTTCTCTGACGCTTACATAATGTCGTTCGATACTTATTACTGAACAATTTTAAATACACCAATCTCTTCAGTATTGGCGAAATCTTTTTGGCAGTCTATTCAGGCACGACACACATGTGTTCCTTGTTAAACAATTATCTCCCGTAAAAAATAATTAGTACTTAATACCATGTACCATGTACCATGTACCATGTACCATGTCTTGGAAAGTGTAATTTAAAATTATATTTACGGAACAATCAAACGGATAACATTCGACGATCCGTTAAGATGATGTGAATGTCACATGACCTATTTTAATTGAAGAAATAGCACGACAGTTAATTAATTCTTTCAGTCAAACAAACATGATAAGCTTGATAATAATTTAGCACATACAGCAACGAGAGATTATCCCATTCGCCGTAATTCGCACATAAGAATGCGTGGAGTCGGCACTTTGTACACAGTTGTAACTAAAATAAAAGGAAAGCTTTATTAAAGTTTTGTTGCTGTCGTAAAATAGCATCTATCGTAAACGTAGCCTCCTAGACTTTATAACGCGGTGGTTTTAACTGGAAACCTTAACATTACCGTAATGGCCTGTAAATCATATGAAAGGAATAAATTATTGGATGCATTAAGTCGCAACGAGTAAATACGAGGGTAATAAATGCAATACAATGTAGTATTTGTGATTCCTCTTCGATAAACGTAAATAAAACCGTGCCGTATAAAATGAGGATTACAACAAATAACAACGAAGTAAAGGAACAAAAACGCAGTGAATCAACAAAACGTAGCAACTGAGCATCAGAGCTACAAAGTGTTATGGAATACAACAAATCTTGGAACGATCGGCAAAACGAAGAAACTCGAAAATGATACGAAAGAGGGCGAATTAAAACCAAATTACAGTCAGCCGGCAATCGTAGCGTTTACAATAAATACATAATTGTACGGTCAGTATACCAATGGCATATGCGATTGGCCGAAATAACGGACCGCGCGTTTGCACGATAAATCGCTCGAGTTGACGCTCCAAGTGAAACAACACAGTTTTAAATTACACTTGCTGATACACTGTCTGTCAAACTCTTATCTGCTAACTAGACTATAAATTAATTACAGTGGCAACACCTTGGTATTTTTTCTTTAATACCAATCGTAATAGCAATTGTGACTTTGACAGATCTTATAATTAGCGCTTATATCGCGAGGAACAATGAAAAGCTTGGTTTTTGCTTCGTTAGTGAACGTTGCTGGGTAGTGAATAATCGCAGTTTGTATTATTAGCTACCATAAAACGGATGCTTATTTATTTATAGCGTGTGTATAAAACTATCAATAAAGATTTTCCTGATAGCTGGTGTAGTGGACGAAGACACATTAAACTGTAAGTGTGTAGATGTGATAGGTCACACCATTAGAATTGTTGCTAAGTCACTAAGAAGACTTTTTACTCAAGGAGGTTACTTTGTATCTACAATTAAAAATCTCTACAACAAGACAAAACACACATTAAATAAACGTTAAAAATCCAGTTCCGATGTCTTACTTCCATACATTCATTGACATTTGCAACGAGTATCTAATGAAAGAACTTTTACGATCGTTACACAAAGCGATTGATGCGTCTGGTCGAACACTTCTATACACAAGCCTGATTCGATGCGTTACAAGTTGTTTATCAGTAGAAGTACAATCGTCGACACAAGTCACGCGCCGAGTACAATCAATAACAGTAATACACCATCGCCGACAAAATGCGAACGGTCAATATCGTGAGTCAACAAGACTGACCGATAGACTGAGTTGCCAGGTGCGGGCATAGAAATATTGCGACTTATTTATTGCAAGATGTTAATTTATTGTAAAAGCTGGCCACTATTTTTCTAATACGCTAAATAATACTCTACTTAGACTAGACACTTTTGTAGCAACATAAATATTATACAGCAAATTGATGCCCATTCCTTTACTATTCTTCATAAATCATACTTTATAACCGCATTAAAATGTGTAATTTAATACACACAATATTACGCACATATTCCGGTAATAATTCTGAAGTATTAAGTTATTTCATTTAATCTTATAATGAGGCTAACTCCCCTACATTGGCAACACCGACCGACTTATGTCTTGCCATAAACTCTTTCATTTGGCTCGGACGAGCCTTATGAACAATAAAACGTTGAGGGCTGGAGATTTGGACTGTAATAAAATATTTGCCCTAGCACACGCTAATCCGCGTCCCTTACTTACGGACGCAATTTGAGAAGTTATAGTCCGTCTGCAAAGACGTTCATCCTTCGGCAATATTACACGTTGTTACGTATAAGTACTGTTTGTGATTTAGCTGTGTTTGATGTTCGTTCAATGCTTTGGGGCTACAATTCATGTCATGTACTTAATAAAATATCATATCGTGTTGGAAATATTGAGATAACAAAACATCTATATCACTAGGACTTTTCTTACAAATTGGTCTGACCTTTCCATGGTATCGGTTTAATAGCAATAAATAAATAAATATCTTCTAAAGTCACGAATACGTGGTATAGTAATATTTGCATTTGTTGTTACTTTCATAGATAACTAACAATTTTAATTGAATAATAAAATAACTCTGCAATAAATACAGTGCGTTGCTTCAGCCCCGAAGCGTTCTAATATAAAAAGCAATAAAAAGAAAATTCGGCGGTTCACACCATACGAGAACATTAATCAAGTTCCCGGGAAACCGGGGAAATCTTTACACATTACCAGCCAATAGGATGGGAGTTTAGCGGCGATTCCGGACTATTTCAACGATCCAAATAAAAGTTCCTCCCCCGATGCGAAAGAGGGTCAGGCTTAATTACTCGTAAATTGACCGGGACACAGTTTTATTCCGGATAAATGCACACGAGGATAACGATGTGTCATACGTGTTATTATGTTTCGGTTACGAATCGGACATTAACTGTAACAAATATACTAGAAAAAACATTATATTTTATCACATATTTCCCTAAACCAACTTTGAAAAATATCACAAAGTTACCCGTAAGGAAGTGGACGTGAAAAACTAATCATATTCTACATGTTCTATTTGTATTTTTTATAAAGAAACAACTATTAATCTATTGCTGCAGTAAGCCGGCCTAATGGACACAACATCCTGAATATAATGCCTATTTAACTAGAATAATCTAAGCACCTGAGCTCAAGTATCTACTTAATGTCTTCAGTGGAATTAAATGTGTATTAAACGATCCCATAATTTTCATTTGAAAATAATCATCTAGTTATAACAGGAAAGAAACATTTACTATACAAAGTATTAGTATCTAACAGTCCCAATTCGTAATATTAATAAAATTACAAGGACTACAAAGTATATGTGAATGCTATTTGTTAAAAACGTTACAAAAAGGATCAATTCATCCGTGAATGTTAACAAAAGATGTCTGCCATTGTTACATAATAAGTAGCAGATACTGAAACATCCATCCATATTTTTATTAATATCGCACAAAAGAGAGATTATCTGTCAGTGGTTTTGGTAGCAGCTGTTATTACCATGTACGCTTTTGAAGTTATACTGCTACTCTATAATAAAATAAAATATTAACTCTAAATCAACAGTAGCGATAGGTATAATCCACATAAACAAGCTATGCTAAGCTCTAATTAACAACACAATAAATAAACAACTGCGAAATCCTATAATTATTAAAATATAGTGGCCTTGTCGGAAACTATATTTTCGAACCGTTTGGGGTTGAAACCCTCGGGTCGTGGGGTCCGAATGCCCACATTCTATTTAAAGATCTTTCTAGGCGGCTGGTTGACGCTTCTCGTGACCAGAAGGCTGGCTATTACCTCGGACAAAGAATCAGCATGGCGATCCAACGAGGTAATGCTGCCAGCCTCTTGGGCACGCTCCCAGTTGACAGCGATGGGGACGAATTTTTTGACGCTTTTTAGTTGTTTGTTTTACTAGGATAGTTTTTGATTTTTATTGTAAATATGTATTGTAAATATTAATAACAAAATAAAATAAAATTGGTTTAAAATATTTATTGCATTAAAAAATATGTACACCAAGTTGGATTACGTAAGCCGTCTTACTAAATAGAGCTCTAAATAATTTCTACTTAATGCTATTAATAAAATACTCGATAATAATAATCGCCATTAACAGGTGCAGTCGTACACATATGCTCTAATTTGTAAAATATCAGAAATGTAGCGAGCTGTCGCCACTAAGAAAAAAATAAGTGGAATAAAGCGACGACTCCCAAGTTCCATTTTCAAACATGCTAATAAAAAAACATTTAATTGTCAAATTAATCTTGGTCGTGTATGACACTCGGCCTCTTCGCAGTTAATGGGTGTTATTACGTGTCGTCAATTTAATAACAAACGGACTTGAGTTACGGAAGAGAGAAACATGTAATTTTGAATCGAGTCGATTGATCGACAATGCGCTCGAATACGAACGACGATCGTGCTCCGGGCGAAACCGTATAGACTTGTTGATAAGTGGTTATAAATCAATCGTATTAACATAATAATTATCGGTGTGATTGGTTGAGCATCGTATCGTGATCGAGGACGTTTCTACAAATATTCTAAGACTTAATCGGAATACAGATTAGTTCGATTTAATTTCAAACGTTAATTTAATTTAACAACGGCATTTTGAGAAGTACCTATCGCGTTTGAAAATCAATCAAAATTTTCGAGTAACTACCTATGCACCAGATAGCTGGCTTTAAAAAGTAATTGTAAGCATTAATTAAAATAAATAAATAAAAATTACTTACTTCCACAAATAACGGAATATGTAAGAATGCGGCTGGCAGACGCTTACAAAACACCGGTATTGCTAATTAAAAGAAATTCCTTCGCTATGCTTTTCCCCGGACAAAAAACGCGAATCCGCCACGACGACTGCGAGGTGTGAGCAATGTCATAAGTGGCTAGTAGAACGACATTTTAATTGTAAGCGCCGCTCCACACGACACAACGTTGGGAATTAAACACTGCGTACAACGGAATTACTGAACGCATGTATGGAAATTGTCTCGCGATGTAAACACTTCTTGTGACGCACTCACAAGAAACCTCTATTACTATGATGGCGGACGAAAAAACACGAGTTAGTTAATGTTATTACGGCTACACATAATATAGTAAATTACATCAGTAAGATAAGGTCTTTGGATGAGCATTCAATGGTATGTATTAACACGTTTGCGTAAGTTCCTGAGGTCATTGGCCCCACTAATTTGATTATGGAATCGTATACCTAGTGTTTAATTTTTTTGCTATAATAACGAGGTTAGGACATACGGAATGGTAAAATAGCGATTAGGACTAATCATAATGCATTATTTTGTGGCACTATCTACACGTTGAGTGAGAAATTTGAAATGATAGGCCACCTGTTATTAGTTTATCTATTGCCCTCCACGGTACGGTACGTTTGAGGGTGACATACCCAGCAATACACCGTGAGGGATGGAATTCCACGCACGATTCCAATGTTTGGAATTCGAAATATCGGTAGCGACACACGAAGCAAAGAACCGACGACGTGTACCTATCTATTGTGAATATTACCTTATGCATATTTGCTTTAACCCTTTCGCATTTATTTGGACCGTTTCATCGGAGGTAGTTATTCTAGTCTTGTTTTCGCATAGTTATGGGTAAGATTTTCTACATAAACGTAGTTGGTTTTGGTCTTATTACTTACCATATTACTATATTTGATCACAGGAGTCCTACTATATACTTCTAGTGTTTAATTAGAAGCACCAGTTTCAGATATAACTGCTACATTAAATAGATCGTCGGTTGCAGAGGAATGCAACAAACGTAAATCTTTCATTAAACAATTCAGCAATAGCAACTTTCAAAAATAACTGGCACGGAACATTCTGATTCTGACATATGATGTTTATTTGACAAATCGCAGGACGTTTGTGCGCGCACGCAACTTGTCAAATCGATATTTATTGCGAAATATCCCAATAATTGAAAGTCGATAATCGATTTAATCGGCAATGCTGATTGGTGGCCGTAATCAGCAACTGCCGGCGCAGACGCACGCGTCTAAGCGCAGGTGGACACAAACGACCTCACTTTTCACACTCATTACCATACAGGGTTACAAGTGATGGTCCCATTGAAACGGCGTAATAACGACTGCTTTAATTAAAATGTTAATTGCTTAATTTTTATTGAAATATCCTGTAAGGAAGACTAATGTAATGGGGGGATATTTATTGATGCGCTTGTAGGCCACCGCATTTTTTTCGAATTTCATTTCTTTACGTAGTATAAGAAATGCGTTAAAGCGGTTCTGAGCCGTCAATAGTTACCGAACAGCATAATCTTCGGCATTGCGAATGCGAGTAATTCCAGCCAGTTACTAAGAAAATAAGGTAAACTTCTTTCTGTTTAGCGCGAAACTGAAATAATTACCGAAGTATTTTCAATTAAGTCATTAATGTAACTTACATTACTATGTGGTGGGTAACTGTTATAGTACAGTCAATTATGTTCTTTTTCTTACAATTTAAGTATCCTCGAGGCAATCTACGAGTTCGTTGTAAGAACTTACGGGCTTATTATGCAAAAGTGACTGAACTATGCAAAACTATTTTAAGTTATAGAAGTAACAAAAACTTCAGGAGTTGACACCATGATGTAGGGAACTAGTTAACAGGAATATTGCAGGGACCAGTTCTTTTTGTGGTATTTTTGTTTGAAGCCTCGTTTACAATGCACTTATGTGCATAAACTTCATATTCCATTACGTGTCATTCGCTAGAACGAAATGTCTTTTTAAAAATGCATACAAACGTTCATTTACTCAGCATACATAAATAGTTATGATAAAACGCCGATATTCAAATAAGTCGATCACTACTTAGTATCCGCAGTTGTCGTAAGTAGCTAACACTTCTCGAGTGGTTTCGCATCGCTTCGGCGTTTAATTATTGTTGCCACCGCGTTTATTATTACGATTTCCTTATAAGGGGCAACGGCAATTTGTTTGATTACTTCCAATTGCCAGTTGATGTTTAAACCATTAAAAATTGTAAACGCAGCCGTGGATAGCAAGAAATTGCTATGATTGCCGACTCTGCTGGTGTTTATCGTACGTTCTTGCAGCGTTCGATACGGAAATGGAAAAAATGGGCTTTCGATTCACTGATTGTGGAGAATATGCGCTTTTTGCGATCCGATAAATGTGCAATAACGTTCTGCGTAATAAAAAACGCGACTTAGATAATGATCGTCTGTTAGTGTGTGTGTTTTTACAAATGGACATTGTAACAGACTTAGAAGAAAATATAACAAGGCGATTATAAGTTGTTGTCAGTACCTCTTTAATTGAATGCATATTCCAGTTTAACTCATTAATTGAAAATTATCCAGTGATTTTAAACAATTATCGTGCCAATTAACATAAGATAGTTGTAAACTGCAATGAAAGTGTTAATACCTGGTACAACAGACTCTTCATTGGTATATCTATCTATCCCATCAATCCTGCGTTGAATGTGGATACGAGTGGAACTTAAGAATTAGTTCTCTTAAAAGCAGAAAAGTAGCCTCATGCCTTTTGAAGTGACAGATAAGTACCTACGTCGCATAAAACTTATCTATGTATGTATAGCTACATACATGGTATTCTATCACCATTATTGACAAATTTAAGTGCACTATGTAGGTAGTTATCTCTAAAGATCCAATAGATAAATAGAAGTGAGATGCTCTGATTACGCAAAAACTAAGTTACGTTTTCTAATGAAACTTATCATTACATACAACACAAAACACAGACAAGGAAGATGTCACACACTTTCAGTTCTAAACATCAGGTACGATTGGCAGACTAACGACGAGCTATAATATAATGTAATTACCGACATCTTCTTCTCATCATCTATCATTACTACAATAATCATCAATAATATAATCAAAATGAACACGAGTATCAATCCAACAAACAAAGGCGTGAACATACAAGAGATTCGTAAATTGACTGATCCCTCCTTCCCTTAACATAAACAGGCAAATCCTTACTTAATTTCAGTCGCAGAATTCAATCAGAATGTAAAGCTTTGTGCCCCAGCGAGTAATGTTATAATGCCTTACATTATCCCCCCGCTGTATCCGACTCGCGGCGACACCGTGCCGAACCTTTAATTATTATCAACACATCATTTTCATGGCACTTTCTAAAACATTAGGGCTGTCACTACATCCTTCATCGTGCACGTCAAATATTTCATTTATTAAACTTTTGCTTTAATCACTCTTTTGTATCTTTATATCGCAACATTAAATAACCATAAATCCTTGTTCTACGATAATTTTTATAATCCCCAGACCATGTCGGACTGATAAAGTTTTGTAATAATTTGCACGTCCAAGATCTAAATTATGACTTGTAAATATAACATTAAGGAAAGGATAAACTGCATTCTAATGACTCTTTAAAAATACATTTACGTGAGACCTTTATCACGAATCAGAGTCGTAACGCGGAATGAACAACCGTTTAGATTTAGCACCTTAAGATAACCATCGCTGGGTAACCCTTTCAGCGAGCACGTGGGCCGACACATCCCTTTCGCGCATTTCATATTCCTATTTCCATTCCGTTCAACCTTCGCAGGAGGATTATATTCTGCCTCCGATGTTTTCGTATCCTATTATTTCACAGGGTGAAAATGGGCCACCCGCCACCTCACTCACTCACTCAAATAGTGACACCCCTCAAATACATGTGTGACGTGTACAGATTAGGTGGGCACCTGTGTGAGTGCACCTTCCCAGGACTGTTCTGCGTGAGTGTGCGTTTGTTTCATCAACTGTAAACCACTGTCAACGACTCGTCAAAATAATATTGGCTTAACGCCGGAGCCCGTACAGATATGGTACATGGAAACTTGATACACGCACGAATTTAATTAGAATGGCTTTAATATTATGGGTCATGGAAAATTATGTAACAAAATTATAATTTGTATCACACACCTGTAGGTATACATTTTTAAGTTTGAACGCGATTTATCCCTTATGATTTGTTTAATTTTCTTTTTCCATTTGAGCTGATCTGATACTTTGAAGGAATCAATTTGGAAAAAACTTTTTATAAAAAGGGTACTTACTTAGAATGCCTGATTTATGTACGTTTGTACATAAGTAGTTTTATATTGCAATCCTTTTACTCATACTTATCACATGATTGTGTTACATGAACTCATTTTACACAAATAATAATTGAAATATCAAAATCAGTTAAGATCGTCATGCACACCTCTATAGGTATATACAGTAACAGACACAAGAAACGAGCGCTTCGCATCTCAAATCAAACCCCTCGCGAGACCATCCATCTTCCCACTAATTGTAAAATAATTAAAACTAACTAAGCATAGATGGGATACGAAACATAATAACGAGAAATGATACGAATGCACGAAGAACGAGGGTCGCGTGTTCAACAAAAAATGTGACTTGTTTATGGAATGGAAACGCAATAAGCGCAAAACAAAGCAATGCTTATTTCAGCCATGAGAGCGTTTCGAATTGCAAATTTCGGGAAAAAAGCGAACAAACTACACTCAAAGTCAAATGCGGCAGTGCGCGATAAGCAAGTGCCGCTTATGCAAGATCACGAATGTAATTGCTCCCTTGTCTGGCACGACACTTCACGCCGGAGCGAGACGAACTGCGCCTAATGCACACGATCAACAGAGATGGCGAGTGCCAGTATCAACAAAGCCGTAAGCGACAAAAATGATTGATTGCTAGCCGTCTTGCGCTGAGCTCTATTTAATCACTTTATTCCCTTTTCTCCGTTTGTGTTGGGATAATTTTGTATTTGTGTAATTTGTATACGAAATGAGCAGGCATACCTCCCGAGAAGACGGGGATTCATATCCGGCGCCTATCCGGAGCTTACACAAACCCGATTTTGATGTTATCACATGTCATGGTACCGTTTGTTTTGATTTATATTACAAAGCCAGATTAAGTTGAGATTAATCTTTGGGTTAATAACTTTGTGTTTAATTCGCATTTTACGTCATCATTGGGAAACATAACACACATTTGTTATGGTGAGAAATTTGATACTGTTGTTTTCATCCAGTGCTTTAATTCTAGTGACATCATATCTTACACTGTTCAGGGGCGACCCTCATGGAAATCTAGTCTGTTATTATCGTCCCTGCTTGTTGCAGTCTCACTTTAATTATATAGCCATTTATTGCTCTGGTACACTTGTTTGCCCATACCTACATACTTATGACAGAATTATTGCAAGCTCCCGACAAAAGTCCGCTAAAGATCTATCTTTTCTTAATATAGACCTAACTGTTTCATTAAATTAGTGAAACTCACCACTCATATGTCCGTTTTCATAAGGCGAGTACTCCCCGTTCTCAAGGCGGTGCTTCTTGAAGGGGTGTCCAGGGAACTGCGTGGCTGCGAGAGACAGGCCCACTCCGGACGCGCGCTTCGGTGGTCGGCCCGGTCTGGAGCTGCGGACATAGTAGCACGTTACTGCCGTTTAAGATGATACACTTAACCTATGGAGGACGTACCTAGTACTAAAAGCTAGAATAATGTAATGTGTAAATACTCAAAAATTCTTAAAGATTTTCGTTAAATCTATGTGCCCCTATACTCATTAATAAGGTCAGATATGGAAACTTCTGTCAACCATATGTATTATGGCATCTTGTATTAAAAAGATAGTCGTTTGGTACAACCTCATTTGTGTATTTGGACATTACTTGTACTTGTATATAAGTATTACTGGGACTTGTTGATTGGATTAAGAAACATGTTTTTATGTTATCCAAGCAATACAAGTTAGCTCAAGATTACATAGAGGTATTTGCAGACTTCTTATGATTAACATAACTGCATGCAATTGCTTTTCATTTACTACGACAGTTGATTTTCTATCTAAAATAATCAGATCGATATAATTTGGTTGTCAATATTGACACGGTAAATGCTGATAAAATGCACATTGACTTTCAGAACGTGTCGACAATAAAAACTATTTAATCATATACATTTGAAGACGAATTAATAATTATTGGTGTAAGTATAGCGCTAAGCAAAGTTAATAACACTTAATTGTATAATACTTGAGTAATTACAGTTTTGATTTACTAAAGTAGTAAATTACGTTTGTCAAGTGCATCAACACAAATCACTCAATTTATTAGCGCAATAAAGTCACAGACGTGTGAAAAAATTATAAAGCTAATTGATAAAACCGATTCAATGAAAAAGCGAGCATAAAAATCGAGTAAAAAATCGATCAATCCGCTTTTACACATAATTCATGCATTACCATTCAGTACCTGAGTACTATGAGGCAAATTCTCATAACAGCAACAAAAGAACAATAACTGAAATAGTCATTAATTAAATTCAATTAAAAGTGAGCAACGGGAGCTTTTCATGCGGTATCTTTGCACTTATCAGATAAATCAAGTTCAGTAAGGGTGGCTGCAGATTTATTTTTATTTATTTCACTCCCCTAAGATTTAATACCGCAACACGTCGTGTCGCAGTTTCCACAATTTCACGCTTATTGTTTTCCCATCCGTGATTTATGTTCACGTAATAGACAACAGTATTTCTTGGACGCAATAAAGTTTGTCACCTAAATCTTTGCCCTTAAGCCTATTGCGTACTTGCGGACCTAAAACTTTGTTTACCTTTATTGCTAGAGTTAGGTACTATTAGTTGGCGAGACAATGAAATGGCACTAGTGAGTCATTCGGAAAGTCTGTTATTGATAGCGCTAAAATATCGCCTAACTTATGTCTATGGCCTTCAAAATCGAAATGACTTTACCAAGGAATTGGAACTAACGACTTTGTGATCATATTCATAAGTTTTACTTTATTAGTTTGACTTTGGTATTTATTGTTTTGAACAATGCAATTGATAGCAATTATAACTGACGTTAGAGCTGTTTTTGCTTGTTTCAAAATAATGCTGGGTCCACTTAAGAGTGCAATGGATACAAAAAAGTAAAACTATATAAAAATTGATTTCGAAAAAAGAACTGGGTCAAGTATCATCATCAAACAAACAACTCACTACAAAATAAATGTAAAGTAAGTAAAAATATCACATTGCGAGACCTGTGCTCAAGTACAAGAAGCTAGGATTTTGTTGTCTCTGTAGCTTTTTGTTGTTGGAAATTTAGTCATAAACTAACACAACATTTTGAGTGGCGAAAGACTGATAAAAGGCGACTACGAGGTTTTCCACAGAGGAAATTCAATCAGAACCAAACGGGTACCATAAGTTTGTTACTGTACCTAAAACAAATAGACCCGTCATACAACTATTTTAATTGGTATGCTGCACCATTAGAAATAAATATATGGACAGCAGCAGCTAGTTGCAAGTCCAACTAATTGGCGGCGCGAAGTAAGATCAATTACAGTGGTAGCTAATCCTCACTATATGACGACTAGGTACCATCAGAGGCGTCGGCCAACTTCGGCAATTATCGGGGGAGCGATGCTGTTATCATAGTATCGGCTTACGCAGAAACTGAGTCTCGCCTATTTATTTTTATGTCAGCAACCGTCATTATGAGACACTCCATTAGCTTGGATTGCGGTGAGACTCGTTTTCGGTTACGCTTTAGGGTGCGATTGTATGGTGTGACAGTTTTTTTTCCTTCTTCGTTGCCGTCAGATAAAGGGTTTGTTATTTTGATGACCAATTCTATTTACAAAGTAACGGACCACAGCAGCTAATACCAGAAAAAACGTTAATAACAGATTCGAGTTTTCTGTCATCTCCGAAACATTTGACTATCGTCGACGAACAATTATAAAGTATAAATAGTTGGAATGAACTTCAAAAGGCCGCACATAAAAATTGATTTTATTTTGGGTGCAGGCGAGTACAGTCGGGAGCAAAAAAAGCTGAACACAATCGCGGCCGCGACAAAATCGAATATTGAAAGTGTCGAGGGACAGAGATAAGGAGAGCACGTGCCGCTCCCTTGCCGCCACTTAGGCCATACCCGTAATCTGAATACCGCAAAGCTCACTGCGATAAACTGCCATTAAAAAGCGTTCGATTTATTACCGAACGATTTCCGAACGATTTATACGGGTGTGCGAAGTCGAGAGAGTATCATAAACCAGAGGGTCCTAGAGGGTAGAAACTTACTCAATACTTTGTATCTACGAAAAGTAATGGACTAATGTGATAAACTCGACTATAATAGCGATACTAGTCACACGACATGAGTAAAGATTTTGAAAGCGCAACTAGCCATCTACGCAAAGCATGTAGGTAACTGAAAATGGAAATTTTACAATTAACTTGCTTAATTTTTTAAAACCTTCATAACTTTATGTTTAGTTTCCTAAAATAAAGACGTTCTTTAAAATATGGATTTTCTTGACTTAAAAGAAATGGCGATGTCCCTATTGCATCCATTTATCAATAGAAACGAAGATCTTTCATAAATTATTATAATACCACATTCTTCGCAAGATTTATAAAATCAAACACGATTCCATTCTGTACATCATACTCTTTCCTCCGACCAACCCTAGTGAAACTAACACCACGTATAGTTTTGCTTTTTGTATATTTGCTTGGCAATATTCATCACTCACCGCCCGTGTCACTGATCAAATAGCACCCACAAAGGAGTCCCCAGATATTTCTGACAGATATACCCTTGATAGATAGTTTCACAAACATTACTACACAAATCCTGACGGATACTGTAGAGATAAATTGAAAATCTGTGGTACATACAAAGATAAAGTTACTACCGAACGTGACTTGAAATAAAACGATACATATCGTCTAAACTAATCGGGAGTAACTTCAATCTCCCCGACTTCATAAAAAACTAGGATCTTTAACACATGAAGCTACTAAGTATACAAACAGTATGATCGCCATCGGCTCACTATGAATAGACGGTGCTCTTTGTTATTATATTTGTATTACTATTCTCAACTCTTAGTGGACGTGTTCACACTCACTGTTAATTACTGACACTAAATCATAACATTCACGTGGCGTAAACATCCTTCCTACTACAAGGTAGTTTTTTAAAAAAGTGTAAAGACCAAAAACAGCTCGCTGACAGCTTATTGTAAGCTAATAGTCATAATCTGTGTATTTTATGTTTTTGTTACGGGAGCGTCCGATTATTTACACGTTACAGCACTACGACCCGTATGGGAATGTTTACACATTAAATTAAAAACTCTTTTTAAGTTTTGTTGGTCCAAATTTATCCTTTTCCCGAAGGGCATGTCATCAGGAGAGATTGTATCTTATTGCTATTAAGTTAAAGCTTATTTTCATACGATACCTTTGTTGATACTTAACGCTTCTTATTTAATGTCACTGTTGTTTTATTTGCTTCGAATTTGTCGTTTTAGTGCTATTGGATTAGTAGCCTTTTAATAAGATTGTAAGGTAGCTTTATTTACAAATAAATTATTTTGACTTAGTTAATCACTTTAAAGATTTCAGTCTGTAGAAAGTATACCTATCTAGGATATCCAGAAAAATACGTATTTCTATTATATACCTGGTATGCAGGGATTAATCTTAGTAAAAAAATCGTCTTTGCCCTCATAATCTACATTATAATTGAAAAGTACACAACTTTCTGTATGATTTATGCTTCTGTGCACCTTTTATCGAAGACTCCTAAGCTAAGAGCAAGAATTACTGTACATCCAGTTTGATGCATTATTTCCTTTTCAAGTTAGTATCTCGGAAACACCATATCTGGGTATTACACCAAACAATGAGGCTCTGTCTTAAAAATGGCCCAAGAATCGGTAGACAACGTAAAACAAACGCACGTTATCTTATCTAGTGTAAACTCAAACGCAGTAGCAGTTTGTCTTGGGTTCAGTGCAAACATGATAAATGATTTCGGTTCAAAAAATCGTTGCTCTATTTTTTCCTAAACGAGTTCCGGTCGAGATGTAATCTCTCCTTGAATAGAAACACCTATTCACCTTGAGAAGTACCTGAGGAAGAAGAGAGGTCCGAATTATTGATACGTCTCATAACTCATTTATTTCCACTAAACTATAAGTTACAATTACAGATTCTAATAAACATAAATTCGACAATTCTGTCCAAATGACGAAACTTTCATCATTAAAAACAATGTTTTAATAAAACCAAAAGAAAAAATGTAATTGAAGCCAAAAATTAGAGGGCACTAAGACAGTAACAATAAAAAGTGAAAGCAAAGCCGCGTTTAATTGTGTCGTAAAAATAAAAATTAAATAAAAAATGCTTTGGGGTGGAAAAGTTTAGCGACCGTAATTCTGTAGTACAATTATATCATGTTCTGTTGCAGCAAGATGCTCTCCTAATGTTACCTGTCCCAAGGGCGAGGGATGCTTTTTAATTTATTAAAACTTAGTTTCTTATTTCGTGGAAGAAACGTAATACGTTATACAAAGAACATCTACAATTTTAACATTAGCGCACTGAACCGGAAAGACGTGTTAATTTGAATTTAAACATTACAAAGCGTTTTAAACTAAATCATACATTAGATTTAGCTCTAACTAATGTGAGCAATTAGATATGCAAGAACAAAAACAAACTCAGAAATTATAATTATGATATAAATCTTGTAGCTAAATGCATACGGCCGTCAAGAGCAACTTTGTATATATGTATTTGCATATGAAATAAAAATTATTGCAACTTTTTAACAACAATTTAATGAAGCATTATTTTCTTAATTTCAGTTAAATAAATTCAAATCATCGGAAGAGGGGATTAACCTCCATGACTCTATAGAGCAACAGCTCGGTTTAATAACACTGTTCTATCTGACAGTACAATCATAAGTTAATGTAGCAAGTCACCGCAACAGTCAGGTAGCTGCTACGTTTCAATTTCTTCGAGGCATTTTATTTACAAAACTAATTACGTTTGTCCGATAGGGTATTAAACAGCTCCCGGTGCTTCACTTGATTCGTTGACAGTTAATAAAGACATTCCAAACGTAGTTTAGATCTTAGTCTATTCCGTCTGCGATGTGATCGCTCCCTGATGAAGTTATTATCGCCTCTATTATTTGTTTCTTTTTTCCACATTCGACTGTACCATTCTGTTAATCATCGTCTATATAAAATGTCTTATTAGCGATAGAATTAGATACATAAAAATATTAACTGGGTCGGACACGTTTTTTTATTGTTACTTTTTTTAATTTTATTACTGTTGGCACGAACATCATTGTCGGCACGCCACGTGGTCCGGATAATTGAAATGTCCAAACACTAAATTTATAGTTTGTACAACGTCACTATTTCTTTTTTATTACTCCTATCGATGTTGCTCCCATTGATCTAACATTATTATACTGGACACGTCTACCGCCGGATCTGTTGCCTTGTGACCAGAACATGTGTAGTTTTAATTACTAACTAATAAATTCATAACATGTCTATGTATTTTTATTAAAATGTCATTTAGAATTTACATACATTCATATTAAACATAAGACCCGTTTTAGTACAAGAAAATGAAGGTTGAGAGCAAACTCAATAGAAATAATATTAATCCAACTTCAGAAACAAATGTTCTAGCAAGAGAACATTAAAATCTTAAATATTAATTGTAATAAGAGCGGCGTAGTCCCCAACATCCCTTTCTGCGAATGCTGGGGCAACATAATCAGCCCCCAAGGGACAACCTCTTGTAATTAGCAGCTGTTCATTTCTTAATTTCAATATTTAATTACAAAGGAAACTCGATGACTGCTTCGTATAGAAAGAGACGTCATCTTCAGAAAGTCTTTCGAATCGGTTTTGTTTCTAATTCGCTTTACAGTATCGTTTGATATGGCTTCTTTATTGTTTCTTTGGCTGCTGTATCAAAGGATGCTCGAGTTTAATCACTTATCTGGACAGATCGTACTTCTTTGTGAAGTACTTTTTATTCTTTCAAATTGATTTTATTGAAGCTTGATGAAAGTAGAGTTATTTCTTCTCTAATGTTTAATGTTACTTGGGACATATGATAGACGAGACAGAATTAATATAACTTTATCTCGAACACTGAACAGCCATCGTACAATTTCCCTTTTGTCAAGCCCTATTGTAAGACGTAATGGCTCCCGACATATTGTCGTTTTATTTCATTTCCCAAGTCGCTATGAAATTCCCTTTTGCTATTACCTGTCTAAGGATTTCGCAACTTAAAGACTGTCTGGATAAATTTTGAATGATTTTAGATTAAATGTACGAAGCTTTAGGATTTCAGTCAAAATCGTATTAGGTCTATTCTTAAAAGCATTGCTGTTCTTTTGTATGTTTTATATGTAAGGTATGACAAAATTTTTGTGCAAACAATTTTTGCCAGGGTGTGAAAATTGTGAATGTGTTTTCCCTTTGTGGTATTTTTCATTGGGCACTTTTCAATTGATTCGGCATCAGTCGAGATGCGTGCGTTTGGCACGTTTTGTTATGAATCGTTGACGGCTGTTGGTTTGGACGTGTCCATTCACGCTCGCCCTGTATTGGTGGATTGTTTTGTTGCGTAAAATTATACAATTTCTGGCCGGGTGACCACGCGCGGCCGGCCAACACCACTGTCACGCCCTCCGCCATACGATTGAAAATGAAAAATCTATTATTATGAGTTTTAACAAAAGGTCGCTCGAACTTTTGAAACTGTTCAAATGAAAAGCTCTTCCGCTGATCAAAATAACTGTAAGAACTTCTAAGATATATTTTTTGAGGTACCGTTTTGGTATCACGCTTAAATACTCTTTGACTAATTGATTTACGTATTTTTTGCTGTTGGCGCCAGAAGTTGTTAATTTGGCAAAATGTTTTCTCAAATTAAACTTTTGGGTCTAAATCGAATGGCCTATTTTGTTATATTTTTTTGATATTTAATAGTTTTCTATTTATATTGACACGCTTCATCAAGAATAATCGAAAAGTTTTGCTACCGTTCCCGGCGTTTGTAGTGGTTTTTTTTTTCTTCCCAAACGGTCTTTTGTAGTTTTAGAAAAAAAAACACGTTGCGAGCTACCTGGCCATCAACAGACACAGTTAGTCGGTTCCTAAATTAATTTCCTCTAATTCTGGAGACTGATACTGTCGAGTCATAGAGGTCGCATGCATGCCATCAGCGGCTTTTAGCTCCACAAAGAAGTTCGTTTCAAAAAACTACTAGAGCTTGTTTTTCATCGGCCACCATTAGAGAGACACTTGAAAGATCGATGCAGTCGTATTTAAAACGCTTTCGGAAATAAATAAATATACGCCACTGCAACTAGAGTTGAAGTTGTTTTAAACTTTTGTGTATTGTTTAATTTGTTTTTTATTTCTCTTTTATGAATTCGAACAAATAATGTTTTTCAAAATTGTTTACATGTAACATTGTAGCGTTCCTCTCTTTATTCTACACTTTATCGCCCACTGTTCTGTTTTAACTTCTTATTTTCAATGAAAAATTAAAATAATCAAAACATACAAGCTTAGAGATTTGAAACAGAATAGAGTCCCGGACGTGTGATCGTTCAGTGTCGAACAAAAATAAACGTTATGATTTGTTAAACAGGTTATTAGAAAAACATCGACGCTGTCGACAGGGAGTTTGGAAATAAACTATTAAAAAACGGTCAAGTGGGAGCTGGCTCTCCTGTAAATAGTGTTCAGTACATGACTCATTGTTTTTGTACGTGAAACTTTTTATTGTTACGGAATGTACAGATTTATCAGCAGCGCAAACTGCGCCACTTACATACGAAACAGATGTAAACTTCATAACTAACTGTCTAATTGGTAAATGTAGCAGAACACAACGGTAGCTCGGATTATTTAGTATCCACCGAGCACTTTGATATCATTCCTCACACACCGCACAAAGGAAATAGACAAATATTCGAAGATAAAAGTTTTACGAATCTCAAAACAAAAGTGGGATTTTAAAGATAAACAGAAGTTAATCATAAATCATGAACGTAATAGTTACATTCTGACGCAGCGTAAGTACATCTGAAAAATCTTTTGTTTGATCAGACTCAAACATCTGGATGTTGAACAGAAGTTCATAATAAAATATGATGAAAAAATATGTTAAGTCCTTTTGTATCGACCGCTTCTGTCTATTTTTGTTCGACTAGGAATCTTGATACTTTACAATATTTTTTACTGGAGTCAACTGTTGTACAAGTTGTAATTACAATTTTGTAAAATAATAATTAAAAGAGTTGAAGGGAATTTACAAAGTAGTCGCTTTATAAGAGCAATTATTTCTGTTTACGAGACAGTGCATAATAAATGAGAAGCTATTGATGTTTAATCTTTATCGTTTGATCATCGCCAATCAATGGATAAAATATAAAATTGCAACTTCCACCCTTCGGCACTGTAGTAAAACGCTAATTGCATTTGTTATATTCAGTATAAAGAAATACAATTAGTGTCCGTGAATAATGGCGGCGTCACGACTCCAGTCAACGTTTCACTAAATGCCAAACGTCTACACCACATTGATATCTGATACCGGTTCAAGTTATTAGACTTGTGTGTCTTTTTTTCAACATTTTTACTATTGAGTGGTTAATATATCACATTATATCTGACATACAGAGCTTGATATGGAGACACCTTGTATTCTACGTTTAGAAACTGATGTATTACGGATATTGTATTAATTGATATTTTACATTTATTGGAAACATTATTAATGATATTTTGAATGTTACACTTGGTCGGAGGAAGCTTTATCTTCATACTACATCACTGACTGTATACTCGACTGATCTTTAATTTATTTTCTGCTCGGCAATTCATCTAGCGTGCCCTTTAATGTGCTCTAAGCATGGAGTTATTATTGAATTAATGTAGAATGTAACCCATCCGTATCCACGAATATTAGCATTATTTAACTACGGACATAGACAAGACGAAACCCAATTATAATGGAACTCACAAGCTATAACCATAGACCATTATGCCAATTAACTCCTGTAATGTATGTATTACTTGGGCCAGCATTGTGTTCCGTTCCAAATTCACTTGTACTTATTGTCAATTTATTTTTATGACGTTGTTAAGTTTTTATTGCTTGTCGATTGTAAGAATGTCAGTTTATTTACATTGAATGTCACGTGAGCTGTACTTTTGTAAGTAAAAAACTTGTCTCAAAAACCTCAGTTTATTTAATTGCCAGCATACAAAATATAGTTCAGAAAATAAACCTTTATTTCAAGTTTGTTCGAGTTTCGAACTAAATTCAACAAAATCCGAACAATCAAATATCAAGACCGTTTGGTTAATCATCGAATTGCAGCCGAAACGTACAGCAGTGGTTCATAGTAACTCGGTGAGATTTGTTTTGATAATACATCATAAAACTATTAAATATTGGATCGCTGAGTGAGACTACCCGCTACTGTTTCCACGTTATTCTCCAAGTGATAAACGGTAGCGACTACACGTGTTTTGTATAAAAATGTTTGACATAGAGGGAATAATAACCAAAGGAATGTAGCACGTTACTGAATAACGTTCAATTTGTTTATACTACGGAGGGATAAGAATAGAGAAAGAGGCGTTTCGAAAGGGTTTGTTGCTCGTCAAAGTGTATGACTTGGACCATAGAGAACACTGATCATGGCGTAATCGGTTTGTTATTTCAGCGTTTAGACGATGTTTAAACCTTGTTTTGTTTTGTCAGAAGCATGTGGGAATCATTGTATTGTGTTCTACATCCGGGTTATGATTGGTTCGTTTGATTTTTACTTTTAGATTGATTGGTCATTTCATATCTTCTGTTTTTTATCAACTTCACAGGTATGGGTGGAGGAAAAGTTTCTTTAAAATTGTATAAATCATTGTTATGGATATTTTTAGACATTGAAACAGACTCAGAAATAAAACACATTCGATTTTGGAAAATTATAACCAATAAAAGAAATTAGATATTGAAACCGGATACCGGAGTTTGCGTGATAGGGACAGACTGTACATGTATGGGACTCCTCTGGGAGTCGTAAATGCGACAGTTACGTTTCGTCAGTCAATTGGACCAATATTGCAGAAAACTTTTTATTGTACATAGGTCTCTGCAGATCTGTACCTATTTCATATTTATTTAAATAATCTTTACGTGATTTAATAATTTGAACTCCTAAACTTCTCATACAAAATGAAAGAAGTGACACCACCCCATAAAAAACCAGTGCTTCTGTACTTTCAATAGCTAGTCTTGAAGCAGTTTATCTGTTGACGTATGTCACCCAGTCCAGCTACCTACTGGCTTCCGTTCCCATCTAGCTTATCTAACACAAATATGACAAATTAAACGAATCTTAAAAAGGGTCCCAGTAGTTACACGCCACAATGGGGTATTTAAACAAAGATTTAAAGTCGTAACTTGGTTTATCAAACAAAAGTTCTAATGCTTGCCGCGGAGAACGTTTAAATGAATGAGCGAGATAAAGGAGTTAATGAATGAGGTTGTGTTAGGATTAACATCTTAGTAGAAAAGCAAGCTTTATACTTAACTAGCTTTTGCCCGCGGCTTCTCTACTTTACCCTATTTTTTTTCATAAGAACCTTCTCCTGACAATAACAAACACAACAAAAAAAGAATTAGCCAAATTGGTGCAGGCGTTGTTGAGTTATGCGCTTACCAACACATTTTGCGATTCATTTTTATATTATAGATATACCTAATCATGTAGACTTTCACACTAGTTTATGGAATTTTAATATAACTTCTACAATGTTTCTATAAAAAAACTTATTTCCATCAACTATAAATTAAAATCAAATTCGAATTTCAAAAAGTTCTGATCAAATTGTAAAAGAGCCAGCTACAAATATCGATTTGATACAATTGAAATTCAAAATTCAAAAATAGAATAAAGCACGGCCATCTTTAATAGGCAGAGCTGTCACTTTGGAAGAACAAGTTAATAGACGTAATCAATTTGCTCGAAACCGAGTATGAGAATAAAAAAAACACATAATATTAAGCTGGCCGGTCACGCGAAGAGAGCTGTCAAAATTTAACTTCTCACTCCATAAGGTTTAACCGTAACTGTATGTAGTGACTTTTTAAATCGCCACGATTTTAAAACTGTATTTTAGAAAATCTTTCTTTAAAACGAACTGAATTTTAAAACTAGTTGGTAAGTTATTAAAGAGCATTATATTTGTCATTTTCAACGTAACAATTAAGAAATTTGCACCCGGTTTCATGCGTCCTTATTTAGGAGCGGCTCCGCTATTTCATAATGAAATGAATAAATGCAGGCAATTCAATTAAGGCTCATTACAACCGGCACTTTTTTCATATGTGGGGCGCCAATTGCAAGGACTGTATGCGTGTCATTGGTGCATTTTATTTTATTAACATTAATGGGCGCTTGTTGGAAAAAAATACGTCACAATTAGGAGAAATTTTAAAATGTGGCTTACAATTTGTAGGTACACTTACAAATAAAGTTTTTTTGCATTTCTTACTTTTTCTGTAAGTTTAGTTTTTGAGCCTGGCTGTTTAATGAAAAGATAAAGTTCACGATTTTTGTAAACTTTTTCGCACTTAAACAATTGATATTTAAATTTAATATCCTAAGCATGTTTTGTTTAAAAAAGTACCCCTGCACAGTGCTCACACTGTAACACCTAACGGTACAAACATGCACAAAACTAATGAACTTCATATTTCTGTTACAAATAAATGAAATAATTGGCCTCAGTACTGTTAATGAACACTGAAAGGCTTTAATAGGGGTGTAATTGTTCATATTATAACAAAAAACTATCGCAGAGCGTGCTCCAATGTAAAGAAAAACGGTAAAAAGCGTATCTCGCATTGCAGTTCTTCTTATGGACATAACACCTAGTTAGTGGCTTATTACTAAGCACATTCACATTGAAATATACAATGCTAACCTTTAGTGTCACAATTAGATCAGAAATACACGCTTTTAATGATTAATGTCCACTGATATAGGACAGAACATTCTTCAATGGGAATTAATCCTCATTAGGCAAACATTTTTCGAAGGCTTTAAACTTAAAACATATTTATAGTTGTATTCACTAATGAACAAAGATGGGATTAATATATCAGTCACCTGATTGGCTAATTAGCCAAACAAACCTGACTAATTAGATCTGAGACACAATTCACTCTCCTATTGTGCAATCATTACAGTTACATATCCACATGTTTCCCTACATATTGTTATGAATGCAGACATCAACTTAAACCGTTCAGACATGAAAGGTTTTTACTATCATCGTTTCAAAGTAAGACATACGAATAATATTTTATTGGTCGATATTATCATAAGGTTTTATCAGGTACTATATTTTTTGTATTTGTCACCTGTTAAGCTTCGTGACAAAATATGACACTAGCTACAATTTCTTATTTATAGGTCTGTTCCATTTCCATTACATAAATAAAAAAAGTTTGAAAATTCAAACCGACCTTCGTAGAATAGCTGGCATCAATAGCTTCGTTTGACATTTGACATTTAAAATTAGGAATTAAAAAATGGAATGAGTGCTAATTGTGTATAGATACGTTAATAAGTAATTTGAGAGCGCCCCAATGGTCGCGTGCCGCGGTCTGTGGTCGGGCAGCTCACTGGTATAGTTACCATGCGATACTCGCCTTATATTGGGTAATAGATATCTTTGTTGCAGTTTGTTACGTTTTGTGGTCATTCTTAATGTATCAACATTTGTTGTAAGAGACAGGACCTAATTAAGAGATAGGAGATCGTTGTAAATTGATTACACGTATTTAAAATAAATAATAAATAAATTACAACAAAAAATTACAACGTTAAGTCGAATTTACAAACTAATAAAATAATAAAAAAGAACGGAAATAGCCAGAAACATTAAAAGCACCTTTCACAACAACACCGTCATCCATAATTAGATGCTAACTCAAAAACAAACCTAGGCAAATAAGTGCAAAACTTTGTAAATAAACCTCCCTTCGTGACAAACAAATGAACATTGAAAATCACTATTTACAATCACATTACGGAACGCACTCTTTCATATTGCTGCTACAAATCAGAACGCACCCCTCTAATTAAACTGCCGGCACTAAGTCAACTTTAACTATAGGTAAAACTAGCCGATGAATAAAAGCACACGTATAATTTACTTCTGCAATTGTCCCGGACTGTTTGTCCGAGGGAGAACCAGCAACTAGGAATACTAAATATTGGGAGCCCGGTAATGTGAACAAAAATTTAAAGGTGTGAATTGTAAATGTGTGGGTTAAAAAGGCAGCAAATAGCTTCAAAGACAAGCTTTTATTAAAACTTGGAAAAAATAATTTAAAATTAAATGAGTTACGTGCTCTATTTTATTATCGCTATAGCAGGTACCTAATGGCATGTAATGTTAAGTGCTAACAATTTCAATATTTACTCTACCATTGTGAATCATATGAAACCAACCAATAGTCACTATATCACCTACCTGCAACTACCGTATCGAATGAAATAATAATCGAACCTACGCGACGTCCATTCAATTATCCCTGAAAATTGAGGCTCATTAAAATAATAAAACAGCCGGCGGCAGAATCAAATTGAATGATAACAAAAGCTCGTGTTAATTCGAGGCGACACACCGTTTTGCCCCTGTACCCTGTACCTACCCAACTACATTAAGAGCTAATAATCGTGCAAATAACTACATTCACTCCACGTCCAAACAATTAAAAATACTCACACATCAATGAAACAGAAATTGAAAGTGAAACTCGATAAAATGATTACTATATCCCATAATGCAATTAAGTTTAAGTCAACGAAACACGAGCACCAATTTAAATAATTGAAAGAGAGAATCAATAAAATCATCAGGCTGTTCCATAATCATCTGCAATATCAGTGATTCACACGACAGTCCGATAAAGGCCAGTCCACATGAGCGGAAGCCCTTGTTTGCACAATAATAGCGTCCGTGTGTCAGCTTCTCAATGCAACCCCAAATGCAATTGTGTACATTCGTGCGAGGATTGAGTTACAGTGAATGCGATGGAAACATTTGCATCTAGCGCCCGCACTCCACTGTGGAGAGGACCTCGCTAATATCATTATTGGTGCAGGTACAATTATTGTTTCGATGGCAAATGTTATCAATATTTTGAACAATGTGATACTTATGTACTAGTAGAGCCAAATTGTAAACAAGAAAATACATTTAAAAATAATTTATCTGACTGTGCTTCAAATATCAAAAGCAGAGCTTTTTATGACTGGCTATGACAATTAAGTAAAAGTGTTTATTAGGCGAAGCAAATTTTGATTGTGATTGCTGAACGCCCTCTCCATATTATCGATAAGCTCGCTGCCACTATCGCAATTACAGTAACTATAAATGACAATTGCCAGCCAATAGCATACGTACGAGAGGCGAGCGGCCCCCTATTTGGTGATCACTTGGCGGCACTGCCTGGTCATCCCGCAAATTGCTCTTTCCCAACAAAATTGTCAATAAAACTCATCTGATTCGCAGTTAAACAAGCGAGCGACATTATTAATTTATGCGTTGTAATATGGCGCAAACGTTGGCGTTATCCCGTGTAAATTATTAATAGTGCTGGGGTAAAAATTAAGCTTAAACCGAATGGGTAGTTTCGGCCATAACGCTCGTTTTATGTTTCCATGTGCAGATTAATATGTTGTTATATCCTGTGACGAGTCAAGCGAATCGGTTTTATTGGCAATCGAATTCGTGCGATGTTGTCATATATCGATTATATCAACGACAGAATTGTCAATGTGTGTTTGTCGACTGACTGAAGTCATTTATTTTTAGAACTGTAGATTTCATTTGATGCAAGTGTAGCTGTGTGACCCGGAAATCTACATTGGAAGTAGTAACATCAAACAAATGCTCACCTCGCGGAGATGAAACACAAAAGTGAATAGCTCCCTTGCGATTCACCTCTGTTGTCTTAAGAGAAAGCGATTACACAAATCTGAAGAAGCTATTAATCCGGCTCGCTGCCCCCGAATGGCATCACGGTTTGTTTAATAAAATCGCGAATTTACATATCAAAACCTACAAAGGGGCATAATTGGACCCGATGACTTAGAAAACGTAGTGGGTGAGGCGGGCGTGCCACCCCTTACAACAAACAAAGGAATTATACCCGCCTCAAGAAACTTTTAGCAATGGAAAGCTCCTTAACAAACAGACGCGTGTGTATCTAATGAAATTCCTATGGTTGCATAACATACTCGCGTGAGCGCTGAGCGTTATTAGCGGAATTATTTCTCCGGGTAAAATCTTTGAAGGCGGTTGCTCTTTCGGAAAAGTTGTTAAGAAAATGGGTTGAGATCTTTTCGGGATTTCATTAGTTTCTAACTATGCGGTGTGCTACGCGAGGCATCTAATTTATTAGGTAGGCGTAGCCGAGGGAACGAATGGGCAGCGAGCATTTAAAAATGGAACGGAATTGCCGAATCACGCCGCTTTGAGTCGAAGCCGCCACGACACGATTCGTTAGGAGACAAATGTTTGAATTCAATTCCAACAGTTTTTTCCAAAGTAATTAGTAACGGTATATTTACTCCGCATTCGGAGTAGGATTGCACGGTAGCCGTGTTTTTTTCTGTAATTAATTTTTGTTGTTAATTTGGGAGCGTCGCCGCACTGCCGAGGCTGCCCGATTTACTGGACTGTTGCGAATAATTGGATTATAGTCGATATTACGCACCGGTCGGTACTCCAATAGGAACTATTCACATTCCCACACAGTACGTAAAGTGCCATTATGTTGGCTGAATGAATGAAGTGCAAGCCGACGACATACGGGCATCTTATACTCCTCTTACTCGAAGGATATTGACACTTGTTCAGTGTCATCAGCTTTTGTTCCAGCACGTGTTAGGTTACACATAGAATGGTGCACGTGTGCACGTCAACACGTAAGTAGTACGCTGCTATTATTTTTCATTGTATAATTTTAATGAGGAGCAGTATTTATTAATTGATTATTTATTAAAGGGTCTTAATCAATATACCTAGTGTATAGACCCAGACCAAGTTGCTATACGTCCCTAAAAGCTCAAATACTTCTAACAGAAGTAACTAATTAATACATATACCTAGTTGTATATATGTAGATAAGCACTATGTATATCATCAGGCTGTACTTGTCCATGTGTCGGCAGTGGTTTCGCATCGGCAGTGGAAAGCTAATCTCGTCGCGCGTCGTTCGCGCGTTATAATTAGTACAAATCGTCTGCTTCAAGCCGCTGACTGTAGACCTAATAACGTTTAGACTTGACGCATTGAATAAAATTATTTTAATTTAAAATTTAAAGTATTAATATAAAATAACATACGGTGGATCTTTTTATTTATGTTATCATAGTTGGACCGGTTTAGCCCACTTTGGTATATCACGATTGACAGTGAGAAATTCTTAAAAAAATAAATAAAAATAAGTTGATGCTATTTTTTACAGTAGGTACTAGTGTACTGTACAAACTGCGACAAGACGCTACATTTGCGACATAGTCACAGCATGTCACTTTGGACTATCTATTCGTTACACAGTCATCTTCTCTATGGAATCCGGTAATCTCGCGAGCTAATAGATTCGATAATTCATCGCGGCGCGCGTCTGAATCGATACCAGTACGATTGATGGCGCCTGTCTTAGCTGGTGAAACGCTCGACATGTCTGTCACAATGTTCCACTTCACTACATTCGAAATTCAAACTTTTAATGGCCGCGCTTTTGTTTGTAGCTTGAATGGGAGTGTACGCGAGTGTACTCCATTCGGAAAAGCAACGGTTTGTGTTCTTTTTGTTTTGAATTGGGAACACTAACTGAAATTCGAATGAGAATTGAATATTTGCGTTCGATATTTGAACTTTATGGGATGCTGTTGCAGCAGTTTTTTTTTTGGTAGGCATCCTTTGAGGTAGAGGCGACACTCGATTTATGGCAAAACATATGACCTCAAACAATGTGCAGTTAACTTCTGAATAATTACATCCAGTAAATAAAAAAATTACATACCTATAAGTACTTAAAAATGGACTTTGGTAATTTAATACTATCAAAACAAGAAGTCCAATTAAATAAAACATACAATATGACTTGTATGTCTCATAAAAAATCGAATGTCAAACAAAAAGCAATCCGAAATTATATAAAAAATATTAACGCTCCAATAAGTAGATAATATTCAATAAAGTTCAAATAGCCGCTAGTCGTTAATTAACTCGAGGTATTTATTATACAATCACTGTTTTTTCGCTTTCCCATAGCAGTGGGATCTACGAGTGACTTGGCTTGTGTCACTAAACAATTGGTCGCGCCTCAGTTTTGTCAAGTTTCATTCACATTTTTGTGAAGAAATGTCCGTTTTGTTCAATACTTTGTGGTCGCATTCCGATGACCGTTTCGGTACCGACGAATTAAGATTGTTTTTTGTTCTTAACTGTCTGGTAAAGAGGTTTTATGCCATGTTAAAACAGTAGGCACTGTAATAGTGACACATTTTATAATCCGCAAAATTTCGATAATGCTTCTGCATCTAAGAAAATGAGTGCTCTTTTACAAACTTTTCTGACAAGAAAATCTTTTTATTCTCTGTTCCCCATTAAAATACAAATAAATTAAGTATCTGACCCATAAAAACAGCGTTTATGTCAGTTGAAAGCAAAGAAACAATACTTCCAAAAAGTTTCCTCGTAAGGAACCTTTCACAAGCCATTAATGTCTATATTCCGACCCCCTAAAGAGTTGAAAACACGAAATGGAATTATGGATTCCCCTAAAAGTCGCCATTAGAATTAGAGGCACAATTTATTCCGCACCGGGGCCCAATATTTCCGCATTTCCTGTATCCTGTGCTCGATGCTCGATGCTACACTATTTCATCATCCACGAAGCCTCAGCTTAAGCTCACCTTAATTTAGAGGGTGAATGAATATTATCTATTATTGGAATTAGTAACTGGCTGTGTAAAATTTAATTCATAACTGATTATTTGATTTGTGTTCATAGCGGTTTGTATTTCTAACAAAGTATTTATGTTATTAATATGAAATTAAAATGAATGAACTCTCGATTTAAAACTCAGAATTTAATTAAGAAGTTCTAAGACCCCAAACGGCAATATACAATTATTGTAAAGTGAACCACAGAAACTCAAGCAAACCAACTTCTAAATAACTTTAAAGGCCAACGAAGACATGCAAACACATTAATTTATAGGCACGAAAACAAACTTTTTAAGTCTGTAACAGTCGTCCAACTTTTGCATTAAGTCCCCAGTCAGGAAAGCAATTATGGTAACATCTATTACACCGCGCCGTTTGTGTTATTACAATTGATTTTTCAATTTAGTTTCATGGAACACATTGTTATGCATATAGGTAATCAGCAGATTTATAATGCTCTCAAATCGTAAACACAAAATACATAGGTACAGAAGTCAATCTCATGTATGTACTTCACTTTTCATGCCTAAACTCGGCGGTCGCGCTAGGGTCGTCAACTTGTTATGCGCATAAAACTAACGTGGTAGTGGTACTCGTATCTAATTATTTGATTTATTGTTGAGAATAAAACAGGAAAAATTAAATATAAACCAATAATAATAAAATATTTAATGTGGCATACATGAGGTTAATAAACACTTTCAACGGAAATTCGTTTGAACGAGATACCGAACTTTTTCAGAAACCGCAATTTATAATTTTGTTATTCATACATATACTTATAGGTACTTACTTATTACTCTTTACTTGCGAAAAAAATATTTTTGTATGTAATGGGTTGGTACAGTCCCTGATCTAAGCTTGCTTCTACCTACAGAAACCTTGATTTGCGAGTTTTATTTCGTCTACCTTACAACATACTCTCGCCATGAATTATCAACTCCTACTACTTAGTAATAATCTTTGAGGGTAGGTTGGGCGGTTCGCCTGGGCCGACACTAGCAAAACTTATTACGGCATTGGACCAGAGGCCGCCAGGGCGCTTACCTACCCACCTAACTGTACCTACCTACTGCGTTTATTAAAAGAACCATCGAAATATGAGAAAATAAGTAGGTCCATACTATAGGTAATACGGCAGGCTAAAAAACGACAGTTCACTGTTTATTGTTGTATTAAAACAACCGTCCACTGAACAATTACATATAATACGACTTTTTTTGTTACTCCATTATTACTTTTTCTTTTGTTATTAAAATTAAAAATATTACAGTTAAATTACGGTTAGGTAGGTATCAAAAGAAAACGCGTGCACATTTATCTACCTTGTGTGTGACGCGCGTATCTCAAGAAAACGGCAGCCCCGCTCGCACTGTTTTGAGTTGTTTTGAGACAGCGCGTCTGTGAACACGCACACATAGACACCCATGTCTGCGTGACTCGAACGCTTTTTATATGTAGATTGACTTCTGTACCTATGTATTTTGTGTCGTAAATCTATTACAACATAATTACTATTGAGATTCCAATTTGCAACAATGTACTGATGAGTTCCAATAAACATTTCAACAAGCTGGCTGTCAAATAAAGCCAACAAATATTTTAATGGTTCCATGCATCGACCCTTTTTATTGGCCGTATAAAGCGTCCGTCGGACGGGTAACCACCGACCAACCCTTAGGTACAGGACAAAGTCTCAAGCTGAACTATAAAATAAATCTAGCAAGTTATCGTCCACAATAAACAGTCGCCGCGGAAGGCTATCGCCAATTCCCACGCAAAGTTGCTGTTAATAAAAGCAACAAAATTATATATTCAAGAGTTAGGAGGTGGTGGTATGGCAGTTAGGGCCTTCTACGTGGTCCGAGTTACAATGCAAATTGCCGTGGAGGGGTGCGCCGATGCCCTCTAACTGTGCGACTCGCAAAGATGGCCGCCGTAATGGCGAAATGAAATTATTAAGCATTGTCTTGTGAAATCGGCCGCAGTCGACACCTGAGACACAGGGCTCGACCACTTAGCGTGGATATTCCGCGCCGCGGGGTAACGAGCCCCGCCATCGCCACCTCGCGATCCGCCGCCCGCGCCCAAACTCGTCAAATTGTGTCCGCATACACAATTTGACTTCTCTCTACCTTTTCAACAGCAAAGTTCTTCACTGCCCTAGGAACACTTTCAAATTAAACTTGGCGACGTGTCCAAAGATTTTCAAATACTACAATTGAATGAGCAAATGAGATCATTTTTCTTAAGAATTTTATGATAATATGAGAATAAGTTATTGCTGGCAAAATATGTAGTACTGAAAAATGGCCTCGGAAGCACCTCCACACTTTTCCAACGCCAAGACATTACTTACGACCCTCGGCTGAAAGCTTTGTATTAAAATTTAAATCTACTTTGCAAAGTGTATTTTATACACGTGCTCTTGCAATTTTGATCGTTCATAAAGCTCCGAATAGCTCCTATTATTACGCTTTACCTTTGCGGTATTGGGTGTTACACATCTCTCCCCAACCATTCCTGTTAACATTTTGACTAAGTCTCCCATGAATTTGGTATGCATAATGTTAATATATTATAGATGCTTTAATTACTCGTTTGCGGTACACTTGTGGTTGCTCTGTTAATGTTCATTTCTATTCACTCAAGCTTGAAACTGAGGTACATCTGTATACGTGTATTGATTTACAAAGGCAGATGCGTGTATGTTAATGATTAAAAAAACTCATCATCCAAATCGATCGAAACGGAAACGACCATTAATTCCAGTAATGCGAAATCGATGTCCAAAAACGCGTCTTACAAAAATAAATTAATTTAAAAATTTGTTTTCGACAACAAAGGCAGGGATCCCTCTACTTACTGGCCAAGTGAAATTCCTCTTTAATCCAACGCATGCCCACTCCGTGTTTTTAATTTCACACAAAAAACAGCTCCGAGTCGGTGATCAATCAAAACTGCCGCTCGTTTCTTTTTTCTATACTTCATTGCAATACACTTTCGCCTCTGTAACCGCTATAAATGTGCCTGTATTATTTTGTTTGTATAAAGGAAACGGGTATCCTTTAAATTAAATTAGTTTGACGGATTTGTCCTGATGTCAAAGATTAATTACATTTTATAAATGAGGTTTTTTAATGGCAATCTAATTACGAATTTTGTTAATGCTTTTAGCGATAACGATTTGTTCTGGGAATTATGTTTTAGACTTTTGCACATATGTGCGTTTTTTGTTGAACTGTTTATGCAAGCACGTAAAAGGCATGTGAAACCGATTTGCAGTGATGAATCAAATACGAGTTCGACATTTAGTCACGAGCAAACGTCGACGTATGATTGAGTGGTCGCATGTTGAGTGCCAATCGTAGCTCAGACGCCGCGCTACGTGTTTAAGAATGTGTTAGATCGACCACTAGCGGCAGTCACAAAGCTTAAGATTCAAAGATCCAAGAGTGCTCTAAATGCATCTGCCAAAAATTTATTAATAATCAAGGCAGTCAAAAAAAATACATGGCAAAGTCTACATAGAGTTCACATTTAAATTCTTCATTTCCTTACTTTTTTTTTCACGAATGAATCGACAGATATTTGTACAGTCTTTAGATCGTCTCATAAATCTAAGTTTGACCTGTGACATTAACAACAAAACCTATAAAAGACACAATCGATATTTACAGCTCGTATCAGACAAACTCCCAACAAACTTTTCCCCTCATTAATTTTCCCACTCAAGTTAACTGGCCAGTCGTTTACATTCATAGGTCTATGTCCGATGTGTTCGTCGCGAAGTGCCCTCGGAGCAGCGTGTAAATAAACATTCGTACTCGTTTCACGTTCGTGATCATTTGGCCCCATTCGGCACGGCTCGGGATTACGTGGTTTATTCACCAGACTCTAATTGCTGCTGGGACTTTTCTTCCTGACTGGAGTTTAATAATCTTGAGCTTTTTTATGTTAAGTTTGTTTTTAATTGGGTTACTTTAGTTTCGTTTGGTATTACATTATTTACTCTTCATTTAAATAATATATTATACGTACAAAAGATCGATGCATTAGAACTTTTTTACTTCAACTATGAAGCTTTTAAATAAATAAAAAAAAAGAAAGTAAAAAGCGAACTTTTCAGTTACAGATTACTGGGTTTACGGAGAATAGATTTTGAATATCAGAACCAAATAATGATATAGGTGTCAAGGCTAATATAAAACGGTTGCAACACGAAGTATCAAAACTATCTCATCCACATGACACATCAAGATCACCGCCATCTCCATATTTGCTTTACGAATGGCTCCGTACATTCACGGCGCGCATTGGTTTCATTCATTTGCACGTTTCCATTTCAGATCTGTAAACATAAAGGTCGTCCCACGTTGACACAGCGATTCTTGCAGAGATACAACCTAAGCAAAAAATTGTCTTTTCAAAGGCTTCATAAAAAACCCCAGCTCATATGGCTTTGCAATATCATTTGAAAGGTTGGCGACAAACCGATATTTTTTACTTTAAAAGATAAGATTATGCAATCTTTGGCTGGCACCGGCAATCTGCACTAAATCCTATTTTAAAAACACGCAACGTTGGCTTTTAAAGCGCACTCTAGAGGACTAGACACACTCCCACACTTACACAAAACGATTTTCGTTAAGATGCAGTTTTTTGCTCTCTTTTGTGTGCAAGCGCATTTGTAGTGACGATACGTGTTGTCTCTTAATCCGCTTGTAATTGAATTCGGTGAGGAATCCTTTGTGTGAGTATGAAAGGATTCTCAAGTATGTGACCAAGCGTGGATTTTTTGTGAAATGCACATTTTAAGTAATGTACTAAAATTAGTAGGTACAAGTAGGTCCGATACTTTTATTAAATTAATCGAAAAAATATCTAGATACATTACTCTAATTAGGAGGACACACAGTTTATCATAGCTCGCACTTGGCCGGTTTTCACAAACTTCGGAAGCTTCTGTAACATTCTGAACAAACAAAGAAACACATTACAAAGCCATAAACCAAGCAACAAAGGAACCGACGAATACGTGTTGAAACTGATCCATCATGTCTCCTTTTAAAATAACAAAAAAACTCATACGCTACACACAACAGATGTTTTCGTAAAAAACCGACCCCTATCGACCCCAGCATATAAAACGCTGACTATAATTTCTATTAAAATAACTGTAATTTCCCAAATTATCTTTCTATCGTAAACGTTTAAATGCAAATTGGGCATTCTGATGTATTAATGTGGTCATAGTTTTGACAAATTGGAGCAGACCTCGTGTCAGAGAATTAATTTTCGTAAAACAATTTCATCTAAATTTGACAGGTGCTTACGTTTCAAGGGAGCTTTTAGAACTTTTAACAAGTTCTTTATAGTGTGAGAACTTTTTCTTGTTCTTTTTCTTTGGAATTGTCTTATCGTTTCCAATGAAATATTGCATAACTATCTCGTTGTTTGGATGTCCACGAATTCTGTTTTTTGTCATGTCCTTAACAGACACTAGCTATAGATAAAAGTCTGTTATCACTTCATCTTGTTGATATTTCATTCAACTGTAATTTGTTTTGGCGACACATTTTGACTAAATCAATAAACAAGTTATGGAAAAATATGCTTCATTTGTACATTTCCACTATTTGAGCATTACCCGCCTGCAGCGTTATCACTAATGAAAGCGATATATGTGAAATACAATCATTAATATCAGAAAACAAACATAATATCGACCAATAAAGAGTTCAGCATATCAACATGCAAAATTCCAATTAGATTCGAAACATATGATTGTGATAAACCAACCGTTATTGAAGTTGCTTATCTATGTAATTAGAAAGGAACTAAGCTGTAACCATTTGTGTTTATGGGAACGTTCGAGTGTTACATGTTCCTGATAACATGTGGAGAAATTGTGCTTTCATGTATCCATACTATTGATAGTATTAATCATGTTTTTGTTTAAAAACTTCGATCACACAGGTAAAGCTATCGTCATATTTTTTTGGAAAACTTTAGTTATGTGAATAGGCTTAAGTATAGATATAGCATTCCTTTAAGTACATAAGTCTATATTTAAAGTTAGATGAAACCTTATTGAAACGTCTTCTGGTTAACATCCAAGACGTGTTGTGGATAAATGTATTTTCATCGCGTGTATTCAAAATAATAACTTTTTAAATTCGTAAATGTAATTATCATGTTACAAACTATCTATACTTACCTACCATGTTACTCGTGCCATAACTTAAACTGTCGATTAAGTAATTCAAACTGTTACTATTCTGAAGTAACTAATTGACCGCCCTTGAAACTAACGGTCCACGAGATTTCAATTTCATAACACAAACAACAATAAAATCTAATTTTATACTTAGTCTTTCCATAAAATATGTCTTGTTCTAAGTTTTGCGAGTATCCCACCCATTTTTTAAATAGAGTGCTCCGAAGAAACACGATCCAAATCGTTGAAAAATAAATGAAGAACACCAAGTGGTACACGGGGATTAAGGGTAATGTGTGCGGTCGTTAACAGAGACATTCAACAAATTATCTGCCACGGAATCCAGCTTTATACCCGCCGCGGATTCGTCAGAAGGGAATAAGGCATCAAATATTCAATTTTAAAACAGCCGCTAAAAGCGAAACGTCATCGCCTACGCAAACGCAGCTGGGACTTGACGATTTAGAAATTTTGTTACAGATGGGGACACGCACTCCGGGAAAGAGATAAGTAAAAAATTGCATTAGCAAAGTGAAAAACATAAATGAAGATGACAACAATAATGTTTGAGATGTCGCGAAATTGCCTTCCTTAACCTTTTCACCGCCACGCCATATCGGTATTCCTATGCCCTGTACGCCAAGCCCGAAAATCTTAATTTAAATATCTACTAAAAAATACATAAAAATAATGATTTAATAGGTTTATTTTGTATTTTTCTGCGACCTGTTTTTTGTCGAGTATAGCCGTCGTTGGCGCACAGGGCACGCTTGCTCATGTCGGCTATAGCCGACATTGGCGTTCAAAAGGTTAAATGTTTAGAGGGTGTGTTGGTGACGCAACAGAAGTGATTCCGAGTCCCTTGAAATTATACTGTCAAGAACAAGAAAATGGCACACAGAGTAGGAAAAATTTCATTAGCGCCAATCAAAATGACGAGGTCCAAAATGAAGCTCGCAAAGAGAGTCATAATCACGGAGTTCAGCAGGCACCCCCTCGACGTGAGGTCTTATTAAAGGAATAATATTTACAAAACGAGACGCCTCAGAAATCCCCAAATTAAGATCTCGCCGAAACCCGCCCAACTTCCACAAAGTGGAATCATTAAATTAAAAATGTAAACTTTTCTCTTAGCAAGGTAATGGGCATCCCGATGTAGATAAATAGATGGAATAGCTGCAAAAAGGAGCATTTTCCTGTTCATTAAATTTTTCCTTCGCTTTTTTTATTTCGACCCCTGGTGCTAATTTTGTTGGAATTCACGCCCCTCGGCTCCACCCGCTGGGACTCAATCACAGAAATTTTATATCCGGAATTAAATAAGTACCCAACAGTATTACGAACAAAATTTAATATGAGCTTATTTTTAGCGAAGTATCTTTCCTAATTAATCTGATACTCTTCACTGTATTTATTGGATTATAATATTTCTGTGAACAGTTCCTTCTTCCGACAAACAAACAGAGCCCGATACTTTTCCGCGTTGTGGGAAATTGGTTTAGAACTCGCTAAGAAGTCAACTCTGAAGGGAATATTTCCATCAGTGGTAACTTATTACAGAGGGTGGTTTGTGTTAATAACTCGATTGTCTATATTACTCAGCGATATACATTTAGTAGGAAACGTCAGCGATCTCGGTAGTAAATGCAATTACATCTGCTAATATGCCGTCTGCAACCGACGCGCCGGAGACGCGGCACTGCTTCAAGCGATGCCACCCTTTAACAGTTTGGGAATCACTACGAACTTAGTTACCATACTTGCACCTGACTTGTTTATTTTAGATAGAATCTACTAAACTACTTGCATATTTTGATGCGCAAAATATTTTCTTCTTCTAAAGTAGAGGACTTTTAAAGTAACACCGCATGTCATTCATATCAAGATTTCTTCGATGACAAATACCGCACCTACATTTTCTCTTTTGAGTCTCAATGTCAATATCCAAATGTCTCCCATATTATGGTATCGAGTTTCCTTATAAGATATTGATTGGTACAAATAAGGAAATCGAATTATTCAATGTCCGCCCCTCATTTGTTTCCCGCTCCCCTCACCAGAGATGAAGAAATTCTTTCTGAGTTTTCGATTACTTGTCCAATTAATTTTATAGATTCATTTGTCTTAGGCGCTTTGAAATATGCACTGCAAATATTGGACATTTATTTTTACGGAGCCAATTTCTGCTTTTGGTTACCATCCATTGATTTTCAATTGGTTTCCCTGGCAATTGTTGGTTTGTTGCAACGCTCAGCTGACATTGGTGTGTGAACCAGGTGAACAATTAGTGCAAGCCGTCAAGTGCGTCAGCCGTCAGGCACCCTTGCCCCAATAGCTAGCATAGATTACTTGTGAGGCTCACTCTCACTTCAAGTGTGGTCCGGAGTGGGACAGGGATGTCGAGTGTTACGTAATACGAGCAGTTAGGGTATTCTGATGAGAGGGAAAGTTCACGTTCCGTTTCTCATCACGCCTGTGCGCGCAAGTGGGTGAGTGCGGTTACTGGCCAGAGCAACGCACCGGCCATTCATGACATAATTGGCAATCGGGCTCATTAAACAGATGTATTTTCACATGGTGAACATGTTAACACCTTTGTGGACGGTGTTCATTGCGTACTGTAAGTGTGCGTTCGAGTGCACCATTTGGATTGCTTGATATTATACACGGTATTCTCTGTTTGTTATTTCAAATGCTTCAGTAATTATCTGCTTCATAAATTTAATTATGCCAAGCGCCAGTGCTTCGCAAGAAGCGTTATTGAATTTTTCATACCATATTATTCAGTAAAATGGCACGGTAACTAGGTGCCGACTTTAAAAAGTACCGGCTACCTAACCAGTATATACTAATTATCTTTAGTCACAACGAATTTAGGTTATAATAATTGACAATAGCTAACAATAACCAGCAATTTATTAGATAACAAGAATGTCCGTGCAAGAAAAACCAAGGGCTCGATAGTAACTCGTAGCTAACGAAACCTTCAATTACGTTTCAACTGTGACTGTAATAAATCAACAATTGAATAGGCTATTATTGCTTCGACCAATCGCATTACAGCTCTCACAGTGTGTCGAATTACATACACATTGATAATCAAGGACACTGCGGCGCGGCATTCTGAACTTTAACTCTTAGGAGATAAACAAATCACTGCGGAGATTATTATTCAATTATGGACCATAATAGGTGGTACACGTTTCTACCGATAGTATTACAGTCGGTCAAGTGAAATTTAACTTTATACGTTGCCCTCTTGGGATTGGAGAGCCGCGTGTTAAGTTTGTAGGTGTAAGATAACAATGAGTGGTCAGACAAGGTGTTAAGAGAATACCTATTGTTCAAATCGGCGTGAGCGCGGGGGCGCGGCGCGGCGAGATCAAAGCCGATTGACATTGAGACGTGACCACACCTTCGGCTTTACGTTAAGTATATCCACTAACCGATATGAGATCTCAACATTTATTTTTTTGTTTCCGATTGTCTCTACGACTGATTCTCAGAATTCATTTGAGTTAGCTCCATTGAACTGATTTTTTAATTACATTTTGCATGAATTAATGGCAAGAATTCCTTTTTGAGTCAATTAATCCGACTTCCTTTTTGGATTTATCCTTAAACAAAATATTTATGTTAAATCTAACTTACAATTTTGTGTCGTTAGAACTAACTAAAAGCCACCTTAAGGCCCGGAAAACATACATTTAGACATACAATGTAGGGGTGTATTAAAGGGCATAATTTGCACACAAAGGCACACGTCATCAAACGGCACAGTCGGACACCTCCTTACGTCAGAACGCACACACTCGCAGGGCTTATCTTGACATCACTCGATATTTCGTCACGCTACGAGTGCTACGAACAGCTACTGCAATGCCGCACTGAATTAGATTCTCAATCATGCTCTTTAGTAATTAAGAATTTTATTTGACGGGAAAAACTACTATGCATAAACTTAAATGACTTTTGTAATATATCTTAGATACAATGTAGTAGTCTTTTACGTTTGCTTTCGGTTCTTGTTGTTTGCTTTGCAAAAAAAGCATTTGTAACTGTATTGAAATCTAGACTGTGCATCAAAACGTATTTGAGTATCCCATTGATATCGAATGCGTAAAAATGTATGTTGAAAATAGACCCACTTGGGTGCAGGGTGTCGGAACTCGAACCCTTCACAAAATCATTTCTATTCCGTTTTCCGTGAAAATTGCCCACCGACGGTCAAAGGGTTAACGATTTAGTGTTTATTTGAATTCCGCCTTTGTTAGTTTAAAAGGCGTTAGAATGCAAACGGATCCTTTGTTGTGATTGCCGTGTGTTTTGTTCCGACCGTTCTCAGTTTATTGTTTTGTCGTTTGCAAGGATTTCGTTCGCACCCCTACCTTCGCTTTATTTGTGACGTTTCAATTTATCCACTGTTACTTTAGGTGAAACGTTTAGTAGCCGCTAGACATTTATTTGTTTAAGCTTTTGTATTCACAGCAATAGGTTTACATTTATTTTCAAACCTTTCAAGGCTAGAATAAAACCAAATCCTTTCCAATCAATCATAATAATAAATGCAAGAAACTTTTCGGTTCTTTATAAGATCATTTTATCTTAATGCTCTAAGTCTGTCAGGATTATTTTAATGTGGCTGCTGACATACGCTTCTCATAAGTAGAGCTTTGAATTCCATTAGATAATATTATATTTAGATATTTGAATGTGATTTATCAACTGAGCAGCAGCATATGAATGTGATATCAGTGAATAAATTAATTAATCATAAGCAGATTTGTTCAGAGGTTCTAATTTTATAGTTATAGCTACATTGTTTGATCCGACATTTCTACATTAGCTATTAAAGCTTCTAGATATACGTTGTGCCATTTGGTAGAACGAACATCGACATTCATAAATGTCACAAAATACCTGCTAAGTCATACTAATTACCAGCTCAAAGCGAACCCTAGCGCTCTAATGCTAGACCCAGGTATATCATTTCATTTGTTTCTTTATCAGAATCTATACTTTCATTCATTGTTGTTACAAATAACCGCAGTTCTCATGTAATTGTGTTTTATCTGATGCTTGTATGCACACTGGGTCTATAAGTAGAATCCGTTACATTAGTTCCCTATTGCTTATAAATCTGAATGCAGACTTGTACCCAACTACTTATTAAATTATTGATACATTTCAACAACAGATCATACAAAACGCAAGTTTAACAAGCAATGATCGACCAAATCGGGAGTTGGAACATTCAGCGCCTTTGTGTTCCCATTGTAAGTACCGCAGCATGGCATCGTTCTTCATTGAGGCCTCTCTGTGGGGAGCCCACAGTAGCCCGACAGTCTCTTTTTGTACGTCCAACGTTTTATCAAACATTTTAATGGCCGGCTTTATGGAGCCAACAAAAGAAGTGTGCCAACAGAGGCGTTAAATCCTTTACGATTTGATGATGATGATCACGCGTTTGTCATTGGACCGCACTCCGGGCACGTTGGCGGTCATGCGTGAACTCGCATATTGAAATTCATTTGTTCTGTTATGAGAACTTTTTTGAAATAAGTTGAAATCTAACCTACTTTTTTTTTTTTTTTTTTTTGTTAAATCTTTTGGTAAAATCTTTAGCTTCGATTTTTTTTATTAACAAACTGCGAATACTTACCGAATCTCGCCTGGGAAGCCATATTTGGTAAGAAATAAAAAAGGTCACAAACACAAACATGCTTATAAAACTAAACATAAACTACTAACGCATTCAGTAACACTACACATGTAATTACAATGTAAATTTATCTGTGATTTTCAGTTTTAATCAATAGCTAAGGGTGTAACCTGGAACCAAAACAACGACAACTAACATTTCACCCACAATTATTTCAATTACACTTAGATACAGTAAAATAATCACACCATTGAGACATTATGCAATCGAATGTATAAGGACTGATTCACGGACCAACCAAGCATTTAAGAAAATCATTGCTTAACTTCAAAATTTCAATGATATGAAATGGGACCTACCTGGGTAAGAGATGGAAATTGCGATAACACAATAAAAGTAAAACAAATGAAAATAAAACACACCAATAAGCAATTTTGTTGGAAATATTATACTGTCTGTAAAAGTCCTGCGTTGCGGGTGTAACGTGTGGTCTTCCAGGCTACCCCCTTGGCCTGCTAGCGACCGGCACAGCGGCCGAGCCCGCTCGAACGTTTCCGAACGCAACCGAACCCGGCCGAACGAAACCGAATGCGCGGTGCAAGTGAGAGAGCGACATACCTGTCTGGCGCTTTCATTGACAGGCACCTGAAATGAAGAAAAAAATCGATCCAATTCGTTGAAAATTTTAAATTTTAAAATGTTTGTCTTCAACATTTAAAATTGACACAGATAAATTTACATGCAAGGATATGTGTAGGTTTACATCAAATGTCGTTTCGCTGTATTACAATACTGGATATCATTGCTGGTGTTCTGGATTGTTTGCATTGTTATCGAAATCGTCTACTGCGAGTAATGTATCTAAATAAAGAACAAGGGGTAACAAAAATGAATTATAAAAATTAAAAGTAAACATACTAAAAAAGAATAAACAATAATGTGGCAAAAACAGTTAAAAACAACATTGCAAGATGTATTAGGACAGTTGTTAAAATATGGGGTAGCGTCGAGCGGCTTGACTCCGCAGCTCCGATGTTATTGTGCGCTTGCACGCGATCTCTCTCTCGTGTTTGCATTCGCACACTGGCGCGGCTACAAGCCAACGGTTTGTTCCATTTTTGAATCATGTGCATAAAATCATTAACTATCCCATTAAAGTAGTACGCAGTACAGATACATCGCATACCAATGTAACTGGTGCCTATAAATGCGCACTTAATCAGGTTCATGCAGATTTAACTTTGGTAATAATAGTCCAGAGCGAAAGATAAACGAAACAATCATTAAATCTCTGTAATATCCGTTTTAATTTCAATGTAAGTATCTATCTTATCTAATAATTAAGCACTAAAGAATAATTATGGCTCCTTATCACAAAATCCCAAATAGGTAGATACTCATTTTATCGAAGTAATCAATTAAAGACGAAAGTACATGTATATGAATTGGTCAATAAAAACAGATTAATATTGAGTCATTACAATAAGGCAAACCTCCCTTCCCGATGGACAAATTTATTAGATTATTACCGGACGAGATCACGCAAACGGAATCGTAAAATTAAAGGAAATCAATCCTGATAAATTGAATCCAATTCCCTTAACATCATTTCATTATAAAGAAGGGCACAATGCACGTGATATTAGCCAGCACTCAAATATAATGCTAGATATATCAAAAATATATCTAACTTGCAGTGCCGTTCAATGCAGCAATTGTATCATTAGAGGAGTAATGAAAACGTCAAAGCCAAACATAAATTTATAGAGACAGAACAAATATCAAACAATAAAAAGAGCTCAGAATGAATAAAGTGGCGTAGAGTAGCGGTTCATACAATACATTTCACTTCGCGTGTGAACAACCACCGATGACTATCGTTTTGTGCTATTTTGACACAAATACTTTTCTCCTAGATATTGTAATCGATGGTATTCACGGCGTACCAAAGCATACACGCAACAAAATCAAAAGTCACCTACTCGAAAAAACCAATCTATCAATATTAGAACACAAAAAATATGCAAGTCAGTTAATAATCCCGAATCGGCAATCGACAATGGAAATAAAGTCACAGTCACTTTTTTAATAATGGCAACACACGGTTTTTCTTTTTATTGCCACCCTAGGTTCGTTTGACATTTGAACCGGCTGATGACTTAGCCGCCATGATTGATCGTCGCGACCCAGTAAATGAGTGCAATTTAGCGTTTATTTTCCCTTCTATTCAATGTTTGTTATTGATAACTGCATAAAATTGTGTCCCTTCAAAAAAAATAACTCAATTTTTATTACAACAAACTATTCCTTTGGTCCTTGCTACGAAATCATTCGAAAAGAAATTAATTTCAAAGCAAACAATAAAACAAAATAAAATCATATTTACATACAAATTAACTGTTGAACTGTGACTGGTAATCATTTGTCAATTCCAAATGTCATTCTGAATCCCACAGCAAGTCTTTGAATGCCACATAATGCAAAATGGCTATACAAGGCTTACGTTTAAAGTTCAAAATAACTTTTAGCTTTGAACAATATGCCTCAGAATACTTAAGAGACCGTAAGTTACAAAACTGAATCGTATCGCGATCATTTCAAAGCTCAGAATGCAACGTATGAAGCGCCAGGATTTGAAGAAAATGAGCGACTGTATACAATTTATCATCCAGCCAAGTATCCGCCCAAACCGTAACGAATCACTAGTAAATAAATTGACCACAAACATTTCGGACCATTTCTTTTGATGTAGCATCCAGAAACAACTTCCATATTAATTTATTAGTGATGTAAGTATCTCGAAGATTTGTTGCTCGGTTGATTTGCGGTGCGCGCTGCCATAAATCAAACTACTTGCGTTCAGATCATTCTTTTCATAACATATTTTATTAAAATAGAAGTATGAAGTATTCATCTACTGAACTATTCTCGTGTTTGCGTAACGATTGTAAGACAAGTTATTTCGATTCGGTAATTTCATATTGTTCGATCATTTTCTGGATCCGAGTCTAAGAAAACATACAGACGAAGATAGAGCAGTAGATAATAAAATTGTTATTAATCACGATATTGTTTTCGTCTGCCAACATTAATAAGATTTATGAAAACATGTAGTGGGTTGATCCACGTGCGTGTATGTGATATTATTTTAAGAAAGTTTCACAATAATATTCCTCCCACCGGCTGGGCGATGATCGAGATGATTGTAATGACTCACAGAGTATAAATTACGTTTGACAGGTCATAGAATTAGATTGATACGTTCTAGGCTGCTCATTCAATTGATAGTGATGTGCCGGGATGTGGGGGTCTACTGAATCATTTTAGACTACCACATTCTAGTTACCTAATGTGAACATACATCGATCAATCAAAAATCTAAAACCTACTGATATACCTATGTAACATAGGTATGTACAATAATCATTATTCCCATTACATAGAGCGATCCTATTTCAGATACATATTTTCTTCAGTGTACAAATATAGTTGAACATGTTTATGCAATTTTATAAATGATAATGAATGAAATGGAATCCTTGACAGCAAGCCTGAAGCAATCGTAGATACTTATACAATATACATTTCCACTTAAGCAATGATCTGCTCAAGGGACTAGAAATTTCATAGCTCTCAATTAAAACGCAGAAATAATTATTCGGAAACATCCACCCCACTTGTAAATCAATTTATTAAAGTAAATGCGAGTCTGTCCCTCCTTGAAATATCACAAGTATCCTTATTTGATAATTTAAGACTGGAAATAATTTACCGATTTAATTATATTATTATGTCTCAATAAAATACTTGTTCGACTAAGTAATTATTTAATTAGTAACAGAATTAATATCTGTGGTTGTTACAAAATGGACCAAGTATCATAAACAAAGCATAGAGCAAACTGGAATGGCGGGAACTCCTTGGTCCCACCTGCTCTCTAAACAAACTTTTAACGCGACCGTAACAAACATTTTTCGGGAAAAATAATTGCACATTTAAATCCTCCTGGGGGCATTAATTTCCCTTCAGCCACAATTCTGGTAAGGAAACAGTCCAATTAGTGCATTACTTCTTACTTTAGCAACAATCTGATTTAAAGTCTGTATCACAACAAGAGATGGAATAAAGCGGTGAATAAGCAATATTTAACTTTTGTCTCCGGTACGTTAGTAATCACATATTATTACATTGGGAAATATACCTAAATCCGAAGACAGAACAAAAAAAAGCCTCAGATTTTATAATGTTTAAGTAGGTAGTTGTAACATACAGCTAGAGCTTTCAGCAATGTATGAAGGTTTAATGTGGATACAAACGCAGATAATTGCAGCATAATTTAATAATAACACTAGAACGCATGGGCTGTTCAACGTATAAGTTTATGATAAAAAATGTCTTTGAATTGACCGCTGACATTAACTTAATGGGAACAACTTTAGAGGTAAAGTCAATTGTATTCTTGACACACATTGCGTGTTACAAATATCTATGTATAACAAGCATGAATTGCTAACTATAGCGCCGTTATATTATTCGCGTGGTAAGCTCACTGTGACACAGCCTTAAAATTCCAACCCTTTCAAGTCTGCGTAGGACAAGATTTTATTTTTGTTATTTATAACACTCGGAAGAATTATTACTTCTGAATCGTTTAAGTCCTTGCTCAGTACTTGTAATCCCGCGAGCCGAGATTAAAATGCCCAACGCTAATTAAAAGGGTAACTTTTTTACCTAAGTAAATGATTAATCGGACATTTATGTTCCAACTGTATTAAAACGTGGCAATAATAAATTGTTCTTATTTAGTTTAGGCGAAACAGTTTTAAGCATCATTAAAATTATGTTGGGATTAGTTATTTTTATACCGAGTAGAAAGACATAACGGTAAAAATATTAACCTTAAGAAAGACTGAAGACCTTTTGACAGGAGCAATTATATTTTCGTAATTTTTAAACCAACAATAAATTCCGGCTTTGTGTCTCCATCTTAATGGTCTCGATGAGTGACATACGAGACCTTTACTGAAACTTTTATGGCTGTCCTATACTTTTACTGAACTATTGATGTGTCCAGGCCTTTGACAGGACTATTTGCATTTTCCTACATATTTGCGGAAATAATTCGCCCTGGTCTACATTGTTGATATTATATTGACACCTGTCATAGTGGCGGGTTAGTGACATTTTCGCGGCCTTGTCTACCCTTGGAACTGCATCAGATGTCGGCTAGCATCAACATAGTAGGACAGTGAGACTCATATGCCCTGGTGCAGTTTATTTTACATAATTATCTATTTATAATAAAAAGATACATCGAGTAAGCCTATGACACGTATGACCCAGTTTTATGTTTGTCATTGTACTTAAAGATTGCCCATAAAATTCAGTATAAAAAGGGCGCCTTCTACAACTTGTATTTAATTAATTTTATGTCGGAAATGTTATTATTGCAGCACATAAGTTTTTGTTTATTTTAAAGGTATAAATATAACATTAAGTGGTATCTATCTAATTAAAAAGAACACGTAATTATATCCAATATGTTACAAATGTCAGCACCTCTATGCGAAGCTAGGAAGGGTAGAAGCTGGCCAGTAATAGCGATTGTTTAACTAATTGCTAAATTAATTATGATAATTATCGAGCGGCCAGTGGCAATAATTTCGCACGGGTGCGCCGCTAGCGCCTTGAGTTATGAACGCCCTTTACCGCAAACTCATCCATTCTGCCACACTGTGGTAATGATGGGCCCTAATTGTGACTATAAAAACTGTTACAGTAAATGCATCGATGCACAGAATATTATATAGTTACCTACAACTTATATCCACATTCTTATCGATCGAAATTACCTACTGAATGGAAAATGTCAGTAGCTCATCGGTAATATTTTATTGCAAGCCGGCCCCCTCATTTATCTTATCAATTACTACACTAGGATGCGCATTTTGTTTATAATAACAATAATTTGTCAACACAAATCTTAAAATACATATTTATTAATATAATATTGTTTATATTACGAGCCACAAGACGTCAACAAAGTCAGAATAAAAGGCAACAGGAGCGATTAGCCCGAGGCACCGACTGCGTGGTCACGATTTATTGTACACTAGAACAAAATTAATTTTGCAGTCACAAACTTTAAATTAAACAACCCACTACTCCGTACCACAGTTCTAAATGGTTCAAATTAGTTTGGCAACAGTTTTGCAGAGCGCAACAATATCGTGGTCGTTTCGATCCTCAACACGGTAAAGTCTGAGCTGTTTAAGGAAGATACTTGTCTAGGCTCAAAACCAGTTCTATCTCAAATGATTGGCAACCAGGCTTGGCTAACAATTCACCATCAACAGCATATTGCAAGCATTCGTTTGATTCTTGCATCGAATCTTATAATTATTGGTCACGATTTGAAATTTATTACATCTTTTTAAGTTACTGTACTTAACTACAAAAAATACACCAAGTGTTAACTTCAACAATTTTTCATATCCGATCTACAGTCACTTTTATACCCCAGTAAAAAGTTCAAAAGATTATTGTAACTTCGTTAAACAGACAGCTGTAGTTTTCTTGTTCCACTTAACTATCTAAGCACTAACAATGTATCAAGACGAGGCAAATTTTCAAACCGTCACACACAAGCTGATAGTATAAACGACCGCATAAAAGAGAATTACGTTGTTACAACAACTGGCAACAATTTTTCTTCATACTAAGTTTGTTGGAGCACGCAAACCACGTCAGTATGAAATAAGTTTAACAAACACCCAACATTTTTGAAACAAACGCTAGGATACGCAGGGCTTTCGAATCTAGATAGATACCTAGTAAATTACGGTGAGTTAGTGTTTGTCGAGCACTGATCAATCGTGTGCATGTTGGTCTTTGCAATGACTTATGACGGCATTTGTGTTGACCTATTTAATACGTTTTGAAGTCGAATACAATGCAACATAAATATTTGTTTCTTGTACTGGGATATTGTCTATGTTCAAGTTCGTTTTTTTATTAACAGACATCATGCGAAAAGAACTTAATCGTGACACCGACAACGATAGATAAAACTTCTTAAACTTGCTTCTATCTGACCAAAAGCACACACAGGCCAAAATAAAAACCAACAAATTGTTGGAAATTGGTCTATTTGTTGCCAGTCCACCGCCACTCATACTTCCGGCCTGCATTCATCACTCGGACAATATCATTAAGACATGGCACGAGGGTAGCAAACACACCTTATTATGTGTAGTTCAGGAAATCGTACTGCCTTATTTTAGTAAAAGCCTTTCATAATAATGTTTCGTTTCCACTGAAGTAATTGTAGCTGTTTGTGGAGGAAATTAGATTAATTATGGCGTGTGTTTCTGGCTGATTTGTTTAACAATGAATTAAGTTATTTATTCTCAGAATATTTTAAGACATGCAGACCAGGTTTTCAACTTTTTTGTTCATAGATATCATTCGCCTCGTTCGGAAAGTTAAACAATATATATGAATGTAGGTACTTAATTGCAAATATTGACATTTAATAATTATAATTCTAAAACAAACACATTGAACAAACAGCGCTATTATTACATTAGTCATGAGGTTATGGCTTCAACGATCAATTAATGTAAATTGTTAATTAGAAAACACGCAAAACACTCGAGCCGTGCCGATCCAATCAACGCTACTATCTAACCAGTAACAAAGCTACGTAATCTAACTATATAAATAGAATCAAAGTGTCTGACGATACACTATGCCAAGCAACCCACCTGACCAACTGCTCAACTATAAAAATCTAGCTTTTATGGTAGAATTCAGATTTTAACACAACTACGAATTATGCTGACATAAAAACATTGAAGCTAATTTCAGGTAAAAATTCAAATATCTAAAACTAAATTCTAAGGTTAAGCTGTCAACTAGTCATGTAGCTTCTATAGACTTGCATGAAGAAAAATTGTTATTCTTTGTTTTTCTTTAACGAACGCTGAAACGTGTGCTTTAAATGCACGAAGAAAACCTATCATTGATTATGCGGAAGGTCACAGCAAAAGTTCTCCAACTCACTTAACAAGAGCAAAGTCACAAGAGACCACTAGTATTACGATACACACTACCATAAAAGTTAACAAGCTATTTACTGAAAAAGTTTACGCTGACTTTTATAAGGTGCTGTTACCGATACTCGCAACGCAAATGAAATTAACAATTAATTGCTAGGTTCGTTCAATACAACGGCAGTGTGTAGTCAATTATAATCCAATTGACACGAAGAGCTGGCTGGTTACGAAAGTGTACAATAATTAGAACTGTTGGCGAATGAAAAAATACCTGAGAATTCTGATTGCCAGATAAAGCGGCGATTGTCTTGGATTGCATATTGAAAAAACATGCAACAGAGATAAGGAGTTACATGGTTGAGCGACTTAAAGGCATCGCGGGTCTACACTGGCTAATTGCATTTCCTACCCAGTTACTACACTGGTGCATAACGAGTGCAGTTATTCAGCTCGTTAAATTTTTGATTGTTTGAAATATTGCTTTTCAGTTTGCAACGTGTTGTTGAATTTTGTGGTTGTTTATATTCTAAACGCCATTTTTTTTTAGAATGTTTCTTTTTGAAACACTGATATTTCAGCTTCGTTGTTTTGAAAATTAGATTGTATTTTCTTTACACATTTCTGATATTTATTTAGATTTTTCTGAGAAAATCTGTACATGATTTAAAACATGTATGAACACTCACGGTAGACAACATGACTCCCTCGCATTATCATCTCGACTTACGGAAGTTGAATTACCGTATCAAACTATTTCTTGTACAAACAGCTTAGCTGGCATCCTTACACCCTTGTCACAGTCACAGAACACACACAACACGTGCATTAGTAATGTTTCTACTAGTTAGTGGTAATTTGAAACAGTTCCATCTTTAATTTCATTGTGCAACAGTTATCATTGAAATCATGAATGAAGACACTTGCCTGTTCAACTATATTCTGTGTAATTAGATAAGTAAAGTAAGCAAACATGTACTATTTTGTTTGTACAATGTTTCATAATTCAAATGAATGTTACTCAGTTCAAATTACCCATAAATAATATAAGTCGTATTTTATTAAATACTGAACAACGGGAGATTTTTAATGAACATACAGTTTGCATGTCTACATAAATCTCTGATCTAATAAATGACACAATTTACGAAGGTTCTCAAGAAACTTCGCTATTAAGCAATAAGTTAGGAATAAAGTAGCCGTGTGAACATTATAAACTATAATAAAATGCCACACATAGGTAGTAAACGGCTGACAGAGATTACATCAGGACAGAATTAATTATTATATTAATATAAGTTTGGGCGGCATCTTTGTGCGTAGTAAACAATGATGAGTGAAACAACGGGTGTATTCATAAATTTTTCCCTATAGCTGATAAGGTGGATTAGCCCACCGGGATGGCAGGATGTATCAGTAATCTTGTTTGCTAAGAACGCGTGATGTGTTTACACCTCATTACCATCTTGATATAATTCTAAAGGGGACACCAACCTAAGAACTGAAACTCTTTTGTTTGTATTTTAACTCCAGCTTAAATCCTATATTGCCACATACTCTCTGCTAGTTTATGACACACGAATTATAATGCAACCTTTATTTGGAAAAGTTTAAATGAATCCCAAAAAACGGAATATGCTTTAAGTTTTGTCACAAAGCAAAATCAAACTATTATTTCTCATTATAGTATTTACAGAAATACATTGACTTAAGCTTTTCTTGATTATCTAGCTCATCTCATATGGCTATCGCATTTCACGTGCTCCGCGTCATGTGCATCACTACTTGTCACATTACACGAGTCGACTAATTAATAGACATCGACAGGTACATCACTGGCCGTTACATTCCCAGCGAGCCCATCACTAGTCACTAGTAGACATGTTTACATGCGACTCGACGATCAATTGCTAGAATCGCATAATGCAGTCGTATGTGTGCGATATACAAAACTATTCACTGGACAATAGAGATATCTGATTCGCAACAATGCATATGTATAGGAATTTTAATTGGAAATATGAGAAGCGAATGTTGCGTTGCACGTTGTTTTGATTTAGCGCCGTTTCTATCCTGTCTACGATAGATTGTTACCAAGATATGTCTGTATTCTTTATGGCCATTGATTTCCATATGTAACGAGGTATAATTAAGGAAAAAACAGTGAGAATCGTATGCACACTTGCGATTGCAGTAATGACCTGCTGTCAGTTCGAATTGTTTATTTGCACCGGTAACTGGCATCGATCCTGAATGCTCCGTCTGATGATATTTAATGTTTGCTACTTTTAGTTCTAGTACTTAGTTAATATTTTCTTTCATCAGAAATATGCAGCCAATCTAATTTCTATCTTTCTACCAATTACAAAAAAGTTTGTAAGATATTAAAAATTAAAAAAAAATTAAAAGAAAATTACGTAAATCTTAAAAACGAAAATATAAATTCATAAAAATAAACTTAATTGAAAATCAAAGATGAATTCTTTCCAGGAGAAAATTAAAATAAAATTAACAACGAGTCAATTACGCCCCCAGAACAAAATGAGGTATGTCTGTTATAAAAAGTGGGAGCCAAGGGTTGGCGAATTTCTTTCCGGTTCTGTACATTTGTTTAATTAATCACATTCTTACGAATGGGCCCCTCGCTGGTCCGAATGTCCGAATATTTGGAGTTCTTCTGCTTTACAAAGTACTTCATAAAGAGAATTCGTTTAATAATGATTTAGATCAGAATTCTCAAAAACGGACCTCTTTAATTAAGAATTTAAAATCTTTAACTTTTTAATGCTTTTAAAGTGTAAGTAAATAAGCTTGATAAAGCTATAATATTTGATTTATAAAGTTATATAATATGTCAAAAGCTCTTACTTCGCTTAAAATATATATTTCCAAGGGGTTGTTAAAAAAACACAATAACATAATGTTTTACATATGTAAACTATGAAAATAATAAGGTATAACATCAAAACAAGTACGTTTGAAAATGTACGAATTAAAAACTTTATCATAGAAGGGGTCGTATTACAAGTCACTTTGCAACAATCTCGCTTATAATTACGTTAGACGCACAAAACAGGGGCGCTTTTTTGGAACAGAAAATAAATGGAGTAGCTTACTAGATAATATAGTTTTATTTGGTTATAAACAGAAAAAAACTGTACAAAGTTTGGTAGTACGTAGGTACAGCTTTTTACTCGAAGAATAAAATTATTTTTTCAACTCACTCATCTTGGATCTGAGAGACATTTATTTGACTGGTTAATGGTACAATATTAAAGCAACCTGTGCAGGACATACATTTTCAGTGAATAAATATAGATACTGCTACAAATACAAATAAAACCCTTTGAACAATGAGCTTCCAAGGCTAATCTGAATTCTATATTTCTTTTATTAAAAAAAAAAAAACTTAAAAGTTACGCAATTGGTAATTTCGATGTGTCTAATCGATTTGCAACTCCACCGCACAGTGTTGAAAACACGCACTCAAATGGGAAAAAAACATAAAAACTGCAAAATCATATCGCTGTTACATCTCGAATGGCTGTTTTTTATTTCAATTTTCGAGGGTTCGCTAAACGTTTGTAGCGAACTCTATTATTCGGTTCCCGTTGTGACGTAAGCACATTCACCACTCAACAGCCGTTTGTTATTAAATATAATAATGTATATCATAACGTATTCATATCTATGATCTCAATGAATATGCCAATTCCATTATTTGTGTTGCACGAGATTAATATTTTTTTTTCTTCTTCGCCATATGGCATATCACAGAAAAATATATGTTTTTTGTATGTAACAGAATCAGAGTATACGTTTGTATAAAAGTAAGACATAGGTTGATCATAATAAAACTAAAATATTAAACAAAGATATAAAGTATATTAAGTATACGAAATTGTCGAATCAAATTAACCTACCAATAGAGAAACCCCAAATCCCTATCGAGTCACGCATAGTAAGTATCATGTAATGTTGGAACTATAAAACCTAATAATCCCCAAAACAAAAACGATTTATAACCTTTCTTAACATCGTATTACGTCAGTTTCTATTTACCACAAAATGTTTCATTTGCATAATAGCTTTTTTTCCCGCCATTACTATTTACGTTAATATTCTGATTCGTTGGAGCGGGGGGGTCGCACGCACAGAAAACATAAAGACAATTTGTATGTGGCGGCCATTTATGTAAATAAATCTACGATACCGCATTATTACGACAATATGTACGGAACGGGTGTGGCCGCACGATTATCATTATATTTGGGTGTGGTTTCGTGAATGAAATAATTAAATTAATGCACAACGGGTTTACTGACTGTCATTCAATTTACAATTAAAATACTTTTTAATATTTCTGAATGGAACATAATTAAAATTCGCATCCCAAAATGAAATAAAACAATAACAGAACTTAATAACAATTTCTGTTCGTTTAATCAACAAAACATCAGAAAGCAATAAGCTCTATTAAGAGTCCGATAGAATTTCTCATTTCATTCGTCTTAAGTCGTCAGAAACAAAGTGCGGCCGTCGTCGGTGGTGTTATTAACGCGTCTAAATAATTACAGGGCACATCAATCAGAGGGCATATGCAGATAGAGCATTTTGTGCGAGTCAGCGCGCAGTCGGCCCACTGTGCAACCCTTTCTTTGATATCTGTATGATATTACGAATGAAATTATTAAAACACGTTCCAAAATGTGTGCAGGTAGGGATGGGAAATAGTCGATATTATTTATTAAAACGTTAATTGTATTTTTAATTACTGATCGAAACTTATCTTGATACATCTATTTATTCGACATTTAAAGTAATTTGTTTCGCAAAGTAATACAAAAAAAAAAACATTTAGGTATTTAAGACTCAATTTTTCAATAAATCTACCTTAACTTTCATAAACACAACTCAGATTTTTATCCTCCGTCAACACGTGTCTATCGATACCCGCACAGTGGTCTAATTCCTAACACCAAATACCAATAAAATAATAATATAATCAATATTCCGTCGAGAGGCATGAAGCCTTTGATGTAACGGCTCACCTCGACACACAATGATCGGCACATTTCGTCTAGAACGCCTCAAATTGACCGCAATTAAAAGAACAATGACTAGTTTCAATTCCCCAAACTTAATTTCCTCCGTCGCAAACGTGTAACTAACCGAAAAACGCATTTATAAATAAATTAATACGCTCTGCTTCAGTGGACGTGTTTTGTGTGGGTTGTAATTACTCAAAATATCATGGCGGTATTAGAAATATTTAGGACAAAATGTGCGAACTGTGTAAATTGATCTGCATGTTTTTCTAGATTGAAATGAGTTTCAGCCATTACAGATATTCTGCAATAATTGCGGAAAATTTTTGTTATGTCAAATCTTAACTCTTAACAGAAAGCAAAAAAAAAACCTCAAATGTGTTACAATTTTTTCCTTATGTTTGTATCAAGCTTTCCTTAGCCATGATACATAATAATGCATCCATAAAAATAATTTGTAAGGTTAATTAACAGTTTTATTATCTTCGGCAGCAGAATTTAATTCGGATCCGGTAATTAAAAAAACATAAAATATGTGTATCGACTTATTTTATGTGTTCACGTAACAAAAATCTGTCGAGGAAAACGATATCATTACTTCATGTATAACGTTTTGTTACTTATCTTTAATTTGTTTTACCTAATTGTACAAATCCTTAATACGAAGTGATATTATTTCCCATCATTAGGTATATTACTAATGTACTACATTACAAAATATAAAACGATTACGATGTTACAAAACCGTTAATCTGTCTATTAAAGTAACGAAAATAATAATTAGTCTTTTGGCCGTGACTGGGCGGTGTAGAGACACTGGGCTATCGGCACGCGTCAATACTGACGGACATCTTTACCCATCGTCACCACATTACATCCAAACCATTTTACTTTACCAGACCAATACACAACATTGCCACATTCCAAACTTTAAGCTTCTCACAATAAAGTTCAAATTATTCGTGAACCGTTTTCTCAGCCGCATATTCAATTGGTTGCCTGATGTTACTCTGTCTTTGAAAGCAGTCTAATTAAGTTTTTTAGTACTATTGAAATTCATTGTTGATTGACAGATGGCGCTAGCGGCTATTTAAAATGGATACATCGCTTGGGATGTGATTATTAAACTATTGTTTAGAAGATACATTATGTTTGAAGAGTATGTAAGCACGTCATAGTTATTAGTTTTCCAGAAGAAAATAATAGTTTTTCGTGTTGTGTGGGCCCGAATTAATTTCAGTAAGTGTACCTACATAAATCTTTTCTACACAGATTACCTAAATAATTGCCCACTGCCCAGAGTACTGTTACAAAAGTTTTTAACTAAGTTTATTTACAAACAGATGATCAAGGGCTGTGACAATAGACTGAATTAAAATTATTCAAATTACGTCCACACAAAAAGCAGATCTATGACGCTAATGAAGATGCATTTGAAATATGGTAACAATTACGTGCGTGTAATCATTAAAAGTAATTCGCGATCACGTGTTGGCGTGCGTCGACGCCGCCAGCCACGGGAATCATAAAGAATCCATCAAGTTGAGCGCAACTCCGATCACGAAATCCGCCATCAATCATAAACATCAGAAAGGATTAAAATCTACGTTGCACCTTCCGAAGCTCGAGTACCCTTGTTTTTCTCTAACCCGTAAATACTGAGGGGCGTAAGTATGGCCGGGGGGCGGTAAATATTATCAAGGGGGACAGGGGGATACCCCCGCCCCCGGAGGGGGGCACTATCCCTTATCGCGAACGTTACCCTCGCCGCCGGCGGCCGCTAGACCGCCAAAATGTGGGCCAAATCGATTTCTCTGCCCCATTTTTGTGCATCTGGACCGCTATCGATTTTTAGCTCTCTCACAACAATCGATAATTGCATTCGCGACAACTTTTTTAAAGTTTTTTTAACGAAATTATTTTAAAATACGCATCCTTCGTTTGTATTGCCCGCTAAAATTATATTTATAAACATAAAAACTATTAATTTTGCAGTCGTAAAACTGGAAATAAAGTTATTTTAAGTACAGCGACGATAATTATATTAAATGTGTCCGTCGTCGAAATGAAATAGTTTTATATCGGCTGTAAATTACTTTAATCGGAGTGTGATGCGCACAGGGCGCCTGGTGCGGCCGCCTGATCACTATCGCTACTATGTTGTCGAAGACACGTTAAATACACCTAAAATAATACTTACAGAACGACCACGACATCTTAATGACAACATACGTACAGCTTGCATAATTATAATATTTATATTTCGTACTGATGTCACTAAAAACTGTAACACAGTAACCGTTAAACGTGACACTTCAATGAGAGTAAACTTGCTGTTAGCCAAAATGTCGGTCAAGGTTATGAGACTACAATTTCGGGTTCAAGCCTGACTTTTCATTGAACATTATTTTATTTTTGAAGTATAAAATTCATAATCGGCACAATGGGTTCAAAATGCCAGTGTTACAAATCTTAATGAAACAAGCTGCATCACTATATTTCCTCCATTGAAACATGGGCAAGAAAAGTCTTATGTAACAAACTATACATTTAACCAGTTATTAATATCATTAAAACAAGACAAATCTTTTGAAATTGTCTTCTTATGAGTTGCAATAACAAAAAATGTTTGAAACAGAAAGACAGAAGGCATAGTTTCGAAATGAATATCTTTTGACTACCTTTACACATACATATACCTACACAGAGTAGGTATGTTACATTGTTAAATTTATTAAAGCATGATTTGATTAAAAATAAATAAGAGGAAGGTTGTAAAACGCAGTTTACTATCTTTTAACTGGCAACCTCCGACGCACATTCGATACTCGTCTACTAAGTTTTTTATCGATAACCCTTTTAAATTGTTGCAAATGTTTTATTAACTTTTATTATAAACCGTATATCAGGTTTTAACGAGGGTTTCAGACCGTCTTAAGTAGCCCTTATCTCATTTTGTTTCTTTGTTATATAAACTTTTCTATGTGTTTGTGTAAAGTTGGACTCGCGAACACTATTACTTGTAATTTACATCTCTAGTTTTATGTTTTCTAATACTTTCTCACCTTACTATAAATTTATTATGGCTGCAATAAAGATATTTTGTTACTCTTGTATCTTGCAAACCGTCCGTCGTTTTGTGTACACAGAAAACTTTCAGATTTTCTTATAAGTATGTAGAGTTACTTATAATACTTTTAGTTTATCAGAATTATTTTACCACATACGTAATAGGCTCGGGTACAAAATAATTTGGACAAGATTTTATGGCATGGTTAAAATGTCCCTATAATTTTAATTCCTTGATAGCTTTAAGTAATCTTCAAACACACAAAATGGTCGGTTCCACATTCACCTATCCACCAAACACATTCGTGTGCCAAACCAATAACTAGCAGAAGCACGATTAGGTGCACCAACCAGTAAATTGATATGGTATCATGAGAAAAATAAAGCAAAACCACGGAACACGACTTAGTATCAGTTCATAATGGACTAATTGTGCGAATGTATTTTTTACAACGTTTCTATGCTCACTCTACAACTATAATGACTTTATTTTGTCACGCCGTAACAGCGCACTTAATTTACAATTATAATTAACACAAACAATCACACTGTCATTGGACGTTTATTACGAATTCACCAAAAAAAACAGAATCTACCGTTATAACAGTGTATGCAAGAACTGCCGTGTATTGAGAATTATTGCTCTTTTAAGTAAGCGCTTTTTATTGTCAATCGCTAAATCAATCTTGTGATCTCCCACGATGTCGTTTGTATGTTTAGCTTGTCTAACTCTGATCTGCGTTCACGGTACAATTAGTATAAATTATTTAAACTGACAAACGCATCTTAATTTGGTACATAAATGGATCTGGTTTGTTTGAACTTATAATTTCGCTGGCAATTAGTGCGCGCGTCTTATTCACACAATGGCGGTTGAGCGAGTCTCGCAAAAACGTCATTCCGCTGCATTTCCGCCTCCCATTGTCTCAGCTCTAATCTGCATTGGATTAATAACCATGTACCTATGTGTGTACAGACAGAAGAAAACTTGTATTTAAATTAACTGTCTCCCGTTATTCTCATCGATGCAACATGTCTTCATTTCTCAGATGCAAGTTTAGCATTTCAAGGGAAAGTGATTAATTTTTGCACTAACAAATAATGATTAATTTTAGTTAGAATTATTGCATGTTTGTACGATGATGAGCTTTTTACTTCCATTGAAAGTTTATAGCAGTGTTTGTAATAGTTGAGCAATAGTAAGCTGCAGCCAATGCAATCAGTTAAATTAATGTTGCGAAAATACCATATCGTCTATTTATAAACCCAAGTGTCTATGCAGACAGAATAATAAATACAAAACGTATTTATAGCTCTAATCTATTCTAACGTTTACTAATTAATGTGAACACCGTACTTTCATAGTCTTAACTGGAGCAGCGTTTAATCCATCATTTTCTCGCGGCGTTTATACGTCTGTAACAGTTCATCTCATGATAAACGGCAATGACTCCTTCTTCTTACTATAATTAAACATGATTAGAGCTCAACACATGGTGAGCCGCAATTATAAGACGTTACAACGGCTACCGGCGCACCACGCCACACGCCATGCGATAGTTTCTATCAACCATTCAATATCTACCTAACACGGAAGCGAATTTTAATTATTCGCGCTCATTATTACATTGTCGCTTTTTGTGAACCGATCTTGTTTCGTTAGTTGACCATAACTGTTTAGCATTTACGTTCACCAGTCAAACTGTATCTTATTGTTATATCAACTGTTTCCGAGCATTCCGCGTCTGTAAAAAGGACGCAGCGTGTTCCAGCGACACGTCCCGATGTCACCCGGCCGTTTTCCTGAATGATGTCGAATTCGAGACTAGCGGGAAGAAAACGCACAATCCGAATCCATTCAAATCTACAGTCATGAATGAACCGAATGCGATAGAGACGGCGCCATACCGTTCCGCGAGGAGCGAGTGGGACGCGATTTCAATAGTACGCGAAACGGAAATAGAGAGGCCGAGATAATTCCGTCTAGCCGGGAGGGATTCCCTCGTGTCACTTGTGTGCGTACGCTTTTTCGAATTGTACGGGAGGACTGGAGTGTTGGCGTGCGTTCCGGGCGCGCAAGCCGCCGACACTCGGAGGGTCCTTTATCGGTGTTCGTTTCAATTCGGAGGCACTCGCATTCATTCTTTGCTTTCCGTCTGTGCCGAAGTTCCCCAGCTACTTGTTGATCATTCGTAATAAATTGCCTCCATGATATTCCCATTGTGGAACAGTTTGTCGCTTTACTGCCTCGAAGGAAATTGCGTTTCCTCAAGCCACTCGAGTTTATTTGCCGTTCAATTGTGAATGTTATTCGGTTGATTGTTGTATATTTATTCGCGTTGGGTGGTAAAGATTAATCGAGGTATGAAGGAAGTATGAAGTAGGTTAGGTAAGGTAGAATAATTTGTTTGCAGTAAACTGACAATCGATATGCGGAAAGCTAGAAAGTAAAGTTCCATTCGTGTGTCTGTTTGGCTATGCTAGGAAGCGTCCATCGAGGCGTGAGGAGCGGCGCAGTGGCAGCGACCAGCGCCACACCGGCGCAGGCGCATCCCTATACAAAAATCTAAGAACCTTCATATCTTCTAAAGCTTTAATAAATTTTATGTGGCTATTATATTCAATAGTAGGTACACCATTACAGGTATATGTCAAGACTCGTCCCTAATCTTCTAGCTCCTTATAAAACATTATTCTTATTTTTGAAAATTATGCCATTTGCTAACTTATTGCTACATTAACAACTAAATACTCAATCTTAACAAAGTAGCAAACTTAGCAACAGGAAAACGTGTTCTATCTATTTGCGATTTACTGATTTTCACTTCCAATCTTACAAGTAATTGATCAACCATAAAGAATTAAATTGATAGGTACAATCACGGACGGAATTGTTAAAGATAAATCAAGATTTGATTACCTTAAAGTACACAGAGTAGTAAAGAAACATGCTAAAGTATGTAAGTGTACTAAGTATGAATGTGGAAGGATGGAGAGGTAGAGGTAGACCGAGGAAAAGATGGATTGATTGCCTGAAAGAGGACATGAAGCAGAAGGGAGTGGATGGTGGATGTAAGTATGTCGTCTGACAGAGAGGAATGGAAGAAAAAGACATGTTGTGCCGTCCCCAAATGACTTGGGAACAGGGCAAGAAGATGATGAGATGATATGAGTAGTAAAGAAACATTTAGTTGTGTTTATTTAATTGTTAACCTGTGTAGATAGACATAACAGAGTAATTAATTAATTTGGCAGCACACGCGTCTCAGACACTGCAATGCAGTGTCTTGGTTTAATATTTCAATGAGAATCAGTGCTTGGACCAACGCCAGTCGGAGTCCGGACAACATTCATGATAATAATGTATTCTACATGTATGTCTATATCAACTATGTGTCTAAGCAAACAAATCACCGTACCATCCGCGGGCTGGGAAACAAAGCTAAATAAATATTAAATAATGAACCGAAGTAAATAAGTCTTGGATATCCTACTAGTATAAGGGACCTATACAATATCGTTTACGTTAAAACCTACCTATACCGGCCTGTCATCCTTCTTTAATCATCTGTTTTAATTATTAAAAGGCACAAGATTCAATAAAAAATAAAATCTAACCTTATCCGACAGCGGAAACGGATGTACAAAATCCTTAAAACTCCAGATCTCTTTAAGTAGCCTAATTGAACACAAATACAAATTAAACAGTAAACAGAGGACCTTTGTCGTTTTCATAACCAGTAAATATACAACTATAAGTTTTTTTAAACTAGCAACAAAAAAGCTTGAGAAGTTTTTGAACGTCCACCAGCTCTACAAAGGTAATGAGATAGTTATTTCAGTGCTTTGTTTATTTACAAAATATCACTCCGTTTGAAGGCGGACCATCAAAATGAGTCGTAAAGCTGAAAATTCCATAAAAAGTCGTGTTGATGACCTCCGTAATTGAACCTCGCTCTTTGTAGCAGAGACAATGGACGGAACCCTGGGCTTTTAAGCTATTGATTAGAAGAAAAAAATAAGCCGATGCCAGTAGCGCCTTTGCTTTGTATGCTTCAAGTGCTTTCTGTACTTCCTAATTAATTAAAAGTATTCAATAAATAATCAAGCTAGGTGGTCTGAATAATATTCAAAATTTCTGTACAGAAGTTTGATAAATAACGTTGTATTTATCACAATTAATAATATAATTTATCAAGCCGTGTACATATAGAAGAGATTTAAAATGTCTTAAGTGACTATCCCAATAAATCTCACGAACGTATTATTATTACAATTACATGAAAATATTTTAAAAGTGCATTGTGCATTAAGTCGCATAAAAGAGTTATAGAAGTAAAGTCAGGACACCCGTGCAGTTCCTCAGTAACATGATACCCACTCGTTTATCTGCTGTCGAGCAATTATTGAAGCGTGAAAAGGAACGTCCTCCTATTATTTACACTGCGTTTTGTAATGCGGGCGTTCCGTTTTTATTTTAAAAAATATCGCATTTCCAAATGTGAGTAGTGACATCCATTAGGTTTGTGTTTGAATTGATTAATTTATTAAATGAATATTTGGTACCCAAAGGAAGATCATTTAAATAATTTGTATTTATTTATTTTGGGATTACAGTTAATTCACTATTTTCAGGGTTTTTTTTACCTACGATTAATTGTCATACTTTTATTAAAATAAAATCATGAGGTACCTATTTCATATCATTTCACAAAATCGATTTATCAAAACAATAAAAATAATTTACCCAGTGGCCATAACAAAAACTGTAGCTATCCAAAAAGTTTTTATACCGACTGTACTAGCTGTATAATAAAATAGCTGAGCAAAATAGTTATTTTATTTTATCAAAAGAAGTCAGGTATAAAAAGCGAATTGTTATTTATGTTAGAAACAAGATTTCTTTGTCGACTGTATTAGCGGAATCGTAATACTGGAAACATGTCAATACGAATTTCGTCTGATTCAACGACCGCCGGCGACTGGCCACGTTTTTTATTTATTTCTACTCCGATTGGTATTTCTTATGATATTTCTTGTGATCTTTTATTTTGGGAACTTAAATGAGTCATTTTAAATGAACACTTTCACTGTGATGACAAAAGTAGTAATTGCTTTCTAACGTTTGAATGTAGTGTTCAAGTTTATTGTCTTGCTACTATCTTAAGACAGTTTTATTTTAAACAGAATAGATATCAGATTATGTTACCTAGCAAATATCTAGGAACCTATTTTAACTTTCGACATTAACTTTTTGCAACTAACAAATAAGTTTAAGCAAGTTATTGGAAAAGTTTAACTTTCAGACTTCGAAGTCTTTTACAATTCTATCAATCAATTGATTAATTTGTTATTCATCTTGGATAATAATATCTTCTGCAATCTGCAACCATTAGGTAGTTATAAATTTACTTAGCCCGGATTCAACATCAATCAAATTACCAGAATCGCGTATGACATCATTAGTCATATGAATTTAGTGGCTAGTGATTTCATACGAGCAAACAAAAATTGTGAGTCAGACAACCGCTCGCGTCTCCCGAACGTTTCCGCTGTCCAATACATAAACAAACATTAAATATTACACAAAGCTTCAATAACAACAAAAAAATTTAACTTTACGCCTCCCAGATGCATACTTCCTGACAACATTACATTTTTTAAAACACATTCGGTGAAAACACCGATATAGGCCTACCGGGCCGCCGCGCGACCACAACAAAACAACAAATTTTTTAATCTAACTTTACCGTTTGTAAAAATTACTATTTAAATATTTAAACCTCAGCCGCTAATTAACTGAGATCTAACCCTTCCGTCGCCGACCGAAGCTCACTTTAATATTTAACCCAGTGGAAATATTTTGCGCGTATTAAAATGTGAAAAATTAATGAATGGTGCGCTCTCCCCGCGGAGCTGTATATGCAGGCGGTAAACCGCTACACTAGTATTATTTCATTACTTCGACCTTGATGACACTTCCTGGCTCATCCTTTTGATAATTAACAAGTATTGTAATAGCCACAACAAAGTTATCTAGGCAAAACTCATGTTAGATCTCTCCATCTAGATTATTTTTATTAGGCCTATGTTCTTTAAACCAGCAATATTTATGAAGAGATGCAGCATGATAAAAATAAAATTCATCACTAGGTATTTGATTATTTTTCTAGCACTTGCCGATCAGCATCATGAATCACATAACTGACATCTGTTATAATACTTTAAAACCCGTCTCACATGAGGATAATGTAGAAAATATAAATAAGTAAGTAGTGCTTGAGGATTTACACAAAACAAACTAGGTAAACGAAAACTTGAAAAAAATAAACAAGCCAATTACGGTGAAATAAAAGAAATGATAGTCACAGGCGATACCTACCTTCCTAACGGGCAGGCTGGCTGGCGCACAGGCCGGTGACAGACATGTGACATCACAGGGTAAGGAGTCCGTGAGTGAACGTACCTTGCCGTGGTGCAGTCGCGGTACAGCACGTCGAAGTCCTTGCACGACAGCAGCTTGCAGCGGTTGACGCCCGGCTGGATGGCGCCCAGCCCGCGCAGGATGCGCACCTGTTCCACATTGCACACCAGCGGCACTATGTCCAGTCTTTTTAGCTTCGTGTACACTGTGTGCAGCCCGCCCACCAGGTGCTTCAGGAACAGCTCGAACGCCTGCGGCAGGCACAGCATCGTGTCGCCCTGGATGATGAAGGCCGCCACCTTCTGGCCGCGGTAGTCCACCAGCTTGCACTCGTTGGCCGAGGGGTCGGAGGTGGAGATGGGCGGCGGGCTGCCGTAGCGCGGCGGGCCGTGGTGGTGCGCGGCCGCCATCAGCTCGAGCGGCGAGTGGTGCATCATCTGCAGCGAGCCCAGCAGGCCGAGCCCGGGCGGCGGCAGCGGCAGCCGCGGCGCCAGCAGCTGCGGCGGGCTCAGCCCTCGCGCCGGGGACGCGGCCTTCACTCTCGGCGAGCCCCCGGAGGAGCCGCTCACCTCGCTCGCGGTCGACGCTGAGTCCACGGCGGACTCCATGCTCGCAACAGACTACACACGCATCACACACCCGTCGCGCGCGCTGTTCCGCGCAACAATAAATAAAAAGCCGGAGCGAAACGAGGGCGCGGCCGCGTGCGCGCGCCCGCCCCGGCCGCCGCGCGCCATTGGTCCGGCGCGGCTGCAACTCTTCTGCGATTGGGTGGCGACGCTGGCGCGGAGTCTCCGCCTCTTTTTTCGTTGCGTTGCGTTACAAACGCGCGAAGAAATGTTCCTGTTTCTTTTGGGTGTTGTGTGTGTCGGGCGCGTCGCGCGTCTGCTCGGGGGAGGATGATAACAATGTCACCGGGAATCAATATGAGCCTAGATGCCGCCGCGGCCCGCGCTCGCACAATAAATACTTACTCAATACTACAATCTTGTATAATTACTAACTTTGATTATAAAGAGGAAGTTTACGATTTATTTATGGGTCGCAGTAATTTTATTGAATGAGATTTCTGAACTCTACATTTTGTTCTATGTGGATTGGATAGAAGGAACTTTAGATTACTTACATATTTCACCAGGAATTATGAGCTAAGACGTTCTTTGAGCTAATTAAGGGATGTAGTGACACTTAAAAAAATGTTTTAATTCAAAACAGAGTAAAAGTAGGTAACTTAGCAGAGTCTGTAAGAAAATAACAACTTAGGTACCTAGGTGATTTGATAGAAGAAATGTTTTTTTTTAGTGAGTAAAGATTTTGAAGCATGATAGGTACCTACCTATTTAAAAAAATTAAAAATAAGTAGCTTTAGGTTATTTTAAGCGACTTTCTTTTATTTTTATTAGTTTTCCAGATTCTTAGTTCCTAGTTGCCTAAGTAGGTACCTACCTAGACAGGTCGGTACTTAGGTAGGAACCTACTTACTTGAAATTTTTTTGTTCAGATATTAAGTATCATATCTTGTTATTTGTGTTCATGAACTTTTGTTGCTGACTGTACTTACCTACAGACATTTAATCTGAAAAACTTTAAAACTTATTTAGGTACCTACTTATAGGTACCTAATCTTTTCCCTTGCTTATCTACATATGTATCTAATAGGCAGGTAGGTACCTAATTCTGAAGTAGGTAGGGAATTCCATATTTCAGTGAATTTTAGCTGACACACACTGGAGGAAGCCTAAGGTCAACAGTCAAAGGCTTTAAGTTAAGTGACTCAAATGAATTTAATTTTTTCATTAAGTAGGTAGGTATACTTAGCCAAAAATGACACCTGTAAAGAATTAAGTTGTTATCTATAATCTGTAGGTAAAATGTGTTTTTGAAATATAAGTAGGTTGTAGGTTGTAGTTGAAATATAATAAGTATGAATGGTCAAATGTTAATTTCTTTGAAAGATTAAAATAAGTTTCCTGAAGATTACAGTTTTCGATTATTCAATTAAGTACAAAGTTATATGTAGGTAGGTACCTAGGTTTCTAGATCTACCAGCTAAGTACCTACTTACTTACTAAGTTTAAGTAAATATTTTGACCGAAGTGGGTACCGAAATAAATAAGTAGCTACTTATTAGAACATGTAACACTACAATTACAATACAAAGGGTATGAAGTGTCGAAACAATAGCGATCTCAATGATCGACAACTTAGCGAAACTCCCGAACGCCACTCCAATAGGTTCCGTCTCCTATACAAACATTACTTTACCATCATATCACCATTTAAACACGCTAATTTCAACCTTATAACAATAGACATAAGAGTGTTGTGTAATTTCGTGAGGTACATAAGTTATTGTGGTTTTCAAAAGTTCTTTGTTCAGGATGTTTTTCAATGATTATTCTTTATAATATTGGTATCAAAATCAACATATAGATGCAGGGGTGAAACTTTTGTATTTTTCAGTGTATGGAGTGTTTGTTTGGTTTCAAAGTATGGGTTTTGTGTAGTTCGCTTTGTTTTACTTTGAGTTGAGAGACTTTTGAATGAATGGGTTTGTAAGTAGCATGTCTTAGGAGAGAAGAGAAATTTTACTTGACCCGTTTTCTATAATTGTATTAGGTATAAAGTGTGTCCTAAGTTTTTACAGTCTCGTAGTCTAGCTGACTACGAGAGCTACGACGCACTGCGGGTCACTGCTACAGTGTCAAGTAGACAGGCCTGCAACATGAGCTACTGCTGGCTACGAGTGCTACGACGCACTGCGAGGCACTGCTACAGTGTCGAGTAGACAGGGCTGCAACATGAGCTACTGCTGGCTACGAGTGCTACGACGCACTGCGAGGCACTGCTACAGTGTCAAGTAGACAGGGCTGCAACATGAGCTACTGCTGGCTACGAGTGCTACGACGCACTGCGAGTCAGTGCTACAGTGTCAAGTAGACAGGGCTGCAACATGAGCTACTGCTGGCTACGAGTGCTACGACGCACTGCGGGTCACTGCTACAGTGTCAAGTAGACAGGGCTGCAACATGAGCTACTGCTGGCTACGAGTGCTACGACGCACTGCGAGTCAGTGCTACAGTGTCAAGTAGACAGGGCTGCAACATGAGCTACTGCTGGCTACGAGTGCTACGACGCACTGCGAGGCACTGCTACAGTGTCAAGTAGACAGGGCTGCAACATGAGCTACTGCTGGCTACGAGTGCTACGACGCACTGCGAGTCACTGCTACAGTGTCAAGTAGACAGGGCTGCAACATGAGCTACTGCTGGCTACGAGTGCTACGACGCACTGCGGGTCACTGCTACAGTGTCAAGTAGACAGGGCTGCAACATGAGCTACTGCTGGCTACGAGTGCTACGACGCACTGCGAGTCAGTGCTACAGTGTCAAGTAGACAGGGCTGCAACATGAGCTACTGCTGGCTACGAGTGCTACGACGCACTGCGGGTCACTGCTACAGTGTCAAGTAGACAGGGCTGCAACATGAGCTACTGCTGGCTACGAGTGCTACGACGCACTGCGAGTCAGTGCTACAGTGTCAAGTAGACAGAGCTGCAGCAAGGAAATATTCCATTCAATACTAATCTCTTATCAAAGAAAACATGTTTTTCAAATTCACATACGTAACTCTAATCTATATTTACTTAGCCATATTAAAGACACCTATATTCAGTGACGTAAGCGCATACAAAGGATGATTTTTAAACCACCACGTAGACAGACACACTACTAACGTACATTGGTACATAGTTAAAAGGTAGGTATGTACCTTTATAGTCATGTTTTCCACACTATATAAGTCGAGGAAAAAATATATTTTTCTGCGTGATTATCAATCATATATCAAAGATAATGAGATGTCACTAGGGGGCGTTGGAAACAAAGAATGATGTTATCTACAAGCATATTTACCCACTGAAACACTGGGTAATTCATGGCAGCTTTAAAATTGTTTCGCATTAAAACTGTTTGTATGTGTAGACTTATGTATATCAAGGAAGATAGTGATGGAAACATAAGGAGTAGGTAACATTTTCGCACAATCTATAGTCAACTTCCCTTTCAATTTTCTAATTAATGCCTTCAGTTGGGTGCATCCTCAAACAACGACTAAGAACTGTAGTTACGACTTCTAGTAGTTTATTTATTTTATATTCATTTTGTTTCTTCTTATTCAAAAACTAGTTTTCACCAGCGATTTTTGGTACCTGGGTCTCGTGAATGCTTACTTCAAGCATCCGGATGCAAAGTATCTTTTCAGCTGAATCTGACAGTGAATCATTTTTTAAATTGGTCCATTAAGTACTTCCTGAGATGAGTCCGTTTACAAACACTCGTCCATTTTTTTAATAGAAAAGTATTACTTAGTAGAAATACATAGCTACATATAGATATGGAATAAACAACTGGCTAAATTACAAAGTGCCTCAGAAACCAACAGTACTTTACTTGGAATGACCCCATATAAATGAGGACATGAAGTAGCACTGGACATTAGCTTTACGAGCTCTTTTTCAGCGTTTCATGAGACGATGTTTTTTTGTTTTCTGAATGGAAACCACCCCGGGCGCCTTATACGCGAGTGTGTGGCGTGAGTCCACTCCACATTCAACGCTTTTTATTATTTTATGTTTCGTTATTTATTATTTAGACCAGCTGGACTGTCGATTCTAGAGTATTCGCTTAAAACCTAACTGTAGTGAAAAGGTATTCACATAAGTTATGATGTACTTATTTCGAATTACAAAGACTAACTACTTTTAAGTTAAAAAAATTATGTGTCCACCTCTAGCGTCCAACGTGGAATCTATGCAAAAATATATTTTTAACTTGAATTAAAGATGGCAGAAGGAATGAATATACTGAATGCTTGCTGAATATTCTTATAAGTATGTAGTTGTTATCTTCATATGAAAAGTGGAATATTTTCATCGCCAGATAATCTCGACTTCTCTTTACTAACAAACAAATTAACAGCGCTTAGCCACTCGTTATCTTTCACAAGCTACTCGGATTTCACAACATAGGTACTCATATATTTGTTTATACATAATTAATTTTAATTAATTACCTGCCACCTATTTATCTGGGTCGCAATGTTTAACTAGGTTTTCTTTATAATACCATCATAAGCTACTGACTAACCTTTTATAATCAGGTAGGGCATATTTTTATAAGAAGTCACTTAAAGTATTCGGACACTCAAACTAGATTCGAAAAATCAAACAAGATTTTATTTGTATCTAAATAAACTTTGAATAAGAGGAAAGGCAAGATGATTCATCCCAACTACCTAGTATGATAGGTCTATAGAGCAATTTTATTGTAGTCGAGTCATAGAACAAAACTTGACAATGAGGAAAAATAGATCAAAATAGAATCCGATTACGTTTCTTGTAGGAATACACCTATGTACATTTCCAATTGGATTAACAAAACATCAACATAATTTTTCATTCTCAATTACCAAATATTATAAAAAAAATATTCTTTGCTTTTACTTTGGTGTAAAATAACTTTTATCTTCCCTCCATAACTGAAAGGTCTGCAAGTTCCATCGGCAAGTTCTAAGTTTAGTATCACGCAGCGCCATCTATCAAAGTAAAGTTGAACAAAAGCGGCTGCGTTCTCTTCCGACATTGTATTTGAATGTCTTTGAATAGCATCTTTTGGCAAACACACTGACCCCATTATTTATGTGTTAATCATAAGAGAATGTAATTTGTGAGTAATATTCAAAAAAGTCACTACCTACATGTTTTGTACAATGAAAATAACGTCTGAAAATTACCAATTGCGTAGGTATCTACTTGACAGTTCAAAGAACTTTTTCACCAAACTACTTACGTAGTTTTCCCTTCAGCTTAATAAAATAAACCTATTAATAAACTTTACTAATTGCTAAACCACAACTCTTTCCCGGTCAAAACGACTAATCCCACCGCTACACAAAACTCACATTGCTCACACAATTCGAGCAGGCGTCACAAACCACTAAAGTCCATCCATTCAAAAATCAATGTGCATTAATCGAAAAAGCGGCCAGTTCGTGGAAAAAAATGAAGAGATACAGGGGGATTAGCCCACAAAAAAGTATCGGAAACAAATGGTCTTTGCCGAGCAATAAATCGAGCTCAACATTGGGAAGCTTGCAACAGACTGTGCATACTCGTTAAACTTTATTTTTATATTAAAGCCGTAACTTTGGGATGCGACGGCCAACAACTGTAATCCCCGCTGTGAAACGTGAAAATTTTGCATAGATATTAATATTAAATGGAATGCTCCAGATTTCGGATAGGTATTACAAAATTGTTTTATTAGATAGATTAAAATTATTGTAATAGCTGTTATTTGTGTAATAGAATAACTTTGAATATTTGTAAATCAAAAGCTTCGGCGTTTATTAGGTAGGGGTTGTTTTTTAAGGAATTGCAATAAAATTCTGCTTCAGTTTATGTGACCGTATATGTATGTATTACTGGTTAACAAAATCAATTCACAAAAACACAATTTGTCCCTATTTATTTATTTACTTATCCACAAAAACAATCTCAAAGAATACCTAACTTTTAGTCGCCTAAACAAATGATGAGTGAGTTGAACAACGATAAAACCGCAGGCTATAACCCAATTAATTACATTGCTTTTCAGCACTCGGCTGGAAAGTGCAGTAAATAATGCAACCAATAGGTGCACGGTATGCTCCCCGATCCGGGTTTCATGCATTTACTCGTGCTCGACTAGGAAATTAAATTTGTTCACAATGCAAGGTGCCACCGCTGCGCTTTCGATAATTTATGTTTTCACTAATTTGCTTTCGGTGGCGCTTTGTGGGAACCTTGTTATAGTAACGCGCCATCACTCTGTTGTTGTTACTGTAGGGTACCTACTTTTATACTGTTTTAGTTATATTATTCATATTTAGTCCATGATGTTCAAATTATTGGGAAGAGCTCAAATTAATGGGAAAATCTCAAGCGAACAATCACAGCTGTAATCTGTGACTCATTTTAAGAAAGAAAGACGCCTTACATTTTTTCGCCACACCGTTGTACCTTACATAAAAAAATCTATTGGCCATTTTGAAATAACACATTATTAAATGAATTCCGTAGGTACATTATAATGCCCATGTAATTTTTAATTTGAAAGGGATGAAGGCAAATGTAAGTACCGGTTCAGAAAAACGTTAGCACACCTCTTAGTCATCAAATGTAAATTCTCTCTGGTCTGCTTTGAGATCGTGTTGCTTTTGATGTAAAAATCATACGTCTCTCCCTGCAAGTGTCTGACAATATTGACACGGCTTGCGAACACCTAGACGCGGTAGCGACTACAGGGAATCATTATTCAGTTGGAATTTACTTTTCTCACATTTTCGCAGGCGATATTGTTGCGAGAGTGCTTTGAAAGGAGATTTGATTATTGATGGGAAATATTCTGAACTTCAACTACTTTCTATTTGCTATTGGATAACCATTATGTCGACATTATGCTCCGCCAAAACGACTGATCAATGACTATCTTGAAAATTACATACCTTAATTGAATAGTTAGGGCACCTACTTAGGTACCTACATCTAGAAAACAAATGGGTGTTATTTTATTCCTGTTAGAAAATACTCCTTTTCTTATACCAACCTCTACCGATCTACCTCATGACAAGACCTTATTAGACTCATTAGCTCCAATAACCAGCAAAGAGGTGTGAGTAAAGTGCAGGTCACCGATCACGCAGCCTCCGCTTATCTGTGCGCCTCAAGATCCCAGAATAGTCGTCCCCCGCACACACTCGTAAGGGGCAACTTTATTATTTTTCCAGTTTTCATCACTTCACGCTCCGTCTGTCTTTTGATTCAATGGCTGTGTAATGTGCTGTTGCTGCATTTATTTTGCACTCTTACCTTAGTGTTGGCAGTTTATTTTGCATTCTCTTGGTGTTGCCAGTTATTCCCCAACGCTTTGAAGTCAAAGCTCTTTTGACTTTGCGAGGCGGCTTAGTCGGCGCTGACCGCAGTGCAGTATGAATGATACTTTTTACGCTGAATAGTCTCGTGTACATTTTTTTAGTTGCACACTAGATTTTTGCGGCTTTGTGTACTTTATGTTCTACACTTATTTTTGCTCCTCTGAAGCTATCAAGCTGCAAGGATGTCTAGGGATACGTGTACCGTGGTTGTTGAAAAAATACTTGGTTTATTATTCGGTTTATTCCCACGATAGTTTGTGGATATACATTGATTAGATGGTAGTATATTTTTAGACATTCTACAGAGAGATAAACGGGTATCTAAAGTACCTGCTAAAAAAATTAAAGAAAACAAGAGAAAATAAAAATAATGACAGCTAACAATTAAAATAAATTACCAACATTATTGTAGTAATACTATCTAAATTACATTTAACATAAAGTGCTGATATCTGATACGGGCGCTGACGTCACATTTAATGGAAATAGATGAAAAATTATTCGCACTCGCACGTATTGACTCTATAGGTGCCTACAGTGACGGGGTCGGGCGGCGCGTGATCCCGCGAAATATGATACAGGGCTGCTGCCAATAATACCATCATAAATGTAGGTTTTTCTCTTATTTATGCGTGAACAATTATTTAATGTTTAATTAGGTATCGGAAAACAAACAAATTGTCGTGGAAAACTCACTGAATGTTATTCATTTTCATTTCATACAATGAAATGGTTTTCTTTCTCATATTTTGGTGTTGGAAGCGACAATTAACTACGTTTGACGTAAAGTATCATTTTTAATACTTAAGTTTGATATATAGGTACTTAGGTGATTCGGTAGGTACTTATCTGCTTTGTTTTTTCGGTAATGTCAAGTTTTTTTTTAATTTTCATAATCAGCAACACATGGCAGAATATAAATGAAACTTGGTGTTCAACCCTAAGCAAGCGTACGTGTTCGGAAACGCGGAGAAGTCGGATGTCAACGCGTGACGCGCTTTGAATGTACCTCCGCGGTGGCTCGTAATAAATACAATATTTTTATCGGGCACACGCACTCTCCGCCCGCAAATATTGTGTCACCGTAATCTGACGCTTTGCTCAACTCGTCTACTTAAATTTCAAGATGCTCCACTTCGTGATTCAATGATCAAAAGCTTAAGTAAATTACTAATAACATGTGAGGAAAATTTTCAGTTCCATGTGGGAAGCAAAATATTGACTTCACGGAAATGCGGTGAAAAATATAGAGTGACAGCACTCTCCATATTTATGTAGCGTTAGGTACTGGATGTTAGGTACCTCCAATGACGTCACGTCGCTTAAAGTATAAGTGGTCAGGCGCTAATTAGCTTAATTAAGTACTTAAAACGGTAAAAAGAGAATGTTGTAAGGACGACATCACTAAGTTTATCGACAAATAGAGAACATACAGACCTAAGCAACAGTTGAATAAAGCAATAAGCTGTTAATGTCCACTTGCTTTCATAATTCGAAACAATAGCCGTGAGGTACCTAGGTGTTTAAAAATCTAAAATAAGATAATATAATAAACCTACCTATATCAGTTAACTTCAACACGCAAACTTACCACGCAATGCCCTCTACCTAAATTCAATTGTAAAATATCACAATGGGCCATCCGTCAATCGATCACCCCCTTGCCAATAAGTGTCATCCAAGATTGTATCTTTACGCATTGAATAAGATAAAGAAATACTACGGGATGGTATACTTTTTTTGTATTTTGTAGATTAGTATTTGCACCGTGTTTTTTTTTTTTTGTTTAAGACTTTTCAAATCGTTGTTCTGAAATCATTGACCGAACCGACATTTTGACAGTGTGTTATCTCTCATGTCTCTAGAAAAATGTATTTATTTATTTGTTAAATTTGAAAAAGTAGGTAAAATATGTGTACTTACGCGTAAATCAGACTGCTCCGTATCTATAAAAAAACTTGATTTTTTTGTGAAAAAAATGATTCCTGAAAATCATAAAGGTTACATTTTATTTTTAAAACAATATTCCAAAACGACTGTTTCCGAGTGAATATACAAAAGGAGTTTTAATACGGGTGCGTTCGCGATAACCACGTCTGTGTTGTTTAATTTGAATTTTTGCTACACTTTCGTTATTTGGTCAAAGGGAGGCTTAAATCTTTGATTGATCACATGCAGTTGGCACCGCGACATGAATGTGGAAAGTGTCTATTATTAAATATAAACACAGCTGATGGTCTTTTGTACTAAGCTTTTCTGCCTAAATACTTATGATTCAGTTTTTAAATACTTACGTACTTTCGAATATATCCTTACAAGTCCCAAATAGCACAGCACCTGGGTAAGTAGGTATCTCGGGACGGTCTGGTCAAACTTCATGAATATCTCACAGATTGTAATCTAACGTTATTCAGGCCGAGCTTTTGGTGCATTTTAGTGAATTTGGGCTAACAGCGGTATTTTGCATCATACTAGCATAATATCTTGAGTAGAACAATAGTAGTGCTGCAAGAGTCGGCATGTAGGTAAATCCCCATTTACAGAAATAATTAAACCATAGACTAGAACACTAAACCCATAAAAAGGAGGTACTACTTAGGTACCTAAGTACGTAGGTACAGTACAGAGACTACGTCTGATAAAGACATTAAGATTTTACAATTCTACACGGGCCCGTCATCATATCGTAAAGTAAACATCGTAAATCAACAACACAAACTCAATGTTTCCAAACGAAAAATATTTAAAATTCCCCAAGGAAATGGCTACTCGAAATGCGTAATTCGACGTAGCGATCCCCGGTCACCGGCTAAAATGTAAAATGGCTCCCTTGCATTTTTTCCTAAGTGCCATAAACTATGACATTTATTACGGTCAGATCTGCCTCAACCACTATTGATAGGCAAATGAGAGAGTTTTTTAAAAGAAAAACGATGTCTGCTTTTTATGTGTTCTTTGGATAAGGATGTTTTAAGAAGTTGCGACTTGCTTGTTCGTAATGGCCGATTTTCTGTGTTTTTGTCTCCGCGCTGCTCTTGATGGATCCTTCTTTGTGATGAAAGTTCGGCAGTAGGCCGCGCGTAATGATGGAACTTGACCATGACTACTTATAACAACTTGTGCACCATCGCAATCGTTGTTTATAAAGTTATCATAAACCATAAATAAGTAGGTAACCATTTAATTAGCAAGAAATATTATTAAAAGCCAACCAATCTTACTTATAGCAAGGGTTCTATCAGGATACTTTATTTTATACTTAAGCTCTGAAAGAATCTCAAAATTGAGCTATCATTGTCGATAAGGGCAATAACTCAAATAATAGGTCAAGCACAATAGTGAGTGCCACCGATAATCGTATATTAAGGCCCTTATCCCTATGAGCACCTTTGCCACAATAGAAAGGAATATAATGTCGAAAAGTGGCCACATAAAAATGACATACGGTTGCCGCGTAGGTTTGGATGGCGAAAAAATAGCGGGAATAAACGTCTAGCGATATGGAGATGATAAAAATATGGCTTCAATATTTAAAGGGCTGATATAATAGCGAGAAAATTATTTGTTTTCATAAAAATGTAACTTGAATAATGTTGTTATGATTGTCGAATTCGGAAGTGATGACAAAGTCCAGAACAACAACCCTCTTTTTTCGGTGCGATGGTAAAATCGTTTTTCCCATCAGGCGGCAAATGCGAAATCGTAATAAAACTCTCCATATGATATGTAAAGTAGCCATAATATTGAAAACTTCCAAAGTCCATCAATAAATGTGGCGCTGCGTGGGGAACGTTACGCAGTCTTATGGTGAGTAGTGTTGTATCGCGTCCACATAGGTACCTACTTGACAATATCGATGACAACAAACTGAAATAACATTTTCAGTTTAATGGGCATTAGGTTTTATTAATTGTCAGTTTCTAGATTTATTCATAGAGAGACTGCTCATTAAGACAGGAACCTATGTACATATATGCTGGTTTGAAGACTTTTCGATAGCAAGAAAGTTGAACCAGTGTAGATATGTGCATTATCCGAAATGATGGTCACGGCTGGAAATATTCTAGGCATCGACTGAAAAAAAGTGAGCTTGTAAAGTTACCATACAGTTGTCCTGACTGGCATTATTGCTTACTTAACGTAACTTACGTTTGATTCCACATAAGTAGGTACAAACAACCAAACTCAGTGACCAAAAACAAGTAGGTACCTTATTGTGTAAATATCGACAAAACACTACCTATCCCATCTCTAGCTCAAGACGCGAGGCGTCAAAACGCACGACCGCAACTATCAAAGAGAAATCTTTTCCGTGTATCAATAACGTCGATCGAGCCGTCGACTAGACACATTGCGCTCTTTATGTCGCTGTGATGTCACGTTATAGTGCGCCTTGTCGTATACGTGATACAAGCTGATAAGTATGCTCAGGATATATTCAGACCGCAACTTTATTTTGAGTTTAAAACACTGAAATTACTATAATTTGGTACTTAAATAAGACGGGCAGTAGGTACCCAAAGGTAGGTATTTTCCTCCAACCAGTTTACCAGTAAATAGTAAGTAGTAATAGTATTTAAGTTTACAGGATGTCAGGATTCTAAATCTTAGATATACTTAAAAAAAATCCTTATTCAAGTTTTAATTCGTACAGAGAACTGCACAGAGCTAGGTACCGAAAAATAATCCGTTTTATTGTCAATGTCAATTTATCAGTATCACAGTGTATCACACTACAAACACCCACGCATCAAAATTATTCATAAAATCTCAACAATGGCGCATCGTCTCCGTGTGGTTAGGGCGTGAAATTATTTTCTTGGCGTATGCAGATTAGGGGAGGGTGACTGGTACGGTACCCGGATTAGTTCCGGTTTACTTTTTATAGGATTCCGATGATAAATGTTACCATTGGAAAGGCTAACGGGTGGTGCGTGTAACGTATCCAAATAAGCTTTTCAAATAGCTTATAATGTATTCATGCAATCGATGATGTGGCAAAGGGGCAAATAAGCTGTGTGAAATGTTAATACGAATTTTCAGACATTCAGACTACTGCATCATCTTTTAAATTCAAGCTTTAAGTACTTTAACACTTAGCTGGGTTTAATGCTTAGTTATCTAACTATGTTTCAATAATTCTCATTTAAATGGTAGATTCCTCAATTTATCAAGATACGATTGTTGACAACCCGGCAGCAACATATGTCGCCACCCTTCTATCACATCACACACGCTAACGGTTTAGGAGTCAGACAAAAAACGAGGAAAGTCACCGAGTAGACGGGCGGATGGACGATTGCCGATCCCAAATATGATTTATAGATCGGGCGTCATCGGCAATGCGCTTTCTATACGTCACCCGACGTGTCACCGCCTCTGTCGCGGTTCGCGGGAAAAGAAAATTGTTTATATTTTGACGCAATAAAGAACTAAGAATGAAACTTTTTACATTTTTGCAAAGCGGAATGTACAATGGCTAAACCATAAGAAATTAGGGAAAAGTGTGACTTCTACTTTTCTCTTGGTTTTGAAATTTTATGGATTGTTGTCTATTTTAATCTGTATATTTTCTTAATTGCTTACCTAATCTTGTTGTACCTACGAATATTAAGCCGTCCAAGGCGTACCTACCTACATAATAACACAAGTCTTCCAAAGACAACTTGAGATGGTTTTCAAGAAATCCTTGTAAATATCACTATAATAGCATGAGCTTTGAAAAGTATAGCCTGAATCTGCCTAGCTTCATAATTAACACCTAGGGTACCTGACTCTAATTTTAGCTCTCCATCTCAGTCTCCGAACATTAAAGTTCGTGCGTCAACAATATTTCAGCACGGACCGAACATTTGTATCAAATCGAACAATAATCGCTCATATTGTCAGTTACAATACAATTTGTTTGGAAACTTGACGCGTGAGAGAAATAATAACAAATGATTCGCGCCCTAACACCGCCTGGCGTTGAAAGATCACGCCTATTGCTCTCCTGCTGATGAAAAAAGTATACAATATTACTCAGTAAGATACATTAAGTTTGAAAGTCGTTATGTAATGCGCGAGGCTTGTTATAACTTCTATGTAAGTAGCAAAAAAAGATTAGGGATGGTAAGAAATGCGTAATTCCAAGTCTATTAGCTCCGTGGTGGTGAAAAAATTTAAACTTAATTTAATAACTACATAAATAATTCTTTGGAGTTATTAAAAATCAAACCTATCGGTAACAGGTCTGAATTGTAACCAAAGTAAGTATAAAAAAAATTGGTATATATGTAATCATCAAATGATTCCTCCCGTTGTGGGTTAAGAAGGAGCGTGAGGGAGTGTCAGACTCTTAGCTACTGACTAAAACCCATCATGTTCCTTCTTGAGCCCTTTATGTACCAAGGTCACGGTAACTCTTTCGAACAATCCCACAGCTCTTTCGAACAATCCAGCAGCCTCGATTTGAAACCGTCAAGTAAGAAGGGCCTACAATATGAATGTGGCTGATACGTGATAGGTACGTGGGTGCAAGCTAGAATGAGATCTGCTTCTACAACTAATCCCACATATTTATCACTAGCCGTTTTCCCGCGGTTTCACCCGCGTCCCGTGGGAGCTACTGCCCGCACCGGGATAAAATATAGCCTATGTTACTCGCAGATAATGTAGCTTTTTAATGGTGAAAGAATATTTAAAATCGGTCCAGTAGTTTTTGAGTTTATCCATTACAACCAAACAAACAAAGTTTTCCTCTTTATAATATTAGTAAAGAAGTATAGATGTACCTATGCCATTTACCAGATACGCCATTTAGGTGCTATAGGTAGAGATTTTGTGATTTTTTTTAGATGAGATTCATGATATTCATGGAAATGTGAAAGCAGTGTTTCCGAAAAAGGGATGATACTTTTCATTGAATTGCATTCCTTCCTGCCGCTACTGGACAATGATAGAGTAATAAGATAAAAAAATCATTCTGAGCTGAGCAGTATTTAGCAACAGTTCAGCCTGGTCTATGCCATTTCACAGTATGTAGGCAACACTTGTGGTAATGACTGTTACGAAAATAAGTATTCTTATCAGTATAATTTCTACTTGTTCCGACTGTTTTTTTTTTCCGAATAGTTTTCTACGTCATCATTTATAAAGATATTGTTTTAATCGATATTTCTGAACTGGATCTCATCGAATAATGTTGACTTTAAAAAACTAGAGCTTCCAAAATAATTACTCATGTTTTATCTGTTCTTTTTTTTTGTCTAGGAATTTCTAAGAATGTTATAGTAGCACTAAAGTCTTAAACAGAAATATTTATTTATTGGAAAACCATTTTGTATTCTATTTTTTTTTTTACATATTACATAACTCTACTGTTTTTTTCTTTGATAAGCAGCAACACTGTTGACATTTCGTCTGACAGATGCAAACGATAGATCAATAAAATGTGAAATGTCAACAAAACTTTACAGAAAACTGTCAAGTGTCAACATAGGCAGTTCACAGCTGGAGTATAAATAAATTTTCACAATATTTGTTAGTATTAATTATTGTCAACGTTAGCGCGGTTCCTGAGAGGTCCGTCGCTTTCTAATATCTTTCAGTATCGTAATATATCGCCACTATGAGATGGACCGTGCATATCGAGGGCGGACCTATGCGAGTCAATCATGCAGCGGTATGTATCGGCGAAAAAATATATTCCTTTGGAGGATACTGCTCGACCGAGGAATATAAAGATTGGGAGCCAATACCAGTACATGTCTTGGATACAAATTCTTTGAGATGGGCGCCAGTGAATTATAAAAGAACTGATGTAGCCCCTTTCCAAAGATATGGGCATACCACCGTTGCGTATGGAGACAAGGTATGTTATAACATTTAATATGTATCAAATTCCTTATTCAAATATGTCTATCAATGTTCTGTATGAAAAAATACATAAATTAAAGGTATAAAAATAAACAAAACACTAATCATATCCCTAATAAAAAAGAAATTACGTAAGTTCGTATTAATTGCAGTTCTAATGCTCCTACGGATGACCTTATCTACCTCTTGCAAAAAACATATCTCTTAAACAGGTTTGGTTCACTTCCTGGGAATTTAAAAAAATGCGTAAAACAAGTTTTTGTTTATCTCGTATTTAAAATGTTAAATAAGAATTTTTGTATGCGGTTTTATTTATTTATTCCTTTTGTCATAATAGTGCAACATAATATATTATGAAACATTTTCCTTTACAAAAAAAGGGCATTAAAACGACTATAACAATAAGAATATTAATGAACGTAATCAAAGTATTATTTATCCTTGCCTATCAGAATAAACATTTATTGTGTGCATAATGTTAACATATTCTTCCTGTTGAATATTATTAGAGTAAGGAAAATGTGTTATTTAACATATTACATAAAAGTTAATTCAATTTAGCCATTTGTTACAGCAGTAATAATATTTTTGATAAAACCATGACGAATTTGTTAGGTAGCTTATATGCAACTTAGTTTGGTAAATTATGTTTTATACTTACATGATGGAATTTATATAATTTATGGTTTGAAAACTTTTCCATCTTTCAGGTTTTTATGTGGGGAGGCCGAAATAATGCTGTGGCCTGTGACACTCTGTCATGTTTCGACACTAAGACATTAGAATGGAGCACTCCAACTGTATCAGGCATGGTACCTTACGCCAAAGATGGCCATTCAGCTTGTGTCATTGGAAACAAAATGTATATCTTTGGAGGTTTTGAGTATCTCACTGATCAGTATTCACGAGAAGTACACTGCCTCAATCTTGACACTCTGCGATGGAGCTACATCGATGCTCGTGGTACAGCACCTTCTCACAGAGACTTTCACACCGCTGTGGCAGTTGGACACAAAATGTACATCTTTGGTGGACGTGGAGATTTGAACAGCCCGTATAATTCTCAAGAGGAAATATATTGTCCCCAAGTATTCTATTTAGACACTATCGAAGAAAAATGGGTTGCTGTGAATCCTGGTGGGACATGGCCTGAAGGCAGGCGCAGCCACTCTTCCTGTAAGCTATATTTTCTAGTTTTTTATTTTATTTTAAAATAAATGTAAAGATTTATTAACATTCAATATTATGGTTTCAGGGATTTACAAGGACTACATGTATATTTTTGGAGGATTTAATGGAAATTCCAAGACTCACTTCAATGATCTCTACAGATATTCTATCACAGATAACATCTGGCAATACATAAATGTGGGTGGCTCAGTTCCCTGCAAGCGGCGACGTCAAGCATGTCTTATTCATAAAGATGTAGTGTACCTGTTTGGCGGTACAAGGTCAGCATAATATATGCTTATGAATTAACCTAATTTTTATTCTACTTCTGGTTTTACATTTTACTGTAAGGTCATGATTAGCATTCAATTATATAAACAATAACAATTACTTGTTTTGCAGCCCCTGCCCTGGACCTAATAATCGTGCACCAGAAAATTTGGATGACAACCCAGAGAGGTTGATTGATAACAGTGACTTACACCTCCTGGACTATCAACCATCTCTGAAGACTTTGTCTATTCTTGTTGTGTTGGAACACAACATTGACACATCTATACTACCACGTGATATCATGTGAGTTTTAATGACATGTTACAAGTTTTACAGTGTATTGCAAATGTTTGAATACCTTCTAATAATGCATTACTTTTCTATTACAGTATGGATATACGTTTGATGACTCTGCCAAACCGCATTAGCAGGCCCATTAACCAATCTGGTTAGAATGCTAGTTATTTGTAAATGCAGCTTATGTGGAATACACACTGATGAATGTGGTGGAATGACAAAATTTCTATAGAGTGGAAGCATGTAACTCAAAGGTCTTGTGCACATAGTGTGCTCCCTACATTGTTTTAACGCATATTATATTGAATGTTACATTCGGTCAGTGTGTATGCATCAGAAGCTGCTTTGCATACTTACACTATTTATATTTAGTCATTATAATATTTCGCCTATACCTATTTATATTATACTTGTAAGTCTTAGGATGGAATAAAAACATTTCTGAAATGTCTGTACTACATGAGTATTCATAAAATAAAGCAATGTAACACTTTGTTTGGTTTAAATATATGAACAAACACTGTACCAAATGAAACAGTTATTATAAATATTAAGAGTGTATTTTCATTCATCTTCTTTAACAATATGTTTTTGACGTTCAGGCACAAAGGGTACAGACCCTGGCTTGCTGTGAGCACGACGGTTGCCTTCCTTTCTCTTTACCTTCTCCTTGATAGTTCTGAGTTCATTCTGAGCATTCAATATGTGTTTGGGGACATGTCTGTGTCGCGCTATGCGTTTGACTTGCGGGTGATTTGCGAACTTTTCCTTCAATGATTCTGAATAATTCAAAGCAGTTCTCTCACGTGGTTTAAGCTGCAAAATATAACATAATCAAAAAAAGAACATTAATACGTAAACACGCGCCTTTTAGTGCGAAATCAAATTATTATAGCTAAAATCACAGTATGTTAAGTTAAACTAAAGATAGACTGAATATTATGCAAAATAGTTCACTGCCTTGACAATGTTCCTTGGGCTGACCAGAAATTAGAAGGCTGGTTTCAATTATACTGATATACCTAATCAATTCTATAACACACCCTCATTAAAAGTACAATAAATTGCCTGTCACTGGAAGAATTTTTCAAATCTGATCCACTGGTTTCTGAGACAAATATCTCAGATAAAGATTAGTCCACAAATGTGTACTTCAAGCAGACGAATTCCTGTTTATTTATTCTCCTTGAACTTCTTAAGATTTATGTTTTATGTACTTTTATTTTTATGAATAGGCAGACAATGCAGTGATACTTACCACACCAAGCTTTTCAGATGCTCTGGCTTTCCACATTCTTATATTCATTTCATCAGAGCCAGAGAGTATGTATTTGTTGTCCAATGTCCATTTTACACAAGTCAGTCTTTGCATTCTTTTAGTATGGTAAACATCCCTGGAGTTTCCTTTCAGACTCTCAAAGATTCTTACAGTTTTATCATAACTGCCAGCTACAAACTCTCGCCCGGTTGGGGCATAGTCAACGTCTATAACAGCTGATGTGTGCCCCATGTGAATGTTAACTGGTTGTTTGAGTTTCCTTACATCAAATGTGTATAGGCTGAAAATGAGAGCAATATCAGTTAGATTCTGGAATGGAAATCTATTTGTCTACAAAGGTTTGTGTTAAGAACTATTTTTTTGTTGTAATTTTAAACATACTTATAATCTTCATTAGCTACAGTGAATATAAAGGCTTCCATTGGATTCCATGACAAGGCGTTGGACCTCAATTCCATGACAACCTTCCTCAAAGGTCCTGATTCACGACAGTCATATAGAATTACACTTCTGTCACTGGCACATGATGCTAACAAGTTATGTTCTACCTGAAATAAGAAATAAAGTAATATTTTTTCTAAAACTTAAATAAAGTGCAACTTATTTAAAATTGGAATAGTTACCTGGTTAAAAGAAACATGGTGAAGACTGTCCACTCCCCATTTGAAAACTTTTACAGGCTCATTACGTGTATTCTCCCACAATTGGCAATGTTCTCCGCATGTTGCAAATAGTGGTTTATTTCTGTGATGTGTAACTCCTGTGACTACAGACATGCTGAGCAAAGTGTTTATAGGTTCCTCATCATCAGGGGATTGGACTTCAGACTTCCATGTTTTAATAGTTTTATCATCACCAACACTAGTGAATGTATCACCCTTTGGTGTGTAACATAGAGCGCGCACCCACCCTTCGTGTGCCACAAAGTTTCTAGTACATTTCCTTACAGCTAGATCCCACAAGCGGATTTCACCATCAAAAGCTCCACTAGCCAAGACCGCTAACTTGCTCGGGTGTTTGGCGATACTGGAAACACCGTCTTTATGCCCGTCAAGGTTTCCGATAAAAGGCTTAGCAAATACTCTTTCAAGTTTAACAGCATTCATTGCGCGCACATATTCACGTGGCGCTTCTAAAGGATGCAAACTTGGGTCATAATTCCGAGGTACTGAAACGTTCGTACAATAGTTAGATTACGTGTATCCAAAAACATATGTTATTGTTTCATAACAAATCCGAAACTTGAGTAATAAATACTTTCAGAGTGAAGGTATTCGCTAATATAAACTCATCAACGAACAACAATAATATACTTACGTTTGTGGATATCGCGTTTAGTGGCGCGCAAATACTCATCCGGATTGCGGCTAATAACTTTTATTTTCATCTTCGACATGTTGATCGTTCTAAATTAAATTGCAAACTTTATTTTTATAATCCGAAATATATTTCTACAACATGCACAACCAAAACATAACCTCGAAAGCCATTAAATGACACATGCGTGACTGACATTGACAGACAGCACAGATAATGAACTATAGTCTGATTTTTAATTCGAGTCAGTAAAATGATGGCAAAATGCATAAAATGACAGGGGCAACTGTCACATTCACAAAAAGGGTGACCCACTACAATAGTGATGTTCCAATCGATCGACTTAGAAGTTTAGTCATGATTTATTTTATTAGGTATCAGAGCGTTGTTTTTATTGTAAATATTTAAAGCATAACGTATTAAATAATACGATTTTAGAAATATGAAGCTTCCCAGCATATTAAAACTTCTCACTACAACATTATTATAAAAGATGGGGGATTCAGAGGAATCAATAATGGAAAGTAAGGAAAATACAAGTAATTTTATACGTTTTTATTAATAACGGTTGCGATTCCGAATCCGATTCTGAATCAGTATATTCAGAATCGGAATCGGTTACATTTATTATAAATGAATCCACACATTCGTCTATGATGTGGTCGAGTTGGCACATTTTGTCTTCGACTTTTATTGCATGGTTGATGCACTGTCGCCAATTTTCAGGTGTCACTTCTTTCACACCTTCTTCAAATAACTTTTTTACGTCTTTTATTTTAAAAGTTTTATTGTTCCTGGCGACATACCCCTTTGTTTGAGCCCAAAATAACTCTATTGGGTTGAGCTCACAGTGATAAGGGGGCAGCCGCAGGATTGTGAGACCATATTCAGCGGCCAACTCTTCCACAGCATAGCGTTCGTAATTAGATTTGTGGGATTTTACAATCTCTATTAATTCAGCTTTTATCATCCTAGGTTGAAATTGAATATTTTTTTCATTAAACCACTGAATTATATCATCCTTCCGCCAGTTTGAAGTGGGGATACGCTCGACTTTTCTAGAATAATACGGTGCGTTATCTAGTACCAGCACCGCATTTGGCCTTAAATTTGGCAAAATAGTTTTAAGCCAGTCCTCAAAACACTTTGAGTTCATTTCTTCATGATAGTCACCGGTACTTTTCTTGGATTCAAAAATTAGTAACCCGTCTTCTAAAAATCCTTCATCACTGCCTATGTGTGAAATTATTAGGCGTTGACCTTTGCCGGTTGGGCCCTTTAGGCCTGTAGTTAAACCTTTTGAAAAGGCTTGTTTGGAAGATTCTACAGTGGTATCCACCCAAACTTTACCAGTTGTATGACCTGTTAATACACAAAATTCATATAAATAATACAATTCTGACACAAATACATTTTGAAACTGAAAAACTACTCACTTAATATAGTTGTAAATAAAAATATTCAGTTACCTTCATTAATCCACGTGTCGTCTAGATAATAAATTACTTTTTCTCTCTCCGATATTCTTTGATTGTCGTCAAGTACCGTGCATGCCACAGAATTAAATCTTGACGATCCATCAAGCAGCTGCGTCGGTTGCGTCTCGCATATTTAAAATTTACAGCCATACGTAACAAAACAACGTAACAAAAAACTCAACAAACAAATAACAAGTAAGAAATAAACAAGAAACTGCAGAGGACACTAAACACTTCTGACACCGTCGGAATTCGGGAGCAGAATGAAAAACAAAATGGCGTCCATGGCGTCACAAGTGATAGTCCTGCCAATAACAAAAAAATATAACAACAGTATTTTATGTAATATTTAATTACATGTCTTCAGTTTAATTTCCGTAAATTACATATTTATATTAATATAAAGCCAATTTGATATTAATAAAAAATGTTTTGTTTTGTTTTTTGTTTGTTTATGTACAAATAAATAAATGAATGTAATCTAGACTAACTTTTAATACTCGATTAAAAAATCTCGATTTACCACACCACTATTTATTTGGGACCCTCATCCTCCGAGCCTTTTCCCAATCATGTTGGGGTCGGCTTCCAGTCTACCCGGATTCAGCTGAGTACCAGTGCTTTACAAGAAGCGACTGCCTATCTGACCTCCTCAACCCAGTTACCCGGGCAACCCAATACCCCTTGGTTAGACTGGTGTCAGACTTACTGGCTTCTGACTACCCGCAACGACTGCCAAGGATGTTCAATGACAGCCGGGACCTACAGTTTAACGTGCCATCCGAAACACAGTCAATGGTATCTAAGATATACTTAGAAAGTACATACAAACTTAGAAAAGTTGCATTGGTACTTGCCTGACCTGGGATCGAACCCGCGCCCTCATACTTGAGAGGTTGGTCCTTTACCCACTAGGCCACCACGACTTCCCTTATTTGGGACCCTATTATTTGTAAATATAGAGGTCAGTGCTCTGTACCCATAACTATATCTGTACCGAAAATCTCGAATGTGTCAATTTGTTGTCATCTTCGGATGTCACTGTCATCAACTGTCATATTTTACTTAGACGTTTTTTGTTTGCAATGCAAAGCAAAGTAAATTAAAGCACACAGAAGCTTTTGCTTGTTTATCTCGTGAATTATCAACGAACATTAAAATAAAAGTATTGGTTTGGTGTGATAGTTTGGATCGGATTACTGAAATTTGGTGTGAGTCTATTTTTTTGCTATTTGTATATATGAACTTACACCTGGGTGGTAAAATAATAATGTATCAGAGGAAACTTATCATTATTTTGGTCAGTGGGTCACCTTAGGGGCGGATTTTTTACATAAAATCATTGATGTTTTTAATTAATATGTCCAAATTAATCTGAACAATACCTATTTGACATTAATTTGCAGGGGATAGTTAATCTTAACTGATAAATATGAAACAATAAAAACCAATAGTGTATAGGTACAGTCTACGTGTATTCGCTGTATTTATTCTTAATGTATTTTTTTTTTGTCTTAGTGTATTTTTTACTTTATAAGTCCATATTTTTTTCCATATTTATTGTTCTTTTGGAACCTGAAAAATTTTTTTACTTAATTTCGTCCATGGCTTCATTTATGAAATATTGGGTGAATGGTTTGAGCTATGTGCAAACTCTATTCAAAAAAGTTAATAAATCCTTAAAAGATTTTTTCTATTAACTCTACAATTCACTGTTCTAGATCAATGCCAATCAGAAAAGAAACCCTTACAGAGGCAAATAATTTAGGTCTTGTTAAATCTATAATAATATAAAAAGAGGAAACAATTTTTTTTTGTTTATTTTTACCCTAAAGGCTTCGAAACCACTGAACTGATTTGAAAAATTCTTTCAATGTTGGAAAGCTACACTCTTCCCGAGTAACATAGGCTATATTTTATCCCAGTATGTGCAGTAGTTCCCAAGGGATGCAGGTAAAACTACAGGATAACTCAAAGATTATGTCCTTTATTGAATATTCTTTCTGTCAATTTGGGAAGTACCTATTCATACATTCATCAGCAGTAATATTTCAGTAGATTGTGAAACCACCTTCAAGAGTCTTTGAATATACTTATAGTACTTCCAGATGTAGACATGTGTGTTGCTTGAAAAGGTCATTTCCTGTTCAAAAATCCTTTTGTGAAATATTTATCTTTCAATTTCAATATAAATTCTGCATGAATTAGGTACTCTACCATGGTTCTTGTAAATAAAATTTTGGCTGTACCTATATGTAAATCAAAGAAGGTAAAAGAAAATATCGCGTTTGCGTCACATCGCCCACGCAAGACGTGGCCTAAGCACACGAACTAGACGCGCGCATTCTTTGAGGAGAACTTTAAAGAGGCGTATCAAATATTGTCAGTAACTGCACGCACGCCACTTGTCATCAGCTCATTCTGCCGTGTGGACGCACCCTTATAGATCACCAACTAGTGCATTACGGAACGCGCAGTTGGCCGATTTTCGTATTTAAGTATCTACTTTTGTTACGCAAGCTCTAAACTTGGAGTTTCTAGGATGGATAGGAGCTTTACACAGAAACTAAAGTAGGAAATAACTAAAGAGTTCAGATAAATGGGGACACAGAAAGACGTTAGACGCTGCCCGCGGCAATACGCCGAAAATGTTCCTTACTGTAGAGGCAATGATGAATGCACACTATGTAGGTACCTATGTATAATTGCTGCCCACAATCTGAAACTGTATAAAATGCCAAACATACACAGCAACGTATTATGATTTTTTTTCTCTAAACCCAGCCTAAATAAGGGGTACATATATTTTTGAGATGACACAACGTCATTTCATAACACGTTACAATGCTTTGAAGACAAACTGGATAGTCAGAAATATTTTGTACCTATAAAAAGCACATGTAACTTCACGCCAGCTACGTCGAATAGACGGTCGCAAATCAATGTAAAATCATCAAGCTCCCCTAATGTATATAGCACGTATTAATAAAGGACGTCGTCATCTCGTCACGGTAGCAGTTAGATAAGGTCACCGGCTCGCTAGCTGCTCAATGGCAGTATATTTTGTTCGTTGACCCGCGAACGGTTGCGTTGGCGCACGCCCGGACGTAAAACGCATTTGTTCGCCGCTGTTACCAAAATCTTGATCTTCCTTTAGTACTAATGTAAATGTGTGAACATTGAGATCGGTTTCGTTTTATTGGTGTCGTGCTGTTTTTTTGTTAAGAGTTACACCAATTTCTGACACTTTTTGGTAAGCACTTATTTAATTTAACACCCGGTCTGCTACGAATTTTATCTTGCTGGCTGTATCGAGTCTTGTAGTCTCCAATAGACGTCTTGACGTGCCTATCTTTACGTCTTATACCTAGTTCTACTGATTTTTATAAAGCGCTAATATTATGTCTATGTTTTAATTATTTTAATGCAAAATGATCTCTCGTATCTGTAACAATTTTGCCAACAATTACAGAAATCCCGTTATGTTTCTTTGAATAGTTTTGCATTCATAATTTCTAGAATATTCTTATTAACCATTAAATGAGCACAGTGTATTGTGTATGATTGCTTATTTTCACAGTAGTTTGTAGCTCACAAGGAAAAATATTGTCCAAACCAAATAAATGAAAATACCTATTACGTGTCGTTTCTGTTTAAATATTACATCAACATCAAAATCCATTGCACATTTAAGTCACCACGAAGACCTACCAACCAATACGATGGGTCGTACCTACTTTCTTTTAAATTAGTACTTCTAAAATCTTAAGAGATTTCGAGAGAATTATTATTCAGAGCAGTAGAACAGTTCGATAGCATAAAGTGAACCATTTTGTTATCGTTAATGGCCAGATAATAAAGCGGCCGGTTGGCAGCCGGCATCCGTACACGCGAGAGATCACGTCCACACTCCTCCGACATATTATTATTTATGTAAAAAAATAAATAACAAATCATTACGTGCATGTCTTCTGATATTATCAAAGCCCTGCTCGTGACGGGAACAAGACTTATTTTATTGATAACATCTAATGTCAGCATTGTGCGAAATACGAGTTTGGGTCACTAACCACAAAAAAGAATTACAAGATCCTGTAAAGTGTTTATATGTGTAATTTTTAATATGCAATCAGATAAGTGTGAATGTTCGATCTGACAAAGCTTTTTCAACAGTTCATTCCCATTTGAAAAAGGATTTTTACGATCGGCGAGCAGGTCCGGGTAATACGAATTGATGACACTGCAGTCATTGGCCGATCCGGCATTATAAATCAATGTGGAATGATTCACAATATGTTTACTGCATACGTTATTCAGACGATTACTGGTACGCTTGGTTAGGTTTGTTTTATAGTGGGAACTGTAGCAATTCCCTATCTAAAAGGAAACTAATTATATTTTCCTAATACCTAGTAATTATAGGTACCTACTTTTCAAAAATATCCATGGGATCTCCTGTAAAGCATGCGCTAGACTTGATATTTAGTTTAAATAACTATTTCATATAATACAGATAACTTGGCAAATGCAAATTGAAGTACCTAATGAGTAATTACGTAAGACAGTTAAACAGTTACTTGTAGGTACCGTTGTCTTTCACAAAGAGCAGCTCCTAAATTCAAATTCATGTTTTGGCAAAAGCTTACAAAGTCTTACGTCAGTAAAGTAAATATTGAGTAACGGCAACTCACGGACTTGTGTATCATTTGTATTAAGATGAAAATATTTACAAAAGTCATTTTGGGTTTCTCCTAATACAGAAAATATCTTCAATAAATCCAGTCCTAACATTTTACCTTATATTTTTGGTAAAAGTACTTAGGTACTTCCCATATGATGTTGAATTCATAGTCAAATATCATTAATAAAGAGAAATCTTTAATCAATAAACAGTTCAGCTACTGAATTTTATGGACCAATAGTTATTGCTCAATTTATTAATTTATTATACTTAAACAAAATGAGCAAAAGCAATAAATTAAGTCGCGAATCATCAAATACCACTATTACCTACATAGCACCTTCCACTGTGATTTATCATAAGAATCCAACTGGTTTATATAATTTTATATCAAGAGGATCTCGCTAATTATGAATTTGTAAAATATGTTTAATGTATTCGTAGTTTTTTTTTCTGCTACATGGTTAGTAACATGTTGTCTGAGTAATAGCTACATACCTAATTAGGTAATATGGTAATAAATAAACTCAATCCATAAATATGTCAACGTGTTCTTCTGACTAAATGTTTTTCTAGGAAACAAAATAAAAAAACAATTTATAAGTCGGCAAAAAACCGCAAAATGTTCAAAATGTACCCGGACCTATTTATTCCCGTTAGGTATAAAACTATCTCGCATGATTGTAGGGTCAGCTTTCTTTATTCTCGGTATCCACTTCGATCTATATTCGACATGAAACAAAAGACGTGAGGCTCATCAATAACCGAACATACTTATCTGATAAAACACTCCTTGAATTTAATTTAATGGCATCTTTTTCTTCTAGGTTTGTAAGGACATAAAAATGGTTCCTAATTTGAACTTGCTGCACGTAATATGTTTCGCACTGTTATTCGATATGTGCGTGCGCACGCGTGCAGAATTATTCACCGCCATAGCTGAAGTAGAACATTTACTGGAAACACACAAAAGGATAATAGACGATTTAGACTTTTATATTCAAAAGGAAGAGAACAGACTCGCAGTTCTAAAGAGGTAAGAAATAAAATAAAAAGTATAAGAGTTTTCTTTTTTTTTAATGTCACGTTATCATGCATTTATTTTTGTTTTCAGGCATTTGAATATCTACAAACACGAACATGAAAAGGCGATGGAAGACATTCCCAATTACTTGGGCAATCCAATCAACGCCTTCACCCTTATAAAAAGACTGACAACAGATCTTGATCATATAGAAGATAGTATTAAGATAGGAACAGGTAAATTATTGAATACTAGCTTTATTTAGTAACTTTTATGAAGACATTATTTTAATTGAAGAAGTATTTATGTGGATGAAATAAAAGCTAAGTAAAGGCTGTAGGTAAACCCAAATGGAGATCACGATAGATTTTTTTATGATTACTGCAAACGTTTGAACATGAAGCCTTTATGTTAGATTCATAGCTTGCAGACTTGCTTTGCTTCCCCATGTTTTGTATCATTATGCGGATATGAAGTCCGAAACGAAATAAAAATTTGAATAAAACTGGTACAGATCGTGGCTATAAGTAACACGACTAAGACTTCATTGATTCGATCCGGCCAATTAGATGATTTCTCACACAAGCAGTTTTTATTAGTTTTATGGTCAAATATATGGTTGCAACCAGTGTCTTTGTCATTGTTTTGTGAATGAAGTTACCAGGAAAAGCATACTTATAATGCACAAAAGTTATTGTAATCAACACACGGGGCCGCAATAAAAAGATATAATAGGCTATTAATGCCGTGGATAAGTTTTATCAAATAAACAATAGCATTCTTCATAATCATGCAAAGTATTCACCATAATTAAAGTTGATTGAGGTAGATCTATGCGCCTAAGATCTCGGGACAGTGTCACAATACAATGGCGCAAAAATATTCGATAGTGTTTTACCCCTGATCTGAGAACAATTCTGCCTTAATTGGGTGTTTATAGTTTCCCACCACATATTATGAAGGTGACAGAAACTGCTTGCAAGTTATGACAGCCAGTCATAATGAGGTTAATTGAAATTGATAATCGCAATATGAGAGTTTCGCCAGTTATTGGCTCTATGGCGGAAAAACTCATTTTTGTGGATGCAATAATGAGTATTTAGTTTTAATTACTTCTTTTAATTGAAATAGTCATTATTGCATCCACAAAAGTGAGTATTTCAATTAAAAGAAGTAATTATTGTCATTCTTTCAGTTATTAACCCCAAGTTTATAATAAATAGTAACTGTGTTTAACAAACTGTAATCATGAGACGATAAACATATTAAAGAAATATTATAGAATATAAATAAATAGAAGAGATATTAAGTAATTGAAAAAAATTAAGCTTCTCTTGTTTTTACTTACATCACAAAGTAAATATTAGCAAAATAAACTTGTACTTGTAAGAGGTTGGCAAAGCATAGCGGTACTTTGTTAGAAAGTCGTCCGTATACCCATTATAAGGTACATTGCATTACGAAGATGAAGGTACTTACTCGTATTTACGTAAATGCATCGTGACATTACCATTGTTATATAACATCTGAACTAGCATAATATAGTTTTCGAAAGACTGACTTCAGAATGGAATAAACCGATCTATTGTTTTAATATTTTATTTAGGTATCTTCGACTATGGCACCCAGATCAATTTACCGAAAAAATACAAACACGGGATAATCGCGCACAAACATACCTACATACAGGTCGAGCTAAGAATCTCCTTTTTTTGAAGTCGGTTAAAAAAAATACAATTAAATATTGTATTTGGAAGGAGCTTTTATTGCAGGCTGAAAAAAGTATAAATATTGTGATTACATACTGTTATCTTTTTTCCTTAAAATGTTATGTTCCTCTTGCAGAATACATAAAGAATATAACAATGAATCATGAAGATGTGAAGTATCCTGCCTTGGAAGACCTGACGGGAGCTGCACAGGCTCTTACCAGGCTTCAGGAAACTTACCACCTAGATGTTAAGGACCTGGCCGAAGGAATGCTCAATGGAGTCGCTTACAGGTAATATTTTAGACATATTAGTAACCAGAATGGTTAAGAATCCTCATATTTATTTGTTCAAGTAAAAAATACATATATTTTCTTCAGTTTGGCAGATTGTTTGACATAGAAAGCATCAGTCAGTGTTTTGTTTATGAAACAAAACATGGAGTTTCTAGCACAATGACCACTTTTAAAAAGTGAAATCAGATGTCTATGTTATTACTTTCAATATATTTACGTCACTTTAGTGTAACGAATATTAAATGATGCCTTGATAGGCGTGAAGCATGATATTGGCGTATTAACACCTTTTTGTGAATCAATAGAATAACTATTTAACTATGATAACTTGAGGAAGGCCAGTTTGTGTGAACATTAAGTTTAATAGTTTAGCGCCTCGTTACTGCAAACTTATATGGTTGCCAGGTGTATTTTTATCATAAACCTATATACATTTTCAATTAAGGGATTACCAAATATATAATATTCTGGGAACTCCTTGTGTGACATTTTTTATATGTGTTTCATACAGATTTCCTGATAAATTCTAAAAATGCATCGGAAATTTCACATAAAAAACTGAGCTGTAAAAAAAAATGTGTATACGATTAGCCTCATCTAATCCAGTTTAAAACAATAGATCTTAATAATTCCATATGAAACAACAAACGATTGTTTCAATCAAATAGCCTCACATCTATAATATAACGAATGATCTATGTTCTAAAATACCGACCTTAATTTGTTTTGCCCATTCCAGTACTCCAATGAGCGCGGGCGACTGCTACGAGCTTGGTCGTGCGCTATACAACGAGAAAGGTTTCGTGAATGCGCGAGAGTGGATGGTGCAGGCTTTGCGAAAGCTCAAGGAAGAAAATGTGCCGTATCCATTCAATGAGGTCGATATACTAGAGTATATTAGCTTCTCTTATTATTTGTTGGGTTAGTATTTTAAGTGGTATACTGGTGTTGTAGATTATTATGTCTTAATTTAAACTTGCTTTCGAAAAAGACTAATTTTGGTAAGTTTTTGATCTGGGTATTACCACAGATTATTTAATGTAGTACGGAGTTCTTTCGATTATTCACAAACCATAAACAAAATCATACCTATTTATTGTTAAGAATAATGGTGGCATTTTTGTGTGAAATAATAATTTAAGCTTTAAATGATCACCTTTTTAAATTCTAGGTGACACTAGGAGTGCTTTGGAATGGACACAAAAGCTGTTAGCAGTTGATCCGAAGCACGTTCGAGCTAAAGGCAACGTGCCTCATTACCAAAAGAGTATTGCTGAAGAGGAACAAAGATTAAGGAAGGAACGCCGTGGGGTATGTACTATACGATATAGGATACAGCGTATCATACGAAGTCATTATGGGCCTAGCCTTTTCCTAAATATGTTGGGGTCGGCTTCCAGTCTATCCGGATGCAGCTGAATACCAGTGTATATGGAGTGATTGCTTATCTAAGCTCCTTAACCCCATTACCCCGGGCAATCCGATACGCCTTTGCAAGACTGTATACGAGTATGTGGTCTGATTAGCTTTTACCCGCTGTTCTACCCACGTCACAGGGGGTCTAGTTTCCGCACCCGGATAAAAAAGTAGCCCTTATAATTTCTCAGTTCTTTTGGCTTAGTATTTTTACTATAGTTCAATAATTTTGCTCAGTGACATGCCTTGTCGAACGAATATTTAGTATAGAATTTACATGAATAAAAAAATATAAACATTGCCATAACTCATCATAATAGTTATTTAATGAATCAACATATAAATGATGTCCATAATAGCCATTTCCTTTTATTGCTCTGTATACATAATAAACTCGACTATTTGTAAAAGGTCAATAACTTGTTCGGAATTATATAAATTATTCAGCAATGGCATGTGAAATACCCACAATTATTTGCGGTATTTTACAAATAGTTATGTTTAATGGAATTATAAATTCACATGTTATGTACTCGTATATGTTATTGAATACCCTTTATTGTTTATTTAACAAAAGCTGTATTGTTTTAATGAAATGGTAGGTAAATAATTCAGTTTTCTTTAAATAAGTTTCCGTCAAATAGGTCACAATTGTGGTTTTACCTTATTTAAGTTTCATCTTATCAGAATAGACAATTGAACTGTTGTTTATTTTTGTTAACAGGATACAGGCTTTGAGGAGAATGAGGAAAAACCTGTAACTTTGACCGGCTACGCAAAGGAGAGGAAAGTTTATGAGTCACTTTGTCGCGGCGAAGTTGATATACCCTCCGCTATTTCTAAGAGGTAATGAAGGTGGCAAATAAAATATTTGTCGATTATCACAACATTTGGGCATATGGTAGGGCTAGTTCCTATTTGGGATTGAATTTGAGGAAGAAATGTATGCCATATTTAAGTTAAAAAGCTGGTCATTAAACTTACCTTATTCAACAATTAATACAATAGTGTTTATCAGACGTATAGTATGCATTGCATAAGTTTTGTATTATAATAACATTTTTGAACAATATGTGAAACCTTTTATCATTTGACTGTCTGCTGCTCACAAACAATAGGTTTGTGATTTGAATAGCGATAAGAACTGTTGACAAAGCTATCGTTAAGCTCGCATAGTTAATGCTCAATGCCAATGGAAATGTCATTCCCATGTAAGGCCGTATATCATCAAGCAACATCATATCTGCAGAACATTTTCCTAACTGTGTTTGGGTCGGCTTCCAGTCTAACCGGATGCTAAGCAAAAGTGTTTTATTTGGAGCAACTGCCTATCTGACCTGGCCAACCAGTTACTAGGGCAACCCTTGGTAAGACTGGTCCTCAGACTTTTTGGCTTCTGACTACCTGTAACGACTGTCAAAGATGTTCAAATGATAGCCGGGGCCCACCAATGTGAGATCATAAATGCTGTATCCCGCCAACTCAACAGACAACTCTCTAGCTAAATAAATGATGACTCATATCCAGACTAACTGCAGCCAACGTGGCCTATATAATGGCGTCCACGGCCGATTTTGGCCACGGCGGCTGTTCTCATTTAAGGAGATCAGCCAGCTGCGCAGGACATATTATAGTGCACGAGCATTTGCGCAGACACAGGTGCACTCCCTATTCCTTCAGTCTCATAACCCGATGGGACGGCAATCCGACACGACCGGAAAGAGATCAGGCGCAGGACCGACTCTCCGATGCACGGGAACAACGTGGCCTATACTTGCATCCATAAATTCTTAATGATTCTATCATAGGATCGGGTATCAACCTACGACGACCTTGAAATAACAAAGTTAAAAGTTTATAAGTTTCCATCCGTTTTTATTGCTCTGTTTGGCAGCATGAGTAGCTGAGTCAAGTTAATAAAATTGTCATAAAATGTTATTTTTATTTTTGCTAGGTAAAATGTAACTGTGAATAGTCATCTTCCCACACACGAACAATACAGTATCTGCTAACTAAATAGACATGATACCTATTATGTAGGTGTGTCATCCATCACCCGTTTATACGATAATTTTACGATAAATCACCACGCGTGCTCAATAACGTCTCGCTTGACATTGAAGTCCCCAACTGAAACTGCCATCATCATCATCATCCTCCGAGCCTTTTCCCAACTATGTTGAGGTCGGCTTCCAGTCTAACCGGATTCAGCTGAGTACCAGTGCTTTACAAGAAGCGACTGCCTATCTGGTCTCCACAACCCAATACCCCTTGGTTAGACTGGTGTCAGACTTACTGGCTTCTGATTTCCCGTAACGACTGTCAACGATGTTCAATGACAGCCGGGACCTACAGTTTAACGTGCCATCCGATACACAGTCATTGGTGTCTAAGATATACTTAGAAAGAAGGTACATACAAACTTAGAAAAGTTGCACTGGTACTGAAACTGCCAAACTGCGTATAGTAAAGCAATTTACATCATTTTCAATATTCGATCTTTTATCTCCAGGTTGACGTGTCGTTACTTGACCGAGAACCACCCGTTCCTGCGCATAGCTCCCATCAAGATGGAAATGATGTACCTCAATCCCGACATAGTTATATTCCACGATGTCATCAGTGACGGAGAGATTGAAACTGTCAAGAAAATGGCCAGACCTAGAGTGAGTCTTTATTATAAACTACTAGCTGACCCAACAAACTTCGTAACGTTTAAACCTTCTCTGGACCTCTACGTACGTAGAGTTTTAGTCAGACTAACTACTTCATTGTTAATACACAAATTGAAGGGAACAGTGAAACAGTGAAACATATTAAAAAAAATAAACTACCGCTTATAACAAGGATTCAATTGATTTTGAAGGTGAGTTTTTATATAAAAGGTCATATAATCAAGATTGTTTACCTATTTTAAGTGCCTACCCAAACGGAGTGTATAGGTGTTTCTCACTACTTCATCCGTGTCCTGGGGAGCTTCTTTCCTTACCTGAATAAAATGTAGCAAATGTCACCTTTCCACTTGCCAGCTTCCTAACAACGAAAAAAGTTTTCAAATAGGTTCAATGGTTTCGGAGCTTTTATGATACAATAACAAATATCGTCTTTTTAATATTTGATTTGCATACATGAATATTTCGAGTGTATTTTAAGCACACTTAGTAAGTGTCAACTAGTCACCACTTTTATAGCCTTGACATAAGCAGTTATGTAATTTGTTTGAAGATTTATGTGTCTGCAACATCAGTATATATGTAAATATTATTTCGCTTATATAAAAAAAAGATATTCGTGTTATTAAAGATATTCGTCCAATAATGACTTGTATCTTACGAATCTAGTCTTACATAAGCTTTCCTGCCTTCAAAAAAGGTTCTGGGAACATCCATCCGATGTGGCGGAAAATATAGATACATTCATTAGATAAAGATAGGAAGGATATAGGGGAGTGAAAGAGAGAGTACATAGGAATCAGGAGGTTTATGTACAAAGGCAAACTTAACCCAGACCAATAACCCTAACATTTTTTATATTTCAGTTCAAACGTGCAGTAGTTCACGATCCTAAAACAGGTGAACTTGTACCCGCTCACTACCGTATAAGCAAGTCATCGTGGTTGAAAGATAATGAGGCCGAAACGATCGCGCGTATTTCTCGCCGAGTATCCCATATGACTGGCCTGAGTATGGACTCGGCTGAAGAGTTGCAGGTCGTTAACTACGGCATAGGGGGGCATTATGAACCGCATTATGATTTTGCTAGGGTAAGTTGAACCTTACTCAGCTACACTCAGCTTACTATATTGTTTGCTTCTTGGCCTGCCATGCTGTTTACTTCTTACCCTAATGATCCTTTGATTTTTTGAAAATGGTTAAGTTATCAAGGCGTGTGTCAAGGTAGTGGTGGTTGTATTATAATTTTTTGTCTTATATTCCAGAAACGAGAAAACGCATTCTCCAAACATGGTGGCAATAGAATAGCTACTGTACTTTTCTATGTAAGTAAATACCTAACCAATTTATAAATAATAAATAATAGTTTGAAAAAACTAAAAACCACGCTTTTTATAGAAAAACGAACTAAAAAAATAGGAAATAAATTTTAATGAATTTAAATTAAGAAAACAGTGTTAAAAATTTCAATGAATATAAATTAATAATAGTGTGAATACAAAAAAAATATTTAAAAAAAAGCGTGGGGTGCATGGTGTCAATAGTTATAAATATTTTATTGACAGATATGAGTACAGTGATTTTCATTTCGATAATATCTTAAAAAGCACCCCACGCTTTTTTTAAATATTTTTTTTTTTGTATTCACACTATTATTAATTTATATTCATTGAAATTTTTAACACTGTTTTCTTAATTTAAATTCATTAAAATTTATTTCCTATTTTTTAGTTCGTTTTTCTATAAAAAGCGTGGTTTTTAGTTTTTTCAAACTATTATTTATTTTCTATTTTTTAGTTTGTTTTCAAACTATTATTTGTTTTGTAGAATTAAAATTCTCTTTAGTATACAAAAATTTGTCAATATTAGAGAAAACGGCTAAAGATAATAATTGGAAATAAAAATTAACATCGAGTCCTGCCTTATCGACTGTAGAGAAAAATTCTAGAAAATTTTAATTAATTTTCTTACCTTATCGACTATAGATGAAAATTATATAAATTAACAAATATCATATTTAGCAAATTGAAAAGCCTAGAAGTCGGTGTCTAATGGATGTTACTAAGTTAATTTTGCCACCGACTTCTAGGCCGATGCACCTAAAATTAGTTTTTTTTTGCTTTTTAGTGTTTTGGGAACTCGGTTTAATTTTTTTGTAAAAAGGTTATTTATTTAAAGCTTTTCAGTGATACGAATAGTTGTCACTATCCATACACACATCCATACAAGTGGGAAGTTCTCATCAATACAAAGAATATAAGTCCAAACGAGGTATTTTACATATTCAGTTGTCGAGTTCCCTTGACTTTCTCTGGTCTCCATCATCAGGTCAGCTCCAAACCTTCACTGTTGCATAGGTCTTGTCAATACGAATAATTTAAGCCCAAACACGAGGTAGTTTACATATTCAGTTGTCGAGTTCCCTCGACCCTCTCTGGTCTCCATCATCAGGTCAGCTCCAAATCTTCACAGTTGAATAGTGCTTTTAGGCGTACACCTAAGTGTCAAGTTTTTACCCTATGTATGCCTACAAGTTTTGAAGGTTGCCCTCGATTTCTCAGGGTTTCCATCATCAGATCCTGACCTGTTGAATATGGGACCAACTGGCAGCTATTCCAAGTCGAACAAAAAAAGAATCACGTAAATCGGTCTATAAACCTCGGAGTAATCGATGTGTATGTGTAACCTCCTCCTTTTTGGGAAGTCGGTTAAAATGGAATAATTTTATCAAATTAGTGTATTGTCATCGGTCCTCAATAAATCTACAAAGTTTGAACGAAATCTGGCCGTTTAAAGTGGGTCAAAATCGCGCCCAAAGAAGTCGGTTACAAACAAACATACAGGTGAAGCTAATAAAAAGCGTGTAAAAACATATTTTCATGTCTTGTGTCATAATAGTAACATGTCAGTATTTTTGCATCATTTGCTGAAAATATGACTATGATTCTATATATAATAATAATTATTCAGTAATCAGTATTTTTTTTAAGAGGTGTGTACTTTTGTCTAACTTTTAAAATAATTCCCTTCATCCAGATGTCAGACGTAGCTCAAGGTGGCGCCACAGTATTCACGGAACTAGGACTGAGCGTGTTCCCAGTGAAGAGAGCAGCCGCCTTCTGGCTCAACCTGCACCCCTCGGGCGAGGGCGACCTCGCCACTAGACACGCTGCATGCCCCGTGCTGCAGGGCTCTAAGTGGGGTTAGTAGCCTTTCATTTATAATTTATAATGATTTTAATTATAACCTGGGAGTCTCGAGTATAAAATATAAGCTGTGTTACTCGGGGATAATCTACTTTCAAGTAGCCCAAATCCCAATAGTGAAATAACTTTTCAAGTCATTTCAGTAGTTTCAGAGCCTTTTAGGATACAAAAAAAAGTTTACTCTGTATTACATTAGTATAGATTACATTTAAAAAGTGTACCTTGTAAAGTATAGTTCTGTGTACTGAAGCGAGTACACTTGAAAGATGAACGTTGCTGTAAAGTTACTGTACGTTTCTAAATATGTAATCTGGTGAAACCCGTGAACTTTTTAATAAAGTAGCTCGAAACACAAATAAATAGGAATAATTTCTTACAACGAAATAACTTTTTACAGTTTTGTTAAACTATATAAAATATCTTTATCGCACTATTTCTTAACTAAAATATTAATCTTACACCATTACAGTAAGCAACAAATGGCTTCACCAAGGCGGCCAGGAGTTGCTGAAGCCCTGCAACCTCGAGTACCAAGAAGAGGGTTTCATCCGTCAGATCCCACGTCCAGTGCCCAAGACCTCAAGGTAGACCGTATCATGTCGAATGTACAAACAGTACTGATTAGTGCAAATAAAGTGATCTGATTAGATCTGAAAATGGTGTATTTGATAACTACTGAGTAGAATAAATCCTAGTTTGATAGAAAAAAAGAATGTCCCCCACTTTTCATGTTGAGATTATTTGCGAAAGAAGTTTTGACATATTGGTGACTTACAATACATTTACGACATTGGTGGTCAAAGACTTTTGTTCATAAATTGAGACGGTATTCCATTCCTAATATTTCGTTGTTATTTCTTTTTAAAGTGTTTTTCAAAATTATTTAAAATATGTTTATTCTATGTAGTTATCAAATATAATATTTGCTTTTTAAGTTGATTGAGTACAACATGTTATACTAGCCATTGTAGTATTTTAGTATGTGTAACCGTGTTGTGTCATGATTTAGAACAAAGTTATTTTTTAATCTTGCCTGATAATGAATATCTAATCAAATGCAAAATATAGAGGCTTCAGAGTTGCCGTTCGTCTTTAATACTAATGTAATAATTTATTACCAGTGTATTATAAACATAAGAATGTTAAAAAATAGTTTAAATGATTTTTATTAATATTTTTTTATATATTTATGTATGTACAAAAATATTTATATGACGAAATAAAACAATTGTTTAATTATACTTTGTAAGTTTTATAGTATGTATTCATGAAAACCAGTCATTTAATTTAGTTTTAAGTAACGGTATATACAAATGATGTTTAATCTCATAAAATGCATTTATTAAAAAAGTTTTTAAACATATCTTATATAAGTAATAACAATCGCTTTATTAGACAATTTACTAAAATTATGCTTAAAATTAAGTTACTGTGAAAAAAAAGTTTTTTATTCAATTATACGTAAAAAGAGATTGTTTTCCAGTTTTTGATAATACAATTTTTATTGATATTACAGTCTTTTAATTACAGCACAATCAATAACAATAGTGATTAATTAGGTTTAAACAGTTACATAATCATAAACTTGGCATTATCGAATGCAATAAACAATATGAATAGGACACTCGAACATGTACATTTGAACATTCTCTTAGTAACTCTTATTTAATTGATGCAGTTTCAGCAGGTCTATTCCCAAAAAAAAAAACTACAAAAAAAATCAAAATAAATACCTTATAACAACAGGTCAAGCTTTGTACAGTCAACTTCAGGTCAGTGGTAACAGTTTATAGGAAAATCGTACTTATTACTATTGAGTTAAGGTGCATGACAGTTGCCACTGATGTGCAGTCTACCGTACCTAATGTCGCTCTAAAATCATCTTTATTGCAATCGTTCGTCGTTATACTAGTTACGTATTAACAATAATATTGCAATACCATTTATTCTGAATAATATTTTTTTAGCTACATTAACCAGTGTATATAGATTTCAAAAATAAATAATTTAAATACCTATGTATGTATTGATAATAATTTATTTGAAATGATTAGGTACTCTATAAACATAATTATCTGTCTCCAAGTTACTATAAACCGTTTGTCTGGCTTTCCAAAGAGTTACAAGAGTTTAAACACAGTGTTGTAGACACAAATTAAAATTAAAAAAATAAGTAAATAAATCAAAACTTTGGTTCCAACGCAGTCTTCATGATTCGTTGTGAGGAGAGCAATTTAAGACAACAAAAACGTTACATATAGAATTATACGTATACTGTACATAACATTCCTGTTGTTTATACATTACCCTAAAGCTTCTGTCTTCTTAACACTGCTCATGTGTCCCGGCGTCGCTCGTTAGAGTATTTCAGAACAAACAAAGTAAGTACATGCATGGTGAACTTTAGCATTGCACACTACTGTGTTTGCTATGAAACACTCTTCTTGTCTTCTTGATTCTTCTCTTCTGTATTCATGTCTTGTCTTTTTCTCTTCTGCATTCTTGTTTTTTTCTGTTCTTTATGGGTTGACTTGATGTTCTTTTGTTTTTCTCTTATAATTTCGCATTCGAAAATCGCTCCCAATTACTCCTTCTGCAAAATGTTAATTTAAGTTTAATGACATCCAGAGAAAAATCGGATAGTAATAAACGAACATCTGTAGTTCCTAAGCAATGGTTTGATTTCTTCAAATCACTTCCAGTCTACATGGATTCAACCTTCGGCGTTACATTTCATTGTCACAGTATAATGGCTCTTTGTTTTAAGGTCAATAGTGTAGTGATTGGAAAATGAGTTCTCAGGTTGCTTCTACGGATTCCACATTCACGGAAACGATAATGTTTTCCGTATGCCGCCTACTTTTTTTTATTGATCTTTGTGCCTTTTCACTGTTCTTGCATATTTCCTAAGATTGCCACTGAAACATTTAAGAAAGCGTGCATTATTAACAATTCATAATCTGCTATTTATAGAAATATGTAACTGAGAAAGGGTGGGTCAAAAAAAATACATACAGGACCCGGACTGTTGTTTATTTGGGTACTAAACTCTACCCAGAAATACCTGGACTGGACTTTGTTGTTTGTCATTTGTATTCTAAATCAGATCGTACTTCAGATTTTTGTTTAGATACGGTTGCATCGACACGTAGGTAGGCCTAAGACTTCACCAAAGCAGAGTGGAGCGGAGATTAAAAGTTTTTAAACACCTTATATAATATTTCCGTTCAGAGATACTTCTCAATTGGCGTAGACAAGATGTTAGAATTACGAAGTTCTATTGGTAGTTTCCTTACGTGCCATTGCTAGGTACAGATGATCACAACATCTGGTTAGATAGTGGTCATCTCACACTATTGGATGGTCAGATTTGAATTGTTCCCTCTTTTCCTTGTAACTGTCCGACCCTCAAACGGTTTCAATATTACTTGGTTATTCATTGCTGAGATCCAAACTTAGCCCGCGTACAATGTCATGCGGATTAAAGTCTATGGTAAGATGCCTGCACCTAAAGTACGCTACGGGTTCGAATCCTCTCACACTGATTCTATTTTGAAAAGACTTGTAATTGGTAAATCAGGATGCGTATACCTATATCAAATTGCTAATCAGCTTCATACCTTATACCTATTTATAATTCCGTTCTCGGTATTAGGTATACCAGGTGTTCCTATAGACCTGATAGGTCATACCTGGATACACAGATATCCCTTTTCCTCCAGTTGGAGGCCTTTCTCGCCAAGACACATACGTATATGTACCTATAGACCTAAAATGTTATGAATGAAGTTCAGAAGTCCAAGAAAATGAGAGCCTCTTAAATTTAAAACTCAGTATTGTTACACCTTTGGAAGCCGACCCCAACATAGTTGGGAAAAAGGCTCTTAGGATGTTATTTTACACCTTGAGAATGATTGGTAATAATTAGTCGGTGAAGGTCGAAGTAAAAGATATTCGTAACATAAACAATTGAACAGCTGACTGTCTCGAACTTCAAGTTCAGCAGCTGTAGGTGGATTTGCAAAGTTTTGAAATTTAAAACAACAATAAAAGTAGGAAGTAGTTGAGAACTCCTTGGCCTTATTGGCTACAAGCTAAAATTAAAGTTTTCAATTCAGTTTCTAAACGTTAAACGTTATTTTGGATAGGCCGTTTGGACAGCGCTCGGAACTTCGCCCATTTTAGTAGTTATTTTAACTACTAACCATAATGAAGAACATAGAGAAATATGCAAAATGTGCATTATTAACTTAAAGTTACATAAGTATGTGTCCATTAAAAATGTTTATCATGAATTCCTAAGAGGCATAGGCATTGCGTAATTTTCATAATTACCTATTCAATCCCTTTTAAAAGAATTATCACTCACCCTTTCTGAATATTTCTTGCTCAATAATCGTTCTTCAATATTCAGTACCAAACCAAGAGCCTATGAAAGCCGAATCCGATTTTCAGAAGAATATTTCGACCTATTTTTTTGGTAATCTTCAAATTGGCAATTTAAGTGTTTAATAAGGATCCACAATTAATATGTAGATAGTTAACACTACACTTTCGAATCAGCCAAGTGCTGGCAACAAACTGATGGCTAGTGGAGTCGGTCGTCGATGGCTAACGATGAAACCGGAGCTGTGGACTGTAAACATCCAGTGACTGGAATCCTCGCGGGCTGACGACGCGCCGCCGACGCTCGCGCTCGAACCTCCATAACATTACTAATATGGCACATTAAGATAACTGCCTGACCACCGGGAAGATGAATGCTCTTGGTAGGCCCTTGACCTCAGAAATATCAACTGTCATTCTCATTACATTTCGTTTTAATAAAGCTTATTAAAACATATGAAACTATTTACTAATATTGAAGGTGACAGAAGTGTTAAATTACAACCCGTGGGATTATATGACAATCCTACTTATTTCTGTAAATGAAATAGAAAACATACTTAGGTACTCAACACCTTACTCGGCAGTTTCGCATATAAGTTCTTGATTAACAATGCAACACCTACATACAACTATATTGGCTAATAAAAATGTTATCAATTGAAATTGAGTATAAAGACTTAGCGTTCTCTCGTAGTTGCTATGCGCTTGTGGTTGAAGTCGGGCTAAACCCTGTACGATATGTGTGAGCAAAATACTTCCTTGTGCATCTGTATCATATATTAATTGACACGACCAGATAGTTATCGTATTATCATCATTTCAACCATAGAACGTCCACTGACATACTAGGCCTTCTCCATTCATTTCCAAGCTCATTGAAATGTCCTCGAGTGGAGACCATGGTCTGTCTTAGGAAAACCTAATAGGTAATTATTGAAAAAATAATCTCAACAATTTACGTAAATTATATCAATTAACTTTAACTTGCGTTGACATAATCAAAACTAGTTGGTAAGATTAAGATTTTATTAATAAGTTGCTCGCTAAACGCTTCCAGGCACTTAAGTGCATGAATGTCAGCGATTAAAATTATCCCGTGACATTTAAAGTATTATGCAAAACTGCTAGTCTGCTTAACTTAGTGCTATGCTTCATAGAAAGGGGTCTACCCACGCCTTATGGCTTTTACTTTGTAGCATCTAGATGAAAATTAATTAATTTACTTTACAATATAATTGCGTGGTTTTGATTACTTTAGTCTATTTATACCTTGTTATATGAACAAAAATAAATCTCTAGTAAACTTTTAATGAAAAACTTTCTCAACTCCATGCGACAGAGGAAATAAATAAAGTAAAAAAATGTGTTGATTACAAAATATAAGTTATAGGCACGCGCTTCAGATGTTTTTCATCACAAGAATCCTCGGAATGATTAAACAGGACGGGGCCTGCGTGAAAACTTGTTGTTTCTTTTTCACATGTTTGTAGACATATGTTGGTATGTCACGCGACCTGTTTACATAATATTTTCCCTGAAAAATGCCTTGTTGATTCCATGGCTGCGAGGAACCGATTGGCTGTTCCACACATTTGTATTCTTTTTGAGAACCTTCATACCATAGAATCGGGTCGCTTAGGTAAGCAGAATCGTAAGTAGATTGGCAGTTTGTTAGGTAAGTAGGTAGATGTCGGTTATTACTAATCGGTAAAATATAAAATGTATTAATATCTGACGTTTTACTTGCATTATGAGGGTAAGAAAAAACCAATGTGAATGTTTCGTCGGCTTTGTTGTTACTTTTCAAGATCTCTGTCTCATTCGGGTACTGCTGTCACTGCCTGATAGGCAAACTACTGATATGTGGTGAAAATAGAATGAAGATACTTGTGGCTAACACTCCTAATGTGAATTGGACAGTTGAGAGGTATATGAATATAAGTCGGAAAGGTTTTCACGGTATATTTATAGCATTAAATTGTACCGAGAGCAAGTTACCGATAGCCTACTTACTACTAATATAATGTGCCCAGCATTTTCAACCTAGCTATATCCTTATTAAGTTTCCTGATTATAGCAGGCAGGTCTACATGGCTGAGGTAAAGATATAATTGCTAGCCATCAGACAATAAATGAAGACGATACGCACTCTGATCAGGAATTAGGAGATTAATATTGAAAACAAGGTGGTGTAAGAATTCCTCCTTGTGGCACGCCAGCAACAAGCTTACACCACTTTGCAAACAAACCATCAATTCGTACTGACAGCAGTCAGTACGCCTAGAAGATATGAAGTAAACCTGTAAACCAATCTGAAGACCTGCTGTGTACCTGGTTAGGTAACTAATAGGATATCATGGGTGACAGTATAAAAAGCGTTTGAGAAATCAGAGTATTAAAAGAGTTTGTTTTACTATCACTAGGTACTTTAAAGGAGAGCAGCACCAGTAATACTTTTGTGTTAGCTCACATCAGTTTTTTTTTTCAGACTCTAGAGATGACGAGTAAGTCTTAAAAGAAGCTTCTGCAGATGAGTTCAGAAGGTGACAAGAGTTTAGATTTTTTGGGATATTCTTTTAGAATTATGTACAGTGTGGCAGTATTACTTAAACTGCATCTGAAAGTCGCAGTACGTATTATGCGATTAATAGATAGGATCCTAATATTTAATACTTAAACTCATGTGAGTACTCGGTGCTATTAGAACGTATCTTTTCCTTAGTACCAGTAGTAGGAAATATTTGTTGATAAGAATTATAATTAAGTAGATGCAGAATTGAAACATCAATATGTTCAGCAAACCTTTATTGTTTTAAAGATGTATTACATCAAAAATAAAAACATTTTATAAGTTTTGGCTTTAGCTTGTTAGAATACTTATCGAGACAAAACATTAAAAGTTTAAAATTCCACTACCCATTTATAACATTTAAGTATATATTTAAAATACATAAAGTAAATACTGATCAAACATTTAACACATAATAACATTTAATTTCTACGTAGCTATCAGGTAACACAACATTTATCTTGGAACAAATACGATTAATGATTATATACGTCGTTAGACCATTAGAAAGTAGAATTGTCAAGGTCGCAGAAGGTAAACATAATCAAACAGTCCTGTCTCGCAACTTTACCCTGTATATATCTCACAACAACATCCGTTATATTCTCATTCTCTTTAAAAATAATATCATACTTATAGTAAGATAAAGAGGATCAAAAATATAAATCTTCAAAATATCGAGATTCTTTAAGTAGACAATATTGTTCTATAGCAGAAATGTGATAAATCAGACTCATAAGTTTATCAGGAATGTGCACAGCTTACATCTAGGGGGTAACAGCTAAGAGTGTTTTACACTAATACACCATTCTAGGGGTCTGGGGCTCCTACATCAAAAATTCTGTTCCTACATACAACAGAAATACATTTAGCACATCAAACACCCAAAAACAGTAATTAATTAGATATCGAGCCACATTCGAGAAACGTACCGCGAGCTGACTTGATGAATATTGTGCCGTTATTTTATAACTTATCTATAATTAATTATCCTTAATTTTAATACATTTAATAATTGTCAAATACAACATGACTAAATTTGTAAATTGTAATAATGGCAAGTAATTAATTTAACAGCCTGGTTGCAAACATATCACAAAAATGTGATTAGGTAAAAATTTAAATTAAGTACAACAAAACGGTGTATAACATAAAAAAAGAGATTAGGCACAAGTAACCTCTTTGATAAAAAAATAAATAAATAATAATAAAAATAGTCCCAAGGAGATGGTCTAATGAAGTCGGAAAGACTTCACTAGACCGATAGAGAGTGGGACTATTTAGATTTCATAGTTGCGGAATTTGGAGATGACCTCGGATGGAGGCTCCTGGTTGCCGGTTCCCCAGCGGCCCCACAGAGCGGCGCCACCCTCGGACGCGCGGCGAGCGGCCGGGTTGGAAGGGCCCAGGCTGGAGGGGCCCGAGGCGCGGCCGCACTCTCCCTCAAGCATGCGATCCTTGGTGTTGGGCTTGGTCCAGTGCATGGACTGCTGCACGTGGTCCTTCATGCCGAGCCACTGCTTGTAACCCATGGAGATGCCGCTCTGGCGCCACTTGTCGTATAGAGCGCGCTTAGACGGATCGCATAGCGTCTCCTTCGCCTCCTGGTAAAGAAAACAAAAGAGTTTTATGAGACTTCTTATTTTATATCATTACTGCCGATCCACCTAGTCAGTATACTTTGATCGCGGTTGGACCTAATTTAGATACATATAATGTAGAAAAATAAACATTATCATTATAATGTAAGAGTGATTGATTACATTCGGTTACCTACATTTGCAGAACAATATTTTTATATTGCGTCAGTTGAGTTCGAGATAAATAATGTTTTTCTTATTCAATGTGACGGAACTTGATCGGTGTGGTTAAATATTACCTATATACTACTTGTATGAATATCTATTGCGACTGCGGTTTGCGGTATTGTGTTAGTGTTTCATTATCTTAATCAAGGTAATGCTGGTGACTCCATAATAGGTAACGTATTTTATTCTACAAATGAATCTAATTGCAGTATTGCTCTGGTCCACGTAAGCCCGTCTTTAAAGAAAAGGTTCAACTTTTGCCGGGAAAAGCTTTATTACAATTATAACAAAGTTACAGTAATCATCTAGAAAGCGTTCCGCCTGAAACCTGTTACCTGGAATTTGCTTTTAAATGGATTAATTTCCTTCCGAGGAAAGTTAATTTGTGAAAATGTAGCTACACTTTTAAGTCTGCGTATCTGCTTTCAGAGTTCTCTCTATATTTTTTCGAAGGTACATTGTGACGTAAATAACATAATGGCGGCGGTACGTGAAGCGAAACGAACTTAATTAATGATAAGGGCCTACGGGGTGACGTAACTATATTTAACCAGTTATGCGAAAACTCAATCAGCCTGTAGAGAGCACAGTGTGGAGTGTTTGCTGCGTTCCTATATTGCCTGTTTCACCCCAATAATTTCAGTAATTGGGACTGTATTTTATTTTTGTAGCTAAAAGCTGATGCGAATTTCGTTTGTATCGTAGAGATCTGTACATAATACTGAAGTACGTATGTAGGGGGTTAACAGTAATTATAGTTTACGTAAGATAAAGTTATTGCGAAACCGTTAGGCTAATACACAAGTCAACAAGAGTCTACGCTGTTATAATTGACTATTGTTAAATTACAAATGATATCTAAACAACGATGCCAATCATTGAATTCCGTTCAGCATAATGGTGTTGTAAATAATTCAGAAGGTACCTATCTTGAATTTGTTTTGGCCTTCCAAACCCCGAAAACATCTAATCGTGGAAGTTAGAACAAATAAATCTGCTCTAATAAATTCAACGTCTAACTTAAATACTTTGACTGCGTGTCCATCAATTAAACTGCTAACAAACTTTAAGCTTTAACTTTGCGTTTCATGTTGCCCTGTTAAGTATCTATTCTCTGAACAACTTTCAGCCTGAGAACTTTATAAACGCTTAAAATGTATAACGATAACTTTTGAGCCGCGGAAATCATTTAGGTCACTGAAAATATTTCATTTCTAACAAAGTTATGCGATGTTTGAATTTTTGTAGCGATGTAGCTACTTATGTTTTGAAAAACCTTTCGTTTGCACTCCGAAAAATTTAATGTTGAATAGATATTTATGTCTCGTGTTATTCAATATTTATTTACTCGAACATAAGAATGTTCATTGTTGATATGCAATATGAATACTCCCTCCTATAAGATTTCAAAAACCGTAGTCTACCAACAATACAAAAAATTGGATAAGTATCTAATTAAGTTCCAATCGTAGTCGGAATATTATAAACCTTGAAATAAAATTAGTGTGCAATTAACGCGCAATAGAACTGTTGTTCCAGTTAACGACTGAGCAAAAAACAAGTCCACCAATATTTTAATACCTACGTAGTGACGTTTTTTTTAGATTATATTCTTCGTCAACTATTTCAATTTAAAAAATAACTAGGTAATTCCAGTCGCGAACTGGTTTGTTTGTTTTGCTGCTACAGCAAAAAGGTAGAACAGAAACGGGTAAAACTTTGCTAGCCAAAGATTGCATCTGAGGGAAGCACGTTGAACTTATATTTTATCCTGTTGCGTCAAGTTGTAGTTTTCCTTAGGTGCTAGCAAACCTGATAAAACAGTTAATTAGTTAATGACTGTGGACTACGTTTCTTACCTTTAGTTGCTGGAACTTGGCTTCAGCTTCCTTATCCCCATCATTCTTGTCAGGGTGGTACTGCAGAGCCAGTACCTTGTACTCAGCAGTGATCTGCTCAATCTGTAATTGCACATCCAAGCATTAGCGTAACTAACAGTGGTAATGAAACGGCAACAATTAAACTATCATTAAGCTATAATTATATATTTTAAATTCGCAAATAAGTTCTTAGAAACTCAGCAAGAAATTCCGTCATTCACACACAAACGTAATATAAATAACGGGGAACTGGAAAACCCAAACACAAGACATTGACTCAACAAAAGTTAATTATTTCTCCTCCGCCGCGGAATAACACCGTTCGCATGAATAAAACTACTATTACATTAGTAAACTTTCATACATTAAGCTGGTTATTTTTTATCAGATCTAGGTCAACTCTCTGGGACCTCGACAAAATAAGGTCATCGAGCAGTACAGTGGAATCAATACACTAGTCACTAGAAATCAGAGCATATCTATTATTGCATAAATAACGTTTCAAAATAAAAATATAATTGAAGTTACTTACACTTGAGTGTTCGTCACAGCCCAACAGGCCGTAGAAATCGTCGTCGGGGTTCTTTTGATAATTTAGTATTTCATCGACGCCAGTCATTTTCACGACCCTCCCGCACGAGACCCAAGCAGATACTAAATCCGAGTTAGCGCTGCGCGAGAACTTACTAACGCAACCGATGCTAATAGTCGAGTTGTGAATCGATTCGTTTTGTAGCAACTCGGTAAGACTGTGAGTTATATAAAACTAAAATACAATATTATTCATGTGACTATTTATTTTGATAACGTTTAATGATTTTTAGAGCTGACGCATTGTTTTGTGTATGATGTTTATATCAAAGCTGAAATTAAAGCGGTAGGAAAACAAGTTTTAGCTAGAGTGTCATGTTATACCATTCACATAATCCCGTTATGTCAAAAGGTTTGACAACATGGCAATAGCGTTAATTGAGACAGTTAACGAGCTGTGACGTAGGTACAAACTTTAGTTTTGATAAACTGTAAGGTTTTAGAAGCTGTTAATTTTAAATTCAGATATAAATGATCTCTTAATTCTTATAATTTATAATATCAGAAATGATAAAGCTTTCACAGAGACTTCATTGCAGTACCTTGAAAACTTCAGCAAATATTCGACTAATAAATGATTGCCAATTAGTTTCTTTTGCACGCACTAGTTGTATCTAGTACATAGTAAATATAATAAAACGATCCCAGCTAATAATCATAGCAAGCAATGTACACAAACACGAATCTAAGATTGTGAGCGTTTTTATAACGATTTGTCAGGGTTGCCTTGTTTGTGAGGTAATAGCGGAAAGCTCGGCAATTAGTCATTCTATTAAAACAAATTTTTTTTTTTAATTATAGAATTTTCAATTAATATTTAAGTCTACATTTATTTATATATTACTACCTATACCTGATCACAATTAGAGTACATAGTAATTAGTAGTAATTTTTTATGCAGATATTTTTCATAACTAGGTATCGTTCACAAACGTAGTATAGTTTAGTGTTAGGTCAAATGGCTCGAGCTGCGCGCCTAGTTCACGGATCGATGCATTCAGGTGTAGGTACAACTGCGCGGACATAAAATCTACATTGCACCAGTCAATAGCCTGCACTAAAACTGGGAGCCTAGTCAGACACACCTTTATTTTATAGACACCACCGTAACTGCGTCATAGCTTGCAAAGTATTAATAAATAGCCGTACGCATATTTATTCTTCGGACTTCTTTTGAAGACATCAACAATTTTGTCACGTCTTTATTTGGTCTCCAAATCGCTCTAATCAAGACGATTGCCTCTATTCATGTAGGTTCCTAATAGAATTGAAATAGGATTTCGGCACCTATTCAAAGGTTACGCACACGCCACGATCGAGATTTAATTAATTTTGACCAATAAAAAATAAGGTGAAAAGCACGTGCTGAAATTTCCAGAAATATCAATTCTGTAGAACTTGTAAGGCATTCTCAATTTCTTAAATTCACCACATTTTATGTTGTGATACTAAACTTATTTGTCTTCGACGTAAACAAACGCTATCATGAACAGTAAATAACAACGGCGTCGAGTCGATACTATTATGCGCACCACATTCGTGCCAGATAGTATCAATTGGCCCTCTATTGCCTAATACATAAATGTACATAAGGAATAGGAATATAACATTAACAGCGCCAGCTACTTCACTTTGTACTTACATTTCGATGCCAGGGAAATACTAAAGAGACGATGAATGGATTATGTGAAAGATGATATGGCTAGAAAGACTGCCCCTTGTGAGATGACGTCTGATAAAAGATTAAAGAACGAGAAAATATACGGGAACTATAGTTTTTGTCACCAAAATTTATATTTGTCATCAAGTTGTATCACCTAATAAATAGATCTATCGCAACGAAATATTTTCGTTCTCAGATAAACAAAGAGTGTTCCCAGGTATGAATTACCAAATTATTGTTAATATAATGTGTAAAATATGAGATGGATTACCAATAAAATTGTAGTGCATTACATGAATAGAAACTTCGTTCTTGTAATAACAGTTTTATTACTTAAATAATAGCTTGGTGCTCAAAATGGTAGATCTGTCACCAAATAAATCGATTAATCGATCCCTGACTGCGACTCCTTTTTATTTGTTATTTTGTCACCAATACAGTAGTTATATTTTATTTCGTTCAGTTATTAAAATAATGTATTCGTTACCAATTTAATACATCAGTTTATAATTTTAATGAAAATATGTTCAAAGGGAAGAGGAAGGGAAGGGAGACAAATTGGTGCGCTTTCGGGCCTCAACGAATGGGTTGTAGGTTGTAGCCCTTCAAAATCCAAACCAGCGCTGATTCAGTGATTGTTATTTTTAACAATAAATATTGATTATTTTGACTTTAATTAAGTGTTTTATTTACTATTCAGTTAGATATTCAATTTAAATATATTTATACTACCTGTGGAAATTAAGACCCTTGGGAGAGGCACATGGCCAGTTAAGTAGTAGACTCTTTTGGTTGAAAGGATGATGACGACCACCCTACATTTTTAGACCTTCATGAAATTTTATAGTGATATAATATATGATTTATTGGTGATCTCTTTAAATTAGTTTGCTTAAATACTATTAGGACAAACCTATTATAATACATACAAAACCATTTATTTGGTACTTGACCCCATATCTCCATGATTTTCGGCAATTTATTGTGGAATTGATTTTATATTGTTTGGTGATACATTTTGGTGACAAATCTACTATTTTGAGGGCAAACCCTATTATTTAAGAAACACAAAATGAATTAAATTGGTTACAGCTTAAATCATACCCAAAATATACTGCTCCAACTCAAAAAAAAAAAAAATGGGGATACGGGGCTCTTCCCCGTATCCCCATTTTTTTTTAGGAGGACCATCTTTAGGAAAGCGTAACTGCATCAGGCAGAGCTTGGAGTACTGGCACTCCACTCCCAGGGTTCAATTTGAACATAGCTCTACATTTACTTATGGTGTGATAGAGATTGGCAAAGGTATCAGGGATAGGTGCCATGGCCTGGGAAAAATCATTGTTATTTATTTTTGTTGTATCAAGGATATTCTAGAGAAAAATAGAACACCTAAAATTGAACCATAGCCGGTGTTTATAATTTAAAAGATATAATAATGAGCGTATCATCCTACTTAATGTTGAAGGCCCATTGCGTAAAGTGGACCCTAACTACGTAATAACGTTAAGCAGAAATAGGATGGCCAGCTAGATGTCGGTTTACGAGCATCGCGGATGAAACATCTTATTTATTCTTATCTACGTAGATTTTTACTATGTCCACGTGACTAATTCCACAGGTAACAAACCGATTTACGGGAGTGCTATTTTTAGTTTCTTGGCTACGTTAACGTTATCTTTTTATATTATTATGATATATATTTTATTCATTAATTTTAATGATTACTCTGGGTTACCAATTCAATCTCTATCTTGGACTCTCAAATGCGAATTCTCTTCTTTACATGCTAAATATATCTCAGATTTATTTATATGGTGCTTGTCTCATCATTCCAATGGCTTGAATGTTAACTTCTTTATGATGGCCGTCTGTCCCATGGTTATGTGAGGCAACTAAGTAATTTGTGGCTACTGTATGCAAATGAGCGGGCAACGTACTGATATTAAAATAAGTATATAATAAGTAATTACTTATCATACGTGCAAGATATACATGGCATCCATTGAAATGTGCGCGCTAGTGTAATCGTGAAGGCTGACGACATTGCATATTCCGTGCATGCTCTAGACATTGGCGTCCAACGCGCTTTTGCATCAAAAATAGCTACTGAAGACGCGCTAAACGTAAGTTTACGCGGCTGAGCGGCCGCCGCGGCCGTGTGCCCCGCTCCATACACATTTAATAATAAAGATCACAAATAGTAGTGCAGTATTCAGTGGTGTTTCTGCAAGATATCGGGACTAAATCACCAGTTTTATTATGTTTTGGAGGGGAAGCCATCGGTAGGCGCTGTCAACGAACTATTCGCTCGAAGATCTTCCATCTTTGGCAGCGGAAGTAGCGGCGGATGTCCCGGCAATGGGTGAGTGGTAGCATATGAATGCTTAACAACAATGCTCGCATCTTCGTTCCCATATTTTCTATGCGATCCGTGTCTCTGCCGAAAGTTTGTCAACCTTTATTTTTTGTGTTTGTGTTCGTTTATAGCTCTATAGATAGATTTATAAAATCCTTTTGCCCTTGCTCACCCTCGCCTAATGTTTCACATCGGATTGTAAATTGAATTTATAAGTATGACTTGACAAGGGTATTTGAGCTTTTGTGGCCGATTGTCTGAGCGCAAAATGACTGTTGTATTATTGAACATCGGGTCATGATTTTTATTGTGATGAAAAATCGTATGTGCTGAACATTTACGATTCTCGACACGAGGGTGTAATATGTTATAATTTGACACATACATGACTGTTTTACAGAATTTTACTTGGGACGATGTTCTTTTTCAAGCGTGTTATTTAATGACCTCGAAGGTTTGAAGTGGGTATGTTGAAGTGTTGGGTTCCCGAGTTCACCGCCTGTGTTAATTCTGAAGGACTGACCCTAGAAATGTACAAAGGTTTACAAAGAGCTCGTTTCAGACTTTTTTTAACATTTTCAGACTTACGAAGCACTAAATTAATAACAGTCCAATCTTTTCTACTGGACACCAAACACGTAATTCTCTTTGTAAAATGTACGAGTATGTATAACTTAACTTAAATGAATTTCGTAGTTGAACTCGTCTACTCTACAGCAGTAAACTAACCACTCAGCTAAATTGTGAAAGCTTTGTTATACACTGTTAACATCCCAACACTGATTAAATTACCCTGGGGATAAAATAAAAGGTAGACTAACATTTCACTCGGACTCGTTAAATGCTTATTGTAACAACGCTGTTACTATAGTTTACGATCGAAACCTTTTAATAGATAAACAAATAAAGGTAACTCGTTATCGTAAATTTAATTAGCCTAGTGAGCTCAGAATAATATGTGTGACATTGACAGTACACTATACTGTTAACCGTGCCAAATAGATCTCTCTACGGGTACGGTAGCCGTGCCATATTCAAAGAAGGAATCAATTAAAACTTTAATATTCATTCAATGTAGCAAGAAGTACTTTAACGAGCTTAGATAACGATCCGATTTTTTAAATAAGCTAATTTGTATTAAGAATCGCGTCTCAATACTTTACCAAAACGTGTTACAAAGTTGATGTCGGAAAAATAATACCATGAAATCATTGTAGATAAAATTAGTTGTCCGGGTAAATTATTTGGTTCCTTGTAGCGTCTGTCGTTGTACGTTTCCTGTAACTAGTGTGAGCTTAAGTTAACACGTATGGAGAAAGCATGTTCTTCTTAACCCATAGACGTAAAAGTGACTTTTTGAAAAATCTTCTGCATTAGGCACTGGTCAGTAGATAGTAGGATTACAGCAGGTATAATCTAGTCAGTAAAATCACATACTTACCTATTTATGTTATTACGACTAACTGCGCAGTTTGACCATACTAACTAGACAAAAATAACCAAACCGTGATCAATAGACGACTTGTAGCATCCGCCCATCCATCAATCACATTAAATTAAATACCCTAGCAATAACATTTCACGAAATACTTTTCAGTGTTATAACGAACAAGCTCTTCAGCTTTATAGCAGTGTCATAAAATATGTGGGTTACGTATGTAGGTATATGTATATCTCAGATGATTTAAATCATGCACGGTGTCTGGGATGCGTTTCCTCAGACAGGTTGGTCGATGAACTCTTAACTCCGCTTTTCGGGAACACAAACTATTAATTCAGTATCTGGTTAACATCATATATTTACCATTGTTTAAACCAATTTCCGTAATACAGAAATATAGTGTACTGGGTCAATAGGTACTAAATTGGGAACAAAGATAGGTAGGCATTGTTTAGAATTTAATGGTTGCGTGTAGGCGTCCGACAGCGTCCGTCACTTGTTTAAAGTCATTACTTAGAAACCCAGTAAAGCAGGGATTATGGCCTTGTTTATGTTTCACATCTCCATCATGATTAACTAAGTGGCTGTCGATTAAATATTAATTGCGAGTAAATAAGTAAAGCTCTTTCAAGTATTTTCCCTCCGCACGGGTTTTTTTACTAATCATGTACGGTAAGAGCTGCTTGCCCTACAAAAGCTATTAAATCAGTCTTCATCCGAATATTATTATGTTGTTGTTAGAGAGTCCAAAAGCTGTCAAACCCAAAAGTTGCAACGTATAATTTAACTTTTGGACGCAAAGTCTCCTACCTACGTCCAAAAGTTAAATTATATGAAAAAAACAGAAAACGATATGGAAAATTATGAAATAGGTCCTTCATTATAATTTAGGTAACCCCCATAAAAATATATTTTGTTCAAGGAAACAAGATCCTATTTCTGTCATTATAATACTTAATCAGTTTTCAATACATCGGATTGGTAGCTACATACATGATGTTTGAGACAGTTGACAACGAACATGAATACAGTAAATTGGTTCAAGAAGAACGGAAACATCCAATTGTACCTAAGCCATCGGTCGTCGCGATGGTACACGTACAACCGTCTAACTTTATTTATGGCGCTCTCCATTTATTTTTCTTACTATATTTTTGATATATTCCATCTTCGGCAGTCGTTACGGGTAGTCAGAAGCCAGTAAGTCTGACAACCAGTCTTACCAAGGGGGTTGAGGAGGTCAGATAGGTCAGTCCCTCCTTCTAAAATATTCGTACCCAGCTGCATTCCGTGAGACTGGAAGCCAACCCCAACATAGTTAGAAAAAGGCTCGGAAGATAATGATTTTTGATATATTACTCTACGAGGTAAAAAAGCGTAAGCTCGTGAATATTGCGAGTGATGTATTTATGTAAAGAAATTGTATTTTTTACTATCGAATGAGTGTTTGATCTAATTCAGCCGGTGCTCGGTGAAGCTCGTAGCTACTACGCAGGACTATTGATTTGCATCGGCCGCGCTTGCGCGTTCAGCTCGCTCCTTTGACATTCATTCTGGGGGGGAACATAAGTCCTAAACTGTAACCATTCAAGCACACCAGGCGTATTCCATATTGTATGTGATCCTTCTTTTGGGTCTCGATTATTTTCGCCCAAAATGTCAAATTTTGCAAATCTTTCATCATCTTCATGAGCAATGCCAATTGTGACTAAAGTTTATGTTTAAATAAAATCAAGATATTTTTCTACTCTATCCACAAATCTACTTAACTTCAGTAAAATAGTTGCTCAAACCACTTTTCGTCTCTTATATGAAAAGACGTTAAAGTCATTGACTTTGATCATAAGAGCCTTTGGCTGGAGCCAGCAACCTAATAAATGCAGGGTGCACTTTAGCACTAAACGAGCCTTTGACGGCGCCAAGCCAATTAAGTAGTGTTGACTTGATTTACTGAGACCGCGTAGTTCTCTGAATTTCCTACGAGTATTTCTCAAGCATGAAAACCTTTAAGTAGGTAATAAGAAAATGCGGAATGGATGTTTAATTGGTTTGAAATTATTTTGTGTCAGGTGTAACTAAACTTTATGAGAACGCTTCAAAATTAAGGTTTAACAATCTTCTGCATAGGTACATTTAAGTTTCTTAATACAGCAGAATATGAATCACTACTACTTATTACCTACCTACTTTTTTTTCTTGACATAATTCTAGAGATCTACGTAAGTACGTAAGTTAAAGATGGTCGGTGGTTTAAAAGTTGTAAGATGAGTCGGTATCTACATGAAATTTTTATATGCTATCCTGCTACGAACTGCTCGTTGCATATAGCTAGATGCAGGTATAAAATTCTCTAGGGCCACGCTCCTAACATCCTTCTATTTATATTTTAATAGCCCAGCTATAATGTTTACTTTACGCATAGCACATAAAAGTTTTGTCAATATAAAAATTGATCAACACGTGGTTAGGCGAGACCGCCTTTCATTTCAAGCTACAGCTGCGGGGTATTTATAAGTTTAAGACGTTCTGCTTGAAAGGTTCTGATTACGCCTCGAGGTGGCTGCTTGACTTTCTTTATTTCTTACGAAAGCAGGGGCACATCATATGTGTACTTATTTATCTAATACCTACTATTATCTATATTAGACGACCTCGATGGCGCAATGGTTACCATGCCGGACTGCCGGACCTGAGGTCCCGGGTTCGATTCCCGGCTCCGTCGACATTTGTGTGATGAGCATGCTTGTTGGCCGTGGTCTGGGTGTTATAATATGTATTTATAACATGTATATATGTAGCTATATGTAGTTTATCAGTTGTGTTAGCACCCATAACACAAGCTAATAAGTAGCTTACCATGGGGCTAACCGACCGTGTGTGAAGGTGTCGCGATATTTATTTATATTAATTATATCTATGTCCATCAAACAGGTCTGTGGTCTTTTGCTAAATGTTAATAATTCGGTGTCCTTCGTTATGTCCTCATAAAACACTAACAATATTGCAGTAAAGACGAAATCGATTTTCTTTTATGTGCGCTGTAAAAATGTCGTTCTTACAACTAGAGTGGTCCAGTTTATTGGGCGAGAAATTTTATTTCTCTAGCTAAGTAGGTAATCATCTGCTTTTTCCTAACTATGTTGGGGTCAGCTTCCAGTCTCAGTGGAGACTGAGAACCAGTGCTCGTCATGAAGCGAGTGCCTATCTGACCTCCACAACCTCGATACCCTGACTATCCGATTCTCCTTAGAAAAACAGGATGTCAGACTTCTGACCACCCGTAACGATTGCCATAGCTGTTCTAACAGCCGAGACCTACTTTATAGTGCCTTCCGAATCACGGAATCTCTAGCTAGTTAATCAACAACAGTTAAATCCTGATGGCAATCACTTAGGCACCAGTTAGGTATTAAGCATGTTATCCCGCCCTCTCCGGGTCGAGCAGGAACAGGGCTTAATGTCACTATGTCACGTTACGTGCTCAAAGGTAAATGTAACAACGGATACTGTATTAAGTTCAGCGTGGTTCAGCCGGCATTGTTGGCGCAATGTAGCGACGATTGCCATCTCATCGCCCACGATCTAGGGCTCAATTCCGCTAATGTTATTTAAGCGACATACGATTGCTACCCGACTAAGATTCAATCACGAGTGAAGCGTATGTTTCATTCCGCTATTTTTTCTTTTAAATCATCGCTTCTATCCTTTTCTGTGATTCAATAATTAATCATATTGTCTACAAAAGGTTTACGATTGCAATATGGTTGTAGAACAGACTACCCTATAGACCAAATGGCAGACCAATGGCTCAACAATCAAATGTCATTGGAATTCGATTGGTCTTATTTTAGTTGCAGAATGCCCGATATGGTTTAAAACTGCTATTGCGATTAGATTGGTATCCAATTGTCACATTATTACATTACCAGAATCGGGCCTCTGTAGTACAACGAACAACACATTTCTCGCTTCACAACTCGGCGTGGGATGAGTACCAGCTGACACAGCTTTCATTCCGCTTCCCGGTTATAATGGATGTGAGCCATGTTTTCCGGATAAATTAAATTTTTCGATTTAGTCACCTAAATACGTCACTTTCTTTTTGACTCTTTGCATCTGTTGGTTTCCTGCTGAAATACATCATTTTGATAAGATCTTTCTAAAGTACAAATATGTCTATTACAGAGTTAACTGAGCAGGTATTGCCAGAAATACTTACTCAATATTCATGTCCTAAAAGTTTTTAAGCAAAAGAACTTTCATCACGGATACTTCACGATTTTGCTTCCAGAATTTCACGTGCATAAAATAATCGTACGAAATGTTGATCATCGTATGGTGACTAACGAGGGATTTTAATCACATCGTGTCGTTTCTCAGCGATGAGTACGCTTCGCAAAAATAACCCGCATTCCCTGAAAATACTTACCTCGGATTTTGAACTCAATTACGTTCCGTACACACAAATCGATATCCATCTTCAGGTATTTTCGTGACTGGTATTTCGCAACGATATATTATGATGTAGCAATGAACATTGAAATATTCAGATCTATTCATGTCGTATACTTACCTACGTTTTCGGGAATCAACGTGATAAATCTGGATAAAATGATTCGTAGCTTCCATTCGGCTACCCTCTTGACATTTCCAAGTTTAACTTATAAGTCTGAGATTTCTTTTATATGATGAGATACCTGAAAACCTTGACAATTCACAATTTCAAGTAGGCAAATAGATACAGAACTAACTTAGGTATAATGCGGTAGGCAGATACTACACAACTATGCCGTCTGTAAATCCTTGCGACACAAGAGCGAGCTTTGTTTTACAGCAGATGCAAGTAAACACAGTCGACCCGACATCTGGTTTTTTTTTTTTACTTCCACTACAGTGCTATACATTCGTACGCAAAGGGCCTATTTCGCTGTCAATCGATACGGCTCAGCTGTAGGGAAGATTTTGTAAAAGCGAAGTAAAACTTCAAAGAAACACAATCAGTGCGTATTACCCAATATTTATTGAGTTATCTATTGACCTATTTTATTTCTTGGAGTTCGACGAACCCGTTGTTTTGACTGTATCTGTTAGAACAACGCAACAAGTAAATATACTAAACAAGCATAGAATATGACGGCATTATGTATTAAGACGTAAATCCCAGATTGTGTACATACAAACCATATATAATTTCAGCTGGCGTCTGCTTTCCGGCATAATCTTATTTCATGTTCTCTCTCGAATCTTATGTATTACTCAGCAGCTCTATGTATTTTATTACCTAAATCTGATTACGTTTTCGTCTGCTTAGCTTTGACTCATTTTAATCGTTCTATGAAAACTCACAAAAGCGCTTTGCAGATCGACATAGTCACTATCATGTAATTTGCGATTTAAATTCAACGAAATCAGCTTCGATTAGGTTTTTGGAGATCAGTTTGAACATTTCTCCAACAGCTTAAAAGCTCTCCGTAGCGCATGATAAGTATTGCTACGGAGTTCAAAATATCGTATGCGACTTTACATGAAAGATTTTGAGTAATTGCACCCATACGCCACAGTTCTCATTTTTCGAATGGGTCGACAGACGAGCTGAGATTGAAATTGTACCTAATACATAAATGCGTATTCGTATACGACTGGCTCTTGACGTTAATTTCAGATTTTGTGAGTCGCGTTTTTTAGCCGACAGATGTTCGCCTTTTTTATTGGCATATTTTTTGTATGATATTAATATTTTGACTCGTAGATAGGTAGACGCCTCAAAACTTGCAAGTGCCTTTAAAGATTTAAAAAAACACATACATATTTGCTTGAAATAAATTCATAAAAAATAGACACATGCTCCGGATCTTCCAGACTCCGGGGATTGTTTACCTGTAGCACTCGTTGCCACATCCTCCCTTACTTCCTACAGGGTCTACGTCTATAATTAGAAGGGTTATAATTACTCGGATACAGTGTTCCCCGAGGGGTCTGTGAATGGGCGCTGTTTACAAACAACGCCTGACGCCTGGCGACGCAAGCGCAACACACGCATAAACACTTAAAATTAAAACTAGCTTTACAACTCCCCTTTCATGAATATGTACTGAAGGTAGAGCACCATGCTTTAGCTCGTCTAACGGGATAGTCCCAGACTGTAATATTTTTTAGACTTTGCCTTTGCTGCATGCGAACTTAGACATTGAGCGATAAGTAAATGACAACGATATTAGAACAATAGGAGCAGGACACAGAACAGCAGAACTTACATACTGAAATGATGCGGATCATCTGTATCTGCAATCATGTTTTGTAAAGTTGGAAGTCAGTATATTATAATAAATGAAATAGGACATCTTTTTTAACTGCAGTATTTATAACGGTTTTACTGAGGTATCTAAGTAAGTGCGTAGGTACATAAAATTATATTTCGATGCACTCCTAAATAACGGAATACTATTCTGTTTGTATTTATTATCACATCAATTCAGTACGAGTTGCGATGTCCAGGAAGTCCCAGGAAATTAGCCTCCATCCATATCGTTCAATATTCATCGGTACATGGTTACAGCACATCAGGGTTGTGTATACACCGTGCGTTTCCTGTGAGCGCGTGCTAAGAAAGCTTTGCTTCCTTGTGAAAGCCCGCACGTGTGCGCCTAAAACCCGCGTTCGGTTCCACCTGCGCGCGCGCCGGATCCAGAGATACGCGCCGAGCCGCAGAGCACGCCGCGCGCCCGACCAGATGTGTCGTGTTTAGTGAACTAACCGTGATCTCCAACCATGGGACCCCAGTTTGACTATTGCCTGCGAGCCACCAGTGAGTTATCAATACTTAACTTGTACTTTGTTTGTTGTGTCAACTTCATTACGCAAACCCTGGATCCAACCGCTGAACTGTGTATTAAACTTTTGCAATTTTCCACTGGCATAAGTTCAACAAGTTATTTAATTTTCCGATACAGAAGTCGCAGTGGAAAACTCGTTTAAGTAATTTCTAATAAGTTCGACTCCAATATTTTTATTGGAAATACTTTATATCAGATTTATTTATTTTTGTATTTATAAACAAGCGCGGTTGTGTATGCGAGTACGCGATAGATGCTGATAGGTTCATAAGGACATAAAATACATTGTTTCCTAATTAGGTATCAGTGTATATTATTAGTGTCGATGATAACTGTTCGCGGCACTGCAGGTACCTATTGTCGCGGCTAATTAGTATTCAAGTGCACTCGTAGCCGCACTAATTAACGGTGAAATCTGGGAAACATTTCAGCGCCAATACTACCAAACGTAAACTAATAAATGTAAGTTGGAATAAAATTAGTCATACGTTCAAAATTCACAAAACACATTTTGGAAGCTTTTTTAAGCTTTCCGAGAAATAAGATTGATTCATTAATCAGAAGGCGTCTGTCTACGTTTGTTTAGGCTGCCACTTACCATTTTACCGACTAATTGCTGATTAACAACGCTGAAATTTTAACTAATTTATGAACAGGATAAATTGTTATGGGTATGTGCCTATATAAGCTTATTATATAGTATTTTAGTAGTATAATAGTATTGTTAATTATGTAATGAGTGTTATCAATACTGAAAATAAATTCATGCCTATTTAAATTTAGTAACATCAATTTTAATTGAGGTAATAATATATCGATTTCGTAATGAATCACAATTACTTAACTTGGAGCAACCGGAAAACCTTACTTAATTATTAATTAATATTAACAAAACAATTTTTTAAAATATAATCTACAAATTCAGAAGCTTTTGTTACCATCTGAACTAAAATGCAATTAATTATTGTCAAATACGTCATTACTGGCCAATAATGCAACAATAACAGTCAAAGCATTGTATATTTTATTTAGGAGTGGGTCCGCTATTGTTCGTCACTTGTTTTTATTTAGCCACATGTGCTAAGGGCCATTTCTATTGCCGCCCCGCGGGCCTACATCCACCCGAAAACTCACAGATGCGGGCCCAACAAAAAACTAAAATCTGGTAAAAGGTCGTCTTTCACATCCCATGGCAACAATTTAGAAACCGTTTATAAATCTTCATTAACCATAATTTTGTTCTGGTTGGTAGTGATTTCCTTTCCTGTTTAATTAAATAGTTGATTATGTAATTCCTGCTAATTAAATATAAGACATAATTATACTTTATCCTCTCCTTAAAATGTGTTAAATTCCTTAGTGTCGTTTACGACCCCCGATGCTGATATTAAAATAAACTAATGTTAGCTTCAACATATTAACATGCACATTTCCCGTAAGTACATGCCAACTAGCCAAATGCTTGTGTTGGGCCATTGTACTAGGATATCTAGAGGGAGTAGACAATGGGCGAAAATTGCCTTCAATTCGCATTTTCCGGCTTTCAAAAGTAGGTTGCTACACTCGGCCCGCACTGGACGTAATGGAGAGCCGTTAGTTCATTGGGGTTATTGAATAATTCCCGTGTGTCGCAGTCGTAGAGTACTGGCCACCGCCACCGAGCGTCGTCGCATCGGCACGATGTTACTCGGTATAATGGGCCCTTTTATATCATTGCCCGTTGTATCATATTGAAATGCAGTTTTTTTGATCTACAATATTTATTTTCTTTTTTCAGATAATCCGTCGTATTTTGCGTTGCCGAACAAGGATGTTCCGGACAGCGCGGAATCTCAAGGCTCCTCCGAGCCATGTTCCCGGTCAGCTCCCGGGCGCGTGTGGCCGGATGCCGGCCGACCGATCGGCTCCCCCCGCCGCAGGGAACCAGAGAGCCCCAGACGCAAAGAGTTCAGGGCGTTACTCAGATCACTGTCTGCTCGGGAGCCAGAACAGGCTGAAGCTTTCTTAAAAGGACAACCAAGACCGGGGGATTGCGCTCCGGGAGATATGAGACACACATTCACTGCTCCGCGTATCAAGTAAGTTAAAGCACTTATAACTACGTCATTAAGTATTTAGTTAATTTATTTGGAAATCAATTTCTTTGTTTCTTACTTTATTTGTTTACAGGAAGGGCAAAATAAGTACAACGGTTGTCACAAGCGATGGTCCACAAGAGCGCGAAGAAGTGTTCTACACAATTCCCCTTCAGGGTAGGAGAAGGCATTCGGTGGGCGGGTACCTGACCACGGGAGTAGCTGGCGCGGGAGAAGTGACCGCGGTTCCCAGCGAGGTGCCGAGGATGCCACCACCACGGTTCAACCAAAAGGAAGAGGACACCATCAAGAGAAGAAGGCCAAAGAATTTCACATTCAAAGGTACGTTTAACATTATTATTTCTTTATCAAAAATAATAAGTGTTTACTATTCGATCGTTATCTTTAAACTAAACTTCAAGAAATAAATGTATCAGATAAAACATACAACATCTTTGAGTAAAGTTATGTTGTATATTAAGTGTGCCCATGGTATGATTTATCTACGCCAAGTGTGAATTATTTGAGGAGCATATATTTACTTAGGCTGTTTGCAATCTATCAAAACTGTAATAGATTTGACTGAAGCTTATTTCAGAGTGTAAAGTAAACTATTACCGGCTGTATTTGCTATTCGATTTATATTTAAATATTTACTTGGATTTAATGTGATTCGTATTTACTAGGCAACTTGTTGTGAGTCTGTGCTTGGAATAATCCTTATTATCTCTTCATCAACTAGTTACGTTAATTATCTCATGTAGATGTTAATTAATCTTAGATACATATGATTAGTTATCTGTACAGGTATTTATTTGTAGCGACGTGACATAATTAACTGTGGTCCAAAACAATACGTACTATGTACTTAAGTAATGTCAAGAAGTGAAGTGGAAAGCTACAATTTCTTAGAGGAAGCACTCGCAGTTAAATCTATTCTGAGATAATAATAGTTACATGGAAGTGAATTGATAACAATGATAAATGATCGTAAACAAGTCAATCGAAACCTAGGTCCGATATCAGAGAACGTTGCACCCGAGACGCCCTTCGACCCTCGAGATACTCGCGCTGCCCGATACCGATGCATCTCCCAAATGTTCAATAACCTCAGCGGCACTTTTGATATGTACGATATATAACTTTCGTATCTGTCTTGCCCTTTACTACTACACATATTGATATCAAATGCATCGTAATATTTATCAAAAAACAATAAAAATCAAAGCTCAAAGTTACGTAAGATGTCACGCGTCAGTTATAAAAGGATCGTATTTCATCTTCGATATCGCGAGATTATGTCACCTTATCAATTTTCAGGAATCGTAATATTTCGCCGATTAGGCGTATCTGCGAAACGCGAAGGGAATATAATAAAAACGTGTTTCGTGTTTACTATGTCGTATTTGGTCGTCGATAACGCTTGGGGAATATTTGCTCATGGGCCCAAGTTTGTTTGGCAAGATTAGGCGGTAAGGCGTCAGGGATGGCGTTGCGACTTGCGATTATCGTGGTCGCGCCGAGCTTTTAGTATGCGAAGTGCGTGCGCTCGCGCCGCCGCCTGACGCCAGCGCGCAGTCGCCGGCCGCGCGCCACATGATCGCGAACCGACACTTCTCGCTGTCACAGTTCTGAGGGCTCTTGTATTCATTTCGTGCGCTTTCTAGTGCTCGCTGCAGTTCAGTCAGTGCAATGACAAGCGTTTAACTTGAAACTGTCGGGAAATAATGTCTTCTCTTACTCGCGCCGCTATGGAGGATAAAAAGAGCGAAACAATGGCCGACACAAGTGAGTTTTTTTGAAAATTAATTAATTTTAATGTTATGTTGCTTTGTTTATTGGATAGTTTTTTTAATGAAAGTTAATGTTTATCATAACTACATTTTTATCAACAAATGGCTGATTAATTGACATTTGTTTTTAATTAAAGTGTGTTAATGCGAACTTGTGTAATCCAATTTATACATAACAATCACGTCTCTTAACCCGCTTCAATACACCGTAATTACTGCGTAGCCAAGTAAAGCGGATTAGTTTACAATTCGTAAGCTCCTTGACTATTATATTGTAATAGAGAATATAACGTTCACAATTAATTATTTGATGTTAGGTACTTGCTTGCTTTAGTTCGTAAAGGAACTTAATTATAATTTTAATGTACGATATAAAAAGACTGAAGATATTAGGTATTAATAATATTATACCACGGTTTTATTTCATATTGCCAAGAGGAAAGCTTTATGCTTCATTTCCACACTCCTTAATTTAATGTTCCTAATACTTGCGACGCGAGGTAGAAAATGTCTCATTCTGGGAGTTTATTACTTTCACGACGGATAAGAGTTACGGGATTATCTTTTGTTTTTATTTGATGTTATTTATTCAGAAGTTTATTGGCCTACACAATGCCTGTTAATACTTGTGCATGGCGACTCGCGAGGCTCCCTTAATGCGATAGATAACAAGCCATTGTCTTCGCCCAAGACGTCTTCAGTGGCCTTCGCTATAGTGTACTCGACAACGTCACACTTTGTAAGTCGAAAATGTCCAGCTCCATCCAAAATCAATGTCAAAGAAACACCGTACAACATCACCAAATCAGGTTCACAGTTGCCAGGCAGATGTTTACACGACAATGAGCTTTATGAACTAAGAGTTAGAAGGGAGCCTGGCGGGTTGGGCGGCATCGGAGTCGGTCGCTGCGAGCGCATTAAATATGCAGGGTGGCATGTATGGCTGAATAAACATAGTGTAATTTACATGCATCGAAGCAACTCCCGTAATGTACTCGCATTGGGAATGTAAATGCGTAAACGTCTTGTATAACTTGTCTATATTGTCGGCAGGATCGCTCCCACAGATTGTGTTAACTGATGTAGAGACGACGGACAATTGTTTAGGGACAAAAGATGGAAAATGTCGGCTGTTGTTTAGCTTAGGCACAAAAGGTGCGAACATAAAGCTCTGGCTTAACCTTATGATCACAAGATTCTAGATAAGGAGATCTACAATCAGCGTTTAATTAAATATTTATTTGTGGAGCATGGGTAATGAAGTTAAAGCTTTTAGAAGAAATAAGCTCGGCATGAAAATACTAGTCGTTCCATTATCAGTAGCACTATCTATTAACTATAAGTAAACGCAGAGGGCGAGCATCTTTTGTCTTCCGCGCTGTTGTCACGTTATCAGTAGGAGCATTGAATTATAACTTTGTTTGTGACGTCTACCGACGTTGTCGTATCGTGATAAGCACAAGACGAGACGCGCCGTTATCAACCACGACCGCATACAAGGCTATTATTAGTGAATACGTGGAAATTGTCTAATGACATCGACGTAGTTCGTAGTAACGACCAGAAATGTAATTAAACGCTTACACAAACGAACAACAGTGCATTCAAACGGACTCAAAAATTAAAGCTCTCTTTATGAAGCCCAAAGGGAAGTCCTATTTAACCAATTTTTTAATGAGTCAGTAAGCGGAATTTGTTATTCAAGCCAACATGTGTACGTGCGCCGTCGTAGGGCTTAAAACAGTGCTTAATGATAGCGTCAGTGAGTCAACAATAAATTATTAATATAAAATGTATCTTATAATTAAACCAGAAAGTATGATTTAGCGTCGAAGAACTGACAGGAGCCAGAGAAAAAGAACGTTTATTTTAATTTGATGAATCACACGGCGCCGGTTGCATGCCAGCACACATTCACTATTTCTTAGCGAACATGTTTCATATTAACCCCTATTTTGGCAAACAATAATATCCTCTTATATGTAGGTTATAAACATTATCATAATCGAAAGATAAACGGAGATTGGTCTATTTATAATCTTAACCAAAGCATCTGTGAATGGATGCAGAATTAGAAAAAAAACTAATGCTTATTACTCACGGGTTTCCAAAAACACATGTTTACGAACAAATCGCATTGAGATACAAATCTTGCATTCAGTAATTCTTTAAAATGTGATCTCATAGTGACTTTGCTGGAAATCGGTGCGTTTCCTCGCATTTCTTGGAATCATCTTATAACGAAGTGAATAGGCAACGTCGCCCACGTCCAGTCCCACTGGGGCATATTGGATGTCCTATTTACTAACAATGTATGAGGGCAGATGATACACTATTGTCATCGTATTACGTGTCTCACAATTATTTTCGTAACAAGATGAGGACGTCAAAAGGCAACTAATCTCATAAGGATATTATAGTCCGGTCAGTAATTACATTTGGGGTTCCACATCTTTCCCACACCGTCCCTTTCCCGAACAGAAGTCGAGCAATACCTTTTCGGTTTAAGTAAAGAAAATACGGATTCAAAAGCTACCTGCCGTATTGGGAGGCATTTGTGGGCTACAATATTTCACCGGGCACATCAAAGACGTCCGCGGCGGCCATTGAACTGAAAACTGAAAGCGGTGGAGCTGTGAGCACAGCCCCGACTGTGCAGCCCAAATGATCCATATGTACCTGCTTTGTTCCACTTTAAAACTTGCGTAACGTGCTGGTCGCGGAGACAAAAATAGGGCTTTAAGTGTAACTTGATGGAAAACATAAGGAGAAAGATTTTTGTTTCTACGATATTGCAAATTGAATATTAAAGAGTAATGTTTTTCAATAAAATTATTATTATACATAGGTAATTCGACAAACGCCTATAAAACATACCTAATATTTAAACTAAGTACATAGGCATAGATCTAACGCTCGTTTAAAAATTATCATAAGTTTGTAGCTCATTTAATCATATAAGTATGCAAATAAAACGTTTAGAATGAATACAATCCCAAGTCAGAATATTTCAAGAAGGGGCTTCCGTTCTACTTGAGCAGAAAATAGTCGCATAGCAACACATAACTGCATATCGGGCTTCATACCCAGCCCTCCAGTTGTGTTACCCGCTGCATTTAATCGGCTATAGTTATTCCGGGCGACGCTGATAGACGTTTGTCTATTTAGGAAACGGATATTACATTTAGTCGGGTCTTCATTTGGCGGCAGAGGTGGGTAAGTATAAACCCGTACGAGTTTCCGGCGCGCGCGCAGTGCATAGCATATTTTGTAAGCAGTCGATGCGTATGCGTGGCACTGGATGCAATAAAAATTTTAACAGCGACCGTATGCTTTCATTCATACGCTAGGAAAGGCGTTATATAAGTTTTTAGGACAACGTTGAAACTTTTAACGTTAACACCTAACTGACCATTATGTATTGTGTAATGAAAGTGAAAGACGATGGTTCTTAGAATCTTCGCAATGTTTTGAACTGAAAATAAAAACACTCTCAATCGCAGTTACTGAGATCACTTGAAGACTTTCTGTTCTATATCGATGTTTAAATGCATTGCATTCATTAATCAATAACGGTCGATTGCTTTCAAGTGTCTTTACAATTAACGTAAGGACGCACTTAACATTAATTAAAACTGCATTATTAAAGCCATGCTTATATTGCTTTAGTGATGGTCCTTTTATACGAACATGAGTAAGACTTCTGTGCACACATCATTAAAAATAATGTGCCAATTCTTGTATAAATGTCTGAGCATGGATTAAATTCAGCAACATGTGTAGAAAGGTTTATGAAGCGTCCGAGCGCGATCCATGAACTTCGATCCAGCCAATGACCCCCATCCGATATCAAGTGAACGACATCGTTCATGCCTTGATTATCCCTTGACAACACTTCCTTTCAATGTTAGGTATTATATTTGAGAGAGCTGTACACTTATTGATGTCAGCGACGAGTGGTTCGGCTTACATTCAGAATAAATTGTCGCTCATTACACGTTCACAGTCGAGCTTATCACATTTGGGATGATTATTATTCACATAAGTAGGTATTTCGAGGAAACAGAGCGTTATCTTCCAATAATTCTGTAGAATTTCGACAATAGAGGCGCCTCATACAAATCTGTATAAACTAAGTCGGGTTGAATGATTAATTCAACGGGCGCACAATTTGGTCGAGTGGCTACCGTTCAATTGCGTAAATAGAAGTCGTTTCGTTTGTTGTTAAACATTTATATACGTAGTTCTAGTGACATAGTTATAAGTTAGTTAATTTGTTTGTTGCAGAAATGGAAGATATTGCAATACTGTGGAGCTCCGGCTCTCCTGAAAGTGCGTTATGGTCGGACTACTTGGTTGCAAGCTTTGATAAAATTATGTCGCAGCGAGCCAGACATCATTACAGGTATGTACACATTTAGATATGAACTCATTTATTTGTACATACCTAACATTTCTTGCAAAATGTGCAATGCAATGTTCTTTATCAGACAGATTACAATTTCCTTCGTTTTATTATAGTTTATCTTTAAGTAGGTATATCCTGTTTGCAAGTGTAGTTACTCAAGTTATTTTTGTTCTAGAGTAACTCCGATAACCGCAGAAGAACTCTTGGCACCAGACTCTCAAGATAAAGTGGAGAAACTGACAAAGGCACAGCTGCAAATAGTGATCCTGTGCCCAATCCTCGCCACCAAGCTGGCAGACCTCAAGAGAGAGGTCAACGGAGACAGTCTGTTCAAAGTCGACAAGGTTCTAGTGATGCTGCTTGGAGTTGAGAAAAATCAAGTCATCTCCGGCAACTGCGAAGGTAAGATATCCCAATAAAAGGAAATGAATATTTAAAACTTCTTAAAATTCTTCATAGCCGGAGCTGCTTATAAAATTTGGAAACAACGTCGGACTTTTAAAAACTCGAAGACTTTGTAAAGAAAAGCAATATCAATTTTGTTTGAGAACTTAAACGTGCAGATGGAGATATCTAATGAAAAGTTTTGACGTTGTTTCAGTTTAATTACCATTTGATTTTTATTGATGGGTCAATTCATTTAAATGATTACCAATGCGAAGATGGTTTGTTCTTTTAATTGTGAATGCTTTAATGATATTGGTATCTTTTATTCAGATTATCCGACTATAGACCAGTGGCAAATGATGTGCGTGCGCGAAAAGGACACGTCCTTTGTGGACACATTCCTAACAGCGGCCGTCGGAATACTGCGCACCAAAGACTGCAAGGATACAGCCACCGACAGAACCAGCTTCTCCATTGTTCCAAAAAAAGTCAAAATCGTAAGTCAAGTTCACCTATTTCTATGTAAAACAAAATGTTTACAACTATCTATCTTGAATAAACATAAGATAGCCCACATTACTGCACACATGCCACAAATTCTTACGAATCAATTTAAACGTTTACGAGGAAATCCCGAACCTTCATTACCAACAAATTGGACCGTTAGACGCAAATGTTTACAAAATTACCACAGAAACTTGGACTTTATAGCCGAAGCTTTAAGAAACACAGTTCCGAGAAGGTTTGGCGTCGCTAAGTGAACGCCTGTTTACCTTAACTAAATAAATTCACAACGTGAGTTAATTAATGTCGTTTGCACGCAGGGACAAAGTCGAGTGATAGCGCTCCTCAACGACCCTATTAGAGACGAGGACAGCATAAAGATAATGGTGGACAAGAAGGGCGAGGTCATCAACATACCGAGCTTCAAAAAGAGGAACCCTTACACACTTCAGTTCGATATACCGGGTAAGCTCACTTTATGTTTGTATAATAATAATGCTGAATCGGTTTTGGGGTCCCAAAAGCCACTGCAAAATATGAATAAAGCTTCAAAAGATGTTGGCGTTTTCACAGAAAATATTGCTGAAATTCTGATGACCTATTTAAAGAATATGTTTCTTAAATGAATTGTATTTTTCAGAGTCGTGCCTTGAAGTTTCGATGCTCGTATGGGTGCGTGTGAGCAAGAATGGACAGTCGCTGGGGCGAAGACAGATCAAATGCGAAAGCAGACTTAGGGAATTGGATCAGCTTTTACGAGCATCAGATCATCCCCTGGAGTTTATGTGCCAGGTTTGTACTGCTTATTAAGTAAAATTTTCTGAAAACAATGTAAACCTTTTTGAGAAAAAAAAATACTGAAATATGATTTTTTTCGCAGACTTTGGGCTTCAAAACAACCAGCAAAGAACAACTGGACAGTTGGATGTTGAACGCCTTCCAAAAGAACATACCACCACACTTCAACCTTTTAGCATCTACTGAGCAGTTCAATCCGAAAGCTGATATGTCCAGTAAGTTGCCACTTCATTAAATTCTTAGTATTTCTTAGTACATAAGTCGTAAGGTGATGTTGTTCTAAATGTAACATTGTATTATAGGTGGTGAGGAATACCCCACATTGCTACACTGGGCGGCTCGGTTCGGGCTTGAGCGTCTGTGCTGGCAGTTGCTAGAATGTCCCGGCGGCGGCGCTGCCGTCGCGCTCCGCAATGTTCGACAGCGCACTCCTGCCGACCTCGCCAGGGACCACAAGCATTATGCTCTTGCTGACATGCTAGCCGACCATCTCGTAAGTAAAGAAAACTAGTCTTACTTTATTATAGAGAAAATATAAAAACAATTCTCTAATTCCTCCTTCCCTTTCCAGAAAATAAATGAATTCTCCAACATGTACTACTATTTGAAAAACATGTCAGACAACGACAAAGAAGAGAGCCAAGACGAAGCTAAACAAGATGAACTTAGAATTGTAGAAACATGCGACACTGTGGACTCACCAGTACGCAACGACCATAGAAACATAGCAGAATCCACCGATCCTTTCAGCGAAGCTTGCACACAGAACTTAGAGAAAAACATCGACAAATCAGATGATATCGATAAGAGACGACCAAATCTCGGGCTCCCGAAAATTAAGGAACAGTTCTACCAAAACGAATTCCCGCTTCATGACAATCAAGTAGACAGAATACAACAAGCACTCGAACACGACTACTTGGTCCAACCCTCCAACATAAAGGTAGAAAGCCCTAAGTTCAGACCAAATAACTTATACGCGAATAGTTCGAGACTGATGCCGCAACAGTCGGACATATTCTTGTACTCGCCCACCGAAGAATCTAAGACTTTTACCATTGACACTCCTACTAGTGATATAAGCCAAATAAACCTTAATACCAAAGATGCTCGCAGCAGCGGTAGTATGAAATCAGGAAAAGAATCCTTTCCTCTGACTGGACAAGAAGAGTTAGCAGAAATAATAAACGATTTCAAGAACAACGTGTTTACGATATCGGAGGTAGAAAAGTTGGTGATGGAATGGAAAAATAGGAACGAGACTCAACAGTCGCTCAAAGAGAAGCAGGAACAGTTGAACAAAATGAGAGAGGAGTACGACAGAATACAACTGAAGATAAAAGACAACATGAAAAGACCCACGCCGTTCGAGAGGGTGAAGAAAATGTTCTCCAAGAGCAAAAATAAACGTGAGTATCACTGCATACTCACAAAATAAATACATTTATAAATTCGGGTTTTATACTGTTACTGACGATAAATTGAATATTTCAGATCATCACCATGAAAACAATAATGGCACCATTGAAAAGCGAAATGGAAATACAAGACCGAATAGCAGCTTGAGTGAAAGTAAGATCACCCTTCAATTTTTCAAATACTTATTTGTTATATTTGATAGTGTCTTCATGAACTAACTAATCTACTTGTTTCCATAGGTTCGTCATCATCAGGACGTTTGAGTACAGTCAGCGGCGGCAGCGTGGCCGAGACTAACAGTGTCCAATCTGAGATCGATGACAAAGCTAGGTCTATTGTAAGTATTGGAATAACTCACTAGCTTTACGAAGCAGAATCTTCTAGAGTTCATGACTATTTTTTCTAATGTATTTGTTCTATTTATCAGATTTCATCAAGCACGTTGACAATGCATTCGGCGTGTGATGGTGAGAACAGAATGGATGACTACTTGATCCCGCCGCCACCTCGCCCGCTCAATGGATGCCCGCAATTCACTACTTTTGGACATCCTAAACATGACAGCAGGTAAATATACTATACTTATAGCAAATTTTATTAGTGAGCATCTTTAGATACAAAAGCCAACCAAGCCAAAAAAGCATTATTAATAAGCTCAAAAAGCAATAAGTATAATAAATGGCTAATATAATATACTAACCCATTATCCTATTTTCAGAAACCAACACATGGCAACCATAGTCGAGCGAGAAACGTCAGCGTCTCGCGAAACGCTGGACTGTGACGCCGACACTCGTAACGGCACTCACTTGCGACTGAACTTCGGTTCCCGCGACCGGTCGCACCCGACTAGTCGCTGCGACGACCGAGATGGCGCACATATGTACATGAACATTTCTGCCACGCACACATAATACTACAACTAGAATCACCTTTAGTTTTATTCCAATATCACATTCGTGTATTTTTACATAGTGAAGGACACTCCGTATAACAACGAAATAATGATGTAATACGCTCTTGAGTCTACATGTATATTTACCGTGATACTGCCAAATAATAGAAGCTTTTGTCTCTAGTAAGAGATTAATGTAATAATAATATTATCTTATATTATTTGATAGGTTTAAGCTAAGCATTAGCGTGTATGTGTAAAGTAGTCGAATCAAAATAATAAGTGTCACCAAACGAAAAGTAAGCTTTGTACCAACATTCGAATAGTGCGATATTTCCATTAAAATAATGAAGACTGAAAAGATGCATGTAAATATTGTATATATATTTTTTACCATATAAACGTAAAATCTCTATTTATTGTCGTCGTCGATTCTAAAGCAGATACGTAATATTTTAAATAGTACAAAGTATATTCATTTTTAGGTAATCTAGCCAAAATAAAATTATTATTTAAGCATTTACTTTATTATATAAAAAAAAACATTAGCATACGAGAATCTTGGCTTAAAAGATCTGCTTGAAGGAATATTTTATACTTTTATTAATACTTTGTATTAAATCGTCCAAGATGCATTTATTGTACCAATGTATACCTACTATGTATTGTGAAAATAAACTCAAAATGCTGTAGTTTGTTTTTTATTCACCCTCACTCATATTGAATTATACTTTGCAGTCGTTTATTAGAATTTAATTTGTTGTTTATGAGGAGAGGACGTTACTTTATAAGCAAACACATTCAAATGTGGTTAGTATTTTAATTTGGCACCTACCTCTCGCGGACAGTAATTAAGCCACCAAACGACAAATACAAAAAAAATAACAGATATTAACATAAATTAAAAGAACCAAGAATAAATAATATAGTTATATGACAATATTTGTCTAATGTTAAATTAATATAAACACAATAAAATGCACAAAATTTTGCTAATTAATTAATAACATACAAACAACAACTTAATACTCTTTCAGTTTCATTGGTATAACGATACGTAAGAAAAATAAATGCGAACTAAAAGAATCACAAAGATACGCAATCGTAGACACACAAGCAGTTTTACGTATCGTCCTCTTGAAGCGTGGAAACGAATGCGTATCCAACATTAATAATTGTTAATTAAAAATAAGCAAAATATCACAAAGACAAACGAAATACAGCAGATCTACCTACAGTTTGTTATTTCACAATGTAAGTATAAAAGCTTAAAAATACCAGTATTGCCTAAACTCGCAAAAAAAATGACAAACCTTACTTCACTGGTTTATTTCACTTTTTCGTCTTATTATGAATTTAAACGTAATAAACGTACCGTGCCTCCGTGCCTCTAAGGCTGTACAATAATTGCGAAGCTTCAACAATTCGACAATTTCATTGTTCGAACAAAAATAGAGCACATAGAATTTAGGTAAGTACACAACTTAACATCTTAGGCGGTAACTTCTAGCCGATCTATTGTTGCTTACGGATTGTCAATATTTTCATGTACCAAAATGTAAAAATCTTACGTACGAATTGTAGTCTCTTTTGGAGTAACTATAAGTGCGATTTTTCTTTGGTATGGTGAGCTTGTCCGTTGGCGACGGGCTGCGGGGGCGGTGGCCGGGCCAATATGGCCTGGTACATACTCCACACGGCTAGAGGACGCATATAGCCCACTGAACGGTGGTTACCGTTCTCGTACAACGCTTCAGGGGTTTCGAAAGAGAGGCCCATTTGTGTCAGCGTCTTGTACATACCTCCCGCAGTTGCGAAAGCCTCTTCATGCATGCCTGGATCATAAAAAAAAACATTTATGAAACAAAATTTACAAGCAATTAGCAATCTTATCTATAGACGATGTATGCCAGTGAAATTTATTTGTAGTATTTGATTAGATTATATCAATAAAATCTTTTTCAGCTGTTCATTCATAGATAAGATTGCACCAAATTGAAATTTAATCCTTGGATCATTAATTGATTGCAACATTATTACGACAGATAAGTCAGTGCAGCTCGACGTTCAATGTACTCGACGTCGAGCTGCACTTGGTGCACCGCTATATCCGATCTATCGATATAGAAATCGATAGGCTATTTCAATATTTCCGAGGGATAAGCTTTAACCGACTGTGGCCGATGAGGACGTACAAACAGTTGCTCCATGCATCATAATTGCATAAATTTTCTATTTTAGTAATGTTCAATATCATCCATAGTCAAACTAAGGGATCCGGAGATCAGACGGGTAGTCGCTCCATGTAAAATACTGGCACTCAGCAGCATCTATTGAGACTGAAGGCCGACCCCGACATAGTAGAGAAAACTCAAAACAGATAATGATTATCCAAGCTCACCTTCGTATATCATAAGAGCAGCAAGTCCATAAGTAACGCCTGTCCATACTTCTTCACTCTGCAAAGCGGTAGTGTCAATATGTCCACGCGGGCCGGTCACCCATCCGTTGACGGCACCCATCTTCCCGCCCTTGAACTGTTTCACGTTGTTCTCATATACTGTGGTCAGAGCCTTGCGGACGTTCGCTTCGGGGAACACTTCCTCCGTCCACCCGGAAGCACGGAGGAACCTGGAAAAATATCATTGTGAAGACAAGGAAGCAAGGGGGTATTGATTGCATCGAAGAAGGTAGTATGAATGTTGACCTGACTCGGGCTCTTTGGGAACTTCATTGCTTTAACTACGGCGCAGACGCAGATGTATGTGAATCTGGGTAAGCTTTAGCTTATATAATCATTAAGTATTATTAAGTAGTGCGCAGATTTTTTTATTTCTTCTGAACAAATTCCAGTTGGTACTTTTTTAGTGGTAGTAAAGATTTTTACCGAGTATTTTTGCCAATGTTGTGTCGATTATATCCCGGCAATATATACAGGGGTCCTATTCATACATTGTTATCTATGTTAAAAGACATGGAAAAAAGTCGCAACTCACCAGTGTCCCGCCAGCTGATCAGCCATCACCACCTTACTGTTGGACGGACGTACATCGAACTTATAATAGGAGCCGTTCCACAGTTTCTCCTCAAACGACTGTTTCGCTTGTTCTAACAACTTGGAGAACTCGCGCTCTTCTTCCGTATAGCCGAGTAGCCGGGCCATCGTGCACACTGCACTTACTGATGCCACCCATAGACCGCCGCAGTATGCACTGGAAATTCAAATTAAGTGTTAGGGGAAGGTATATGTGGCTTTAATGTGGAGTGTGTAATGAAGCTTGGTGTGAACAAAACTACAGTTTTTATATAGCAGTAAAATTTAATTTTTAATGTGAAGTGCAGTGCTGAATTGCAGTGAAATAGGTGTTATAACAAGTTATTGAAGAGGAACCTGTTGTGATGTCATCAAATATGTCTGATTCAGAATTGTCCAACTAGATTAATGTAAAAGTGAAAAAGATTAACTAGATGCACTGTCCCATGTCGTTAGTCCAATGTTTTTTTAAGTTGTAAGTACAAAACACTTTTTTAGAAAAAATGGTATTTAAAATAATTGTATCATAACTTACCTAGGCCCAGACATGACCCAGGCGTCATATGTCTGGTCAGGGAAGCCTCCGTTCTCGATGAGTCCGTCGGCGTCGTGGTCCCAGCGCCGCGCGTGGCGCAGCAGCGCGCGGCAGGCGGGGAACATGTCGGCGAGGTAGCGGCGCGCGTCGGCGACGGCGGCGGCGGGCTCGCGCTGCAGCGCGTCCGCCGAGCTCTCCGCCGAGCCCTCCACTTCCGCGCTCCTGTACAACAGGTCCAGTATTTCCCCCACCCCCACCGCCCGCGGCACCTGCCGCACCGGCGTCGACTCCTCCGTCCCGTTCGACGACTCCACAACACTCGTGTCGCACTCCTCCGACTGCCCCGTCGACCGCGAGTACAGGTCGTCCTCCGTCCCCTCCTTTATGTCGTCTATATACGCCATGGAGCGGTACCTTTCGTTGCCGAACGGCGCATTGTGCCCTCGCAACAGCCGGTAGTCTCGGATCACTTGCAATATGAACTTGAGGTTCAAGTCCTTCCAGTCGCTCACGTCGTGGATGTTGTAAGCGTTTATATGGGAGAACGGTACATCATCTGCAAAAATATGTATATTAGTATTCGAAGCCTAATTGGATACGTTTAATTATTTCTGTTATCACCTAAAGACCCGACGTGTGTGGGTGTGTGATTTCCTATAAATTTATAACCCCCACAATCATGTATTTATTTACTACGAGAAAAATATCAAGCTTTCAGAGGATAGGTGGTGGAAACTTAGGGCAGATAAAAATACGAAGTAGAGGGAAGGAAAATACGGGGATAAAACTATGCCCCTGACAAATATAAGAATTATCATTTATGATACAAACCAATTAGACACAAGCAAATATTAATAAAACAAATCTATGATACTATAGATAAACCTTCGAATTAGAGATAACCGAGATATCGGGACTAATATTCTTCATAGTTTCACATCAGAATGACAGTTCAAGTTAAAAATACTGCAAGTCAGATATTATAATATCAAGCAATTAAAAGGTCACGTTTTTAGAATAACTTGAATGATGGTCTTACCCGGGTCACCCAGATCGTGTGGAATCGAATCTTTAATTTTGAACTTAACAGATTTCCCATTATAAAGCGATTGTCTACACTTTTCAGTTTCTAATTCGATCGTATCCCGGAACATATATTGTAAGACGACCTGGAAGCAACATTATCAACATAAAGATTACTATTTGAAAACACGATATAAAAGATAAGAAGTAGTTTTATTGTATGACTTGCTATCTGCGTATTCTAATCTTATTGTATTTCAAAGTGGATAAAATGAACTTACTTGTAAATTAGGCCACAGTTGAGCTAGCGCGAAAGAAGCGTAAAAGTGTACATCATAAGTATTATACATTCTATATTCGTGCCCTTCTAAATAGCCAAATAACCCGAAGTCATGTCTGAAAAAAAAAAAACAAAATTACGTATAAAGGTCATGACACACTTGAAATGCACGGCACGGCGCAGCTGTAAGATCGTCACCCCGCGTATGGCTTTTTATACTGACGTTGTAAAATGTTTTATCTGAAACACGATTAAGGATTAAGGGTTAAATTCAAATGACAAGTTAATCGCTGGGTTGGACCCGAGCCGTTCAGATAAAAAGTAACTTATTCAATGTAGGCTGAAAATCAGCACTTTGAGAAGGTAAAATTTACAAAATAGCCCCGAAAACGTGTTTTTTCTGGGAACAAGGAGGGGTGGAACAAACTCCCCAGCAACAACTCCCAGTTCAAGTGTGCCATGACCTTAACCTTCAACACTTCATTTAACACAGTAATAAAGTCTATCCAAATCAAATTAACGTAGTAATAAAATTAGTCAAAACGAATCGTTGAGTAATTTGTAATTACCTAGGATCGGTTTCAGGAAATTCATCATGGACGTCAAACCATATCGTGCCTCCGTCGGCCACGAAATAAAGCTCGTTCATTAAGGCACTTTTTAACCAGTCTGGAATATTACTGTAAAATAAACAGGAATAAAATGTTGTATTAACTTATGATACTTTGCATTAAATAGCATACATTGTAGCTGACTTAGAATATAATTAAGTAAACCACAATAGGGTATTTTAGTCTAGATGAGAAAAAAATTAAAAGTGAATTACAATGATTGTTTAGAGGAAAAGCAATCGGGAAATGTTAGTTTCACTTCGTAAGGTACATAAATATATTTTTTATTGCAGTTTAAAGTTTTTAGGTTTTTTTATCTGTCTTTGAACACTACGAAATGTCGCCGCCATGCTAATGACGTCATTACGGTAGTACACAAAAGCGTCAGTTAAAATTTTCAATACATAGGGTCATTTCGTCTGTTCGCGTCCATAGCCCAGTTCGAGTCCATTTTGCCGATCTCCTTTTAAAAATCCTCGAAAACAAGTCAATTAACACACTAATCAAACGAAAAGTCATTACCGCTAATACGTTAATGTATAAGAGGCACGCACAGATAGACAAACGTTCTGTGCGTCCAACCAATCCTTTTAAAAAAAATAATTAGTCTAGGCTCTTCAACAAGAAAGCGAAAACACGCAGAATTTTAGACAATTAAATTATAAATTTAAAAAAACCCCCGACCCAAAAAAAGTACGCAATAATTATGACAAAAGGTTAAAAACGCTAAACCCTATAAAAAGCAAAAAATAACTTTTAACACTACGTAAACTAAATTTTGTCGTGTCGGGGGACCGCTCTAATTCATTACTTTAGATACGTGTTTTTTTTTTAAACGAATGTTGTAATTAGGTAGGTATCATTTGATTTATGTAAGTATTTATGAAGGTAAAAAGCGGTCCCCCGACACGTCAAAATTTAGTTTACGTAGTGTTAAAAGTTATTTTTTGCTTTTTATAGGGTTTAGCGTTTTTAACCTTTTGTCATAATTATTGCGTACTTTTTTTGGGTCGGGGGTTTTTTTAAATTTATAATTTAATTTTATTTCATGCTTTTTAAAGGAGCTCCTTAATTTTTCCTTCTTTCATTTAATTTATTTTATCTTAAGATGGGGTCGCTATATGCGATCTCGGCCAAAGGAAGCTGTTTAATAATCCTCATGACAAACTGGCTCTGGGAGAATTGCACAGATTGAGAAACAATAAAGACCTTTGGACATTCTAGATTTTCAGCAAAAATATAAATCGGTTTATCCGTTTCATTCCGGTATTCCAGGGTTTCATCCGCCACATCCCATTTCCAGCATCAGGTTCTCGTCAATCAGAAACATGAAGAGAACTCGTCAAGAAAAATTCAACGAGCCCAAACTCGATGGGTTTACTAAAAGGCAGTTCAGGGTTACGTCTCTTACCTTCGTGCCCTAACAGCAGACCAGCTCAGTGGTTCCAAAAGACATTAGTGTTTCAAATTTCAGATCCCACATATACTTGCAAGTAAACTGAGCGTGTAACATTCCTATCACATCTAGCAAACGAGCTGATGACCTTGAAGACCTGAACCGATTTCCACCAAACATAGCTAAGAACACTCCCGACTGACATACCTTTTAAACAAAAAAAACCGCATTACAATCGGATCATCCGTTTGGGAGCTACGATGCCACATACACACACACACACACACACACACACACACACACACACACACACAGACACGTCAAACTTATAACACCCCGTCGTTTTTGCGTCGGGGGTTAAAAATTAGTGTGCAGCGGCGTGTTTGATGGTAAGTTTTATATTGTTTTATGTGAATTTTAGGATAGATAGCTATTTCTACAGTTTAATGATGAATAAAAATGTTTATTATGAATTTGGTAATGTTTTTTATATTTAACGAGTAAAATAAGGTGGACGCGAATTACTACATCGAATTTTACGAAACTTCCACTTTGCGTCCACAATGGACGCGAACTAAAACTATCCTCTATAATAATAAACCAAATTGCGTCCACTGTTTTCGTTAAATACTTGCTTATAAAAAATAATTAAAACATACTGTTTAATATTAATATATTAAACAGTACATTTTTTTATTAAGATATATACGTGGTTATAATTAAATTATCAACTGATATAAGTAATTTCATTTAAGATAAGTTCTTCCGATACAGGAAAAAAGAAGGAAAAGACAATATACACAGAAGAAGATTTAAATAAAGCGTTAAATGTTATTCGAGAGAAGAATAAATCGATAAAAAATATGCAAAGAATATGCTACCTTGTCTGATAATTTATTGACTCAACAATTCTTTTAGTTGTATGTTTACACAAAATTATTAAATTGTTTTGTTAATTTAATATGAAAGGAAATCGATCTACGGATCGAAAACGCCTGGAAGAGCTACTGGTGTATGAAGGGAGAACTCCCTTTATGTCTGAAGCGGAAACTAGTCGACATGTGTATTCTGCCCATCCTAACCTACGGCGCTCAGACTTGGTCTTTGACCGAATCTCAAAAGTCCAGGCTAAAAGTATGCCAAAGGAGCATGGAGCGTAGCCTGCTCAGCATACGGCTTAGTGACCGGATACCTACGCAACACCATTATCCGGTCCAAGATCCGGGCATAGTAGATGTGGGCAATAAGTCTGCAAAGTTGAAGTCGAATGCACCCGGACAAGTGGGCCAACATCACCACACACTGGATCCCTGAGGATGGAAGGTGACCGAGAGGGAGACTAAGAAAACGCTAGAGAGAGGACTTGGACAGCTTCCTCTCGGACTGGCCACAAATAGCGATGGACAGAGAAAAATGGAAGGCTATGGGGGAGGCCTTTGCCCAGCAGTGGGACAGCATAGGCTAATAAAAAAAATAATAATATGGCCAAAAACTTAGTATAATCAAGGCGGATCTTAAGCATTCCCTGTGATTTAGAGTAAAATTAACAGAATTGATTACTGTTTATTCTTCAAGTTTCAAAATTAATTGCCTAATTTTAAGTTACTTAAACCAATGTTGAGAAGAATTATTTTTATTTTGTAAAGTGAATTTTAAATGATGATAATGTTGATTTTTAATAATTAAGTGTATTGTTAAATAAAGAAATTGTTCAAATACAATCTTTCTTTATTAATTCTTAACAATTTCACCCCTATATTCCTTTTCAAAGCCGCTGGACGCGAACTGGACCATGGGTGGACGCGAATTGGATTTTGTGGACGCAAACTGGGTAAAACGCCTAATTCCGAGGTTTATCGATTTAAATAGAAAACGTAAGATATTTCTTATACAACTGAAAGTTAATCTTAAAATAGAGTATATAAGGAATACATTACACAAATTTGACATGGAAATGAGTGCTGGAGCATTTTTATTATCGCCGTCAAACTTGCCAACTGCACTAAATGGTCGCCAACAGGCGAAATGACCCTATCAAAATATGTATTACTGACAGCTGTAGTAGCGTAATGACGTCATGACCAAAAAACAATCATGGCGTCCGTTGTGTGCCGCGTTTTCGCGAAATACGCGCGAAATTTGAAATTATGATAAAACAATTAATTTATATTCGTACATAACGTGAGAAAAAAAAAATATTTTTAATCTTAGAGATATATTAAGACTAAAGAATTTATTTAAGATATATTTCAAAAATGCATGTAATACCCTATTGAAAGCTCATTTCTAAATAGACAATATAAAACATGTTAGTGTCGAAATTGATTTTATAGCTCTATAAGGATAGGCTGTGTAAATAATGACTGATTTACACGGACTTAGTTCCACTGTGTAAATTGTGAAATTAGTGCTTAGTGTTACATTAATTAGAAATCGATCCAATTTACCACGTGACATGTCATTGATGATAAGAGCGCTGAATTACTAAGCCCTTGTAAACCAGCCATTAAACCGATTTGACTAGTAATCATGATACTTATATTTAGAACATTACTTTTATTAGTATTTAGGTAACCCTACTAACTTATTATTCAATATTGGATCCTGCCACTCTGCGAGTAGTTTCTCCCAATTTTTATAATTTCTAAGCGCGTACGCAGCTATGCTGGCACCGGCGATACCGTCACTACCGAAGTACTTCGTATAAAATCTGTGAAAATAATTATAAGTAAGTATTATTAAAATTAATATTCAATACTTAATTATTTTAGTACATAAATAAGTTCGATAAAAGTACCTCTTATGTATTTTCTTATCTTTCTTATATTTTATAACGGGCATGTCCCAGACAAGACAAAATTCAGTTGATCCCGTTCCTCCCGGTTCTAAAGATATAACGCTTGAAAGGGCTACTGAATCACCTGTGAATGAAAAAGTTCATGATTAATAAATATTTTTTACATAAAAAACTAACTAAATTAATAACTGCAGGCGATATCTATTGGAGAAAACCGAATATCCATTTAGCATTATTTGATTTTATCGCGAACAGACAGACAGATATGGCCGGGACTTTTTATAATACGGTACTGATAAATACGCACATTTGTAAATCTTCTTCTGCTTTTCCTTCTCCTTTTCCTTTTTCTCTTTCTCCTTCTCTTCTTTAGTTTTATCTTTATCTGGCAGTTTAGGCGGCGGCGGTGTTAAACTAGGATCCGGGGTCAAAGTGCCATGTTTCTTAAGACAATCCCACACGTAACCAGAAGTTTTTGCGGCATTCCATAGACAATACCCTTCGTGAATGGTCTCGTTTTCATCCTTCTTTTTCGCTATGGTAAATGTGAAAGGAGTATCGGCTATTTTCTGCTCTAATGTAACGCCACAAGTGTTCTCTTCCGAATACCTTTCCAAATCCAGTTTGGCTGTAAGAAATCATGCTATTAGTACCAGTACAAATGCACTATGTAAGGTTAGGTAACTTTGAGCCACATTAAATCATATTTTATCGATATTGGGTACTCGAGATAAAAACCGCGTGTTTTATTATCGCGATTTTACGAGCTCTTCACTATAAGAGCTCATTTATATGTAATCTAAACCAAGTTAAGTTATAATGAAGTCTTCCAAACGACAACTGTTAAGTCAAATATTCAAAATAAGGGTGAATTTTAGACCAACCAATAGACTTCTTCTTGTGGGCACCACCGAGTACTTCAGTCCATGTGAAACTAATACTAACATCGCGCTTTTCAGTGCTAACATTGATAGCCGTGAATACGAATACTGCACACGGAAGGCTGCTATCCTGTAAAATAAATAAAATTGACATATTTAAATGCAATAAGTTCATAATATCACTGAGGAAGGAAAGATGAGCGGAGATGCCACAAGACATGTAGGTCAGGCGCCTTTTTCTAGGTCAAATATGTACTGTAGGCGTGACTTGAACAATCAGTTACTAGTGAACTAATGGGGTATTCGGGTTCCTTGAGACATTTGTCAATGATTGGTCTTGATTGATTGACTTGATAAAAACAGTGGGCATGTTCCAATGAAGGCTACATATAACCCTTAATAAATAAACTTGGTACGCCTTAATAAATACACTTGGCGACGCTACTTTCTTAGGAGATTCTCCATTATAACATCGCCGCTCGTCATATTGTTCTATATCGTTTGTATGAGTTCAAGTTGACATCTACGACTAAATCTTTGAACAAGGAAAATAAATTAGCGATTTTCTTTCCTTATTCATATTTAAAGATATAGATTGTGTTTTGAGGCAGACTTAGTTACATTTGTATGCAGAACTCGTTACAATGTTTGATGTTGGAAAATACAGACAACATACAGATTGAACATTACAAGTACTTCAGAAGGAAAAAGAGCACAGCTTGTATTTTTTATCCTGAGTTACTAGTTGCTTTACTAAGAATTTAGTCAGATCATCAGGGAATGACGTCACTCCCAGATATGTCTATTACAATCTTCGAGCTATCTCCAAACCACAACTAAATCAGTACAGTTTGATATCATTATTCTCAGATTTAGTTAGGATAGCTGTTCATTGCAGACACATTATGTCTTTACTAGCTTCTGCCCGCGGTTTGACCCATGTCCCGAGGTAACTGATTCCCGTAGCCGAATGCCGTCAAAAATCCTATGTCCTTCCCCTGGGTTGAAGCTACCTGCCCTCTAATTTACAGCTTAATCGGTCCAGCTGTTCACGCGTGTTGGCGTGACCAAGGGATATAGGGATTAAGTTTTATATCTATAGATATCATATTAATATCGTGTACCTTGTAATTATGAGGTATAACAGGAGAGATCTGTCGGCACACCAACTTGACACCATATTTGGAGAGATCGTAAGTAGTCCAGGCACGCGGGTATAATGCAGTGTATTCGCAATCCGCGCCGTTCAGGTTCCATTCCCAAGATGATGGCGCCTTCTTTGGTTTGCTGAAAGTATTTTTAGACCTTTAGAGTTAAGGTACCGCAATGTATAAAGTAACGTATAAGAATGGATTAAATAATTGTTAGTCTTTGTAATGTGTAATAGTTTCACATGCTTTCTTAGGAAACTACTGCCCGAAAAAGAAGCCTATTCTGGTTTTTATGATATAATAAAGCCAAGTTTCAATTAAATCCATTCAGTAGTATTTTTCCTGACACAGCAACAAACATACATTACAAGTTTTCGAGTTTTGTAATATTAGAAAGGATAATCGATAGACAAATAAGTGTTTAAAAAATATAATCTACTACTTCCTGTACCTACGTGAAATAATCGTAATCTGATTATGTCCTATTTACTTTATCAAATTTTAATATGATGATAAGATTTATGGATCATGAACTTGAAAATATTTCAGTGATTAAACGAGCTGTTGCCTACTGAAGGTCACTGATCACATACCAACCTAATTACGACAATTAAACAGTCATTAGCATTCCACAGATTTAAGGTATTTTTGGTGCTAAAATATCCATGCAAACATGCAAATTACATTAGCATAACAGTGAAGTATGAGTAACTTACTTATATGTTGACAACACTGACTGGAAAATAGTTTGACCATTGGCATTCCTTATGTTGACAATGAACTGACATTCTGGCACAGTAACATACTCATATATACCAGGATGTAGCTGGAAACGACAAAACTCGCCCTTGAAACCTCTTCCAATAGTACCACCACCGATACCTCCAATAGGACAGCCTAGGGAAATACATAAATATCATATGTTACATATATTATAGAAACACATCTTCTATCTTATATATAAAAAGGGAAGTTCGCGGGATCAGCTAGTTTTGTATAAAAAAGAAACCTGCTAGTTAGAAACAAATAAATCATTTTTTTTATAAAAACCTGATAAAACACATATGTATAGATTAAAATAAATTAATCAGTTGATCAATCGTTATACAGAAATAAATTGACCAAGAGAGGCAGGTGTTAAATAAGCTGTTTACGTTAACAAGATAATCAAAGATAAATATATGTGTTACTAAGTAGCCACTCACTATTATTAGTTTTGGCATGAACCACATGTGCTACAATATATTATTGTAATTCTGTTAAGAAATCTGTGCAATGAGAATGTTAATCAGAATCTACTTTTAGTGTATTAGCAACTGTAAGAAACTGCTATTTTAAAAACATGTTCTAATCTGATAAACAGTTACAAAATACTTTTCTAACAGGGAAAAATATATAAATGAAATGTGTGGGCATGATAGCAAAAGAGAAAAGTTAAATAGGGGAAAATCTACATTATGCAGGTTAACCAATAAAGTTCTATCATCCAAGCAATCGAGACTTAATAAAAACTTTTTATAAAAATACATAATAATGAGGTCTTACCATACATCCTTTGGGCAGATATCATGTGAATGTAATCCATAATAGGACGTTTTTTATTCAACCTTTTGCTAATGTAGTATTTTAGATACCTGTAAAAAATGATAGTGATATCACTAAGTTTGCAGTTGCAAGAATTATTGACAAGCATGCAGCTTAATTTTCAGGTTGGACAATCCTATTGGATATTTCCAAGTGAAATTTTTGATATGATTGATTGGGTAAGCCCCATCACATGTCACAGAATTACAGCATAAATTGAACTTGAGTATCCTTTTTTACATTAAATTAAATATTGCACAATCATTTACCTGGCTGTTAGAGGCATCATGTCGAAAACTTGACTTGCTCTTGGTATGATGATCTGTTTGCTTTGCAAGGGGAATTCATGGTCTAACATTAATTTTAGGCCGTATTTAGGTGGCTCGTGGAGCCCTAGCCCGACGTCTCCGACCGTCTCCATTTCCATGGTCCTGAACAATACAAGATGTTTTTCGAAAACCGGAAGAGTCTTTAGGACAAACTTCCTCACACTGTTTCTTGATCCAATCTTATTATCACATTATCAATCAACTGTTCGTTCTCAAGATTTTTCGGTCGCAAATCAATTTATGAAATGAATTCGGAATGGTACTGAAAATTTAATATAAAATTAATTACACAAAATTGAGAGCTGTATTCAACCAATATGTATAAATATATTAATTTCTCACAATTAACAAAACTATAATGAAACTTGAAAATCGAAAATAGTGACGTGAGAATGCATCTCTGCCATCACAAATCACAGAACAGAATAATGTGAAAATGGAAATGAATATGACATGAATGACATGACACTGACATTGACAAAACGCATGTTGACGCATGCGGGATTAAATTAGTATTGTAAGCATATCTACAAAATTTCTACTAAACTTCTACGTCGTTTCTGAGAAAAGTAAATAGACCATACAAAAAATTTAAATCGTCTAGAATTATAGAAGAGAGTTTTAGTAAGGCTAAATGTCTTTTAGCCTGACTAAGACAGTAGTTGTAATAGGGACAGGCATGCATTAAATAAATAAAAAGTATTAAAATGCGCCACCCCATATTAACGTTCATGAAGGTTTTGTTTTCAGCTGTCACTGCGCTGCATCTGCGCCAAAGTGGCCAAATCGTACACAAAATGAAAACAGTATCTGATGGCATGAAATCCCAAACAAGCTCGCTTTTGGAGTGTTATTTGTATGGAAATGCTGGACCAAAAAATACCAAACACCGTTTTTATTTGATCGGTAAAATGTCTTGCCATTGAAAAAAATAGTAATTTTTTGATTTGGCGTTTGCGTGTGGTTTTATTGATGAAAGTTGTTGCTGTTTATATTTTTGACTATACTAATCAAATTGTGAATTGTATTGTGTAGATAAAACAATAACTGTGGTATCAGTGAAAGTTTAGTAGGTAATCATATTTATTGTGAAGAGTAGCCACTTACTTCGAATATAATGTCGTGAATGTAAACGTAAATTGAATAGAGAACTTTCATGTTCCCGGATCTTTAACTATACTTAAAAATGGATATCCCAGTGCAAATAGCTGTAAGGCTGAAGCCTCCGAGCCTTGAGGACTCATCACAGTGCATATTCAGCAATCCTGTGACCCAAATAGTGATCACTGAAAGTGGGCAAACATTTCACGTGAATAGGGCTTTGCCTGTAGATTGTACGCAGGCAAATCTTTTCAACTCGTTCATGATACCGCAAATAAATTGCTTCCTGGACGGGTGTGACACTTCAGTCGTCGTTTTCGGACAAGCCAAGACAGGCAAAACTTACACTTTATTTGGACCAGGTCAGTTGTCTTTGTAATAGCTAGAATAATATTTGTAGTTACAGAAACTTCATTTACAAAGTTATTGTTGTACTCAAAGATTAAATATGTATTATTCACTACGAGAAAAGATGCTCAGAGTTGTTTGTATGTTTTATTTGATCCCCAGGGTCATGACATTTTAACCATTTTTTAATTAAATCAGGATCAGTCTCTGGTCCTTACCAGTTTCGACTATTTTCGTTTTAACTGAATATTTACTGTTTTTAGGTTTTGAGTGCATTCACAGCGAATGTGACCAAGGAATTGTGCCCCGGTTTTTATCTGAAATATTCCACAAATTGAACCAAATGCCAGAGAGAGAATTTATATTACACATAACATGGATGCAAGTTGTTAATAACAACATATTTGATGTGTTGGGAGCTGGGCTGGTTAGGTGCTGTAATGTGGAGGAAGCCTTTCAGTACTTACAGCTGGGATGGCGGCAGAGGTGTCAGGGAAACAACCACACTGTGTTCACTGTCAGTGTTGAACAGAAGTGGGTCAGCACCAATGGAGTGTTAAATCATAGAATGTCCACAGCTAGCTTCTGTGATCTTGCTGCATACCCAGAGCCAGGGCTGTTTGCTCTAGAGAACATAATAAAGGAACTGCTAGCAGGCAACCCACCAAAGCAAATAAACTATGATCAGTGTATACTCACTGCAATGCTTAGAGACTCCTTTGGAGGCAGAGCTTTCACCTGGGTTATTGGCTGCATTAGTGCAGAACCTGAGGACTACCAGGACACTTTAAAAACTCTAAATTTGTGTTTATGCTGTAGGGGTATCAAGAACTTTGTCACTGTAAACTTATTTGCAGACAACAATACTCCCGTTTATACTGATAAAGCTGTATTACCACATCCAGACAACAATTTTAATTTACAATTTGCTACAACACAGTGGATTAAATTGGTGTCTAATGCAGAAGGACTTTTCAACAAAATCCTTCAGTCTAAGTCCTTGTCTGATGCTGATATTAATCAAGTCAGTGAATGGTTGTTCCTAAAAGCTGAGTGTGATGAATGTTTAAATGGTGATGCCAGTGTTGATAACAAAGATGCTAATATCAAACAAGGATTACCAAGAATAGCTGAAGACACGGAGCCAAGTGAGCCCAGTGAGTCTGATGTGGACTCAGACTCAGAAGAGGATACTCATTCAGACACAGTATTCCAGGATAAACTTGAAAAATTCATGGAATATTTCAGAGAAAAGAATGATCAATTATTCGCTGACAGGTGTGAAGAATATCTTAATCACATTGACTCTGATGATATAACAATATCTGAATTAAGTGGGTCACAGTCCTTACCCGTTATGACATCACAGTCAAATTCTGGTAGAAGAAGAACTATACAACCTGGTGAAAGTTTGTCAGGAGCAGAGTTAGAGCTACTGAGGAAAGTAGCAGCTAAAGCTATCTCACCTGAATCTCAAAAGATACTCATAGAATCTCACAAAAAGGATGTTGATCCTGAACCGAAACTGATTGAAAGAGAACTGCTCAAAATGATTGATTCTCCAAAGACTGAAGAAATATGCAAGAAGTACAAAATGACAAAGGAAAAGTATACTCAAAAGCAAATATTGGCCAGAAAACTGTCCAAAGAAATAAATGGAAGCCAATCTCAACTAAAAGAACTGATAAATCTTTGTATAGCCAAAGAGAGACTTATAAATGACTTATCGAAATCTATGTGCCATACACAAAACAAACATTATTCAGATAAGATAGAGTCTAGTATAATAGACCAAGATACAATGAGGGAAATAAAAAGACATGAGACAAATCTCAAAACTTATAAAAAACAAATTGAACAAATCAAAAGACAGATCAAAAAAGACGAAAAACGCAAAAACACATTAGATGTAGAACTTGTTAAAGATAAGTTAAAGCTTGACGAACTGTCTGATACATCAGTAGATATAAAGGACAGGAAAACAAACTCACTGAAACACTTCACACACAGGATCACACAATTAGACAGTATTTTGAAAGAAAAGACAAATGATTTGGAAACTTTAGAAATGTCCAAAGAAAAAGAGTTATTGTTGAGGAAGGAGATCAAAAACTTAAGGAAAACAAGGGAGTGTTTGCATGAACAGAGATGTAGTTTAGGACATAAGAGAAAAATATATAAATCTCTTTCTGACTCTGAGGTAAGAAACTTTTTTGAAGTCGATTATTTGAATCTGAATTATGTACTGTCATTCTAATCCTAATCAATTTTACAGGAGCGCAAGCTACTTGAGTGTGAGGAAGCTATAGAAGCCATAGACACGGCAATTGAGTACAAAAATAATTTGATCTGCGGCAAGTCGCCATCTGCCTCACTATCGGATTCTCAAGACAACAAAGACTCAAGGAGCAGAGGAGAGCAAATGCTGATGGCGAGGCTTGACAAACTGTCGCATGATGAGATGAAAACCCTGCTTTATCGGTATTTCCAAAAGGTAAGACTAGTTTATAGCTGGACCACTATGCATCAGCCGCTCGATGTTAGCTCAGTGTCATATCCAGTCGTTAATTAAGTTAGTACTTTCTTAGAATGGTATTCAAATTAACAAATTCTTTTAAACGTTATATTTGTAGCCAAAAATGTTGTACTTACTTTCAGTCTCTATGTAGGTAACACTATAACGATACGTTAGCAACTGCGCCTACCCAATAGAGTAAATGCTAACAGTGTTGCTTATAATCGTACTTTATTTTATGAGTTTATCAAATTGCCATGTTATCTTGAGTGCGAGTGCCGTATATTTCATTTCTGCTATATTATTGCCGTAAATGATTTTTCTATATTCATTTTCTCATACAGGGATGATGCTAACTTCCTAAGTTCAGTGGACAGTAGTTCCTTAATAATCGTAATCAACCGTAGTAGGCACTGTGGCCATATTGGCTCACAACCTCTTTGAGAGCTGGATGCTTCCTTGCTACATAAACAAATCCATCAGCTATATACATATTGTGAAAATTTTCGATGTACCCCAGGTAGTGGATCTCCGCGGTGCTTGCGCAGCGCTGGAGGCAGGCGTGGCGTCGGCCAGCGAGGAGGCGGCCGTGTGGCGAGCGCGAGCTGCGGCCGCCTGGAGACACGCGCAACGGCTCAGACCACACGCTCATACCAGGTAATGTACAGGTTTTATATCAGTCACTATGGTTTATACACATATAAAGCCTCTTTACTTTTAGCCTTCATGTTTTAATTGGGTAAGAACTGCTTTGAAATCGAGTTGCAGGTTGTTTGTGTTGGTGAAGCATGGAACTGAACTAGCTATATCTTTCGCATGTTAGATAGATTTACAGGCCTAAATGAGGACTGAGTGGGTTGCTAAATGGCAGACCCAGATGATGATGCGTCGACGAGAGTGGGAAAAATTTGAGACTAGTGTAGTCTACTAGAGGTCCTAAGGGACTCCATTACAGCAGATATAAGCAGATAGTTGTAGTATTTTGCTTTTATGCTGTAGTGGCACATCACAGAGTGCGATATCTTTATTTGCAGCTAACTGTAAATATATATTTTTTCAGGCACTTCCAATCATTCCATAGATGTCTGGACGGCGGCAATGCGGAGCGCGCGTTGTCTCTGGGCATGACAACTGATTCCGAGACGTCGGATGACGCCATGAGATTGGTGGACCGCATGAAGATGCTTGCTAGGTGTCCGCCGGTAAGATTACTTTTTGTGTTATACATACATACAATACTCATATTATAAGGCCTAGCTGCAACCAGAGTAAAGTCGAGTTAATCATCGAGGGAATTTCACTCCTTTTACGATAACTGAGGTTTTTCAATCATTGTTTTGTTTTTTTTTTACAGCCTCCTGTTATACCTAGTCAAAACCTGAGACAGCTGATGCCAGCTACCAACCTTCCCGTGGCTAAAGTGACCAAGGAGAAGAACAAACTGATCATAGTACAACAAAATAAAAAGCACTGATACTTGTACATCATTTTATTTGCTGTTTTCAATTCTATCTTCTTTATGTGTTTTATGAACTACCTAATGTTGTTGTTACATGAATTATTAGTAGTGTAGTTATGAATTTTATTGTAGTTCCACTATACTACTTTTCATCACATTTTTTAGATCTTGCAATGTGTAAATAATTTGAATGTTAATCTATTTCTAATCATAATTTTGTATATATTTTTGCCAATTGATACTTACTAGCGTGCATAAAAATATATTTATCATCAACATTCGCTTTTTTTTTCAATATACATTCAACTAAATTCGAGCAATCTAAGATCATAGCAGTTATATAATACGTCTAAAACAAAATATAAAAATAAAATTATCTACACAATATGTACAATATCTAGCTAAGGCATTGTGGTATAATTCTAACTCATGATTGAAAATTCCATGGTATGCATAATTTTCCTTCTGATAAAACAGAATAGTAATGGGTTATGTAGAGACATGTCCCGTGAAGTTTCTGAAACAAAAACATATTATTCAGTTCATAGAAAAGACTCTATTGTTATGAGCAGATTTATCTTCGTAAAGAAAATTGTAATTTGCGTAAAATCAGTTTTACAAGCCCTAAAAATAATATAAAAGTAAATACAAATTGTAAACTTACCACATGCAACTGCTCGCTTCTAGTGAGCAATCTTTGACAGCACGAAATCATATACGCGGGTGTTATGCTGTCGTCCTTTTGAAGTTCAAGCAAACCAAACCTCTGCACCACTTCTTTATACAGAGCCTTTTCAACATGCTTATTACTGTAACAAATATTCTTGTATTTAATTTTAATCAATGTAATATATTTTTTAATACTTCTCGCCAAATTTAATGGCGGCCTGCAACTAACTTCCGACCACAGGTTCGCGCATGCGCCCATAAACCTCGCGTACCTTTACCGCCCGCTGATACACAAAAATTGGTTACTGCGCAGTAACACGACATTGCTACTAGCCGACATTAAGTTTGGTACGAATTATACCAGTGTCCTTATCAGCACATAATATCTCTTTATGAGTTAAAAGGAATGATTACAGATAACTTACATGCTATATTCGGTCATCAATAAAGTGGCTTGGTCTAAATTCTTTGCGATGAAAGCTACAAGTTGCTCTGCTGGGCAGGACGAAGGAGTGATGAACTGACCCGTGGGTGATACCATCAATGGGCCTGCTTCACTGAAAAATAAAGATCACATAAAAATAGGACTTCATTGGCAGAAAAGTAAAAAAACTAAAAAAAAAATTAGAATCTTTTTTCATCTGTATACATACGGTTCAATAACTATTTCGTATTTCTCTAGTGTTTCTGGCACATTTTCGGGAAACTTGTTTCCACGGCCATAGAAATCTCCTATGGAAGTTATTAGCTGTCTCAAATGACTGCAGTATTGATGAGCAGATACTTTTGGCATGAATTTTCTGAAATAAATTAATTTTATTTAACTTGGTTTTAGGCTGTTGGAAATGAACGTAAGCTTGTTTTGTCCTTAAGCAAAGGTGAATCTTACCTACGGCATATGTGTATATTTCTAAGTATACTAGATAAAGCTTTCTCATAATTTGGTATCATTACCAAGGCACTATCTTCCTGACTTATTTTCTTTATGAGCTGCAATAAAAAGGTGAAATTCTGTATTATTTTACACCAAAAAAATTAAATACTCATGCAATATAATTGCTAAAGATATTTACGGATATCCATTCATTTCGCACGTCCATAATATTCAGGAAAACATCGCCATCAAGACTGACACCCGTAAACTGTCCGAGCGCAATAGTTCTACCTGAAAATTGGAGAAAATCCTACTAATATTATAAACGCGAAAGTTTGTATGTATGGATGTATGGATGTTTGTTACTCTTTCACGCAAAAACTACTGAATGGATTTTAATGAAACTTTACAATAATATAGCTTATACATCAGAATAACACATAGGCTACATTTGTAAACATATTGTTCGAAATACTAAACCTGCGCAGACGAAGTCGCGGGCACCAGCTAGTAGAATATAAATTCAAATATGAATACAGAAAACAAAAGATTTGTAAATCAATCTCATTATAATAGTTCCCGCCAAAACTTAAAGTCGGCTCGCGACTAACTTCAGCTCACATCTGCCCTAGACTGTTCGCGCACATTCGCCACATTCGGGTATCGAAAAGTTGCTATAATTTGCAACAAATTATGCTATAATTACAGCCAGTATTTATGGTTAAAATAGTAAAAATATAAATTTACCTTCTAAATTGGGCATAATATTAGGATGCTGTGAGGCTAAGGCAGCTAGACTCTGCAAGGCTCCTCTAATGTGGCTCATGTTCCAACCGCTATCGTATTTCACCTACACATTATGAAATTTTATTAAACCATTTTGCCTTATCAATATCATTTAAAGTGGTTATGTATGGCAAGCTGTTTTCTTATGTGTAATGTTGTATTGTATTAAAATCTAGCAGGAATTGGAAAAATGTGTTGTATTGTCCCTTCTATAGGGCTGTGATTGGCTCAAGATGTGAAAGCATTTCAATGAATAAGTATGATTATTCAATGTTCATAATGTAGTGTACCAACTTGTTTAATACCATGAGTTTTGCAAAGGTTGTCTATTAGAGATTGGACTTGTTCTCTTGTTGCAGCTGTTAACTCGTATTTGTTTTTTGCATCTCTACTGTTGGCAAATACCCATTCCCTGCAATTAGAAAAAAAAGATAAATAAATTAAAAAACTTCAGGGTATAAACTACTGGATAAAACCTTATGCTTATTTACATACATAATATTAAATAAATACACAATATACTTTGGTAAATTCAAATCACAAAGTCGCTTTCTCTGTCCCTATCCCTATGTATGCTTAAATCTTCAAAACTACGCAATGGATTTTGATGCGAATTTTTAAGATAGAGTGATTGAAGAAGAAGATTTATATTATGTATGATAACATCTATTAAATCGAACGCCACTTTATAATTATTAAAATAAAGAAGATTACATACACAATATTTGCAGCTGCTTTCTTCTCAACCACTTTCCTCTTCATTTTATTGACATCAAATTCTTTTTCATATTCTTCATAGGTTCGGGAGAAACCATACTTGCCCCCAGCATTTCTGCCTAAACCAGATTTGCTGGAAAATAATTATAAGTAATAAATAATGTAATAACATTATTCGACTTTGTATTGTACCTACCTCTTTTTATATAGTAGGTAGTTCATACATACTTAGTGTGGGAACATTTACATATCATATCAATATCTGTTTGTATTGTCAATCAAGAGCTTTAGATAATAATCATACATAAAAAATCTTGAAACTTACCTAAAGTTACTAGATACTTTAGGTGCGTCAGGTATCTTATCTATATAGGTGGTAGATATATCACAGGCATTGAGAATTTTTACTACTGTTTCTCTTACATTATTGCTGTTTAACTGTATTTTAATATGTTTAAATTCACCTGGAAATGAAAATTTAATTTGTATAGTACCTATATATTGGGTTTTAAAATAGAGTATGCATTTTAGTTGTGTCTTTTTATCCATTTAGTGCTTGAAAAATTATATTTACCATCAGGCATGTTCTTTTGTCTCAAATAAAATGATAACGTTGGTACGGTTAATCTTTTACTCGATTGTTGGGCTTCTATAAGTGCGCTCAGCTGTTGCAGAGAATTTTCATTGACTTTCTGAAATAAATATTAACAAAAAATTAATACAGGCGCTAAAATTAATGTAGAGTAGCCATATCATTGTTTTATAAGCTGTCTTTTGTTTCTTTCGTAACCAGAAATATATGTTACGGTAGAGGAGGTGTCAGTTGTGTGGAATGGATAACTTGAATGCTTTTTGTACTTACTCTTTGTGTAGGATATTTTCCAAAGAGGTCAGGATGAACACTAAAGTAGAATGGTCGCAAAGCAGTAGATACTTCAGCAGAACTTAAAAATCTGCATACTATGCCACTGGTGCAGCCACCACTGAAAATAAACAATTATTCTAGGTGATGTCAACATATCAACACCATCTCGGACTACATTTAAGAGTGAATCTTGATAGAGCAAAATGTTCAGGTTAGAATTTATTTATTTTGGTCAGCATAACCGTTCACGCACTTACCATATTTTCGTTCTGCTATACATTTTATTTAGCAATGAATTAGGTTACTATATTGAAACACATTGAAAGGGTTTTGAATAGGTTGGTTTTGGAATTTGCGCACTGGAATAAAACACAATTTTTCTTTTCTTTGTGAACTCCTACATTTTTCGGAAACGACCCTGAACCTGATGTTTTTCATAAAATTCTAACAAGATTTTTGTGACACTGACAAATGCCAACAGCTGTCTTAGTGACACTTAGATTATTCGTTCAGGATTTAGGAGATGATATTTTAGTTTACCATATAAATAACGGAACTAATATTAAATTAACGGAAATCATTTGATGTTATATACCAAAACAGATTTCAAACAAAAGATACATAGGCTACTTTTTATCTGGCTGCGGAAGACAGTTCCCTCGGGGCGAGGGAGGAACCGCGGGAAACAGCCACTTTTTTACGCCATTGACAACCTTTTGCGCAACTGAGAACTAAAACCTGTAAATAATGATTTTAGTCCGGACATTTACATTTACATTTCCGGTTAACATTTATTTAGATATTTCAAGACCTATATAAAATCGCTCTCTTCTGCCGCGTGTTACTAATTTAAGTGTTCTTGTTGCTGTACTTAGTATTATAAAAATGGCCCACCCCGCAAGATTGAATTCCCGTCTATAGTGCAACCAGTGTTTTACATGGAATGACAGACTATTTGATCTCCTCAGCCATCTGCCATCCGATACTCTGGTATGGCCCCGTATGGCTGATTGCCAGACATGCTGACTTCTGCCTAAGTAGTACAAATGACAATACTCTCTATACTATAGCAAAAATACAAAGGAACTCATTGTATCTAACATAAATGGTCACCCATCCACAGACTGACCTCACCAAGCGTTTCTTCACTTGATGATCGATCGACCCGTGCGGCTGTTACTCAGGGACTCACTGAATACAGAGGAAAAATGAAAATTATAAAAGAAAACAAAGGTAATGGAAAACCCTGGATGAGACCCTGTTTAAGAACAATATACCTACCTCTATATGATTGATACCATTTTAATTGGCATGATAGCCTGAAAACCTCCGGTATGATAAAGTGCAAGCAACTCCAATGTGCAGGTGAGAAATACAGAAGTGGAACAGTCCCAACATACTCCTGAAGAAAGACGTTATTTAATATACTCGATGCATGACTGGCCGACACATTGCATCTGGTAAGAGCTAGGTACCTGCTATGCTTTAAAATTCTTAACTTTTATTGAGCACCTGTGGGTTCTGTGAACCAACAAGCTCCCTCTGGCCGCCGGAGACTGCTTTTCATGTTGGGCCAGTAGGGGTAATGTTAAGGGCGAGCTTGTCTTTTACAAATACATACCCAGAAACTTAAGTACTATTCATTCAGGTATCTGCAGTCAACGTGTTTGTGCGTAATATACTTAATGCATTATGTACGCATACAATAATTAAGATGATATACCTACCGCGGAAACAGAAGGCAGGAAGATATCGCTAAATGATGTAAGTTGGAGGTTAATGATTTTAATGAATATAACAGGTGAGCAGCGGATTGGCTGTCGGCTGGCTGAGATAAAATCTGAAGGCTGCGCGTGCGGCGGCGGCGCTGCGCGGCTGTGACGCAACGCGCCAGCGCAGACGCCGTAGCGCCGCGCGCCCTGAGCCAGCGCTGCGAGCCTGCCACTCGCCGAGCTGCTTCATAATTGTTACACAGACGAGTTCAATAATTAAGCGATAAATATACCAGCAGTGGCGGTGAGAGGAGGGCGGCAGTCGAGCGGCGGCCGCGTTACGTACCACACACCCGCACCGAGTGATGGACCCGAAGCTCATTCGACATTTTTCTATCGGACGCCGTAGGAATCTCACCGGACTGGTTCCCGCGCAACGCTGCGTTAGTGCGCCGCTCTGGTGAACCCTTTCGCTTGTAAATGTGCCGATATTTACATATGCGCGCTCGATCTCGCGTCGAACTTTCGATCTGCGCCCGCGCCTCGCGGCTGAGTTGTGAGCCCCGCGACCTGGCAGCCGCCGGCGACTACGAGCCGCCGCCGCCGCCCCAGCGCGCTCTACTGCTGCACGACGTGCGATGACCTACGTATGTCAACACCACCCTATCACATACTGTTACACTGTTTACATACAATCTATGTTACTACTTTGTTTACTACACTCAATATTTGCTGACTCGCCATTTCGCGCATTAAGATAACAGTAGGTAACAGCACAATATCTGTTGGATGTTAGTGATGAATCTAGAAGCAAATGACAGCTAGGTAATCGTTTTGAGCTTCTACTGCACTTTGGTAATAATTACCTATCTTTACCCACACGATGTACCAATACTCAATAGGTACCTAGTTATTTACATATTCAACAAACAAAAACAAACGAACGCTTAGATAAAACACAACAACGTATTAAAATAAGTATAGCTTCCACAACTAAACACGTTATGTTGTAGGAACATTACGTATGTATACGTGCGCAAACAAATTCTGAGAAGATCCAATGTCCATTTGTATTGATAATACGCAAGTTAGATACGAGTATGTAAATTATTACCTTGTTCCAATTAAATCACTAACAGTAAATTTAAGTAGTGACGTTTTTGGTAATCAGCAGCACTGGATGACGTGCATCCCAGCTACCTACAGGAAGATCAGGCGATTTGTTTACAGGACACAGAACAATACAAATAACATTTAATAGGAACACATATTCAACGAAATAAACACAACAGGAAAACGAAGAATGATGGTATAAATAAATGCTCTACATGCATTTGCATGTCCATTTGAAAAACAGTCTGCCAATGTTAACTAGTTATAAGATTGGAATTCTTGGAATGATATTTTCAAACTGTATGTTTCCTAATATAAATGGCCTGTATCTATTAACCTATTCCTACGCATTGTGCTGTCGATACGAGGAGAGTATTCGCAGTAAGATAATAACTCCGTCTAGTCTAGTTTTGGATGTATCTTGAACTGGAATGTCCGTTGCACATGACATGTGCATGATAGCTGTGAAATAGTGCGGACGTGTGTAGTATCAACTGGTTTTTAGACGTCTCGCGTAGAAGTCATCTGAGGTGAATTCGTTGTTATCATAGCTGTTCTTTTGATACCTATTTATCTTTTCATTATTTTTGATCTTTAGATATCACACTTCATTTTTGGAATTCTTATCGTTAGTGTCTCGATTATTATTATAATCAGATCTTGTTATAAAGAGCAACTGCCATAATCTAATCTGTTTACGTAACCCATAGATGGAATGCTTACTATAGAAGAATTGTACCAGTCGTTAAAGGAAAAGTGGATATGATTTTATACCATTAGAGGCAGTCAACACATACTATTTAAATACATTCATGCGGTGTTCATTTGATTATGAAAGTTGATTCGATTTGAATAGGAATTGATCAAGGATTTTTCTCTGTGATCAACCACGTAGGAGTTTAAAGGAACCAGATAATGTGCAGTTAAACTAAGTAAAGAACCTACATACATATTTTACTTACAACATTGAAACTTAATCAAAAGTCTATACCTACTTACTTACTTGGCATAGTTTGAAAGAAATGCTATAAGCTCTGCATTAGGTACGATATAGATAAGTCCTTGGCTTTCCGTAACATCCTGAACTCCATTATCAAGGTACCCTTTATTTAAAGTAGGTACCGACCTAGTCTTAAGAAAGAAAATCTGTCTAGGTAGGTACTTTTGCCGACGTAAAACTAACACTATATAGGCATGATCGAATCCAGATGTTTATCTGTAATGGAATGCATTTCAGTACTGGTTGTTATAGGAAAAATTATACCTATTGCAAAAATATTGGGAACACCTCTATTGCATAACTTGCATCGACTAAACGTTATCTATAACCACAAAGATTTAAAATACTTTGACTTGAGAGGTAAATAAAATAGGTACTTCTCGTAGGTATATCAGCTACTACTTATAAAGCCCTTCAGTTACTGAAATAAACATACCTCTGTACTCGTAGAATGAGACTATACCTATAGGATAATGAGAGAAAATCAGAGACAGAAATCAGAACTCAGTTTCGGAAATGTTAAGTCAATCTCAAATAAAATAAATTGAATAACAATAGCATTTAATCTGTACAACAGGCTGCTGTAGCCATTTTTAAAAGAATTTTCCAAAATCTTCGGGATATCACAAAGGGGACTTTCGGCATATTATATCCCAGGTAAGGATCGCGCGTATGAGAACAAAGATAAGGAATAGGTCTATTAACATACCTATATACAATCTGTCTAAAAATTTCGTACTCGTAGTACGACTTGATTTTCACGAGGAAAAAGTACAATAACTACCAAACTGACAAATCGTGCTCAGAAGTATGCCAATGAAGCAGTTAGGAAAGTTAATTTTCACTTAAAACCGCCCACAAGAAAATTAAAGGAGAGCAGTTTACGAGAAAAAAAATAACCGTCGTATCTTTCCATTGGGTGTTACTTTATTTAATAACCAATGCTATACAAATATCTTTAGGAGAAAGTGAGAGCAATTTGTACGCAATTTTGATAATACGCACCTACTACAGAAAATACCGTAGCCCTGTAGTTAAAGGTATTAATTAGAAACACATGGTCAAGTATTACGCAAATGCCAATTTAAAATTAATAGGTGTAAATTGTAAACAAAGATTCATCAAAGTACTGTGTATTTACAATATCCTAGGCTAGGTCACGTTATGTAACTATAAATATAGGCAGGAAAATTACACCTCTTTGCAGCTATTTTTATTTTGTAGGGAAACACATAGAGCTACTGTAAGCTACATTATGTACACAAAATATTTTTATAATAAAATATTGTTACTTACAATAAATAGTAATGAAATCAGTGATTTTACACATTTGTACGTTTTTGTGATCTTTTCGTAGTGATCAGTTTTATTAGATACGAGTAAGTGATCTCAAAAAGTATCTGATAATGAGGAATAGAGAAAATAGTCCCAATAATAGTGTCATGCGGCTCTATCTACTGAAAAATTCTCTCAAGACGAGCAACAGCGACTGATTTTACAATTCATTGTATTTATATATAAGCTGGGGCTGCAGTGCCGAAAACCTATAGATGAGCCCATAGGCCCGTTTTTAATTTTCAGGAAACCAGTTAGGTATAATTTAATAAAGATAACATATTCCAAGTAAGATCTGATATTATCGAAAACGCTGGCTGCAAATTATTTGAAAGCTGTTTTAATTTTGAATAATGAATGCAAGAATAGATAAACCATCTACTTTTATTTTTTTTCTACGGAAATCTTTTTAAGTCAAATGACAGAAAAATCTCAATAACAAACAAGATTGAACTGTAAAATGTGGACAAGACACGTAATTGTGGGTAACGAAACGCCAGTCTCGGATTGGTGGCCACCAGACCGTTGAGCTCAGAAGGCCTTCAAGTTCACGCACCGCTGGTTTCATTGACGCCTCCTCTTTTACGCAGACTATTATACCTACAAATATATGCACAATACCTATACTTGTGTTATTAACTTTCGAGATTTGTAGGTAAACCAACTATTCAGAGTGAATTACAAATGATAGGAATTCCTACATGAAGTATCCCTCTTAAGTTCATAACATGTTTTACAAAAACAGTTATAACCAACAGTCAATGTGAGCACACAGTTAACTGTCCGAACAACTAAAACAACATAAACAAACGCTACCAATCATATTAGTACAGAGTGTGACATGTTAACACGTTGACGTGAAGTATAGTTAGAAGCCCTTCGCTTTGTCTCAGCAAGACAGATCCACAGGTTCTTAGGAGGCAGGTTTGGACCTCGCCGTGTAGCAACAACGGCCCAGGTGTGTGTGTGTGTGCGATACTCATTTGTGCGCGAACCGGTCCTATAGACTCAAGCCACCGTTCGATTCAACCACATAATTTAAATAAATGATAAAGTCTCATGCTGGGTTTCACAATTAAAACTATTAAGGCCGTTGGAACGCTACGATTTCGTTTGCCCGTTACATAATTAGAAAGCAACAAGTGACAGAGAAGTTACTCTATAAAACAGGAGCTAGTACACACGAGTAAACATGAAAATTTCAATTCTAACATCCTCTTCATCAGAGAGAAATCCGAGTCATTTTCATAATGTTTATGGTTTTCTACGTTTTAACTACCTTGCTTGACAGGCTCGGTTTCCGAAGGATTTGTCATATAGCTTAAAAGAAGTTTACTGGTAACTCGAAGTTAACAGTTTATTTATCAATTTCTTTCACTTTTCTTCTGTTTTCTTGCGTGCGGAACCAACCTGTCCCGGCGTACGGTACATGTTTTGGTCGTTAAGTGATACCGTTAGTACTTGCTATTGTTGGTACAGATTACCGTACGAATTAGAGCAAAAGAAATAGACTGACTGATCTACAGCTAAATTAAGTTACAGCACTTTGTTATTCAATGTCTGCAGCTGTTCAATTTGCTTATCATTTGAATCGTTTGGTAACGGAGTGACCCTGAAAGTTGCATTTATCATTCTACCTGTTTCTTTGTATGGAGTTACTCCTCTCAAAGGTGTTTCAGGAAGATTGAAGACAGCAATAAATTGTTTTGCTGATTGTATGAAGAAGAAATAGTAGATCGTCATCGTAATTTATTGTTAATCGTATACGGTGAGGTTTGTGATATCATTGAGTTCTGTAAGTAGGTAGGTATAGACTTAGGTTTAGTCTTATTTAATTTTCCTTTAAATAAAATAAAAAGGCACCAAGATATTCTGCACAAAATTAACCTTGAAGTAAATTCTCAAAATACGGAGAATGAGTTCATAACCTCAAAAAATGTATCTCGCTACAAGGGACTCGTAACATATGACTGTCTTTTGACCTACCGTAATTGGCTAAATAGGATAAATGGCTTTGAGGATTCGAAGCATTCCGTTGTAATTACAAAGTCGTTTTAAAATGAAGAGCTTTATTGCCAAGAGTTATTTAAAATCTTACCTGACTTGTTAACAAATCTGAATTAACATAGGTAGTATCGTAGCACGTATCGCACATACATTATACATACTAGTCGTGGGTTTCCTCGGCTAATGCTAGAGTTCGTATTTTACTACGCGCGTTCACAAACTTGTTGTTTCAAATAGGACTTATCTAGTGTGACATTAGCGGTTAATTTTCAAATTTCTCAATAGTGCTCTTTGAATGGATTAAGTGTTATTTTCGGTCGTGATTTTATGTTTTAGCATAACAAGTTCTTCAAGGTTGAGATGGGTTAGACGCATTATCACTTGACAATATGGATGTCCTCCTGTCATTCAGACGAAGTATACCTTTTTTGTCGTGCTGTGTTGTGTAGAATATTCGATTTATGTTATCAGTTTTCACGTTTGTTGTGAGTGATTAAAGGAAAAAGGTTATTTGTTATTTAATTTATAGTATGGTGATTAGTTGAGTGTATGATCTCAGAATGGTGATATAGTCGTAGACGTCGTAGTATTATGGGGCGTGCTTGTGCGCGGACACTATGAGAGTCAACTGAGGTCAACTGTATGGTGCCACAGACGACACGAACTATCCGCGCTGGCACATTGTTGCAGTCTCCACACACTGCACCTCATGACCACACGTGTCTCTCGTGCAACATTTAATGGCCACGTTGTTTATTATTTAATTCATCCAAGTTTTTTAATCTTACTCATACCCGTATATTCAGAAACGTGTCATAAATAATTGAACAAGGAAATCATTTTAATACGCAGCAATAAAAGCAAATGATCCGTTTTTACGAAGAAATTCGCAAACAAGAGCTCAATATTACATTCCTAACTTTGGTATTGTATTGTAAAACACACATAGGTAATTGAAACAAAGACTTCTAAGAAAGTTCACCTGATACTTAATTAGATACCTGTATTTCAATAGAAGGCAAATATGGCGTGATAATCATTTATAGATGGCTTTTAGTATTCAAATGCTCACCTTATTTCGGCCGGTATTCTTTGTTCGGACCTGATCTTATAATGAATTAAACAAGAGTCTTTGACGAGCTCCTAATCTACAATATTATATCATCGCTTTAATTATGTCAATGGCAGTTTCTTAGAAATGTTAATTGGTGTAATTGGCTAGTGCAAAGTACCTAATCTTTATGCTATTAACAAACTGAGAATTCCCCCTTTTAATGGTTGCGTGGACGAACAAATATGATATTTTTCAAATGGGGAATCCATTTCAAAAAGATTTTACTTTTACGATTTTCCTTAATTTTTTTAGCATGTATACCTAAGTAATGACAACATTTTTTAAATTATATTGGTCGTCAATATAATCGCCTTAACCTAGTCTTATCTTAATTTTCCTTTTATATCTATCTATTATAATACGCAAATACCTACTTATACATACATAATACCTAACACAAAGTGTGCGGTAAAAATAAAATCACTTTTAGCAAATTGGTTATTTATTTAAAATCGATGTGATAAGTAATTTTTCATGTAAATGTGGGCTCAATAAAAATCAACTCATGTGAATAAGTTTAAAATATAGTTTGACGTAGACATGTGTAAAAATGGTCAAGGGTGAGTGCGAACTGTCATGTAAAAGACCCGCGTGATAATTATTACCTACGCTTGGAAAATTCGTATATACAACTTAGAAAATTGTCACTAGGTAGACATAAAAATGTTCCCTTGTGTATTAGTCATAGCAAAATTGGAAACCTTTTTAGAAGACAGGCGAAAAGTAACCGCCTTACCACAAAAACTTTTAAACGTCAGTTTATGCCTTGTCTAAAAAAATGACAAATTATGACGTTGACATATGGTTCATTTTGCAGCCAAAATTTTATTAGACAAGTGTAAAACAGGGTTTAAAGTTTTTGTAGTAAGGCCCTTATACTTTAGTATGAGTATATTACATAGTATGACAAATCTGTCCGCAACTTTTATCTCATTAATTGAACCCTAAAACTGATACTCTATAAAATTCTTAGATTATTTATTTATAACAACGTGACAGTGATGAGTTACCTGCCGTGGCACAGAATTAATAACACATAGATAAAACTTATTTACGCGTCGTGGCGCCGAATCAGCGCCCATATATATTAGCTTTTCTAAACGGCTTGTTCCCATTTACCTCAAACACATTGTTTTCTGCTTGCAAAGTTTTCATACATTTCTTCCACTTGGGTCCAAAATTTTGTAGAACAAAATAAATTAATTAAAATATACCTTCAAATTCCTTCGACATGGATCCAAAAAAATGCTGCGTATCGTCAGCAAAATATCAAAATTACGACTCTGCACTTAAAATCTTATGGAGCTCAGGGGAAGGATTGTATTACTTATAAAAAAATGTTTTTTTGGTTTGGACTCGTTGGGAAGGAGTTTGTGGAGCAGATGGAAACAAGCCTTCTAAACCAGCTACCGGTATGATTCGAAATAGTTTGAAAGCTCATGTCTCAGTAATGGACTCATTTAGAATTCATTATAATTCGCCAAACGGTAGGCGAAGCTCATTAGAACCGCTAATAGCTAATAATATTTTATAACACGATTCTTGTGATGCGGTTTTTTAAGATTTTCGGTAGTCGTTTCAAGGATTTGTCAAGCACATTAGCAAGGTTTTTAAGTGCATCTATTAAGAAAAGTAATTAGGGAAACCGTTCGACTTTGAAAGGATGATTTTTGTTTCAATATCTAAACTGCATAATAGATGCAATTCGTTAATTGTTCAAATAATGCGGTAGCAGCAATTACAGGAACTACTAATTAATAACAACAATAAATAGACAGTTTCGGTAGCTATTACAGGTACATTAAAGAAACATGCTTATAATTTTCAAGGAAAATCATTAGTAATGGTTTGCCAAGTAGGATCTATTTAGCCGACAAGAAAATGGCTGTGCATTGTGCATGCAAAATTCTTTAGCTCATAAAAGAAACAATTAGGTATACCTACTACATATTTTTATGTTTTATAGGTATTTAGGCTTAAACCTGTTCGTGTAAATTTAAAATTTCACATCCCTCGTCCTTTCTAACTAACTCAGTATTTGATACGACAGTGCAGCATGTTGTCCGTTTCTGCCAATGCAACATGAAACTTTACATGTTACAATGTAAGACCAGTAACAGCAAATCCTCTTAACATTATAATTAGATACTTAGCAAACATTTTCTGTTTTTAAACATGTTTCTACACTTACCGGCACACTACAAACTTTTACTCGGCCGATAGTTTGTTCGGGCTCACAAATCAGTATGGAAATGAATGGTAGTACGCACAAAACAATGATCTAGGTATTATCTAATGATTTACTAAAAGTGATTTTATTTTTACCGCACACTTTGTATTAGGTATTATGTATGTATAAGTAGGTATTTGGCCTGCATCAGTACGATTAAAAACTTTAATTGGAAAAATATTTGCCAACACTGGGCTCAACTGCCAGCCTGTTTAGTCTGGAGTACTCTTAAAGTACGTAAGAGGTACGTAAACATGTCAAAAGTTTCTACTCGATATTGTGAATAAAGGTATCGATTTAGGTCGATCGAAGTTATTGAAAGCTTTTGTCAAGACCAAGTTTATGTTTTATGGGCTTATTGCAATATAGCCAGATGTTTTATTAGATCGTTTACTACTCCAAGCTGTATTTATTGCTAATGTTCATGTTGAATGCAAGTTTAATATGCGTAGGTGTAGTTTTCTTGTAGGGTAATTTTGTGTTGCGAATTTCCTGCAAAATGGGCTTTGAAAATACAAAAAAAAAAATAGCTATGCAAAATATTTAGCAAAATGTTCATATAGACTAAAATGTTTCTAGTGTTAACTGAAGGCTTTTTATGTAGGTAACACGTTAACACATATTTTTATATGCAAGTTCAATTAATGAATTTAAGAATTAATCATAAGAAGCACAGCGTAGACTCATTAGAAGCTTCGAAATACTTAATACAAGTCTAAACAGTCAAAAAAGGCACATATTTTAATCTAAACGCAAACAAGTAAATAGCTTTAGAATTTTCTTAAGCGCCTTTGCACTACGTGACTGTGCAAAGTTTACACGCGAAATTACAGTAGCAAGCGCTTGCCCCACTATACAAATTACACGACACTTAACCCAATAAATCAGTTGTACATACTGTTTACATAGCCCCACAGATTCTTACGTAGTTCTATTTCAATATTTGAACACCATCTGTTAATGTGTTCTAGAATTCTAATTTGTTAAATAAATATTGTTACTTCGAATACCTGCGGGTTGTTACTGATTGATGAAGATTAAACTTATTTTCTGGAATTCAAAACACTCCAGTTTCGAATCGGAAAATGGAGTAGCTAAATACTTAACAAGAAGCATTTATCTTCTAACTCCACAAAGTGTGGACTCATGTTAAAACGGTTCACGCCAATTAGAGTTCTCATGACAAAGAAAAATCACATAAAAACGAAACCCAAGACGTGACGTGTCGTTTAATTTCCTTTAATCCTATCTTGAACGCTAGACAAAAGGAGAACTGTCAATTACTGGGGGCATTTTATCCTGGGTATCATTGAAACACAGGAGGAACGTAATCTGCAGCTATTCCCGTCGGTCGTTGATCTAATTGAGCATTTGAGCGGTGCGTGCGTGCTAATGGACTAATTGCGTATATGAAGCCGTGAATTGGTGAGTCAACAGCAGGACGCGGCGGTCGTGGGAGGCAGACGGCGTGGCTCCGTCCACTCCGCTGGCATACTTCGTTATCGTAAAACGTGATTTAGACTTACTTTGATAGTAATCGATAGTAAGAATAGGCCTTGTTGTCTTGCTAGAGCTTTAAGCGCGGAGAGTCTAGCTTTTGTTGTGGGTAGTCAGTTTCTTATAAGAATCTTTATTCTGCTTTGATATTACTCTACATACCTAGAGGGATTCACTAAGAAGCAACGGTATATAGCACGTTAACACTTTATGACTTTGTCTGAAAAAATGAAGAAACGTTCAAATTATAAAACTCAATTACAAAAATCTGAACACCTGAATTGAATATAAACCAATAAGATTTATTGGACAGCTTGTTTAAAATGGAAAATAGTTGAATGTCATGAAGACATGAACTAAATAATAGGAATAACACCACCAGAATGAATGCTAAAAGCCTTGTAAGTTAATTACACTTCTTCCTATCTCGTTCCCAAATATCATTGCAATGTAGGGATTTATGCTTTATAGCAAGGCGATTGAAAGCTAATAAGCCCGTCGTGACTCGTGCCTAATACAGACTTGGCAACGTCATGTTATGGGTAATCCAAAGTGCTGGCAAAATGAAATACTTAATTAAGTTGTTCAGTGAAAAATATTTCATGAAAAAAATGCTCTATGTTGCAGAGCGATTGATGATTTTTGTTTATTACCTACGTCAAGATATTAAACTTTTATCTATACTTAACTGACAAGACATCTGGTTTTACAACAATCCATTATCAAAGCTTGGCATTAAAGAAGCGCCATGTCATCATCACACGTAATTAATTTACAGTTTGTAGTTGCTATTGTGAATATATTCTTAAAAACTAAGCAATTTATTGGTTTCCAAGACCAAATTGTTTTGAATCCAGGAGACCTCTGACTCTACCACTCATTTATTCTCTTTAACATCAATGTAAAGTTCAAACAGTTTGACAAATACTTAAAATTGATCATAAACTATCCATTAAGCCAACAAAATAAGAATTTCAACAAGTTTTAAGCAAAGTAACTTAGCAATGTTTAAAATCCAACGGCTAACGTCGCGATAGATTTAATATCAATTATTATTCTATATCTTCCGAATAAAAACTGGTATAAAGTGATTCTAACTTTCGCTACCGTCAAAATACCTCATATAACGGCTCCAAGCGACACGCGCCAAAAAAAGAACATCGGAACAGCATTATTTGCGCGTAGCGGCGCGCGCGCAACTCCGGTAGCCGCGGTGCGCGGTGCCCGGTAGCACTCAATAACTTGCCGAATTTCATGCTCACAATAATTATTGCGGTTAGGTCGTATTTATGAACACTCATACTTAATAATAATTGAGGTTTATTATCTTTCATAAAAACGCAGTTGTAGCGGTATCTCTTTTTGATTGCCTGTACAATACGAATGCACCAAACTTTTGTTTGTACTAAACTGATAGAATTTTGGCTATATAGGAAGCATCAGTATTTATGAGATAAACAAATTGTTGTATATAGTATTCATATTGTAACATTGCTGGTTGTTTAGTTAAGGCTGTTTTCATAAAATATTTCCCCTTGTTCGACCGACGGGAAGACTTTCATAAAAATGTAACGGTAATATCCGGATGGTTGTTTGATATTCTTCTCCGCTGTATAAATAATTGACTCACTGACGTGTGAGTTTACATTTGCTTCTAATAGTTTTATAGTTGTTACCTAGTTTTTATACTGGCGTTTGATTGCTTTAGGCAAATAATGTTTTACAATTGCGGTGAGACTCAAGTATCTTGCATAATTTACTAGTGTAAGGAATTTCGGACGTCATAAGTTTCTCCTAGGTCTCAATCAGTCAGTAAATTCTTTCTAATAAGTGCTAAAAACCCATCATCACAGCCAGGCCATAAATTTCCTCATAAAGAACGCCTTATAGCTTCAAGTCCGCGTTTTGCTCTAATAGGTATAATTAAATTATTATTATCCATAAATAGATTTATTGCTACAGTAATGGTTATTTGTATTTAAATTTTCAACATCGTTTATCATAGCACGACTTCACATCTCGACGTTATGAATAGCACTGTCCATTTCAGATAATATATAAGCGCAATAAATGCCCAGAGAAACTTGACCTATCACACTGTTACGTAAGACAAATCAAACATAACTGTGTTAATGTTACACCTGTTTCATAAAAATACAGTTGAGATACATCTGTGAAGGCACGTGGGTCAACATGCTCACCTGAAAGTCTCGGCGGCATTGTTCACGACACACTCATCGTAAAGACTCGCTGCTTGCGTTTTATCTTCGCAATATTTACTCAAGCACATCTCATTGTTATAACTTTTGTGGCAGCTGCGTCCTGCATAAGAGAAAGGTATAAAAACAACTACGCATCGCCCATTATCTGAAATACGTGAAAAAGACAACGGCCAACGTATTAGAGGAAGCGCCTAGTAAATGATAAGCTTTGTGGCTTCTTATCACTTCGACTGAGTTTGGTGAGTGACTAATGCTTTTATTTGGGGTCTAAAAGTTTACACTGTTTTGACAGTTCAGAAATAACTTTGAAAAGAATGTTAGCTGCAACGGTTACGTCACACTCACAATAGGGATTCTGGCTTCATTCCGCTTTGGACCAGTGAAATACCTATATACTTTAATAATATATTATATATCTATCTATAACATGTTTTTCTTAATTTGTAATCAAAAACATGTGCTTACGATAATGTAGAGTCACTTGGTAGACCATTTTGTAAGTAAAGTTTTTCAATATTAATTTCACGATTCTAGGAGCCATTTTGTTTATTCCCTGCAATTTTGGCGTAGCGCTCGTAGCACCGTAGGCCTAAAAATTTGAATAGTTTTATACGTAGATCGTAGCCCGTAGTCCGTAGTCATTGGTAATTTCTTTTCCTCATATATTTTCTTGTCTCATGGAAATTGTGTGACAACGTCGTATGTAGAGGTGCTACGCTCATTATTTCTGTTGAGGATGAATATACTGGACCGAAGTCGTTCGATGTTGCTCTGGTGTAGGAGGGGTGGTAAGTGTAGTTTGGGTGGTGGTATGAGCTGTGGAGTGTCTGGTATCGTGGGTGGTGGTGGTAGTGCGTGGTGAGGGTTGTTCCCGGAGTGCGGCAGTCATGTTGCGGAGGGCGGGGCGGGCAGGGCGCGCGGGGGCGGGGCGGGCACGCCCGCGCCGGCGCAGCGCGGGGCCGGCGACGCCGCCGCGTCTGCCGCGCCGGCCGCTCATTCGGGCCGCGAGCGCAGCGCCGCGAGCACGCGATGCGCGACACTGTAGCCCCGCACGCACGAGCGCGCGACCACTCCCGCGCGCCTGCCAGACACAGTGATGTTACCAAACTCCGCTGTTATGTGCCATCGGTTCGGTCGTGAACGAGTGCCACTCCATCTGTTTCCCAAGCGTTGACTGTGCGTTTGTTCGAGGATATCGCGGATTTTGCGTACCCGTCGACGTTGGATGCGTTAAAATTTCGGGTGAGTGAGAGAGGCGAGCGGTCGTGCGCCCGCGGCCGGTTTGACCGCATTATTTTCGAAATACGTACGCCGCAATCCGGTCGACCGCGCTAGAACGATCAAAACATTATAACAAAAACATATAAATTCGGTGACGTTAATGTATTTTTCCAGATCAGCCAGTATTTTCGTGGTCTTGAGCACTTTCACAAAAAGTTGTTTTTGTTTAAATGTGTGTTTGTTTGTTTGTTTTGCCGTATTTAAGGATGGAATATTGTTGTTGGTCTGAAGTTTTCAGAAAGTTGTTTAGTAATAATGTGTAGAGTGAAGCTGAGCTCAGTTTCAGCAAACAATCGGGAGTCTATAATGTGTTGCGAGCTAAACAGCGCGTACAGTTAGTCGCAGCAGCACGAGACGCATCCCGTTGATGTCTTTTACTGAACGCTTTTGGAAAGTGCTTGAGCGATATAACCATGTTTATATTTGGTGTTTGTGTAACATCACATGTGATTTTGGTTTCTCTTCATTTTAATATGGTGTGTATCTAAAAATATGCATTTTTAACTTAAACATTTTACTGTTTTGTATCGAACGACTAGCAACGTGTATTAGTGATAGTGTAACGGCGCTTTAGATAAGCAAACAAAGTAAATACTACCTAACTAAATTGCAGAATTCATTGATATTTAGCTTTTGTAGAGGTTGTCACTCATCTACATTTAAATGTTTCGCGTCACATGGTCACCTGTATGTTGATAATCCCCACCACCTGCTACGTCGTAGAGATGTTTCGTTGAGGCAATCAATTCTCAAAGTTTAATTGACTTATTTACGTTTAGGAAATTGGGTTAGATTCAGAAATTCTCTTTTGATCTTTACATAATTAAATTGGTTCAATTTGTTACAAATGCTAAGATAAATGTTTGTTGTTTCTGGTTGCATTCGCATAATCTCTGGTTTCTTTCAGTGTTAGGATTTTCGCTTGTAAATTACCGGGACGAAAACACTCTTGTATACAGATGCGCGGAAATTCCAAAAGAGTAAACAAATGAATCGATAAGATTATAAACAGCTGTGTTGTGGTCGGCGATGTTGTGCGAACATTCAAGCGTTACTTGATATCTTTGTAACTCTACGTTGTTTCTATACTGTGCAAATTAATTTTCATTTCATGTAATATGTGATAATTTATTGTCTGGATTTTCTAAAATGCTCGGTTTACTAAAATCAAAAATTATTGTTTTTATATTTTACATATTTTTAAATATTGTATTATTTTCATATTTTAATGTCAACTAAAACAACCCTTTACGCTTCGGGTTCAATAAAATGACCTCCAAAAAATCGGAAACTGCTTGAAACCGCTTAAAAATTATCTAGAGGTAGAGATAAAAAAATGAAAATGCCGGTGAAAATATTCGAGTGATAAGGAAGGTGCATGACCTATGACGTGGGATCATCATCGCCAGGGGGCGTGTCCTAGATCTCAAATAAAAATAGTCATCATCGGCATCCACTATCAGTCATCGTTTGTCTCTGGTCGGCAACGTGCGCGTTTATCTGATACCCTCTTAATGAACAACTTGTACGCCCATGTTTACTCAATCTTTCTCATTAATCAATAATTGCTCGACCATAAAAATTAACAAACAATTTTCCTCAATTTAAAATACTACAGTGAACTATCCGATGTTTAATCAAAACAATAATTCGTTTAAAATTTCGAAATTAAATTGAAAGATATCGGAACTCGGTAGGTACCAAGTTACTATACATAAGTTTGTACAGTTTTACTTAAATGTGACAAGTGGTTGAAACTCGCTTCTCCACTTGTGCGCGCTGACCGGTACATGTTCTACTCAATTGAATTAAATATGCATGAGTATATTACAATGTATGTTAGTGCATTCATTAGAAGTACACCTAGAGATAAAACGACTGCCGGTTGGACACAGTGTTAGCCTTTGTTGGATAACCAATTACTAGTAAAATGCATCAGTGTTGTAAGTTCCTTGGAAATTCTTACTCAGTTTGATTAGAGACAAGTCAACGTGCTGCCTTTGTAATCTACCATAATTATAGAAATCTCTACACGGTATAGAAACGCAACTTCTCTCCGCTCATAATGTAGCTTTGTTATAACCTATCATTCTAATGATGTCGTTTATTGACTAGTATTTAATATATTAAACCTCTATCTAGATGCATTCTGACTACATAAGTGCGTGCAGCTTCCAGCATCACTAGTGATTTTCAATTAAATTGAAATCATGAATCATGTTGTTTTTTAAAGTTCTGTATACTTTTAAACACTATTTTTAACAATATTTTCTATAAACAACAAAAAGTTTACATATTCTGCTTTCAGTGTGTATTAGTCATCATGTATTTATTTATTTTTTCATCTTTACAGGTGGGTCGAGGAGAATTATGCGTGGGGCGTGCGCATGCGCGGTGGTGTGCGCGCTGGTGGCGCTGTGCGCGTGCGCGGGGCTGGACGAGCGCACGCGCGGCGCGGCCGAGCGGCAGCTGCTGGCGCTGCTGGGGCTGCCGCGCCGGCCCGCGCGCCGCGCCGCGCCGCCGCCCGTGCCGCGCGCCATGCGCCTGCTGTACGAGGCCGACGGCGCCATCCCCGCCGCCGCCGCCAACACGGCGCGCTCCTACCACCACACTCCCACCGAGCTCGACCAGCGCTTCCCGGCCGAGCACCGCTTCCGGCTCTACTTCAACCTGAGCGGCATCCCCGGCGACGAGCTGGCGCGGGGAGCCGACCTCACCTTCCAACGAGTCGACGGCGTCACGGGCGCCCAGCGGCTGCTCCTGTACGATGTAGTGCGGCCGGGCCGTCGCGGCAAGACGGCGCCTATCTTGCGGCTCCTCGACTCAGTACCGTTGAGGGCCGGTAAAGGCGTCGTCACGGCGGACGCGCTCGGCGCCGCGCGGCGGTGGCTCTCGGAGCCTAAACATAATCATGGACTATTAGTGCGTGTGTTAGAAGAGGGTGGGCAAAATGTAGACGCTAAACAACCTCATGTGAGAGTGCGGAGACGTGCGACGGAAGAAGACGAGGAGTGGAACACGCGGCAACCACTGCTGCTGCTGTACACGGAGGACGCGCGCGCCCGCGCCGCGCGGGAGAGCGGCGAGACGCGCCTGGTGCGCAACAAGCGCGCGGCGGCGGGCCGGCGCGGCCACCGCGCGCACCACCGCCGCAAGGAGGCTCGCGAGATCTGCCAGCGCCGGCCGCTCTACGTGGATTTCGCGGAGGTCGGCTGGAGCGACTGGATCGTGGCGCCGCACGGCTACGAGGCGTATTACTGCCAGGGCGACTGTCCGTTCCCCCTGGCCGACCACCTCAACGGCACGAACCACGCTATCGTGCAGACTCTCGTGAACTCAGTGAATCCGGCCGCGGTGCCGAAAGCGTGCTGTGTACCGACGCAGCTCTCCTCTATTTCCATGTTGTATATGGATGAACTAAATAATGTGGTGCTCAAAAACTATCAGGACATGATGGTGACGGGGTGCGGCTGCCGATGACGAAGGCGCCCCCCACGCCCAGTGCGGACCTAGTGATAACTCGTGGACCCAGTGTACATATAGTGACGGCCTCGAACATTGTACATACTTATTTGTGTATATATTCGTGTAATTATTATTTTATTAAAATGCAGATGTAATAAATGATGTAATTTTAAATTGTATCTGACTATTTATTAATTATTATAATTATAACCCTGGGGAAAAATAATGATCAAACTATAAATTAAGGTAGATAGATATCATTAAAAATTTGTACTGTTGGGGATTTGACTGGACAGATAAATTGATAAATCCCTTTAGAATTCACACGATCAAGTATCAAGTATCGAACCTCATAGTATGAGAAGATAAAATCATCAAACCGTAAATGTATCGAAGGATCTATACTGTATTGCCAAAAGCTCTTACAACATTTGTCCACCATACAAGTCATACACAAGTACAAACAAAAGCACAAGAAGAGCATTGTTTACAAGTCACCTTCAGAACAACCTGAATGCGCTTCAGTTCCCCTTAGCCGAGCCTAAGGCTTGTTATGTTAAGCCTACAAACGCCGGATATAAAGGTCATGTTCAAGTTAGTCAAAACGCTTGGGGTCATCTAGAGGTTCGTGTCACACTAACCTCGACGCAAGGTTGCGATGAATGAAACACATACAAACATGCCAATGTTACCGTATGCTCGCAAACGCATGGTGTACGTTACATGGTTATAGAAATAAAACTTTATTTGGACTGAAACATAAAATGTTGAACTTTGCTAGTTTCCCGGTGTCGGGATCTGAAAGTATAAACTAACATTCGTCTAAGCAGCTCAAAACTTAGATAAAGGGTTTATAAAAAAAGGTGTCTCAACTCAAGTCACTTGTTAAGGTATGCCTAAGGTAGCCTGCCATGACTTGTTCATCATAATAATGCTACCAAGAAACGCAAAAAATGGGAGAATGGGAGAAGAAGAAACTCGACGTATCAATTAGCAAACGTTATGGGAGATAACTGAGGGAAATACTCTCAAGTAGAGTCATAAAGTGAATGATCAAAAACGCGGTTCCCTAAGCCCTAGTTGCTGAAGATTCCGCATCTGCGACGCCTATATCCCTTCTTTCAAAAAGAGGCAAGGCGTAAGCTTAGAAGTAGTTTTTCTTTCAGTGATAAAAAACCAGAAGGCTACAGCTTCCAAATACTTGCTTGATACCCAAGTAGATAAGTTATTTTTAATCTAAACCACAACAACACTATAAAAAAGCACATTGAAACATTTACATCAAGCAATGACAACTTAATTATTCATATCGATCATTTATAACGATCTAATGCTAGACTTCCGCTCGGAAGTTTGTCAGCTCTAACTGGATGCCATTGAACCACTGTTACTAACCTCCCGACGCACCTAGACATATCATTATGATACTAAAGTACCCACCGTGTTAGATACTACACACTACTTAATTCGTTACTAAAAATAACTCCACCTAAATGGATCACAAACGTGATCTGCAGCACATAAACAAAATGTTTCGAAGTCTTCAAGCCTGAATCACTGGATACATAATAATTTAATTGTCTAAGAGTGTAGAGTTTATTCTCGGACACTCCGTATGCCGTATGCATTCGGGGCCGCATTCCTCCGAGGAAATTCATCTAGTTGAATTGTATAAGGTTAGCGAGGCGCATGACGCGTGCGCTCGAGCCTTTCTTTTCTCATGGTATCCTCTTGCAATTTAAGTCCGCATCCAACTTTAAATTACTGTCTATATGTACATAGGTCGTCGTAAATATCGTAAGTAACATAATTTCATGCTCTACATTCAGCCTAAAATATCGTGTTTAGCTTATAAAGTTGTCTGAAAAGAATGTCAGAGATAATATTTAAAGTGGATTCCATTTAGAGTGTGGCGGGCAGGTCTCCGAATTTGAAATATTTCGTCACAAGGCGGCTATATATCATGTTTTTGCCTGGACGCAGGAATGCGCGGCCGTATAATTTGGCCGGCCACCCGGCAACTGTGCGTCTGCCGCGCCACCCGCCCTACGTCTATATTATCAGTAGATAAATTCAAGCTTTGTCTTTGCCTCGTATTTCGTCCTCTCGAGATTTTGCTTTTGTTTTTTTTCGTTCGCTTTGGACGGCAACAAAAAACTGAGTGGAGGCGAACGAAGTGGGTATAATTTATTTTATAGTCGGCTCGCTCGTAACTCGGCGGTGGACGGCTGGACGCCGATTTATCCCCATCTCGGCGTAATTAACGTAAATGGATTGGTGAGCGTCGGTGGCTGTGCGCGCCCGCCTCGGCATCGGCGGCGCTCCTCCCTGCTCATCAGCAGCAGCCGAGCCAATCCGCAGAGGGCAGCGGGTGCCTCCAGATAATACCTCGTGTGATCCGGCTTAATCCAATTAGAGTTTTTCAAACCGCAAGCCGAATAAGATACGAAAATCGTTTGTTGATTACGTACGCTCGGTTCCCAAGGAGCGCGACGACTTATCCCTAAGGGATTTATAATTGTTTTGCATTCTTGCACGGGTATAAAAACAAAAGGGCGAGGTACGGGCCCCCCGCGCTGCAGACCAGACTAAAGTCTGACAACTTGCATTCCCTTGAGACAAAAAGCTACAAATGAATTGGAGCGAGCTTTCGACTCGGCCTCACGTGGAAAGTGATTGCTTTTGTTTGGAGAATCTACTTATCTATACATTGTTTGAAGCTTTTGATTTTTTACTGATAACTATTTGTAAATCTAATTATCAAGGATTGTACCAATTTACATAAAAACAATATTCAATTAAGTATATGGGCTTTTAAAGGTTTTCACTATGATTTAAAATGATGAGGTTCCTAAATACTAAATTATCTTTTTATTTACTTTGAGGAAAAACCTTTAGCAATATAAAAGGTTTCTGAAGTATCATACATAAGATTTCCAAAATGCCTCACCATCAAAGCCGTTGGTGAAATAGGCTCTACCTACATAAGTACAATTTTACAATTGATGAAAAATAGGCTGCGGCTATACCTCTTCCATCGGTTCAAACGAGATGTTATGACGAGGTCATGGTATCGATACCAACAACTTCATCATTGATAATAGCTATCAAAAGCTCATTTCGCATAATAGCTAGCAGGTGTGCTATATTGCACAGTATCGCGAAATTGTTTTGGTTTACAATGTTTTTTTGTGCAAAAGTAATAAAGTAATATAAAGAAAAAACCAGTTTAATTTGTGCATGCTTGGAATATTTTAGAGGAGGCGTGCGGTCGATGGCCGTGCCGCGGCCGCGAGACTCCGGCGCAGCACGCCGCACCCCGCCCTGCACAGGTACCTTATCTTATCAACTGCACACTCAACACACGGATACCATCTGGCCACACGCCGACACAATCAAACTGCAAGCTTTTATTACCTACTTTCATACACTTTTTGACGGTTTAGCTTATCTTAATCTCAAGCACTTTACCCAGAATTTCTTACATAAGACGCAATTGTATTATCATTTAAGTTGTAAACATATTTAAAAACAACAGTCACGTATCTTAGTGGCAACCCTGACAAGTAATATGTGTTACGTTCAAATTATAACAGCGCGTAATCTGTCTTCATTCCTCGGCTCATTTCGAATTTTCAGAATTCTTGTTCATTTAAATGAAAAAGAAGACGGCGTGAAATATTTAACACGTACCAGTGACTTGTTTGCGTTTCGAATTTGAGCATCGGAGCGCATCTCGCTACCATCAGTTTGTCTGTCCATCACACTTTCGACCTTTCCCCCCGATGCTGAAGGTTCAAAAAGGAATATAATTATTTTGTCGATGTAAAAAATAATATAGTCGCGTGCCGCGGAACTCGCACGCCTCGCGTTTTGTTTGTCTCGTACGCACCTCAATCACAATCGACTTTCACCATAAGGGCAACGTCACATGGACCATAGTCATATTACACATGTTGAGCCGAGCAATACGAATGTGAGAGCACGGTATAATTTCTTATAAATTACATTGGTATGCAAAGTTATTTTAATCAGACACCTAGTGTGAAGTGGGCTTTATCGTCAAGTGCAGTTTGTAAAGCGTGTCACTCAAGCATTACAGCTATCACGCTGAGCTGAGCTTTTGATGTACGCCCTTAGCTCGGCTGTTGTACAGTTTAATCATCCCGTTACAACATTGTAGCGAGCTTTTCTGGAATGGTGTTTAATAAACGTCATTAATCACCTCCATTTGGTAAATGTTTATAAATACGTTCACATTTGTTATAAACAATCGTTCGAAGTTTAATTGAAGTGTAAAATGACCAAAAAGTTGAAATTGTTATGTGAGAGTGCAGCTGTAGAGAACAGTTACATGTGAAGCGAAAATAAAGTTAATAAGCGTGGATGGTAATCCCACTAGTGGTGTAGTTGTCACGTGTCGGTATAACGGTGATGACATATTTAACCGGCCAGCCGGCCCCGCGATGCATGCTACGGCGCATCTCTCCGAGTGGTCGCGACAACACTAAACGAGTATTTTGTCACCACTATAAATGCAATGTAACATGTAATTCTATACAAGACACGTAAACGTGCCCAATACCTGCAATCTCACTGTTTTCGCACATACAATAGCTGGAAAAGCTTTTTTATGAGTTAGTGGAAAGTAGTTAATAGAGATAAATGAAAGAAAATCGTGTAATTCATAAAATACTTGACATAGTGGTTTACTTTAATATCAATTCATACGCAGCCACACCAATTTGATGAAACTATCAAAATAATTGTATACTTGCTCAATTTAAAACTGTTGTTTAAAACGCAACTCTAGAAATAGCCTTACTACACTAAACTAAAATGAAGCCTCATTTCTAAGCGATTTTCTTCCGTGTTTTCCTAGTTCATAAAAAAACTGGCGTGCATACAAATTGGGCCACTTTTTTTATTGCGAATATGAGCTTTAGTGTAAATATTGACGTTCCGCAAATATACGTAAGAGAAGAATTCTAGTTCACAAGATGTTGAATAGAAATTAGCACCTTATCGTACTTATTAGCTACTTACTGGTCTTTTGTTCGCTCGTAACAACTTAACAGACTCGTTTCAGACTTATTAACCGATCGTGTTAAGTTTCTTGTACAAGCTAAAACCATATAATACACGAGCTTATATCAACGTGTTAGCAACAGCCGTAAAGTACATTCATTATGTAGGTATAAGTATGTTAGCCTCATTGGCAGTTCAAATGTATCTATGTAACTGTCACATAATGAACACCGTGCAATGCACTGACTCGAAATAGATTGAATACTAAACGAGCACTTTTTATTCTATGAGTTTGTCTTTAAAGAATCTATAAATAAAGTCCGCAACCTTACTGTAGGTACGTTACCTAACTTGAGCACTACAACTCAAAAAAGGTTCGTAATAAAAGTTTTACATGCTGGCAATTCTTTTTAGTTTCCATATTACAGGCAACTAAGACATTCGAAATTTGAAAATGGTTTTATTTTCCAATTATGGGTTTTGATTCGCGGGTATCGCGGCTGCTGTGTACGCTAGACAGACATAAACAGCAATTTATTTCTGGCAACGAACCCGCGTCCTTGGCGCCGACCTTATTGCGCAACACCGGTTTCGAAATGCGCACACGCACCGTCTATGTGTACCTATGTGCTTCGCTTATTACTGCCGATGATACATAATTTAATACTTGATCTAGGCAAGGTGAGATAGACATATCTATGGAATGACAAAAAAGTCTCCAAAGAATTTTCGTACTTAGTTAATTGTACCTATCCCTGTAATCCAGACTATCCTTAAAGATTACCATAATGTACCAAATCAGCCTAACAAACCATATAATCTCAAAATTGATAGATTCCCTTTAAAATCAAGCAGAACTAACGGCCTAAATTCTATATACGTACCCACTTTACAACACACATAAGCTTGTATGTGAATATGTAGAGGTGTGTATGTGTGAGTGTAGTGAAAAAACTATCAAAACAAGTTGCCAGGTGCGAGTAGGCACAAGTGAAAAACAAATTGTGTTGGCACTTACGTATTGTTTTCAAGACAGATTTTTTCTAGTAAGAGTATGAACCTCCAATCGTAGAGGTAAGAACTTTTGGAGGAGGTAGTTTAACTACCAAAACGAAAAGTACCGTTTCCAAAAAGTTTTGCATTTGTTTAAGTAAGAACTTCTGCTGAAGTCCTTTTGGTAAAAACGGGTGCAAATTATCAAAATGTCATCAATCTTAGTAACTGGACGTCCGGGAAGGACGTTAGTTTTGGATACATTGCGCAAAATTCGTGATTAGTAAGTAAAATATGTCAAAAATGCCACATCCACATATCTAAAACCAGGTGTTTATGGATGCGCGTGACGGTGGTCGAGTGAAAGTGGCAGCCAGCCTCTTGTCTCCGTCGAGCGAAGGCCGACCACAACCAGACCGCTCCGACCGCGCTACGTAAATAATATCCACACAAAAACTGTTGCACTAATGCTAAACTAATTCATCATATATTATATTATTAATTAGTTCCTTTTTGTTAGATTTGAAGATATTTCTTGCAACTTTAAAGTTAGCAGGAAATCTAACATGTATTTATGATCAGTACATATTTAGTTTATCTTGGGTTCCTCTTAACGGCAAAGTTGAGAGACACTTTTCTGTTTAGTGGAATTCAAGCTTAAGGAAAACTTCATACAACAAACTACCCGCTAAATACCTACGTAAATGTGAATTCAGGTACATAATAAAATAACGTCAACGTACATTAGAAAATGGAACGGGGTGGAAATTGGCTACATGTCTGTGTTTGTAAGAAATGAATATAAGGAAGTACTTACTTATAAATAGCTAAATAATATATACGAAATATCTACAGATTATTGTAGTAAGTTATTATTAAAAAAAAACATGATTTGTTTTTTTTTGCTTATAATCGTGAAGAGCACGTTTTTCTGGTGGAAAATCACCTGTGGGCGTAGTGGTAGTATCAGACTTCTGCAGACTATTAAATCTACCTTTGTTCATTCAGGAGTCTTGTATTTGAGGCATGAGCATTCAAACAATCCGTAGCAAGTGAAGAGCACACCTAACTTATGAAAATACAGCATACTTCTATGTATATTGGTCCAAAAGACTTTCCACTGACGGAAACCTTAAAATGTTTAAATTATCTTTGATGCGATGTTTCATGTGCAAACATCGTGGAAGACGCCGCGGGCACAAGCTAGTTTTCTATATTCTAAAACCCCAGGCCATTGCACTTTACTCAGAACCGTTTACAATAAGCTTTACCTATTATTTTATTTAAAAAAATCTCTCCAGTGATCGATGTTCCAAATTCTTATCGAGGAATTCAAAATGCCATCTGTTTCATTATCGTCCATCAGTCGTCGCTTCATCGAGTGTGAAACACTGTTGATTTATTATGCTTTACACTCGCTTTGGCTTAATTATGTATGGTCAATAACGATCAGCCTAAAATACCACCATACATTGGCATAACCTTGCCGACCGGCCGACATTCTGACACTGTGTTAGGCCGCCAACGCGCAAACAATTTTTTTCTACTATTACCGTTATTAAAGTGGTAATAAATTGGTTTGACGATGCTATTTACTGCTATATTTGCATTGATTAAATCAGAAAAATATTTGTCCAAAATTCTTGTGTAGGTATGAAATGAGCTGTCGTAGTATGAGAATGAAATTGGATTTTTGTTTGGTTGAATGCAATAACAGGCAGTTATTTATTATTTGGTATTATATGTAAGTCATTAGTTTCTAGTTATAGAATCCGGATGTAAATAAATCTTGTGGCAAAAGCTTCGTTCGCAATGATGTGTGGTGCGGCGGGCGCGCGCTCTACAATTACCGGCGTGGCCAGCGGGGCATTCCTCGCAGCGCTCAGCCTAATTAGTTCAGCCGCGATGAGCCTTTGTCTGACAGTTCACCTTGCCCAGTTTTTACGACTGCCAACCATTCGCATATTTGACCTCTCAGTTAAGGACGGCCCTTTTTGCTTTTGCCACAAAAAATGCAGTCATGCGATGAATTATAATCTATAGCATCTAAGTATCAACGGTATGTTAGACTATAGATAGTCAATTCTTGACATGAAAAATCATAATGCAAAGCTTAAGTATGCATAGCATAAAGGTGAATAGGCGGGTCCGAGGACGATGACATCGAATAATGATTTACGGATGAAAAAACACCACACATTTATTCGATGAGCGAAAAAATCAATCACATTTTATCTTTTAAGTCGAGATATGTATGAGTATATTAGGGCGCGACTAATGTGTTGGAACGGAGAGCGGTGAACAAGAACTAGTCGCTGAGCAAACATGTCGTGTGTGTCGTGGTGAGTCCGAGTGTTTGCCGACGAGCGCGGCGGCTGCCGACATCTGAACACTGTTACGTAAACATGTCCAACACATAGTGCACAAACACCGGCTGCACTGATCATTCAAAATAATATTTATTCAACTACTGCCAGGCTAGCGCGCCACCTCGCACGCTCCACACTAACGGAGTCGAAAAACTCGCACCTACCAGGTGTGTTTGCCATTACGCTGGCAATTGTAACTATTCTCGTTATGCACATACATAAAGACATTACGGAAAATTATTTACAAAGATGCTGCGCAAAAAGCAGGTAAACAATATATTATTGGGTGTAGTATAGCTACTAAGTATTGTGTACTAGAATAATGTCTTTAGTACTATAGAATCGTAGATAAATGCATAGCGCACTGCTACGAGCCAAGAGCACTAATAGAGAGGTGACACTTCGTTGTCTGCATAAGTTAGCGATAGATATAATGGAAGGATCCAACAAGTATTTTAATTGCTGATACATTTTCGGTACCTATACATTTCTGAAATCTTCAAATTAACAAAATTCAGAATGTTGTAGCAAACTGGAACATAGAATAGCTGGACCCTTAATTGTATAAAGACGAAAGCAAAGTCTTTTGACTACCTAAGTCCAACTAGAGGTATGAACTTCGTAGGCAGAATACCAAAGTATCAAACGAAAGGCATGTCGCATGTGAAGATGCTTATTCTATGTGGAAGGTACGGTCTGGTTTATAAATAGCTTGCGGCGCGGGCAGGTGCAGGGCTCTCAGACGGGCGGACGCCGCGCGCTCCGCTTCCGCGAATCACCTCGCAGAATATCTGAGCACGCTTGATCATGCAGCCTCACCGCCTCACCTATATCTCCGTCACGGCTCACGTATACCCCCGGGACGTACAATGTACATGTCAGTCCGTTACTGAGGCAGTACCGACCTTCTAACAGAGCTGTGGTGAACGGTTAACCCTATTCTTCGTGAACATTGAGGAATGGTGCCTAGGCTTCACTTTATAGGTACTTACGATGTCTTTGTCGTTTAACCTAAAGCATTAATGATGTATGCGTACTCCTCAGATCATCGCCGAGAAGATACGTCTTCTCTTATTTACTTAAACCAAGTACGCTTTGAGGGAGTGGCGCAGTACCTAGTAATGTTCAGCCAGGTGTGCTCATACATTTCAACCATTTAAACTATAATGGCCTCGTATCTAATCCTTATTTTAATAAACACGATACCTATAAATGTCAATAATAAACGATCGCTTCGAGATATCATATTTCGAAAATTAATGATAAAATATTGATTCTCGTTCGCTGAGCTTAGATCGTAGAAAAAAGGATGAAATCTTATACCGATGTTTTAGTTAATTAATAACAATTTGATTCTTTCCTTTGGCCGCGTGTTCCGAAGCTTACGTCATGAGAACTTTATTATACAGATGATTTGGCAGCGGAACGGATTAATTAAATGGGGGATCACAAAACAAAACCATTTAAAAGTTATTTTGCCTACCGTCATTATTGTGGAGTTTATTTTTTGTTATGACCAGAGGCTGTTGTAATTTGCATGAAATAGAAGTTAAGTTTTCAAGAACGAAGCCTGAAAAACCTGAAAGGTAAACAAGCAACTTTTTCTATACTGCGAGCTTACTTCTCACACGAACATCGCATCGGAAAATGCGTCTCATTGCTTTTCAAGTTATTTATGCGAAGGAGAGCATGTGCTGAGAAAAAGCTTAGCTGATATTTATACATCTAAATATAAGTGCTGTGGGTGTACAGTAATAAAGCCGCTTGCGATGCTGGCTGGCTGCAGTCGCGATAGATTGCTGGAAACAGAAAAACATCAACGATACGTATAAATGGAATCCCGATGCAGTCCGACTGCACCCGATGCGCGGACATTATAAATAAATATTGCTTTAGAGTCCCATCCGCGTTCCTTCACAAGTAAAAAAGGGTATCGGTAACGGTTGAAAAACTTACAGAATTATATAAATTTCATTTAAGTTCTTGTTCAAGTCGAGTTCTGTCAGTAGAGTGAAATACAGAATGCTCGGTCGTAGAACCAAAAAAAAAATCATCGTAGAGATGATACGGAATCAATGAATTGATCATTAATTTTGCCGTAGTTGGTGTTTTGTTAAAGTTTCATCCGAAACTTATAATTCTTTAACCGATTAGTTTAATCTTCCTCGGGATATTTCTGTTAAACATTATCTAAACTGCCATTATTTATTTTCAAAGTTGGACACTAAAAGCTTTTGTCGGTCCTATATATGTCGAAGGTTCAATATGAGCACTAAATATCTGGGTAAAGATATTAATATCTGCCGATGTCTACCTGATAAGTGGAAGGAGTTTGTGAAAAACGGCTTCAGGATAAAAAGGTCGAGTGGTAAATAATGTTTGGATGGGAATAATGATAGGCGGTCGGTAGACGATAGGGCGCCGCGAGGTGACGCCGCGCCGCCTGCCGAGTGGCGCGCGCGCACACACACGGCGCGCCACACCGCTCAACTTTGAACTGAGCAACATTGTGGCGCGCGCGCTTATCGCGCTCCACTTTACTCTACTATACCATACATCTTATAAAGAAAGCGACACAGTGGACGCCTGATTTGAAATTAACACCTCATTATTTAATTAAGAAGTCAACTGTCACCAAACATAAATACCACTAAATAAGTATCGAACAATTAAGAAATCATTACGCAAGACAAAGTGCAATGATAAGTTGATATCGCATTACAGCCCTGTTGGGTTGCATAAGCGAGCAGTGCTGGACGCGTGGCGCGGCCGTAGTCCCCGCGTACCGTCCCACCTGCGCCCGCGCACCACCGCCACTTGCGTCATTTACAACTTTAAAATAATAAAACTGGTTTTGATTGTGATCTATAGGATGGTGTATCACGATTAATGTCCCAAGCAGCGCACCTGGCAGTCCGACCCCGTGCTGTCACGAACTCACGACACTTGATACCGTGTAACCTGAAGCTTTTGATGTTTGTACAACATTAAATCCATATTCATATCACAATGGCATTAACCAACTAGTTTACTGCCCGAATCTGACATAATCGTTCTTAATTATGTATCCAACTTGATCACTATCGGCCATGTTGAACATGTTAATGACAATTAATATAGAGATGACGACTGATTTTTCTGAGCTGCAACTTGTTTTTAAGTAGGTTACGTTTTGATAGAACATTATTGGTATATTTCAAACCGTAATGTAAATATTCAAGAATACTATTTAATGCAAAAAAAGGCGTCAACATTCATGAAAGACATTTCACAACAATGAACCTTCGTTTTCTTTTAGACATTCATAAAAACGAAGGATTTTACACATGATTAATTCTCAGTTGATTTTCCATACACGTACAGTTCATACATATGAGCGGAGTGATATTTTTTTAAACAAAGAAGACAACGACGGAGCAACGACCTGCCCTTATTTGGACAAGTCAACATATCGACTCCGGCTTTATGAACTGCTGCCTGAACCCAGATAGCTCACCTGGACCTGTACAAATATAATAATAAAAAGATCGCCTTCTTTTATTAATAACAATGTAAACTGATACCCGTTGTTTTTAGGTGATCGTTTAAATATTAAAATTAAAAACTAGTCAAAAAATTATGAATCGATATTTCTGGAAAATATTAAAAACTGCTTAGTTTGGTCTATTATCGTAGTTGACGTGAGCCTCGTCAGGTGCCCAGGTGTAGCAGCAACCTGTTCCATGTCAGTATCATGTTACACTAGGTTTCACATTAGGAAATATATACGACGGCTCATATGACTACTGACTGTTAATTATTGTTTTATTGACGAGATAAATTATTATAATTATTAATCGGTTCCGAGAATGTACTGCAAAACAAGATGATTCATCCACGTTTATTTCGCCGTGGCCCGCGCAGATGTGCGCCCGCGCCACGGGGAGTGTTGATTAAATTAAGTGACATTTCATTTTAATTCACCGACATAAATCTCGGACATTACGAGAGCCATTATCGTAGCTCGCAGGTGCCGCGCCCCGCTAATAAGCCAAAGGTCTCACACGATAAACGAACTGACACAATGTCTGAGGGCAGTCGACTTGTCGCCGATTATCATAAACTTATTGCTATTGTGCACTCGCTCTCTATACGTAAACAAAGTTAAGTAACCTTATATCAATCGTTTATTGTTGTTTTCATCGATTTTATGTAATCGTAAGCAAAATGTGATGTAAGTTCGCAATCATAATAAACAAATACTAAAGCTAAAATAGCACGTCAATAGAGAAGTCTTCGATAACGATCCCGTGAAAGTTTTCGATATTCTGAGAGAAAAATAAAATCTTTTATACAAAAAAAAAATCCAACATTCTCTAAAGTATACGTAAAGTGTCATCGGCCATTGCTTGTGACGTGTATGGGGAAGTACTCCCATGAAGTATCTATTTAACTGATGATTAATCGATAGTAATTAAAAGTTCCACGTACCAGCAATCAGAACGCAATGAATATTAGATTTAATAAAATAACTGGTGTATTTACTCAATGCGTCGTAAAACTAGATATTAATCCAACAACTTAATTACAAGCTATTTGCCTAGGAATAGAGAAACCGTCAGTTGTTTTAATATCGATAAATAAGTTGGTGTATATCGGTGCAGCGCAGGTCATAAAACGTGCTGCTTGTGTGTGGCGACCCTTACGTGCCTCAGATGGTACGCACCCAGTCGCTGTCACTTTTATGCGTCCACTTCATATATTTCCATGTATATTGTTTGTCAATATGCTGCATTTGCATAAGCGAGCCGGAGGAAATATTACGAGGTAGATACCGAGTAGGTACGAATGTGGCCAGTCCGCGGTGCGTTTCCATTTTGCAATACAATCAACGCTATGATACGTAAGGCGGTACCACACCTTATTATCATAAGTATTTACGAGCGCGGTAAACCAACACATTTATGTGTTTGTACTTAACGCATTGAAGATTAGGCACGGCCGTTAATCGTTCAGCTATAACAACCATTAAATGATGCATTAGCTGATTTATGTTGTATTTACTAATAGCGTTGAGTTAGTACGCTTGCCCTGTCGAGCGCCATCGAGACATCTCGGTACTTAGCAGTCGTGTTCTAAGTAAAGGCATGCGTAGCGTTAGAAGGGTTAACAGGAGATTTATCTTTGTCCATAAAACTAATTGCTCGATTGCCTATTGTAATTGAAACGTCGCATTATCTGATGAAACAGATTTACGATCAATCAAACTGAACAAATTATGATAGTTCTTTATGTTAGAATAGTGGAATTTATTTAATTAACTTGAACTATACAACACGGGGGCACCATTTATAAAACGTCATGCAAGATAATATTCTCGACATTTCACAGCATCAGTAGATGAAAGCTCTACACAATAAAAGTTAAATGAACGAGTGTTAATTATACGTCAAACTATAGTCTATTAAAAACTACTTTTTAGTGCCGACACTTTACCTACTTATAACTTACGTGGAAATGTAATTTGCGAATGAAACTTTCCTCTTCTTATAACTGTGATTAATTCACAATCTTTCCGTGTGAGACCTACCTTTGCTATTTCAAGGTATAGTAATTAAAAGGTATAATTGCTCTATGTCAGGTTAAGAAACTACGGCATTCAGAATCAAATCCTGTGAATGATTTATAAAATATTGATGTTAATTTAGGACTCAAAAATATGTGTCTACAAAGTGCCTATAATTTATTTTCTATAAGTTACATACTTTAAAACCATTTTTTACATATGTTCATAAAATGATATTTAAGCACTTATAAATTCCGTAGCTACGTCGTAGTCTTTTTGTAGCCGTGTAAGAGTCTGTTCGTAGCCATGGCGTAGCGACGTCGTAGTCGTGGCGTAGTGATGTCGTAGTGGTGTCGTAGAAGTAGCGTGGCTCTATGGTAGTATTGTCGTTGGCATGGCGTAGCAGTGTCGAAATTACTTTATGAGTGGTTTCATAACCAATTTTATAGTCACACAGCTATTAGGCATTGTGCATCTATGAAATCAAAATACAGACTTTTTAGTTTTTAACTTAAAACGTTACTAATATAGTATATGAATATGAAATATGTATATGAAAAATATTGCATCTGCTCACACCTAACTAACATTTAGGTCATGTACTCTCATTCCATACCGTTATCCGACCAGCGAACCGTATTCCTATTAAATAACAGTATTATATAAAATACGTTATGCTTTCAATTGCTGAACATTTCTACATTTATGACAGATTGCCAACCACATATTAATTGCTCGAGGCTTAATGAACACATCAGTTCTGATAATGTACCTACTAAATGGGCAAGCTTCACGTCAATAGGGGAAGAGATCGTTTAGCTTGGCTTACAAAAGAAATGTGCAGTGGTGTTGCAGCGGAGGCAGCGGTGTGGTGCGGCTAGGTCACGCATGCGCAGTGCAGTAGCCGACCTTGCGGCGCGCGGGCGCGGGCGTCTCAAGTTGCGCCCACATTTCTGCCGCTCGCCGCGCGTGCGGTTCAATCCCGCGACGGAATGCCTCCATCCGATAGCTTCGACTAACATTTGATATACTCTCGACGACATTTCTCACATGCCATACACGCAGTCAATGTAACTGTACGAGAATCAATTGATTTCGTGTCACTGCGAAGAATCGATGAGATCCTACTCGACTTTCTTGGAAAGTCTGAGCATCTGTTGCAGCTAGGTGCATGAGAAGCTGTGTCCCGCTTACACTAGCTCTTGTAGACATATCATGATTTTCTTGCTGTTTACCAAGGCAGCTCTAAACGAATATAAATTATTTGAATTAGATTATAAAGTATAATGAGATCTAATCTTAGCATAGATCTCATTATATTCGTGGCATAACTTGAACGATTTAGTTTGAAAATTACTTTCAATAATACGCTTATAATGGATTGCTTTGTTCAATTGACGCTATTTCACACATAAGGAGCGTTTGACGTAATTAGATAATTAAATCTATAATTAAGTATTTAATCTGCGAACTCGTATTTGTCTTGATCTTGCCGCCTTGTAAGCAAGATAATCGAGTTGTGACGTTACGTTATTTATCATCAGCTGCGGAAGCAATGGAAATATTGACAGTAAACACGACTATACATTCTGAGATATGTAAAGGGCCGCACACGTCCGCAGGCAGTGCGAGTATGTAGGCCTGCGGAGATACTGCGCCAAACACGTGCGCATGACACCAATCCCTATCTGACAAATACAACTATTAAAATTTATGTATCCACTTCTATTAATACCGCAGATACTGGATGTAATAGCGTGGTTCGCATGATATACGGTGGCGTTTACACGTCCCCCGACAACGCGCGCTGCTCTAATTGAAACCTAAGCCTGCGAGCGAGATCTTTGAATATTCTATTGCTGTTTAACGAAGTATAATTAGACAAACGCCTAATACCTCGTAGTTAATATGCCAGGTTAGAGCCCGCGTAGATCCTAATAGGCGTCGCCGAGTGAGCCTGAATTGTTAACGACCTGCTAATGCCGTCCATTTCATTAACGCCGGCGGTGACATCATTATTGTCGAAGGATAAGGAAATACTTAGTCCGATTGCGATATACTATTCAAATAGTGTGAGAAAATATACCCTTCCCAGCATTACAGGTGCTCATTTACCTATAGAACTAATTACCATTGCAAATGATAAGCCTCTGAGATATGCATGCTTTTACTAAAAATATACCGACCGTTAAGTAAAATGTAAGTGGTGCTTTAGTTCTGAGTATTTGCATCTATTTTTAGTCCGGATTGTTGGTCGGGCTCGTAACCACAGGCGATAAATAATGCAAATAGAGCTTTTTGCATTGACATAGTATCTTAACTGGAAGCAACTCCCGATAAATTGTAAGGCGAGCCTAGTGTTGCAGCGAACACAAGTGAACTATAATGTTCTAAGTATGTAAGTAATTACGGCCTGGCTCCGTGGCATGGAGTTACCGTTTCCAAAGTAAAATAGATTAATGATAAACGCATATAGCATCGAATCGCATCGTCACTTGGTACTTCTATTCAATTGTATTCATTTATTGTGTGAGGTCTTGTTTGAACATTGTCCTTTCCACATTTATTATCATCATGTCAATTTATGTCAATTTATATAAAACAAAACAAATTAATAAATTATGATCGAACAGTAGAAATGGGAATTTATACATATCTTATATCAATAACAAACCATATTAAATATGGGCAAACCAGATTGGAAATAACAGAGATTAAAGTAGATCAAACTGCTAACTTTAAATTGCATCAAGTGTCACTTCAAAAAGTTTATATCTCGTAGTGCACGTTAGTAACTTTTCCTCAGTTAAATGGAAGTTAAAGCAGCCTTACAAGATCGGGCGGCGCGCCAGGTAAGGCAACTTACATGAAAAACTCACCTTACTCGCTGACACGTAAGCCTCGTTGGAATCTATCGGCTGACAAATTCAGCCACCTTTTAACAGGTAGGTGATCGCACCGCTACGGCTTACTTGAGATAACTTGTGTTTTAAAGGCCCCAAAACAGAGGTCTAACGATCGATCATTAGGACTTATTTGTTTTTTGACGTTGACGGGACACCGACAGGGTTAGTAGTGGACGCGTTTTTGTTATTATCTATGGGTTGCATCAGGCCATTCGTCATGCTGTCAGTGGGACAGGGCCCAACGAGACAATCAAAGTGACCGCTTGATAACGGAGCTTGGTGACGCTCCACACGTTCCCACTGCTGCTCCGGCACTTCTAGCGTGAGATCTGCATGACGTCATCTCAGAGCTGTTTCATCATTGTTTCAATGTGATGAACCCATGAACTGCGGAACTTAAGAAACTTTCCGCGGTGTGCTGATCTCTTTGATTTTTCATAAGAATGAAAGTTTGGTTTTGGTCATCCTTCCAACGTACGAACTCATTGATCATCCGAGTATTGATAACCTATTTCATGATCTGTGTGAAGTATTCGGAAACAATTATTCCCGAATAGTTCGCACGGCCAAGAATTTTAATTTAATCACAATGAACAAGCAGTTTGAGTCGTGATCCATAAATCATTGCGAGCCAGTTCATCTTAGTCTCAACTAGGAATAAAATGTGCATATTATGTAAAACTACATTATATGCATAATGTAATACCTATGTTCCAAGTGAACTTTGTACCGATGACTGGACTGGTTAGCACAGATCAATTAGTGGTCACCCGGTACCTATATGCCTATAGGATTGATACAGCATGTTCGGCCCTTTTACGTTACTACAAAATATTACACTACGCAGGCACTCTTGGGAACCACTTTTAAATGGCCCAAAGGCAACATTCCAATGACTCCATAAATATTTAAGAAAACCTTAAGTCCATATAAACTCTGATTAATGTTGATTCAACTTTGTAATCGAACCTCAAGTAGTTGTCGTTTTAAAATCATAATCCAAACGGTTGTAGCTGACACTGGAATATTTGCAGAAATAATAACTTATTGACGTGGACCCGTCGACGGGACCAGTATCTGCTCTACCACATAAATACATACTGATATTAACTCGAACGTTCCGCAATACCCTTATGTGCTCTTAATACAAGGCAATAACGGCTATAATTGTTTGAGAACGTGATTGTCAAACAGCAAAGTTAAGTTTGTATTGGCGTACGTAAGATTATCGAAGGCAAGTTTTGCATACCGCAGGCCACTACCATAAAATACAATACATTACGAGCGAGCCAGCAGCTACCGCGTTACGTGATACGCGCCTCTAAAAGAATATCAATGAATATCAATAACTATTAGACACTTTCTTATTAATTGAGCAACTGCTCGAGATCTCATTTTACGCATAATGTTAAACGTTGTGCAATTGTTTTGTTGGTTATACTCACGTTATATCACTAAAAGGTCCTGCATTACACAATGCTGGATATTCACATAAAACACGTAGTAACGACGATGTTTGTCAGAAATACCACAATAACTAGTGAAATCCGCTTCGACCCCGATAAGTTACATTTTGTATCTGATAATAACTATTTCAAAATGCCATAAAATTAATTTACAGAATGTCTTTCCGAGGTAATATTAACCCTAAACCGCCTATAAGGTCCAAATGATACGTGTCCGATAGAAATGAAATGACATTTGATTACTCTCATTCATCGGCGACATCATAAACGACACAAACTCCGTCCTAAAACATTGTTATCAGTGTTCCCACTCTAATCTTAAGGCAATAAAATTTCGATGGACCAAGAAAAACGGGGCAGCTCGATAACCATAAATTTGGGCCGAAACGGATGGGACAAATTTTTATAATGGGCCTCCCCCATTTGGGCGCTGAGTCGCGTTAATGACAACCTAACAGTTTGTTTTAACATCATTATAGGAGCGTATCGGGCATTCCATCACAGGTACCTGCGAGCACACCCGGGCGCGTACGCATGTCTCGACTCCCAGCTTGATACATGCACCGATTATTGTCATTCTCTTACCGATGCCAAGCGATTGTAATCTTGCCGACTCAATTCGATAGCGCTGTGTTAATTAATTACATTCCTAAAAAAATATCAAGTTAAATACAAATGCTGTAAGTGCGATCACATTCTGATAGTCAGGGTTCCCTATTTTAATTATAGGTTTAAGCCATGTTGTTGTGATTTTATGGGTGTAACTACATAGGTATTTACATCTAGTTCTTAGGATTGAGAAGACATTGAAAAAATCCAAACCTCCTGAGATTAACTAATTGGTAGAAAGATGCAACAGTTGTTGAACCTATTTAAGTAACGAGTTTTCAATGAGGAAGTGATGCATTTAACACAAATTTTAACCATTAACATGTATTCAGAGCTTTTCATCCTTTTCAACTTAACACATTCTATGTTGACATTTCATTTTAACAAATAAAGACTGTTTTTTCGATACGAACAGAGAACCCAAAAAACGGTAACTGCCACTAATTAGAAACGGCCATTAAAATATTCCATTTTTTTATGTTCATTCCGACTGTCGTTCTCAATTATGTCGTTGACCTTTCGGTATTTATGCATAGGACAACAGGAATTACATACTTGAAAAATGTTGTATGTTACAATTTCACGGTGGAAATGTTCAGGTATTTAGGTAGGCGAAGGGTTGGCTGAAGGTAGTAGCGGCATCCCACAGCAATACATATATCCCGGGGACAGCTACACGCATTCACAATTACCTTATCTCGGTGTGAGCCGGCTCCTGACATCACGCGACAAATATTCCTGATCATCGCCCAACGATCCACCGCGCGATTTATATCAACCACAGTTACTAGTCCAACTAATATCTGCATCACTTAGGAATCCGCTTTCACTTATCAAACTAACACATTTGCATTTACAGTTTTCCTCGTATTTTCCACATCGCTATATGATTTCATTAAAATACCAAGGGAAATTACTCATGTTAATATTGCGAAACGCACATTTTGATAAGCACCACGTAATATCTATAAATACATTTTCCTTTAAAAGCAGCAGAATTAGCATTAGGCTATAAAAAGACAATGGGGTGCTCTGCTATCGGAAATAAAACTAAAAGGCTCAGTTTTTAATTGATTTTAGGCTCACAGAACGTAAGGTAGGAAATTGACATTTCAATAGCAAAAAAGAAGACTAACGTGGTACAGTCACAACCAAAGTGATTTAGCGCAGTCGCAGACAGGCGCGGTTCCCATGGGAAAGCGCCCGCAAATATTGACACTAAGGCAACATGTTTATATGCACTTAATGCATCGCTCACCTTTTTATATTTTATTTGTTCTGAGCGCGCGAGGCAGACGAAACGTCGGCCTCAGGTTTAAGTTGTTTTTCTCGTAATTTTGTTTAACAGGTAGTGTCTAATGCAAGTTATAAAAATGTTATTTTAGCTCACGAAACATGTGATAGACACGTTTTTAATACTCAACTATTGACAGTTCAAATTACGATAAGTTTCTCGCAGACATTGTGGTTCCATTGTAGCGACGGTTACAAACTACCTAAGAAAATCAATTAATTTTTAGGCCTCAATCGGGACCGGATACGCCCAAATTACCAACCGCAAAATACTTACAAGAAATGGTGAAACTCGGAAACCAACTATTAAAACAATAAATAGAAATGGCTGGCATTTAATTAGTTTTTCTTCTAGTCGGCTGACTATGACACCGAATCGTAATAATAACAGGTGTGACCACAATTAGGTTTTTCATTTTATCGGTTTACTCAGGGAAAAATGGTGCAAACTTTATTTAAGTTTATGTTAGTACAACAACGATTTTGTTATACATATTTATAAAAGCTAGTATTGTTTAAACAGTAAAGTAATATCTACTTGTTTAAGTTAGAGTAGATGTTAGTAGGTAGAGTATGGCTCGAAATGGAAATGTGAAAACTTACAACTTATTGTAGCAATGAATGATGATTCCTACCAATGAATGATTTTTTTGTAGACAAGGTTGTAATTCTATGGGAATAATAGGAAAAACTAAGAAAGAGGTAAAAATGATTACGAGACGAGTTTTTCTTTTAATCGTACCACTTTTTAATTTAAAAATCAGAATTAAAACAAAGTCTCAGCGTGTCTCAGACGGTGTAACTGCAGTCGTTTTGCGGTCAAAATAATGGTTCGAAATTACGTGTTATGTCCTTGGTTGTCCATGTGGGAATGCGCAACATGGTGCGTCACGTCCCCCTAATTACGTGTCCAAGTGGATGCACAAATTATAGGCTGCGTGTGACGCTCTGGAACAAGCCAGCATCCTCCAATGGAATGCCTTTGATACGTTTTGGCCTAATCATTTCGTGTGAGACAAAACCACCGGCGATTTTTTACATGATTTATTGATTCACTTAGACCCTCATTTTTTCGAAGTAGATTCCATTTCAAATGTCTTTTTTTACGACCCAAGCATATAATATAGGAGACGGAAAAAATATCGTACCTTTATTTAATGACTGGCGAAACTTTGACGAATCATACCACGCAAACGCCATTTAATGGATTTTTATTACATCATTTGAATACCAATAATATTGTTGGGTGATTTTCTCATCTCGGCCGAGGATATGGAAGGAATGTGTAATGGCAATAATTAGATAACAACATAAGCTCTCAAGTTATTAGAGTCAACGAGGAGCGGCGCGCTTTGAGCCGCCAACTTGTTAACACTTGTACGTTAACGTTATCTCTTTTTATTTTATTCCCGACTTTAAAATACATCCCCTATTAGGTAAACCATAAAAGAAAAAAAAACATCTCATTCCTTATACTTTATAATACTTTATATTCAAGTCAAAACATATTCATTATTCCATGACATGGAATGTTCAAAACATAAAAGTAGGCAGCGTTTATAAAAATACATTTCAAAACATACAATCGAGAATATTTTATGTTTAAGACATCAAAATCAATTATTATTCCCCAACTGGACCTATCCTTTGGGTTATTTATCATTATGATCTCGATCACAAAAGGACAACAACTCGGAATAACTTATTTAGAGTGTGCACACGAGTTTATGTCTTATGGCGTAAGCCGAGGTGCGGGTATCGTTTGGCCGGTGCGCGCGATGCTCCCAGCGATTTCGATTTGGGATACATGAAAGCGTGCAAAGGATTTGGACTGTTTACGACTACGTGGGTGGTTGTGGGCGTGGCATCCTCCATCCTTATTCCTCTAAGCACATTTTCATATCTCCATCTCAGCCGCGGCCGCTCCCACAGGACCTTTCTTGTTAAGGTATTTTTTGTTCCTCTCAGCTTGCTTTATGGAATGGTCAGGCGAGCAAATATTTACTCACGATTTTGAAAATCTTGTTTTCATACTACCAGTGCTTAACGTATAGATGATGACTGGTCACTTTACGGGGATTAGGACCCTTTTTAACATTGTATGCAGCTTTTATGTAAAACATATAAACGAAACGGATTATGTTCTTAAAGAGTTCAGTTTATTGTTCTCGTAATTCAATGATTGTAGGAGGAAATTATTTTGTGGATACTTGATACGCAATTAAGAGATATAAATGATGATACACAGCATCTTTACAAGGCTATCGGCAGAAGGAATTCGAGAATAGTTTCCTGACGCTGTCTTATTAAACTTTATTTCCCACAGTAACATTTTATATGTGTTATAGATGTGTGTGTATATAAATTTTTATTTCCCTTAATTGAAAAACACTTAGGCAGTTTGGGTAGGTGTTGGAGACTCGGCGGCATGGACCAAAGGCTGTTCGGACCTCACGCGCGCCCTCTGCCGACGATAAAGAAATTATCCGCTTTCGAACATCTTTCGTACTAACGACCGCCAATCGGGCGCACGGAGCCTAATTGGTAGGTACCGACGGTACCTATCGAACCGAAGCCTTAAGAACATAATTACGAGTCACTATGTCTTAATACGTTTTGTGCTAGAGATAAACCATTTTCCTCGTGAAAATGCCCTTGTAATAGCCGTAATAGCGAAGAGAAAAACTCGCGTAGAAAAGATTTCAACGCGCTCTGAAGCCATTTATTGTTTTAAGTTTTATCGAGTGTATTATACCTATTACATAGGATAGTCATTTTGTTCTATTGCATTTCTATTGAAATATAATCGTTTTGAAATAATGACTAAAACTTTTAAATAAAAAGTAATAATAAAGTAGTATTGTCTTGGTAACCTGTTCGTAGATGTGTTTGAACTCCAACGTACAGGTACACACTTGAATCAAATTAGCAGAACCAATAATACCACATCTCATATTCAATGAAAGGTACATTACCGTACTCCATTATACTCAACAATACCCGTTGAAAAGGCTTATTAGCGATTGTGAATAGGGCCATGTAAAAAACATTGACTCACTAAAAGGGTAGCATGAATCATGCGACGTAAACCGCTATTTCATAACGTTTTACTGATAACTCGATAACGTTATGAGAACATCAATTGTGTACAAAATAAAAGCACAGTAACACCGCTCTTACAATAAAGCACTTAATTTTAAGCCTACTATTTTAGACCTAAATGTTGGAGTGAAACAATTGGTTTGTATAAAGATAAAAGCAAATAGTTCTAAGTACAGAAGCTTGTCTGCGATGCCGCTGGCGCTTGCAGGACAATGGCGATTATCTAACGCTCAGACGAATACAAACAGCACGACATTACACCGCAGTGAAAAAATTGACAGCGGCGCTAAGGGAAAGTCAACAGGTATACAAAAACCCACAAAGTTTGAAGATAACGCAAACACGAACTTTGTGAAATATTCGGCGTACGGTACCCTTTTGTGTTGCACCACATTGTTCCGCACTGGTCCTGTTACATTTCTGAACATGACATCATAGCTCGCGTGACAATTCCTCTCACACACCAATATTATTTTTATTAATAAAAACCCCGAATTATCAATTTAACACTTCTTGCTATCAAAATAAACTTTAAATTCCAAGCAAAACCGCAAACTGAAAATTGACCCGAGAAATTATTTCTACTAATCGTATTTACCTACATTTGTCTTTAAATAAAGTCGACCGATGTTCAAACTTTACACTACACGGCAAACAATACACCTAATTATTAAGTAAACTCAACTTAAAATAATTAAACAAGCTAAAACATGTGTGCACATCGATTAAAATCTGCGTTTACACAATACATATTGACGGCATACCAGTGACATGACGCACCGTGATTATTTCGAGACAATTCTGTCGGGGTGTGAGGCGGGGTAGCTCAAGGCACTATTTCACCTGTTCTATTAAATCTTTTGAGTCCAAAACTTAGCGCCACCATAAAAAATGTACCGACGGAAGTAAGCTTACAAAGCAAATGCCAGCGAACAAAAAGTTCATGAAAAAAACTGCATAATGCGGTGGAGAGGCATTGTGGCGGTGTGGCCACTCGACCGCTCTTGTAAAATTTATAACAGCTCTATTTTGTTTACCTGCTTGACTCAGCTTTATATTGTGCAGTAATTGGAGGCATTTGACGATGACTTATTAATTTATTGACCATAGTTTCGCTTCAGTTTTTATAGAGGTGCTAAAACGTTCGCTCGCTTTTGTTTTGTTTATGTAGGTAGACGTTTTTATGCAACGACAATTTTTACTTTTTATTGCATTATTGTTTACGAGATGACGTAATTTATTTCTGTTGTCTATTGGATAATGTTAAATAACAATTGCGTAGCGAGAGTATTTATGTCAAATGAAGTTATCTCATACATCAGTATTGTTCCAACAAGCAAGTTGCTGTTTCGATTATGATAAATTAGCATGTGTAATAGCAGGTATGGAAATTATTACCTAAATACCTTCATTTACTGGGAAAAGTTTCTAAACGGACCCCATAAAGATTAAAACATAAACTCTAAAAAAGAAGATTAAACTGAGATTTTCCAATAATAACCTAATTGATTGCCAACAACATACGGAAGAACAATAAACAAATAAAACAATCACATTCTAGCACACACAGGACACACAGCAAGCTATCAGCCAAAAAATTATAAAGTCTGTACCATATATCTTGTCAAGTGGTGCGTGCTAAGGCAAACCTTCACACAAGACTAAATTGTTACTATTTGCTTATGTATGTCAGTGCTGAGAGTCACGTGTTCACTGTTACCAGGGGCGCGATTCTGCTAGTTAATAACGTCACAGTTGGATAACAATTGAATCTCAACAGCAGTTTTATTCTTAGCGAACGTCTGCTACTAAATATAAGATCTATCTTAAATTCCAATGACATTTCATTGGTTTGCTATCGGTCTGCCATTTGGTCTATCGGGTAGTCTGCTCTACAATCATAATATACTGCAATCGTAAATCATTTGCAGAAAATATGATTCATTATTGAATAACAGAAAATGATAAAAACATTTATTTAAAAAATAATTGCGGAATGCCACTTACGTTGCAATCGTAATTGAGTCTTAGTTGGATATCAATCGTATGTCGCTTAGGTAAAATTAGCAGAATCAAGCCCCAGCTCGCGTGGCTGGCGCATAATATCCTGGATTGGTGCCCACTTGGCTCGTCCCTGGACATCGCTTTCTACACTAAATATAGCTTCTTACACAGTCTTGCATAAACATGTCCTTACAAGCACTCGCTCGCTAAGACGTCTTTAAATATCTCTAGGAGTTGAGCACTTTGAAATATGTGTAAAAATTAAAAGCGTTCAGCACTCTTTCATTTTGGTCTTATACATTTTTTCTGGTAGGTACATTTTATTAATGATTGCATTTTTCTCAAAATACATGTATCAGTGTAGTTTTGGAGTAGATGTAGTAAAAGTAGTAGTATGTAATTAAAAGATTAAGAATAAGAAGATTTAGAATACTAAGATTTTTAACTTGTACAAAGGGCGAATTATCTTTTTCAGGTTGCATGGTCATTCAATCGAGGGCTTTGCTATATAATGAGACCTGAAAAGGCTTCTGAAAACCATAATGGATATCAGGCTAGCGTAAACTAAGAAACTGCTTTACTGGATGATCACCGACGCAACTTTTATTCATTCTCAAAAGAAAATTATATTGAAGCTCAATTTTGTGTAGTTATTTCAAATGAAGTGATTAGTGAGCCATGTATTTGCCGTCATAATAACTTTAAACAGTTCGGTGCAGCGCTGTGGGTAAGAACGCTCTACACTCGCTGTTACTCCCGGTACTTACATCGTATTTGATACCGGGATAATTTTGATTAAGTAATTTAAGATGATAAATTATCATACATATCATACACCTACACTTAATAGCTAAAATGAAATTAAAAATAATAATTTAAAAAATTGCATCGAAAAAATCCTCCTCATCGCCCAACGGGAGCGTACCCAAATGGCTGGCGGCATTGCCATGTTGAATGACAATGCTTAATTTTTGATCAAAATAAAAACAAACCCTTGGGTAACTTCTTAATAATGCCTGGATAAATAAGTGCGCTAAAACTGACGTAAGAATATATAAGTACAACGAAAGAAAATAAGTTAATTGAGAATGGTGTACATTCTTTCATTCTGATGTTCTTTGTCTAATGAACATGTACTAATGAAGTAATGAGAACTACATAAAATAAAAAGTAGAGCTTCAAATGGTTTTAAAAACGATGTATGAACTTACAGTATCATGGAAGTATCATAAATAATACTTTATGACTCAATAATTCTGCTTTTATTGGCAATAATAGTTTTGGCTTTTATTATTTTAAATAACCATTAAAAATATATAAATGTATTCAGCTACACTCATTTTAAATTAATATATGAATATGTCAGCAAGTTTTTAAACCACCTAGTAAAATTCGCAATTTCTGCATGAACGCAAAAAATACCCATTTAAATTAATATACATGAACGAAAAGGTCATAATTTGTTAATGTTTGTTAATCATTTCATCATAATGTAAAACCAAGTCGCTTCCCGTCGCTCTAACTAAGTATGTATTATATTTTTGTCATTATGACTACTTTTGTGATTGCAATAATATAAACACCTGTCGCAGCTAGAACCCATTAAAAACTATAAAACTAAATTCAAGGTAGCTTCCGTAGTTTCACATTACTTTCTGAATTATTTAAATTGTTTTTTCATTGAGGACACAATAACGTGATACTTAATCTTCAGCCAAACACAAGAAAAAGTCCGCCTTGAATAAATAACCAGCAAATGGATATCCAATGCCTCTACGTAAACGGGAGTAAACTTCACAGCAGCCTATCAGCGGGCTGTGATTCTGTAGGAATTTGTGCCTTCACTAAATGATTATTACCTTTGTTTTGTTTTTCACCCGCGCCTCCACTCGTAATCTTTGAACATTATTATGAGCTTTATGCTGTGGGAGTCTGCAGCTCGGACCGAGAAGCCATAGACTCATGAATTATATCGTGACGGAACCAGAAGCATTCCCAATTTATGTGTTTTCAAGTCTATGGGAAAGTAGGACCCCACAAGCTCTAATACTACAAACAAAATAAATATACCATTAGAACAAATCATAAACTTTGATTACTACCTAATTCGTTCGTTTGAAATAATGCTCGAGAGTAATGGAGCAATTAAAATATCTTTACCCGTGACTGCGGTCTACTTATTGATGCCAAGAAAACGCCTCGAGCGAAAATAAATTTCTAGTTTCTTCAACGAAGTCGGGAATAATACCAAGCTGATTATCATAAATCGGAAATAAGCAGAACCTGATGCTTCAGGCTACCTGGCCCTAAATAGAAATGATCGCATAAACCACCAAACAGTATTTTAATACTCAGAGAACACAGCAACAACTCGTTATTTCGGTTAAAATCTCGTGCATGTATTCTCATGTATTGATACATACTAAATAGTATCAGTTGCATTTCCACATCGTGTGAGCAGCGCTGTCGCCCGCGTGTCTCGTACTACTTACGCCTGTGACCTTCACCAAAACATGTCAAAATGTCGGAGTACGACGCGACACCTTCTGCATGGCAATTACATAACGCTGACAAACACTGGCGCCCCGCGGCTCCGGCGACTGCGAGGCGGCAATGGATGTGTGACACACGAAATGTGTTATTCAAATGGTATGCGTGGTACAGCACACGATTCAGGTTCTCTACGGCACCTGTAGACGAATGTGCCATTTACATTGTAATGCACGCGCACTGCTTCCAACCAGTTCGATTAGGAGGGGAATGCTGTCCACATCACATATCTAATACTCGGCTTACAGATAAACTGCTATTGTTCACTATTTTTAGATACCTGCAGAGGTAAATGATTGGGCAGGTATGGGTTTATACAACAAAGGCGCGTGTATAGTAGTTTTAAAAAGAAGAGTAATCAATAGATACGATTAAACGTAATTAAATCATTTGGCTGAGGTATATGTATCGTATAATGGTCGTATTTAATTGGTATAATTGTGCGATGTGTATGTATATGACAGCAGCGAGCCATGTGTACAGGTACTTACGTGATTGATCCCGGCGTGGGGGGAGTGGGGAATGCGCTGGCGCAGCGGCAGTGACCGCTGCAGCCAGGTGCGTGCGGCCATCGACACCATAAAATTAATAACCCGTCGAGCCTCCTAACCAATGCACTCTTGAGAATCATGCGCACTTCACGCGAGTATGGGGCTCGCAATGAAAAAATGACAATTCTGTAATCTGTATTATGTGGATAAACGAAGTATCCAATACGGCCTTATTGAAATACTCTAGAACGTAGTCAGACAGATACACATTGTGTATTCTGTAGACACGAAATCGACATTATCATCAATCTTTCATGAGTTTTTTTTACTGAAGTTATATCATGCGTGCGATAAAAACACCAAGAAAATGATTTTCCCTGTATGAATTGTCTCTTAGGCTGTCATTACATTGAACTAATGAGGATTTCTCAGAGCTATGTCTGATTCCAGTTGCCATTGATATTTTTTCTATGGATGCTTTTTACTTTATTACAGTATTTAAAAATAAAACTTAAGCTTTTCTAAGGCATTGCACACATTATCTTGATGTATGAGATGCGACTGAAATAGTAATGGAAAAATGGTTCAGCACTTAGAATAGAAGCAGTACTACTAATTTAGAAGCTAACTTTAACTAAATTAAACGGATGGTTAAATGGATTATAAGAATGGCATAATTATCCTAAGATGACAATGATATAATAGGAGCAGCTTTTTATTCTTATCCAGATAACTGTTAAAATTAACAGGAATCTACATGGAGCTCTAGACAATTTAATTAAGTATCTCCATTTCTGAAACATATTTTTCTTTTATGTGCAATTCAGCAGTACGTGTAAAACTACGTACACCGTCGAAATGTGAGTGAAGTATTCGTACAAAATTAAATAAAGTCGTAAAAGCTTTCTATCCATAGAGCGTTAAAAGGTTTACACAATTTATAGTACACATAAAAAACTTCATTCGTTCTCTCACATATTGAATTATCATAAATTAATCCTTTCAACGTATTAGTGTTCATTCAGGGGAGATGTTAGATTCGTATTTAATGGCGGTGGAGGATGTGACGGCAGGCCGTGCGCAGACGCAGCGCCGCGGCCGGGGGAGGGAGGAGGCGGCCTCCGTCGAGACGGTGAGTCTGCCTGATAAAGGAGGATTTTATCCGCTCGATTTAGCATGAAATTGGAACACAAAGTGAATAAAGCCACAAGATTGTAAACATTACGAGGTTCCCTTTTTTTATTGCAGACATTCGGCTTATTTACGGTTCTCTTTTTATTGGTCACCGGTGTCTGCTTGGAACCCTCTATTTATTACCTTGTTAAACTCTAGTTAACGAACTGATCGCTCAGTACCAGTTCGGTGCTTGCGATGCACTTAATTGGAAATTTATCGCTTTACCCCAACTGAGCTTAATTGATTCGCGGTGTACGCGACTGTAAACTGCCTGAAAAACGGGCCTTGACTATTTCACCTTCAATTAATCATGAAAATTTAAGTGGACAGTAAGTTTTGGAGTGAAGTTAAAGTGATCGTTAACGCGGGTGTAAGTCTGCGGCGCGAGTCGTTCCCACGCGAGAGGGTAACGTCGGATCCGCCGGAATGAATGACTCACTAAACTCAAAGCTCCATTTCCACAAGTCATAGTGCAATTAATAATATGCGGCATCCTGTCGAATTATCTCTCGTCGTGGCAGGGGTCCGGGCGGCTTTAATTTACCACAATGGAAGTTGGTTCTGAGAAGCGTTCGCCGGCGAGGCGGGCCGATTCTTCGACGAAAACAAACAGAAAATAATTATCATAAAGATGAAGAGCGGCCGCTCGAGGCTCGCCGCTGCTAATGGGGGCCCACCTGGCAGCCAGGGCTCTCCTCGCGTGTGTGCGCTCTACCTACGGGCCCACGCATTCCTGCCGCAGACCAGCGCACTCACGTCCCGGCTAACTAATAAACACATGATTGGTTTTTGATTGCGCCCGGTACTATCTGCTCATGTTTAGGGATATCTCAGGCGTCCATGGCAACGCGTTCCGAACTTGCATCCGTTGAAATCTCAATACATGCCTACGTAACCTTAACACTTATTACTGTTTACTGTAGAGAAAGTTCGATGCGGGAACTTTCAATTTTAATCAACGGCTAAACTACGTTATTTTTAGCGCTTATGTCATGTTATATCAAAATATGAGTCTCTATAGTAATCTAAGTAGTTTATCTTCTGACGCTACGACGTAGGTAAGCAAGGATCTTGTAGACACTACGCACGCTTATTTTTAAATCCATGTTTAAATAGTTTTGTTTAATTAACTTAAAACAAAACCCACATTACAGCTTTCGATTACATACTTTTAGTTTTCTAAGCTATGTTAAGAATGTCCTAAGGCAAATTGAAAACGACTTCTTCATAGTTTGCTGATGACGTTAAAAAAACAAAACATATGTACTTACACAGATTTCTTAATTAGTCACAGCATAATCGGATGATATGTTCCTGTTACCATAATCAACAATTCCCACACGTATTACATGACATTAAAAAGGTTTTTCTCAGAGAATAGCTGAGCTTACTGTTTACACCACTTTCAATTGTTTTATTCAAAAAGGTAATTTCCTTTATAGTTAGCGCTACTGACAGAAGCTCGAGACAGCTAATGTGTCCCTAGTCTTTGTTCTCCCTGGCGCCTATATTGTTCATGTTTACAGTTAACATTAGAAACGGTTTCACTGATAATAGTTCTGCATATTGTTTTATCTACAGAAGCAACCTTCATGCATTTCCTAGGAGTCACAGGCTAACAGTTTTGCGATCTTTTTATTTTTGGGAACCAACATTTTTATCTCATTATTCAGAAGTGTGGTTACGGTACTTTCACTAAACAAATGAAGCAAAAGATTGCTACTCATTTACTCAATAAGAACTCTTAAAATAATGGGGATTAGATGGCAAGGTTTCTCCGAAGGGCACCAGTTATGACGTTATTCAGAGAAAATAAGTCTACGAATATGTTTAAAGGGTCTCACATTACGTCGATAACTTTGTCTCGGCAATAACTTAACACTGGCCGCCATCGAACTGTGAAAGCCCGAGATAAAATACTTTGACGAATTCCTCGGCTGCCTACCTCAATGGCGAAATATGTTGTTTTTCGTATCCTTTTTCCGATGCCGATATTTCAGAGCTGTTTTTGCGTGGATGCCGCCGCGTATCGGTCGGTGGTCCATTAAACGTGAACAATGGACCACTCAGGTTCTATTTGCCGTTTTATCTAACTTTGACGCACATTATGTGAAGTTTGTCGAGACCTTTTTTGTTTACTTAATGACGCTTGCCTCTTGATGACTAATTAGGTACACGCTCTAATTTTTCGATGATTTTTAACACTTATTTATCTGCTTTTAATATGGCTTGCGTACATATTAATATCTTCCAATACTACGCATATACCTATCTAACAAAATTATTTATATCGTTGACTAAAAACAGGCTTAGATGTTAACGGAAAATAATTATGTACACCATCAAACTGCTCAATTAATTATAATCAGAAATTGATATTTCTATAGTTTATGTGTCATTCAATAAATAGCAAATAAATTAATATATTCGTATTTACTAAGGTGGGCTCTCAAGTTATAAAATAACAGGTACGTTAAGTTAGATAAATCACCTGTCTATTTATAGGCGTATCATAAGTAGGTAACAAAAACTAGTGTAAACATACGGCATCATCAATGAAATAAATAATATTAAAAAATTAATATACAAAAAATGAGTCACTTCTCGAAATAGTAAAATGTCGAGAAGAAATTGAGTGGTGTGTTGAGAATTTTATCAATTATAGCTGGTCTGGAGCCCCGGCCTGCGCCCCCCGCTGGCTTCAACTTTAGCCTTTAACGTTAATATGGAAACGGCTTCTTTATTATACGTAATTAATTTAAATTAATTTTATAATGGTGAGGTGTCGGCATGTAATATGATATTGTGGTAGAGTCGAACTGTTAGCAATATCCATAGATCGTTTAGGTCAGGTGTTCAACCAGCTTTATTAATGGAAGCATAAACTTATTTTGCGATGACATTAATACTCCTTACACCTGCAAAATCGTAGACGACGCCGACTATTACGACTTATTTCACATTATTATTAATTGAATGGGAATTAAGCGTGTAATTATTATTTATTTGAATGCTTTTTGTAATTCGTTTTGGATTGTTATTCTTATTAAACTAAAGTCATATAATTAATTGAAGTCAAACTTGTCAGTGAATTAAATATATTGATCATAAATCATTCAGTTGCATACAACTAGTTTTTGGAATGTTGCAGAATAATGCAATATAGGTATCTTAATATTCTTCGCCATGAAGATGCAACGAGAGCTTTCATATTTTCCAAAGCAAGCAATTTTAACCTACTTGTTCACTGACTTTTAACTGATAAGTTTTATAGTTTCCCAATATAATGAATATTTTTCTACCGCGATTAAATAACTAAAACGACACGTTGCTATTTACACTAATATTACCTATTTATCATCTCATTCTATACAGAGTTTGTTTCTTTGTTTGTACGCGCTCATCTCAGAAACTACTGGGCCGATTTGAAAATTTCGATATAGATAAGCCACTTGTCTAGGTATGGCTGTAGGCGGCTTTTGATTTGGGTTTGTGAATAAGTTTAAGTTCCCACGGGACGCGGGTGAAACGGCTGGCTGAAACTAGTCAACCTAACATAAGCCGATACACACGTGATATAATTTACGGGCTAACCATAATATATATATAGTCGGGACCTAACGTTCGCCAAAAGAGCCCACTAGTGGAATAAACAGAATATAACTACGATTACAAACTAATACGTTCAAAAATGATTAATCTAAATAAAAACTCTTTACAAAGTAAAAGCTCTCGCCTTAGTTGGTCATCAAACGAAAATATTCAAAAGCAAGTGCATCGCGTGTGTTCGGGACTTACGATTTCTTCTACATTCCATAGAGCAGGGCGGACCATAGATAATATGTATGTAACTGTACCTACCTACATAGGTATGTGGTACATAAACATTATTATTTAAATTAAACGCCCGCCTAGTTTAGTAACTATTACAATGTAATTGACAAAACTTATGTGTGTATGTTTCTTTGTATGGTCTTTGTTTTATTGTAAGGGCTAGTTGTTTGACATTCTAGTCATTGATTGAGATTTTTAAACTTAAAGAAAGTGTTATAATTGTTAGAGATCTGTCTATAAAATGGTAAAGGTACGTTGTTATAAGACCTAAACCTTATTAATATTATAAATACGAAAGTAACTTTGCCTATCTGTCTATCCGGTTTTCAGGCCTAATTTGGTATAGGTACAGACAATCTAGAGCCTAAGAAAAGACATAGATATGCTACTTTTCTTCCAGTTTTTACCAGAGGTTCCCCGGAAAGTGGACGAAACTGCGGGGAACAGCTAAGTACCTACAATACAATATAATTGTTCACAAGCACATCTGAAACCTAAGACACTAATATAGAACCTTATACTTTTTTTTGTTCTGAAATTAAAAGCATATACATCTAATAATATAGGCAACCTATAAATGCTCTATCTACCTCTATATTAAAACCGTGGGAAACATTTAATTAGGTTGTTAGACGGGCAACGACTAAATTATACACAACTAAGTATCTACTATGTGATAGATTTCGTCTGAGTTCACTTTATGGCAAAGCTTGTACGATTCAAGATGGAACAACATAAATTAATAAATAATAAGTAAAGTCTGTCGTATTTAAGAAATAAAAACTATTAAACGTTAGAAAAAAAACAGATTTACATACTAATTCATACGTTTTATCACAAATTAAATAAGAATAAAACAATAATTAAGCATTTAAAAACAGGCCAACTAAGTGACTTCACTGGCAATATTTATAAAAAACTCATTTACAAACAAAATTTTATTATCCTCGTTTAACAAATTGTCCATTTCGTGTAGGTATGCATGAAATGTGTCGGTAGGAAGTGTCTGCGAGTTATAAGTTTTACAAGATTAGATAAAAATCGATGTTGGTTATTGCAAATACTTATGCATTGCAAATAAGCACAGCTACATTCATAAAAAAATCTTATAAGACCCTAACAGTAATTTCTACAATACTAAACTCAAATTCAAACTGAAAAACGTTTATTCAAATTCGGCTGATTATTTTTCCGACCCAAATATCGACCAATAGAATTGCACCATTCGACGTCACGTGGTACAACCTACATGGTATTATACTGATATTTTTTTTTGAATATTTTCTCTGGTCGTTGCTATGTCAAACTGACAGGTTGTGGCCGACATTTGGGACGGAAAAATAATCCCCCGAATACCACACGAGCTTCAAAATTATCTGGCATTTCCCTCAAGGTTCCCTGCAAACAAATAAAGTCGTCAAGTTTTTCAGGAAAAATCACTCGCGCTTCGCGCTCGTGATTTTTTAACCTGAAAAACTTGACTCCTTCATTTGTTTGCAACGAACCTATCGGAAAATACCCGATAATTTTGAAGCTCTTGTGGTATTATAAGTGATAATTCAGCACTTTTCGAACGTCAAAAACAAAAGACATATTTTCATTTTCAAATAAAAAAAGCAAGAATACGTGGGCGAAAATATAAATATATTATCGTGATAATGGCTTTTACGTACTTAAATAAAACATTAATATATAATGTGGCTAAAGTTTTCAAAGTAGGTAGATAAATACACTCTTTTGCAAAAAAAACGGGCACCTATGCGATATCTAGGTTTTAAGGACTTCACGTGTATTTCAAAGGGTTTTAATAACTGTAGTATGTTACTAGCATCAAAAGGGTTAGCCGAGCATGCGTGAGGGTGTATTCTAAATTTGAATTTTGTAGATTTGCTAAGAAACTGGTTACATGTTGTTTTGGACTAATTCTTGGTAGAAAGTTCGTGGGCGTTTTGAAAAGTTTTTGACGTGACTTTCAGAAAACTGATAATGCACTTTTTATTAATGATTAATGTACCTTCCTGTTACATCAAAACATTTTTGAAAACTACGCGTATTTGATAAAATGTTAACCTGCTCTAAACGGTCTATGCTGATGATTGACGGCAATGTTACGAGTTTCGGTATTTTTGTGTAAAGCGTTCTATTGTTCAGACGTTGTACCCACGCGGTTTAAAATATGACTTTTTCATAAATAAACACTATTTAGAGGAGTATCAGTACTTTGGGCTGCGACAAAGCCAATTTAAAGTTAGCAATGCCGTTTACAACTCGTCTCCTATCAGACTTTGACATCTAAAAAATACCAAATTTTGTTATAAATGTTAAATTAACCATATGAAAAATGACGAGGAGGGTCAAAGCTATCCAAAAAGTCAAATTATTGCCGCCTTGAAGCTCTCGATAACTCCATAGGTGTCGGTTTACTAAACGATGATTTAGCTGAAAGGGAGTCATGAATTCCTTATTATTGGCCAAACGTATGTTTCTTAAAAAAAATATCAGTTTGCGAATTATTGTTATGATTTAAGCAGGAAAGTGCTGTAGATACCAGAAAACCTCGGAGCAAACATGTTTATTTAATAAAATGTCCCTGGGATGAAAACCCGCTCTTTGATCGCTCAGACTCATAGATCTTCAGAGGACTACGGGGTTTCCCAAGAGGCAAGGTTATTTAAAAATCAGTGATTACGAGGCCTTAAGACCTCGTGCTCATAGTTTATGCGCTATTTTCTGTATTTTGTAGAATTTCAAGACTTTTAAAAATTTCAAAGTCTGATAGGAGACGAGTTGTGATCGGCACTGCTTACTTTAAATTGGTTTTGTCGCAGCCCAAAGTACTGATGCTCCTCTAAATAGTGTTTAATTATGAAAAAGCGATATTTTAAAACACGTGGGTACAATATCTAAACAATAGAACGCTTTACTCTAAAATACCGAAACTCTTAACATTGTCATCAATCATCAGTATAGCCCATTTAGAGCAGGTGAAAATTTTATTAAATACGCATAGTTTTTAAAAAATGTTTTGATCTAACAAAAAGGTACATTAATCATTAATTAAAACTGCATTATAATTTTTCTGAAAATCACTTCAAAAACTTTTCAAAACACCGACGAACTTTCTGCTAGCAATTAGTCCAAAACAAGGTTTAACTAATTTCTTAGCAATTGTACAAAATTCAAATTTAGAATACACTCTCACGCATGCTTGGCTAACCCTTTTGATGCTAGAAATATACTACAATCATAAAAACCCTTTGAAATACACGTAAAGTCCTTAAAACTAAGATTTCGCATAGGTGCCCGCTTTTTTTGCAAAAGAGTTTATATAGCTAGCTAGAAGGCAATCGAGATATATACGCAAATGATTTGTTTATTTAATTATGATTCACTAACATTAGAACAACACATGCTGTTCAAAACAGGTATAATTTGATTGACCAGATGGAAAGGTTAAGGACTAATTGGAATTATGAACGTCCCATTAACGTTCTAAATCTAGATCTCACGGTTTGAGAGCAAGAATTGAGCGTTGTTTATGTGCTTTATATAATGTAGCTAACATGTTAATATATTGTTATACACGTTAGATATTTCCTCCACTTTATTAAACTTGATTTTTAAAAGTATCTACAGATTTTAGTGCTAGATTTAAAACCAATACCATTCTTTAAGACGGCAACTAAGTAACGTAAATTAGCCTTAATTCAAAAACACCCTATTAATTAAAAAAAAATGCCTCTGAAGAAAGTTTTCCAGGAAAAGAAACTCTTTCATTTGGCTGGTTTGAGCTGAAGTGCATTCCATAGCGACATGAAAATTCAACTAACATAATATCAGCTCTTTATCTACCTACACAATATCAGCTCTCTATACCTACAGCTACTATATTCACAAGTAAGAACGTATCCTAACATACAGGAATTCGATGACGGATAATTATATCTCAAAGGGTGTATTATCAAGTTCTCTGAAGCTCAGGACCTCGGAATTAGAGGTTAGCCATGCGAATTATCCGTCGTTCGACCATCGACAATCAATAAGAGTTCGTAGTTCCACTGTTATCAGTCTATGATTGTATCTGCTTTGTAACAATCTTGGCAAGACTCTGGACGTCTAATTAATTCGATATAGAGGATTATTGAGATATTGCCTAAGAAGTTCATATCACAGTTCCTGTGGGTAGTAATTGATAGACAGTGAAATGTAGATATTTGTAAAACGGGATCATTTTCATACACTTTTTTAAGAGTTAGTTCCTGTTGTGGTACCGATTTAGTTGCTCGGCCCAAAGTTTTGACATAAATCACAAACAGTTCTAAGTATTTACGGATTGCAAAACAAGTCGTTGCCCATAACAGCTTCAGTAGTTCAATGGAAGGAAAACACAACTGTGTTTACATACTTTTCATAGAAAATTATTTAATCTCGCACGGCACAAACGAAAAACAGCACACCGTTGTTTGTAAACGAAAAGACGGGAGCCTTGGGAAGTGCAGCTAACATGTTCCATCTTTAGCGAGCAAATTAACTCGCGTCAACAGAAATACAACTCTCAGTACACTACATAAGGAACGAATTCCAAAAACGATATGATCCCAATTTTCTCTTTAAACGTTAATTAATTGATACTGAAAAGTGAAATCTAATTCACGGCTCATAGGATTCATTTTAGCAATACGAACTCCTGGAATCTTCGGGAGTCGGGCACCAAAAAGTGTTTACTCGTAAACCACGCTCATTGTTTAAGTAAACTTCTATTTCGATGCTTTACCGTGAAGCATTCGCCGCATGAGATTCGCGCTAACCATTATTTCTCGGTACCCCTAGGTATAAGAAACGAAAGCTAACTGCGCACTTTAATAGCAAAGAAATACATATTTCAATTTATTTTATTGCTTGCGCAACATACTCATATTTTTCATTGTTTACTTCGCTGAACTAACTTATTGCAGTGTAATTGGCGGCTTTGTCCATCTTTTAATATCCACGTTTTCAGTAAAAGTTTAGATTTTTATTGAATTAGTAACAACTCAGCTTGACATAAATGAGAAGTATTTTATGAAAACTATAAAGTAAATTACCTACTTACCTAAACTACTGAAATCCAACGTAGAGTAGTCGGCAAAGAGTGACGACCTGAAGCACACTTTTATGTCCAATGCTGAAAATGAAGCGTGTAAGTAGGTATCAGTGCATATTATAATGTGGTCACCCTGCCAGGTTTATATATGCCGGGCAAATCGTTATACCTATTACATAATAGACTTATAATCCCAACAATGTGCTATACAACGGTCGAATGAAAAACATGAATGTCTAGAAAATTCTGAAAATATACAATGTTGTACTACGGACTCTTTTGTTTCATGAATCATGTGTTTTGAAGTGCCTTGTAAATGGTTTGTAACAATAAAACGGTCGTTCCATTCATAATGTTTACAGTGGATTAGCTGGTCTAATGGGAGTGACGCGCGCCGAGGGTGCACGAGAACTTTCCACCAGACACATCGGCTCCGCAATGACCATGGAGAGGAACCTTGATCAATTGATTGCATTATTTATATGCAACATTTATACCAGCTCATATCGTAAATTCATTTACATAAACAACACATACGAATAAACATACCTATCGAATAAGAGGTAACATTCCAGGTGCATAGGTGCACACAATTGATTGCAGAAAACTTTAAAAAATGTTTTTTTTCCTGTAATGTTAGGAAATAAAGTTTAAGGAAAACTTGAAAATTTATTTTAAAATATTAAAAACATATCGATATGTCGCTTGACTAACTAGGTACCTAGTTTATTTTTCCGAAGGCCTATTTAAGGCACCCAAGCCGCATATTATATAGGTAATAGGGAGTGAGCCTATTACCAGAGACAAATCACAAATATGGGTAAACTTTTAGGCACATGTCTATGTGACATAGGTAGATCGACTTTTATACCTAAGAGGTCCTAATAGACCTCCTTGTGGTATTCCATGTTTTTAATTTTTCACCCGTACCAAGCCGAAGCGGGCAAATAAAGTTAATAATTGAATTCGACTAACTGTTACCCGCGGTTTCACTCGAATTACAATTCTTTACGTTATTTTGGTGTGTAAGAAGGTAAGCTACCGTGAATGTAGTTTCACGGAAATCTGTTCAGCAGCTTACGTGTGAAAGAGTAACATACATATATGTGATAATCATTTACCTTCTTTCTCCTGCCCTGTTCCCAAATATTACTTGGGGTCGGCGCAATATGTCATTTTCTTCCATTTTCCCCTGTCACTCGTCATACTGACACTCACTCCCTTCCTATTCATATCATCTTTCAGGCAATCCATCCATCTTTTCTTAGGTCTTCCTCTTCCTCTCCATCCATCTACATTCATACTTAGCACACACTTTGTTGCATGCGTATCATCCCTCCTCATTACATGTCCATACCACGACAATCTTCTACTTCTCATCTTTTCTGTAACTGGCGCTACTTTCAGACTTCCTCTAATGTAATCATTCCTCACTTTATCCATTCTTGTAACACCACACATCCATCTCAGCATTCTCATTTCTGTTACATGCACTCTCTTCTCGTCCCTCTTTTTCAATGCCCAACACTCCGATCCATACAGGACGACAGGTCTAATGACGGATTTGTAAATTTTGCCCTTCATTTTGAGGGGCATCCGCGGGTCACAAATAGCGCTAGTTACCTGTCGCCACTTCATCCATCCAGTATTGATCCGATGCGTAACGTCCCTGTTCACCTCACCGTCACTTTGGACGAGTGAACCAAGGTACCGGAAGTCGGAGCAAACTGGTAGGGGCATGCCGGCTAGGGTTATGGTCATAGGTCCCGAAATACCGCCAAAATCACAATGAAGGTATTCGGTTTTACTCCTGCTCACCTTTAAACCCACTGTCTCCAGTCTCAGCCGCCATGCCTCCAATCTACTCTGGACCTCTGGCCCACTCTCCCCCACCAGAACAATGTCATCGGCGAAAAGCATACACCAGGGTGCCTCCTCCCGTATATCTGCCGTAAGCGCGTCCATTACAAGCAGGAAGAGATACGGGCTGAGGGCCGACCCCTGATGTAAGCCAACACCTACACTGAAGCTGGCGGTAGTGCCCGCTGCGGACCGGACTTCTGTACGGCATCTGCCGTACATCGCTCGGATCAACTGCACATACTTCCCTGGTATACCTTTCTCCTCAAGGGCCCACCACAAAACCTCACGAGGCACCAGGTGATAATCATTTACCTAATCAAGTTTAAATAATCTGTTAGGACAACACAGCTAATATTATATTTTCAGTGGACTAAGTAACAGTGTGCTTTTTAAGCTCATTGAGCGATAACATAAAAAATAAATATGTGAAAATCTAATAACCATGGTGTTGAGAAAGTGAAGAATCATAAAAGGGTATAAAATAAAACAAGACACAATTAAATTAATTATTCATTTATTTCTACAACAATTACTAAACTACATACAAACTATCAATGCGCTTCTTCTATTAGAAACTCTTTGACAGTCTTGTTATATCTGTCAGGCAGTATCTGATCGAGTTCGTTTCGGGTTAACCAGTCTGCTTTAGTCTTGGTTGGTTTGCCACTCTTGTAGTTAGCGTAGTAGAAGAATACCTGTAAGAATTATTGAAAATACTGAACATTTCTCCAAAAAATTAAAGCAACTTCAATAACTATGCTGAAAACCGCATTAACGGTTGAGTCATAGAAGTCAAACTGAGAACCTCATTTTTTTAAGTCGGTTAAAAATTATTACAAAAATCTACAAATTCTACTTTTTAAAATATTTACCAATGATTACTTGCCATATTTCTGAATGCCTATTAGTTAATAATTTCAATATACCAAATTAGATACTCGTTTTACTAGGTCGATATTATTAGCGCCATCTTGCGGTTACAAAGAGAGACAGAATAGTGTTGTTCCAAATAAAATAATTTATACAATTAATTGGTATGTAGTGCAATTTTTATAATTATTTATAAGTTGTGAATATTAATTGAATTTTGTATTTAAATAATATATTAACTTCATATCCAACAACTTTTTTGTAAAATGACCTTATTATTGTCATTCTTTTAAGCTTTTATTAGCTAAGTTAAGAATTTTGGTAAATACTTACTTTTGCGCCTATCTTTCCATTGACCTCTGAAGGATATTTGTACTTGTAGAAGCCACATGGAGCATTTGACAGAAATTGTACTTTTAACTCAGGACCACACTGCTCCTTTACTATTCTTTCTGCAGTCTAGAAAAAAAAAATTATATAAAAGGCTATCCAGAAAAAATATATAAAAAATCTTAATCTAATATTAGTAAAATCGTATGTTTTTTTTATGTGTATTTTTTTATTCAGTCACATTATATGAAAAATATTGGAGGATTATATTATGTCACCTGTCTTAAAGTTTCCCCTTCCTTCCACAATCCCTGAGGCAGTAATGTTTTTACATCTGATCCCAGCTTTATTGGCGTCACTAATACCAAGTGCCTCTGAAGGCATCTCTCTGTGGATGTTTTATCACCTTTCTTGTCAGCATCTGAATAAAAAAATAATATTTTGGAGTATCTTATGGGTAAAATAATTATGATTAAGAAGATAAATGATAAAGGAAAACACTCATAGAAGTTTTCAATCCCTTATATGAAGGAAAGTTTTTTACTGTTATCATAAAAGAAATATGTAATCAAAGATACATTATTCATGAGAGCACATGCATAAACCATAACATATTAGCAAAATTAGAGCGCCTCCCAACAATATCTCTGTTATTCAGGCATTTTGTGGCATTGGTTAAATGAAGGCATTATACCTGTCTCTATACTGGCAAATTGGAACTGTGCCAGCTCCTCATTGGCAGCGTCTTCAAAGTCCTGTGCGGTGATTTTGCTCACTGCATCAATGTCCACATCAGCTGACTCATTTTTTAGCAGCTCAGCTTGCACCCTGTAAAGACAACAACAGGTCATTCTACTAGTACTTAGGTTTATTTATTTATATTGGAATGACCCTATTTAAGCCTAAGAAGTTTAGAATGAATTTAAAATTAATTAGTACTGATATACTTTGTGTATGACACATAGTGAATGCTAGAAATATGTACTGATAACAATGGGTATATAATTAAAAGTGAATTGTGATTTAACAGGACGCTCACTTGTCTTGTTCATGTCTAATCTCATGGGCAGACTTCATACTCTTCTCTATTTCCAGGGTGTACAACAATTCTTTGTATTTTTTCTGCATCTCGTTCAATGGTGGAGTCACCACGGGAAGTCTCTCGACACATACTCCCGTGACAATATCCCATGATGAGAGGCAACTGGGACTGGTACTAAGACCTGAAGAACCAACAATAGATTAATTGTAACAGAGTATGATAAGGCAATTCATCGTAATAAAAGGTTTGTATTATGATAAATGGGTGTCCAAAAAATAATTTGTCTACAAGATAGTTCTCATTCAAAAACTTAAAATACACCTCGTAAAATAACCAAAATAACCTGAAAGTTATTTACCTCTAGTTAAAAGCCTGCGACACAGGCTCACCTCTGACTGAATAAATGTTTTCAATAACATTTTAACTTATACTCACGAATTAATATTATATATAAGGCAATAAGACTTATTTACATTTATTATTTTCTATAAAATATAACCTTTTCGTATTTTATATTATTATTTTCCCTCGCCTGACATTTGACACTGAGAATGACAGCTGACACTTAAGTAACGATTGACAGTGACATTATTTTTAGTTACTGATATTCTAGCATTTGTACTTTCCTGTTATTATTCGACTAAACTATGAATTGTTATGCACACTTCGCTGTATGCATCTATTATAGGTACATAAACAGCCAATGATAGTACGCTGGATAAAAGAAACTGGATAATTATGCGGTAAGTCTAAGAAACTAGTGCTAGTTCATCGAATGATATTTACGGAATATCGCAAAACAATCGACTAAGATTTCATTAGAAACAGTATTAAGTCTGTGACAAATTCCGACGCACCGACGAGAATAACAGCCATATGATATTCAATAATTTTGTATACTAGTAACACCTTTTTGCCGATTCTGCCTTTTCCGGCTCTTGTGTCAAAGAAAGTAGGTGAATATGTTTGTAATTGCGAAAATCCATGAAAATCTCCTGAAATTTAATATAAATCGATGTGATAGTGCTTAATTTAAATGAGGAATAACCCGTAGCACCAGTTCTTAACTATATTTCAGTTACCAAACTTAAAACATATCCCCCAGTTGACTGACAAGTGTTACAACAAACAGGTTAAGTTCTATAACCAATTCTGTTATCGTTTTAGGCTTGACCATGAAGCAAATAGTTGCTAATCAAAAAGTGAAGATCCCTGAGGGGCTCACTGTACACGTTAAATCGCGGTTGGTGACAGTGAAAGGACCGCGCGGAGTTTTGAAGAGGAACTTCAAGCACTTGGCTGTTGACATTCGCATGGTTGGCCCCCGAGTCCTGAAGGTAGAGAAATGGTTCGGATCCAAGAAGGAGCTCGCCGCTGTCAGGACAGTCTGCTCACACGTTGAGAACATGATCAAAGGTAATTGTTTACTTGTATTGTTATTCTCCTGTCGAGTGTTATAACCTGAAAATATGTTTGAGGTTACTCTTCATAGTATGTGTACAAACTTGATGAAGAGATGGAAACAGTAGTTATCGTCAAATAGTCTGTTTCAGTTGCTAGTTTGTGAACCTAACCAAACTATATTAGGTACCAAGTCTTTTATGCCATTTTGCATATCAAAATTGGTTGTGAGCTTCTGATTCCTTGACTAATACTTGCACTGTTAAACTTGATGATCTTGCTTTACTAATTGTAATTAGTTAGTGAGTTTGTATACCACTTCATATTCAAATATTGCACAGACCTGTGGGAAATCAAATCATTTATGGAATCACCCCCAGCATTGAAACTTTTGACCAAAAAGAGAGTTATTCTATGTGTTACACTGAAGAAATACTACTATGAAAGCATGAATACATAAAATAAAATACTGCTAGCCATGTAACTGAATGATCCACTGAACATTAACCCTGTTACTATTATACTTAATTACCTGAACAGAATTCTACCTCTTTATTGGAAAACTAGGAATTCCCTCCAATTCCTTGTGTCCATTGTTACCTTTATAATTGCTTATTTTTGGTATTAAAGAAACTTCCATGTCACAAACCTCTTTATGATATTACTGTTTTCCTGCTTTTTTATCTGTTCACTATGGGAACTACTGACCGGGATATAACAAAGCCTGTTAAGAAGAGAAGAGTTAAACTTTCGAACTGAAATATTTTTTTAAATAGTATAGATTTGAAACCGAGGTTTAAAATTCTTTTGTGCTAATTATAATTTTGTAAATAATTACCCTGATATTTAAATTCTTATGCTTTTACTTAAAACAAAAATAATTATAGGGTTCAATAGTTGGCTGGCTAGAATTAAAAGAATGTCTTTATTAAGTAAATTCCATAATACAAGTATTTTAAGTGTAATTCCAACATTGACTGACCTATGAACATTTTGTGTTTCAGGTGTGACCAAGGGATTCCAGTACAAAATGCGTTCAGTATACGCCCATTTCCCCATCAACTGTGTCACCATTGAGGGCAACAGCGTGATTGAAATCCGTAACTTCCTCGGTGAGAAGTACATCAGGAGGGTAAAGATGGCACCCGGTGTGACCGTCGTCAACTCCCCGAAACAGAAGGACGAGCTGATCATTGAAGGCAACTCCTTGGAGGATGTGTCCAGCTCAGCTGCCCTTATCCAACAATCAACCACAGTCAAAAACAAGGACATCAGAAAGTTCTTAGACGGTCTTTATGTGTCTGAGAAGACAACTGTTGTAGCGGATGAGATTTAAGGACATAAAATAATTTTAAATTGATCTTTCTTGTATTATTTGTAAGATCCCTTTCAAATAACAAACCAATCTGAAATGTAAATGATCTTTTTATGTATTTATAACATTAATAATAAGGGTGCAACTAGACAATTGCACATTGCGAGGCTTAATACCTGTTATCTGACTATACCAAAGATCAAAATTAACTTTCACTAAATGCCACTCTGATTACAAGGTTATCAGATTAATTTTGCCATGAAAACTTTCTTAAAGGCATAGTTTGTTCCACTTATAAACAGGGGATTCAGTCTTATGTAATTTCTGTAACCAATTGAGTACCCTATTATATTATTTCTGACCGAATGTCTATAAATTGTTTCTTCAGGAAATTCTAAGTTTTGTATAACTAGCTGGCTCGAGGTTTCACTCGCATGATACGAGTTCTCACGGGATGCGACTCGCATCTAACTAGTGCCCTGTACCGGGATAAAATGTAGCCTATGTTAATCGGGAAGTGTATTTTTCCAATAGTAAAAGAATTTTCAAATCTGTTTAATAATTTCGAACTTTTTAAGGTACAAATGAACAAAAAAAGAGATACCTAACTACCTCGTTGGTCTAGTGACCGCAAGCGCGACTGCTGTGCACGAGGTCTTGGGTTCGATCCCCGGGTCAGAACGAAATAGTTTTGTGAGTTTGACAAACAATTATTCACAAATCAGCCCAGATTCCAGCAGTAAGATCTCTCCGGTCATGTCAGATTTCTGTCCCATCTTGCTATGAGAGTAAAGAAATGGAAAGTTGCACCTGCGTCTGCACAAATGCTCGAGTCCAGTGCCAGCTGCATCTCATGACTCATGAGAACAGGCGCCGTGACCGAAATCGGCCTTGGGCGTTATCATCATAATTATTAATCCTATAGGATCAATCGTGCTCAACGTGTAGGTACCTAAGACGGGCATTATTGTTCATGCCATGTAGGGTAAATTAATCTGATAAGAAAATAATAACAACAATCGATTTTCAACGTAAATAATTTTATTCAAACTATTCTATTGAACATCACTAACTCATAAACATTGTACATCTGCAAATATGGATGTGGATTAAAATGTTAAACTACATGTTAAAAAGACATTATACACTTAATTTGCACAAACTCAATTTATTATTAAATAAAATACCTACTTATAAATGATAAAATAAATAGCTTTAAAAATAAACCATTTTCGTGACTATGGTGTTAATACATTGATATAGAATCTTAAAAATAAATTAAAATATCTATCATAATTATTATTTACATTACACAACAAAAATTGCAAAAAGGAATCACGACAAACGGCAGTGACTTAACATTTGTGAAAAATAGTGCTCGGCCAATATTACTATAAATATAAACAGTGTCAAACCTCATCGGTGGATTCAACAATTTATCAGTACTACACCAATTGTTTGTCGTAATGCCTTTCTATTGTCAAAAAATTAAAATATTCTGTAGAAATCGTCATAAGCATTTGTCATGTTATCATGTATGAGTTAATACTTTAACATTCTCATTATATTTGAACATATCATAAAATATTTAAGTACCATTTTTTAATACTTAAAAGTATATGCATCGTATTGTTTATACTAAGGTAATACATAATACTCAGGGTAATCATTACTTTGTTATTAGGGTCATAATAATTAGCAATACATACGCCACGACGTAACAACAAGTATATTGCAACTTAAGCTTTACATGCTCGCGTCTAGTGCCATATTTGCAGATGAGCATCAATTATTCCGTAAGAAAATAAAATTCTCAATAAATAAATGTCAAACACTATTTAATTGGTGAGACATTTCACACCATATAACACAATTGCTTACTATAAAAATGATCAACAAACAACTTTGCACCTCGCCTAAAGTGTGAAGGAGGACAACGGTGTGCAGAAATGTCATGAGATTCAATGGTTACGATACGATATAGATTGCCGCTTGAGCAAATAATCCTGATTATGTACGTCTTACACTAGCCATGCGTGAGGTGGGTTCAACTACACAGCGTAACTATATCATAACTAGTAGGTATACAATTTATATAGCGGTTCAACATCACCTGTGCACGTGACTCGTCTCATTACATAAATCCACTATCTGAATATTGTAATAATAGTAAACTCTTAACACTGACGAAAATTCAAAATGTATCTAGCAACCTGAGTAAATTAACATGTTTAATACCATTTCAAAATGTCATTAAATATACAATAAATTTACATAGTTAATTGAAGCACAATTAGTGGGCTTTGTCAATGAATTAAAAATAATAATTCGATATAAAACTTGCATTCGACGACTCGTCCTCGTTAATAGATTTGCACGATAAACATAAGCGTAATTTTAGTAAACAACAGTGAACGCTATCGTCGGTGGACTATCCACGAGGGGGGGGAATTTACATTAATTTTCGAGATAACGCTAAATGAACTCCGATATGGTCTATCTATGAAGCGGTGATTGAAGAAAGTCTGATCGTAATAATAGTAAAAAGAGGCGAAATGGCCAGGCGTCGCGGTGCCGAGCTGGTCAGTGGCTCGGGCGGCGGGTGGCGGCAGGCACGTGTTAGAGAGGGTCGCGGCGCGGCACCCACACGGTGGGCCCGCTCTCCGCCGTGATCACCGCCTTCACCTTCGCGTAGATCTCCTCCGGCGTGTCGCCCGTCACTACCGCTGTAAAATACATGAACGATTATAATTCACAAATAACAATTAGTCCAGCCATAATGTCTCTACTACTAGTAAAGATGTTGATAAAAGAGTGGACTACTACACTTATTAATAAAAACATCTATCACGTTGGTTCTGGTTTGTACCAACTATGAAACCTTACATCTCAAATAGGGGGGCTTGACAACTTTTTATAAATTGTTATTGCTGAAGGGTAGATTTATATTTGACCGTGCCGTGTACGGGCTTTTACGAAATTCGAAAGACGAGCGTCGTCCATGGCCCGGACGGGCCACGGATCGTGCACTGTGTACAAAATGTATGTAACGTTTCACATCCGTGCCCCGTGCGAGCCACGTACACGGCACGCCCCGGACACGTCCCGGCCTAAATAAATCATCCGTTAGTCAACTGCTCTAATCTGTAATTCGAATCTGTTATGTGAAACTAGTTTACTAACCGGTGAAGTATTCGGCGAACTCCTGTTCCATCTTCAGCGCACGTTCGTAAGTTTTCTTCGCTTGTTCTTCAGTCATTCGTTTATTCATTTCCCTGCAAAAAGGACAAAATTCGTTAATACACATATGTAACTTCGTTTAATACAGATGTAGAAAAAAATATATAAAAAAAGTACTTACATTATAGACTCTATGCTCTTTGGTTTTATAAATATGGCAATAGGGTAAAGTTGCGCTACTTGTAATCTCTTGATTGCATTACCGCTCACGTCCAAAATGCAATGTTTTCCCTGTAATGTGAATACAATAATTACTTACATGAATACATTAATGTTACATACATACGAAATTCCCTTGCAGAATTTTCTCGATGTCTGACTACAAACTATAGGAAAAATAAAGAGAAAACATGGATTTGAGGAAAAATAAAGAGAAAACATGGATTTGAGAAGGCTGGTGCCTGCTACTGGGGCAATAAAAAGCCAAATAAAACTGACAGATACCGATTCTAAGATTGCCAGCTTTCTGACACTAGCTACAAATCTAATCAAATCATTCTGTGTGGGTTTATTGAAAGGATATTGGCTAATTTCAGGGTGGGTGAAAAACTGCCTAGGAGACACAGGTAATAGAGGCTAGCGGCAATACTACACACTAAAGTAATCGTACCTTCTCAGCGACTTCTCTAACGGACGCGACGGAGGTACCGTACAGGTTATCATTGTACTGTCCGGCCTCAATGAACAGGTGGTTCTGTATGTCCCGCTCCATCTGTTCGCGGCTCGACACGAAGTGGTAGTCGCGTCCGTCCACTTCGTAGTCGCGTCGGGGGCGGGTCGTGTCTGTGAATTGTAGCATGTTTTAGTTTTGGGTTAAGGGAAATTGTGCTTTATTTGAAGGCTTTAGAGTGCATTTTCCGTGGAAAGTAAATAATTTAAGTAAAATTCTATCGTTTGGTGTAAGTAAGGAGACTTTAACAATAATAATTATACAAAATTATTTTAATTGGAGTCTAGAAGGAAAGAATATTTGACTCACTCATTTTGTATTAAATGTCAAGGTGTCACTTTATTTAAATATAAGTGAATTGATGTATGTGTACTAAAGTAACATTAATTTTACTCACGTGGCACACAGCTGCCGAACTTCTCAGGGAACTCAGATATTAGATCGTCGTTTATTCTGTCCTTGAGAGGGCCCAGGATTATCACGGGTCGCGTGTATGTTATGGTCAACTGTTGAACGGTCTCATACGATAGCACCGTTTCATCTTGACCTGTAAAACAATACATTTTAGTCACAATATTAAATAGGTATATTGGTAACATTTCTACCTCGAGAAGACAGTCGTAAGTGCCCATCTATGTGCGTATCTTTTTTATCAAGGGACTTGTCTCTCCAACGTTCTACATTTAAAACCAGCTCAAAATTCAATTTCATTTATATTCGTGTAACCAACAACCATTAATGTGTACACAACATCATTCGTGCGATTTGTGCTGATATCAAAATAATTTATTTCGTGCAAAACTTGTGCTGGAAAATCAATCATTTTCATTTCAATACACAATAAACACGTCTTACGATATCTATAGGGAAATTAATCTTATTCATAAGAGTTCACTATTTCGTTATAATAATAAGAAAATAACGTTCTACATTTGTCATAAAAAATAATTAAGTTCTACCTAAACCTAAGTCAAATATTTCTTGGAAGCGCAAAATCTTGAAGTGAAGTGTATAATAATAAGAATAAAAACTATAAGAGTTGACGGTATTGTTTCGACTTACTTAGCGAGAAGGCAATGCATTAAAACACCTGCCTGCTACGTAATCATTATTCTGGAATAAAATTACACTTCGACGCAAGAAAAAGTCATTGCAATACATTAGTTTGACAAAATTAGTATCATTGAAGTAACAATTTCTTACGCATCGAATTGTATAATGCTTTTTTCTAAATTACTCTAAACAACATGAATCTGTTATCTACTAGCCAAGATTAAATAAAACCTTATTGTCTTGCCAACATGTTTCAAGGTATGATTTATTTAATTCTGGCTCTTCAATGTCCATCAATATCGTCTTCAACGGAAGTATAATAAGCAAATGTACACATCTCAATACAACAGTCAATATGTATGTAGCTAGGCTAATAATAATAATACAGCCCTAGACATCTGAAGCGAGAACAACTAAGTCTAAAGAAACCAGCACAGCGTTGAAAACGAAAACAAGCTCGTATGAGAATGTGGTGAGATCTGTCGTGCATGCGCGTGACGTGAAGCGCGAGCATGCGGCGAGTGCTTCCAGCGCCCACCGCGCCTACCCACGCCCGGACCCACTGCCCGGGCCATTAGACTCATCGCCTTGTATGAAGTAAAAACAACTGAACATAAAGAAAGTATGACAAATAATAAAAAAAACTGGAGTGTTATTGAAATGAAAACTACATTTCTAATTGATGATCATAACCAGAATGCGGGAGGTAAGGTATCGGCTACGGCACTCGCAAGCTACGCCTCACTCCCAAAACTTACTCTCGTCCTCGAGATAAATGAGCGTTATCTCCTCCATCATGGGAAGTTCCACTCGGTACAAGATTTCCCCTACACGTAGAAAAATTAACGTTACATATATTTATAATAAACGCAATATGCGTCCGTACGGCGGTACGGGACCAGGGATGGGAACCTCCGGACTGGATGATCGACAGCTATGTTCGACACTTCCCTAGCATGGTTGTATTAGCTGAACTCTACAAGTTCGTGAATAGCGCTTGGGAAAATAAAGAGCAAATCAAAAAAATCGTCTCATAGACGGGATGATGGATGTTCGTTGGCTTCGGTTAGGCAACTAGAAGCACGGGACGGCGGCCGAACGTGTCTCAAACCAACCCGTGTGCTCGCTGCGACCACTTTCATTATCAACATAAACTACTTGTGGAACACCAAATCGTAACTTCTAAGCTCTCATCACACACCCATGTTTCATGATATATAAAACATTTTATGTTAGATTTGCAATGCAATTTCTTTAAATATTCTAGCAATGTTTGCTTATAATATTTTTATAAAGCATCAAGATACACGAACTGTTATTTGTTAAGAATGTATCGAAAAAATCGGTTACAGCTAAAATTAATGGTTACATCTCATGTTCATTATCTTAAGAAAACCAGAACAAACACAGTTGTGCGATAAGAGATGCATATTAAAAAAAATAAAACTATCTAACACACAGAGAATAAGTACATAGCTTGTCACCGCGGGTCGCCACAACATCGTATTATTCGACAAGCGACAATCATATGCCGAGTACTGGCAGTATTGCTAGACCTATAGTTTAATATTATAGGCATCACCATGCGTCTCCAATACACTACAAGCGATATTTACTCACATAGATCCGGTACATTTTGATTAAAAATAGATAATAGTAAAATTCACTACACTGTGACGTTCACACAACAAAATGGTCTGTGTTCCTTGAAGAATATTCGAGTGTATTTCCATTCTTATGATGTTACATTTTACATTGTGACAGTAAAAATATGTATAACAATTATAAAATACATAGGTAATACAATAAATATAAATCGGGGATCATAAGTATGTTTGTCATCATAAGTAAATATTAGGGCTTTGAAAATATAATAATATATAATGTATACTGAAGAAAATTGAAGAACCAAAGACAATCAATCCCAAAATTGAAGTTTTTTTAAATCTACAAATATATTATTTAATTGCCCAGATTATAAACAGTGTACAATTGCTGTTAAATTGTGTCAACACTATATAAACCGTTCACTTAGGCAGCTTTATTCACTCGTTTAACATCGAACGTGAATTTATTCCGTGGTTAGAATAAGCGAACAGCTCCAATGTAAAACGACCTAACTTTAAATAGTGGTTATTAGCAGCCGCATGAAAAAAAACTGCGTAATGACCTACATACGATTAACAGCACAATAGCGAAAGTAATAAATATGAGAGGACAAGGGAAGGTGGACTTACCGTCCGCGTTAGCATCCTCCTGAGTATAACAAAGCATGAAAGCTGTAACAAAATTGTTTTATTAGTTTGTGTGTGCAGCGAAGCCTTTGTACTTAGCATACACCAAAACCCGTGACGTATGCGACTGGTGAATTACCAATTATTCCGTCGTCTTGCACAAACATCCTGATCACGGAGGAAGTAAATATGAGCGGAGGTGCCATAAGGCTGGTAGGTCAGGCGCCTTCTTTAAGGTCAAATACGTACGGTGCGCATAATCAACACGACCAGTTACTAGTGAACTAACGAGGCGTTCGGCTTTCTTGAGACTCCTAGACATCTCTTAACGTTTTTTTTTCAACGTTAGGCCATTTTAAAGAAGGCGTATATAGGCAGAGTTTAACGGTCCTCATCACCCGAACACGCATTTTGTCGCGCTACTATCTAAGATCTCTGTTATGGCATCTCCGCTCGTCATTTTGTTCTCCACAATCCTGATTAATTCATCGAAGTATTGAAATAGGTTCATTATCATTTTACACGTACCACTGCACCATATAATACATTATTTATAATGTCTGTGAACAGTTAATGATATTTAAATGAAGTGATTCTCGTGCTGTGACCGAGTGTAGGTACAATAGTGAGATGTTGTGGTATGAAATAGACTTACGTTCTTGGTCTGAACCGTCCTCAGATTTGCCGTCCTCTCGACTCTTCATGAACGGGAACTTTCTGCTGAACGACAGTGTTTTCTTTTTCCTTTCGAGTGTTGACTGGCTCTGTAATTATATGATTTGCGAAATATAAAATATGTATGTGATATTCAACGTATTTTATCGAACCATATATTATTATTTGTTTTGTATATAAGTAAAGTAATTTTTGCAGTAGCCTCTAATTTCTACAGAACACAGTTCCTGAATATAATTTGCAGGTGTCATTATTGAAAATATAGCTAAACTTATTTAACAACGGAAAACGTTCTCTAACAAATAAAATAAACAGGAAAGACTTAGAATCAAATAAATATAAATTTAAGGCTAGTATTAGTTAGTCACGAGAACATTAGCATATCCAAACAATAAATGTAAATATTACTAAAACGATTTATAGTACTATTAGATATTGATTTATTTACGTATAGATTTATGCAATATTCTTATTGATGGATGATTCAATAATTTATATTGTATTTTAACATGTTATTGGTAATATTTTTAGAAATCTATTAACTATAATATTGTATTGTAAACGTGAAAGTTTGTATGGACGGGATTTTCATGACTCTTTCACGCTAGCACTACTAAATAGATTTTGATAAAACTTGAGAGTTACATCTATATTAATAGAATAAAGAGGAAACTCATAAAACATCATTTCTTGTTTATAATTGCTGTGCTGAACCAATTTGAACAATTATTTATCGCGAGTAACATAGACTATATTTTACATAGATATATGGAAAGCAGTTCCCTCAGGACGCGGGTGCAACCATAAAAACAGCTAGTTGTTAAAAAATCCGACGAATTAAGAACCTTTTACTTAGTGTGCAGTTGTTTCAAAATAATCGCAGTACATCATAAAGTTAAGTATACTCAGACGTCAGCAAACTCCAGCAGGGCCCTGATACATACATAAAAGGCCAAGGAAATAACACGATGGATTTTTAGTCAGTAAAAGTCTGACACTCCCTTACCGCTGCTAACCCATAGCGGGAAGGGTCATTTGATGATTTTTGCCATTGTAAAAAAAAGCTATGTATACTCACAGTGCTAACGGGCGTCCCCTGCCCCTGGAACTTGACCTGTCGGTCCCGCGCCCGCTGCTTGCGCTCCCAGCGCCGCTTGGACGGGATGATGCCGATCGCCTCGCCCTCTGACTTGTCCAGCCTTCTGGAGGGGATTGTACTTGTATTATATGTATACTTGTATTTTAAGTGAGCTGGATAAGGTTTAGTTTCAGTTCAAGGAACTAAATAATTGTTCCGTCAGTCCTTATTTGGACAGCGAAAGTACTCCATGAGAGAAAAAGAAATACTTCTAAAAAAATGATTAAAAGGTACACAGCTCAGAAAAACCTTTAGCGTGTCTAATTTTGTATAAAAGAGGGATCATCATCGACCTAAATGAGACCCAATTTTTCTTCCTAATTTAACAACTTTTACAATATTGTCAGAATTAATTACACAAGATACACGAAATCGGCAAAAAATACAGTTTTTTTGAATTATTTACAGTACCTGGCTTGCCACCATTCGTCATCCGAAGCGTTGGTCACATGCAAAATATCACCATATCTGAAGGGCAAACCTCTTGAGGGTAGACCATCGTCTCGGATTGGGTCGTAATCGAACAGTGCTCTGAAAACAATAACATTATCGATAAGAAATAAGGAAATATCTACATTTTCCTACAATAGTACTGATTTATAACGCGAAATATGTACCTATGTACAATTAATGAAACTCGATTCATTGAAATCGCAAAAAGATAATTAAGCTATATTTAATTGATCGGATTTTACGTCCCATATAGGAAAATTATTGGTTCAGTGAATTTTAATCAGGTCGATATATTAGTTAAATTATCAATGACTATTTTGTTTAAAATACACAGGAAGGAAAAAAGTTGCTTTTAGATACTACTGTTCTCCCGTTTTTACTAGATGTACATAAAATACACTGCATTTTTACATAACGATTAAGTAAGGTGAATAATATGTTATGAATTACCGAAAATGCTATATAACAACATAGATCAATATGTGTAATTAAATAACTTGCAGTCACTTCTGCCATTCATTACATTCCCAGTTTTGACGTCACATAATGTAATGTCATTGGAATATTTGGCGCCAACATTCTCGTCTAACGCCTAACTAACATTGATTAATTATTTACATTTATTATAAGCTTCAATTTTTGTTTTGTTTATCTTTTCATTGCCCGGACAATCTCACATGAATCCTACTCATATTATAAACGCAAACGTTTGTATGCAAGGATGTATAGAAGTTTGTTCCTCTCTCACGGAAAAACTACTGCATGAATCTTGATGAAACTTATCAGTAACATAACTTTTACATCAAAATAGCACATAGGCTCTTTTTTATCCACGTGCGAGAAACAGTTATCTCAAGAAGCGGGTGAAACATGTAAGTCAAAAGTTACTAAAATAAATAGTGACAATCTTACCTAACATAGAGGGATCGTTTCTGGGATGTCCTGAGTAGCGTATGATGTTGTTTCAGTTCATTGATGCGCGCTTCAAACTTGTTGTATTCCTGTGGCCTGTACACCACTGTCAGCTTCACATTCTGTCCTGTGCTCTGAAATATTGGAAAAAGAGAACATAAGCATCAAATAGGTACAATAATATATCGCAACAGTTCTGGTCAAATAAGTTTGCTGCCCTGAAGTTGGCCACTAGTGTTTTCGCATGCGTAAGGCGTCGTCCTAATTGGCAGCGGTCGCGCGATGGCGCGATGCGATTTTCATCTAAAACGTCGTCCCAATTGACAGCGATCGCACGATGACACGATGCGTTCTCGTCATGCGATGAGTTCAAACATACAGATTTCATCAGAGTGTCCTATTTGAACCTCGGAACCTCGCAAGTGAGATCGTGAGATGAAAAACGCATCGCGCCATCGCGCGATCGCTGCCAATTAGGACGACGCCTAAGGCAACAAATGGCTGATTGTATAGCGCGTTAATACCTATATGCCGTATGCCGAGACCTGAGGTACCCGCCCAGAGAGAAAAGGTGTGACGTTGGTACATTTTGACTATCGTGAAATCTACAATTATTTCAACGATAGATAACTAACAGAGCGACGTATAATTTTCTCGTGTCCATTCAATGTAGCTCCATTCCAGAGCATAACAACGTTCAAGGCTAGATAAAATCATAACATTTAACTTTCAATTATAAACTATTTGACTTCCTTATACATGTCAACACCAACAATGTCATACAATGCATCCAGTAGTTTTCGAATGACACAACGCCAATTTATTGGCTCCTACTCAATGCTACTAGTATATTGATACTTTAGTAAATAGTATCACGATATTATAAACTAGCTGTTTCATTCTGTTTCATCCTCACACCTCGCGTGCTCATATTAAATTTTCTCCTGTTTCAATCGATCTCAGTGGCGTGCACTTGGAGAGGCCTATGTCCAGCAGTGGACTGCGATAGGCTGATGATGATGATGATTTTGGAATTTTTACTGAATGTAAACACACACAAGTAGTAATTTTGTACGTACTTTCTAAGCATATCTAGGACACCAATGCCTGATCAAAGGTGAAGGAAAACATCTTGAACATCTTGACTTGACTATGTCTAAATCCGACGCTCAATCCTCCTGTGTGTCCCTCACACAGGCTTGTTCCCAGCAGTGGGAAGATAAGAGGCTGATGATGATGATATAATTCAAAATATCTCGTAAATTATACGAGTATAGTTTACCTTCAAAGCCTTAGCAGCCTGTTCGTGCGTGGCATGCGTGATATCGACATCGTTGACGGCTAGAAGCCGGTCTCCGCGCCGCAGCTGCCCCGAGCGCTCGGCCGGGCCGCCCGCCAGTAAGAACGACACATAGATGCCGTGACCATCCTCACCACCAACTATGTTGAACCCGAGACCTTGGGGACCCTTGAATGAAAGAAATGGTTTTATAATCATTGTTTTTTCGTCAAAAATATACTGCCGCTTTTTGGGTACAAAGGCAATGATATAAGAAATTCGTTAATTAGTTTACAGAATTTCATGGCATCACCACATTTTCTCAGTTCAATAAGAATAAATTAAACATGCATTGAATAATATTTGTAAAATAAATCATAATATGTAGAGGTTAATAAATAAAGAAAGTAAATATTAAGGTTCATATTCATATTATTCATTTGCAGGTTTTATCATTCATGAAATAATAACATTTGTTTATTAGAAATAATTTAAGTTCGTTTCTTACCTTCTCGAGGTCAACGACCCTTGACTCCTCATTGCTATCCGTGACATCCTCCCGACGCAGCGAGTTGGCCGTGCTTGACGCTGTTTCAGTATTTTCAATAGTCATTCTCGTTGCTGTGTGTGTAACATTTAACGTGACAACATACAAGTAAATAGTGTACACATTGCGTAACGGTGTTTAGATAAGCAATAATGTATGACATTGAAGAGGCCCTCGGAGGAACTCGTTAAGTACAAGACCAATCAAAGGTTAAGCTACACTTCCTATAAAAACTCCATGTTTTTGGAAGGCACATTATAAAGAGGGAGCCGGCTCACATTTGGACATGTTTGGTGGTGGATATGATAAGACAGTTGCCTAACAACCAGTCTTGGTAAGATCATTGTTTCCGGATTGATCCGGATTGATGAGGTCAGATAGCCAGTTGTTTCATATAAAACTTTTGAACTATTGCAGGAGCTGCCGGTATTTTAGAAGACGGACTATTGGTATTGTGACTTCCAGAGGAAAACCTCGATATTTATAGTCCAAGATTACAGAAGATGGATTTGTCCTTCTTACTCCTATGATGATAATGAATAGCTAAGCAGATGATGTTAGCAATCTTATGTTAAGGCTTATAAGTGGAACTTACGCGTATTAGCTCGCGAGGTCCTCGGAGAAGGCTGTCCATGCCTCGGGCCGGGTACTAGCACCAGTAAGACTCGCTCGCCCGTCGCTTTGAGCGCAGCCACGGCGTCTTCGTGTGTCACATTGTCAAGGTTCACATCTCCGTGCTGTAAACAATGTTATCGTTAGAGTCAATAGACCGTGTTTTGTTTGCTTTTCTATCTATGTTTGACTGAAACAAGTCACCCCATTGAGGGGTAAAAAATTCAGCTTTTATCTGTGAACTACTAGCGACCTACTTGGCGTACCTGGATAAAAATATAAAAAGTCGATAAATGAGAAATCTAAAAGTGAAAGCATTTATCTTGAACCAGAAGAATTCGAGAGATTAACGTGTCAGCCAAACTAATGTCTGTCTGTCGTCATAGATAAAAGATCTCTTTCAAGAACAGTTCTAACCGGATTTTGGTCTGAACGTCATGAGATAAAAGATAAACTTACCGAAGTATTTTTGACCATTAATAGTTTATCGCCGACTCTCAATCGGCCGTCTCTATGAGCAGCACCACCAGCCATTATCTTGGTCACGTAAATACCATTGTCGCCCGGGATGTGTTGGTTTCCGAGACCCCCCGCTATACTGAACCCGAGACCAGAACCACCCTTCACTAACTCGATCTCTACGGATTCCTCCGGCTTTGTAACATGTAAACTGTTTGAAGTATCTTCAGTCGCGCGACGTCGTATTTTCTGCAAAAAGTATAAATAATTTTTATAGTATCGAAACCTGGCGCGTTTACGGCCGTGAGTCATGTCTTCGCGGGACACAATGTTTATTGTAAAAGAGTCCTTGTACGAAGGTCGTACGCTGGAGTTTCGAATAATCGAGTGCCCTCAATAGTTCGATTATGAATCAAAGTTGGCAGAAGCTGGTCGACAATCAAAGCAATGACGAAATTATTATGTCCGTGAAATGTGTCACCAGAGTACACATACATTGATTCTCCTGATTGCATTTAATAGTAGCTCCTTCATGGCTCGCTTAATTGTTCAATAAGAGCCGCCGACGGAATGCGTTGACTTTCAGTAAAATAGCTCTACACGCTCACTGTTTATTCTTGACCGGCTAACGACACTTGTCACTAAATTCAAAACAATAGCTAGAACTACTTTACAACCAGAATTAACTTGAAAATAAACGCCACTTTCTGCACCTAATTAGAAATTTAATTACTATCTTAGTAGTAAATATTTTTTGTAGCTACTAGCCTGTGGTTATCCCTCAAATGGTATTAGATCGTATCATCAAGTGACGTAAATGAGCCATTAAGCTTATAGCTTGAGTCACATATTTGCTTAATCTCGTAACAGCTGGTGTTTGACATGTAATAAAGTAAATAAACATAGGTACTCACCAGTCTCACAGTATTGCCAGCCTTTTTTAATGCATCAACTGCGTCAGCGTGCGTAACACTGTCAACACTCGTATCATTCACCTGTAGACCGAAATGAAAACAACTTAAAAAGTAAACAAAATAGTGTTTTAAGTAGTACAAGGTTTCGCTTCGACTGGTCATTGAAATCGAGTGGCCATTACATGGAGTAGTATATAATTGGAGTGCTAATGTGAGAGCGCTCATAAGTTCTTGTTATCATGGGAATGCATGTGGCACGCGTCATAGGAACTACGCGGGTCATAAAGAATAAAGCAATATTTCTCCAACTTAATAGTACTCTACGTACTTTGTCTTAATAGTACGTCAAGGCCTCGTAGACATTTTACTCATACACACAAAATAAACAAAACAATATTTTATTTGACATACCTGTAATATGGCATCATTGATCTGCAGCTGACTAGCAGCAGCCGCACCCCCAGGAATGAGTTTTGTGACATAGATGTGCGGGTCATCAGCCACGTGAGGGTTGTCTGACCCCCCCGCGATGCTGAAGCCGAGCCCCGCGCCTCCCGCCCGCGACAGCACCACCGTCATGTAGATGTACCCATCCTCACCTTGTGTGCGCTCCGTACCACCACCTTCTATGCCATTTACCTGTAACGGCTGTAAGTTTTGTTCAGTTGTTTATTGTGACTGGAAGATAGAAGGATAAACCCAGGTTTCTGAGCACCTTTGATTCATCATCTGCCTGGCCTTTACCCAGCTAAGTTGGGGTTGGTTTCAACTCTAATCAGATGCAGCTGGGTTCTAGTCTAAACTAATGTTCGCCAAGTACCTTTGAGCTTTGAGCAGCCTTAGGTAAAGGTGTTCTGACACCAGGCTTAAGTTAGTTTAATAAATAACAATATGTACTAAGCTTCTTAATAACAAAACCTTATTACAAATAAATGAACAGAATACGAATATGCTATCCCAGTAGGTCAACATTCCATTTGTTGATTACATGTGGTTGTATGCATAACTGGTAATGGATTGGTGGAGACTGCTTATGAATCACTAATGCAATAACACAATAAGACTGCAATGGATATCTTTGTAAATAAATTACATTATTTTCTGTGTTTAGTGCAGTACCTTGAAAATTTTACTTCATTCATTAGAGGTGAATCTATAATATTCAGATGAGAAATCTTTCATGTTTAAAAAGATTGGCATTATTGTAAATTGAAACTGCCAGAACCTAATTGGAACTAAAATTTTAAATGATCTCATAAAGTATATTTAAAAAATTACCTGCTTCATTTCTGGTGATGTGACGTGAGCCTGAAAATAACAATATTAACTCAGTATGGGTATTTCCTTAAATGTCCATGTGTACTGTACCTATTTTTATATTTAACTTTAGGGACATTTTTAATACAACCAAATTATTAATTGGTAAATATACATACATCATAGATACAATGATATAGAATACTACATAATTTATTCATTTTCTGACAAGTCTGAGTATTTCAATTCTTTAATTTTAAGTTAGGACTAATTTAAACAGAATTATTTTATATACCAAAATATATAAACAAAGTATAAACAATAAAAAAACACATTTTAAACGGGTAGTAATCTAACAATATGTAATTAAAATAGATATAGTAAGATCTTATTGACATATTAAAGTGATTAGTATTATGAATATTAATGATAGGGGGATCAAACCAGACTGGTAAACATAATTCACACACATTATACAGGTAGTTTGTATGTACAGAGGCACTGCTAAATAAACAACACTAATTAAAATGTAAATATGATCTTCAATGTCTTATAGGATTAGTAGATATCTAGTTAATATAAGTAAGATACCTGTATTACATAATATTAGTACAGAATAATAAGGTTTATTTCAATAATTACTTTTATTAAAAATATCCTGCACATTATCATTCAATAGTCTAGAAGAATAAGCAATAACTTGTCATGTGACAATGGTGAAAATTCATTAATGTTTTCTCAATCTTTTGGTAGTTTATCAAATTGAAGTCATGTCACCTACTCACCGTATCAAGATTAAACAAGGAGGACACTTTCCGAAGGAATCCATTATGTGATTTTTTCTTCCGTCTTTCTGTCATTTTCAAGACCAAGTGTGCATAGCCCTCAGGGAATTTATTTTGATGTCCGTACTACACTATGTACACTGCATGCATTGTTAGTTACACACTTGTGTCCACTTTCAGCTTACTTGACGATGTTCAGCATGCACCATTCTCTACCTAGAACCCACAACTAACTTGCACCAAAACATATCAAAGGTATGTGACCTTTTGCAAGGTATGCGACCTCTTTTCATGTTGCAGGTAATCCCATTACATTTAAAGCTCTTTATCATGTTAGCTTGGTTTAAATTGCAGCAGACCTTATCTAATGAATGGTCGAAATTTAGCCGAGCCCTTTATTGATAGCGATTTTAGTAGATAAATGTATGTATGGCTGGGTAATTATTAGGCGTGTTACCAACTTGTGTTCGATGATAGGATGGTATGAATGTCAAAGCGATGAACCTTAATTAGAATGTCCGTGTTACATTATTAGTGTGCAATTTATGGACACTTGATAGTATCATAGTACTTATATTGTACCTATCAACCATGGGCAAGTAACAGCGAATTGTTACAAGCAAAACTAACTCCGAAGTCGCATTAGTCTCACCAAGAATTGAAATCGTTCCCAGAGTGTAAAGAAATTACTAAACGTTTAAAAATAGATTAGTGTTTATTAAATGGCCTTACTTGCAACGAATACGAAATCTCGGCAGTGTGAATGTCAAAATTTTGTGTGCAATATCATTTCACTGATTATCATTTAGAGCAGTATACTTTCAGTCGATGTAGTGTTCGTACGTCATTGGCACAATTGTGAAATTTAACGGCACCAATCCACACAACCAAGAAACGTTAGCGCACATATCGCCGAAAACTTGTACTATATTTTAGGTTATAAATAGTACTACGAGACGCGAAACACCAACCATCCGCCATTACCGTCCACTTGTTGTACCTAGCTCTCCGTTCAGCCACTTTCGTAAACGTCACGTCATCAAAATAAAAAAAAATGGAATCATCGCATCGATCCACCGCCCGATCCACAACCGAAAGACTATAAATTGCAAACTATTTTCGAAAGATGGCGCTGTGCGTCGTTGAAAGTTCAGAAACAATTTGTATTTGAAAAACCGGCCAAGTGCGAGTCGGACTCGTGCACGAAGGGTTCCGTAAATTACAGTTAAATCAACCTATCTCAAAAACTATAAGAGATACTTTGATCAAACCAAAAATCGTTGAAAGAGTTAATTAGCATGCATCACCTCTATTTTTTTTAGAATTTTATACCCCGTAGTTATAAAAATAGAGGGGGGGGGACATACTTTTTACGACTTTGAGAGCTGATATCTCAAAAACCGTTCACTTTAAGAAAAATGTTTTTTAGAAAACTTTATATCATTTTAAAAGACCTTTCCATTGATACCCCACACGGGTATGTACATCGAAAAAAAAAATTTCATCCCTCAGTTACATGTATGGGGGGCCCCACCCCCAATTCTTTTTTTTACTATTTAGTGTCATATTTTTGTAGCGGTTCATACAACACATATTCCCATCAAATTTCATCACTGTAGTACTTATAGTTTCCGAGTAAATCGGCTGTGACAGACGGACAGACGGACAGACGGACAGACGGACAGACGGACAGACGGACATGACGAAACTATAAGGGTTCCGTTTTTGCCATTTTGGCTACGGAACCCTAAAAAGGCTTGTTATCGAAAGTTAAATATGAAAAAGCCATTAAAGAATTTTCACCACTGTATTCATGCCACTTCATATTTACAAACATAACAAATGGAGCATCATAAAAAGCCGCCAAAAATCTTTCAAAATATTAGTTGATCCACGACTTTCCCTGTAGATAATGGTTAGTATTAAATGATATGTACCTTCTTTTCCTCGGGTTCTCCAGTCTGTAACACGACAGAATACGCCTGAAACAAAAATGCCAACTTAAATATAGTTTTTTAGCTTTAGCCAAGATTTATTTCCTGTAGTTGTATATTTAAGCGGTAGTAAAAACTTAAAATAGCCTGTTTGCATTGCGTGCATTCATAGCCGTAGCTTATCGTTCCACTATCATTTATTTTATTTGCATTCAAGGAGCATTTTAGTTTTTTAAATGTAATAATGTCTATTACGTGACCCTGACTGGAAAGCCAGACGAAGCTGCAGCTGCAAACAAAATTCGGGTTGAATTGAGCCCTTAACTTAAGGGGAATCCATTCATCCTCCCTAAAGAAAAAAAAATATCCTTGAATACGAACCTGCTACAGTCGCGCCATCTATGGGCAACATTGCTCATTGCATTGATCTGTGAGTTGGCACAGTATATCACATTTACGTTTTACGTGTACGGTAACGGCCTATCTTATCATAATAATTAAGTAATGTGGCATAACCGTCTCGAATTACTGATTTACTTGACCGATAGTCGAATTCTTTATGCGATATTGGGTAACCACGTTTTTAATGTTTTGAAACATGCGTTTTACGTCTTGGGAATCGAACCCCTCATCGTTTTGTTTGAATCGCGAATGATAATTAATTGAGGGTGGTTATGGTAACTTACCTTTGTCGAATCTGGCGTGGCATTTCGTGATTCAGATTTCCTATGATTCTCTTGGAGAAATGCATTGGATACACTTCGATAGTCGCCATCTTCTGTATGTGGGATCTGTAAAAGAAAATATATGACAGTAGAAATTAATTAATTTACTACGTTCCAAGGAGTTAGCGCTGCAAGTCAACAAGGTCGTTGTAGAAACCAGCATTGTTAGTGCAACATTATGCTGAGCGACGACCCTGTCTCGTACGGATGTGACGTACCTACGTACCTACCTCACCAACACCATTCTTTCCATTGTTATATTCTTATTTTAAGGTTGAGTTTCTATTTGAGTATTTGTTACCTCGTCTGAGTATGAAAGGTATCTGCGTACTTACACTAAATACTTAGCAGGTAATTTTACAGGTCTAGTTAGTCTCAGGTGGGTATATTACCATGCAAAGTAGGTATCTACTAGTGGACAGTAACATAAAAAATAAATATGGAGTTTAATAATGAGACAAAATTGATTTCCAATACCCAGGGAAATATTTTCTATAACTTTTAGCAATAAAATATTGTCTGTGTAAAGTAACAATTGCGAGGTAAGCCGCAATCGCAAAAAAGGAAAAAAAAACAGACATTGGGAAGTTTACAGCGAAACTGTAAATAACCCAGTTAAAATTGCTGAATCGTGTAACGATGGTTGCGCAAAACAAACAATGAAACTACCTTCTTATTTGTAAATCATTTGCACACCTTTGTTTAACGCGAAAAATACCTAATTCTGGACAAAAAGTCATTAATAAAAATCTTAACTAATATAATTAATTAATTGGGCAATTGGGTACCTACTTTCAATTTCCTTACCTCCCGTCGAACGTTATCAGCTTCCCATTTGTTCGCGATCCGTATCGTTTCCGCAGTCTTTTGTTGAACCGACTTGGTGTCATCGAGAAGTGTGAGCTCGTAGAACTCTTGAATATCTGTGACAGTGGAAATGTATTCAATTGAATGCCTCCTATCGATCTTCTCACGGCCTTGACATGTCATGTCATTAGTTATTAATGCATTTAGGTAGTTTGTTTACATAGCCGTCGTCTGAACAGACTGCAATGTTCCAAGACCATTTAGGGAGTACATAATGAAAGCATGCTTAAGGAAAGTGTACTGAAATAAACAGTCTGCAAAGGCTTATCTGAAAGAGTTAATCTGGAACAATTCCGTTCAATGGTGGTACCTACACAACCTACTAGAAACTATCGCGTGAGTCGTGTCGTGCTAAGATCGATATCGAGCGTGCGGGCGGCGACCCCACGGTGTTTCATGTAAAGAGTGGATGAACTTAGTGCATATTGTATTATGAAATTAGCTAAGGCCACTGTGATACCCGCCCATCTAAAGCTTTGACCAGATTTCACAGTCTGGTTCACATTGTCTCTCAATTCTCAATACTTATAGCTTGTATTTATATCTCCTGTTCGTGAGTTACGACAGGTAGGCAGGTCTATCTATTATGCAACACACAAACTTTGTTTGGGTAAAGAATTCACAACAAGGCTCATGTAGATCTTCGTGACAGTGACAGCGCAATACGCGTTGTTTCACAGAAATAAGTTAACTGTTTCAGATATTTTGAATCAAGGACCTTAGCCCAACGTCTAAAAGCTGGAAACAGGCGTGAAAGTGTATAAGAAAGAACAAGATTGGCCATCATACGATGCAATTTCCTGAAATATACCTACCTAGATTCCTATCCTATACCTATTGCTAATTGTAGCACGACAGACATACAAGCAACCCCTTGCTGATCAAAATTATCTATTTGAAAAGCTTACGTTTCCTTAACGTTTTATAAAAAAATTATGGATTTATTAAAAAGTGTGGTTTTCACGTTTGCAGAAAAAAGCAAGGCCTTGCTTGCATAAGACTCGCCGTGCTACATCGCGCTGGTTAGCTACATTTCTTACTCTTGCTTTTTGGAGATTTGATCCAAATATATGAATTATGGAGTTCTTTTTTCAGTGTATTAAAGCAGGAAATCGCGGATATCATTAAACAGTTAAGTAGGTACCTAAACTTCAAAGACATACTAAACTAAATAGATAAAAACAACCTCTACATTTAGCTGTTTTACGCATACAGGCGTATATCAGCGAACTTGGTGACGCAAACGCAGAGATTTATCAGGATCTTAATAAGATACCTACTTACTTACATCTGCTGTATCCATTTGAATATAGTACATTAACTTAAAATTCCGAGAACCGTCGATCTCATAATAGCCACAATATTGACTTGTGTGGAATTAGGTATTTCTCGACGTAAAAAGGAATTACGCGCAATGGGAAAGACAGCAAAACAGGCACAGGTAACAATAGGAAAAATATCTGAAAGTTTCATTTGGAATGAAAAAATATCTACCTACTATTAAAAAGTTTAACTTGAACGTGTAGTTGAGCGAGAGCACCCGATCAGGCGCTAATTGTTTCCGAATGCATCAAGCGCACGCTGCAATTTTCAATAAAAATTGTTGAAAAGCTCAGCTAACATAGTTTAAAATTTCAATTAAAACATGTCGAAGAGCGAATTGTGTTGGCGAAGGCTCAGTTAAAGCCGGTGACCCGTATATAGGAGATGTAGGTCAAACAGACCACCGCACATATTGTGGAGTGTACGAACATACGGACGCATCCGTCTGGCGCTTCACGATATGGATTGATGGATTTTGTGTATTGTCAATCAAAGTTTCATAGAGAGACGGTTGGATAGGTACAGTCGACTGGATTGACGACTTGATTACCCGGCAAACCGTTTTGTTCCGATAATGGATTGTAAAAGGAAAGTTTACAACTGCAAATTAGATTATTCATAGGTCATGAAAACAATAACAAATTCAAAGTGCAGTCAGCCTAATCACTTCAGTTCAATAACAATACGAGACCTATTTGCCCGATTGCGGTAGAGGAAGGGTCAATTTTTTAATGAAAATTGCTCGAAATGTGCAATGAATCTTGTTTAATTCCGTCTAGGTACTTTACTTAATATTTTGATAGACCTGTTAATCACTTCTAAGCCTGTATTACGAAACTTACCTACTTAGGATATATTTTTTATTACTAAAAATCTGCGCGAAAAGTCTGCAACATTGCAGTTCAAAATTATAATTTGACATTTAACAAAAACAACTTTTCAAATTATCAGTAAATAATATTATAAGTAGGTACCCCAGTATAGATACCTATTCACAATAACCTTATCTTCTAAGGTCATTTAGCTTCTTTAGGTATATAAAACTCATCAACAGAGGCTGGACCGTCCAGTTATCAGGTCCAATTAATAAACAAGAGGATTGAGACGAGATTATTCATATTATTTTCAACTGATAAATGCATTGCGTGCGTAAGCGACACATTTGATAAATAACAGAACTGTACGTAGGTAGGTACCTACGCGATCACATTGATCGAGTTTAATTAGTTTCTGTTCATTAGAAAAACGTGTCAGTCAGCAGTAGGTCAACATTATCTAGCCATTCAAATTTTAAACATAGAGAATTTTTATCGTGTTTACGTTTCCCAACCAGCACATGGCCCCATTAATGATATGTAATATTGGTTCCCGCCATTGTGCGCGATCCGCAATATCAGAGGAATCCCAGATGCATTCCCATCCAAGAACAAAAGCTGAAATGTCGCACGAGGCTGTCGTAATTACGACAGCACCCCTTTTTAACCAGACACACTGCAAAGTGTGATGGTAGCTAGACAGAAAAAATATTAATAACCCTTCATATACCTACCTACCTAATAATCGGGAGAGATTAAATTCAATATAGGTACATTAAAGATAGAATTTCTAAATCCATAGAAGAAAAATAAATGAGAACAACAATTTAACTGAAAAGAATTATACAAGAATATTCCACAGAAGTTGAATAAGTTCGCGTCTGTGACAGCGAGTGCAGTGAAGCCCATGTGTGTTCATTACACATGACGCATGCAGTCAGCTGCAATCAAGTACGCATGGGCTGCAGGGCAAGGTTAATCCAATGTAGATAACTATACATTTTGTTCAACTTGCTCTCGATACATTTTTAGTAGATCATCTACCAGAAGTTCTTTAGAAGATATTTTCCTTAAAATGACTTCAAAGGAACTAGTTTGGATGGCTACCAGCGACTCAGTATTTTTTCTACCTGCTTTCCTAATTTCTCTGAGCTTGCCAAGAAACCATCCCACGTCCAAGCCTTTATGTAGACTACCAAAATAAGCCCTTGGGACTTCGTGTTGAATTAGGCCGTTTGAAGGCTCCCTCTCAGTTACCTATGTGTCTCTCAAAAGTAGGTCATCTATTCACATCTCTAAGATCCTAATAAATGCACTATGTACCTTTATATAGGCTGGCGTTTTATATCTGCTCCTACAATAAGACTAGGTTTATCTTATGATTAAAGAAAATTGACTCGTTCATATTACCGAAGTAAGTACCTACATAATTAGCCTATTACTTGAAGCTAAAAGAGGCAGAGGTAAGTGTATGCAGCCTTCAGATATAGCTATTGTGTGCCTGTAGATAGCCATATTAAATGGCTAGACAGGCAATTCAAGCAAGGCTTACGGGAATTAAACCAGTAATGTGAGTGAAACCTGTAATTACAAAGTCAGGAAGGTAGCTAGTTGGTTATTTCGTTGCCTCAGGTTCGAATGGAAATTTATGCGTTACCGAAACATCGCTTATTAGATTTTATCGTGCAGCGTTTTGCGCAGACCTTCGTGCTGTTGATATCAGATACACCTAGTCGACTACTGTACTGTTCATTACAACCGGCTAAATATATCGTATCACAATAGCAGTGTCGTGGTCAAGGAAGATTCAAGAGCGCCAGTGACGCGATATGCGGTCACGCGCCTGTTCCGTATATTTATAGCGTAGTGAGCTGAATCGGTCCCTTCGACCACTGAACTTCAAAGTCGAACTGAAGTTCAAAGCTAACGGTTAATTTGAAAAGGTGTGCGCTTCTCTATTTTGGTTTGCTTTAGATTGATCATTAAAGGGGTGTGTGCTTCGTTGTAGACGCAGTTTTGTGAAGTCTTCGTTGTTTTATGAGGTGAAAGCAGGTTTCTAATATTGTGACAACATACCACAAAGAATAGGGGGACGAAGAAAGTTAAAGATAGCTACCACCACCAACCACCTCTCGTGTGCTCTGACCCCAACACAAGAGAGTTTATAGATAGGTTAAACTAAAAAGGTCCACAAGAAGCAGAAGACCCATTTTCTTCCACAGGATTAGATAAGTTATTTAGGTAAATTGTTAACGAACCATTTCACAGCCTGAAAATTAGGTACGTAGAATAAGAACATGTTTTTCTATTTATTTTTATCTAGGTACTGCAGCTATCTATATCTAGCTGTTATATGTTGTTAGTGACAGTTTGCGGTGACCTTATTGGCTACAATAGATTCCTCTACCTTATGATCAATAGGTTCGATCATCTGTTTATTGTTCTGCCTTTGAATGGAGATTTCCGATCTGAGAACTACAGAAAACCCAGCTTTTCTGCAAAGAGCTTAATAGAGTCCTATACTAACTAGAAGTAGACTAACTTCATAGTTAGTCTAATATACTCATGTATTTCTCATGAATACTCATGAATACTCATGAATACTCATGTATTTCATTTGAAAAACTTAATAGCTATTTACCTAAAAGAGCAAAAGATTGGATTTTTGTACAGGTACCAGCATTGATTGCAGACTTAAACGATTTCGCAAAAGCATCTTTCAAATGACAACCGTCTCGCATTGCTTCATGAACACGACGTAAGTAACTCTACATCAAGCGCCACCTAACAACATTATGAATGGAAACAATGTCATGAGTGTCGATACCTTCCGATACAGACAGACAGCACCTGTCTAGTTACACAGATAAGTTCAACATATGTAACGTTGTACAGAGCGGGTTCTTACAATGAAATACTGACAAACGTAAAAGGTAATAACACCCTAGTCTGACTCATAAATAAAGACGAAAACATATCCTACCTGCGCCGTAACTTCCTGTTCGAATCTCCCACGAAAATATCAATTGTTGAGGTAGGTAGCTATACAATATGTAGTACAGCTCTACAGTACTTACATACGTAATAATGTAGGTCACTGGAGTTATTAACACCTGTACCTACGTATCTACATAATTCACTTGAGACTCAGAGTATACTATTCGTACCTACTAGGGTTAAGTGACGTAATGTGTAGCGGCCTTAATGCAGCCCTTATTAGGACTGCTCAGAGTTCCTTACCATGTGAAGATAGAAAATACACCATTGAGTAATTATTAACTGTGTTGACTCACCAAGTAGAGCTTGAAAAAGTCGTGATTTAAATATCCTAATGACTCTCTCGATGGCAAGGCGAAGTTGTCGGTCCTGCGGCTTTACCAATTTGCTGTGGTAGTCTTCCAGCAGTTCTAATGCTCGGTGTGCCTCTGTGATACCAAGACAATAATACATCAACAAAAAGGCACATTGATTCTTCTTCGATAAAAATAGGCATAAACTGGGTCATGTTTACTTCGTGTTTTCAAAATTTATTAGACAAGCCATGATATAGCAGGCAAGGTTAAGACTACAATACAAGTGAATTCTAAAAGAGAATAAGCATACGTAAATTAGGTTGGTTGGTAAATGTTAAGTAAGAAACAGCCACCTACACCGCATGACATGAGGTGTAGTAAGTATACGAGCATAGAGTATTATTTTGCTCGACCTACATTTTATTGAAACGAAGGGCACGTTTTCCAGTTAGTTTAGCAATATTGTGAGTGATGTAGTAAGGGATTTGTAATTTTATAACAGGGAGGTTAAATACGAGGTAGATGTGTAGCATACTCGGTATGGAACGCAGAAGCGGGTGCCTCACAACCCTCATATTATCGATACGGATCAACAAAAGGGTGCTGTGTCGAGCGTTACCGACCCCTTGTGCAAATTAAATAATAAGTCAATGACAACACGCACAAAACACGATCACTATAGACAAGAAACGTCGATATTGGAATATCGAAATTCACCTTGCTTACGAACTGGCATCACGGCACCACCCCCTCACGATATTTTAGAAAACTAATACACTTGAGACAAAATAAAATGGAAATTATTTTTCACAGTGGCAAAGTGATGACACTGATCATTTTAAACATTTTTAATCACAACTAGGATGATTTTGGAACGGCACATATTGTCACACAACGAAAACATTTAGAAGATAAGGTACGTAGCGAAGCGCGGTAGTGATGCCGCTTATAAGGGCCATCGAATACTGCGCCCGATGGGATTGGTCGATTTTCACAGTGACGTCAGGGGGTGGAAGCATAGACAATGGAAAACGTAGGCAGGGGTTGGAAAAGTTGTATGCGGGGATGCCAGATACAATTTTAGGCTCACAAAATGTAGAAATCATCAATTCAGAGGTGCCTCCTACTTACTGTCGCAACTCCTAGGTGATTATTTTTGAACGGCGTATCAATTATGCATATTTTTGGTACTCCAAACCAATTGTAATGAACACCGTACCGGTGACAATGTAATGTGTAGGTAATATAAAAACTTGGAGCGTTTTCTAAAATTAATTGCATCTGGTACCTACGACAACATTTATTTGTTAATATTAGACCCACAGTTATCTAGGTGCAGTTTCAGTTATTTTTAAATTGACATTAAAATTTTACTTAGGTGGTCCTGTCTAACTCCGTATCACTTTGTATTAACAGGGTAACTACGATGCACTAACGCTAGCTAGGGCACAAGAAGTTGATAGAATATAACGAGACAAATCTGTAAGACCCATTAACCGAACTACAACATAAAAACCAGTCTCATACCAACTAATGTGCCTACTTATCTACATACTAAAACGCGTAGACAATTGATACTTATCTACGATAAATACCTAGCTGATAGAATATTGCTGAATTGGTTAATTAACTATAACTTGACTCGTGACTGCTATCGGTACATAATATTGTGAATATGTAATTAAGTATCCATATTTGGGCAGGTTCTTCATAATTAAACAACGGAACTAACTTAGACCTAGACCAAGGTTCATGTCTTGCCTTTGCGCCTTGTGCGGCGCAAATTTATGATTTTAAATAATCAATGTATGACATTATGTAACCCATCTCTGTTAGATTAAAGAAAAGAGACGCAGAATATTGGATATCTATTATATCAGTTCCACACGAACAAGTTCATATAACAAATCTTTCTAGTGCAAACTTGATTTTGAGTGGGGTAATATGTGTCGCGACTTCGCGAGTGTGACATGACATGTTGGTGATAAGTTTACGTTTTATTTCACCTAACGAAGTTTGTTATCACAAGAACACAATATTATACTTCTGACTTAAATTTATCAAAGTTAATAAGTATATAACTACAATTTATTAAATATGTGTTAATAAGTTAGTCGATTTTCTGTATATAAGCACAGAAATGCTTATTTTATAACTTTTCCCGTTTCTAATGATGAAGATAACGTCGAATAAAACGCATAACGGATTTTTGACAAATCGTCTGACCTTGGGCGCCCTGCGCAACATTCGTGAATCCAACCGAGCAAGATTATTGTTCTGTCGAGCTAGTCTCGACATACCTATCTACATTCTACAGTGTGTATGTAGATATTTATTAACTAGTAGTGTAGTTCAAAATCTGCGAGTGTGGGGCGCGAAGATGCCTCTATTTGGCAAAAAAGATTTCGGGAGAAAATCCAAAAAAGATGGAAGGGACAGTGAAAAACAACCATCAATCGAAGACAAGTACGTCGTCAAAGATCTATTGGGGACAGGAGCATTTTCCGAGGTACGTTTGATAGAGAGCAAAGAAAACGGGCAGATGTTCGCTTGTAAAATTATTGACAAAAAAGCCCTAAAAGGCAAAGAAGATTCATTAGAAAATGAAATTCGTGTCTTGAAAAGATTCAGCGAGCAAGCCAAAGGCGAGGGTGCTGAGAAGAAAATGTTTTCCCATCCGAACATTGTCCAGCTGCTCGAGACATATGAAGACAAAAATAAAGTGTATCTCGTGATGGAACTCGTCACAGGCGGGGAATTGTTCGACAGAATCGTGGAAAAAGGCTCCTACACCGAAAAAGATGCGTCCAATCTAATTAGGCAAGTGTTGGAAGCTGTAGATTACATGCATTCCCAAGGAGTAGTGCACAGAGATCTGAAGCCAGAGAATTTGCTTTACTATAGTGCTGATGAGGACAGTAAGATAATGATCAGTGACTTTGGATTGTCCAAGATTGAGGACTCTGGAATAATGGCCACAGCGTGTGGCACTCCAGGATATGTTGCACCTGAGGTGTTGGCACAGAAACCATATGGGAAAGCTGTGGATGTCTGGAGCATAGGAGTCATATCATACATTCTTCTTTGTGGCTATCCTCCATTTTATGATGAGAATGATGCAAACCTTTTTGCTCAGATCTTAAAGGGTGACTTCGAATTTGACTCGCCATACTGGGATGATATTAGTGATTCTGCAAAAGATTTTATCCGGCATTTAATGTGTGTGGATGTGGACAAGAGATACACTTGCAAGTAAGTATAAAAGTATTGTTGAATCTTATTTCTTAGTTGTTTCTAATTATGCTCATATTTCACATTTAATTGATCAATTCGTCTATGCCTAAATAGCAAGCAATGTTCGGCTCATTTCATGCATGGCTTCAAATCCTGGTACAAAAATATTGTACAACCCATTATTGTATTAGAACATAGTTGTAACACACTTATTTATTAAATTGGAATCATATTAGATCGTTTTCAAATTATTTAAATGAATATCTACAATGATATTATTGATTTTACATCATATTTCTCACTATATATCAAAATTTTGTTTTCCTGACCTGTGAACTTCATAGTTTTTTTGCTGATTAGGTATATTGATGGTTCTAGCATTTGTTATGTAGTATATGAATATGTATTTTTAATACATAAACTCTTTTGTATATTTGTGTAGAAGCATAATTTAATTTGCAGAATATAACTTAGGTCCAAATGCAGGCGTGCAGTGTTCTGAAGTGGATTTGCAGTTCTATTGCAGTTGTATCAACTGCATTCAAACTGCAAATTTGCAGTTGAAATGCAGTCCATCTGTCTAGAGTCTTAGTTTCCCTTTATATTCTTTACTACAAATATTGATATTATATATTATATTAATGACAGATTGATGTAAAAAGATTATAGATAGTCGACAGCCAGTGGACTTTTACAGTTTTTCACTTCTCAGTGACTGGCATACACGTACATTTTTTTCCACCTGTAGATCCTTGCACATTATAGGTAGGTGACATAATAATTTTAACATACTTGTTCAATGCTGTATATAAAATTGAAATGAATCAGCATATTTTCCTGTACCAAGTAACATTTCATTTCATGCATGTGTCCCAGAGAAACATAAGTTCTTATAAATTATTTACATCTTACTTTGAAAACCCTTTCCGGTGTTTGCAATACCAGGCATGAAACATGCACATTCATACTGTGTACATAGTCGGAAATGCAAACACTTCAAGTTTCTAAGACTTTTCAATCTCCCAATACCTCACTATGTGAAAAGTCAATTAGGTACAAACATTTACAGCACTATGTACTAACGCATAGGAACAGCTAGAGTACAATAACGCCCTGTAATAATGAACATCAATAGCTTCGCAACGGGTCATCTTTTTTTTATTACGAACATCCAAATAGTCTCGTCAATAAGGCGGAATCAGCGTCGGCTGCCGGCTGTCGGGTAGGACTTCATGAATTTCAGTATAAGCGGCATTGTCGATGTCTAGCCTGGAATTACGTCAAGAATTGAATTCACGTCACGTCGCGACGTTGACCCGTCTCGTGATATCATTTATTTCGGATCGATAGGATCGAAGGGAGTCAACCTTTAGTTACAAATATACATACATATTTGGCAAAAATCTATCATCATCATCAATTTAAGAGCCCAGCTCTTGTCGGCGCAGACCCTTCCATTTACGCCTAACAAAACTATACCTACTAAAAATTAATAATGTACTAATTTTATAAAGCTGTGGAGTTTGTTTGCTTTAACGCGATTATCTCTGGAGCGACTCTGGAAAAAAGATTTTAGTGTAAGTAAGCCCACATATGGAAGAAGCCCGTGTAATTTTTATCCGGGGGCACGAAGTAGTTCCCATATGACGTGGGTGAAACCCCTTTAGATGCTAGTTAGTTCACATTTAACATTAAAATATATAAGAGGTCCTTAAACGATTACCTCTTTATCAGTCAATAGATATAGGGGTTAAGAATAAGAATCTTTATTTGCAGAGAAACGCCAAAGCACTTCACTAGGTAACTTGATGAGCAAATCCCCCAAGCTTCGGCGCAGAGGACCGCCTATTTCGCCCCTCCTAAAGCCGGTCCGATGAATCATTTAATATTATAAACGTTTTTTTTTTCAGGCAAGCTCTGGACCACCCATGGATTTCAGGAAACGCTGCCAGCAACAAGAACATCCATGGTACTGTATCTGAGCAGCTCAAGAAGAACTTTGCCAAGTCACGCTGGAAACAGGCGTACCACGCCACTACGGTCATCAGACAAATGAAGAAAATGGCGCTGAACAGCAGCAGCAGCTCAAGTCGCAATGCTAACGCCTCAGGCAAACAATAGCTGTATTGTTTGTCTGCCCACCTTCCGATTGCCATTGTTACACCTGCCTAGAAAGGTACCTCATGTAGTGGGTCTTAATGGTCTCGAGATGACTAAGTTCGACGCGATCCTGTTATTGCAGCACCATTCGGTGTGATGCTTGTTAAATTGGTAGATATCACAGTTAATTGGAATTCATTGTCAAAACAGTTGGTAAGAAATGCGTCTGAGATTCGTGTCATTGCTATTATAATTGTGACGCCTTATGCCATAATATTATAAGGATAATAATACGATATTATCCTTTAAATGAGCGCTTGCGCAAATCTATATACTTGGAGCAGTGCTTATAACTATATTGTAGGCATGTTACATAATGATGAAAAATCAACGAACTGTTTATAAGACATTTTGTCTAGTCATTTATCATTTCTGCTTGCATAAAAGTATATACCGTTTTAATTGGATAAATAATTAATAATTATGAATATAACTGTAGTCAAAGGTATCGAAATATTATGGAGTAACAATATGCTTACCTTTAAACTCACCATTGATATTCCTAATTCTACATTTCATACATGTTTCTCTTATTTATTTTGACTATATTAACACTGAACAGTGTTAATTGTACCTATGTAAATCTATTTCAACTCTTGACCATGAATCTTTTTACGAATTTTAATTTGTTTTTAAAATGCATTTCGGAGTGAATCAAACTAATTAGGTAGGATAATAAAATGTTCTCTTTAAAAGATACTGACTAAATAGTTATTACTTAGTAAGGTGATACTGACAAATCACATAAAAATAAGGTCTGTTGCAAAATTCATTAGAATTACAAATTAAAGTGACGAATATTTACACTTAAATGATAATGGTTGGATATGATAAAGTATATTAGTCATTGAGAATGTTGATCCGCTTCTTACATCCCATATAAGTCCATTTGGAGTACCCGCCTAGGTACTGGTTTACGAAATTGCTGTAGTGACGACATGTAAAGTGATTATTCAATTTGACCCTTCAAAGTAGTTGTTTTAAAGTTTGTTAAATGATAACCTATGCTATGCCTAGCGTAAGTTTTGTGATTCTAAAGCTAAGTCCTATATATCCACTGTCATATTCAAATACCTGTTAAGTAGTGTATTATGATATCTTACCTATATGCACTGTTGAATTCAATGTTGTTATATAATACTCCGCGTTTAAAATGATTGTATAATAGCGCTGTTTATGCAAATATCATCTCAATCAATCATCATCAATTTCCTAGCTACATGATTTGATCCAACAATATTTTGCGCAACTCGACTTATTGTTTTATCGGTAAGAGTGAAAGATCTGTACGCAAGACTGAAATAATATAAAGTGATAGCTAGTTTTTTTCAGTAAAACCCTGATAGGTGATTTCCGCAGCATTTTTCAATATTCCAATGTTTTGAATAAAGTAAGGTAAACTTAACGACGATTTATGCATTTGATAAAGAATGTTTCTCCGTAGCAGTAGTATAGTGGAAATTGTTCATTGGGTATAAACGATGTAAAAGGAGTTAACACATTATCGCTAACACAGGATACATGTTAAGCATTCTAACGCAATCTTGACATGATTGATTGGAATTTTGTGAACATGCACATTAGGTGAAAATCTTAATGTGGCTAGCTACCTGCTACGTTGTCGACAGCCCATTTTATTATAAGAGCGTATCATGTACAGATTCGATGAATCTCATTATTTTTCTTTTTATTACTTATGTGACAAAAACCAAGGATCTAATAAAACTATTTATATTGTAACACTATGCAGCTTATGCTATGTGCGTTGAGTCAGTGTGACTATCAAACTTCTTAAAAATATTTTTGTTATCTATTAACTTTCCCTGCTTAGACGAAAAAGGTAACATTCCATTGTGAATGGTTTTATTTGGCAACGCAAGAAATCTCTTTGAAAACTTTTTACATTCCATTTCTTCAGTATATTTTTTATACAGGAATTTATAATTTACTTTTGTATCTCGATTTTATTTGGACGGGCTTTAGGGAAGAAACAGCAGATTAAAGGTGCGCCACCACTGTGACGATTTCTCATGAGCCCTTTGTGAAGTCAAAAGGCAACGCTTGGGAAGAAAATTACGTCAGTGATGGCGCACCTTTAACGTAAATTTTCTTTTGCCAGCGTTGATGTACTTATCTATTTCTACATCAATGGTAAGTACTTAGTAGATAATCATAATAGGTATATTATGTATTTGCAAAGCTTATACACAAAATTATTGAACATTCCAATTAGGACTTTATTTAGTTACTGTTGAAATACGAAGCTACTTGTGTTCATGTGATCGTTTTTATGTCTATTTATATTTTATATGGAGAATAGAGGCAATGCAAGTGCTTTTTAGAAACTGTCCGACGTTACTTTTGTAATATGCCATTTATTATGTATCTTCCGTCCATACCTTTCACTGGGAAATTTATTTAATGAAACTTATTGATTTAGTCGGCTAATCCATGCCACGGTGTTGTCAATATTTTGATAGCATTTTAAGAATATTTATTTACCAATTTTCCATTAAATATTTATGAAAATTGGCCTAATGAATCTTTATAAGTCTGATATCATAAAATGTGCTGTCTTGACTAGTGTTTCCGTTCCATAACATTTTAATGAAACTGCTCTTTAAAGGGGTCTGGGTGTATAAAAGAGAGCCGCCGTTTTTAAAACCGCACCAGTTGAAATATACAGTTGGCAGTATGACATTAAGGAAGATCCAAATTGAAAAATGTCCACTACATCACATAGATCATGAAAAAGGAGTTGGACTTACAACAAATTTTAAAAAGGGTGGCCGGAAAGTCTAGAATAGATAGAAAATATAATTCCTGGAATATGTAATCGTCACTCAACGCCGTGGCGAGGATAAATGCGATACTGAGATGTATCAATGACCGACTATCTCAGAAGGAGCCAGGACGGGAAGGTATCAATTATTTAGAAACATTTCTATATGAAATCAATTTCATTTTACATGTGAAATTACATATCTTAACAAAAATACTTGTTGATGATGTGACTTCTTGGTAATAATTAAGAGACGCGCTTCTGAATGAGGCAAAAGCCAATCAACGTGTGTTATTCGTTAATGTTCTCTAACTACTGTCATGATAAATCATCGCTTGATTGTTAAGCATGCACTGCTTTAAAGTTTTTAATAATTGTAAGTGTAGTAATGTTCAATAAATAATTGTCTAAATGCGCCTTAATATCTGTGTAATTTTAGTAGTTCTGTCAGTGCTCCTTGTATTTACTATAGTTTAAATAATAAGAGTACTATTATAGGTTCCGTCATACATTAGAAGCAGATCGAATTTCATTTGATTGTCGATGGAATTATTATTCTCACGTGAAACATAATTTATGTAACTCCTTCGTGTATGTTTCATCAAATGTTGGTATACTATGTAAAGGATCTTTATGAGGATTTTTATAGTCATAGTATTTTATGAATTGACATACGGGCATGAATCCCATTATAATCTCTTAATATAATATTATAGTAATCTTCGTTTTAACTTATACCCATTTTGTGTCAATGGCTAACTATACAAAGTGCCATGTGTCTACCAATAGGTGTGTTCTATTAATTATTTATAAATTATGTGATCGATTTTATATTTCAATTTCCATGATCTTTTTTTAATTGCGCACAATGTTTGAAGTAAGTGTTAATTTTAAAGCTATCTATTATTTACGAAAACTGTACCAAAACTGGTGTTTGAGCACATAATTTGCTTTGTAAATGTGACAAGTTTTTGTTCCTTATCTGCACAAACGCTTGTATCCACTGGACCGCAGTAAATCATGTGTAACCGAATAATAGTAGATACGCTAATGTGATCTTGCCATTGTTACGCACTTAGCAGTACACACTACTACAAGTTTGCTCTCTAGAATTTTCCATTTTGTTATTAGTTGAGTTTTCACTGTGCCAAAACCATATCATAATCAGTGATAAATATTATACTTGTAACATATTATAAGATTTCTTGTTTATTAGACACTTTTAAACGTTTTATCGCAATAGATAGCAGACAGCAGTGCTAAGCGACATTTCAAGTTCCTTGTCATTTGAATACTAATTATTATTTTTCTTTATTCATTAATGTATGTTTAGTGTAAGAGTAATCTATAACATATTTACTATTTTTCGAAGGTTATTAACTATGTATATGTTTTAAATAAACATACACGTTTTAGTTTCTATATTTATCTTAATTAAGCACAATAGTCTAAGGGCTGGGATGAAATTCAACAAGTTTGTTTATTCAGAATCTGCAATTTCTGTTCTATCTCTATTATTTCGGTTGTGAAATTATGTTTCTTTCAAAAGTACCTATTTACTTGACGGAAATTTTATCGGGAAAGTTGTAATAACTTGTAACTTAGATCTGATTTAATGTTGAAAAAAAAATCTTGTGATTTAGATTTTATACTTCTTGTTTAAAACAATCAAAATTTATTAGTAGATTCTTAGATGTTAGCTATATTTTCAATGTCATTGTAAATAAAATGCCAACTTGTTGAGACACTCGTTTCATTGCCAACAACAATCCACCGATCTTTATTATAATTTAAATTATTTATAACGTTTATATTACAATATACATTATGGATATAATATCAGAGTAAGAGGAATGTCTACTGAATCTCCTCGCCGAGAAGCGACAGCTGTTTCAGGAACTGTGAAGCGTTCGGGAGGGTGGTAGCGCCGTATATGATTTTCCTAGAGGCTCCGCTCGTCGCTTGTTGCTGGAAAATAAAACAAGGATATAAATACATGTATCTGTCGCAATCATACAGTAGATGCGCTCTCTTCATGTATAATTTCATGAAATGGATGCACCTCCCTTGGCATCGCTTCGGTAACTTCGGCTGCTGAACACTGAAGTTCTTTACATTTCTGAATATTTAATTTCTACAATCTGGCTAAATGTAGATAAAAAAACTGAGAAAATTAATTGAATTATCTGATCAAAGTTGCCCACGTCACTATAAGTATCCGTTTTTTTAAATTCTCTAGTATTTGGTATCTGGGTAGCAATACTGTGTCAAATGCTCAGTTCTTAATCTTTCATACTTCTGTTTGAATCGACTACTGTAGAAGCTTTTAGAAAGGAAAAACATCGTCCCAAAGAGCCTGTTTCTAATATATAAATATTACCTTAGCAAAATCAATGAGATTGTGGTACTCTATATAATTGCCGCCTCCTACGACAAAGACGACGGCGTCGGTGGGCGGCGGATGCTTGGCGGCGCGGGCGCGGGCGGCGGCGTCGGTGCGGGCTGCGCGGGGGTCGAGCCACGCCAGCTCCGTGCCCGCCTCGCCGCCGCTCAGCGCCGCTTCTACTGCGCGACTTACTGGCAACTTCTGTGTTAAAGAAAAAAAAAGATTTGAGTTTATTGCAAGAGATTGGTGAGGTTTTGTTTTTGTTCATGCCTTGAGGTTCTTATTTCAAAGTTTGTGTTTATGAGATATTGTGTTTATGGCTAAGATTTTAAAGCAGTTGGTTCTGTAATAGGGTAGTGTCCAGGGTCGAAATAATGAAATAATATTTAGTCCGCTTTTTAGATAATCAAAAAATATCGGATACGTATTTTTTCTTATTTTAATCAAACATAAAATGACAAAGACACAACGCTTCAAAAATTAGGAGTGGGGGGCAGTTACGTCACAGAGTCCTGAAAATTGTAGCAATTTGTGACGTCACACTCAAATTTAATACGCTATAGCTTAATAATTCTGATCCAATTTAAAAAAGAAAAAATACGTATCGCTTAATTTTGGACAATCTACAAGCCGGACTAATTATTATTTTTTAGGAAACTAGCCTATTATGTTAAGTAGGTCTTTTTGTATTGAATAGGAAGTCTTTAAACTGTTTTGTAGTTGTGTTGAATTTAAGTAGGTTTAGAGGCGTGACAGGTCTTGAGTGAAATAAACCTCATGTAAAATTCATATTATAGTAAAATTTCGATCGGTTCGAATTTATTATTGGGTACATTTTGCAGCATAATTATGTATATCATGATATAAAATAACTTTGCATACTAACACTAGTAAAAGTATACACAAAAAAATATCGGTTTTATACTCACATGTTTCTTCACAACTAAGTTCTTAACTCCCTCCATAACAAACGATGAACCCTGGGACACTAGCTTGGAGAACATGGAAACAGTTTTCGTGCCACCACCTTCGTACTGACTGGACATTTTCGTAAAACCTCTGAAAAAAGAGATATTTATGTTCAAATATGACTCTAATGGCCTCACGTTATAGCAAACCTATTTTTTGTTTATTGCTTAGTTTTACATAATAGAAGGTAAGAAGTCAAAAATATTAAAAACTGATTTTTGTGGAAGATTTTCTAAGTCACAGTACTAAATTCATATTCATTAATAGAATCTTCGGCTATTGGCCCATATAAAGAAAAAATATTTATATAAGCACCACTTACTTCCACCGCCTCATATAAGCCATAGGTTTGATATCGCAGTTGGCACTCTGTAGAGCTTGTTCGAACCTCTTGTACTCGTCATCAGGTATCTGCGACGTGCACAGATAATAAATAATGAACAACCGCATTTTGTCTTCAGCTGTCCCCGCACTGGGGTCCGAAATGAGGTCCATTACAGCTTTGCTTTCAATGCCGCTGCTTTTGCTCATTATTTTCTCTTCTAATTCAAAAAATGAATCTAATCGCCTTGATTTTATTGAGTTTAGGATGGCTGAAAATTAAATAAGTTTTATTATTGCATCAATAATTAGTGTATTATGTGTTATGTATTATGTGTATTGTGTTATTGTAGTTTTAATAATGATTCGATTCAAATGGAGATGATAATTTAACAACTAAAAATCATCAAAGTAGGTAGATTGTACATTCATTCATTTTTCATCATCATCATCAGCCTATCGCAGTCCACTGCTGGATATAGGCCTCTCCAAGTGCACGCCAATGAGATCGATTTTCGGCTTCTCGCATAATATGTAGATTGGTAGATTGATTGTACAAGCACACAAAAATCTGTTGGCATGTATCATCATACCAGTACCATGTAAGAGCGGAATCCGCATTCGCTCGAAAGGTGGAAAATTCGGCAGTTATAAAGCGCTTATTTACAAGCATCTACTAGCATAATTAAGTTCTAAGTATTATATGTATTATTTTTTACATATCTAATTTTGTTAAGTTAATAAAAAAGTTCTCACCAGTAGCAATAGTAGTATGCATATCAATAAGCCGCTTCTTCTCCATGAGCTGTGGCAGCGAGTTGACGGCGCTGGTCAGTCGCTGCGTGTTGTCGCTCACCATGCTCAGAGCGAGGTCGCTCTCGCCGTCCAGACCCATAGAACTCTTTAACTTCTTCACTTCGGCTTCTGAACTCCTGGAAAATTAAAGGACGATGGTATTTAAATATTGGTAAGGGTGTTTTAAGTTTGCCGATTTTCACTGGCATACCAGCTAACAGTTAAGGCTAATGTTGCATACTGAAAGTCGCCATGATTTGCCCTATGTTGAGGTTGACTTCTATTAAATTCGAACCAGATGCAGGAAGGACCCCCAAGATAGCCTCAACGGGAGCAACTGTCTATATGACTTCCTGAACCTTTGGTAAGACTTTTAGTCTTTTGACTAGCCATAATAACTGTCAAAGATGAAGAGTTGGAACTCGTTATGATTTCCACAGACATACTGCGACAAGTGTAGCTTAGTAGGTAAGGTGAAATATTTAAAATAAGAAAAGAAGTATGTATTATTATTTTATTACCTATATTTATCGAGATCTTCTTGAATAGCCTCTGCAACAGTTGGGAACGGGCTGCCTTTATGCTCTGACCACAGAGGGTCCCTGGAGTCCAGGTCACATAGTCGCGTCTTTGCTTTTTGGTCTTGCACTGTGGGGCTCGTGTTTTCAGGTACCACTGCTCTATGGGAATAAAATAAACCAGTAATTATTATAAGGTTACAATCTATAGATTCACTAATGTTAAAACAAGGTATGTATTGAATATAGGGGGTAATCATCCCCTCATGCAATCCAAACTAATATTATAAATGCGAAAGTAACTCTGTCTGTCTGTCTTTTCTTCACGCCTAAACTACTGAACCGATTTGTGTGAAATTTGGTACAGTCATAGTTTGAAACTTGAGAAAGGACATAGGATAGTTTTTATTACAAAAAAAAAATAAAAAAAAATATTCCGGACATATAGCGCCATCTATTGGTCAAATCAAAAATCTGCTGGTAGTCACTATTCCACGCGAACGAAGTTGCGGGCAAAAGCTAGTATAAGAATATTTTTGAAATTCAGGGTCAAAAACATTTACTTTTTACTGAAACCCTGAAGCCTGTTTGATCAAAGTACGATTAATGTATAGAATCATAATTGCCACTGATCAGTAGTTATCAAACACCCTCATTTGTTTATATTAAAAAGACATATTGTCTAATAACATACCTGTTCAAAGATAAATCTAAAACATCATGTGCCAAAGCCTGGTAAGTCCAGGTGTGATGTAGTGGTGTTGCCATATCAATGTTCCTGTCCAACAGTATCAACATAGGCCGAGTGAAACTGAAGGAACCAACTTGACCAGTGTTGCCATGAAATAAATTGTTACGTGCATCCCACAAGTTTTCTCTTAGTTTTTTGTCAAGCTTTTTTGCAACCATTTCTGCTGCATTGCCTTTGCTACTTCTTATTATAGGAACATTACCTGAAATGATACATAAAAGTATTTAGTAATCAAGGCATGATATAGTGTCAATATAATGAGATTTAAAATAACTTTATATTTTTCCATGAGCAAAGGTATACTGCTTTCAAGATAGGAACACACTTTCTATTTATGTTTATATCAAAGGCATGATAATATTAATCATGACTTTTGATATTGTATTGTAATTTTAATGAGATCAAAGATACATCCATGAGTCAGCTGATAACTTACCTAATGTCACAAATACTGAGAATAAACTTTCAACTATATTATCCATGATTACTTCCATTTCAGTGTCCTTTGTATCACCTCTGTTGATGGCTGGAAAAAGGAAGTAATCATTTAAAGCTATTTTAAAATTTAATAATGTATTCATACATTCCTATGTTAATCAATGAGGTCAAAGGTTACTATTAAACAAGATGTTTGATCATCAGATGAAATGCTTCCATGTTGTACCATATACCATTTGTAGAATTACTTAAGATATATTTACGTTTTTGAACCCAAGTTATAAAATCATCATCTAGCCTAGCCTTACAAGGAGCGGAAATGTTTACTTGGGCAACCCAATACTCCCGGGTAAGACTTGTTGTGCACCTTGCTTTTGAATTCTGACAATGACAGCCGGGACCAACAGTTCACAGTATGGCTTTACATAAACATACTCATGTGAAGAAAACAAAACTGAAATTGGCAGCAAGAGACATTATAAATCAAACAAATCTCAAGTGAATAAATACTCCATTGTTGTAATTATAAAGATAAACATACTTACCATAATAAGACAGTGAATCTGACTGCTGATGCTTCATTATGAAAAGGTCATCTTCCAAACAAATGAAGTTCAAATATTGGTCATACACTTTGTGAATGTTTACAGCAGAATTAGACTGAATGGCTGATGCTGCAAGGTCTTCAAGTTTCTGTCTTGTAATCGGTGATATGAAGTTCAGGTGGTACTGGTCATATGTGCCGTTGTCCAAGTCTTGGCAGATGCGGCCGAGGTTCTCCTCGGTTGGGGCGCAGAAGTAGACGGCTGGTACTTCTGGTATTGGGTCTCGGTCAGAATGTAGTTGGCTGAAATGTTTGAGTACACTTTCAAAGTACATATTCTCTATTGTAAGTGAACTTCAGTATATTGTTACTGAAATTATTTTCTAACCATGTTAACACAGTTTTTACTATTGTATATGTTTTTAGTACAAATATTCTTATGTTTTCTTTAAATTGATGTTGTATTGAATGGCAATAATAATTTCAATGTTTACATGGCATACAAATAGGACACACAGTTTGAAATAACATTATGTGCTTCCATTTGTGATATCAATTGGTTAGGGATATCACCAACAAAACAATAACAAGACTTTCCTTCAGTCTTATCCATAATATCTAAAACTACAGGAAGGTTTATACTAATAAAATTAAACACGTAGATTATGAAGGCACAGTGAGTAAGTAAACTATTCAATTGATTTCCCTTCTCATTGTTATAAAGCTGTAAGTGTTATACCAAACTACTACATTATAGAGCACTTATGATACATGTCCACGCAGTAATTAGGGATCTGAGGTACATAATTGAATGGTTACTCACACATGCAAAGTCACACCGAGTTCCCGAAGCTCCTTGACAGATATGAGAGGAGATATCACATCTTGACCTACTCTGTCGTAGATCAACACTTTCCACGTAGGTTCACAAGCCACGCTCTTAGTCAGAGGCTGGTTTAAATTCAGCATTTGCTTCAAAGCATCTGTGAAATTACAACACAAATAAATAATCCATCATGTTCTACGTGTAATCGTTAATTAACATTGTATCACAATACGCACTGAGCTGTCGTTCCCGCAAAGTACTCATTTTGTTGCAATAATTAAATTATCCTTTCATTCAATTGTATTTTATATTTAACATTAAACTTTTCAAACGTTTAATTCCATTTAGCTTATTTCTTTCGGGGAGTTGTATTTCTCCGAATGTCAAATTTGACGTTTGTAACATCGTACACGTCGACCGCGATGGCTTCGTTCGAAAATACAATATCCTTTTCATTCAATTTCAGCAAAAATATTTACAATAAATGTAAAAAAACTATCCTAGTAAATAAATATATATAAAATACAATATGAATGTTAAAAGTATCAAAAAGTATTTGAAAAATATTGCAGGCCGAATAAAGAAAATTTGATTCCGGATTCGATTAAAAATAAATCGCATTTACTTTTTAGTGGCATTCAAAACATATTTTGAAGATAAACAGCCAGTATATAAGATTTAAATACAGGCTTTTTGCAAATGTGATAGAAACTTCTTCGACTTATTTTTTTTTTGTTTTTTCATAATTCGTTTTTAGATCCAAATAGACAAATAGATCTCCGGATTTAGTCGTTATAAAAAGACAGCTGTATTGTGAACGCAGAAGAATGTTTGAAGGTATTTACATTGATGTAGTTGTAAAGCAAAATAGATGTATTTACTATTATTTTAAGAATATACGTGCACACCATTATCCAATTATGGTGACTCAATTAATTTAAAAAATCTTGCTATAGGTATGTAGAGGCTACATCAGCTACATGAGTTAAGATCGACCTTTCTCTACTAAGTATACCTACCGAGCTAACCTTGTTTTAGTTTAGGATAATCAATGCTATAAGGAGTAGAGCTACACATAATTATTATGACGCTAAAGAGTTCGTAGCTCGGAATATTTCGCGCGTTAACTAACGCTTGCTTTTGTTACGCGAGATAAAAAATCGCAGTAGAGCCAGTAGAATTACTATACTAGCATGTGTGAAAGAGCTTTAAGGCGCGAATCCTCCAGTCTGCACTGACAAACACAAATGTTTCTTCTAGTCTATTCGCTCTAGCAATCTGTAATATAGTGCGTAGCTAGATACAACCTTTCAAAAAATTCCTAGATATTGCAACACGGGCACACATTTGTAGCAATTAACTCGCGCCAAAGGCGTAGGTGTGTCATGGAATCTCACCATTACAAAAATAACGTAGTCTCTTATACGCATGAAAAGGATAAGGATACGACGTTGCAGTCACTTGGTAGATAAACGAAATTAATTAATACTTAAATATAAATACTATATAGTTACCTAAATACTAGACTAATATTGAAAATGTGGACTAATAAGAAAAATAAGTGACCTACCTACTTCATAAACCTCTTAGCTTCTTAATAAGACGCATAAATGTCCACAATTCTACTAATGAGAAAATGTTGTCAAGCTAGGTACCTACCTATCTACCTAACTTAGATATTAGAATTTCTAGATTCTTCGAAGTTCATTATTATGAAGAAGCATTATGTTACGGTACACTAAGAAGAATATCCAGCCAGTAGGCAGCTTTTCCTATAGATTCTAAGTTCTAGGTAGTTGTCGTAAGCCGTACCTGTCTAGTTGCGGTATCAGGGCTCAATGTTGGCCTATCTTTAGAATTTCAGGTTAACCGGAAAATCTCATTTTTTTATTGATGAATCAAATACAGGTAGTTATCAACATGTAGTAACAACCATAGTATATAGGTTCTCTTATTGGAATAGTAAATATTAAAGAAAATGGTTTAATTTATATAGGAAATAGTCAATGAAAACGGTCTTTTTGCAAGATGGCTATGGCGTCAGAACGTCACCGATTAAAGCTTACCCGTGTTCATTCAACAGCCCTTTACGTCCCACTACCCACATCCATGGAAACTCTTTTGATAATCCCTCAGTCACCAGAATCGTACAAGTATTCACTAAGTCATAAAGATCTATATTTTCGTTTTGCTCACTAAGCTATTCAGAAATTGACTGCTCAAGGATCTCGTAAGCTTTGCAGTCCACTTCGTCGTTGGACAGATTATAGTTTAAAAATCTTGTGGAAATGGCTGGGCATTTTCTTTGCCAATATCTTTGTCAAAATAATAGTTTTTCTCGAACATTTGAATACGTTGCGTAATCGTTTCACGAAGGATCTAGGAGTATTTGTAGAAAAACTTACGCAGTTACAATTCTTGCTATAAGGCCTTTGGAATCGCCATGAAGGTATTTTGCTAATTGCTGCGAGTACACGGTTGGTCCTATTTACTTACGATTTGCATCGGGTAAAACTATTTGAATTAGTCTTTAAGTGCATAGAGAGATACGACTTATTGAATAGTTGGAGATCAGGTTAAGGCTATTTTTATAATAAATGTCATATTGCATCAATACCTTTTGTGTGCGGGAACAATAGCAGCGAAAGTCACAAAAAAAAAAATGTGTAGGTCATTGATCATTGTCTTAGTTAGAGAGACTAGCTGGTTAGATTCTATCTAATATTCTAATGGCGCTCTGATAGCGCTATGCAATAAATACGAATGCTGTGTAACGTAGCAAAGTTACATGTTTTTATGTAAGTAAGGGTCATCTTCACCTATTGCATCAGTGCCTTTCCATTTAAAAGCGATATATTATTGTCAATATCATTGGCTGCACACGGAACCTAATTTGACACCAATGCGGCACGTAAGCAGCACCTACCTTTATTTGACGAATGTCAGGGGGTTTGAGGAGAAAGCCGCCTGCGGAGGTCGGCTGGTGATGGCAGCGGCGACGCGCTCACCCGGCGCAGTGCGCGCGCGACGGTGAAAGGCGCCATGTCGATACTACACGCAGTGACCAGTGCGCGGACCGCGAACACCATGGCCGGGTTACCATATATGCGAATATTACTCATTTGTGCTATTTTAATCAATGGTTAGTCCATATAAATATAACTATTTAATTTTAAACGTTCTGTGACCATCTAATTCAGTGATAAATCACCACATTAGAACGGCTTCTACATATAAGGAATTAATAAAAAAATCAAGCAATGCGTAATTCGTAATCTTATGCAAGCGGTCCGCCGATCAATTTGTTAGTCGTTAACGTAACTGTTACAACGAAATGATACACAGTGAAAGCATCGTGTTTAGTTTTAACTGCAAGTATACATTAAATAATGTAAAATGTGAAAGCGTGTGATAGGGTCTTGCTTAGAATCGTCTCTTTTTAATGTGCAATTTACCTTTTGACTTTAAGTTAAAGCATCGGAGATAGCTGAATCATGTGGCATTTCTATCGCAGATAGATTCAGTTTTCTTCGTACGAGTTTTTTTGTTCGTGACATTCGTGTTTGTGATCGTAAAAGACTGAGTCCAAAGACATACCGTACTTAACTATACGATGCATTTCTAAGTATTTTTTGCCTACCCACATACATAGGTTATGTATGTCGATAACTGTCTCTAGTCTGCATCGGACCTTATTGTAATTCGTCTGGGACGTCATTTCTTTCACTTGACATTGAGGCCTGTGACCGGTTACGATCGAGGATATTGACACTTACGTCGGTACACAATGTAGTTACCTGATTTTCTGTCTACTTATCTCACAAGGCTCCACTGCGGAAATTATAGCCGACAGCTTTGCAGTTTTTTTTCGTTGAAGCTTTTAGCGTTCAATTCTCATTTGCTCTTTAATTACGCGACTCGAGGGGACCTTCAGAAAAGCTAGACATAAACCAAGTTGGAGAGACGTTAAAGCAATTAAATCTCAACAAATAACGCAAGACTGATAAATAGACTAAACTTTTTAAATTAACTTCAATCTAATATAACTTATACCAAAAGTCTGCATCTGTAATTTAGGAGTACCTAATACTCCAAGTGTTAAGGTTTACCAAAACGAGCGTAAATTCAAAGCTCTCAGGAGCAAAGCGCGGCTAACTCCCCAGAAACCTAGTACAGTCTACAACAAAAGTAATTAACAACCGTCAAACAAACCAAAAGAACAAACCTTTGCCGATGTTTAGTTTGACCATAACTGTGTTTAGAAACATGTTTATTTTAATTCATGACTTGAAATAATTGCCAAACGTAAACACACGTAAGTAATATGAAGAAACTGATTGGTAGCTAAGCCATTAGTAATTTAGATTTCAAAACAAATGTGCGTAGTTTCAGTATTAAACAATTTATTGGCACGTTTAACAGACATACACACAATCAATTCACAAGCCTCCGAAGGCCCACTAAATTTTGTAATCAGGTAGCTTATAAATAATGAATGAGGTATGCGATGTGGTTTGTCTGTCTGCGTACAAAATGTGAGATAAGCACTCAAAGATTAATCTACAATTGAATGAACAGGAAACATTGAGCTACCAAAAACTCTCAGACCTATTGTGCCCACGGCTGATTGTTTTGTTAGAAAAATGCTGGTATGAATAAATTGAGGGCCGGTGTCTAATTACTTTTTGCTTTTGATGTTTGTCGTTGACGTTTTTTTTTAAATATAAAAATTAATTATTGTTCTTGTCTTCGGGGTAAACTTGAATGTTTTCGACATACTGTCTGCAGAAATGGCCAAAAGTCACTTTCAAAGATTTTGATTGAGAAAATACGAAAAGGTGGATAAAATATCTTGTTTTTTAAGGTGGATGATGGATGTTAGAAAAAAGAAAATGTAACTATTTTCTAGTATTTCTAGTCCCTATGGTATTTTAAAGTGAGACGTGAGATACCAAGGCCCCAACCGTTAGATGTCTTTCTAACTGGCCGTAATTTGGCAAGATGTCTAGACAGCTTAGCGTCAGTCTTTTCTAATAGCTTTTATATTCTACAAATGTCTACCAGCAGTATTACATTTATATTTGGTTAAAGTAAAATACATTTTCTTTAACAATGCATCAAGGTGTTGCTAGATTTTATAAAACATGAGAATATTGAGATTTCTATTTATTTTTTGTTGTTAAATAAATGTTGTCATTCTTTTCTTGGGATATCTAACATTTCATGAAGTTGTATAAGCTGTGACAAGTTATTTATACATGAGAAGTGATAGAATTGTTTTATACAGAGATATAAATTAGAAAACAATTTCAATAATTACATTACGCCTAAAACAACTGATACCCATTACTTAATTTCGTAGAATCCGCAAATGAGCTGCCTACTTTGAATAAAACTTGAATATCATATACATAATCGCGTCATTAAATAATTGGATGTAATAATGTCTCGTGTTCTAAATAGGTATGTTTTTTAAATTTATGGTCAAGGTATGCGATAATAATTAGCCTAATAAGGAAGCTTTAAATCATAAATGTAAAACTATGCAATACTGCACGAACAATTCGGGACTAAGAAATGATTTGCGTAACCGACTTTCACTTCTCAATTTAATAGTACTAATTTGGAGTTGAAAGTATTTTTCTAGCTCCTATTATTAGCTCTACAATAATAATTTTGCTGGATTGTTTAAGCTGAGGTGTTAAAATAATTATACCTACGTTAATTAGAGAAAATACCCAAAACCGTGGCAAATTGGATAATTCACTATCCTCTACAATAAAACACTAAATTGTACGAATGTAGGTAAAGTCTTTAAGTGCCAGACGCAACATTACGTCTATCCGAGTGTTAAGAATCGTGTCTTTATGTATCTTAGAGAAATTCCACTGAGAAAATCAAATAGAAACTGTTGTCAGGTTTTCCCTTAATAAAGCAAAGACTTTGTCTTGTGCCTATGTCTAAGCTCTTTGTATTTAAGTTAGGTACTACAAAGGTGACACAAGTACAGTTGTTTAACGAAACTGTGAACTATTTACTTATTGATTTTCAGGAACCTACCAGCAGAAGGACAAGCCTGAGGATTTCGTGTGTCCAGAGGGCACACAGGGTAATGGAAACTTTGCTGATCCAGCCACATGCAGACGTTTCTATCAGGTAAGATACTACATAACTGTTTGTTTTTACATATTTATATTAATTTTAAAAAAGACATTCGAAAATGTGCTTGTGAAAAATTGACTATTAGCTAGCCCATTTTTTTGTGTATGCCCATTTTATTGAAAATACTTTTAAATAAAATAACCTCCCGCTAGCGATTTCGAATCATTTGCGTCCCGTCTATAATGTTCACGAACATAGTCTTTTTTGAAACATGGACTTGTATCTTATCTTACATTGAAATTCATTTTACAAATCGACCCAGTGTGGTTTCTGAGCAAAGAAACAAACTCTTCAGCTTTTAGTACATAAAGATATTTTTATGTAGTTAAATAAATATGACTGGCAATTGTGTCGCAATGGTGATTGTTTTATGAAATCATTTAACTGTAGTCGACTGTACTTCGTGCAAATCATAAATAAAAATTATATAATTGACCTAGCTGAACTTCCGCGTACCTTGGTAATGTTTAAATATACCCTTCATATCTTTCTATTAAATACACTGTTTCCTATATAAATATTATGTAATGGAGATTCAGCTGTTTACTTTTGCCTACTAAACCCACAGATTTGCCTTCGAAAGGGAGAATACGTTCGCAATTTCGTTGGATATGCTGATTTAGAAATTTACCTTATGTTAACAGTTACATTAAAGATGCATGCAATGTATTTTACGAACACCAATGTTGTTTTAATAATTGATGGCGACAAGCGAACATTTTATACGTCGATTACCTACTGTGATATGCTAATATTGATATTTAGTAGACATAATCAGTAAGATATAGGCAGTTTTCATATGAATATTAATGGAATTGAAATGTGCCTTTTAGATACAATTCTATTTCACTGTATTAAGATAGGGAAGTAGGTATACTTGCCTACCCTTATTACCTGAAATACGACTGTTAAAATAATATTTTATTTTTCCTTTAATAATCGTGAACCATGTAGGATGAATCGATTCAGTTAATTATTATCAATTATTCGATCGAGTGTATTAATATTTCGCATTCGTAACGGCACAATTATCCATCTGATATAATTTTCGGAGTTGATGATTTCAAGGAAAACACGTTGGCAATTTAATCCTCTTAGCGAAATTCTTTAAAAGTATATTAAACTTATGTGCGAGTGTGATAGTCGCTTAATAAGGAGGTATCAAGTCTGTTTGTTACATGATCGTAGTATAGATATATATGTAATAGTAAATTGGCAATAAAAACATTCAAATTCTATCAATAAAGAGGTACCTACCTCTCAATATTGAATTGGAATGGAAATTATTATTTCGATTGCCTTAAATCCGAGTTACTCAGTATTTAATTGCGGAAACCGTATTGATTTTGGCACTTATTGACATTTTCATATCTCGATTGACCGGTTTAGAAACAACCAGTGTAGCAAGAATTCTGGTTCAATTCAAACAATGGTTAGAACGCGAAAACGTTTGGTCCGAGTTTTTCGTAGGTACGCATTTATTGTATTTATCGGGAAATATCGGTATGTGAGGTATTTTTGTATTGGCGATGGTGGCCGGACCTCTGCGGCTTTTTTTGGTGATTCGTGTGACTTATTACTTATCTGCGTTGAATGTTAAGTCGATCACGACGCGATGGATCGCTATGCCATGTCATTGCATGACCAATGCATACATACACGTAGTTATTTGGCAATAGCACTTATGTACATACCGACTATTCTATTTATAAATTCTTGGATTATAAAAAATGAAGGCCCGAGACTTCCAGTTAGACTCGTTCCATTAAAATGCATAGCCCTTCCTTAGAAGTCAACGCTCCTACGCGTGTACAAGAACAAGGAGGTTCCACAACGTCAATGCACTTTTTTGAATGAATACGATTCAATAATCGAGTGATTTTATGAGGATCGCGTATAAAGTTACCAAAACCTGATATATAATTGTAATACAACGATTATATTGGGCCTTGATCTTGATCGTCTTCGAGTTCAGTGTATTCGATACAGTACGGGTCAACGAGTTACAAAATCGGCAGTATTCTTCCAAAAACATCTAGATACCTAACAGGTTTATCGATTTTGTATCGATATGGTGTAAGAAGGACAAATGACAGTCATTCGGCGCAATGCTTATATTTAGAATATTCTGGTTAGACTGGAAACCGAGCAAGGGGAAAAAGATACACCGATCTAAATCATCGACATTTATTCATCTGCATCTTATTACGATTCGCGTTTTGTGGGATGCAGTCTATGGGAAATATTCGTATTCCATCGTGTATAAAGATATAAGGGGTAGGTACAACCGCTTCGTTCATATTTTTATGGACAAACACCGAACATTTTTCGCATAAAACGGTGGATTCCTTTTTTCGTATGCCGTTGTATGTAATAACGTAACCCCGCGTGACTAACCCCCCTGGGATTACATTTGAGTTTATGTTACGTCCGCGAAATTGGACGGATTCAAAAATAAAATGGCTGCCCATAGTCGTAACTACATAATGTCTAGTTTGTTTTTTTGAAGCTATAGTTTTTATTTCATAATCACATTTAGTTATTTTTGATGTGGTTTAGAAAGTGTTAAAAATCTTACACACAAAGTCATCAACCTTACGTTGGTGTTCATTATTGAAATTCTTTGGATGTCGCTGTTTACCACCAGCCATTTGTGTGGTAAAGCTTGAATTAGCTGCGGTTGTAGCAATTACTTACTGTTCGAGATTTTTAGCATCGCCTTTTGGATGGTAGTTCTTTATCAACAAAAGGGTCCAAACTTCTCCATACAAAGAATGGATTTATTTGCTACCTTCTAGGAATATTACTTAATCAAACACTTCTTGTGTATATTGATTGATTTATTTGATAATTGGTTTTTATATTTTCAGTGTGTCGATGGATATCCTTACCTGAACAGATGTCCCTCAGGATTATACTTTGACGATATTAGCAAGTACTGTACCTTCAAAGCTGAAGCCAGATGCGGTCCCATCGCCACAAGTAGGTACCTAAATTACAATAATTGGTAATACCACCAATATTAGAATGTTTAGTAACATTTTTGAATTGAAATTGTTTGATATTTGTTAAAAAACAAAATGTTGTTTATAACGAAATTGATTTCGCGGTGTATAAAAATCATTGCGACGTTACACGCAAAGTAGCTATAAATATGTATGCTGCTGGTTTTACATGTATGTGTGTAACAATTATAAGCTTGTATCGCCTGGCCTAACTGTTTAAAAAATGAGTGTGTACACTATCTATAAAAATGAAAAGGTCTAGGCCAGCAAACAAAAGCCAGATGTTAAAGGAAAACAATTGAAAGTTCCATGTAAATCAATTACCGGCTCACAGATCGAGTGTGAAATTGCACATCTTCGAGCCTTGAATTACATGTTGCCTTGTAACATTTAGCTTTTTGTTGTAATTAAAGTTATTGTAAACTTTGACTCATGATCTTTATGAACTTCCATCTAATAATGCGTTAGAGTTAGTTCGCTAGAATAGTCTAACATTTATAATCCAGTCTATCTGGTTAGTTTTCAACTGGAGTTATATCACAAACTATTCTATCACTGAACCGCATAGTCGCTGGCCGCAGAACGGATCTCGATTTCGATATTATCCAAGTCGCACAGTGTTCGTCTGATTTTCAATAACTATGACATATGTACTTTCTCCTATATAATAAGCAATTTAATGAAGTTAAGCTCTATGTTAGAAACTTTAAACTTGGTTTGAATTGAATTAAAATAGATAAAAAATAACCTATGCCATTACCGAAGTTTAAAATCTACATATAAAATATAATCGACATCAATTTACTACGAAAGCGTTACAAACAGTTACAATCACAATGAGATATTTCTACTTTCTATTCGTAAGGATTAATAAAAAGTAATGGTAGAAACTGACTCATGGTTGTTTTATAATTATAGCTCCGGCGCCAATCACAGAAGCACCACTTGATTTGGCAGAGAAGTGTGACCCAGCTGAATGCCAGCTGCCATATTGCTTCTGCTCCAAAGATGGCACCCTCATCCCTGGTGGACTCGACCCTGAAGACGTAAGTGAAAATGATGTTAATTTATGTAAGACTAACTGGCCCTCATGATTCCAAATACGTATCGAAATATCTTCTCACGTAAAAGTAAAGTTGGTTAAATTCAAAGTAGCCTACAGCCTTCCTCGATAAGTGGGCTATCTAAACCTGAAATCATTTTTCATACTGTACCAGCACTTTCTTAAATTAGTGTGTCCAAGCAAAATCAAATGTCTTTGGAATATTGTTTCTCAGAATTGTCGATGTTGATGACTGTGACTGAGATACGCATAAATATATCGGATTAATGTAATTTTCTTGAATGTCCTCTTTAAATTAAATGTAATGATTTCCTTTCAAAATATACCTATGATGAATTTATATGAAATCGAAATGAATGTTAATTATAGACATAATTTAATATTATGTATGTAACTGGTATAACTGGAACCAAATTATCATGGGCGGTCGTTGTTTACTCAGAATTAGTATGCCATTCACGAGATCAGCCTTGAAATATTAAAATATTCACCACTATTTACCTATAACATACTAAAATAGCAATTTCGAGAAATCATTTCGAATCTATGGAGATTTTAACCACAGTGCTAGTTTTAATGGTTTCGCATTATATAATATTTATTGCCAAATTTAACAAACAAGGCTTAAAACACGATTCTATCAACCTTTTTTGTCTGAGTTTGGATTAACCAAAACCAAATGCAAAAGGAAGAACTCGTGACGTGCATGCTAAATAGATAAAGGCGTATCGTATGCATGTATTACGCGCCCAATACTTCAACGGTTTAACGTTTCGTAAAAAACCGTAAATTTAAAGAGTAACTGTTATGTTCTAAGAAAACAACACGGGTAGCGATAGAAAAAATGTGCGTGAAACATAGTAAAAACGTCCCGCCTTGCCCTACCTCAGGGAAACTCAAGTTAAGGTGGGCCCAATTTAATAAATATCTTTTTCTACTATATTTTTAGCCCCTAAAAAGATCTGTGAAGGCAAAATAAAATTAAATGAGCTTTTTACGCATTAAATAGCATAATTACTCAAAATAGCTGGTTAATAAGAACATACCCCGTTATTAAACGCTTATCATGTTATTAAGCAATTAGTTAATTATTTAACGTGCAGGTGTATTTTCCTCTTCTTTAAAGCTCCATCAATATTTATAAATACAGCATAACGGAACCTTGTCAATTAGTCTTCAAACTAGGTACTGTTATAGTCTAATGTCGAACAAAAACTGACCTAAAAACTAACAATAGGTATAACGAAGCTTAAGTACAAAAAAGTGGTCGTAAAAACTTAGAACAACATATATTTTTATTCGCAGACGCCCCAAATGATAATGCTGACATTCGACGGTGCTGTTAACTTGAACAACTTCGAACTGTACAAGAAAGTCTTCAATGGGAAAATCAAGAACCCTAATGGTTGCGCCATTAGAGGCACTTTCTTCCTGTCACACGAGTACAGGTAATTATAAAATGTGTTTAAAACTTTTATTATGGTGCCAAGTGTTTATTCTGAGAGAATGAGGTATGTGATGTATATTGTGCTTTATGTTTTGTAAAAATGTAAAATGTAGAAGGCCTCTCTTTTCAGTGAAGATGGTCAATATCAAACCTTATTACAGTCAAAACTGATACATCATTCTCGTCAATAATCCTTGTCAATGGTCTTGACCATACCACATTACTAGAAAAAGAAGTCCCATATGTACTTTTATGTGCATATGCACCGAAGTCACACAGTCTAACATATAATCTAATAAAACGTTCACGAATGCACTGAGAGTGGACAATCCTGTCCAGTTAGTAATAAAGCTTGCGGAATAAATTCTTCCGAGGAAGTACTCCCATATATCAGGGTTGTCCTTTCCAAAAGGTAATAAGAACCAGTGTAGTAACAAATACATACGACATTTCGGTTGTGTGTTTGTTTTGGTGTGCAGTATACACCATGTGTCTAGTTTGCATATGTCAGTGACCAGTGGTGACCAATTACGTAGTACCAGCCGGCTGCTTGTTTGTCACTTAGTGACATGAGAAAGGAGTGGTCAATTTCGTCAATATCACACATGACCGTGCTATGCAGTGTAGCTGTCAAATTGGTTGAAGCTCGCTTGTTCACTTGATAGAGAGTATCGTGTGATTAGGACTTTATGTAGTGTGAAGTATTTCTGTGATAGGCGTAGTTAGGCAATGTTCAATAATGATATTTGAACATTAAATAACATATGTACCTACATAAGTTACTTTTCTGTTGTCCTTTTTTACTAAAAATGTCCGGTCCTTAATTAATAACACATACTAATTAATTAGTGCCAAACATTTGCTAAGTTGCCGTGATTAATTTGGACGTTAGTTTGGTAATTACTTATACAAGTTTCACGTTAATTATAATTAATGTATACCTTTGATAGTCGCCAACACATAATGTGTATAAGCCTTGATCGCAGAACTTTCTCGATGTTACGACATTAAAGTTTATTGCATTAAACTAAGTTTAAAACATCATGAAATAAACTAATTAAAAGTAACGTCTTTGAAGTTTTAATCGTTATATTTCATTTAAAGTTTGGATGTTGCTATTTCACGTTAGAAGCTGATTTAGAACTTTTCTTTTAACTCGTACTATTTTCTTTTATTAACTTGGCGTATTTGGTGTAAAAAGTTTGCGAAAGTCAATTCTTTATACACTTTTCTCTAGATATAGTACCTACTTATATACTGTCTCCAACTGCGTCTCTGTTATTAATTAAGGTTTTTACTAAGCTTATTGTTTTCTCTTTCCAGTAATTACGCTCAAGTGCAAGCGTTAGCGCACGATGGACATGAGGTGAGCTTATTCTCATAACTTTCTAAAAACTTATCTATCCTCAGACTTCTATCAAATATTTAAACTATAATTATATTAATTTCACAGATAGCGACAGGCACGGTATCACAACAGCAAGGCCTACAAGACAAGGGCTACGAAGAATGGGCGGGCGAGATGATTGGTATGCGCGAGATTCTCGGCAAGTTCGCCAATGTGTCGCGTTCAGAAATCGTCGGCGCGAGAGCACCTTTCCTGAAGCCTGGGAGAAATACACAGTTTAAGGTAAGCAAGATTACATAAATAAATTGCGGTAAAAGCTAAATGTTATATTCGAGTAGTCGATAAAATAAATATTACCCATCTTTACAAAACAGCAATCTAGACAGTGTAATGGACATTGCAATTGCTTGCAGAAACAGCTTTCACCTTCAAGAACATCTAATTTAAAAGTTTTATCTTTATTTTGCATTAACAAATTATATTATATTGCATATTTTATTCTGCATCACTCGAAGCTCACGTTAGTTCTTTAATCCCACCTCAATGGGACTACAGTTGACAATCAAAACTTCCTGCAAAGGGAGTTTACAACACGGAAAAGCGTAGGATGGTTTTTTATCCCGACTGGGTAGGCGTTCCTTGGGGTACAGAATAAAATATGAGACAGAATAAATTCTCTTTGTGACATGACTCGCAAAGATCAATAAGTAATATCACCAAGTCGGAGTAAACATTTAAAACTATTGTGGTATATTTTTCGAGTAAATAGACCATTGCTGAAAATCCCTATCAAATTACATATACGCAACAATCTTATTTGGTTAAATTGACGTTGATAAGCTCGAGTATGTTAATAACATAAATATATGTTTCTGTATTTCAAATGCCATATTTCTGTCGTCTTATATCTGGCGCATTACGCGTACATTCTTTTGTCTCCAAATTGGCCGACATCAAATATCAAGTAGCTTATTAGGGTAATATTTTGACAGTCATTCGATATGTACTGTGCGTCTGTACACTTAGTGTCAATATTTCAGTGGTGCGTCTATTCGTTACCTGACAATTACGGCCGTCACGTACGTAATACAAAGTGAGAAATGCGTAGAGAATTTTTTTGCAGCGAGTCGTCATCAGGGAGGCGCGTCAGTTGTCAAACACGCCGAGCGCTAGAGTATCGACGTTTTGATAGGCACCGATCGACGAACGTATCTAAATAAAACTGATTGAAGTACACTTTGTATGGGATTTGTTGTGCGAGATGCCGGCTTCCAACGTACGATTAAATTACATGTACATACAGAAAAATAAATATTTTGAACGAATGTAAATATGGTCAGACGCAGCATAGATTGATAGGATATAGGTTTTTAGATTGGTATACCGAATTGCAAAAAGATTATTCTACTCCAATATACGTTGGTTTACATTTTGTACCTAGAAGTACACAGCAGTTAATCGAACCGAAATTTGTTTTTTGGCTTTGCCCAATTCACTATAAATCAACCAAATAACGATTTTTACACGAATCTAAAGTTGATGATCAAATAAAAACTCTAAGCTAAGCTACTAATCGGCCGTTAATGACCTATAAATCCGAACCAAACTGGTCATTAAAAAGCCACGTAACAGAATGTCCGTACAAGCGTACTCTTTGTTCACAGGTGTTGGAAGACTTCGGGTACATCTACGACAGTTCGGTGGGCGTGCCGCCTCTCCCGATCCCCGTGTGGCCCTACACGCTCGACTATAAGATCGCGCACGAGTGCAAGTCGGGCACTTGTCCCACCAAGTCGTTCCCAGGTGACCACATAACTCACCCACTCGATAGTTACATAAACTACCAAAGAACTAGAAAAGATTTGTGTGGAAAAGAAACGAATGTAGTTTGTAACGTAATTTTGTAGACAATTATTGTTAAAGGATGCACTTTTTATAGAGTTAGCAACAAAAGTATATAAACATAATCAAAACACTAGTCTTTAATACAAAAACTGTGTTCAGCGACTCTCGTAACATAAAATGACAATACATAGGTACTTATATATATAGATCTTAGTGTACAGGGTATTTTGTATTAAAATTCTAATTGTGTCCATGGACTTTTGTAGCTAACTGTACAGGGTCTTAGAAAACTAACGCATGCTGTACTTAGAATAACGACTAGTGACGACAATTTCTAGTCTCCTGACTTAAAAGTGTGTAAAACTTTCACATACGTACTTCGGTTTTACAACTTAAAATAGTTCGACTTCGGTTTTGCTTCGGTTTTCGTGTAAACCTGAAGAGAACACAGCGCTCAAAGTTTTAGTATCGCGTGTGGTGAGGCGTTAGATAGAACAGTGTGCTTGCACATTTCCCACATTGCTTTGTACTAAGTTAACTACATGCAGTATCGAAATGAAAATCACAGAATTCAATTTCAGGAATGTCACACACGCACCTGTATTTTAATACTATTTCATTACATGTCAATGACTTCAATAAAATTGGCGTTTCAACGAAAAAATTGTTTCGTCATGTGTGCAGTACATACATACAAAAGTACACATCGGATGTTTACACATGGTTCTGTCAACATTTTTTGAACGCTGTATTTAATGATCCAGCAGAGAATACACGGGCGAATTTAACTCATTTCTATAAATAAAAGGTAATTTATTTGCAGGTTTGTGGGAGGTGCCGTTCAATGCCCACTACGTTGAAACCTACGAGGGCGGACACTGCCCCTATCTTGATCAGTGTGTGCTACATAATCACGACTCCGATGAGGTGGGTTCATGCTATTTTGTAAATCAGGTTTATTTCTTGATAGTATTTAGTAGCTAGTTTTAAGCTAGTATTTGTTGATTAAGATGGTTCAGTTGATTTAGCTCTTCTACTTGGTCTTTTTCCGAAGCAATGTCAATCTGAACCTGCATTCTACTATCCAGGTTTAGAAAAGTCTATTAAAGTTTAAATTAAATACCCAATTAGTACCTAGTGATTCGGACTTGACGGCTTTATTTGTTTTCTCACGTAATAGCGGTATTCGATTCGTTTTACGTAATAGTAACATTTTATAGTTGCCATGATGATATAAGGCCATAACATTTGCATAATTATGTTAAACTTTTGGTATTTACAATTATTAGTTGGCGTGCATTTCCATTTTTATAGCTAATTTGATTTGCATTTCATATGCACGAACGCATGTTTCTATTGATCCACATAGATTCATGTTACAGTTATTTGGTTTGAAGCTAATTGAGGTCTAATTAAGTTACGAGTACTCTTATTAACTGCACCAGATAATTTGATTTGTGATAGAAGTGTTACGTAATTAATTATTATACGTTTAAATGCGGTCAGCAGCAATCCATGTGCTGGTTTGACCCGGATACTTAATGGAAATCCATTAGGTATTTACTAGCATCCATTTTACATAGAAATATAATTATAACTGCTAAAAACTTAGAAGCACACAAAGAAAAACCTTCCTATTTATATATAGAACATTCTAGTATTTTCTAAGCTAGTCCAATCTCCGTATAGTAAAATGTAAGTACAGTGGGTACAGGTACGGGGTACAGGTAAGCAAATGTTTGTAGTTTGCGCATAGTTGAATCGAGAAGTGGAGCGGAAGGCGGGCCGACAATAATTTCATATACGCAGTACGCGGTCGACCGGCCCACTATTTTATATCTCGCTTCAATTTTATAACAAACCTCGACTAAAACATGAATAAAAAACTTTATAATACAACATTTGTACGCTAGGCGTTGTATCAGTTAGGGCTAGTTATTATCTAGCTACCGTAGTCAGGTCAGACCGGTTGGCTGATATGTTTTATGCGTGACCGTATTAAGGCTTTAATATCTTTTTTAGCTCCACTGATAAAATGAAACGGCTGAGTTTAAAATAAATGACGGCACACATACATAATTAATTATATAACGTTGTTCTAGTTTCAAAACCCGACGTGATTCTCTTTGATAAAATGGCTCATCCGATGTTGCGGAGACGTGGAACCAACTTGACGTTTTCGAGTTTGGAATATGAAAATAAAAACATTTTTTTATTGAACCACAGCAACTTGTTGATTAAACAGGCTTGTTTGGTTTCGTTTTGTTTGTTTATAGTCGTTATATCACGTTTGTAAAAACTGCGGTGTTTTTTGAAGCATTTGCAGTTTCACTCGCCAATTTTTTATTTGTGTTAATTTTTTTACTGTGGTTGTTTTCAGTTCTCACTTTTTACCGAAAGTTATAAAAAATACACGACATTGGTATACGAATATTTAATTTCATTCCGTAGTCAGAATTAATGCTCAATTTACTAAGTTATTTGAAAAACAGTCGATGAATCTGGCTTTAATTCGTTGGTTCATGTTCACGTTTTTTGAAAGAAGTATTCAGAGCACAATTTCTATGTTTCTTCTACAAATCTGATGTATGTTCGTTTATCATTATTTATTATGTTTGTATACCATTACAGGTTCTTGAATGGCTACAAGAAGACTTCAGCAGATACTACGAGCAGAACCGGGCGCCGTACATGATGCCCTTCCACACCAACTGGTTCCAGATCAAGGAGTTAGAGCGAGGTCTCCACAAATTCTTGCAATGGGCCTCCAAATTGTGAGTATTATTCTGTGAATCCATAGATATTTAACAACAAGCATTTTCCAAGAAGCGGTAGGCAACGGGGTATTTATAATACATCCTCATTTCGCAAGATATGGAAGTTACATAGTAGACTAAGAAGCATAAATTAAGAAATATGTCAAAGGTCATCAATGGACACATTCTTAGATTCTTCTGAAAAAATTCTCGCGTTGTTGTAGCAATTTTTTTGCCACATCAGTAATGAAGCTAATTTTTTAAGCGTTTTGTAAAACATAATGAAGTCAGAAATAGGTGCATAGGTCTGCAGGAATATTAACACAGAACAAGAGGTCACAGAAACCTTATAATATTTGTCGGAGGCGAACATCAAGGATGGCACTATCGTCCGACATCAGTTAGGGTAATCAAGCAAAGAGATAACTCAAAGAAACTCAAAATTCAAACGAACTCAAAAGTCAAACGTTTATTCAAATTAGTCAGAACAAAAGGTTGCCCCCAAAACGCCCGCCCTTCGCCACTTCCTATGTGTTTTGGCTTGGGGAGAAGAAGTGGCGGAACAAACTCCCCAGCAACACATGTCTGTCTGTTAGGTTAGAAGAACCTTTACACTTTAATTTCAAAAGACACTTTACACACTTTACAATATGGATCTACAACAGTACTACAACACTAGGCAATAACACTAGGTACACTACACGTAACGAAAGGCAGTATCGAGATGTGCGCAGCACGACGACTCGACCGAGACTGAGCTCCGCGGACGCCACGCCGACCACCACTACTCTGCCAAGCGCGCCAAAATGTTGTTTCACCGGAAACGCCACCAGAGGGCGCGCTTGCGTGACGTTTAGTGTCCGTACTATTGACAGTCTCCGACACGGCCATCCTGCGTAGACCCACGTCCTCGTGGGTTAATCTGCAACAACACAAACACAGCACAGTATGCACAGTACAACCTCGGCCACTCCTGACCACTATGTAGCACACTGAACAAAAGTCACACAGATCCATCTTAACCACAGAACCACATAGGGTCATAATTACGCCACACAGGCTTATTAATATCGCTCACACTTGAATGCCACACAGGCTACCAACTGCCACACAGGCTACCAACTGCCACACAGGCTACCAACTGCCACACAGGCTACCAACTGCCACACAGGCTATCAACTGCCACACAGGCTCCTAACTGCCACACAGGCTCCTAACTGCCACACAGGCTCCTAGCTGCCACACAGGCTCCTAGCTGCCACACAGGCTCCTAGCTGCCACACAGGCTCCTAACTGCCACACAGGCTCCTAACTGCCACACAGGCTCCTAGCTGCCACACAGGCTCCTAGCTGCCACACAGGCTCCTAGCTGCCACACAGGCTCCTAGCTGCCACACAGGCTCCTAGCTGCCACACAGGCTCCTAGCTGCCACACAGGCTCCTAGCTGCCACACAGGCTCCTAGCTGCCACACAGGCTCCTAGCTGCCACACAGGCTCCTAGCTGCCACACAGGCTCCTAGCTGCCACACAGGCTCCTAGCTGCCACACAGGCTCCTAGCTGCCACACAGGCTCCTAGCTGCCACACAGGCTCCTAGCTGCCACACAGGCTCCTAGCTGCCACACAGGCTCCTAGCTGCCACACAGGCTCCTAGCTGCCACACAGGCTCCTAGCTGCCACACAGGCTAGTCATTGTCAAGTTTGTCTGATCAATCTAAACATTTTCAATGCAATAGAATGCTTTCACCTTGTGCGATGACATGCGATGTCCTGGCCTGCCGCAACTCATACGGCCTCCACGACAAATCCGGGGGAGGATGACGCTCCAAACAGCAACTGCAGCGCACCTCGCGCGCCGCTTGACTAGTGGACCTCGTCCTGTTCTCCAGGCTCGGTTCACCTTAGATGTTATCTGTTAAGTCAGAAATGGAAAGTGCTTAGGCATCAAATATTGACAACATATGGGTCAGCAACAAACCTTCTCGATGGTAAGACCTAAACACATGTTATGGGTTTTAAGAATAGCAATCACCATTTAAATGAAGAAACTAGTTACATTAAATTCTAAGCACGAAATCAAAGAAAGATCGAATTGCTAGTCAGACTGAACTTGTAAATTACAAAATCATTACAGCTACGGTTGTCATTCACATCAACGCCTTCTACTCGATAGGCTTCACAAAACCGTCGTGTCCCTTAGCCGAGCTCTCAGCCCATCCTGGCCTCCTAGGGACCACAACCACAACTATAGTGACATGACACCAACTGTACCACAGATGTATACGGGTCTCTTCCTGGTCACCCCGATGCCGTCACACAGGCCAACGGGTCTTTTCCAAGTCACCCCGGTCTCCATCATTGGTACAACTTAGCGCAACGAAATTACAGAGTAGGTGAACGTAACACTTTACCAAAAATCTATCGTCTGATGCACAATTCAATCAAATGACGCAAAAACTGAAATATTCTAACTTTAGGATATTGATGAGATCAGATAACTAATAATTTTCAACTCTGGGATCAAACCTGTGAACCTAGGTTTCTGATTATCTACGATTCCACCAATTAATAAGCGCAGTGGTAGCGCAATCAACGAGACTGAAACTGTCTCTCAAGTTTATAAATGTCGTAAGACAAATAACCTCAAAATAAAGCAAAAATGGATCGGTCTCACCAGGTTTCCACTCAACACCTCAACGCGCATGACGATGCGCAGTACAGCAAGGCTTTCGCGGACGTGAAGCCACGTAGATACACGAGCACCAACACTCCGACCTCACGATGACACGTCAGGCTCCTGGCAGCTGGGATGCTCCGCAGTAATTTTGTCGCCAGATTGCACAATAACCACCGTCATTGTTGAAACATGAAAAAAAAAGACAGATTCGGTTAATTTTCTAGCATACCCTCGATAACTAGCTTGACATGTAACAATGGAAAACGATACCATTACCATAACCGTGGTTACCATACTTGTACCTTTGCTGAAATTCTTAATAATTCTTCTACTACAAACTCCATTTCAAATTATCGACGTTACATTTTTTTTTTTTTGTCAATGGGCAGAATTTTATCTTCGCATGGCGAATTCTTAACACATGTGGGCATTCGGATTACATCCCACTTCTGATGTCGGAGGCGAACATCAAGGATGGCACTATCGTCCGACATCAGTTAGGGTAATCAAGCAAAGAGATAACTCAAAGAAACTCAAAATTCAAACGAACTCAAAAGTCAAACGTTTATTCAAATTAGTCAGAACAAAAGACAGCCCCCAAAACGCCCGCCCTTCGCCACTTCCTATGTGTTTTGGCTTGGGGAGAAGAAGTGGCGGAACAAACTCCCCAGCAACACATGTCTGTCTGTTAGGTTAGAAGAACCTTTACACTTTAATTTCAAAAGACACTTTACACACTTTACAATATGGATCTACAACAGTACTACAACACTAGGCAATAACACTAGGTACACTACACGTAACGAAAGGCAGTATCGAGATGTGCGCAGCACGACGACTCGACCGAGACTGAGCTCCGCGGACGCCACGCCGACCACCACTACTCTGCCAAGCGCGCCAAAATGTTGTTTCACCGGAAACGCCACCAGAGGGCGCGCTTGCGTGACGTTTAGTGTCCGTACTATTGACAGTCTCCGACATATTAATAAAAACATCCATACACAATTCTTCAGGAATGGTAACGTCAGTCCTTTGTTCTATTCCCGAGTCGCGAGGACTATGACGTGTAGTCCTTCCCTTATATAAATACACCTTCAGACAGAACAATGACGGTCATATTGTGTCCAACAATATTCTAGGGAACAGTCCTTTTTTAAATCCAATTTGCATAACGTATTACAAGTAAAGGCACACATTTGTACTGCTTACATATTTACTTCAGTTTTATGTTATTGAGTTAAACTTAGAAGTGTAATATTGGGATTGCTTTGGACTTGAATAATTGGCTCGAACCGGCGAAACTAAGATAGAGCGACTTGCAAGCAAGAAATATGTTCGTGATGGAATTTTAAGTGAGAACGGGACTCGAAATCGTATGTTATAATATTGGGAGTGAAGAATTTTTAAGCTGTCTTCGAGTTGTATATTAAATTTTTGAGCCTGGGAGGCTTTGCTTTATTTGATAACGCAACGGAGGTTTAGCCGTGACATATAATAATATAGTAACATAAATAATATAGTGACATAAATAATTTATGTCTATAGTGTGGCATGTTTTGTCTGCCTAGCATGGCCATGATTAAAATCATCCTAAGACAAGCTAGTTTAGTTATATGTATTACGGGATTTTAACAACATTTATTTATCTTGACTGTTACTTTCATAGTAATTTCGTAATTTATGCCGTAACTGTCCGTGATACGTGCATACGTTATTCATACATACATATAATAGTATTATTTAACATTTTCGTAAAAAAATATTTTAGGTGCGTAACAATTTGGATAATCAGACCGCAACAATACATATAATAAAACTCCCACAATGGCGTATCCGCATTAACCTTTACTTACCAATTAAATAAATACCCACATTTAAATCTTAACTGTTTGCTTTACGTAAGCAAATACATCGAATTTTGTATAAATAAATAATGAAGGTAAATAAACAATGAAATGCGTACAATAAACTGGTCGTCAACAAAAAACGGTATTTCGTTGAACCAGCTACATTTATTTGTCCGTTATATCATGCCCGCATTTTATGAAATCGATGCCTTTAATTAAAATTTAATGAATGTACAGGATTTCGTGTATTTTTGAAACAGGAGAAATGCTGAGATTTTTATTGTGAGCTCGTTATGCTTTGTATTATGTTATCTCATTATTTATATTAACTACATTAAGGTATTTAAATCGTAGGATTAAATGGTTCTATCTTAAATTTTCGTTTTCGAAGTCGTGGTGGCCTAGTGGGTAAAGAACCAACCTCTCGAGTATGAGGGTGTTCGATTCCCGGTCAGGCAAGTACCAATGCAACTTTTCTAAGTTTGTATGTACTTTCTAAGTAATCTTAGACACCAATGGCTGATAAAAAAGGTGAAGGTAAATCTTGAGGAAACCTGGACTATAAAGTCTGAAATCACCAACCCGCATTGAGCAAACGTGGTGATTAATGCTCAATCCTTCTCCGTGTGAGAGGAGCCTGTGCCCAGCAGTGGGACGAAAAAAAAAAAAAAAAGGCTGTAACAACATCTTAAATTTTAATTGGGAGTTAATCTCCTACTATTTCGTATCGACGCTGGCTGATTAATTTGCGATGACAAGGTTTGCCTGCCTTTTTATTCCTTTTCCTTACACTGTTTCAGGTATTATTATTTGAAGTAAATAGAAAAATGCATATTTTGTTTCCTTGGCAAATTATAACATGGCAAATTATAACAATGTGTAATTAAATAAACATTAACTGGTTTACAGCCACAACAAAACAAGTAAAGTTTAGAATGTTATTAGCTTACTATGTAATTATAATTACATAATGCGAGTTGCTAGGGAGATTTATAAGCCACCCCGTATTAGCAAAAACACTACGACAACACATTTAGAGCTTCGATTCTTAGAATTTTCTCGGTCAACAAGTGGGATTTTGAAATTACACTAAATAGTTCATCTTTTGAAAATAGAGAGGCCTATTTACACCATTTTTAAAATGATATATTAAAATTTAAGGCACATTACAAAAATACGATTATCTATTAACACTTTATTTTTCTCATCGCAGGAAGGACGTATGGTTCGTAACAGTGACCCAAGGTCTGACCTGGATAACGGACCCCAAGTCAGTAAAAGCCCTGAACAACTACGATGCATGGCGATGTGACCGCAAAGACTTCCCGGCGGCGCCTTGCAACCTGCCCAACAAATGCGCTCTGTCCTTCAAACCTGCTGACACCAACTTCACTGATACGAGATATATGGAGACCTGCAGTGATTGTCCTAACCAGTAAGTATTTAAAAAGAAAATATTATTTTGTATGTTTCTACCAGACTAGGGTAGTTTCCAGGGTCGAAATAATGAAATAATATTTAGTCCGCTTTTTAGATAATCAAAAAATATTGGATACGTATTTTTTCTTTTTTTAATTAAACATAAAATGACAAAGATAATACGCTTCAAAAATTAGGAGTGGGGGCCTTTTACGTCACAGTCTCCTGAAAATTGTAGCAACTTGTGACGTCACACTCAACTTTAACACGCTATATCTAAACAAGTTCTGATCCAATTTAAAAAAGAAAAAATACGTATCGCTTAATTTTGGACAATCTACAAGACGGACTAATTATTATTTTTTAGGAAACTACCCTATTCTTGTCCGGCAATTGTGAGCCGAAATGGTGACACATGATTTTAAATGAAATTGAAGTGTGACCATGAGTTTGGCGATATTAAGAAACAGTCTCTTGTATATCTTAAAAGTAGAAGTAGATTCATTTTGCAAAAATGTTCCTGAACAATCTTCAATCGTAACCAAAAGTTAAAAGGTTTGAACCCAAAATCCTGTACAAAAAATAATGCCCCTTAGAAAACTTTTAGGCAAAAATCCTTTGACACATTACCACTCAAGTTATGTTATTACCACGTTAATTTTACAGCGCACCACGTAAAGATGATCTTGCTTACTTTGTTACGGGAGTTTTAAAATTTAAAAGTTTTTTTAACACGCTTCCAGCAGAGTTCCATCTATCGTAGGTTGACTCAGCTTTCACGAGGAAAATGTGGGATGTGATTTTGTTACAGCGTTGTGTTGAATAAATTTGTAATTTTTTTTTGTAATTTGTTTCACGTGAGTGCACTTTGAAAATGCGGTTTCGGGAGGGTTCATACGAGATTTCGTTTGAAGTTTTATATTATTATGAGATATTGCAAATGCGAGGGAATAATACCAGCTTTAGGTGGTGAATGTAAAATTCCGAATGTATTGGAAAATAAGCAGCTTATTTTATGAAAATAACGAAACTGATAAATTATTATGTACTGTATTATCATTTAGAAAACAATAACATTTCTTATATTCCTTTAGGTTTAATGTATTTTATTTGAAAAATCGAAAATACATTCATTTTTTTTTATCAGGTACCCATGGCTCGGCGACTCAGGCGGGACGGGCATCCCCGGCAAAGACAACTACATACCTGACAATCTCAAGAGGAAGTAGTTCTATACGAAGTAGTCCTATATGTAGTCATATATTCTGTATGTGATCTATTCGGAACTGTCGACGCTTGTCATTGTAGTTAACATGTTGTATAGCCCGCAGCCACTCTTCAGATGGACGGGTTAATAACATGTCTGACAGATCTGGGATACAAGAGATTTCATTCTCATTATACTGATGAACGTAAGTTAATTTGCCATATTATAGCTGTTTGAACATAAAGCCCCCTTGTGTAAAATGCATGTCACGTCATCTGATTGAATGCTGCAATTAAAGACGTAATAAAATTTCGATTGCGTTTCGGTGCTTTTGGTACAGTTCCGAATTATTCCTGCAAATAAAGTATTGTAAGAATTTTTCATTTAAAAATTATCTTCCACTATAATAGACTATTCTGGAATGATTGTGAAATACGTAAATGTGGTTGGAAGTAGTTCGCGAAATCTGGGATATTACCCAGTAACAAGAAGTAAACTCAATGTGGCTTTAGAATTCCAGCAACAGTTCAGCATCCTGTTCTGAATAGATTATATACCAACATTTTGTATATATCTCGTTTTGTAAGTAATTAAGGCATAGTGACTAGTCGTCGCAATTTATTATTTTTAATAATTATGATTTGAGACGTTTTTCTAGTTCTTTGTGACGAGACAACGCGAACGAATTATTTAATGACTTAAATGATATGAAAAATTGTGTAATTAATATTGAACAGTTGCCATGTTTTAACCAAAATACTCCTTTTATAACGACAATATCGAGGGTACTAGACTGAGTAATAAATTCCTAAGAAAGTTTTTCATAAGATCCACTGGGTTTTAATCAAATTGGATGTTTAGGAAAGTTCTTAAGACCTGTTTCTGAACTTAGTTCTCGATGTTGTTAAACAAATACCTCGACATACTCCTAGCTTGGTAATACATATGAAATATATATTTTTATATCTGTCAACAATTTTGGTGCTTTGTATTAAATGATAAGTGGAATAACTGTTTTCATTGTTAACGAATAAATATATTTTTACAAATGCCAGTTTATTTATTACCTCACATAGATCACCGTTTTTTCATTGTCGTTTGTGTTCCAGGCATTTCATCAGTTTAATTAAAAATTTTGCAAGTAAAAATGTTTAGCAAAAACAAAACATCAGCAAAAATACCCACGAACTTTTGCCTTGTTAATATGGAATATTGACTAGGAATATAGGTACATATACCTAGAGGAAAAGTGTTTTGTTATTTTGAGAAATATCAGTTATTCTGCAACTGTCGACCGAACAGGTTGATGCATGAAATTCTTCAAATAATCAAAATCAAGCATCTTCAGTTGACTCTAATTTAGACACTTATGTTGTACCTACCTACCTACCTAATTTTCTTAACATCGCAATTCATTTTGTAAATCATTTAAAAGTTACATTATAACCATGTGTAAAAAATAGTTTGGCAAAAATAACTGCATTATTATAGTACTTACTAAACATGTACAGTACAAAGCGAACAAACCTCTTAGAATATTTTTTCAACCGCTTTTACATACAGGGTATACAATAAAAGTTCACCTGCCACCAAAGGGTGAGAGCTCAAAAACAATCCGTGTTTAGCTTTATAAAAAGCTTCGTGGTCTATGCATTACCTAATAAAAGTCCCGAAAAAAGACTATTGTATACATATTTTATAACGACGGCTGGCATTTGCGTCTCATACCCGACGGCAGATTTAATTTGAGATTGCGTTGCGAATGGTTGCTCGGAAACTTTCTCCATATTCACATGCATTAGCTCCTATTACAGCGAGTTTTTGTTATACATATTCTGAATTGGTCCCACCCAATTCACGATGTCTTACTCTCAGAATCAATATTCTTAGTTACCAGTTTAAGGCATAGATAAGAGCGGCGCAACTTCGTAAACGGAGGCTGTAAAATGTAATTTGTAAAGTTTGGATTTAGACGCTTCTTGTGTCATTTTCACGTGATTTGAGGCCCTGTTTTAGAATTTATAAGGAAGTAAATGTTTGGTGTTCCAAGATGGTTATAAAGGTTCTTATAATATCTGATTCAGGAAAGCTAACATAAAAAATATTAACAATGGAGTTCTCTTAAAGAACTTTTTACGTTTGGTCGTTTACAATGTAAACAGGCCACATTTTTACGATGGTATCTCTGTTTTGTACTGGCTAACCAAGAAGACCACCTCTACGATCAAAATGTGGATCATCCTTAAATCTACATAAATATAATATACCCACCCGTATTGCCGTACTCGTATACCATAAAGCCTTAAACTAACGCAACAGGCTTATAACAAAACAAAAGAGTATCATCTGAAATCTAATCATCTCGCTCCATCTCATGGTGGATACGACAAGAAAATGTTCAAGTAAAATTTTCACAGTTTCGTAGCGATATACATATGTTAGTAAATACAGAAAAATCTCTTTACTTAAACCACTGTTAGCAAATAGCTCGTCGGTATTAATGTTGGAAAATAACAACATCTTAGCACGTACAGAAAATAAACACTTTTCCTCAATACGTGGATACAAATCACGGCACATATGAACATAAATAGTAACAGCAGAGGGTAATGTAGAAAGGTGGTAATAAGATCCAGCGACATTGTCGCCGAGTGGCGAACATTACAAATCCCCTCAGGCATGCAAGGGAGCTTCATAAAATATAATAAGACCACGCGAGCCCCGCTGGAAACAGGTCAGCCGGCTCAACGATACGAAATAGGCTGTTTCACCCATTCCAACAAGGTATGTTTTTATTCGACCCCGCAAATAAATTAGACCAAATAAGTATACACACACAGATAGTAGTAGATTCTTCGCAATTTTGAACATTCCCAAAAATGGTTTATACATTATATGTTAATAAAGTAATGACGCGAGAACTTTATGAACAGCAAAACCTTCTTGATTAATCGTGAATATTTGCCGTAGCTAAAATAATTTTACGACAGTGTCTGGTTATGTTTCTATGAGGATAGATATGCCAGAAATCCATTTCATGTGAAAATTATCCAAGGATTCATCTGCCGACTATGAAGTCGACAGTGTAACTTTCCTAAATATGTAAATGAAAACATTGGAAACAGAGAAGACGGAATTTACGATATGGGACAACCCAAACCGAGTCATCCAATTCCGAAAAAATACTTTTCTGACTACAATCTCACCAAATTATCACATTAGACTTTATTAACTCGACCACAACAACAAGTTAATCGGAATTGATCTGTATAAGTCTTCTCATTATTTTCCCCTTATCAATGTACGTACGCAGATAAAAGCTCCAAGTTATTCTCTTGGACGACATTTTTATGTCGTAAGAATAGGGAAATAACGAACTCATAAATGGGAGTCGGACGATAAACAAGCCATAGCCTTTGAGATAAGAGTCTGTTCTCTCCGGGAAGTAATGTGACTGCGAAAATGCGGATAATAGGTAACTATACTACCTGCTTTACATACGAAAAGCATACGAGTGTCGAGGGTCCTCCCGACGTTCGATACATGACGTCATAAATTACTTAGATTAGCTTCTTACTTGGTCGCCAGTTGATTTTATTATGCCGGTGTTTATACAACTGAGCGATGTGGGTGTTCTCTTTTGCAAATAGTTCTAGCGTTTAATTCTGTCTATTGAAATGGTAGATTGCGAAGATATTTCTTTCCTCAAAGAAGAATCGTGACAGGGGAAATAGGTTCCTGTATATACGTAATAGATGAACGAGTAACCTGTGAGTTGAACGAATGTTGTTTATAGCCTCAAGCGATTTTGTAGCACATGGATTTCTACTCACCCCGTTGAGATAAAACTGCTCCATATACGTACGCGTTAATATCTCTATGTAAAATCTACAATCATTCGGAGTTCTACTCGTAAACTTAACTAACATCGATTTTACACTGTTGACAGTAGTGAAGTAACTACTGTGAAGAAGTAACCCCAACATCTGGACACGAATAGCACAAGTTTCAAGTGAACACGGATCCAAAGATGTCAAGAGTTGAATTTCAAAGGAGCTCGCATTTCCTTCGCGAAACTAACAAAAACATAATTTCTGCGAAGAAATGTAAAGGAATTCTAACATTCCAACGTTGAATTCTTAAACAATAATGTTTAAGTAAAACATGGTCGACGTGAGGTTAGATATAGGTCCTGTCAGTGGCGTCTGACCCGTAGGTCACATTCAGGTAGTCAGGTTTATTTCGGGGGAACATATAACGCATCTATCCTGACAACGTCCCACATTTATTCACCCGCAACACGTCGTAATTTTCGTATTATTTTCGGAGGTTTCCAAATAAATTATATTACGTATAGGTTGGCAAACGAGTCTGAAAAATATGAATTCACTTTAATATCAGATTTCCCCTTAAACAAGCATGAAAAAAGAAGCCCCAATTGTGTGCTCCCAGGCCCCACACAAACTTACAAGAAGAATATTTTCTAAATTAAACCCTCATTTTTACGGCTGCTTGCTAAAATTACTGTTTGTATAATATATTTTATAGCTGCCCTATATTTTGTGTACAGTGTTCGCGTTAAGTAGCGTACAGCGTGCATTTTTATTGGATCGGAGACATTTTGTATTCCTAAACAGTTCGCCAGCTTTAGCCTGTCCGGACGAAGGCATTTGGCTGACTTTTGTATTTTCCTCAAGACAAATAACATGTTTCATCTGATAAGGGGCTGTCGTCGGCTCGTCTACGGAACCAATCGCTTTGTGGACGTTCCTTGTTATTCCATCTTGTTTTTATTGCGCAAGCTTGAGCGTTTGTTTTTTTGAAAGCCTATTAACGTTTCTCCTTTTATTGTAGGAAAGGATTCAAGAATAATTATTGGATTTTATAGAGAAGTTACCAAATATCAGTTGTCATTTCCAGTCTCGTTTGAGAGATAAAAGAAAAAGGGTCAAATTGTATGAAATTAATATAGCGATGATCTTTTAAATTTATTGATGAACTATGTAGATAGTGTTCTCACTGAAAACAAATGTTTATTAATCATCACCAATTGGAGGCACACAAAGAGGGTTTACATTTTTAGGCTTCATATTGGTTGAGTTATGAAGATTACATTCAAATAGAGGTTTATTCCTGTAAGTACAGACTGAATGAACGCAGCACGTAATCGCCGCCCGGTTGCGGCTGCATTATGAATTTGTACTCTTTTGTCCGCAGTTTTTAATTCTACCGGTAAAATGTATTGTTCATGGAACAAAAGTCTCTAGTGTCATTGTTGTTGGCCAAAGTTCATTTAAATTCCGTGCCCGTGAGAGGGAACAGTAGCAAATATGAATTCCTTTGCTCCTATTGTCAAACTGCTTTTGCTCGCTTTGGTATAATGCTTTTGAAAGCCACATTGTGTTTTATATACATGTAGGACACAACTCTATTTGAATCTTTTTTCATAAACAAAGAAGCAGAATGTGATGTACCCAACTATATGGAATTAGCGTGTTTGTGTGAAATAAAGTTTGAACACGAAGGCAGGTGTACACTGGTGTTGTTGACTTCCGACTCTTTTACCGGCTTACTTTTATAAACGTGGCGTGAATTTCTTCTAATTAAATTTTGAAAATGAAGTAAGAAGGCTTTTTTTTACCCAGCTAACAAGAAACAACGTTAAGAAAATTTTATAACAATGTTATATGTGTAGCGCAGTAGTAATCGAAGCATTGCAAAGTTTCGATGGCTGGCAAAGAAAAAGGAATGACCGCTGCGCACTGGCTCGGGTCCAGATCCGTCGCTTTTCATCACGTTTTACAGGCGTCGCAACAAGTTATGGGCCTCTTTTTGGAAACTCTTCCCATCATACTTGACGAATGGCGTGCAATACGGGATATTATCAATTCGACATTACTTTTCCGTATTTCATTCTAGTTCAAACGCTCGTGTTTATGTGACCCCAACGATATATTTTCTCTCTTCACTGTCTACGTGGGTGTTATACGGATAGGCTTACGGGTTTTTGCGAAAAAAGGAAAGCGAGATACTTAATTAAGTATAATATAAAAGACTGTGGAAAAAAAAAGTAATAATAGAACCTTTGGCAGACGTGCAAACAACAGCGTTAATTACAATTGAAGAACATTTTTTTTACTTTTTAATGACACAATTAGTTCAACAGTTTCAAAAAATCTACATAATTACTTTTAGTGCCCATGTACCTGTGGCCTGGCTCGGGGAATAATTTGATTCATGTAATTATTAAAGTCAATTTTCATCATTTCTCGGTTAAAATGGCGGATTGCGGGGCAGAGTAATTTTGTCCGGGCCAACAGAAGTTGAAAAAGGAAAATTACACAATTTGCTAATGGCCACGGTACGGATAATAATTTGTTGCGCGGTTTTTATTACTAAAAAGATATTAATGTGAATTGAAATTCATATTTATGACTCATGATTGAGTTACGGGGCGGTGAACGAGGGATGTATTGGCTCTTTTTATGTTTTATGGCCATCAAGTACGTTTGATGGGGGCATGCGTATCATTTAGAGAGCGGTTTGTAATAGGTCCTTTATAAAGTTACCTATTTGTAACAGCTTGTGGAACGTTTAGGATATAGAAATATATTTACTACTAAATAAAATGGATTTACAAGTACCTAAATAAAAATGTTACTGTTTTAAAACATAAAAATATGAACTTATTGCATGCTTATATAAAAATAGAAGCAGGCTAGTTGGCCGTGGTAAAAGGTCTTGCACCAAGAAACGAAGATTCCATCGACACTAACACAGTTGCACAAAACACTTTGCCGTTCAATGTTGGCTGAAATAAAAACTAAGGAAAGTCCGTTGAAAATTTTCCATTGTCAACAGTTCTCGGTCTAAACAGAGGGAACTTCGGAAAAAATGTAATTAAACTGGGCGTTAGATATACAAAATACAAGCTCTTTTGAAGGAAGTCTTGCAATTGTGGGTTAACTGAACTTGTGGGCGCCTGTTGCAGGCGATATGCGATTAGAAAGATTTCACATTTGGTGTCTAAGTTATAGAGTGCAAAGATTTTACAAAAAAATACGAAGATTTAGTCGTGATAACAAATATTTGGTAAACATGGAAAATAATTCAAGTCAAGTAAAGAATTAAATCGCATTAAATATAATAGTTACAATTGCTCTTTCACCAAAAAGAACCATTCCCAACAGCCATACAGAGCTGCTAGATGTTATTAAAACTATTGGCGAAACCATTCAAGGGAGTTCAATTTTTGCCAGGTCCGTAACGAAAGCGGTTAAGGCGTTTGAGGTCAGTCGACTTGTATAAATGTCCAATTCGGTGGCAAATTTACAACTTTTTCTCACTTCCCTGTCTCAAGTCGGGCAGTAAACTGGGAAGCAATCTCGCCGACTACTGAGTTATTTTGCAGAATATTGCGGAGCGAGACTAATAAAATGACAAATGGCTGGTGTTTGTGCACTATAGAGCTGACATGAAGCAAGATGCATGCGGCGACATACTTTCCAAATGTATTTGTCAATAATTTGCATATAATGTGGTCTCTCGATATTGAAATTGTGTTGGTAAGATGTTAGTAATATTCTGTTGGAGTTACAGACGGGTTAGCATAATAGTAGTGTGTAGTGTGTAACCGATATCATGGGAGGCGAGCTCGCCCTACTCAAATTCTTGAGTAGAAGTGCTCTTACCCACAATACCGGCCGGGCTCCACATCCCAAACGTCTCGATTTCACCTGGGCTGAGGACGTCGATACGTTCTACCTGTGGAACCCTAATCCAATCTGTCCGTGTCCGTATACTCGTTAACGTACATAGTAACTGTATCTAGCGAAAATGTGGACAACCACTGGTTTCTGCTTTCTTTTGATGGAAATTCTATATTCAATTAAACTTGCTTTATTTAGTATCACTCTAGTATCTTAACTAATCAATACATTTGGTAATCGTCAGTAAATCGGTCAGGCAAAGAAAATATAAATAAAATAAGGAAATGTAAAACATTGATGTACTTTATAGATTTGCCTAAACATCCAAAATATTTATCTCTAGTTGTGAGGATAATAAAGCTGGATTCAATCAGTGTTCAGTCGAGCTTCGATTCCGTAAATAATTATGTCCTACATACATACGTCAGTCACAAAGAAAACGTGCCTAACCAATAAAACGAAACAACGAAGCTATCAGAAACAGACGCAAGCGTCACTGGCGCTCTGACATTGACAAATAAGCCATTCTGAAAAAGATCCCATTTTCCCCAAGACCCCTACTACGTACGACTATTAATAACAATTAAACCAAACGAAAGTAGCGCCGAAATGCAAATTAATGATAGGAATATTTCAAGAATACTCGTTATTAAATTTGTGTCTTTATTAAACTGTCGTCGGCTACAACGTGCCGCAGGTTTTTTCTAAGTAACCCGTATTTGCACAAAGAAACGACCTCTGTGCCATTGCCGTTCGTGATTCAAGTTAATTTCGGTAAATTTGAATTTCTATTACTTCTAGAACATCAACAGACGACTATCTTGTTCTCGTTAACATATTCATTAACCTTTTATGAAAATAATGATCTCATTGGTTTGGAGTTTCATAGAATCGGATCAAATGGTTTCCCGTCCGATACCAATGGTTTTAAAATGTATTATCTGAACATGTTGAAATGTAATTTCGCTCGTATTGATACAATGTGTGAAGTTTATATTTTTATGGAGTGAACGTGAGGCTATGAAAACGGCATTCGAGGAACGAATGTTCGTTAAAATGGCTTCGCAATAAAGATTTTGTGGCCGCTAATGTGTTTAATCTTGTATAGATCTAAAGTTAACGATTTGTTCAGGTAGTTTAGAGACATTGAAATGCTATTTCGATCTACAAAGTAATAAAGTTTAGATCTAAATCTATACACTTGGTAACATCGGAACGGTTTTTTCCTGTAGTAAGCCGATGCACTCTGGATTAGAAGAACGTTAGGGCTGTATGCGTCGCAAGCCGAGGCTGCCGAGGAATCAGCCCAGTTGTAATATCGAGTTGCATGTGATTCGTGGCGAGAACTCGATATCAGTTAACGTTTGCGCAAATTCCTGTAGTAGGCGCACTGAATACGGGACTGAGCCAAACGGAAGCCGTATTACGAATTTAATCTCGCAGAAATGTGGTATCGTGGAAATTGCTGCAACAAAGCCTCTGTTTACGACAAACGTCTAGAAGCAATATTACCTAGGGGAAAAATATAGAACAGCAGGATTATAATATTTTCTACATGAGTTTTAAATGAAATCTTAGAGTTCCGCTGGTAAGGCCGGTAAACTTATACGTTTCGATGGTTCAGCCGTTGCTCGAACGGCTTCTGTTCTCTAGTACTCGTAATTTTAGACTTTGTACGTTTATTTATTTTTAAAATATATTAGTGACATTTTCGCAAATAAATATTTAAAACATTTTTTAAATGTTTATCTTCAATGTTTCATACTGAAATTCGTATATGTCACTCATATTTCATGAATTTTTCCACCTCGTCGATTTCACTAAATATTAATAAACTCTTGTCAAAATAAATAAACGTAGGAATTATTTTAGCTACATTTTATAGGTTTGCATATTTTCTATGTGAAATGTTATAACAGAAAGAAAGCAAACAAAATATGTTTCGTCACAAAATAAATAATACACCGTAACATCGTTTATCCATCCTTATTTTATGTTTGTTCTGCGCAAGGTACAATAAATAGGTATTGCTAGTTAGGGTAATATGGGAGGGGCAGTAGAACAGGCACAGAGCAATAGCACGTTGCAGCATGAGAAGTTTTCCAATCTAACTTCATGGTACATCAGGAATTGCTCGCTTCTTACGTGCCGTTCTCAATGTAATTTTGTGTTTATACCCACAGTTGAACCATCGGCGTACCCTCCTGCATCGCACCGCCGAATAATTTCCGTAATGAATATGGTACTGTGTGAAGCGGGCTTTTAACATAAACTCTTTTAGGGACCTCTTAAAAGCTGGCTTTTAGCATGTTTTTTCAGTTTATTTCTGTTGCCGAATAGAAGCTGGGATTCTCGTTAGAAGGTGGCTGGAAACTACTCTGACGTAGCCAGATTAAAGGATGGCGTTATTCAGTATGTCAAGTCGGCAAGCGAAATGTTCTGTATAAATAATCCTGAATAAAGCCTTCACACAAAACAGGCGACACTAGTGGGGGGAAGAGAGATTTATCCCCTTGAATCTAATCTTGCGGATGGCGAAAAGAGCAGTTTCTACAAAAAAAATTGTCTCAGTTGTCGCGTCTCGACCCGTCTCGCGACTGTATACATTGAGAGCATTCCCGCCGTCTGCTCAACTCATCTGGCGTCCCGGCAATGATGCCATCTCAACGCTCCTTAAAAACTCGTACGAACGTAAACTTATTTGTTTGTAGCATTTATGCAGCCTCTCAAAATTTAAGATAAGAAAATGGCAATGTTTACTTCTTTGAAATTATACAACTCCAATCTAACACGACTCACTTCGTCTCTTCTATTTAAAAAATATTCATGAATTTGGGAGGTACAGAAAACCTCTTCAAAGTCAATGAAGAAGTCAAAAATTAAATTGACGTAAAAATTCTATTTTGATATTAAAACATCCCACTTTCGTATTTTAAATAAATTAGTGGTTCTTAGAATTTACCTATACATAAATAAATATTAAAGACCCAATAAAATTGAATTTTCATTTCAATTATTTTGTTAAAGAAGGTCGAGTTCAAAATAAGGTTATTAATTAATTTAAAAAATAATTCAATTTCATTTAGGTAATTGTGACTCGATTAGAGTGTTCAAATGAACATTCCTTTAAACATTTATTTGCCAATACATAATGCTGGCTTTTCACTTGCGAGAACCCGTTGAAAAATGAAGTCTTATTAAAGTTCAGCACACATTAACAATTAAACGTAAGTTTTCTTAGTTGGTTGTCGAATGTACGGCTAGTGGATGTGGCCACTCCGGCGGAATTGTTTCAGAGTTAATTTAAGATTAAAAGGAAATAAAGGTGCCATTGAGTTAACTCGTCGAGGTGAACCAACTTTGTGATTAACTGGGGTTGGTCCACTCCAACACTAATTTCGTATGGATGGACTGAACTCCGGATTAGTTTTACATTTTAACAGAAATATTTAATTTAAAAGTTACTTGAACCTGTTGCCGTCAATTTTCTATCTCGTGTTACGTGAATGTTTTTGATTAATTGAAATTAAAGTTGTTAGTTACCAATATTTGATACACAAACTGCAAATTGAAAATGTAATTACATGTTCAACGGCAATTGTCTAAAAATCGAATAAAATCGTTTATTACTTTGTAGTTTTCATATTAATGTAAATAATTAAATTACATTTAATCGATAGATGGTTTCACAAGTGCGAGTTATATTTAATTATGGAAGAAAATAGAGTAAAAAGAAAATAGTTTTATTGAATAACATTAGTATTATTCGTGTTTTAATATATATAAATAAGAGAGAAGCAAAGGCTTCCTTACTTTTACAGAAAATCATAGCAAAATATCTGATATTTTGTAACTGAAAACCCCGGAGGCATTGAGCGGTGAGTTACCAAGAATTTCGTTGGCTGATGCAGTTATTCATATTATTTGTATTATAAAATACACAGCATATTATTACTAGGGATGGTAGTCTGTTGCAATGGAGAGTTTGCTTTTAGAATAAATTAAGTATATGTTTGACAAAATATTGAGGATTATGTGATGAAGACTAGTTGAGTAGTAGCTTTTATAAATAATTTATACCTATGCATCTAATATGTATGTTCATACTCATACTTAATATTTATTTATTGTTGGGAACACTTTTCTTTTCAATGATTTTTGTTCACCATTAGTCATTACCATGAAAATAGTTTTTGCACTATTCCATTGGCAACTTACTAACCCTACACGTTATGAAGCCTTGTAGGTACCTGCTTGTACTATATACCTACCATTACACAAAAATATATTCATTGGAATTCAGTATTCATAAACAAGATTTGAGAACACTCGACATTGTCTATGTAGCCACGTTTATATCTTTTCGAACGAGTGGCTTCAGCCGACAACGGTTCATACTGGATTAAAATTGATGAGAGAGAATTTATTCAAGCATCTTGATTCCAGTCAAAACCATAAATCATGCCGCTTGTAAATGTTTTGTGTTCTTACAAATTCCGTAATGGCCGACGAGAAGTTATTTTTTCAAGGAGCAATGTTAAAGCTTTTAAATAAAATAAATGATGCGTGCAATGGGAAATTTTTCAATTTAAGATTGTTTGTTCTGGGCTATTATTGAAGTGAACAAATAATAGTTTGAACATTTTTATTAACTACATTGTTATCCGATTTTTGATGATTGAAATAAAATACTTTTTGTACACATAACGAAGTATTCCTATTATGCCTTCTAGTAATTCATTAGTATCAGTACCTAATTAGTCCTTACCAAAATTTTCTGGGATGTTTGCAACATGTAGTTGAATCGAACAATTGTTCTATCACTCAAACAAGTAGCAACACAAGTGACTTTGTTTTCCTGTCATTCCCAAATCGGCAAGAAATCATACAACAAATATACGTACACATCAATGTGTCTATTTGTCACATCCATTTTGGTTGAAAGTAGAACCCCTGGGGAATAAAAATAACTTTTTTGTTTTACGAATTCCATGTGAGTGACGCCCGGGGCGGAAGCTTATTATACGTACCTACCTATAGCTCAGAAATATATACTCTTAACTTTGTTTTTCCTCAGGAATATTCCATGGGCTTTAGCAATCACAATACCTCAGGCACCTTAAGTAAGGCGTTAAGCAATTTAATAGTTTCTCCAAACTTGAGCAAGTTAAGGGAACTTTCTCTTTGTGTTTTACCAAGTTAATCTGTTTTAACATTTAATTCTAGATAAGCATCTCGTGTGTTAACAGTTTGAGGCAGTTCGGGACAGGGCCTCCGATACGTAGTTGGGTAAGTTTGGCCAGTTCTTAGGGCGGGACGTCGAGAGTCAGATTTATTTGGTCACGTAACCCCAGTCCGAGCTCGCTTCTTTCTCGTACTTTCTAATCTGCTATCAAACTAACTTTTTTATTACTTGGTAACTAGTAAACAACGCAGTGGGAACAGTTGTTTTACATCAGTTGTAGGTACATAATAATGTATGCTTTTTAAATGAAAATTATAAACCTACTCCTGCTAATGTAAAAGTTTTATTTTTATATGTTCCTTATATAGTTAATTACCGTCTTTGTATAGCAACTAAAACAGCTTCACAACTTAATTAAATATCAAAGAACATTGTTCAAACAATCTTTTCATATTTATTATGCGATGAAAAATCTATAGGTATCATCTATTCAATAAGTAAAAAGCCTCTTCGATAGACTGTAAATAGCCTCTAATCACCGTTGAAAATCGCGGCCGAAGAAAAAATACATGATTGAAAGTAATAACGTTTTCCATTTTAATCATGATTTTCCTGAGGGGAGCGGTGAAAAATTGTGAAATCGAATCACGATTGCGGACGTGAGAAAGTAATCAAAATTTATTATTCTCCTCTTCAATGTGGGTGACGTTACTTACAAATCGAATATAAGATTCATCTGTTATTTTACTTTGACTATTTCAGCGTACGCATTTGTGTGCCTCCGTGCGAAACCACTGAATGGAAATACCGCAGAATTGCTTCACACTGCTAATTTTGGTTGCGGAGTGGTATTCCATGTTTTCCTTGGATAAGCCAGTACAATGAGTTTTTAATAGATTAAGAAGAAACAATTTCCTTGTTAAGAGTGAAATTGCCAATAAGTAGAGAAACTCCTTACCAGATAAGCTTACTTCTTTATTTGTTCACGAAAAATATTAAGGCAGAACTAGTGCTAAAGTTAGAACTAACTTCAAGCTGAGCGGTGGACTCGTAGAACTAAGCTGAAATTTAAAAAGACTCACGTAAAAGTAGACCGAGAACCTCCATACGTACTCAATACAATTTTAAACTAAAGAAATATCACCGCAGCCATCTTGTATAGATTATAGGCATGAACAATAACCAGATTATGAACTTGCAATAGAACAATAGCGTTACAATCGAGAAAGTTGCGATCAGCGTATTGTATACAAACTATTACGAAAGGTTTGATACGCAATCGGAGTGTGCTCATGAATAAAATTATGTAACTCGTGGAAATATTCAGCATTATCCGTCGCCGGTGTAGGGGTTGCTATTGCTCTACAGGGTGTAGTTACTTTCATTTTAACTTCCACAACGATGTGAAAATATTTCTCGAGGCGTTTATTGCTAGCCGGAGAGTTGCGGTGCGAACTGGAAGCTGGGATATAGTTATTCCGTTGAGTTATTATAACTACTGTATGTAACCTTCGCGGGTTATATTAATGCTGGCTGTTTTTACCTGGTTCTCTTTGTGAGTAGAAAAATGTTGGGCTGTTCATCGTAAATATTTTGTAGGTAATGTTGTTCGAGGTGGTTGTAAAAAGGATGCAGATGGCACCTTAGGGAACGCAGTTATTCCTAACACCTGAAAGTTACAAACATTACAAAACAAATTATCATCTTTATCAAATTGACACCCAGTATTAACACTTCCGAAGAAAAACGTGATTTAAAAATACTTATTTCTTATGCTAAGCATTTTTTCGTTGTTTTTAAGTAGAATATTGTCATTTAAACTGAAATAGATTAAATATTTCAACATCGTTTTTACTTTTTTCATTTGAAACTGAATAATCCAATAAGAAAAACAAAATAGACAAATAGGTATAATAATAGGACGTTTCATTATTTGGTAATGTGACAATACAGCCTTGATTATGAAAAGTATCTGCTTAATTCTACGTACTTACAGCTCGCAATTTCGAGACTTACAAAGTTTTAAGCACGTCTCCGTAATAAGAATAGCAGCGAATCTTATAAAGTTGAAAATGTTTGTAACACTAATAGCTATATCCATTTATACACTCATGTATCTCAATGTACCCATTCAAGTAATATAACTTCGTTAGATTTAGATGCCATAATTTTGGAAAAACGAGGGATGAAAACTTTTATAGCTTCGAAAGCTTTTAACGCGGGATGGTGTATCGGGAATGCTATAATTTTAAAGTATGTTCTCTGTTGCCGCCCGACGAAACTTTTAGTGTGTTTTCTTTTGTTCCAACAGTCATTGTTGTTCATAAGAAACAATTTCTACTGACAACAAGTCAGTTTAATATTGAAACGGTAAATAAAATACGACGTAAATGTACCACCGCACAATAATAGCTTTGACTGAAAGAAATTGTATCGGTTGTAGAATGAAAATCGACTAGTTGTATACTCGGTATATTATCGATAGGTACTTCGTTATTATGTCGCTTCACTGGGCACCAAGTACTGAGCACAGCTCCGCTTGTAAGTACTGGATTCTCGCTAAAAAATAGAAAAAATATTTCTGTTTCATTCAAAGCGTACCAACGTTGATTGTCGGAAAGATTCTTGTAAAGAAAAATCACAGGCAGAAGCTGCAGTCACAATTCCAGTCCAACACAGTTACCTATGGCGGCAAGAATTTCTCTAAACTGGGTTAGGTAAAAATCATGTTAGAAATATATCGAGTTTCAACTCTCTTATTGTTAGTACTTTGTTTTGATCATTAAAACTTTAAATCAGTGTTATCCTTAATTGTTAAGACTTTTAACAAGATGGCCTAAAAACATATTTTCAAACTTCTCAGACTTCTTTAAGAAAAATTCTACTTGTCATGTTTGATAAATACTTGGAACTTGTTAAACAATCTGTTATAAACTTTAAGGTGTGCTGAATGAGGTCAGTAGTACGTTTTGACTATTTCAGTCCACGTTTTATAACACTCCATAGCCATAATTCTTTATCTTTTATATGATGATAGCAATGAAAATCACGTAGACGATTGTAAAAATACACGAGGCGCCATTATCACGATTTAAACCACAATCAAGTTTATACACAAAGCGGCACCGCCAAGCTTTAGCAGAAATTAAAATTCCACACTTAAGCCAAGTACTAAAACAGATTCGCGGCAACTTCGCCTTAATTCTCTTCGCGTGCCGACTTACCTACGTCCTAATTTATTGGAACAGTGGAACAAGGAAGAGTTCGATCGGTACAATAAATTTCAAATTTCATTATTTGAAGAGGAAGTCGCGAGTTGCCAATTGCAATTTGGTTTTCCGATCACGTCTCCATACTATTGGTGAGGATATTCGAGCCACCTGTGCCCGTACTCTATGAGGCTTTAAACGCGCCCCTGCTCTTTCGATAAACCGACTGTGAAATATTCGCGGTGTACGCCAGACGCCGCATTTCCTTATGAATGATACATGCCACACCGGTCGCCGTTTTCTAGCTGCAAACGTTATCGAACCACTCGTATCTGGCAGTCAGTGCATAATTTCTAACTCCACAGTGAAATCACACTCCGCACCGAGTATTCATATAACTTCATAACTTTGTATAAAGCTCGCCAACTTATTTGTCACGTCTTGTTGTTGGCCGTTGGCGTCTAATAACTGCTAGAGTAGCTGTTGGTGTACTAAGTTTATGTGATTATCTTTTAATGAAGTGTTTTTTACATTATAGAGTTTATAAGATTTATTTGCACAAATATGTAACGGTGACAATCAACACACAAACCTATTACCGAAAGTCACACTTAAGATACTTTTCGCGTACATCTCCCCAGTTACATCTCAATATATCTTCAAAGTTGGCCTCTGAGATGCGGTGAGAGCAGTATTAAAGTAATACAATGGCAGCTAATTCTGTGTATAGTTACGTAAAAAGTTGGCGACGGCGGCGTGTGGTCGCGACCGTATCTCAAATTAAATCTCACCAACAAATCTTCGCGGGGGATGAACCGCTACGAGCGTTACCATCGACCTTTTTATGTTCGATCCCAATTCCCCTTAAAACTTCGTAATTTGGAGTTATGTGACAAATATGAGTAAGTAAGGTGTTGTTATTTCAAAGTTTGAAAAGATTGAATATTAAAGTTTGTACGTTATTTTTCTGGGTATGTTTTCATTACGTATAAAAAAATTACGTTGATCGTAAAATATGAACAACGCAAACGACTACTGACTGGCCATTCTAACATCTCACCTCTAATTTTGAAACTATGAATTGAAATAAAAATTCTAAGGTACGTTAATTTCCCTCCCAGTCTCAACCATTTCTTAAACAACAAAATATCCGCGGCAGGAATTTAAATCGCACGATTACTCGGTAAATGTGTTCGTGACTGTTCTAAAGTGTTTGCGTTCCCATGGTAAGGGCGACCTCGCGTCCTGGCTGCCTGCGAACGTTCGGAGTCGCAATTTGTTCCCGTACAGCCTTAAAAATCCACATTTTATTGTTCCGCCTCTCATTTCTACTTGAACTGTGCCTCGTAAGGGTCTCAATGAGTTCACTCATGCAAACTTTTCCTCTTTTTATAACTCAAATAATTCTGTCACACTATTTCGATTAAAATTTAATTTTACATCCATTACGAAAATTAAATGTTTGCGTATCATTGGAAACGGTGAAATGTCGATAACTCATATTAGATGAATTTGTGTTGATATTTATCAAATTATACCCACGGGTGGGTGCCGAGCTTTGTACAGAACATAATTAGAATTTGAAAGGTTCGCAAACAAAACTTCAATATCTTATTCATCTATTAGGTCAAAGAATTTGGGACAGAAGTTAATTACACCAATTGGGAATCATTTAACTTTAAACTTAATTTTGAAGCTAATAAAGGCGGTTTCAAAAAATAACTTAATATTATCGACATGATAAAATCGAAATTTATTTTTATTTGTCTGATTTTCTTTTGTGGAAATTGTTTTCTCTCAGCTTGCTTAAATACATAAAACTTCAGCTTTAAAATAAATGAAAGAGGTTGCAGAATGATTACCTATTTATTAACGTGGTAGGGAATGCAGAATTTATATCATTACATTTATTTCAATAAATCGAAAATAATATAACTAGATAGGTATATGATTGTTTAAAATACGCATTAAAATATTCAAACCATCCTCATTCATTATAAACCGTCATCATTCTCCCTTTATTCCTAGAAAACAGTTTTGCTAGTCATTACCACGTGACGTGTACCTACATAATTTACGGAGATGCATCATGACGTCATACATCAGTTACGCATTTGCAGTGTGGCACCTATTTGCACCTAATTTCTGTACAATTTGAATCTCGAACTGTTACATCAATTACACATTATTATATATTTTTTTGTAACAAAGGTGAAATATATAATATTTTTTTGTAGAATATTTGATATGTAAACGAAGTCCAGAAAATAAAGTTGCGTTAAAATGGCAAACAATTTTGCTGTAATTAAAATAATAAGTCGAATATCGTTATAAATCGCTTTTGGCACTGAGGGGTATACCTTTAAAACCCGACATGCTAGTGTATCTTTATGTTCTGGACTTCGATTACGTGTCAAATATTATATATATGAAATCATATATTTCACATTTGTTTCAAAAATGCTGTAGAGACTAGTGTTATTTCCACATAATAGTTTCGTGCATTTGCTTCTTATTATTTGAACTAACTTAAAATTATTGTGAAGCAGCTGTTTCTATTTTAATCTTGACAAATCTTTGCGATGTTTTGAAGCATCTTCGGACACTGGTGGCAGATGGTTTCATTCAAATATTTACTTTAAAATAATTACAATTTTGGCTAGGCTTTTTATGTCTTTTCGAATTTAGGCTTTAAGTAGAAGATTTGTATAAATCTGCATCAAAATTCCCAGATGTCATGAAAAGTAATCTGTTAATCCACGACAAAAAATACAAATGTTTCTACCAATTCACGTTTATCAGTAAGTTTTCATAAATTGATATATCCTTGTTAAGTTGTGATTAAATGTACTGCTAAACGAATCTAAACTATCTAAATAAATACGAAATAGACCCAAAATGGTTCGGCATAACTACTGGTACTAAGCCCTTGATCCATCGAACCCGCAGTGTTTTGTTTCCATCAAGAGAATGACAAGCTAGTACTATACAACCCTTTATTCTAGGATCAGTATGATAAATACAGGAATAAGTTGCACGGTCCAGGCTGACATACAAAGTGAAATAAATTGTATGAGTTGGTCGCTGCGTGCGGACCCCCCCCCCCGTACCTCACCCCCCGCCAGTCCAGCGTGCACCTGTCAATTTCTCTCCCAACTTTTATTTTTCTTGATTCCATTCAGCTGGCATTTGGAATCGAAAATTTATCTCTACGTAGTTAAGAATAGCGAGTTTTAACGCGACAACAAATCAATCCTTATCTATTCACTTGATTTATCTGTTTAACATTATTGAGAGTGATGATAGGATAAAGCTGTTTTCTACGTGATGGATTTCTAGTGAGAAAATTGTATTTCTAATGCTAAGTGTAGGTAAATCTGCGCACTTATTTATAATTTAAGGTGAAGGTGCTTTACATAAAGAAGAAACATATACCTATATATTCAACGGGGCGATTTATTTAAAACATTGCAAGTGTAAGTGTAATTTTTAGGATCAGAAGATGCAACCCACCAAGGAATGACTGTCTTTTATTTCACTGAACTATGTAGGTACATATGTAGATGCCAAACAATATAGAATGTAACATACGTATACCATACCAACGTAATAAGATGTGGATGTGAGAAGTCTAGAAGATGTCGAATTCGTACAGCTTGAATAGTAAAATGCTGCATTGTTGCAGCCCAGTCGCAAGGATCAGCGACAAAGTTTCTCACCTGCGAATGTAATAAGATAATAAACGAATATAAAAGTGATCATGAAGAAATGTTAGAATAGTATTATGGTTTTGTGCTACTCCGTTTCCACACAAAATAAAATTAAAATCACATTTTATATTCATCAGCAGGCACTACAACAAAGCGTTTGCTGGATTTTAAAAGCGTGACAATTCCTCTCAAAAGTCTTTATCAAACTTTCTGTGATAAAAATAATGCATACAAATGACGTCACCGAGAGGAATAAAATATTAAATTGTGAAAAGAGGCCGTATTACGCGGACGTTTCCCGCCGAGATTCGGATCGCGCTCGGAACAAATAACGTCAGTGGGGCCGTGCAAAATGGAGCGGATAAAACGCGCCTATCACAGCGTTCTTCAAGTACCTCTACATAAATTGCCTGAGCTTAATATACCTGCGGCTTTTCGGAATAATTGCAAAAAAATATTTTTATTTATACGCCGGATTGTATTGCGGTTTTTCTGAGAATTTTTAACGAGCTTCCCAATGTGTGAATGCTGTTACTACGTTTATACTCGTACTACCAGATCCAGAGGAGACGTGGCTATCTATTTCGTCAGGTCGGGCCAATTTCTTGATGTTATTTTATACTTCGATCAAATTATTAATAGATATGCAAGTTTACGTTTTCACAGCAGATATGGCGTAGCGTAAATTCTTTCATTGCAACCAGGCAGAACACGGTTCCAAATTGAAAATACTCAACTGCCTAAAACAGAATATTAGATTTTCTGCAACTTTCAGCATCGAAAACACACGGGGCACTATGAAAATTTGATTAAAATTCGTTCTGTAGCATTTGCCAAAGAGAATACGATCAAACTTGAATATATTCCGAAGATTACATAACCGATCCTTATTCAATAGGTCCACAATTTTACAAAATTACCTATCGCGTAAAATGTGAACGAATGATATTGACTTCTTTATTATTTCAATTTCGGCGACTCACGACTATTCCTAGGAAAAAGTTATAAGTGTAATTTTATTACACGAAGGTTATGAAACTTACGGTACGATCAGTCACGAATATTTCTTTAGCAAAATCTAATACGAACTAAGTGGGAAAGGAATAAGACACGATTAATAAAAGTTCCCCCTCAGCGCCCCGTTAGATAGTGTTGCCATCATGAAAATTAATTACCCCAAATCATCAGCGTAATTTTTAACTGGCCAGAAGTGTTGCCAGCTGTGACAGATGTAATTACTTATTGGCGATGCGAACTCGCCATAAATGTAATTGGCTTCATCGTACTTTAATGGACTCGCATTAATACAAATGGATTAAGTGAGATTTTATGCATCCGCTGCCGATTTAAATATTAAATTTCGTGATGATCCGTAGCTTGTCGTATTGATATGATAGTGAATCCAATAGAGCTATTACATGTCATACATCGTCTATATTAATGGGTGGATATTGGATAATGAAGCGAGGCATTTTATATTAGGATACTTACTTATATGAATATTATATGCGAGTACCGCGCCCTCGTTTACCTGCCGTACTCCTATACATAAGAGGAGCCACAAACAAGATTGGCTACATCTTGAAGCGAGCCTCAATCAAAACTTACTTCAAGTCGTTGAACATCAGTCAATTCCTACAACTTGTCGAGTGTCACATACCTCTACAAGATGCAGCTGTATACAAACTTGATTGTGACTGTGGTCTCTCATACATTGGTCAAACTGAAAGAAGGATAGGAACACACTTGAAAAAGCCCAGCATTATAACAGATTTGATAAATCACAAGTCCTTGCTAAAGGAAACCGATTCTTGCCTAGGATGATTCGCTAGGCTGGTGAAATTAACAAAACATCCCAGAGAAGATTGCTGGAGCGTACCACCTGCATGGAACCCCATCATAGAAAATATTAAATCCAAATCTAAGCCGAAAACTGCTAGACCTAGGGTTACAGTGAGCTCGTTCTGCGTGAATCGGATTGTCAATAAATCAACAAAATGTAGGGTAGCTGTTTGTAACTATAATATCAAGACGACCAACACCTTAGTCTGCCCGCGACCATGGATGCTGTAAAGTATCCGAAACGTCGGGATTAAATAATATTAATATAACCGCGATAAAAATCGTAAAAGTAGTTTTATTTAAATGCCTAACATTCGTGTGAGTGTCAAAAATCAACGTACTTATTTGAATTTAACTCAGGTGATTGTGTATTCTTAGTAGTGGTTTTGGTTTAGAGTGATAGTGGTTTAGTGGTTAAAGTGTCTTAAGTACGAGTGCATACTCATTTCAGAGTTCGATTTCAGGTAAGTACCAATATTACTTTTTCTGCGTGAAAAGAGACACTATGTGCCCTGCAGTGAGGTAATTAAACGGGATGATGATGATTAAGTAATCTAACGGAATTAAATGTGTGTTGGTTCAAACGAACAAAAGGCTTTATTTATCTTGAAACGGTTTCTAAATAAAGAAGAAAATTAGAAGAAAACAACAAGGGCTCTAATAAAATTCCCTTGTTTTGTACCCTTCTACTATGACATCTTATTACCCTGAACAAAATTATAGAGCTGGGCCATTTTAAAAAGGACGTGCAAGGCGGCAAAATGTTTCTCAGGTGTACACAACATAAAAGTCCTCTGCAATATTGTGTTACAACACCTAATTACTGTCAAGTAGCAAGGATAGAAGAAAATGTACGCCATTGTAGTTACCTTTGTATTTAACTGGACCTTTTTTCGTACCAATCTAGGTAAGAACTTAATTCAACTAGAGACAGAGGGAGAAACAAGAACCTCTTTGCTTGGATTAGTGCCTTTCTAGATTATTATTACGTTAATCAATGTAAAGCCCTTAGAGCGAAATGAATCACAGAAAAATACTAAATTTTTTCGTCTCGTGTGTATCTTATAATGATCGCGTTTTATATTTGCTTGTATGAATGAAAGAGTGGTTGTATCGTCATAAACTGGCAATTAATAGATGAAACGCCTCACAGTTACGATGTTAGGTAGGCATCTGAGAACGTTTACTATCGCAAGTAAAGCAAGCTCAAATAGAAACCAATAAAGAGAACAAACATAAGCTGCCTCTAGGTAGCCACACTTCCTAATCAGAGTTAACAGCAGTCCAGGTCGGGGCAGTTATTTACTTCCTGCGTACTGCGTTTCAAAGGAGACTGCGGAAATTAGGGGCGGCACACACGCTGCACAAAGTGTTCACACCTCACTAATGCCGCTACGGAAACGATACCCTACGGCGCGTCCTAATGGCTTTATTATTAACCAAAAGATAGCCAACATTATTTTCTTAAAGCACAGCAATCGTTTCGCCATCTACACAATCTACCTCCCCTATTTTCTCAGACAATTTCTGTTATCGATTATCAATAAGAAATAATTGGGTAACGAAAATATCTACAACAACATCGCGGGCTTTAAGTACATCCAATAACAATAGTCGTTCCAAAACACTTACAAAATTGTACGGCTGTCAAATCAGGAGTCTTTAAAATTATTATGCTAAAAGGAGGAGAGGAGCGAATTGCGGATTCTCAAAATTGAAAATAAGATGTTGAAGCAGAACCATATTTTAGGGGACGAGCTGCGCAAAAGCAAAAAATTGTATTTAGGGTTTTTTTAAAAGACACTCGGTTGTTTATAAGGCGGCCATTGGCCGGATCCCATTCAGTTCGGTCTCGTCGACTACATTAAACTGATTGCTGCAATTAGCGAATGGTGTAATTCTCGTTTTTCAAGCGTCTCCCCGTGCTGGGGCCGCGCGCTCCTCACCCCCTTTAGGAAATTACTTGAGCCCCGCAGGTCGTGGCGACTTTCCTGGGATTAAATAAAATTGAAGAACTCGAATGAAATTGTTTTGGATTTCTCGTCTTGATCAGTTAGGTTTGTCGGCGTTCAACTCGGGATTGTGGCCTTAATTATAGTAAGTGGATTGCTAATCGCATTTATTTCGAGATTGTGCGGAATTTCTACGAATTGTGGCGAGCTCGATTTGGCGACAGAATTATAGTGGTATTACTTTCATCGCTGCGGCTTCCACAGACGTTATTATTTTCAAGCACTGTTTACTTTAAAAAAGGCGAGGATTAGACCAATTTTGTTTATTCTGATTGAAAACTTTGAAAGTTTAGGACTGTTTTCGTCAATAACTTTTAAGTACAAATATGGTCAATAGTTAATACTTTTGTACAACTGAATGTGTATCTCCCGGCAGTCAGATTACAGTACCGAGACGATACAAAATGATCGTCGTAAAGATATGTAACGAGAGTGACATCACGCTCATAGGGGCCGAGCCAAGCAGTATTCTTTAACAAGATGCAGCGCAGCCAACTATTGGACTCCGAATGAGGCAATGCGAAAATCCAAAGGCGACGGTAAAGTGGTAAAATGATATATTTCTGGCATGTATCGCGAGGACAATAGCGGATTGTGTATGGGACTGTTATACTAGTTTTGTATTATATGGAGGGGGACGGCAATAAACAGGACGATTGCACGGCCGGCCCTCGTCCCAGCTATGTACGAGTTTACGTACGCGTACATACATGTACACTCGTCGACATACGTTATACGATCTAATAAAAATGTGTGTTTTAGTAGAATTTTTCTGATATAAAATATTGAGAGGAAACGCGATTGAGGGTGAAATATACGAAGATTGCAGACGTCTTTCTGTAATAAGGCAGTTTCATTTTGCGATGAAAGAGGTACAAATAAGGAGACAAATATGATCATTAGTTGAAAAACATTCTTGTATAAAATGGAAGAACACATATCACAAAGTTGTTCAGCAGATAAATGTGTGTCTACATACACGAGTAAGCATAGTTTTCAAAGTTGAGGGGTGACTCAATAGTATTCTATAATGTGACGCTTGACTCCAGTATACCGGACATACAAACTTTATGGTCAAACGGTCACGCGTGAATTGTTCAAACTGCTATTAAATCTGCGACTACGTTACTGCGATGTAGTGTGGTGACGTAACGAAGTTTCAACCGCTCTCGCCCCTCGCAGTATATCGACGGTAAAATGTAACATAGTGGCTAAAGTCGGAGCTAAGAGTGATTCATGTGGTACATACATGCAAATAAAATACCTCATAGTTATACTAATGTGAATTTACAACTAGACGACGGCGGAAAAATTGTTGAGTAACCGTTTTAATAAATTCTCCGGTAACTACTGTTATGGATGACTGTTCGTTCGCACGCATCATGCAGAGCATAAATTAATGATGCTGCTGTCTGCTGTATATAACAAGCTTAGCAATAAAGTAAATGAGAAGCATTTCTATTTTCGCTGTAGCGTAATCATATCTCTACAGCAATATATAGTAAAAACCTATGTCTCGGATCAAGCACTAAGTAGTATTAGGTAACAGAATCCCTCCTAGGTGTGCCGACCAACTATTCCAAGTTTCGCGAAACTATTCGGCAAGTTATAGAGGAAAGACGTAGTTACGTCAGGGATTATTAGGCACATAGCTTAGCAGAACAATATCCTGAACATCAGGAGTAACATAGTTTGCTGTCGTTGTGTATGGTGTGGCAGCGGTCCGTGCCCGCCTATAAACATAGATATATGAAAGTTAATAACATTTACCTAACGCAATAAAATATATTAATGTCAGTCCCTTGTAGGGTGGCACAGCGGCGCAATATGGCCTGTATTCGTACGATCAAACATGGCTCCCGAACCACACGTACGAATAATTCATGGCAACGTTTGTTAATCTCTCACGCATCACTCTCCTCGCTAATTGTTTCTTGTCGTCTACAGATAGTCATATAATAATTAATCAGTTATTTATTGGTAATACGTTGTTATCGGATATTTCGTTTACTTTATCTGATGGGAAAAATGATCTTTATTATTTCTGTGATCAGCGTTCTCCGCTTGAATTTTTGATGTTATATCGTAATCTGGTTTCTCGGGAATATGTTGTGTTGTTAGAACATTAATGTTGTTCACTCAATATTATATCGAATTCAACATCAGACTGAAATGTTTTTTAAACTAGTGGTAAAAAGTGTTTAATTCCGTCACGTAAAATATTCACGCTTTTCTCACGTTCATCGAGTTTTCGCAGGTTACCACGGTAAAATAGAATAGCTGTGATAAAATAAACATTTTTATGTCATTGCTCGGGCGAATTGCTACATAAAACGCAATTATCCCAGAAATAAGGCCAACCTAACGATATAGGTACGGAGATCATTGCTTACTTGCGCAAGTATAATCTGCTTTGATTTCGGGAAAGTACTTTTAGGAATATTGTAAGAACTTACCTCAGTACCATCTTGAGGAATACTGCTAGAAAATTCGAACTAGTGCTAGATATTATTACTCAATTAGTTATTTTAGTTATTTATTTTTAGTTACAGCTTAGCTTTAATTTATAAACCTCTTTCACAACATTTAAAGAAGTTAAAGTTAAGCCTATTACGCAACAAGAGAGTCCATCACATTTTAAATCTCTGCAGTACTAGACAGTATAATGATACACAAAAAATGTAGACGAGAAAGCACTTTATCTACGGACAGACTAAAAAAAACTTAAGTACTTAAGTTACTTAACTTGACTTTAACTCGAACTAGGTCCATCAAAATTGATTGTCAACAGTTTTATCAGCGGCTACTAAAATGCTATCTGGTTCAACAAATAGTCACGAACCATAAAAGCTAAAAATACTGCCTCGAAGTCGGCCTAGAATTTGTTATCGTTGATCTAACTTACAATATTTAGCCGGAAAGAAAATCCTTCTGCCCTTTGAAAAATTGGAGACGCCAAAATGACCTATGTACTAATTATTTTATGATATTTGGAGACAAATAAATAATTATACTATCGTTAGTATTATTTGTACATTCATCATCATCCTCCGAGCCTTTTCCCAATCATGTTGGGGTCGGGTTCCATTGCTATACAATGTGTCCCGGGGATAAGTGACCGCCCGAAATTTTTTGAATATTTGTACAAAATTAAGGATAATTTCCTTTATATTTGGGACGTACCGCTTTTGGTTTTTTCTTAATGATTTTTAGTAAATACTGTGACGTGCTGCAGTTTTTTTAAGATATTTCCTAAGTTTTTACATCTTTTTAAATTCTTTTTTCTTTATTGACTAGCCGACATCATAGTTTATCAATTAAAATTACCAAACATAACAAAAATGTAATAAAACATTTATTAGAAAAAAAAGAAAATAAAAATTCAAAGAAAATAACGCCTTTTTTTCAGTTTTTTCAAAATAAGTCCAATAAATGCCCCCTTAATATCACTTTCTTTTAATTTATTAATAAACTACATGATATTTCCTACAATAGCTCACAACAATGTTTGCTGCTATTTCAAACAAATGCAAAAATACAGTCAGTTGAAATTTGAAAAAAAAGAGCAAAGCCTGTTATTAACAGGCCTGACAATAAAAATTTTGTAATGATTTTTTTCAAAAGTATAAATGAAATTATCCTTAATTTTGTACAAATATTCAAAAAATTTCGGGCGGTCACTTATCCCCGGGACACATTGTATATGTACATTATGTGTACATATATAGCGTACCCTATATGTATAGCGTATATTTGAATTTCCAGACACACAATAATCGATATTATTATGTCTCTCGAAATGTAAATATAATCGTGATAATACAATCATTGTTTGGGAGACGAAATAAATATGGTTAGTACCAGTCAGGATCGTTTTAAAACTTTAGAGAAAACTAACGAAATTCCAGCTGTTGGGTTATTGGTTATTGTTTCTTATTAAAATCAGTCTGACTTCAATTATTTATTTATGAGTATGCATAAAGATTGCTTAGTAATCATTTTAGTTTACGACCTTTAAAGCTCAACTCCCGTAAGAATTGATTTTATAATGATAAATAGGTACAAAACCTAAAAGTGATTAATGGTAATAAAAGAAGGGCTGATTTAAAGATCTCATATGATAGGTAGTATGATCTGATCATTTAATATTATTTAAAGCCAGAAGCTTCTAAAAAATCGAGTTGAAAATCGACAAAAATATTGGTATTGAGTGGCTCACAATTTTAATCTGATAGTGCAGCTCGAATTCAATAAAACTGCTAGGTAAAAAGGCAAATAATGTCCTCATCGTCCGGGTCACCTGAATTGAGACCGAACTTTATTTACTGGTAAACCAAACAGTCCCACAAAAATCTATGCCACATTCACTAAAATAGTTGAAAATCCCGCCGGCTGCACTTAAAAATCGCATATCTCAATCCTTTTGTTAGCTTTAACAATAGGTAACTGAACCAGTTGGCTGTTGAAAAAGAAACAATGGGATACAAATTTATAATGCAGTCTGGAAATGAATCACGTCATGCCTGGGTCCTTCGGGAGCCGCCCTGAATGAAAATGAACAACAATACTGATTCAACGTGGACATGAATATAAAATATTTTCAAATAATCCATCATAGAGAGAATCTCTGTTGGCTTATTTTCACAGAAACTTGCAATCCGAGGTAAGTTTGTACTTTGTGGGGTGCTTCGTTTACTTGGCTTGTTCAGATTGTTTGTTTAGATTTATATCTAGTTTTATGAAGGTAGGGGGAGCGCGTACAGCATCGTTTACCCCTCATCGATCTTTAAAGGTACTGCACTGACTGAGGATCATTGACTGATGGTACTGTGATGACCTATCCATTCCTAAAACCGTGTGGAACAGTAGATTCAGTTGAGCGAGACGACAACTCGCTTTGTGTCACGGTTACCGCAATTGCGTGGAGTGATTGACTGTCGGCTTTCCACTAGCAAACATTAGGTTGAACAAATAATTCCCCAGCTCCCATTTACTACCGATTAATGAAAGTTCCATGCTGATTGATGCAGTTTCAATATAGTGCTGCTGATAGATAATCTGTTGTGTTTCTGTTCTATAACATAATTTATAAATAAAGGTCGACAATGGTAACTGGATTTACATTACATTAAGTAGATTTTTATTAAGACTCTTATGAAAAAATCACAATACAAAACGAGTATATAATCACCAGACTTTGGTATAGTAAAATATTCTCTGTGAACAAACTCCTGTACTGTAACGTAGTACATAGTTTCCCCAATGTATAGAACTTTGGTAATAAACGCTCCGTGAAAAAAGGAATGTTGAAAAATTTCACACACTCAATCAAGTGTAAAATCGTTGGATAGGCCCAAAACATGAGTCATCCATTTTGTAGATTCCGGGACACACTTGACTGGTTCTGGACTCCATTATTGTGTAAATTACTTAGATAGACTGACCACGCGTGATTGAAGGTTTTAAGCAACGACTTAGGTAGCATATGAGATTAGTAAGATAAAATTAAGCACGAAAGTAAAACTTTGAATCTATGCACAGTTAATTTTTTAGCGTCTAAACTTACATATTGTGTGATAATTCATTTATAAAAAGATAAATAACAATTTTATTTAAATTTATTTTAATTTCTTTTTTACGCCCTCGCAAAGGCTATTAATAAATATAAACAAATATTTACGAATTCTTTAAGACGCTCTATTCTTCTTTGTTTCATTATTCAATGAAAGTTTCATAATAGTTAATGACCAGACTGGAATTAAAGTAAAGATTGATAAGAAGTGCTATCTCTTTATACAGATTCAGCCATACAATGGAGTACACAGTTTTTAAAGAATTCGATGCTATCAGACAAATTGTTTTAATTAAAATTTTAATACAAGTAAAATTTTATTCGCCCCGGGATCCAGCGTGACACTATTTTATTGCGTTGTTCGATTTTTAAAGACCTGTAATATTTAAAATATAATTTTGTTTTCGTAATATCTTGTTATTGAAATAAAATCTCCTTTCACATGATACTCGTTGTTCGATAATACGTCATTAATTCAGTTACTTTGTGGATAAATTGAATGTAGTGTAATTTACATGATATCCTTAATAGTTACATAATAAAATAATATAGTAATAAAAAGTCTTTACAAAAATTAATGCCCTTAACAGATCGTTGTAAATTACCCACAATTAAAACAGATTTATACTAAAAAAACAGTTTAGTATCTCGTATATGTTTTGTAAAAGCATTGTAAAAGGCTTGGGTACCGCACCTAAGCCGTTAATCCCGGCGGTTAGCCCGCCCAGGACGGTACCATACCACGTAATTGATTTTACACGACTAACTGCAAAGTGCTAACCCTGCTGACGTCGCGTTGCACTTGACGGCACCCATTGACACGCATCCTAGTCAAGAACATAATTGTGTCAGGAGTCCAAATAGATGCGGAAATTAAAGTCTGTCTCATCAAGTTTTATTGTGTCCTTATTTGTAAGTATAAAGGTTGATAACGTCAGGTAAACTATTGTCTCACGTTTTGTTTTTTTTGAACTGCTTGAGAGTTAAATTAAACATACCGATTTTCCTATTTTCGAGGCCACATGTAAGTATCGATCACAAAGGCACTATACAAACATTATAAGTGATGCTATATCTCGAAAACATTTATCAGTTTCAAAGAAATTGATGTTTAGAATATACAGAGTATCAGAATAGATATGCAAACATTTGTTAATTAGACAAAATATACAATAGTGGCCTAATATATTAAACGCACTTCTCACCATCGTAGCCGGCCCCCATTGAAACGAAAAGCTATAAAAAACCAAAAACATGGTGTCATAGCACTCAGCGCTGTCATAAATCATTGTAGTACGCAAACTTAAGTAAAATAAACATGGTGGAAACTAATTAGTGCAGAAAATTCACGTGGGACCAAACAGGGTTATATGGGGAAGCACAGTTTGATGTTGCGCTCACAAAATTAGGGAAGTTTAGGGCCAAAGTCGCCCCTGCCCGGAACAAGTTAATTTAAACTAGCCGAGTAATTTGCACAGAACCGTGACACTAATTCAATTAGTTACAAGGTATGCAAACAACGCGTGCCCTACACAATTATTGTCCGAAATTTTCACCTAAACGCGCGCATTGTCGAAAGAATTTGATGTTCCATTTCTTTGTTTAACACCGTCAGATATACATTTTCTTCTCCTCGAGTACATAAAACCTCCTCCAGAATATTAACATAGTTCTACTCATAAATAGGTGTGTAAAGACCATCTTTGCTATCGAAATATTGTTTCCGGCGATGAGGTTCGCCAAGAACCTCGGCAGTCATTTTCTCACCACGTCCAATACGAAGCGAACTGCCAAAACCTATAAAATAACTGTTGCCGCAAATGGCTTGTTCAAAATATTTCAGTTTAGGCTTCATTTATATTTCACATTCACTTTCCAAAATAAGAAAAGATAACAATTTCTGAGTGTCTAGACGAGAACGACCATTTCTTTTCTTATTTAGAATTTTCTTTACAAATATAAACAGGTACTCATTTTTTTCGAATACTACATGTTAAAATATTCATGAAGCTGGTTCAATGTTGGCGGTGTAAGCGTTCAAGAGTTAATATTCCACTGTAAGACGAGACGCCAAAAGCCTCCCGAACCACGTAGGGATTTGGAAGGTTAACCCACTTTCTGCAGAGGTAACTTTAATTTAGTTAGGTTGTTGGTCGTTTGTACCTTTGTCAAATTACATATCTAAGTAATTCGTTCCTTGGTTTCTTGTTTATTAACCGAGTTGTAAGAGTTACAATTTACCGTATGGCCGAACTTGTGTTTTGTTAATGAAACTGTGTGGTACTGGAGTTAAATGGAAATTGATATTTGTGAGAACATGTTCCTTTGATCTCTTTATACAAAGATAGGTATATGTATAGCAGAAAGTAATATTTGCAAAACGTATATTATTTTTGTTCTTGGAACGTTCTGTGAAACGACCATCGATTTTTCGTCATGTAAGTTTATTATTAACTAAAAAGGTGACCTATTTTTCACAAATATCGTTAAGTCCAAAACAATATACAAAACTAATTACTCTAACTAGACCAATTTACGTGTAATTAAACGAATTTTAGTTAAAAACATCAATCTTACGCGTCCTGTAATTTAAATAATGAGGGTTTATTTAAAACACTAACTACTGAAGATGTTCAAACTTTTCACATTATAATTTGTAATCGTATTCACTTTTGGAAGTTTTAATTAATGCGATAAAGTTTCTAATTAGTTATCTATTTAAATTTTATTCTTAGTAACATGGAAAGTTTTACTTGTCTGTATTGTTATGACTTGAAATATCTTTAAAGACTTTCTGTATAATGGTAAAAGGTCTCATTTTTGGTCAGTAAATAAGTGGCAATTTTGGTATCAACGGAGCCTTTTTTTATCCTCAACCTTTTTGTGTTTTACTTAGCATTAATCGACATTGCTTACTAATGAAAATCCTCTAAGTAAACGCATTCCATTCCTTCACAAAAAAAGTAACAAAAAGAAAAAAATATGAAAAAGACCCTTTTCTTCATTATGGCAGCAAATTAAATAAAGCATTGCAATGACATTATATAACCCTTCCAGATTCACTCATAACGGGTTAAGGAAATAAAGCATAATTGTAAACAAAAACAAATGTTTTTATTACCCATGGTAGGTGTGGTTTTTGTCACGCAAAGGGTTACATCTAAGGGGTTCGGTGTGACAATTTAAGACTTTAGTTGAATTTCTGTGTTTTACCAAGCGTTACAGGGTTGGCTACTTCGTGTATTTGTTTATTTTCGTGAATGAAATCTCAGTTATGTACTGTTTTTTTTTCAAGTAAGCAAGTTTACATTTTTTTTCAAGTAAAAAGTCAGCTAGCTGAGTAATTGATTTATGGAATTAAGACAGACAGTCACATAAATATGGTGATATGAGGGGTTCATATAAATAAAATGCTGAAAAAGTCAGGCGGACCCAGGTGATATAGTATAAGCATAAATATATGCAAAAGTGTAATAGCTGTTGTATTTGTGGAAAACTCCCGAACGAATTCTGGTGTTACTTTACAAAAACTTTTAACTGAGATTGAAATCGATTCTCGTTTACGCGGAAGAAACGTTCCCGAGGGAAATTAAAAATTATCGTTTGGGCATCGTCGCAGGTAATACTTACATTGTTAGCGATTGCTTAAAAATATAAAGCAAAGTTAAATAAATGGTAAAACGTTGAAGGCCTTTTAATACCCGGCTCTTTATGAAACATTTCGGGCTTCGAATCAAATTCTTTTGAAAGTATTTTTCGAAGCACAAAGCTTATTTATTAACGGTGAATATAAAATTAATAGCATTTATTTCAGGCATCAGTGGGAAGATGGATGATTTGGTTGACTCTGTCTGATGTAACGCAGTTATCAATCTACTGTGTAGTAGTGTATAGTACTTTATAGCTATGTTAGTGTTTTAAGCACAAAAAAGGCACAAATATTTTTGTCAATATGAAGAAATACCCTTATTTGATCAAAACCCTCCTTTCAGATCAAAACTAAACGTAGTCTGATTAATCTAACAAAACTGTTTTATCTATCAATAATAACTAACAAAAACACATATACGATCATCAAAAGAAGACACCGGTAGCATTGTCTTGTTCATACCACTAAAAGGTCACCCTGAATTTTTAATGGTCACTATTTTCCAAGAACAGCGAATCGTATTATTGTCGTCCGGGTCAAGTCGGGTCTCTTAATGTGACCGGAGAAAAGTGTCCATAAATAAATAAAAAAAAACACGGCGTAGCAACAGGCCTTTGTGCTACGAACAGCTACGAGTCGCTACGAGTACTTACAATGGAGTCTACGATATGAACAGAAATTGTATTTCTCTTAGAAAATGTTGAATAAAGTCATGGCAAAACTCTTGTGGCTGGTTGCATCAGGATTCAAGTTATCCATATTTTAATAGTTGTGAATACATATTTCTTCCTTGTTTAGCGGTAACAAATATACCTATGTATAAATGTTAAGTCCACCTCTTATGCAACGTCATTGTAATCGTATCACGTCGTACATTAAAGGGTACGAAAGTCCCATTCATAATATCACAGTTTCAATTAAGTAGTCTTAATCAAGCCATGTTCACTGGTCTCCGAATACCTATCTGGCCTAAAACATCTGCGTCATACGTCCATGCAGACACATGTAGGGACTGTGCATTAGTGTGATTGCGCCAACTTTGTACTGAGGATTTCATTAGATCCTTGCACGCGTACATATCTACTTTCAATGAACTGGTTCCTGATTATAGCTCTGATGTTAGGGAACTCGTGCTTTCAGCAAATCAGGAATGACACACGTAATTTCCCATCGAGTAATTCTTCTACGATTGTAACAGTATTCCGTCTTTAATTTTCATTTCATTAAACAAAGAAGTATTAGCTCTTAAATCGATAGATTTTAGGTGCGTGATAAGATATAGTCGAATTAATATCAGCAACTAATTCTACGTATTTCCCCTTTTCGGATTATGCTGTGAGGCTTGCACGAAGCGATTGTTGCAAACCATTAGAGATAGCAACTTCTATCAACTATATCGTAATAGCGAGGATTAACTATGTAACCTGAAATATTCAATTCGGATATCCGTCTTTCCCATAATACGGATCAATCCCCGATCACATAATTCAATTTACTTTATCCCTTGCCCGAGAAAATGGCTGTGTATTTTCGCCGATAACTAAGTTAATAATTTTTGATGACGCGATCATTTCTTGCGAAATCAATTGCTAGTGAACGAAATTAATGCCCACTTCTCCGTTCACTATGTGAAATCGTGTGTTTGAAAACTTCACGATCTCAAATGAATTTATGTGCATTCAACTGTGCATTTCTCTAATTTACTAATTCGCCAAAGGCAGAGGCGAAACTGAGTTCAAAGCTAGACTGTTTTGTCGATGACTTACTAAATCTATTAGCAGATTCATAGCCGTATGAATGGAGCAATAATTGAATCATACGACTGTTGAACTTTAACGTAACTTGAGTTTGGAACAGGAATTGTTCGAATAACCCGCAGAATGTCCACGGGGCTCGAATGCGAGATCATTCGATAAGAGGCTGAGCGCAGAAAGACTGTGATATGAGCGTTTACCCAATCCTAGACAAATATTTGAAATATTAAGCAAGCCATGGGGAAAAGAGAAAACATGATATCGAAACGGTATCTGACATATTAAATCGCACATTATATCATCGGAATGAGATGATCGGCAAATCATTCGGTTATCCACGTTCAGCTGTAGGCAGTGTGCTTGTGATGAAATTATCTTGTTTGAGTTAAACATGCCATATTAGATTACGTACCCCGAGGTTTACTATTTTGGGGTTTTGTTTTTTGTGTTTATTGTTTAATCTTTTATTTTAGTTCAGATTGTGAGATTGTTTTTGTTAAACGTGATTCGATTGTTTTCGACAGTAATATTTCATTGCTACTATACTTATGATGGAAATCATATTTCAGAAAATGACGAGGAAGCAACACCGACATGTTGCACAATGAACAGTATTATAATTTACTATTAGTTTGTCACATTTATGCCTTGTTACTTGGCGACTGAAATATTCAATACTTATGTAGGCTAAGAAAGAAATTAATAAGTTAATGAACTATTTTCATATCTGATCCGTTTAAGTCTGACTGACAGTTTGATTACTTTAGGTGGCCTGCCTAAAAGTTACCTCTACGCTATTTTTGTTCGGTCTTTGAACTTTGTACGTGTTCCAATGATAAACGACAATGTCCACTCAGGGCTACGTCTAAAAATAACTACATACTTAGATGTAATTTATAAGATAATATGAGGAAGAGGGATTTTTTGGGATGTAGGTAATATAACCAAAATAATTTATGTACCAAAATCAACTTGTAGCTTGGTCATACATGCCTATGAACGCAAACTGTAAAAAACAAATAGGTAAATACAATAAAAAAAAATGAAAAAAATACACCTGAATTAAAATCATTCATCATCCGCAAGTCAGATGTAACATAACCCAGAAGATATGAAACCTTTGAAGAATGGCAACACATATATATCGCGAGCATCAAATTCGTTCTGAATAGGTGGAGTCGACACCTAGTGGCATCGCCTTCACACTGGATGCAATAACGTCGACGTCACCAAGATATGTGACCCACTTGATCATCTGAGCGTCATTCTGTCTTGAAGGGGAAAGGTAATAAGGCAATATAGCCTATGCCTGTTATATGTAGTACTTTAATTAGGTTAATAGTAGTGGTAGATCAGACAGTCATACTTTTAAAGTTATAAATATTATTTAACTTGCTGATGGATTGTGTAAGAAACAAAGATGAGACGGAATCATTAATCGAAGAGTTTAAACCGAATGTTCTAGATGTTGGGTTAGTACAGACAATTTTGGCTCGTCCCAAGTCATCGTTAGCAAAAAGATTAAGTAGATTAGTAAAATCAATTAATTACATTCCATTTCACTTAAAGTAATTATTTTATATGGTGTCAATAGAATTTAGCGGGTACGATGGGGTTGACAAAAAAGAATATTTTGCTGTACAGGTTTTATAATAGCAAACATGTCAATCTTCCACTACAAATAAATGAACTATCAAGCTTCGTATCAAACATGAGATCACCCTAAGTCCCCCTACCAACCCTTTCAGGGGATGACAAGTAGCTAATGCACTATGTTTACTCCGCCTCATACCAGCAGGGGGTAATGTACCGTTATAAACGGTAACAATGTTTATTATTCTTCCCAGTTGTTTTGGACATTTTTCACATAGCCCGTCCATTATCAATAATGGAACATTAATCCACCCCGAAGCATTTATCCAATGACTAAAAGTACTTCGAACTGTCATTGCTAGGTACTTCGAAATGAAAGTCGTAACTAACATTTAACAAATTATGTACATTTATTTAAGAGATTTGCTAGCGGCAACATTAACAACAGTTTTAGATAAATTGGGCGTTTAATAAAAAATATTGCTCGAAACGGTATTGTTCGCAATAAAATAACCTTATTAAAACGACAAGACATTTATGCGGATTGCTTATTAAAAAATTGCTCCATCCATGACAAAGAAATACAAATATCTCAAAGTTAAACAAACATGTAGATACGTAGTTATCTTACCAGTTATGAATACTCAATGTAAAACTACACATTCATTTGTTTTGCGTCGTACACATTATGTATAGCTAATGATGAAAAATAAAAGTGTTGGGCATGAACTAATTAACATATGAGTAGTTACAATAAGGAACGAAACGTCGTCAGCTTTACTGAAACCTATTTACCCCAACTCTAATTAACGGGCAGACAACTTTACAACTGGCTACCTATTAACTACACAAAGTCTTTCAATCCGTTGCGTGATAAGTCACTGTAAACACAAGAAACAGACGAAGTATTACGTTTAATTATACAGTAACAAAGACTTATGCGGCCTTATCAGTAACCACTCGAAGTTAACAGCTATGAACCGTAGTGCCTTCTGTGTACAAATTATATCGTTCCACACTTTAATGGATTCGGTGCCGATATAAAACGTGTTTTCTGCAATTTTATATTAACTGCCTACGTTTTTTTTAATTGTGGAGAAGGTGGCATACTTGAAACTGAGCTTGCATGAGGTTTTAATCAAGATTTTTTTAATTACGTTTAGGAGAAGGTATTTCTATTGTTTCAATGTGGAAGTCCAATTATGAATGTTATAAGTAGGTACAGTAAGTAGTAGTTTTGTTATAAAAACAATTTCTTAGAGCTCATATTTTTTCTGTGGATCAATCCTACAGTAGAAATCCGATTGACAAACGGGACACATTTTGTGTTCTTAGACATAATACAGATATTTTATTACTCTTCTTGTACAAACAATGAATTATACGCATAATATTCCCGATGCTTGATATCCACATATAGATCAGAATGTCAATAACTCATACCACGTAACGCTACTTGTTCACGTAAAGCTAATAACGTAATTCGATCATCTTTTGTTCAATATTTACTTCCTACACGTGCTGAATACCTCTAAATTGTGAAGTTGAATGTCTTTTGAATGTATGGCTTTATGTGTGAAACGGAGTCAAAGAGAGAGATATCGAGAAGTGCTCTGCGACGCCACCCGCGCCCTGCGAGGCTACGTGAGAGATGGCTTTCAATATCAAATTGAATTCCGCGGTTCATTGATTTTCAATTTGTTAGGGAGTACTCTCATCGTTTACCATAGACACACTGGAGATCCGACTATTGTAAATCTTCCGAAAATTTTCGCGACGAACACTCGTCCATAACTTTTCTTGAATGTTGAAATTTAGGAGGGTGGTAAAGTTTCCGTTTCCCCTTTCAAGGTATATTTCAATTTAATCAGTTAAAAGTTCATGTTAAAAAGGCGAGTAACCTCATTCAGTTGGCTGTTTATCTTTCTTAGGAGCTAAGTGGAATGTAAAATAAACTAACATCCGATTTAAAATATGGGATTAGCTGAAAGGGGAGCCTTTTACTCTTGCGCTTTAGACTCGTTCGGAGTTGCGCGGAGAAGTTGTGCGCTACTAATCTTATGGAATATGAAGTACTGACTGGGAACAATAGATAATATAATCCATATTTTCTCAGTTGCGAAATGTGCAACTGCTGAAGTACTTAGTGCGCGGTACTGCTGTGAAGTTTCAGTTGTGATTTAGTTAAAATCCTCAAACTCGTTAAACTTCAACTGCCACTGCTTGCTGAGATTTCATTCATCCGTTCATATTTCATTTTGGAGTTTGAGTTTTTAAAACCTACTAAACGTATTTTGTTGTGTTTAGTTTTACAGTATAAATATCTACTCGTAAAAAGAAAACATTTTATTGATCAGACACACGGAAGGATAGATCTTATACAAAATGTCTTCTTTAATGTCAAAAATTCATTAGCTTTACAGCTGAATACACAGTTGGCCTATATTTATCAATAACGTTGCAAAGAAAATAGACTTTGCCCTAAGCATTTTGTGGAAAGGAAATGTGTGTTTCCCATGATTTATATCCCAAATAGGGGCGTGAGGTGGCCGGTTCATATGAAGCCGGCTGCCCGCTGGCGATAAGCTGAAGCCTTTCTATACACAGAATACACACCAAGAAAGAAAATAAACAAGTTGCCCTCACAACCTTACGCTCCGCCAATAATCTCGGAGCGAACGAATAACATTGCGTCGTTATATAACTCTTATTACAGACGCCTCCGTTTTAACTGCTCCGTTGGTCTAGTTGTCGCAAGTGCGGCTGCTGAGCACGAGGTCTCGGGTTCGATTCCCGAGTCGGGCCGAAATCGCTTTGTGGGTTTTAGAAGACTTTCACAAAGCAGCCCGGAGCCTGGAAGTTGGTGATTAATACACCCGTGCATCGGAGAGCACGTAAATGTCGGTCCTGCGCCTGATCTCTCTCCGGTCGTGTCGGATTGCCGTCCCATCGGGTTATGAGGGTGAAGGAATAGGGAGTGCACTTGTGTTTGCGCAAATGCTTGTGCACTATAATATGTCCTGCGCAGTTGGCTAATCTCCTTACATGAGAACAGCCGCCATAGCCGATAATCGGCTAGGAGGACATCATCATTACAGACGCAACATTCACGAAAGTATCGCTTTAAGTGCCTATAAACTACGAACTCCATAAAAAGAAAAGGGGTTTTCAATTAGACTGTAGCGCTCTTTGATTTTTATATCTTATATTAACTGGCCGGCTTCCGTGATCCTTTTATTGTTTTACGATTCATCACAAGGTATATTGTTTCATAAAATTTCAATAAGACGTGAGTTTGTTGTAGAAACTTATTCCTTTATTTCTAAAAGTCGAGGAATAAAAACATTAAGTCATAACGCATAAAACCCGCTTCTAAAATATGGGCGGCCCCTAAAATACACGCAAAACGGATCCTCATCATATAAATATTTTGGGTGGTTAACACCCTGTAAATGATATACTTTTGGATACATAAGCACAGGAGTTCAGGGTAATAAATCAGCAGTAATAACTATCCGTTTTATCTGATCCCAAGGAGTTTTATTGCTTTATAACATTTTATAACGAGAAAACTAATCCAATATTTTTCTAGATACGGCAAAGCAAAGAAATACTTCTTACATGGAGAGTTTTATTAAACTTCGAGTAGGAGAATCTATGTATTTAAATATATTGACTGTTTACAGAACGAAGTAGGCATACAAATGTTGGTGCTAAGTCATTTTAAAGGCACAAAGGTCTCTAGAAGCGTTCATTTATCGCTTGAAATAAATTAGTCTGTCTTTCCAGACCCACTTTAGACCTGCTGTCAGTTACATGCGGTATTAAAATTGGGTTTACCGTCTTTTATTTAATCATTTATCGATATTGAAATCCTAGCGTTATGAGAGAATCCTTTGACATCAAAAGCCAGTTTCGAAGGGTTTACAGAATAATGAAAAATTTTAATTGATATTTCTGAGAATTTTGAGGCATATATTCATATTCCTTGTATATTTTACAGACTGTTGAGAATGCTTGTTAAATCATGTTTCGCTGTTTGTATTATTTGGGATAGAGGGCGTTGCTAACTACAATCTTATCAGGGATCTGTCTGTTTACGTAGCAAGATATGCATCTTGTAGCAACACAATAAAAATCCACATATATAGTGCCGGAAACTTCCTCAAATATCTTCGTACTTAACTTGAGTAATAAAGCTATACAGCTTCAAACTCTTCCAAAAATGAAAAAAAGTCATCTTTTTCAACTATTTAACTAAACTGATTTGGTTTGAAAAATAAATTACAAAGTTCCACCACCCCTTTTAAACGAAAAGCTTTAACGAATTAAGAAGTTAATATAAAATAATGTTTCCGTAAATTATTCATCGCATTATCAGTCTGCTAATAAGCACGAGCGTTGCCAGAATTAAGATGAACGGAGCGAAGTGAGGGAGCGAAGTAAGGGTTGAACTCTACAAAAACATTTTCTGCAGGTGCGTTTGTGTTATCTATGACGACTGCGAAATTCAGACTCCTTGAACTTCGAGTACTTATGCTAATTTAGTCGACATAATTGTTTATGTTGAACTCTAGGTAAATATAGTTTATTTGGGAACTTGCCTGTCATGTTTTTTTTTCTGTAATGTCGAGTCGTAATTTGGCGTAATCAAAATTTTGACTTGGCGAAAAAGGCTTAACGACAAACGATGCATTTTTTATTTGTAACAAACCTCTTGAAATCGTAAAATAACGATAGTAAATTTGGCTTCACTTAGTCAATTTACTTCAAAATAAATAAAACCTTCAACAGCTCAAAGCCTAGTATCGAATTGCACTTTTTGGCAAACTATCTGACAGCTTAAATTGGCTGCAAATAAGCTCTAGCTTGCGTCAAGACTAAGCGTTCCCAGATGCCCTATATACGTATAGAGCGAATAGTTAATTAATGATTAATTAACCCTATTTCATTATGAATTTAATTAATTGGGATTCCAGGCGCGGTGATATTGATTTATAATTAACTATGGAGAGGCCAAGATGTTATTGCCGTAGGGAAGTAGGTAACTGTGTCGCAAAGAGGGAAGCTGATGCTCGAATACTGTAATTTCCTATAATATTATTTACTCTGTGGTTATAGGAGCCAGTAAGGGAGGAGCTTTTGGCATAGTGACAGCCATAGGAGGCGTTCTCTGATGGAAAAAGGCAATGGTAGTTAGTCGTGTTCCTTCGTGGGTCTGTAGATGCTTTGGTCTATCTCATAGTCAATATTCACAAAGTTTGTCACACAAGCTGAGCAGATGATAAGGTGTTCGTTAATAACACAGAAATACAAAGACGACTTTAGAGTAATTAGAAGGTCTGTTTAAAACTTTTTATCCGGGCATGTAAAATAGTTCCGAGGACGCGGGCGAAACCGCGGGTGAAAGCCCGTGCAATATGTTACTTTATTATAACACTTACTCTTTAATAAACTCTTTTGCAAAAAAAACGGGCACCTATGCGAAATCTTAGTTTTAAGGACTTTACGTGTATTTCAAAGGGGTTTAATGATTATAGTATGTTTCTAGCATCAAAAGAATTAGCCATGCATGCGTGAGAGTGTATTCTAAAATTGAATTTTGTACAATTGCTAAGAAATTGGTTAAACCTTGTTTTGGACTAATTGCTGGCAGAAAGTTCGTCGGTGGTTTGAAAAGTTTTTGAAGTGATTTTCAGGAAAATGATAATGCAGTTTTAATTAATGATTAATGTTCTTTTTTGTTAGATCAAAACATTTTTGAAAAACTATGCGTATTTGATAAAATTTTCACCTGCTCTAAATGATCTATACTGATGATTGATGGCAATGTTAAGAGTTTCGGTATTTTAGTGTAAAGCGTTCTATTCTTTAGATATTGTACCCACGTGTTTTAAAATATCGCTTTTTCATAAATAAACACCATTTAGAAGAGTATCAGTACCTTTGGCTGCGACAAAACAAAATTAAAGTAAGCAGTGCCGATCACAACCCGTCTCCTATCGGACTTTGACATTTAAAAAATACCAAATGTTGTGATAAATGTTAAAATTAACCACATGAAAAATGATGAGGAGAGTTAAAGCTATCTAAAAAGTCAAATTATTGCCTCGTTGAAGCTCTCGATAACTCCATAGGTATCGGGTTACTAAACAACGATTTAGCTGAAAGGGAGTCAAGAATTCAAAATTATTGGCCAAACGTATGTTTCTTAAGAAATGAGAAGCTAGCCAATTATTGTTATAATTTAAGCAGGAAAGTGCTGCAGATGCCAGAAAATCTCGGTGTAGGCAAGTTTATTTAATAAAATATCCGTGCGATGAAAACACGCTATTTGAACGCTCAGACTCATAGATCTTCAGAGGTCTACGGAGTTTCCCAAAAGACGAGGTTGTTTAAAAATCAGTAATTACGAGACCTTAAGACCTCTTGCTCACAGTCTATGCGCTATTTTCTGTATTTTGTAGAATTTCAAGACTTTTAAAAATGTCAAAGTCCTATAGGAGACGAGTTGTGATGGGCACTGCTTACTTTAATTTTTTTTTGTCGCAGCCAAAGGTACTGATACTCTTCTAAATAGTGTTTATTTATGAAAAAGCGATATTTTAAAACACGTGGGTACAATATCTAAAGAATAGAACGCTTTACACTAAAATACCGAAACTCTTAACATTGCCATCAATCATCAGTATAGCCCATTTAGAGCAGGTGAAAATTTTATCATATACGCATAGTTTTTCAACAATGTTTTGATCTAACAAAAAAGAACATGAATCATTAATTAAAACTGCATTATCATTTTCCTGAAAATCACTTCAAAAACTTTTCAAAACACCGACGAACTTTCTGCCAGCAATTAGTCCAAAACAAGGTTTAACCAATTTCTTAGCAATTGTACAAAATTCAATTTTAGAATACACTCTCACGCATGCCTGGCTAACTCTTTTGATGCTAGAAACATACTATAATCATTAAACCCCTTTGAAATACACGTAAAGTCCTTAAAACTAAGATTTCGCATAGGTGCCCGTTTTTTTTTGCAAAAGAGTGTATTTCGTGTTTACATTTAAAAAAAACATAAATTTCAACAGGTCTGACCGTGAGACCGACACAAACTGAAAAAAGTACAATGTTCAAAGCACCTATTTTAAATCAATATAATTTAATTTTCAAATAGCTGTTAGAATTTTTGTAAGAACTAAATATTTGTTAGTACCTTAAGCTTGTTCCACATTCAATGGCAAAAATACCTACGTCAAATAGTTTTTTGGAATTCTTGATCGTACTTCAAAACAGAGACATCCTTTCCTTGAAACATGTGGCGCTCTTTCACAAGAATTCCGTTGTTTGTTGAGAAAATTCAATATCAACATATTGGATTTACATCAAAGACGGTATGGAATGTATTTACATAGTTTAGCATATAAAGCTATTAGGGTTAGGTCATAATACCGAAACGGCAAAACATTAGTATAATTAATCGCTGAAATGCAACCTAATCTCTTAGGGGAATGACTAGTTCCCCCCTTCCACCACTTGGCTGAATAACCTCTAATGCATGGTTAAACTGTTAGGCAATAGACTAGCCTAACACCAAGTGTACTTAAATATTGATGAGCTGAGATAATTTGAGAGAGCTACCGTCTAGTTTTCTCTCCTTGAAATATATAAGTGGAATGGCTGAACATTTGACTTACTACGTGATCTGCAATGTTGATTTATTTATTCGTTTATGTTTTAATGCAAACAATTTGTTTACTTCAAGTAGCTTCAAATATATTGGGCTGACTTGTTAAAGACACATCAAAATCAAATAAGCGTTGCTCAGTCTGAAACTTGCCAAATTCTTCACAAAATGCCGCATACTTTAGTAACAAGGAAGTCAGAGTAGAAATGTGGAATACCTTGCCTACCTTTTTGAAGAAATTCAGGGTAAAAATTCTTTAAAAAAAATAAGATACCGTCAATAAAAATACCGGTGGAGGAGTTTCATTACGTCCGGGGAAATTATTAGCCACAGAAATGACGGCGTCACAGTCCTGTACTTCGCTGCTCTGTGCTCTTTTACTGTTGAATACAAACTGAAATTAAATAGTATGCTGAAAATTCTTCAAAATATTTCAACTTGGAATCTAATAGTAATATTTTGGACTTCGTTGTAATTTTTTGTAACGTGAAAACGATATGAAAGTAAATAACATATTTGTAAACATAACATCATGTTACGGTTTTCCCCAAAGAGATACGTAAAGGTCGATTAAAAACACCAGCACATTTTCCCAGCTATGCCTGCAATCATTATATAGCTTAGTTTATACAAGTACCTACTTATATTCTACATCATTTCACACTACACTTTGAAGGTTCTAATAAACATAATAAGCATATTTTTTACTTCAATAGATACGACCTTTGATGTTAAATATCGAAATATATACTTCTTTCAATATATTCACTCACTGTCTAGTTTATTCAAAAGAAATCTAATAGATACCTCGTATGTTTGTCATTTGTAGGTCTCAAAGGTCAGACGTCTCCGATATTTATTTCCATTGAAAAGACATGATTAACCTTGCTCATATACTAGAAGGAGCTTCAATAACTTATAGGTACTCACGTGTCATGTATTTCATTACTGAAAATGGTAACTTATCAGAATAACATGCTTATTTTCTTCATAGGTTATTAAGGAGGTACCATGTAATAGGGAATGGTCTATGACTTTTAATAGGTATAATGAACATAGACGAATTTTAGGCAGTAAAAGTTTGACAACACTTTCCATTAGCAAGTATAGTGGAAGGATCATTTGTGATAACTGATATAAAAATACAGCTTAATATTTCACATCATTTCTAAAACTACAATTCTAAGTTTTAAAGAGAGAGAAGATTTAATAATTTTAAGACCCTTGTTTTGTTTGCAAGTTGCAGCAGAATAAACATGCATCCAGCATGACATTAATAAAACCTATAAGCAATTTCAAAAGTGCACGTCCAGTGACATCATGCATTTTTCAGAGGCACAATAGCAGCAAACACTTACAGCAAGTACTAACAATTTCACGGACTAAGCTCCGCAAATGTAGCTCACTTTTCTTTAGTAAGTATACAGCTCAAACGACCAAATTGTTTTAACCCTCGCTCTAAAGTAACTTTGAGTAAGAAAATTGCATCGTCTAAAGGTTCAGGAGTAAGCGGGCTTAAAAATAACGAAAGGGAGAAATGGAACGGAACGCGTTGATTTTGAGTACGCCGCGTCGAGCCGCTTCGCTCCACCAGATTATCGAAAGCAATCTTGATTGTGACGCTAATTGTGGCCTAGTAGGAGATTGCGCGCGCACTTTTATCATAAACCACGACTTTTGGCCGCTGTCATAGTAATAAATTCAATATCTACAGCGTTGTAAATTAACTTGTTCGATATAATGCTCACGGCAATATTTTTGTCACGCGGGACAATGTTATGTCAGCCGAATATAATGGTCCGCGGGATATTTTTTATTTGACGTTATGTTTTCGTTTTTCTTTGTTGAAAATTTTACTCGTATCGGAGATATGCACTTTCATTTTTTGTTAAAAGTTTAAAGAGAATAAAGCCGGGAATATGGAACGGGATTTCAACCAATTATCGTGTGAGCATTAAGATGGAGCTACTTGAGCTAGTATGCGGGTAGATATGAGGGTATGTGCTAGACTGCTACCAGATACTGTCTAGTGTTCAAGTGGCGATTAACTCGAATTCCTACATTGCATTACGATCCGATGTTAATAGCTATTCGCATTACATTATGTTTGACAAATTAGAACCGAATATTCTGAGGTTTTAATACTCCTTGAAGACATATTGCAATATTATTTTCAGTTAGTGCAATTTAATTAACAACTATATTACTTTAATTCATTTAATAATTACCTTATTACGTTTTAAAACTACTAATTTATATACCTAACACAAAACTTTTCCACATACGAGTAAGCTAACAATAACATGTTCTATGCATTAAGATTACGTTTATTGTATTCAGCCAAACAGAGATTATTCCAATGAATGGGACCCCTAGCATTGTTATTTCGTATTTTCTCGTAGCCATTTTCATTTTACTTTCAGATGGTACAATTTTTCAACGAGCTTATAACGATACGTTGTAACAATGCATAGTCAGATAAGAGTCTCATCTATCTAGCGATAACGTTCGAGTCTATTCAAATACAGGAGAACAATAGAAGTTCAATACGAACCGTTGTATTATGAGCGCAGTTTTTGCAATCCACCAAGAATTGGGTCACCTGCCAGACTATTGTATGGGTTTTAATTTGTTTAAGAGTTCATAAAGGTATTGTGGGAATATTGAAAAATAAACAAACATTGATATTTTAGTGTTATGAATTTTAAAGAGGAGACCTGTTTGGATGGAGTTTTACTTGTAAGATTATGTTCCACAGAGAAGTATGAAAGAGAGTCTTCTCGTGAGAGCATGTCTTACTATTTAGGAGAGAAAACTACGTACTGATATTTCAGATTTATTGAAAAGAAAATGACGACCTTTGATTATGAAAGGGTAACTGGGTGAACTATATGCAATGATAATAAACATTCAGTTTCAGATCATCATATGTATCAAGGAATTTTCTTTTGAACTAAGCAAGTTTTGAAAATAGGTGCGGTTTTTGAAAGCTATACAATGTAATGTGCAGACTCTACAGATCTCATTGTAATTAGCAGGCAATTGTACTAGCGTTGCGATATCGTATCTCTCAATAGTATGGATTAGCGATCAATAACGAGATATTATAAATGTGGGGATAATTAATATGAGATGTGATTAATCTAATTTCATGCGCAATGAATATTTGATGGCGGATTTGTAGGATGGTTACGCTCACGATTACTACCGCTTCATAACTCAAATATTAAATGAGGTCACTCCAAACTGAAATTTATTGCCTTCCAAACTAAATAAAAACGCTAAAATGTATACTTTATTTACCTGGTATTCGCTGCTGTACCTATAGGTACCTATTTTTATTATTTATTTCGATATTTTGAAACTGACATATAATTTGTGTGACGTTTTACATACAAATTGTATTGTCGCATTTACTTTTGGATTTTTGGACTTCTATCTAACATAAACATGTAGTTTATATGTCTACATTCTTGCACTACTCTGAACTATGTATATCTACAGTATACCACAACAACAGTAACATGAACAAAGGTGATAACATAACGTGCAAGTGAGGGAACAACGCGTGCGCTTCCCGACAGTTCGGTGGCGCTCCCATACCTCGTCTCAAGTCACGCGACGTTCAGGTGCCTGCCTAAGTTTTAGATGAATGCCCACCGAACTTAAGCCGTGAACACTTTACTGAGTTACGCGCATCGTACGTGCTGTGTGAACTAGTGCACTTAAACAATTACTTTTGTAGTTAAAAAATGCGAATACAGAAGCAGGAAACTATTTTGTTTGACCTGTGTCAAGAATTGCACAGGAAACCTATTAGAAGTAAGGAAATATAAAATCTTTTCAAAGTCAACCAGAAAACTTAAAATTAACAAACTGAAAAAGGAAATTCATATTTTAATTGGTTCGTCATGAGAACGAAAAAAATACACTCTAACATGAGAAAACTTTATTTGTAGGACGCATGCGAGCTTATTTGGCTTAGCCGATTATTTTGTGTATGTCAACCTATATGAAATGCATTCACATTCGCTAGGAGATAAAATACTGGCTTTAAATACTAGGACATGTCCTTAATTACTCCTACAAACACACCTATTTGAATCAACCAGGCGATAGTTTACTCCGACCGACGTATAGGCCGTCTAAATCCGATATGCGACCCAATATGGTAAGCCTGAAACCCGATCCCAATCTACTCACGAAATTCTAAGCTGATGACGGCTTTGATGCAAAATAGGTGCAATCCAACTACGTGAGACAAACGCGCAATCAGTTAAGTGCTCGTTATGTGCGACAAGTCGGGTGAATGCAACCAGCCTTAGATGACGATGTAGATTTCCTCAAGTAACATTAAACACGGTATTACTCGTAGAAACTCTGTCAAGTGATGCTTGCCACCTTTTTTGATGCGGCGACAGTTCAAACTGGCTGGAAATGGCCTGATAGAAAAAATAATGATTCGAATTTTGAATATTAGGTACATTGACTGGTTCGATAAATAAAACGTACGAGTCGGTAATTCTTTTTGCTTTATGATGAATAGCATTGAACACTTATAAAGCAGTATGAATGAATGGTCTAATTAGAGAAGTTTAGTTTTAAAGTAGATTAATATGTATGAGTTAGTATGAGAAATAAATGTGATTGATAAAAAGTGGGTTAGTAACAGAATGCATATTAGAAGTGGTTTTTCATTAAAAATAACAGGGCACGGAAAATGTGTTATTTTTCATTTAAAATAACTGGGCACGAAAACTGTGCTAAAGTAATCGCTCTAAATATACGTCTGCATTTAAGGCATTTTTTATTAAACAAACGACTAGAGTCTCGGCAGTAACCATTAGGACTCTAATTGTACTGAGTGAGCGTCAATTAACATCTTACAAAAGTCAATTAGAAAATACTTAGAAAGTTTAGGCTCAACATCATTCCTATATAAAAGGAGGCATGATAAACGATCGACAAGGGAACGAAAGAAAAACAAAGTGAATTAACCGCCTATCGGAACGTACGAGTTTACAAAGTTAACTAAAGGTTATTGGTTTTTGACCACTAATGCATTGAAGCTAACTCCCCGTACACATTGTGTTATTTGATCCGTTTTAGTTTAATGAAAAATGACATTGTATTTACTGTCCCCAAATATTGTATTTCGAAAAGCTTTTCAGCTAGAGAATGGTGTTTTAATATGAAATCATGTTTTGATAAACACAGTCAAAAGACCTGCAGACACCGACTTCTACAACCATATGAAAAGTTTAATTTTCTCCATAAGTTTTGTGATGTCGGTTTCCATGTTTGTGTAAAAAAAGTTTCTGGACTCACCTCCGCGCCTCAACGCGCATATCGCACGCGCAAACCTTCTCGCTATTTTCTAAATATTTTTTTTTATACATGATCATACCACATTACCACAGCATTAGCTTAGACTACCCAAACTAGTGCTAAGATCCTTAAGAGCCTTTATAGGAAATATCAACCTTTTGTATTTCGAAATTAGAATTAGTTCATATAAAAAGACAATTGCTTTACGTATCTATTTATCTCTGTCTTACATATGAATCTATCCTTTTCATTTTGTGCGTGACGTCATTGACATGTCTTTTGTTTCATTGTACAAAATATGTTTTCTCTTTCTTACAACATAAATCTGTCCCTTTCATTTCGTGCGTGACGTCATTGACGTGTCAATTGTTTCTTTGAACGTTTGTTGGCTCTTTCTTACAATATCTATCTGTCCCTTTCATTTCGTGCATGACGTCATTGGCGTGTGTTTTGTTTCAATTGAAACATTTTTCAAATATTATTTTACTGCTCAGTATGGAGACAAGTCAAACGAACGTCTTTTAATAAATTTTAAAATTCGAATGCCTGTTCGAATGTTCTAATTTTTTAAATGTTCAGCATGGGGTCAATGACATTTGTCTTGTGTTTGGATTTAAGGGTTTGAATATTTGCAAGCAAATTGCAATTTTTAAAGTGTTATAGTAAAATAATATATTAAGTTACTGTCTGTGTCTGTTTTACAGAGTAACAAATTTTTAATAATCGCTGAATATGTTTTCACCAACTTCTAGACCGACGCATGTAATTTTGTTTTTTGTAAATCGCTTCAGGCGTCTCTGAGAAATCGGTTAATAATTCGATTGAGAATCTCGCAATACAATTAATTTGTCATCTTATTTAAAGTAATTTAAGTCTTCACAAGTGAGCTTCTTAGAAAAGATTAAAACACGGGCTTACACCTTAAATCGAAAACGACTTAAGCCAGCTTACCTGCGTTGGTCGATCGATGAGCATTAAATCCTCAATTTGTACTTACATATTTACTAATTCAAGTAAATGGCAAACAACTTTAGAGCCGCATAAAACCGAAATCAAGGCTCGGGTGGGGATTTTCTAGGAAACTGCTCTGCCGGGGCGTTACATTAAACTTTCAAGCAGCTAGTACCGTGGCCGAGCGGCCTCCTTCCACAGCACATTTTATCCCGTGTAATTTCACACTACAGATTTTCAGATAACGACGTAATAATGTTACCCTTCGTGTGTCTTGCTTGCTAGATTGGCACACACCTGCTCGCTAAACATGTGTGCTCTATACATTTATAATATTGTAATTCGACCCTTTGCAACGCAATAACATTTTATTGGCCCACTAGGTTATTAATATAAATATGGTCGCTTCAAAAAACACGGATCTGTCCTCACAAACTAGATTCATAACGAGAACCGAAATGTTTTAAGAATCATAAATAATAATAAGGGTAAAGAGATCTTAGAATATCGCGTGATTTGGCATCCCTACAACCATAATGATATTCTAGCGAAATTAAAACAAAAAAAGAAAGTAACATTTCTGCCGTCAATTACCTACAACGGTTCAAGATATTTCAAAAATTAAACTCGAGTGCTTCTCAATGTCAATTAGGAAAGGAATTGTCTCAGAATGCCTTCATTATAAAACAATATTTTTAGCTTTGGCTCATCCACTTAAAAATAAAACAATTGCTCTTATTAAGACGAGAAGGCGGTTTATTTTCCTTGTAATAAGAGTAGAAAGTACTATAACCAGTTAGTTATCATAAAACTTGAATAAAAAATATTCGTACAATGAATATCATTTGTTCTTAGTTAACATAAGAATGACAGAGTAGATAATTAACTTTTTGTGAGCTGACTGCTTCAGTTAGATCAACTGTAAAAGATAACTCAAATATACTAGTCTGTGGTAATGAAACTTTTTCACAAGATATTTTTCTGTTGGTATAATTAATTAGAGAATATCGTGAAACTTACCTAGTTTTGCTTAAATAATGATTTTATTGTTGTTTTGTCATAGCTACAATACGAAGTGTTAGGGATACTTCTTTGTTATAAACCATGCACATAACTAAAACCACGATCAATATTAAGAAAATCATTTATAAATAGGTAACATACACGTCTACCAAATGAACACAAGATTGTATTACACCCAACCAATTTATTAAAAGGTCCTCACACAAATAGACGCCTCAATTAATAAATTCAGCCTATAAATTCATCGTCATGTAAAACAATTTTGTATAGATTAATGTTGTGTATTGTTAATTATGTTTTATGTTAACAAGCATGCAGTATAAAGGCGATTTGTTATTGCGCGAGAGACGGTGCACACACTGGGGCACTGGCAATTGTTTTGTGTTAGTTTACGACCATGGTAACAATGGAAACTTTACTCATTCTGTATCATAATCTACGTTGTGAAGCCCTTTGAGAAAAGAACGTTACAGGCGGCTGTAAATTTTAAAACGAGTTAACGTGCTCGGTGTGTGTTTCATCCTGATTTGGGAAAACATTGCGCAGTGTTATATGATTCTGTTTTAATTCGATTTCATGCATTTTTTTTACTGAAAAAGCTGTTTTGTATGGTTTTTTAAGTCTGCAAAGAAAAATGATGATGTTTTTTGAAAAAATACGGCGATGAAGTTTGATTGTTTAAAAGGTTAAGATTATGATTATTAATTTGTTTGTTATGTCTTAAGAATCAACTGCATGTTTAATAGACTAAAAACACGAGATAAAAAAAGGTTGTTGACTTTAATACGTTTGTAAAGCTCTGAATTTAAATCAGGATAAGAGATAAGTTGGCGTTACTCACGGCAACGTGTATTAAATCTTAGTGAAATTTGTTTACGGTGGCTACCGTTGACATTTTAGGCTCAGTAAAGTGGATTAAGTAAATTTTATTCATGTAGATTAACTTTGTTTGGTTTTTCTTGTGCTTACCTATTTCGTAAGGCCACCTCAAAAGGAATTGGATGTTGTATGATAAAGAAGTTAAGGTTATTCTGTGAAGTTTGGCTTTTTTATATATAAAGGAGAAATGGACCGCTTTTCTTGCATAATGTTTCTATAAATGTAAAAAAATCTAAAGTCACTCAGTTAAATACAACAGTATTATAGTATTGTATTTCACAGTTTAGTACATTTTGGTTATCTACGTAAATAACTTAGTACATATAAAGCAATCTAACAGTATCAACAATTGCTCAAAGTAGTTTCGTAAATTGGAACAAACCTTTGCCAGATGTGTTACATTAAATTATTATCAATACATTAACTGAACATATGCTCTCCTTATTTCAAAGCCTTTCCAACAAACCCATTATTAATGAAGAATAAAATTAAAGCTTAACGCTGATAAAAACTATTTAATCGAAAAAACATTAACCCAGTATACGGTAATCGTCAATTTTAGCTAAATAAAATGTTTTATCATAGACTGCTTTAATACAAAATACACGATCCGATTTACACCGCGTTGCATCAATCGGATTGTCAATAATAATCAACAAAATGTAGCTGTGTGAAACTAATATATCAAGACGACCAACACCTTAGTCAGGCTATTCACACGCCTCACCAGTAAGCAACATAAAATAAATACAATATCTGTGATAATTTCAACTATAAAACTATTACGGTTCATGCGGTTCAGCCTGGTGACGAACAGGAAGGTTTTAGAAATAAGATCCCGTTTACCCCATGGGTACGGAACTCTTAAAATAAACGTTCATGTCCCGATCATTAGAGGTACTTTAGGGAATACATATCGAAACTTGTAAGAGTCAATATTGTAATTGTTATATAAATAGTTCACTAATAGCATAGCCACGTATTTTGTAATACCTAATAGCAGATACATATGTCAGGAAATCTGACTAAAACGGGTTTGGCAAAGCATTTTGCTCAAGCTGGGCTCGAGTGGACTATCCAGTATCCATGTAACGGGGCTGTCGGGAAATATCAGACTGTCCTAGAACAAGCTAGTTCCTGTTTCAATTCAAACGTTACAACATGGAGTCAAAGTTGAGATGAAACACAATAACCTATGTGTGTACACGTTCGGGGATTTAAGCCTTATTTTGTTTTTTAAAGTTTTGTTAAGCTTAGATTTAGGTTATTCTACTAATTTTATAGAAGAGAAGAATGATTGTTTACACGAAACCGTGTTTGAAGGCTACACTATCATTGTAGCCCGGTATATAATTCATGTTTTTTTTATTGACTTAGTACAATTAACAGTTACAAATGCCTTTTTTTGCAATTTACTATTTGTATAAGTACCTATTTGTTATTTAGATACATCGCAAATCTTAATCACGTAGGTACGAAACTTTTTTTAATTTAGTGCGGTTTCGTCGGTCCGACTTTTGTAAGCCTGTGCATACCGACTGCAATAAAGCTTAGGTCTGGTAAAGTTAAGGACTTTTGGAAGAGATACAGCTTCCAAGTTACTCTCAAAACGTACAACTTAAGTCAGCCTGCGAAGTACCTCAAGTAAGACGAAATGTTTTACAGAGAACCCTGCCGTAATTTATTTGAGTTTTATAATTTTATGTTTTCGTGTGTGCGAAAAGGTAAAATGTTGTTCGACGAGCCTAAAATAACATGTTTAACTTTGTACTTATTTTAGTACTCAACCACCAGACTTTAGATTACTAAATAATTACCTGTAGGTATTTTATTCAAGGGTGCTTAGCAGGAATTTCAGTAAGTACTTAATATAAAACCCAAATAAACAAGTTTCAATAAAAGTTCGTTTCAATAATGGATACAACCAAATGGCTACTAATACATACAATTGCGGATAGTTTAAGGGCGTATCAAGAAACGTTAGTAAAACACACGCGCACCGAAAGGGCCCGAATAATGAAATAAAGTTGTTTGAAGCATCTGGCGTCTCGTGGACAGTTGTAATGGTAATACGATTCAACGATTATAGCGGGACCCAATGTTCCCCTCCGTAGATGTTTGGAATAATGAAAATCTTAACGGTTTGAGCCCCAAATTAGTTCTGTATATTACACCTTACAGATGGAGGTAGGCACCGAGGTACGGCCAAATGGTTATGGAAAAGTAGGGGAACTTTTTCAACAAGGGATTTTTTCAAACCTCGCCTAATATTAAATTTCATATCCACCCTCATACCTGAATACATTAATTTTAAAATATCTGTAAATAAGCCCTCGTTATTTGATTAACTTTGTACTGTACCTTTTCAAATGGAATATTTTAATCCACGTTTACTTAATTACACAAAAGATGATTAATTTTCAGTGCCTAAGCCTGAGTAGGATTATTCAAAAATGTATAGCAAAGCTTTATTGTGGGAAGTCGCGTGACTAAAGCAAATATCTTTGTAACATAAAATAGAAACGTTTGTTCTTGATTTATTAGGTAACAAAAATTATGACAATTGTTCTATTCTATTATGAATAAATTATACTGATAGAATATAAACTAGATTCTTATTATTACCTGCGGCAAGATTAATTTAATAATAAGATTAAGATCTACAAAAGTAGCTTTTGTATAAAGATAAAGGAATATAAAAACATTATCAAACGGAATAAAATCTGAGCCTCTATGTGCGGTACGACAAAGCGATCGTGTTTCTTTAAAACTCGAAACCATTTCTATCGCATTAAGTTCAAAACTGTGGCTGTTTCTAATAAAATATCTATTACAAAAAGATATTGAACAAAATGACTTGAAACAGACGATACTTTGCTTTAGTTTTGAGTCATCGGATAGTCAGACATTTTGTGCGGTTTCATATATCACTGATCGTTTTTTTATATTGTATTTTCATGTTCGCAAGTAAGTCATGGTACCTATTGTGTAATATACCGGCACCTTGTGGGGTATCGGGGGTAAACGCTGGCGAACGTTCCTTCGAACAAATTGAAAAGCAATGAACCGCGGAATTCAATTTCATATTGAAAGCCATTCATCTTTGCCGCTTCTTCGAGACCGTCTGAAAGCGTTACATCTCGACTTTGCCACTCTGCTTTATCCCTTAAAAGTTCGCCTTTTTCTGAATTGTATTGAATAACCTGGTACAGCATAGTGATTTGTGACGACGGCCATGTTGTGGGAAAACTGAAATTGTAAAGCCCTGTTAACGATTGGCGCGTTGGTGTCAGTATCGTAAGCTCTGGTAAATATGTCACAGTAGTCTTTTGGTTCGATGCTCGATTCAGTCAAAGTGATTGATTTTTCGGTAGCAACTAAAACAGTACGGGAATATTTTACAAATAATAACTACAGTAGGTATAGTCCCTTTTGTCATTTATTTGTCAATTTCACTTGACGGAATTGTGCAGCTTACAGTTAGATAGAAGTTAATACTATGTCAAAATAGTTGACAGTCTAAGCCACAGTTCATTGTATCTGAATAAGGATTAGCATTAGATTAACCAGATGCCAGTGAGTAGCCGCATCTGGGGAAACAAGAAACTGGCCTAAATTGGAGGAAAAAGTGTTTGTTTGTCTGATGATTGAATAAATTACGGACCTTCTATTTTTTACAAGGTCCCGTCGAAAATATAGTAAAGAAAATAGGACTACTTTTTTACCGAAAATAAAAATAGAAGTAATGTAGTTCTTTCACTATATGCACAAAGATTAATCATAATACAAAGGTGACTTTTATATTTATACTAAAGCAATAAAAAACCTTTCAGGCTGGCAATCATTATTACGAAAATATTAAAAGTAACTTTGATAATTTGAAGTCATTTGTGGCTTTATAGCTCCGCCTTTTATAGCCGTTATTACGTATCAGTTGTTATTTTTTCGCGTAACAAACTAACTGACATTAGCACTAATGTCCTGCCATGAAATGGGAGTTACCTTGGCGAAATAATTACCTTACTTTTGTGGAAAGAGGAAAAAGTTTTAGCTCCACGTTTTCATTAGGGCATGGACCATAGGTGAACATTACGGGTAAAAAGAAGTCGTTATAACGGGAGTATTTTTGTATTGTAGTGGATGGTTGAAACTACTCATACCAAGGGGTATCCCGGGTGGCCCAGGTAACTGGGAAAATCAGGTCAGATAAGCAGTCGCTGTATGTAAAATAGTCTTGGTGGATTGTTAAAATATATAGCTTAAATACGAAGCACTTTCCTTGATAAAAATATTCAATATTGATATTTGGGTTAAACATTTAAACTTTTTGTTAATTATTGAAATTTTATGAGAAATTCCAGTGAAGTATTTTTTGGGAAAAAAAGTTACAGTTCACGGCACATAATTTTCGTAAGTTTCTGTAAACACGTGCCTGTAGGGTGATTTCTGACATTCGATTCATTGTAGAGGTAAATACTTTTAAGGTGTAGTGGAAAAAACATATTTACCTATTATGTTTTTTCCAATACACCTGACAAGTTAGGTCTGTGATAGTAATTAAAAGATTTTTATTTATATACAGTATTTACAAGCGAAAAGTTCAAAATAATTTTATATATAACTTTTTATACCGTCTTTTTACACACTCGATACTTGGTAGAAAAGTCTGAAACAGTTTTGCACCAGCATAGAAATCTTTACAGTGCATAAACAGTTAGTTGCCAGTCGCTAAGTTAATGGCACTGCATGCGCCGTTACTTAATGCTCTAAGGTCCATTAAACGCCTTACCTGTTACTCTTTATAGAATGCGCTTGCGTGCATTATGCACTACGTACGTACGCTAACTACATAAAAACTTGAATATAACTTTAATGCTCCCTGAAATATTCACTCTGCGCACCACAAAATAAAGTTTAAACTAAGTAGCACATCACACGTCAGTCTTAAATAAAATGAATTAGCATTTTTGTGCAAACTAAAATCCTCTGCTTAAATGTAACATAATAGCAGACTTATGAAAATAATGTGTAGGTAATGTTATTATGTTAATACAACAGTACCGAATATTTGCTTAATATACCTTTTTAACGAGAATGCGTACAAATGCTTAAAACGCGAAAATTATGACTGAAAATATGTAAACTGTTTTCATAATTAAGTAGTGACTATGCGCCGAAAATTGAATGGGGAGCAGCGAGCTGGCCACATAATGTTTATTACCCTGCATAGGGCGCTTATTAATAAAACCCTATAGAAAGCGCGCGCAAACACGAATGACCCATGAAAAGAGCTAGTGAACGCTATAATGTGTACACAAAGGCTTACAACATCTAACGTTTCCACCCATTATGAGGCGAGACCACCATTCAGGGGCTCAAATGAGTCTTAATGAAAGGTACGATACCATTATGAAGGCAATTGTGAGCTCATAAAGGAAATTAAAAAGAGACAAAAAAGCCCACGCTAGTTCCGTGCAAAAAGGGAATAACAAAAAGGTGTGCGCGTATTCGTTGCCGAGTGCTTCACGGGCGCATGAAAGAAACTGCCTTTCCTCGCCTCATAATAATGATGAAATGATCCCGTGGTAAACAATGGAGAAAACATCGTGGTTTCAGCTTAATTTTAAACTTGATGTGTTCTATTTTTTTGTTTCGCTGCCATTAATATTAAAAGCTGCGTGCTTAATTATTACTTAAGAAACTATAGTGTTGAGTAAAGAAAGTTTGTAAATGTTCAGTACATTAAAGATACGTTTAAAACGAAGCTTGCATGATAAATTAAAACTTAATGCCTCTGCAGACAGAATTGTAGATTGCTCTTAATTTTATTCAAAAATTACCGAATATCTTAATCAGCTTGGAAATTAACATTAAAGCCCCCATTCTTTGCTGCTGACACTGCATAATTCCCCCGGCCTAAACTACCCTCATTCACTTTAATAGATAGGCCCTAGTTAGCTAATTAATGTTACGTCGCCTTTATCTTTAGGTAATTGTATCATTATTAAGTTTCAAATTGTGCGTCAGCTTACAACTTTGTTAAGAAGTTGTTCTTGTGTCTAGTGGCCACCGGAGATTTGTGGCCGCTTAACTATTTCAATTGTACGAGTTGTATGAAATAATTGATTATTTTGTAAGGTCAAACACGAAGGAATGTGTCAATTGACAAAATATGTAGAAGTTAGGCACAAAATGTGGTGAACATTTTACATTTTTTTTTTTTTTTTTATTTAACTAATAATAGTCAGTAAACCATTAAACAAAGTAATATTTCCAGCATCTAAGTACAATCATATGCTACGCAAGCAAACAGTTCTATGTGCTATCGTACCCGTGACGTCAACTGCTGCGCCGTAGCAATCAGGCAATATTGCGTAACTTTGATAATAAAATCATTTTATTAGCGCGCTAATGAAACGTTTTATTTTGATTGTTAAATTCTACAGTGTTGCTCAAAGTTTTAACTCTTATTTTAAACACGCACGTTTGAATTTGTTTTTATATTGGTCTATTTGGAATTTTTAATGACTATTATTGTTAAATACTTTAAAGTTTTTATACAAACCATAGGTATCAAAACCTAATAATGCTCAATCAATACCTAATAAATGATAGCTATGCGATGTAAAGGAAATCGATTCCGGAATTACGTTCCAACAAGACCAAATTCGACGATGAATCGAGATGCGCTCGGTATCGAGTAATTATTATGGCAGCTCTAGATTTCACTAGTCAAACAGCTATTGGAGAAGTTTAGCACTGATATTAATACTTGGATCCTAGTTGGATAACGTTACAAATGAATGCTATTAATTAATTAGAGTTAACGAACTTAATCGAACATCAATCTTTAAATAGGATTGACAAACAATTGTAATTCATTAGCTGCCTAGCCTTTCCGAACTATCGGGGTCAGGTTTCAGTGAAACCAGATGCGACTGAATATCGACATATTATATAGAACGACTGTCGATTGACCTCTACTGCGAAGTTCCCGGCAATATCGATATTCTAAGGTTAGGTTAATTAGAACAGATGAAAGCACTGCTCTAAACTACGGTTAGGCTATTTAAGTGACTGGTATTGGTGAAAGTTCTTTTCAAATTCCACTTTATTTTGTAAGGTCTACTTTACTGAGAAAAGGCTCAATGTTGGCCCTGTCTTTGCAAATTAAAGGCTAATGCTGAATAGAATATGTACCAACCGCCCACAACTAGGCTCTAACTCTAGAGGTCATCTATATAAATGGGATTAAGTTTCTATATTGTACAAATGGTCTGCGTCACTGTTTTAAGAAAAATGTCACGATAATGCATGATTTGTTTCAATAAAAAATGCAATGTATTAATGTTATTTAATCGTACGTGCATTATGGTGTGACTTTTTATAAAAAGTGTGCCTCTGTTCAGAATAAAACAGTTACATAATTTTATGTTTATGTTTTAATCCCAATAGACCTTAACATTATTTATTTTTCACTATTGTGTATCCCCATCGGAGAGTAAGTTGAAATAAACTTTTATATTGAATTTACCAAGTTAATCTTCGGTGCGTACAATGTATTGATTTTAGAAATAAGCTCATGTGAAAATCTTACTGATAGGTATAATAAATGCAAAAGTTTGTACGAATACATGTAGATATGTTAGAATAACATACCTATAGATGCAACTACTCAGGCAACTTTTATCCATAGACAGTAAGTAGTTTCTAAACCTCGGTCGGTAAATTAGTTTTTATTGTAGATGAAAACAGTTCTGCGTAAACTATAAATAGATTCTATTAACATATTTAAGGTTTATACTTGGACATTAATCTTATTTATAAGGTCGCAACAGTTTGGTGGCGATCAACATTATATTTTTAAATTGTTAACACCCATCGAAATAGTGTACCAAAAAGACTGCTACGGAATTGAACATATCAAAAACCACAGCATTTGGATTCTACAAAAATACGTCTATCCTATAATTCAAAAGTGGAATAATTTTAGTTAAAAATAGTTATTTATCTTTCAAACACACTCGTATGAACTAGACAACTGCCCGGGGCGATTCTTGTGAATAAACAGCTCACCCCATTTCACCCTTACGTGAATCATCCGGTGTGGGTTTAATATGTAAGTAAAACAAACGTTCTAGCAATTTCGTTGGCATAGTGGTTCCTGCAAAAAACTTACCTTTTTTGTACCGTGACCTTCTAGGCATGACAAGAAGAGTGGGTGCTAGTTAGCGTTCAAGATAAAAAAGAATTATAAGTATTGTAAGAAGATTACAAATACACGACCGTTATATTTTAATTTTGACATAGATTAAAAAATCAATCTACATTTTCGTTACAATCGATGTTAGGCTGTAATTTATTGTGAACTAGAAGTTAAGATATATTAAAATATTTTTTTTGCAATACACCTTTCATTTTGAAAATTAGTTTGCGTATTCGTAATTTTAAAGTAACTGTAAGTTAAATTAACAGACAGAATCGGCCACTTTGATAAGAAAATTCAGAGAATGTGACTGAAAAGCTTTTGAAGGAAGAGGCACAAAATCGACAGTGTTCCGTGTTCGTTAGTTTATAAGACTTGTACAAAAGATAGAAACCTTATACGTTGTGGACCATGGCGGGTGCTTTCAGTGTTGAATAGGTAAAGCTTGCTTTGTTTCTCTTACATTGTTTTAAAACTGAATATTTTAAGGCAGTTGCGTCTCTGCTGATATCACGTACTGCAAGACCAAAGTGCGTCGTCATCATTTTATGTTTTAGACAATATTTCACCAGTATTTAGGATTGTTTAAAAGTAGATGATAGACAGATGCCATTAAACTAATCTCTGTTTTTTTCATAAAGAATTTAATTAAATTAAGCAAATAGTTCAAGCGGATTGGCAGTTGAAAACATAATTCATTCATAAATTAGTTTTCAGAAGCTCATTCGACTTCGCTCGGAATATTATTAAATATAATGAATTAATTAATTATGAACTAAAACCTGTTTATTGTAATTAATTATCCAAACCACTAAACACGACTACATTTTAATGTGGACTACGTGCAGTAGTAAATCATGCGGTAATAATTTAGTGCTCGACAAATTGCTGAGTTTCTTGTTACCAACCGGTGTTTGAGGATTATTTTATATTCATAATCTACCTATATCTACATAATTATACATATTACATTCATTCAGAAACTATAGTGTTATAATTAAATATATATCTTTTACACCTTTTTGACACACGATCGAATAGCCCTATGGTAAGTTTTTAATTAACTTGTGTTATGGGTTCTAATATAATTGATGAATTACAAATAGCTATTTATACATTATAAAGAATACACATGATAACACTGAGACCACAACAAAAAAGCATGCTCATCACACAAATGTCGACCGCACCGGGAATAGCACCCGGGTTCTCAGGTTCGGCAATCTGATATGGTGACCTTTGAGTCATGTTAATGTAATGAGGTAAATGTAATGAGGGCTTTTTGTCTATTCCAAAATAAAGTATTTAATGCTGGAAAGTTAGTGACCATAATATAAACAAACAAGGCTTTCCATCCTAAGTGTGTCTATTTCTGTAACTGAATTCAGATTTTTCGTAAGTTTTCATAATCGAATTCATGGAAAACGAACAGAGTTCCTCTGACGTTTACTTTATGGTACAGACTTTGATCTCCACAAGGATGAAGGATTAAATAAGTCTACATTTGTTGGTTTTTCAGTATTCTGGGAATTCCTCAGCTATGTCATATAAGTCAGTACCTAAAAAGCGCCGTCGCCCAAGTTTGAAGCAATATTCATCAAACTTGGTTGATGTAATGCTTTTTATTTTTCATGATTTCAGTAAAAAAGGTATTTGTGTATATCTAGTAAGTCCATATTTACTTAGTGTATTCTAATGTCTGGTGGAAGAACCAATAATTTAGCTATTTTCTGAAATTGACACTATTTTGTACAAAAGAAAGGGTTGAAACCTGATCTACCGGATCTTTTTTAATGAATTTGTAATTCCTCCCTGTTACCGTTTTCTTTATCTTTTTCAACATTTTATTGTTTCGTAAAATATTCGCTAAAGATCTGCCAAACGATGGCAAATAATGAATTCGTTTGGATTTATTTTTGTCCTCCGTTTGATGGTCTCAATTCTGTTAATATAATTGTTTCGGTCTTTTAAAACCAACGTTAATTGAAAACATTGAGATGATACTTTCTTTTGAATTGTTGTTTTTTACCGGTAATTAAGATGAGTCGGAGAGATCACTTAATAAGGAAAGTTCATGGAAAGTTTTGGATAAATAACAATCTTTTAATAGCTTATTTTGTTATTATCAGTATTGTTTATATAGAGTACGTTGTAATATTAAAAAAAACGGTTCAATAAGACACTAAAAAGTAAAAATTTATAATTTTACACATTCAATTTATGAGTTAACAGATAATTCCTCTAAAGGTAAAACAAAATCCAAGCTCTTATTATGAACCCCTCGTCCAAGTTTACCGACTTATGATATTGCGAGAGACGTAGATTAAGACATTGTTTCAGTTATATTGAGAAATTCAAGTCAGTCTTGTGTAAATACCCGAACCCGGTGCCCAGTAACTCCTACATAGAAATCTTACACACTGGTATTATTTAATCTAAGACTCAGCACGTCAAATTTGAAGTTTGTTCTAGAAAGCCTTGTCCAGATTATGTAAGTTTAGTCGTTAGGCTTAGTTTCATTTAGAAACTTGTTGTTGAGCTATTTGGAAAATTAAAATGTAAAGGGGTTTTTTTTTTGGTTAGTTATATTTCTATTCATAAAGTCATCTGAGCGCAGCATCGATGACTGCTCACAAATATTTACACATGCATCAGAAAACAACTTTTCTTTAATAGATTCAAATATAACAGAGACCTCATATTTACCCATCCTATTTCCCAAATACAGATTCAAAGCTATTTATAACCACTAATCCAGTAAATTCATCATCGCACGAACACAATCAACTCGATCAAAAACCATAACAGACATTGAATAAACAAGCCGTAGCCAAACAAATCAGACTAATAACCAATTTTAGTAGAACAGACAAAGCTAGTCATACAATAGAGTGAATAATGGTTTGACGACACCAGGTAAAAAGTAGGCAATAAGAGGTTCGACGCAAATGGTTGGAACATTGTCGCATTAGTCATCACAATGCCGACTTGCTGACGTTTGGACAGCCCTGACAAATGATGCCTTTTATTGAATAATTATCGCGACTCGACTGTCACGAAGCTGGAGTACATAAATGTAGGGGTGTGCTATGTATTGTAATGGAATTATGGGTAACGTGTTTGTTTACATTTGACACTAGTTTCTATTGTTATTCCTTTTTTAAATTTTCATGTATGAGAGCGCTTCTAATTATCCATAGGTCATTAGTAACGTGTTGACACAAAGGAGAGAACACAAAGATATTCCAGGCAGGTACATCTGCTCGGTATCCTCTCCAGCCTTACCTAAGGGTACGGACGTGTCTCTGCAAAATGTTGGCCTAAACACGTTCACTATTGTCTAATCTATTTATTTCAGAACCAACATCCTTCAGACCTACTAACCGTTCATAATTGTCCAAATTGAAAGAAATTATTTTTGTTAAATATATCTCAGAGAAGATACAAAAATGCTGATTACATACAACTCTATCTTTCCCGTGACTTGTACTTTGTTTACGGTTAAAAAAAGGCAAAGGCTTTTTGGTTTCAGTTAATACAAAGGCTCGTCGACGAGTGAAGCGCTTTTTTGCTAGTTTACCTCTCACGACGTCTCCCGTCCCTATGGACCATTTTATTTTTGCTTCGTTCTCATCTTTTCGTCGAGACTTACAGGTATTAATTATCTTGAACTCGAATTCGCTTCGTTTGCGATGAAAAATGTCAAACGGCAAATCTTGGCGAATAAAATTCTTTCAAGTTTTTAATCAGTGAAAAAGGCAGCGGTGCATTTAATTCCCTTTTATAGTTGATAGGTTTACAGTAACTATGTTTGTGTATATTCCTGTAGCTTTATTAAATAAAGTGTTGACTGAAGCTGTTTGATACAATCAAACTTACCTAAATACATGCACATTACACTTCTAGCAACAAAAAGTAAGCACGCATAATGTACTGCATAAACCCAAAGCACCACAAACCAGTGCAACTGTGACCAAATTGCTTAATTTGAACGGCCGTATTAATTATGTATGAGGGTACGACACTCCTGTCCTCGCCAGATACGACGTTCTACGTAACTATAAAAAGATTGCCACGACATTTTCATAGTAAACACGTCAAGTTAATTTTATACATGGAGAACGGACCTTAACTCGTTAAAATGTATATGAGGGCCGTTACTGCTGATAATATACTGTTTTGCGGCTTAGTAATGCCACGAATTAATTGTAACTCTATTTGTTTTTTAACTTGTAGAAATAGCTTTTTGTATTTTTTTCCCATTTAACCTATCGGTGGTTTTGTGAAGCGGACTTCAAACTTTCGATTCCCAAAAAACGAATATTTCCAGTTAAAACTAATCCTGACGGCTTACGCGAAAAATATTTCCCAGGATTTTCACGGACTTCCTATTCGGTACAGATTTCGGAACAGCTGTTGCACCGGTTGCAACAGCTGACGGCAAACAAAACCTTACCACGATACTCGTACACAACAACAAACAGCGCGCTCTTAAATTCTAATACGTTATTAATTCTATGAACTGTATGCAGTGAAACACATTATACTATTCAGGCTAGTGCAACTATTAGTCCGTTTGCCAACACTTACACTTCAACGTCCCACTTATTCAGTACTCCATAAACTGTAAGCGATGCCTTTACAACTAACCGTGAATCATAAACAAGCCTCGACAAGCCTCGACTCGTCTGAAACTTTGTTCAAATTATGGACGCTGCATTCCATTTAATGCGAACCGTATGTAGGAAAACAAAGATTAAGTTAAGTCCAGCTATAGATTATAACAGATACGACTTTTTTACCGCTTCAGTAGATACGTCAAAAGTTACATCGTGATACTAAGATAATATAAGTTTCGCTCAAGTTGCCCGCATAAACAAAGATACACAGTTCGCTGTAAGTAAACTTATCTTAACTTGTATGATACGAGAGAAAATATTATGAGCGTAGTTACTCACGTATGAAGGTAAAGAGTCAGATTAGCAGGACGCGTGTGACTCTCATTACAGGAAATTGCCGTAATTATGAAGATTAATCCTGAAAATGAGGCATTACACCAACAACGTAGATATAACGGCACAAATCTTCTTTGTGTACGTGAGGGTAGGCGTTTAACAGCTTCGCCCCTTCGACGAATGCCGGCTTCAAACAGTAGTTCAACTTTTGGTCGTTAGTGGCCGAGATTTTGTAGACCCTTTAGATGTTCGTCGGACGAATAATAATACTGCGGATAAAAGTTGTAAAATGTACAATACATGATAGAAAAGATAAGTATTATAGAAGCTTTGTTTTGTTTTTGGAGAGCTTTCACACTAGAGGATTTTGTACCGTGTATATGATCGACTTTTCTACATGCTACAAATAACCTGTCACGCGGTTTCAACTGTCACCGTTTGAAGCAGTAGTTGTCAATTGTTTTCTGTTACATGTATTCAACTTATTTGGCCAGCTACAAAGTTATAGAGAGGATTTACTTAAAACATCATGTTAATACACAATGTTCTACAAATTAAAACTTCTGACTTAGGTACGAATATTGTAACAAAGGTTTAACAAAATGATAATTTGCGGACGCATAAATTGAGCAGTGTTTGTTTACTCTGCTGAGGACCTTTTCAGTAAGTCTGTTTGTAACAATACAGGTCAACTACTGGCTTTATAAAGTAATTGTTTGACTGTCTGACGGCGATAAATAGAAAACTACGTTACAGATTTTTCTTACTCAATTTTCAGCTTGAAGGTTTTTTCTGCCTAAAGAAAATCGAAGCTAGTAGGTAGCCTGTAAAGCTATGGATAAGTTAATATCAGATTGTGTAAGAAACAAATAATACTGCCCTGAAAAACTACTTTTTGTGCATTCACAAAAAGTCGTTTTTCTTAAAACTTACTCTGATTGAGTTAGCGCTTTTTGGCTTATCAGGGCAGAATACTTCTTATCGTCATGACATTGTCTATAATTAATGTGAGTTAGGTATTGAACTTTTTCACTACCGTATAAATCCTAAAACAGCCCCCATAAAAACTGAAGAAGATGAAACACAAAATAGTATTGAACTTTGCATTTGTCGCGTTTCATATACACGTCACAAAGTCAATAAGGACAAACAACAGAGGAAGCGAGAAACTTTACAAATGCAGATATCATACGGGAAAAAATGCTGCGTCTCTCGGAACGTATTGAACCAGTTTCATTTCTTTTGTTACGTGAAAGTTTCAAAAACTATTCACTTACCTGTTTATATCAGGGATATGTTATTAATTTTTGTTCCAATGTCAATATTATTCCAAATGTAAAAAGCTCTTTTTAAGTATATTAATATTGTTTTTTTTTTATTTATTTTTTGTAATGAATAGTTAAAAGATTTGATCACCGATTCATTGATATTCCATGAAATGTTAAATGAATTATGAATAGGTACATATTTTTTCATATTCGATTTATAACATGCGTATTTATTTAGAATGCATGCTTTCATTATTATTTATTTAAAGGTTGTGTTACACTTTATAAGTCAACACAGTTCAATAAAGTAATACAATCGTATTATAACTCAAGAAAAGCACGGCCTATGCTTACGCCATATAAACACATAGTAAGTTAAAAAGGTTTTAAGTATACACACATATGCAAATATAACTAGTACAAATAGAATTACCTAATCACACAAACAGAGACGTTGTTTGCATGCAATCGAGCTAAGTACACTCATAATTTGCTTGTAACTACCCAGGGCGTGGTTATGTGGTCATTGAATCAGATACATTAGTCAAGACACCAGTCAAGCGAAAGATTAGGCCTATGGTTCACTGACAATTCGATAGCATTACACACCTTATGTGTACATGCCTTAATTAACTATAGCTATTGTATCCTCCGGCTAATAGTACCTTTGTCTTTGGTCATTTGAATATTAAATTATGTTTATCCTTTATGTTATTAAGCCTATTGCAGTTTGTGATTGGACAAAGGACTGTGGCGAGCTGTTTGCGAAATTAGTTCTATATTATCAGGACCACTTCCAAGTTATGCGTACATTTGGGCCGGTTCCGGGTTCTAAATTCAAATTAAAACAAAAAGGCCAGTGAGAACACGTTAGGAATGTGACTTTTTGTAACCGTATTGTCGCAAAATGTTGGACGCAATAATATCCTTTTCAGAGTAAAATTCGGTTCGATTTTGTTGAAATAAAATTAAAAGTAGGGTTTAAACTCTGTAAACCAACCTTATAAACAATATGAATGGATTATATTTTATACAGCAATTTTTTGTTAGCATCAGTGTTTTTTACTGTAGAAAAATGTTTTGAGTTTTTTATATTCACTTCCGACCAACTTTTAAAACGTGAGTAAGACTGTAAAATTTATACGAATACCCAGATGAGCTTGTAAAAAAAACTTTTTATATTATTAAAAAACAAGAAAGTACCACATTAAATCCACGTTTATGGCGCCGAAATTAAAATTGTTGTACAACTTTTTCGCGTAATAAATCCAGCTTAAAGTATTTGTACGTAAAAAAATAAAATTCGGTGCACTTTCATAAAAGCAAGATGTCATAAACTGTGTTATGAATAGCGAGGGGTGCAGGGAGGGAGAAGGGGGGGGTATGTGTAAACATGTTGTAAAAACAAAAATTTTAGCTATCTAACGGACACAAATATAACCCGCTCATGCACGGATCATAGTAGGTTTATGAAGATTGAATAGAATATTATTTTATTAGTCATATGGAGAGAGTACAGTACGTTCTAGTATATTTTTAGTGAAACGTCAATGACAACGAAAATATTTAATTTTTGAGTTATTTTTGTTGCTTAAGCGGCAGTTAAAAAAATCTGTCTATTTTGGCTTTACATTGCTTACAATCACTCAACGAACAACAACATGACCAACATTTTTTATTTATAAATAGTTTCATTATGTTTTGTAAATATGTGTATATCTAGTCTCAAAAATAAACATTTTCATTACATAAACAACTAAGATACCTACATAAGCCGGATCAGTTATCAACTTAGACGACGAACCAATTTTTGGGTTCACCCTTTAAATTTCATCAATGACTAGCTGTCCTTATAAATTCATTACCATAAAGTTTCGATCTCAATACCATTTGAAGTTCATCTTTTGATGCAGGATTACTTTATAAGTTTTCAGAGAAATTCAATTACTAAGCTATTGAAAGGAACAACATTTAGAGAAGATAGGAAAAGGAACTTAAATTACATTAATAGAATAATATTTCATAGTCTTTATTGAATAGGGAAAGCCAATAAGCACTGGAATATTTTATAACTTAGGTTGCAAACTGAAAAAGATGTAATCGCATTATTTCATGTCTTGTTTAAACATAGTCGTTTTATAGTTACTTACACATAAAATAAATTGATTAGAGAATGAAATATTTATAGACAAACCCTTTATACCTTTATAATCATCGTATTATCATCTGCGTACTCTTTGCAAAAGTACCTATCACGTTAAGCTTCCCACAGTGTCAGCGAGAGCATATTCACTTATATCCCAATCGACCATTATCCTGGTTTCAATTTCAATCTTATATTCTCATCTTGACTCAACTGTATATTACATACGTGACAAAAATGTTAGGTAATGCAAAGCATCGTCGACTTATGACTAAATGCCCCCACTGAGGAGAAGGCAGCGAGGCAATATTAATATCTACATACGTAATACGCTCACTTCGTCTTCATAAGTCGGCCACGTACATATTACGCAATTTTTATTACGTCCCGGCCTAGCCACCCTTCTTGAGGAATTTACTAAACAAGAAACTGCAATTTCCTGTGACTAATTCATTGCTGTTATTAATCTTGTGGCTTGTATTCTTATTTTCTGCTGGAATGTGGTCAAATGTTGTGATTGACCGTTTACGTTCGCGTTTCTGTGCTCTTTTATAGATGTTTTGTTGTTATGCTGTTTATTTTTGGGGGATGGGAGATCAAATATGATTTTATTATATTACTTAATATGGTACCATATAATGCTCGTTTTGGCTAGAGGTTAGCCACAAGAACGACATGATCCTAATATACGAATGCCGCTAACATAATTTAAACAAAGCAGGTTCTCAATATTAAAACAAGCTGAACAAACGCTGAACTTTAAAAACATTTCCACGACGTTCCCATAAAATTGCATTTAAATCATCGTTAATAAACTATCGTGCAGAAACACGCGTTCATAAAAATTGTAACGTGTGTAATGCTCCGAGAACGATAGATCACTTTGAGTATGGGACACCGGCGCGCCGTGCATACATTGAGTTAAGTGCCACTTAGCTGCTAGGTAGCACAATTCTACCTACATGTGTAGTCACTGTATTGGCATGTCTTCACTTATGTAAACACTGCTAAGTATGCTACGGCATTCTATATGGATTTCTGATAGATAAAGTGGATTTCTGTGAAGATTTCACGAAAAATATTTGATTTGACTTAGCATTTTAAAACAACAGTGGTCTATGATTTAATCTAGGACAAAAGGGCAAATTAGGGCTTTTGGTAAGTGTAGAGATATACCTAACAAATGTATTCTACATACTTAATACATTTATTTTAATAAAGACTTCGTTAAAAACATTATATATCTATTAAAGAAAATGTTTAAGGCAATACAGTTTTACCTGACCAAACCGTAATGTGCAATAGGCGTTCATCCCAAATTAAAGTGGTTTTCGGTCAATAAGCTCGTATTGACTGAAACACCACGAATTAATTAGAACGCAATGTCAAACAGCGCGCCGCTACAGAAACAATACTGTTTTATACTATATGTGTGTAAAACGTAATGTTACCATAATATGATGTACCAAGAAGTGGAATAATGATAATTTCTAACTATGGGTCTCCTACACGGGAGACTTTTTAGTCGACCGACAGTTTGATCGCTTGATAAGTATGAAGATGAATGGAATGATCACATTACAAAGATCTGGTATATAACCGGTATCAGACCGACTGAAAACTATGATTGGAATCAAGGTTTTCTTTAAAAAAAATGCCATCCTTCGGGTCAAGTTTCGGCCGACTGTTTATAGTCTGCAGTATGCTATTCTATACTTGAGCACGTTTTGGTACTGGTATTAAAATTTCAATGTCTTCCTAGAACTTAACAATATGAAATTAACGAGTTGTGCCTTAGGTATATTAAAGAGTTGCAGGTCTGTATTATGAATTATAATCGCGAATAAACGGATTCACTCATAAAGTGAAAACCATTGTTAATTGTATGTGCACGGGAGGCATGTTTTTGGTTATAATAGAAAGCACGAGATAATGCCGAACTATAATATTTTCTCTTTTAGGTACTACAGTAAATTTTCCTTAATTATTATATTCCTGACCTGATATTTTTGTATCCTGTTATTAACAAATAGTAGCACAATACAGACAACATTAATTTCAAAGGGTAATCAAACGACAATGTTAAATGAACACCGACACAAATTCCAAACGATTAATTTCACGTCGAAGAACAAAAAGAGTGAACCGAAATAAATTCTCAACTTCCGCACTCGCCCGTTTATGAAAAGAAAAAAAAAACCCCGATCAATTTTGTGAAACAGAATTTTATTTATTATTTTCGTTTAGAGCGATCAACTGTGTAAAGAAGAGAGTGTCGCCAGAGATTGTTGGCATAAATCATTTTTCAATTCAATTTAAACGACACAGTGTGTTGTTGTTCCCGATACAGGGCAACTCGCAAGGAGCTCGCGACTGCCAGTGGATACACCAAGCATTTTTCTTCAACATTTATTTTCAAACATTTATGTATTTCTATTATTTTATACTACAACCACAAAACTGATTTAATCGTTGTTCGAAACTGTTTTTATTTATACAAACCGTATAGTGGTTTCATTTAAAACTAAAATAAAAGAAAACTAATAATTGATGAAGCTTATATTTATTTGGAAACCTCAATGTTTATTTAACTTTATGAGCTTTTATTAAAATGTTTGTTGACTTTGGTTAGCAGTGAAATAATTGGTCGGCAAAATTGCAATCATAATAGAAACATCAAATATTTTATTTTTAAAATCTGTAGGGAGATATTAATACCTATAAAAATAGCGATAAAATAAATTAGTTCGCATATTTATTACGTATATGTAAATAGAATAAGTTCAGCTTTGTTAGTAACAATGTAAGCGCCACTGAAACCAAATTTGCATTTCCTTAAACCCTTAATGCAAGGTCCACATTATTCTAACGAGAACCGAAAGCAATTTCGGCTTGCAGTTTATCAAATCCAACATTTAAATGACCAAAGTCGGCTTCTACAAACAACTTGTTTGGTTGATAGGATGGCATCGGACCGCTCGTATTGCGTTTGTTTGGACCTATAAATCTGTCTCTAACTTCTTCTTAAAGCAAATCTAGTGTTTCGGCGTCTCGTTCCGCAGACGTTGGAAAACCAATTTTAGTATATTGCATTAAAAGTTGTTGCCAAATGCAGTTTGTGTGTTGATTTTCCCGTTTTCTCACTCCCGCCCCATTTCGTACCCACATGAATACGTATTAAACTGACTCGTACAAATTGGAATTCACTTACCTACACTTCTTACTACTGCTGTATATTAGAATCGAACGGTAATGGAAAATTTTACGTTTGATTTGTCGGAAATATCGTACAGGAGGAAAAAAGTAGGAGATGTGTTTTTGATATGAGGATAAATTTTGTAATCAGATTTGAATATTGTATAACGCAAATGATTATGAAATTACAGAGTATTTTATAACCTACTTGGGTCTGTCACAATTCCAGTAAATATGGCTCAATACAGTCGTACGCTCCAATACGTCGTCGTAAGTTTTATCTAACATCAAAAACGTCCCACTTTTACTAGCGGGAGCTAGTTCACGGATAATAACATTCAATTTTAGTCGAAGTATTTACGCGTCCCCGCTAGGTCCCAACGCGCCTGATATTTATGGAGGTCTGTAGCAGCCTTCCCAAATTGAAATACATTAATATTTTACCATAAATGCGACACTTTCATGCGGAACATAACGTTATCGTAATTGGATTCTTCCTTCAAAACGATAAACGTCCACATATCATGTGAAAACTACCAGTTTAAGTAATTACATGCACGATATGAGTTATTTATTGTGCTGGAAACTGTATTTTCACAGATACGCACTAAAAACTATGTTGATAGCCGGTGTTTGAATAGAAGGCCTGAAAGATAAAACATAGAAGTTTATAGGTATCCTGTTGTTTATACGATTCCACGTTTTTACCTGTAAGGGGTACAGACCACATCGTCATAAAAAATTGACGGTCGCAACTTGTAGAGACATAGGGTCGCTATTAAACTTAGGAGCCGGAGTCACGAGACGATACATAATGCAAGACACATACCTATAAAAATACACGCGCCTTGTCGCACAAAAGATCAGTGAATTCCTAGTCGCATGAGAAGCTACACTTAGAGCCGGCGCGCGTCGCGTTCGTTCACTCGCCGCCAATAACGTTGCGTTCGCAATACTTTTTAATACAGTAATGGTTTGCTCATCCATTCAAATACGAATACACGGAGAGATCTTTTTATCTCGCGCCCAAATCGAATTTTCGTCGTAAGTTGCAAGCAGAAATTCCTTTGTGTTCCTGTATGTATAGATATGCTGATATTAGGGATATAAGAAGCGAAACTAGAAAAGAGCATAACTCTGTTTTCTATAAACCGGGTTGTCCCGAACGATAAGCTTTACCTGCGTCTTCATTTCAGCAAATTGGAAGATTCCTGTAATGGACCGTTTTACAAAATAGCCTCTTTGTCTAAGGAAATCGATTGTATAAGCCCTTTGTCCGCTAAAGAACACTGAGATAACAGAGATGAATACTTTTACATCGCTTATATAGCGGTTAGTGCAGGGCTGTGATAACAATGGTAAATCAAATATTTTCCTGAACATCTCTTAACCAATTTAGGCCGTTCTATGCTCTTCATTTTAATGTAGGTACAGACATAAAATAAAAAATTCCCTTACGATAAGGACTAGAACTGGCATATCTAATGTATGCTTCTCTGCTTACTTATAGGTAAACAAACACCGACCAAAAAGTTTAATTAATGGTTTCAACATTTTGTATTAAATTCTCAATCATAAAACAGTAAACACATAAAAAACACATTTCACAGCCTACATATCAAAAAGCCATATAAAATAATTTTGTTCTGTACTGACTTACTGACCCTAGCAAATTGTAAAAATACTCATCAGGCAGCAGGGCTGTCATTAAATCATAATTAGCACGGTCGGATCGCGCCACGGCAATTTTCTCATTTTCCTTGCAAAATTATTCCAGCGAAATTGTCATAAACATTTTTGTCTCTTGTGTTAAATATTTTACTTTTGTAATTAACGTACTTATTGTTTTATTTTGTTAGTTATAATTGTGGATCTCTGTTCTAATTTCAAGAAAAGTTGTACTGTATATTATGGCGTGTCACTCTAGCATAAAATCATGCGCATGCTTTAAAAAAAAGACCAATTAATTTAAAATGGGCTCGAAAGGGTATCTCATATTTTTATTGTTCTTAATTTGTTAGATTCAACAATCACAGGTAGAACTATTATTGTTTACAGAATTGCAATAACAAAAGGAGTGGCAACATGTTGTCGTTACGGAGTTTCTAAAGAAAAATACTAGTTTAGAAGAAAATGTGCGATATATTTTATTTTTAAGGTCAAGCAGATCCGCCGCGGAGGGCCATTAAATCACAATTAGAAGTAATGCGGGTGGATGCGTGAGAGGCGACCGGAGGCTTAGCGGACGCGGGCCCTAGCCACTGGGCTTTGTCGGACTTACCCTCTTGTCTTTTAATACTTATATTTCACGCCTCCAATAGCTATTGTTGCTAGAAATACGTCTTATTAAGGCTTCTCACATATGAGCTGAATAACGTCCGAATTTATCTCCATCCAAGACATTGCCAGATAAAACTTTATGATGGCACTAACATTTAGGTTACATTTAGAACGGATAAGTAATGAGACGGCGGTGGCTATTTCGGCAAATGTACGTGATGTAGCAGACAATAAGATAGACGTCTGAGGTAACGACCATATTCCTTGAAAGCCGTAGGGTTATTGAGAGAACGACGCCTCGACTCGGTCGTCCCAATAGTGGGTCCCATCGGTCGGCCCAACAATATTAGAGGTCGTAAGGACCGATGTGAGAAACCATCGGGGACATTGGACAAGGTGCAATTGTGAAAAATTGTACGAAGAAGAAATGTAGCTATACCGCGACAGTGAGAGATAAAACTCCAAGTGGATTCTTAAAGACTTATTACGGTCGAAAAATTACTGAGTATAGGCACTAAATCAATAGATAGCGGTTTATCTAAAACTAGAGTTATTGCCGTCGAGATAAATGAGAGTGTTTGAAACTAAAACTTTTGCAGCGCGTACTTAGAAAGCAATGTAAAAGGTTTACAGTATCAGCAACTTAGAGTTACAAATCATTTAGACTTAGGCTTTTTATCAAAAAACCTCTTTAACGTCGGCTTAGAAATATCTACCGAAAATAAAGGCGTGCACAATAATTCACTTTAAATAAAATAATGATTGATTCCTCCCCAATGTCTAATGAGAGTGGACGTGAAGCAGAATTAAATTTCCGGCACTCCGGGGCTCTTTTGTTCTTTACAATCTCATTAACGTGAAATACTTTACAAATACCGTCCAATTCACCACGAAAATCTTATTATCTGAGATTGAGGATTGTCTCTTATTAACGAGAAAAAAGGGACAACGATTGACCGGGGAGACGCACCCACAATTTAACACGAATTAACAACCACAATGGCTTGAAATAATGAGGAGGGGTGGGCGAAGTTTTCTGGCGAAGTCTCAGGAGCCTCTCGAAGCTGGTGATTGATAGATCAAGTTAACGTGCGAACGCACTCGCGGTAATGCCGATTATTGCGTATTGATTCGGTTTTATCTTACGGTATTCCACTTACACACTTATTCGAAGCTCTCTTAGAGGTCAAGAGTGAATAAATAAGTCTTTTATGTAAGTGCTTCCTTTGCAAGTCAAGAGAGAACACTTAATATCGAGGATGTTCGATGATTGGCCACATTGCTGTTCATAGTCTCACCGTCTCATGTTATTCTGATTGCGACACAGCTGGAATTCGCTAAACGCGTAGTCAAAGTTACTGAGGGATTTATAATATAAAATTTCAAATATTGATAGTAAAAATGCTGAAAATTAATATATTAATTACATCTCTACTATGACCCAATTTAATACAGTAAACTTGAATCCAAAAAAAAACGCAAATGCACCACGTAGAAAGTATTTTGAATCCACAATCAGAAGTTTCATTAAGTGAAATAAGGTAGAGGCTTTGAAGCAGACAGGTCAATCAATAAATCAGTCGTCACAGGCGGCCATTAAGTAACGGAGCAATCGAACATTGTTTGAATTCAGTGCAGCGAGCGAGCCCACTCGTCCGGAAATGAAGAACTATACATTGTTGAATTACAGGTTATGGCGCGCGCCGATGTGCCGACAATGGTGACTTTCTTGTGCTGTTTATTTTTCAATTGCACGTGTATACTTTTTAAATTCCTTATTTTTTTTTAGGTTTGACTACGCAGTACTAAAGAATACTTTATTGTTGCAAGCTTATTTCTTGGACTTAGATTCTAATCATAAAATTTTTGCTAATTAACCTACCTGCTAGGTCTTAGTTATAAAGATAATGTTGGTCCAAAAACAACAAGATTATTCGTAAATGTTGTCGATTTTGTGAAAAGAAAACAAAAGACTCCCAAATTACATCATTACACGAAAATTGTATGGTGTTTTGATGTTTGTAATTTTCGAGAAAATACACTCTTTCTAATTAGCGTTTGTTCTTTTTGATAAATTCTCGTTTATTGAAAATCTTTCAAACAAATTCGCTTACATTTACGGAATTAATTTCGGGGGATAGGGCTCTAATTTTCAAAAGCAAATAGGTAGGTATATACAAGTTTATTGGTAAATGTAATTTATTTTATTACATCAAAAGCATAGTTTGTATTCCTGTAATTTTGCCGCTGAAGTAAATTTTAGGTAATATTTCGATAACAGTTACCTAGTCAAACAGTTTTCATTTAGTTAGTTACTAGCTTCAGCGAGTTCACTAGCGTGCTGAGCGATCTACTTCCAGCATATGGATAAAAAGTTAGTATCTTTAAATCTGCGCAATAATTTTGATGCGGGTTTTTCACAGATGAAGTGATTGAAGAGGAAGGTTTTACTGTTTAGTATAGAATTGAAACATCGATAGAGGCGAAGCCGGGGGCGGTTTGCCAGTATGACATAAAAATAGTTTTGATATTAAAAATATTTCGGATTCAAGTTAAAGCTTTCACAAGTCGAAGGTAAAGAGATTGCAGCATGTTTTGTATTGCGTCTTCTTATTGGCGAATATTTTCCGTGACGCCAGAATGAGCGCGTGGGACTCGGGCACCGAATAATATATTATATTGCAAGGAGGTATATCACGGCGGCGACAGGTGTGCGGAGGCAATCCTCTTTTACCCTCCTCCGAGCTTTTCGACCCCAAGAAACCCCTTTTAAGTAACATGACTTTTAACTTTGTGACCCATCTTTGCTTTAAAGTGCTCAGACTTATCCAATTCTGGGCGCTTATTACTGAGCTTCCGAGGCGTAATTTAAGCGGAAAATCAGTGCGTTCCAGACCATAGATCACAGTAATGCTCCCTTTGTATAGATTGACGAGCATAAAGGATCAAAATTACTGAGTTGCTTTTATAAGGGACTGACAGGTTTGTGGTAACGAATATTTAATTATGTTCCTTGAAGATTCGGGTTTATTTAAAATTGGAGACCTTGCAGAATCTGTTTTATTTTGTTGAAAAGCTAACAAATAATAAATGTTTTGTATCAAAAGTGCTCTTGCGAAGATAAATGGAGGGAGATAAATAGCTGAAGTACAAACAAGTTTTGTTATTTAAATATGAGTGCGTCGGTTATGTTCTCTTGCCTGTTTGGAGATGCTTTGTACTGCACAAAATAAAATGGTCCAGAGTAAAATCACCAATAGCATTTTCCATTAGAGAATGGATTTTTATGCACAAAGCTTCATTTGCCTAACATAAAATGCTACCTGCTTTGCAAACGTGCATCGTAAGCCTCGGTTTAGACAACAGCTTATAAATAAACAATCTTTGATAGCAGAGAGTGTAGCCTGCAGGCATTTTATATTATTCTGTGAACATATTTTCGGCGGCCATTTTCCATTGCCGATCAACCCTTTTGACAATTTATCGGGACATCACATTTTCATACAAGCGGGTGGCACGAACTGTGCGACCGCTCCTCATACATATTCAAATAACAGGGGCTGTACAAAGCAGAAACACGCCGTGCCCCCGACGTGTTAGAATTACAAAAAAGTATACCGAATATGCCAACTGATAAACAATCTATATCGTGATAAACTTTACAGATACTCATCTATGTATGACTTACTTTACCCGCGTTGGTATTCGTATACGTTCCACGTATTTGTTGACCCATGAAAATGTGTCATTTTAATATGTAGGTACATCCATTTTTTTCCAAGGCTCTACTGAAATACTTCCTAGTAAAAATGCAAACTGCATATCGTAGTAAATTAATATAATATTCAATCTAGGAATAGTGTAAAATCATGAAGCTAAAACTTTAAAGTAAAAACTTTTCAGTGAAACAATTACTTTTTTATTTTTCTTCAATTTCACTGTAGCCTATGGTTAAACTGAAGTCAATTAAAACTTCGTCTTAATTTTCAAGTTACGTCTTTGCTCGCGGTCCAAAATTATTTCCTAACTTTGATTTATAGTTAAATAAAAGTAAAACTAATTACAGGCAGAAAACTTCATTGTGGATTATTATGAACGTTTATGTTCGAAACTTCCTTAATATGAACGTGTTTTGAAGATTACATATTATGTAGAAAGTGCTTTATAAGATTTACATATATTTTGTTTTGTTATGAAAAGATTTAGGTTTCTTTAAAAAATGTACAAAGTAAATAAAGATCGGGTGCATCTTTTTCTTACTTAAGAATATTTCTGCTGTCAATAAAACGAATTATTATGGCTATTTTACGGCTACACCTTTTTACATTTCTTACAACAGATTTTTTTACCGATCGACTGCTCAACACATAAGAAAAGTAACAGAGAGTAAATGAGTACACACTGTGTCATAAGAGCAAACACAGGCTCTTATGTAGCGGTAGTATTCTGCGCGGTACAGTAAACACAGCGAGCGTATATTTCCATAAGCCTTACACTGACTTGCGTGAGATGCAAACTCATCGAAACACCGCTTTATGCTTACTCATATAAGTTTACTGTTCGAACGGGTTTTAATTGAAGATTATTTGTCACTAGAACAAAAGTATATTTTTGAGAACATAACCTTTCAGTTAAGTAAGTGTAGCTTGGACAATGTTACAGCTAAATGAAGAAGCTACCGGGAGACTTTTTTTGTTTGTTTGTTTTTACTTTAAATACTCCGAAACTTCTGAACCGATTTGAAATACTTCTTCACTGTTGAAAAGCTATACTATACTCTTGTGACAGAGATTATCCTATGTTTCATTTAGTGACGCGATTGAAACCAATATTTACTGACTTGTTTTTACGTTGACTTAATTTCCAATCATTAACTGAACATGAAAACTTAACACGTATTCAAAAGCTGTATTGAGTCATTGAGCGACGAAAACATTGTAAAATATCTATAGTATCTCACATCTCGTTAAGCAATAACTTTACAAAGTTGCTAAATATACGGTTTGGTTCAACGATGACGTACCGAGAGCCTCATAAAAGTCTATAGCAGTTTTCAAACGTTTAATGGACGCCTCTCGCTCGCGTGGAATTGTATTCCAACTTTTAGCGGCAACTTTGAATTTCGTTGTGGTTTTTGTTTTAAAAGTAACTCTACTATATTTTCTTACATTTCTGTCTTTCTAAGAAGAACTTTCGTTCTGTATGAATGAATCCTTTTTAGAGCGTCTTTCTTTATAAACGGAAGAGGCGATGCTTAGTTGTTAGTTAAATGCAAAGAGACTGAACAGATGGCATCATGATAAAATTAAAATAAGGCTTGCAGTAAAGTAAGAAAGGATTAAAACAGTCCTCTTAGATATTACAAAGGACTTGTTCAAGCGAGTTTGCAAGCTTAATGTTTCGTTTTTATTTCTTAGCAACATTGGTTTATGCTGAAAGATGCAAAAGCTTCATAAAATAATTAGTTTTCTCAATCTTTGAATGACAAAGTGGTGTTTGCCAATTATAATCGTATTGACAATCACGTTTTTAGTTTACAGATTTTTAAACAAAATGAGCAGGAAAATGTCATAACAAACATTTTATTCTATTTTATCAAATTCCTAGTTTTCATTTACAAAACCTATATAAGATACAATAACATATACTTATTTTAATTTTGCTAATGGCTTGACAAATTATTTTTATACTGAACTATTCTACCTATATCTTCCCACAGTTAACTTAAACTCCTAGTAACGTACCCACTGTGCAATTGTCCACCCACTACATATAATTTCCAAGTTGACGTTCACGACGCCCTTGAGAACAGATGGGGTGAATTATTTTTAGCTTAGGACTCTAGGGAGCATTGCACCTCCTTTTCTTGGCGTCGGTGAAGCGTGAGATAAATGCTAATAAATATGGTGCCAAATAAGTAATTTCGTTTTGAATTCGATTTTATAGAAATTGTTTTGAACACGCTGGAATGAAATAGTCGAATTTAGACGAAAGTAAAAGATATTATTGAAAAAAAATCGGAGAAGGATATACATAAAATATAGGTATTCATACGAGACAGCCGCGTCATGTAGGGACAGGGCTGCGTTTTACCTCATTCCACCGCAAATTTTCCTCTTTTCAATTCTTCTGGACATACCTAATCTACTAAACCTAAGTCTTCAGTACTTACATAACCATTCACTACGTTTTAGCACTATCAAAGCGGTTATTATTCCCGTCAGTCAACGTTCCTGTTATTTGGAGAATCGAGTGAAGGCTCCTTTGTATAATATCGCACGGCACCTACATTTGAACGTCCATTGTTTCGTTTGCAGGCGTCTCTCAGAATGAGCAGTTTGATAATCCATCAATGTACGTTGAACGAGTGACCATTGTTAGTGCAGTATGGATGTTTGATATCGCTAATATGTAGGTATGCTGTACATGACTGAACTGTCAAATGGATAATTGAAACCTTAATTTTATGCGGAAGTAATTCTTTCAAGCTAAAATGTCTGAATCGGAAAAAAAACAATTTGGGTGATATTATACAATATGCAAAGATATATTTCCTTGGACTAGGTTAGTATATTCGTTTTTATATTAGTTTGGATATTCGAAGTAGTTCGTAGTTGACAAAGAAAAACAGAGGAAGTTGGTCAAAATCTAGTCTAAATTAACTACTGCAGCAAAAGAATTACAAGACAATCGCAAAGAAATTGTCGCCCCAATTCTTCGGATTATGTCAATTTGTACGAAAAATATTCACTTGCTATTTTGAATCGAAAAATCGTCCAATTAAAACACTTCATTTTCAAGGAAAACCTTACCAAAAATGCAGTAGCAAAACTGAAAGCTTATTAATTGTGGCCACACGTTGTTTCAGTGTACCGTATGTTGGAAGGAAATTGCGCAATAAGGCTTTACCAATAAGAAAATATAAACAATGCATGGAACAGAAGCTCCCTATAAATCCAATATCACAAAAGACATTATCAGGCGGCGAACGCCCCCACACCACTGAATGTTGATCGTAAAAAAGTGATAGGTATAGCCGATAAAATTATAATCATTTTTGTATATGTACTATGGCATTTGCTCGTCAAATTTTATTACTAGCCAGCTTAATATCTGTTAACGAGGTTCCTCGAATCTTTTTATGCCGAGACCGAGTAATATTGAAAGTTATTATCGTGGTTATAATAGTAAAAATATAAGTAGATGGTATTGAGTTACTGCCTATTATTTAACTCTATATTTTTTATGTGTGCTTTATTAATATAGTTTTGATGAGATTCTTATTTGCTACGCTGTGTATAAGAACGCAAAAACCGTTTACTTAGCATAGGTACCTATTAATATAAAACATAATTTACACAAAAGTACGAATACTATTATAATATTCCAATAGCGCAGGTTTTTCAACAATCCTCAAAGTAAAAGGCTATATGGGCAAGCAGCGATAAAGCCGATATCTTTGTCGAGTTTAGATACGTACTCATGTAATAGCGAGCTCCAAGTTGTAAAGAGAGCAACGTCGAAAGCAATAAAATGACCGATAAAATTGGTTCGCCGTCCAAAAGAGGAAACTTTGCATACGAAAAGTACCTACAAACGAACATTATATACTTTATATACGTACATGGAAATGTTAATGCTCAATTTGAATCGAGCACTCATACTGAAATGTATTTTGTTTCAATTTGACGTCCACACCTGTCGCTTAACATTGTTTTGGCAACAATTTGTAAATAAATTGTGAAACACTAAAAACTGTTTAAATAGCAATATCATTACACGCTATAATTATTGTAGGTACTCAATACACTCAGTGTCGACATTCTCGATTTGTGTTGCAATGTTAAATCTGTGTTAACAAGGGTTGAATGCGGCGTTGCTTGCTTTATTTGACAATAATAATTTCAGCCAATGCTCATCAATTTATAGTAATGGAAATTCTTTCCAGAAGAAACTTTTTTGGTTTTCTTATTTCCACTAGATATACTCAGATAAACTTATTTAAACTAATTTTATGCTTCAAATAACTTAATTGCCGTGCAGTAGAAGATAACACAAACAACAAAGGCAATTCAAAAGATAACACAAACAAAAGCATCTCTTTATAAAAAGTTCAGATCAGCGAAGCGCTCAGTAGCATAATTCACATTAATAACCAAACCAATTTAAATACAAAACCAATAAACAATTAAAATTTCTCAATTCTCATAAATAAAAGATAAGAATAAAATATAGATAGGTGGTCAGTATTTACAGCGTAAATCCACTCTGGTATCGTTTAAAATGAACGTTCGATAAAGACAATAAATTGGTATAGGAGCGAGCACAAAATAAAATTAAAACACGGTGTACATGCACTGAATCATGGGGTCAAGTGACCGTCCCCCGAGGATTTGGCAACCGATACATGACTGTGCACTTAGGGACCGGCCTAGCTAGTCGCAGCTATTGCCGCTGATGTGATAATAGCCTTATATCTTATCCGAGTGCGATTGATGCGCTTATGAATAGCGGTATTATTGAAATGTCTTAATTCAATAACCCCCTTTTTATGGCGTGAGAATCGTTTTCCCAATCGTTTATGCCTAACATCGTCTTGGAAATAAAATTTTGGAGCAGAATCCCTTGCAAATTATTGGAATAATCAATTGAGGAGGTAAATCTATACCAACGTATATCTAGGTACTTACGAACAGAGAAAAGTTTAATGTATGGACTCCAAATTCGATTCCAAAGATTCTTTCACATATAGAAAGCTACGTTATTTAATCGAGCGATTTTAAACACGTGGCTCTGTTGATATGGTAGCCACTCAGTTCCCTGGGGGTGGCTTCCTGTCTAACTATAAGATGCGGTTGTTTAGGTTAGAGTGGTTGTCAAACTTTTGGGCTTCTGATTTCGTAACAAACTAGTACCGATTGTTTACCATATTCCCTTAGGCACGAGTTATAATCAGCTATAATTATTTTCTGTAAAATAATATTTTTTTCTTCGAAGTGGATTGACTCACTTCCTTCACTTGTTTCAGAGAAATTATAATAGGAAACATTTTAAGGGGAAACACGAAAAACTAATGCTTATTCATGGGTATAGGTAGGCAAATAGTTGTTTAATTGAATTATTACTCTAGACGTAGCTTGACTTTTAGATACAGTTGGATCTATATGTTTGAAAATTACTAATGAATTGAGTGCACATTACAAGAACATATCAAGATTAACCTCAATTCATGAAAGCCAGGGAAGACGGCACAATTAAGTGGAAACATCTCTAATATTTGGAGAAGCACTCGTACATTAGTGGAGCATACTCTTGATATCAATAAGCTAAGAGCCATTTACTTACTGTTCGACGGCGCACTTCGCAACCTCGTTCCGACTCGATCCATAGAGAATAACGTGGTGATCGCTACTTATTGGGAACTGTAATCATTTGGCAATGTGACGTCATTGTATTAACATTATTGAAGCTTAATTTAGAACTTTCAGAAAGCCTACTTGACTATTATTTTGCAACTGTTGGGTAAAATATATTAAAACAGTTAGCAGTAAAGATGCTAAAATATAACTGAGTCTGACAATTCTTTTTAATAATATCTTTTGAAATGAAAACAGTGAGTGACATAACGTGAGTGATACGTAAAACAATAATAATTGACTGTTTTATTCGATGATTTCGTAAATACTTTAAATAGGGTATCGTGTAATCATGTACATTTTGTCAATGAGATCTCAAATTATTTATTCACACATTTCATTGTTTTAATTATGTGAGTATCCTTCAGTTTGCCTTTGATTGTATCATAATGTTATTAATTGGGAACGTGGTAAATTTCTACGAATACATTAATTGATGAATTTTTGTATACAAACCAATACGACTGCGCTTATCGTGCACTTAATTAAAGTATTATTTTAATAAAATGCAATTTGTTGCATTTCATTTGATTGATTGAGGGTTTCTTCGAATATCTTGCCAACCATTTCATTGTTCGGGGAATAATGTTATCAATATTTTGATTGAAATGTACCTAACGTTATGTTAGCATGCGGAGTATTTTATATTCTACGAATTTGCTGCCCGTATTATGATGATATGATTCATAAAATGAGCGGACCCATAGACTTTTTTTTTACTATTTTATAACAGAACAGGAGGAAAGGTAGCAAAATCAATAACATTTAGGAAAATAATGAGGCGGCAAAATTTTCCATTATTTACGTAGGCCGAGACACTTACATTCACAATCCCTTCCTGTTTTCTCTGTTCGTTTTACAAATCCTGCTAATAGTATATTAGGTATTCTGGTCACGACTTTCCTCTATTACAAGGTACAAATACAAAGTGACAATCTAAAAACAAAACGTCTGTAAACTGTAACCCTGAAATTGAAACCAAATAGAGCGAGCGATCTAATAATACTTCTGCTAAATAATGGGTAGATAGGGTTGTATTTGTGAAAACAATTTTAAACTTAAAATACGTTTTTTGTTTATAAATATAGATTGTCCAACACTTAAGTCTTTTTAAATCTTTATTAGTTTGGATTTAACAACATCATATTTTTTGTAGAGTGGCGAATACAATAAGAATATTGTATGACAGTTTGGCAGTTTCTCTTCATAAGGATGAAAACAAAAACCAACCGCAAAAAATAAGGTATTAAAATACCCTGATACAATACGTCATGTTTACGCCAGTCCTATTATAGTGGTGTGCGGCGAAGCTTCAAAGCGTCCATTTTAAATGCAAATAATGTTCGTTTCAATGTCCAGGCAGGTCTCCATTAAAATTTAATTCAAATCCTTTGAACAGATACTGATGCTTAGCCAACCAATGTTCCGCTGTCTGTTGGAATTCCTAATTAAAGGAAAGCCAGAAAAGTAATGAAGAATCTGTCACATATTTAATTTATTAGTCCTCACGTCTTTTTAAATATTCATTGTTGTTAACTGATACACAACATACGAAAGTGGTCGCAATTCTATGTGTAGGTATTTTTCAGTTTATCGCATGAAAAAATGAATATCGCAGTTATGTGTAAAAATTCCAGAAATCCATTTGTTGAGTGAGTTAATCAGATTTTTGGCTTTAAAATAGAATCCATTGAAAGCAATCCGTTTGGGAATCGATTTTGGCAGACAGAGATAACATTACGTATGTAAAATTCGGTCCTTTCCGGACAGGAATTGAACGGTATTAGGTCCTACATTAAAATTGATTGCACGTGTCCATATCCTTTTTGGGGACTCATTTTCTATAATATAAAAGGAAATGGGTCCAACCGTATTGAACATCGTCTTTGTTTCTTGCCAGGAAAAACAAAACTAGTCTAAAGCGACTTTTTATGCTGATGCTTTGGGTTTCATTTTTTTTTCCATAGTGTAAGAAGACTTTGCAGTCCATTGTTTTCCTTCTTATTCCTGTCATTATATATCGTCAAAAAATGAACGGTACTTTCAAATAAACTTGACCACGATAGCAATTATTCGTAAGCACCAGTTGCGAATCAATTCTATTCCTGTGTTAATTATATTATTCTTTTTGAGTCTACTACCAACTTCTGAACATTTTTATGCTTTTACGTCCATGTCACTAATCATGACTTTAACATTCATTTTAAGCCTCGACGCAAAACAGCAAGGCGTTACAACTAAACAACACAATAATGTAAACAATGACACTACTAAATTGTCTAATAAACAGCTGTCTCATAACATAATACAAACATGCACGTTTGCCCTAGCCTCACAACCCGACATTGCTCTGAAATGCAATACTGTGGTTCAATTACATGATATATTTCATGTAGTTGTCATGAATCGCGTCTGCTCTTTGAGCTATGATCTACTATTGTGTATTTCTAGTGTTTCGCTCTGTCAAATGGAGCTTCATCTAATTGTTATTAAAGCTGCTTATGTGTGATGTAAAATTAATTTCTAAATAGGTTGCGAAATATTCTGACAATGCTTCTGTTTGGCACAATGCCTGATTTTATGTAATACTTATGTTGATAATAATTTATCTGTTTTTAGAATCAAGGTATTAGTAATACTGAGTTATGAGTGATGTTTTGGAGCGATGATCGTGCGTGCTGTCATATTTGTGGCAAGACTTGATTGACTTGATTTTTAGTATGTAGAATGTGTATTATGTAATATGCATAGAGGTTGAACGGAATTATTTTTTTGCGTGGCTGTTCAAATCTGACACTACCTTAATAAGAAACTTTGTTCGAGGAGCAATCTTCTGACAGCAAGATTTTTAGTACAGAAAAAAAAATACACAAGAATGTTTTTGGAAGCGTAGAGAAGGATTCTTCTTCAAAAATGCATGACACGTCTATTTCGTACATACTCGTACATTGTACAAGTTTAAGCGTATGCGGAAAATGTAAAAGACTTTCACCTGTCAAAAAATATTTCCTTATTTTATTTTGTTGTAGCGAATTGAAAATTGAACATAACGTGCCTTCAGTGTTCTGTTCAATTTGTTTGACAAAGTGATCGAAAGCCTCTGCCGTGTTCGATTTCGAATCACCATTTCACCTGTTATTGGTATCGACAAGTGGAGTTTATGTCGCCGCAGGTACTTGAGGGTAGAATAACATTATACATTTAAAGTAGAGCATTAGACAGGTGTGAATACAAATGTATTATAATATACTAGCTTCAGGGATTAGGTACTCTGAAATATCAAAAAATACGTACATTAATTTTTAAGTTTCAATACATGCATTTTACCTGCTTATGAAAAGAGGTCAACAGGGATTTGAGAAGCATGGAAGAAGATAACATTGACCAGAGCAGAAGGATGAGTAATTAATGTAATAGTTCTACATAAAAATAAAATTAATAACTCTCTTGGCTAACAAGTAAAACCTTCAATCAAATGCCCAGTAATTGTGCTTACGGACGATATTATTATACCACATAACCAACGCAGTAATCATAGTACATTTAATCATACTTTAAATGGAAATTCTATTACCCAGAGTTAATAATGTAGATGGCACAGATACTAATCTAAGGCTGTCTACTGAAAGCAATAAGCTTATTGACATCGGTCATCGAACAAAGTTTTGTAATAATACTGGTTTCTCAGTAATATTCTGTTCAGACCTGCTTTTACCTTGGTTTTTTCTTTCTTTGAATTTGTGTATACAAAAAATTTGATTACTTTTGGAAGACGATTAATCATACGATTTCTTGTAGTTAATTGTCTACAAGTAATTGTTAAATCATTATAAAATGAACATCAATATACCTATGTACATTAAATTAAAACTGTGAAGTTACGAGGTGTAATGTAACATGTTACATACAAATTAAGCGTATAGGCAAGTATACATAAGAGCTTTATATGGGTAGAACATAAGGGAGTTAGAGATCACTGGTACATTAGTAATTTCCACGCCATTAGTAAAACGCGGGAAAAGCTGGTAGTTAAAGAAAGATTCAACCAACCAGAAAATAATAGCAACTCAACATCAACACTATTCCAGTTGAACAGATTAATTCCCGCTTATTTTTTTGTTGAACGCCGAAGCAAAAGTTGCCCTCAACCCACTCCGCACTCCAATAAGGATGGAGTGTCGGGTGAGTGAAACTTTAACAGCTATGAGTACTAAAACTGCTGCAACGAGAAGCATTATCAATCGAGATTATGTGAATATAACACTCAAATCAATGGCTTAATGGTTAAAGGTTTTATTGGAGAACAATTATTCTTTGTAATCTGGGTTTTTGCTCGATGAATGGCAATATGGCTTGGAGAGAACCCACACGTTTGGTGATCGGTTTGAGGAAAATGAGTGTGGTGCTAAGTGATGTTATTGTTCTTGCATGGTCTTGCTCGCTTTAAAAAAGTGTCATTGTCATTCTACAGTCCACTGTCACAGTAAATTATTTCATAGAGTTTCGTTCAAAGAACCACTCTTTAGTAAAATTATTTTTACCTAGAATTCGGGAAATTATAGCTATTTATTTATCCATAAATATATGTTATAGAATCGATATGTCGATATCGATGAATCGAGTCTACCGACTACATTCGCAAAGATAGTGTAAGTGTAGTCTTCTTTTCTAATATTTATTCGGAAAGAACTTATATTCTAAGCATCATAAAATCCTATAATTCCACACCCAAGAAAATCAAAACAAAAAACAAACACATCATCAATCGATTATGAAAAAAGAAGTTCCAATCAACTCGATACTTCCAAATAGACTTGTAAAACAGAGCTACAGTTGCTTTTCAGCAATCGTTTTAAGTTCAAACGAAAAATATCTCGATTTAACTTCAGTAGTAGCCGTCTAACAAGCGATCTGTGCTCGACAGTGACGACCCGGACAAAAGGAAAGTAGCTTATGTTCTGCAGTTGGCACACCTGTATGGTCCAAATGGACATGTTTTGAAACAAGGTGATCATGTCTCTGGAACTCGGTAGCTAAGACAAACGACTTTTCTTTTGTTACAGTTTTAAAGGCTGCATTTTATTCTTTTTAGCGATAGGTTTTTGTTAAATGTTATTGGCTTAATGATAGATACAATGTTGTGTAGGCAACTATTCATTTGTATTTTTTTGAAGCCTTAAACCAAAATTAAATGCTGAAAATAAGAAACAAAAACATTTAGACTTAGCAAAAAAATATTGGAAGTCGATTAAAGGTATAAGTCGACTACATAAATGTTAATGGATGGCTGACAGATATTTTTTATGCTGTCCGTATTATAGACGTTTGTCCTTTTCAAAGGTCAAATGTGAGGTACAGACACAGAAACGTGAACAGTTTTTTCGGGGATACTCCGAATATGTCACACTCCTGTAACGAGATAAAATTGAAAAAGGATCTTCCTGATACGTATAGCTACGTTAAGTGTAACAGCGCATCCAGTAACGATAATTATAGAGTCTGAGCTTTATAAAGTTAAACTTGTTTATAAACTAGCAATTGGTCCATAACAGGGCAGAAAACTAGCACTTGGTCCATCCTCGGAATCAAACTCTGAACTATAGGTACTTTATCAAGGCAATCTATATTTTTCATAAAAACAAAACATACAAAAAAAACACCACCCTCACGCCTGATTTTACTATCTACTATATTATAACTTCGAACCAAAAATCGAACACACTACATATAAAGCGGTATATTTTGCCGTGATTTTTCTACCTTATTTTGGAAAAGCCGATAGCCGTGTGAAAAGTTCTAGAATAACGTTACCTTTAAGTGAAGGATAACATCGTAACACTAATCAAGTCATCTCAATTCGCACTTGACTGCTGTTTCTTTTATTCATAAGAACTCCCACGTTAACATCTGATCAAGGGTTCTACGCCAAATTCTCATTACTTGAGCCAGATCAAATAGACCGCGTTCAAATCTCATTTATTTCAAGAACTTATATTTATTATTTCTTTTAAAGTTTTTATAGAAAAAATATTTATAATTAAGGGGCAAAGGATTTTTTAATACCTATTTGTTACTAGGTTTCAAGGAATTTGTGTCTCAAGGGAACTACTTCCCTTTCCTGGATAAAAATTAGCCTTCGTCATTGGTCTGCTTTGTTGCTGTAAACTACACTGTCTGTGTCAAAATTTCACTGAAGTTGGTTCATTAGTTTTGGTGTGAAAGCACGGCACACAAAAAGAAATTAATTTTGTATTTATAATACTATAATATACTGATTGCTAATGGGTAAATATACTATTATTCTGCAATACACTCAGAAAGTGAGATGTCAAAATTGATTGTTATTTTCTGAATCAGTAATAAATTGATCGAATGATAGAGAAACAATTTAAATGGTCTATTGTTATTATGTTATGAATAAAGGTTTTGGACGTCAGTAATGTTTTGTAAGCCTTTTGGTGGAATAGTGTTTAGGTACTCTATTTTCATATTCAATAGAATAGCTACATAATGCGCTTACGTCCTTCAGAGCATTTTGCAAATATATGTGAGTGATTTTTCCTATCAAAGAGAAATAGTGCACTACTAACAAGTGGAAAGTTAGCTTTATATTCTTTTATTTTGCAATATTTTACGACCCAATACTGACCTACAATTTTGAAATAAGCACGCTTAAAAATAATTTTCACAGTATAATATTCATAATTATATCTTCCTTAAATTCGGCTAGAGTTTCGTCGATATTATATTCAGTGCTCGTTATCCACAACTCTTTAATCAGATTATGTTCGTATCTCATAAATATCATGTTTTAATCTGTACACAGAACAAAACGAGGCATCGGCGCACAATATAGAAAGCTTAATGTGAAAGTTCTGTTTTCTTGTCACGTTTTTTCGCCGTTTAAACGTCCTTCCAACAAATGGCTCGGAACATAACTACATCGGCGACCGTATACCTACTGAGATGTATAATGGTGAGATTACACCAAAATTGTACGCGCACATTTGTTCGCGAACAAAACATATGTACGCTTTGACGCGAGTCCACCGCTAGCACATGAAGGTTGCAATTTCGCGGTCATTTTTCGAAATGTTCGCGCTTCATTTGTTTCTGTTCGCTAGCTAGAGTAGACCAGAAGTTTGAGTGCGTCCCTCTTGTTGCACATCAGTGGAATCTCGCCTTAAGACATGAGACAGTAGGACAGATACACACGTTCTGTCTTTCTTACAATTGCGGAAATGTGACCCCTTGTGCTCAGATGAGGCGACGATGAACGATAGAAATAAATTTAGTTTGAATTGAAATAGGAACTTTATAGCATTTTGGAGCGTATAAATTAAACGAGCTGGCATCTTTGTTGAAATTAATAACGTATGTAGGATCACAAGAAAGTATTTATTTAGTCTAAAAATATTTCTAAATTATGTGAATAGCCAATATTAAATAATGCCGTATCCATAAAACCAATATTTATTAACATTCAAGTCACTGTTAATAAACTTACGCCTATATTTATTTATAATCTCATAAAATTAATTGCTATCATTTTGGCAATAATAATATTAAACATTGAATAGTTTGTCATTCTAAGTACAAAGGAGATGCTTTTAGCAATAATTAGGTGATTAATCTTATTAAGTTCTATAAACTTTGAATAAGTTACTTAATGTAATATGAAAATATCGTTATGTAATTTTTAAATTGATTGTTTTAATTAATTGAATGATTAAAGTTAAAACTTACGCCTTACTTAGTAACTTTACTTAAATTCAGTACTACTAAAGTTTTATTTAAGAACAGTAGGATGTCTTATATAAATAAGTCGGATTGTAGGATTCTAATGTATTCATTCCAATCTCATCCTAAATCCTTTTTGTTATTTTCTGTCCCCAATTCAGACGTCTTTGGGAGGAGCAAACCTTCAAAATTGCAATCACGCAAATTGAAAATTAATGGACCGCGAAATCCAATTTTGCATTAAAGCTTTTTGGTAGGTAAGTAGGCACTCGCCCCTGCTTCGCCCAGAGTGGTCATGGTATCATGCTTATTTATTGTTCTGAGACAAACGTGAACGAAAAATAAACGTTTTATTTTTCGAGTCAAAATAAAATGAACCAAGATACGGTACGTACTCTGTAGGAATGACTTACGAGAACCAGATTTTTTGCATCGTATTTTTTATTTACATCAGGAGGTTTTTACAGTTAATTTCGTTATTTTTCCATTGACTGAATCATATTTCTAGTTCTCATTTGTTAGTGAAGTATTATGAAAGATGCGTATTTCACGGGCCATCAAAATAAATTGAACGTGACTTTGGCCGCTTTGCCGTCACGCCACTTAACACAATAAAATATGTATTTTTAATGCTCTCCGAATTCACTATATGTTAGTTGTATTTTTGTTTATAAAAACTATGACTATAGAAAAACGGTTTTTGGGTTTGTTTTTATTATATTAAAAAAAAACGGTTAAAATATAAAAGTTAGAAAGCATAAAAGGATAAAAAAATCTGGCGTTGCATTGAACGCCTATAGTGTATGCCTAAATAAAGGATACGTATGATAACAGTTTTCAATATTATTTTAGTGCCTACAGTTTTATTTAGAAGTGTCTAGAATGCGTTTTCATAGAATATAAAACCAATCCCACTACACTTAACTACCTTACTAACTGTAGACTAAAAAATCATTACCAATAGTTGGTACACAAATTGATTCTGTGAAACCTTCGTCCACGCGATCTGTCTACTTCGTAAATAATATGCCATGAACATACGCACGTTCGTTCGTCGCCGATACCCTCTTAACTCGAGGTCGGACCCGAGAAAAGTGTCGTTTACCCTCACGTTATCTTCAAGTTCCAATGTCCAAATTCGTTTCATTTCGTTACAAGTGAAATATAGTTAAAGCGGAAAACTAGAACTAAGTATACGTTTCCTACGTTTTTCTGGCGATAGACGCTGCGGATTTGGGTAAGCTCGAAAGTGATATTAAGTCTGTCCGAAGCTTTTTTATAGTCACGCTACACCTAATCCTAAGTTAAGTGCTCGAGATTTCATAGGATAGTCTAGGTACGAAAGACTTTATGAGAGGAAAAACTATTTTCTGTGGAAAATCTTTAACCTCGTCTTTACGCTCTTATCTCGGTTCAGCATGTTTAAGCTTTAAAAGGTTTTCAGTTCTTGGTGTAAAGTAACGTTAAAAGAAATAAAGGTGGGGATTAAAAGTTGCTATAATTTTAAGTACCTTTGTAGCTAGGCTATAGCCAATATAAATTTTTAAGCTTAAGAGCAGTAGTTAAAATTTGACGAGCACTGAGGTTTGCCGGCCCTACCCGAGTAGCTCGGTGGTCTGAAGTCCATTCAGTGGATACGCATTCGAAAATGGAAACGTTATGTTATGAATATCTAGGACAGTCGTTATTGGTAGACCAAACCACGGAACTGGACAACGGCCTAGCCTTAGAATATCAGTGTTGTCAGTCAAGTAATTGGAGTTTGGAGATCAGGTGGCAGTTGCTCCAAATATTGATGTAAATTGGAAACCGAGTACATTGTAGGTTTGTACCTGGTAGACCAAATTACAAATGTATTCCGGCTTCACAGATATATTTCTTACTTTATATTTGAGTAATAACTTACTAAAATGTAAATGCGCAATCAAAAAGTAGTTCTGTAGAAATGACACAAATAAATCATATAAGTTATCTATAATATAAAAATGAATCGCAAAATGTGTTGATAAGCGCATAACTCAACAACGCCTGGAGCAATTTGGCTAATTCTTTTTTTGTTGTGTTTGTTATTATCAGGAGAAGGTTCTTATGAAAAAAAAATAGGGTAAAGTAGAGAAGTCAATTGACGGGAGCGAAGCCGCGGGCAAAAGCTAGTAAAGAATATAATAAATAAGTTAGTACATATTTAAATTATATGTCAGAACATGTTTGATTGCATGTCATGTCAGCTTTAATACACAGTCCTACATCAACTTAACATTAGCCTGATGTCGCCTAAAGTACGTTTCTGTGTAATGACTAATTCAAAAACCATGTCCGCACTGAAAAGGATGCCTGGTTTGGACGCGTTTAAACAAATGTATGAAATGAAAAAAAGTCATTTTCAAAAATAAATTATATCCATGGAATGTATTTTTGTTATCGGATTTCGTCCTAGGTGAAGGCAATTTAATTAAAGACCAACGCCATACTAAAAAACAACTTACGTTTCAATAGTATCACATACAAAAGGAAATATTCTCTCTTTTACTGTACTCTTTTGCAGTAGCGCAATGTACACAAACTTTGAAATAATTTAAAATATTTGGACCATACTACACTCGCGGACAAAAATTACTCTTCAGTATTCATTCGCTCCTGGTAGATTTCCGTACATTATCCAGATATATCCAGTGGAAATGTGGCAGTATTATTATCGCAGCGTTTCTCATAAGCACTCCACTGGGAATGGACGCTGGTTATAACTGTGTGGCGCTTAATTAAACTGACTTTTTAATTATGGAGTGTCGCCTTTTTGGTCTAGCGCTGGCCGGCAAAGGTTCGATTAAATGGCGTGTTCTAAGCAAGAATGAATGAGTTTTGTACTGAAAAACGCCAGTTCGATATCACTTTCAAGCTCTTTTTCATACTTTAACGTGCTACCTTATTCAGACGTACTTAGCGTGCTTAATTACTCTTTACAATTCCGCTTTCTATGAGGTAAACAAAGAACATAAAATATTCCCTGTAACCACAAAGGGGGGTGGGAACGTGACCATCAATATTCATTAAATAATTTACATATCGATGTGGTGATGGAAAGACAATAAAAATAAGTACTATTTAATCCACCTGTATTTTTTGTTGTGTGTTCAGCGTTAAAAATATACATTATTGATGGATGGACGTTACACGTTATACCAATGAATTGTAAAGCACACTGTACATTGTTTATAGTTACTTAATAGTTCTAAAGTAGAGTAGCGTGAAATGCAATACTATTTCAAAACATAAAATGTACTCTAGGAACAAAGTTTAAGAAATGCGACGCGACGCGTACCGGAGTTGGTATTTGCTACGACAGAGTAACTGGCGTAGCAACAATGAAATCTTTTATTCTTTGCATTATTCTAGAAACAAAGGAAGATTTTTTTTAATGTCTTCATAACGGAAATGCGTCGAAGATCCTTCAGCATCTACTTGATAATAATTCCATTAGGAAAACAGATCATTGAGAAAATTATGCAAAATCACCCAACTCTGTTTCAAATCGCTATTAATACCCGTGAGAAAAAGATGACTGGCGCGACTGCCCCCGGCCCGGCTCATACAACCACCGTACCTTTTTCAGAAACATCATTTAAAAGCATTCAATGGCTCCGTAGAGAGATCGGAATCATATCAGAGCAAATATTTTACCGCTTTTAATGACAGAATGAACATCAGAAAATATGGGAATTATGAAGCTATTTTTGTTCCGAATAAAATTCCCTAGAGTCAGTCTGTTTGTCACAGCTTTATGTTTATTTCAAGCTATGCGGGCACACAGGGGATTTTGTTTATTGAAAAAGAAACATCTGTTTTTCACGTGCTTCATGTAGCTACATAAGCAATGTTTGCGGACTGCTTCAGTACATTTTTATTTTATAACGTTCGTCCGTTTCCAGCAGTTGCTAAATTACAGTTGTTTGCAAAAATAGTGTTTGTAAGCCGGGCCTTTGTTCCCGTGCCTAACAATGGATATTGTCATGTATTTACCTCTCATAAATAACAGGCTAACACAGTGACGGTTACAGCAGTTTCGCCCCAGTGGACAATGTGCCTTACGCAAGTTAATGCTTTGTGCCAAACTGTGAGTACCAACAGTCTCCAGGATATTCATAATTAAATTCTAGTTAGGAAGTAGGGACGCCTGTGGCACAGAGTAGCTTTTCAGAAATGGAATTTCACAATTCACACGAAGTTCCAACTAGAGACGGAGAAACTATAACTTGGAATAATAGCATGTGTATAATAGGTTGGGTTGAGTGTTACAGTTTGTCTATGGTCGCCTTTGTTTGATGGAGGGGATATCGGAGGCTGCTGCTCGCTACTCAGTCGCTAAGCCATTTGTACTTCACACTATTGTCGCAAAGTTATTCCATCTCGGTTTCATGAATATCACACAATTTGTCAAGATTCCTTACGACTTTATAATACTGCCTAGCTTAATCTCAGAATTAGACTGTGCAATTCGCAATATTACTAGATCAATATTAAGGTACTTGTGAAAAAATGTTTCCATTAATCTATACTAATATTATAAAGAGGTAAACTTTGTTTGTTTGTTTGTTTGGTTGTAATGAATAGGCTCAAAAACTACTGGACCGTTTTTAAATTCTTTCACCTTTCGAAAACTCATTATCCACGAGTAACATAGGCTATATTTTATCCCGGTACGGGCAGTAGTTACCACGGGACGCGGGTGAAACCGCGGGGAAACGGCTAGTATAATATAAAGTCAATAGAGTGGGAAGCCAACAAAGTCAGATAAAAATCATAACAGTCAAAACCAAGCCACATTAAAAACTCGTTTAAAAAATAAAACAACCGCGATTCAGTCAACGTCTAAGCCAAAGTCTAAACGTATCTCAAGCATATACGAGGTAAATGAGCATACAGTCATGGACACATAATTAAAGACACCCCCCGACTCGAAGTGAAATAAATAGTTATGGTACTGACATGAGCTTAAGCACGGTATAAACTGTAGTGTAATAATTATTAAAACAAACATAACATTGTGTTCTTTAAATTAAGGACAAAAAATATTTTCTTTCTTTAATACTTTAGATATAAAGCTCTATGGGAAATGAACACTAACTTTTGTAGCTGATACTTGGCTGGTCAGCTAATTAAAGACAGTAAAAGCCCAGTTAAGAAAAAAAACGAAAGATACAAATAGTTGCCATACTTTTTTTTAGAAGTGAGTAAAATACTTATGAAAACTCGATTTAGGTAATAATTTAGGTTTATTTCATTAAAAATTTTCATTTTAGTCCTATCAATAAGACTAGAACAAAAATTCTGGTAAGTAAAATGTTTTAGGCTTTTTAATATTATATTTTGACATACGGATTTATTCATACCACTTGATCTATAGTAAGGACATGGTAATAAATTCATTATTAAGGATTTCTTATCAATGGCACTAAAAAAGGCATGGTTTGAGAACAACTCAAAACCGACCCCAAGGAAAACTTGTCCGCAAACAGACTTTAATGCGGTGCTACAGGCAAATAGTGAACCATTACATGATTCGGTACTGGTTTTTTTGGGAGTCATCTGATGCTAAAAGGACGACAATTGTGTCTGCAGAACTTTTAGACTACAACCGGGTCGGGAAAAGCTGTAAGGCATGGGTATCGGAAGATGTTACTTTTGGAAAAGCACCGCGTGTCCATAGTGTAGTTGGCTATTTCTATCAAATGTGAAAGGTGCAGTTAACAAGCGTTCAAAAATGTATTTTTTTTTCTCATTAAACAAAGGGATACGAATAATTCTAAAATAATGTATCGAAATTAGTCGCCTCCAAAACATGAGATGGAACCAAAATACACTAAGAAAGTTCTCAAACATAGGAGGCGAAAAAGTAATAGTGTGGGGCTTCTCTCCACTACTTGGTGTGGTGATCTTTTAGAAAGATATTATTAAAAATAGGCGAATTCAAGTACTATAATATTTTAGAAATAGCATTTTGTTATATGCTAAGCATAATTTACCGGTCCTTAGCGCTTTCCAAATTAGAAAAGTTCTGAAAAACACTGTAAGAGTAGTAAAAAGGACTCTTTGATCGAGCAACTTATGACGGTTTTGGTTTGGCCCATCGCAAATTTAATAGAAAAAAAACTGGTGATCGGCCAGAAAACACAATGGCGATAAGTCATACATGAAACATTGATCAATTTTACACAGATTTTTATGAAGCATGGAAGAAAATTCCCGTAGCGACTTAAAACAAAACTGACCGCTTGCACGCTTAGGGATGTCGTGCTGTCATTGAGGTAAAAGGAAATAAACCAAATATTAGTACTCATTAGTATGCTTAGTTACAGTGTAGGGAATGTTGTTATAGAAAAGTACCATCAATAATATTAATAATTTGCATTTCTTCCTCTGAGCAAATGGAGTGTCTTTAATTATATGGCCAGGCCACGTTATGGTTCATACCGCTCGAGATTCGGATAAAGCGAAAAAAAACTTGTCGCGAAGGATCACTGAAGATAGTCTTTAGTTTTAATATTTCACAAAGCCCTCTTAAATATTTTAAAATAGAAAATAAAGTTCCAGTAGCAATCAGAAAAACGAAATACAGATTAAATGCGGCAGCAATTTAAGATTCCAACAGTGTCTTTAATTATGTGTCCATGACTGTATATTCGTCTGTACATAAGGACGCGCGCATACCTTGCCACAAGTACTGTCTATGCTGTGCCAAAATATGAAATTCAAATTTCGAGTGATGCACCTCGAGTCGTTACAAACTCGTTTGGTTAGCCTTTGCTGCACTTCATATATTTACATTCGTATATATTGCACGTGAACACACCCATGTGTAGAAACTGGCTAAGAAAATATTTCGATACAAATATTTAAATTTCAGCCAGAATGTGTCTAGAATATGGACTGTTTTATAAAGATACAATTTATTTACTGAGTACGTAAACCTGAAATTAAGTAAGTACCTATAGAAATAAATAAACTTCTTATTGTACAGGAACATTAGTAATGTTCTAAAATTATGCACAAACATAAAAAGTTTAATTATTTTATTTTAAATATTTACATTAATTATTTTAGGTAGGATATGGAGGTTTTTTACTATAATAGTTTTTAATTTTAATTGTAAAAGTTGATACCTAAATATCTTTTCAGTAAGTGCAGTGAGCATGATCATTTCATTTTAATCTTTCATCTAACTTATTTTTTGCTTGTCGCATTAAAATCACAAAACTCGAAATTTGTTTGCGGTTCGCACGTGACCAAACGATTTCAAATAAATTATTCTGAATTGCTAATGTCGTGATGTCGAGCGCAGGGGGAAATACAGGCGTCAATCTGTTTTAATGCAATATACGTACAGCTTTTGTTTTTCTGTAATAAACGTTTCGCTACCTTCTGCCTAATTTAGCACGTAGCCTGAAACAGTAAAATCGGCACATGCTGCTGATAGATCTCTTCTTTCGCTGATAGCGAGAACTAAGTTGAAAAAAGTTTAGTAAGAGCATAAAAATATTAGGGAAGAAACGTGTTTCCCGATAGAAATGCTATAAATCTTTTTCGTTTCCCTTCCATCTAAAACAGATAACATTTAGTAACGCGCCTACAAAAGTGTATCTCGTCGATAAAACCCTAACAGCACACAAATCGAACACTCGCGGAGCCGCAACCATTGATACTTAACCGCGCATAATATTTTCGTGAAATTTGCATCATCATTTTGCGTCAAATGTCGAATACGATTTCCCTTGTAGGCACGAACAGGTCTATTTCCATTTTCAAATGTCGGCCCGAAGCTAGAGGCTCAAGTGTTCCGTCAGAATATTTGAATATTTTAACATCGACGCCCGCGCCAAAATAAAATATGAATTTTTATTTTGTTGGTGAGTAACTCGATAAAAGATATCATTACATGATTAGGCATGGTTGATTAAACCTTTAGTTTTTCGATCAACTGCGAGCGAGAGATAAACTCAGTTACGTGCGATACAAAATAATTTGTATCGGTTTCAGTTATAGTTTTATACACAAAGTAACAGAATCTAATCTAACTTTAGAATAAATTAAGTTTGTGTTTGGTTGCCATGTTAACTGTGCCGTGTGAGTTTGTGGGATGAAAACAATTTGAACACCGCCAGGGTCCGACCACTTTTATAGTGACCTCCGTACGTGGACCGAATCCAAACCGCAGGGCATTAAAGCTGCAATAGGCATATTGCGCCAGCCCCCGCGGCATTACATGCTAAATTCACAAACTTGACAACTCCTGGCTGGGGATACGCTATACATTGTTTATGTAATGCTTGTTTTACAAACTTCATTACTTATTTATGACCAGCCATAGGACCTAACAATGGCTATTCAGAGCAGCCAATTAATTTGAAAAAGTTGATATTGTTAGACCGTGTGGATTAGTGGAAAATATAGTTTAGTCATACTGTATCTAAAATTCTGAGATACATAGGGTCAAACAAAGCGTTATTCAATTGTGTACCTATATCCAATTAAGTATAGTAACGATACAATGGATTTAGTGAGGTTATGGTTGCTGAATTGTAGCTTCATACTTCAGCGATTTTTTAATTGTTTATTAAATAGAAAATAGATTAAGAGCTTATATAACTTTACCAAAACGGCCACAAAATCATTTTAACCTACAAACTTTTTTTTTTCAGCTGAGGACAATGCCTGACGCATACACACACCGCCCGGGAAGATGGTGAGGTTATGTGGGGCTTGCATCCACTAAAATTTTCAGCTTTTATGCCTTGCTTCTGCCTATTAGAGAGGGGCGACGAGGACCAAAGATGACTTTCGTGACCTCTCGGCATTACCCTACAGACCTACTGGTTATGGTTTCTCGTCTATGGGCAGCTCAGACAGGTCTTGACGGATGTTACTATAATCACAAGTCAATAACAGAATAATGTAGATGAACAGTTCCAAATAACGAAATAACTTGTAACAGCTGCAGTGAATACCTACCTTGTCCGAACAAACATACATAATGCCTGAAGTATAAGGAATTCGGGTCACAATGGCCCAGCTCCAGAATAATACCAAGTCTAAGAAAACCGACGGACTCAACAACTTGGTCAACAAAAGGAAATTGGATGTAGATACTATTTAGCTTGCGCTTGTTGCTCTGAATATATCATTATGTCTCTCAAATGTCTATGTTATGACGTTTTTTTTAAACAAAAGTGGCTTAAATACTTCTAAAATTGTGATTTCATTATTTTGTATCTATTATTTAAGCATTTTTCTCCAAGATATTTATTTGCAACATTTGATATTTCGACGCTCCTATTATTTTGTGTCTCAAATTAAATGAATGAACCAAAACAAAAGTAAAAAAGATTCTATCGCAGCTGAAGTTCTCAACAGAATGGAGAAATAAGCGTGTTATTAGCAAACAAAAAGCAAACATATTCCTGTTTATTTTAAAACAAGCTAACATTGAGGATATCTTTTTACATTTCTACTCGCAATCTCGTTTGAAATCTTACCGGTTGTTCAAGCTGCATTTTATTAAAGTACGGAGACGGAAATAGACAAGCGAGAAGCTAAATATTCGAGTGAAAGAAGGCTAATTATTGTGTATTCCGGAGCTTCCAAACGTCACTAATTTGAAGGAAAAGAGTGTCATAATTAGTTGACTCCTCCTTCGCCACACGAACACGAAGGAAGCACTTAATTGCGATCCGAGCGGCGAAAGACTGATGTACGTCGTAACTACGTATGTATTTCTTATTGCTGGGGAATAAGGTTTAAATTGGGTCAAGTAAGCAACATATTCGAAGACGGAGCAGTGCAACGTTGCAGAGTTAAAATTGAACACATGGTGTCTGTCGGGCTGCGTTGACGTGATAGATGAAATATCACTTCCTAGAAACTTGTGTTGATATGTCACTTTCTTAAATCGATATAAAAGTCTGTTTCGAATTGCAATTATTTTAATGGATATCGTTTAGAAACAAAACACTAAGAATATTTTAATCAGATTAAGTGGATTAAGCCGTTTATTTATGCGAACCTTGAAAAGTAAAAAAGCGGAGACAAACGCTAAGCAAATTAGAGGAATTAAGTAAAGATTTCAGACTAATTAATTACGTTCATTTCAATTAACAAATTTGAGTATATTTAGATACGTAATTGATCTAATTAATTATCAATCGTATCTTGTATCTTGAGGAAACTCCGGTTCGCATTGAGATTCATTTACTAACTCAAGTTATATCAACGTCACTGAATGACTGCCAACGATATAATGAATGGAGAATGTGAATGACGATTTGCCTGAACATAATTTTACTTGTGAGACTTTAGACCAAGGACGAGACCAAAGAGAAGAAATCCTAAGCAGGCCCTGACTGAAATTTTGCTAAAGGCAGTATGTACCCATTTCACCATACTTCTGGACATGAACCTTTTCCAAAACTCACTGAACTTTGAAACAAATATTGTTGTATTAATCATACTTCAAAATATTTTCATCAAAGGTAACTTAGAACGACTCCCAAAACGGCTCAATACCCCACTGGACATAAAACGCACCAATTATCCTTTAACACGTGAGCTGCTTATTAATAATTTTAATGAATTACAGGTTTTAATCAAATATGTTAACAAATGACGGCGTTACGAGCGAACTCCTAAACTCCGAGTTATTACCGGGCATAGGTAATGTAAGAGCGAGCGCACACTACAAACTTTTAGTCGCCTGATTATTATTTTGGGCTTGAGAATCAGTATGAAAATGAATGGAAGTGCATGCGTAACAACGACCTGGTATTTGTCTGGTATCAAACCGACTAAAAACTTTGATTAAATTCACAACTTTCAGTAAAAAAAAAATCTAAAAAACACGCTACTCATGTATTGTCATCAGAACTCAGAGCGTGTAAAATTTTATCCTAATCGAAGACCGGGAAGTGGGTAAAATTAAGATCCCAAGATTTTCTTACATACATACATAGTTACAAGTGAAGCTAATATAAGCGTGTTAAAAATAAACCTACCACCGGTATCCAGTCGGGCGACTGAAAAATTGCAGTGTGCGCGCGCGCTAAGGGTCGCCATTCAATGTCGCCCTGTTTTGTTTATTAATGAAGGGTAGACATAGAGATTTACTATCGTATTAAGCTCATAAATAAAGATTGTTAATTGAACTGTTATTGGTAAAGGGCTTGCGAGTGTGGTGAATAGGTTAGTCGATTTGAATGTTCATTGTTCACACACGGTTTTGCGTGTTTTGATTTGTAGGCTACCTCGTCACAGAATTTGTAGGTAGTTTCGCAACTTATGCTAAACTCCATAAGGGTCAGTAGGAAAAACTCATTATGGACGTTGTGAAATCATCCTTATACGCATGATAATTTGTGTCCAGCAGCTTGACGTTTTCATTTTGTATGACATGATAACATTGGACGCATGTCTACGCGTGAAATCCGATCTCAACCATATTTCATATGTCACTAATTAAGTTTTGATATTGTAATTTAATATTTTTAACAAGTATCAAATTTTTATAACAAGAATGTAGTAATATTTTCATCTAGATGATACTAAAATGTTACTGTCAAAAACTTTTGGTAATGAGATGGAAATTACAATAGTACTACATAAAAAAAACATTATAACAGTAATGAACTTTAGTCTGAAAACTAGTAATAAGTCAATGTCTAGGCTTTAAAAGAGCGTTGTAATTAAAGTAAATGAACAAATCACTCTTTATACCAAATTAAAACGTGGTTAGAAATTTGAATGAGGCCTAGCAGACAGAGACAGAGTAAAAAACCACCGAGAAAAAGCACGAACAGAAAGATGAAAAAGTTATACCTAGTATCTCAAATTAAATAGATCATAATAGTGGTGTTACCTACATAAAACAGATGGCATATTGACAAAAGATAGTGTTGAATATACATATATTTCCTACAAAAATAATGATGGTTTATATTTCCCCCGATACAATAATAAATAAAGGATTGTTAATCTCTTGAGTAAATTATATTGACATGAATCCGAGAGTTATAGCTAACGAGCCGAACAATCAACTATGATTTAATGCAACAAACGGGATGGTAAATTAATTCCGTTGTTCTCGTCGCATTATTTTCAAGACGTGGAAATTAATTAAGGCGGTACACTTGTTACAAATGTCTGCTTTTATTTGTTTAAAGAAAATTATCAAGGCAGCTTTCCAAATCTACGAAAAGATGTAACTTTTAAATAAACTAACGTATTTTATGTTCTGTATAGCGTCACAATACCTCTAAATACAGACAAGTTTTATTGCCCGATGTACATATTTTATCCATCAAAAGTTAGAAAATTGAACAATTTCAAACGAGATTATTACCCATCTATTTTTATGTGCACCATTTCATTCCATCAAGTGGAAAAATCGGAGTCTTTTTAAAATTGCAATTTATATGCAAAGCAGTTGTTATTAACATGGGAACCAGACGAGAGCCAGTTCAGCCCGCAAATGACAACGTTACAATACCTTTTGCGTCAAACAAATTAAACGCCTAACCTACTGGCGTCACAAAGGGCTTAATTGAATGTGACATTCATAAAACGGAATCGCCCACACGCATTCCTAAGTAGCTTATAAAATTATAATACAACGAAATCCGCTGCGCCCGCTTTGAGCACAGTGACACGTTACTGAAACTTCGGCACGGCGAATTTTTATGAGTGTCGCCTCCACACGACACACCAGGGACCCGGTGGCTTTTGAAACGACTGGTAGTCAAAGAGAAATGGAGATTTCCCAGTTACAAATGTGGAAGCAGTAGGTAGAGGCTGTATTTCTTCGCGGATTACTTTCTCGAAAGCACACTTGTAACGCGCGTGCCGGAATTTTTATTACTCGCGGTTCCCAGAGGTACAGTTTCACGACAGAGATACATTCGAATCATTATGTTTTGTAGCGACTGTACACGTTACTTCGGAATATGACTTTAAATAAAGAAACAGCCACTTTGAACAGCGAGCTCACAATGTCTTAGGCATAACAAATTTTATTACGACTTAATAATATATTTAACGTCAGGACGTCTCGTTTTATTGGAGTTTGATTTACGGACGTAACTTATTTAGGGTTTAATTATATCAGACGTGTCAATTGATTCTAGAATTGTGGAGCATATTAATCAGTTAACTGATAGCGCATCAATTAACATCCTAATGCATCGTTTATTGTTTGACCATTGCTGAATAATAGAACGTCATCAAGTAATTAATTTATGAATTACTTATTAATATAATACTCTGTTTACAACGTGTACATACATTATGTATAGCATGTGTCACAGTCTCAAATAAAAAAATCAACTTATATATTACTCAAATACCTTGTCTGTTATTTTAACATCAAAAATGCGCTTTTAATCAACAGCGCAAAGTAATCCAATTTCAGTTAACCCTAGCAAAACCTCTCTTTTTATATCGCAAACTATTCATGTGTAAGTTACTTTGGTGGTTTAGCGCAGTATCGAGTGGTAAAACATTTACATTTCGACGCTAAAGCAGTTCCACTGTACACGAAAGTTACGAGTATGCCTTTATTGAACACCTAGTGCTGGCGACCGCGATATCCCTAAAGTGCTATAAGATTGCAACCCGTGTTAAATCACACATAAAACATGGTTCCCGCCACTTACCTCGAACATAACGCTCACTAGGTCGTGTGTCTGCCGTGTTCCGGCGGGACACCGGCCCGGCACTCCGGTACCCTGCCCATGCTCTAATAAGTAAAATCGCCCCGAAGCTCCATTACCCCTAAATCTTATCATACAAAATTTCATAACAAGTAGGTGCAGTGCCCTTGTTACGTAGTTACTCCCGCCCGACGCCCCGGCCTGCCTTTATTAAGGCTTGATGAAAACTTTACATCATCATATTTTCTGGATCGTTCACCTAAATTAAAGGTAATTTATATCCCAATGTACACAGGCGGTGCCCGTTTGAGCTTTATTAAACAAATAAAGTAATGAATTGGTGAGCTTTCATAAACAAGCGTGCAGAATTTTGAAACTTTATTATTTACGGACGGTAAAAGACACAATGCTAAAATAAATGAAGGGTTTCAGTAATGGCTTCGTAAGGTTTGTTCACAGTATTTACTGTGGCTAGACTTTCGAAAGTTGGGGTGTTTGTCGGGTTAACAACATAATTCTGGTTCTATATTTTGCTTGAATAGGAGAAACTTTTGCGTCAGCTATAACGTGAAATGATAGCATAAAATAAGTTAATCTGATAAATTCAAAGTTCAATTAAGCAAAACAAGAACGTAAAGTCTGGGCAGAATGTGGCACAGCGCGGCGAGCAGTGGCGGCGTCGAATCGCACCGTGATGCGGGTCTGGGTTCAATAGACTGTGATAGTGGCCTGAGTGAGCGCAATGAAAGTTTGGCTGTGTACCAAAAATATTAACACAAATTTTAGTATAATCCCTGTGCGCGGAGTAGCGTGAAATTAAAAATATAAATATTGTGAGACACCCGCAGCTGGTATTAATCCGAAGCGGCGAGATTACCTACAGCACGAAGAATAATCGTGCAGGCGCCCGCGCCGCTTCATAATATCACTAACGATATTAGCCGCCGAGCTACACCGAAATGTGTCGTTAAATATTAAACAACCGCATCGTACATATTAATAATACCAGATTCAGTCTTATTAGCATCTTATCCTTGGGTGTTCAACTTGAGGTGAACGAAAGGGGTAGAGCTTTGCCTCTACCCCTTTCGTTCACCTCAAGTTGGCACCTTGGACATTTATGGAAGTTACCGCAAAATAAGAGAAAATCGATATTTGATCTCCAATATAATGTTGGTAATTTACCTCAAAGATCTCGAAAATAGTTTTGCAGTAGATTTAAATTCTGATAATGATTAAAATATTGCTTATTCGGTGTAACTTATGTAACGCAACAATATGGCCTATGTCAAAGTATCGTGATCATCCTTTTAACAAAGTTAATAGTGAACGCATAAACCACAAAGTCAATATAAATGCTAACTATCTAGAAATAGGCCTGAATTTCTAATTAGGCGTTTTCAGCAATATCCCTTTTCACTATCAGAATACCAAGCTTTTCTCGAAATATAATGAAGTCTTTTGACGTTTGCGGTCCACACAATTTAATAAATGTTGTACGACATAAAATGAAAAAATAATTAATTCTAATTTCTTTTTGCTTGTGACCTTTTCGGGAGTACTGAAATTAAGATGAAGTTTCAAACTAATCTATTTTCCTTATATAAATATAAATTATTTTAGTTTTTTAAGCTAAAGGCGAGGTCTATTTATGTAAATGTTAATTACTATAATTTTGTCAATATAAGCCATTCAGTTTACAAATACTTGTAAAATGATGTCAAAGAACATTTGACAGCAAAGAGCATCGATGTTCTATTGAATGTTAATAGTACGGTATACCTGTATGAATTAATCAATGCATCTGTCAAACGCAATGATTACTGCTTCTGTATAGCAACAGGATCTATTGGCAACTAGATATTGATATTTCATATTATTTAGATAATGTAAGCTTTTGAGTAAAACGGGTTGTTGGGGCTGCTTTAATTAGTAAATTGCAAATTGTCTTCAATTTCAATCATAAAATAACTAATACTTGGACAACATAATAAAATTGTCATTGGATTTATAAAAATAGGGGCGTATCTATCTTTCCTACCTCCGAGGAGGGTATTTAAAAAAGAATTAGGATTACGTAAGTTTTCTAACTTTTAAATAATAATACTTTTTATGTCACAAAAACAACTACCACGATCATAACTTATTCACCCGCTTAATAACAATTAATGAGAATCGCAATTCTCAAAAAAACATTATTCACTAGTCTTAAGTCTTCTTAATCAAAGCGCATCATATCAAATTATTACTAGTACGCGGTTCACGGCTAATAAATGACGTAATATATCACCATGTATTAAACGCTATGCTCAGGCGACACTGCAGGTGCGATTAAGTCGTACGATGTACAATCCTGCCTCTTGATTTATACCCACCTCTGTGTGCTCTCGCCTTACTTTATTATGAATCACAATACACAATGCATGTGTCACTGGGCTTATCATTCTAAGTTTGGTAGAGGATTAGACCTATATAATGAAACTCAAAAATAAATTGTCACCTTCTTCGCGAATATGCATGTTATGGATATTGAAAAAAAATATATTAATAACTATAAGGCATTTACAGGTGCGATTAAGTCGTACGATGTACAATCCTGCCTCTTGATTTATATCCAACCTCTGTGTGCTCTCGCCTTACTTTATTATGAATCACAATACACAATGCATGTGTCACTGGGCTTATCATTCTAAGTTTAGTAGAGGATTAGACCTAAATAATGAAACTCAAAAACTAATTGTCACCTTCTTTGTGGATATTGAAAAAAATATTAATAACCTTAGGGTTTCTGCCGGTACGATTAAGTCGTACGATGTACTTTATCACAACTAGGGCATGCAATTTCGGTAAAACAAAAATTACCGGTAAAAAATCGGTAATAAAAATATTTTTACCGGTAAACCGGTAAAACGGTAATTTTTGTATTTTTTTTAAATGTGATATTATAACAATAAGATTGGGTAGTCTTAAAGCAAAAACTAAATAAATATGCAAAGTATAAGGTGGTAAACGTTTTTTGTGACGTGGGCCGTAACAAAAAACATGTCAGTACCATCCGTACGAGATGTCGCCGACAAAATGCAAGAGAAACGGCTGCAATGGTACGGACATGTAAAAAGGAGTGACACCTGAGGACATCTGCCAAAAGCGCAAAGGCAGGCCGAAACCGTGGTGGTTGAGTGGCGTAATGAATGAGATGAAAATCTGCGAACTCGAAGAGGAAGATGTCTATTCGGGCGAAGAGCGTAGTGGAAGAAGGAAGATACGGAAAGCCGACCCCGTCATAAGATGGGATAAACGTTAAGAATTACCGTAAAAAAATATATTTTTAATTGAGGTCAAAGCCGTTTTTTATGTTAAATCATCAAATGACAGACTCTTTCTGTCTAAAACCTGACCAGGGTCGCGGTAACTCTTTCGAACAATCCCGCAGCCCCGGCAGGCCTTGGCCCTGCTGGGCCCCACTGGGTTTGCTGACATCTCCCTGAGGAGCCCGTGGAACAACGCGCGCCGCTGACACGGGTCTGTTGTCTATGCAGACGGTGGAACGATGAGCCACCCGAACTCAAAGCCCGCAGACCGACGCCTATGGTGGCAGGGAGTCGTCTCTCGACCCTTGGCGCCCGTGGTGTCTTCCTGGTCCACTACAGCGGCTGGGATTAGAGGTGCTACTCGCAGTCGCTCCGCCGTCTCCTTCTCGAGCATGACTGCTTCCAGAAGGAGACGACGGCTTCTCATTCCCTCAAGCTCCGGACCATGGCTTGAACCAGGGAAGGACGCGAAAGGTCGCCGCTGCCTATTGCCTCGACGACAACACGGCGGTACCCTTCCCAAGCAGTGCACACCTGGACTGTGTGCTCCACCGTGTCCTCAGAGCTGTCCGCAAGGTGGTGAAGTAAAAGCTCTTGCTCAGTAAGGTCATAGAGTAGGTAAAAAAGCATTAGCTACTTTGTACCTAGTATGAGCTGACAGCTATGAGGAAAAACAGAATAACCGAATGAATACAATTTGTTTAGATTTTATAAATTAAGATGAGAAAGAAGATTTGTATCTAACCTAGAGATAGTTGAGGACACACAAGTTTACTTTCCTAAAAAAATACCAACTTTAACACTCTTACAATACGTAATGTATGCAACATTACATTATATTCAGGCTACATAACAAAGATTTGACGTTAAATGAACAATTGTTATATTTTATCAGAAAAACGTAAAAACCGGTAAATTACCGGTTTCATATTATTTTTACCGGTAATTTAAAACTCGCAAAAATGGGCGATTTACCGGTAAAAACGAAACCGGTTAACCGGTATTGCATGCCCTAATCACAACACACCATGCATGTGTCACTGGGCTTATCATTAAGTTTGGCAGGGGATTACACTCGCTCTATGGTGGACTTCAAAATGTTGGCGTCTCAAAATTGAATTTTAAATTAATTATTTAGGTTAACTAGCCTAAAATAATAAAGTTTAAAAATAATTGGTCGCTTTCTTTGTGAATTTTAACTGTGCCTTTTACATGCTGTTTTGAGTATGAATAAGTTATAACAATGTCAATAAGGTTAGGATTTTACATTAACGTATTTCAATATAATTTACTGATCCACGTCAATTAATAGGTTTCTGTTAGAATCAATATTGCTGAAAGTATCTCGGTATCGTCTTTAAATAAGCCACAGTCTATTGGTTTTTCCCTGTATTGCTTTCAAAGTGGGGAGACATTATGAATTAAACATTTATATCCCTATCCCTAGAAAACTGGGACTACGTTCCTAAAAACCTTTATTAAGTTTTAGGATTCAGAAGATATATTTTGTATTTTATTCATAGAGATAAAAACCAGGACCTAACGAGTTCTCCCTCGAGTTTTTATTTTTAAAGAGAATGTTATGAACTCATATCATCACGCCAAGACGTCAAAGAGAATGTCAGTACTAGAAAGAGCACAACTAATTAAAAGAGCAGTTTCATAAAATTTTAAGCCACGAAATATGCCAAATGTGGTTTCAAGCAGTGCTTGGCACTAATTGTAACTCTTCATTAACATTTATAATTATTCCAAACAGAAACTACGAAAAGTGCTTCTATATAAATATGGTTTTATTATTCCACCTCGGATAACGAGTCGGCGTTTCATGCCGCATATCATTTATATATATGTATTTCGAAAGTTGTTGTACTTTTTAATATTGCTTCGTGGAAATACCACAGCAACGGGCAAAAGAGCTTCAAGTTTTGAGAAGTCTCAGAGATTCACAATATCTTCGCGAAACTTTGCCTCGTTTCCAAGATTTCCGCGGTTAAATTACCCGCGCTTTCACATCTTTTTCTTGGTCCTTTTAAAGGTCTCGGAAGGTGGCTGGGGAACCCATACAATACGTTTCCCCGTCTCTCTATCAGAGGCAGTTTATATTCACATGAAACCTTTGCAAGTGTTTGAAATATTTACTCTGTTGGCTCGAGGTGACGCAGTCCACAATTTCATATTTTCACATCGCATAGAATGCAAAGTAGGTATAGTAGATCTTTAGTAGAATTGACATAACACGAAAAATAAGAATATCCATTAGATACCTGTGTAAAAAGTATTCCTTATCTATTTCTACCCGTAAAGTTTTGGACCTAATTCAGTCTATTTGGAAAAGCCTGGTTGAAACTTCCCTAGTGTCTAATTACCGAGCTTCTGTCCTAATTGAACTTGTCTAGATATTTCAACTTTAAACCAGAATAAACTCTCAAACTTTAACTTGATCGTCAGCTACTATAATCTATCCTAAGACTTAAAAATATTGATTTTTGGAGCTTTCAAACAAGCGAATTTCGTCGTGATAACTCGCGGCAAAAAACCATTGCCAAACCACCGGTAGTTTTGTCAATTATTTGCTGTCACACACGACTGACAACGCTGAAATAACGAAATTGCCTTATTTTTAGAAAAAAGTCTTCCTGGAGTAGGTTCATAGAGACGATCTCTATGGCAAACGTTACATCAGCCAAGTTGAAGATCGGGCGACATACACATTTGCCCGTACGTTTGGAGACGCGTATGTCCAATATAATAATGGCGTCCACGGCCGATTTCGGCCACGGCGAATGTTCTCATTTAAAGAGATTAGCCAGCTGCGCAGGACATATTATAGTGCACGAGCGTTTGCGCAGACACAGGTGCACTCCCTATTTCTTCACTCTCATAACCCGATGGGACGGCAATCCGATACGACCGGAAAGAGATCATGTCTAATATACACACTAAGCGAATGCTTATTAGGTATTTTATTACAACGTAAGACAAATTACAGCATCTTTAAGAAAATCAATAAACTTAACCTAGGTACGTACCGAAATAAAATCAAGGCTGCGGCCCGAGATGAGCCTTGAATAAAATCACACTTTCCAACAAAAGTAATATAAGATTTCCCCAACTACACGAACTTGCTAACTGCGATTAATCATTAATAAGACTAACTTTGTAATAGGTTTCAATCTTACTAGATGCCTAACTGATTATGATCATAAAAAATATTTTTTGTGTAATCAGTATTTTTGGAATAACAAAAGCAACTGAGAATATATTAATTTAAGTAATACCACAAATGATCTACGTAGTAAAAAATATTCATTTGTATGACACAGTTAGTAAAATACTTAGGTACTATTTACAGAAACATAATATTAGAATATAATGCTTTCACAAAGTTTTCCTCATAACGTAATGTGTCGTACAAACAATTAATTTAAAAGCATATAGGTTTATTGCCATATATTGCAAAAAATCACGATCTGAAATTAATAAATAAAATCTCAAGTTTCATATGAAATAGTTCTGGCTAGTTACACAGCAATAGTTCCCACTTCCCAATATGTTTTTCCCCGCTCGCTCAATAAACACATGACGCGATTGTCTTCGAGCGCACGCTTCCTCAATAATCGAGTTCCTTTTTAACAATAACTTGATAAATATCTCAAATGAAATGGCGGAGAAAAGTAAGTTCCAAAACATTTATTACAGTCTGTTAACCAGCAAGGCTTTCCTCAAAGTTATCCCAACGCTAATTGAATCGATACTGTCTGTATAAGTACTATATCGATTAGAATTGTGTGACTTACACTAACTCGGAGAAACTTATCGAATATATTTTCGTCTTGCAAAATGGAAGTTATCTTTTGTGTAGTGTAAACGGATTGGTAGGTATTTTCACGGTTGAGTGAGTTTGTGGCGGGAGCAGAGATACTTTATTAGGTGTCAATCATAGTCGTGAGAGATGCCAGTCGATATGAGGCGTCTGTTTGTGAAGCCAACTAGCTATTCTGATTATTGGCGAAGCGATGAGTTATAAGTAGGTCGATATTGTGATATTATTGTCTTGAGAGGAATGTTTTGTCTGCTCTTTGTTTTAGTTGCTTAATGTGGGTTGTAATTACGATAGTCCAGAGGTATTGAATATGTAGTATTTTTGTATGAGGTCGTGTAAAAGTGCAGGATGCAGCTCCATTAGTGTAGCAATAGGATGACAAATTACTATCGAGTTTAACGATTGACTATATTGAACAAAATTGCTTTAAATGAAATTAAAGAGTTGACTAATCTGGTGGAATCGACCTAATTTTTTTATAAACTCAGTGTAAGTTTTATATACCTAAAACTGAATAAAAAAATGAGCAGCGTTCAACTTTAAACTTTATCAATTTTTTACATTGGTGATAATGATCACTATTTTAAAATACAGTGCACAGGTTGCAAACGATAGCGTTGGCATTTACCCGATACGTTCGCCACACACTAATGTAGCCACGAAGATGCTACGCGTGTAGCGCCGTAGCACCGTAGCGCCGTAGACAGCTGCTACGTGTTCTACGACATTCGGAAAATGAGCGTGGTACGCTACCAATACCGCACACTTATTAACGATCAAAGAGAAATACCTACACATAATTTAAATGTAACTACTATTCATTTCGTTTTTGTTTTTTGTTAATTTCAGCGCAGGTGTGCTAATTAGTCGTTTAACATAAAGCGACTCAGTACCAACAATTATTTTTGCTGCAGCTTACACAAAACGCAAGCGTACATTTCGCATCACATTTCAATGTAAATAGTTGCTCTGTAATCATTCTGGCACTTGTTAATTAGTGCTTACTTCGGAGGCAGAGAATTTATGTTTATATAACAACGCAACGGTCGGAATAGCAAGATGAGAAACAAGAACAGTGTCTGTAATTAACATAGTAATTATAGGCGTCTAATTGGCTCACTGTTCATGCCTTGAGTATCAAACGGGCGTGACAGGACTAAAGAGTGGCGGGCTTCGGCTGCCAGTATAATAGCTACGACATTTAATTAAGTAGATACCGTGCCATCAATGCGTTGACGGCTCCAGAACGTGATTGCGCTTAACGCCAAAATATTCATTAATATAAGCCGACGATAATGTCACATTGACATCATTCTACGAAATTTTCCGAGATACTGCCAGATGTTGTATTCAAAAAATATTTTGTTACAAACAACGACATTTTCTAGATAAGTATGAATAGTTAATTTAATATTCGGTATCATGGAAATCCTCGCATATCAATATTACGGCGACATAAACACACGTGATCGCCATATAAACATTTTTGTCTCCAGAAACTTTTTTCAACTATCTTTCAAATAACACATAGGCCTACAATTGTACATTGTGCAAAAAAAAACTGTCATAGTAAAACGATTAATAACAGTTATCCAAACTGATTCACACAAGCACCACACACAAGTAAGAACAAGTCAGTAATAACTGAATTTTCCTTGTCCCACAATCGAGAACGTTCCAAGACAGTTGAGAATCGAACGTCATAAATTACAATCGAGCGTTCATTCGCTGTTCAACTCTTCATTCGTTCTCTTCGAAATTCAAAGTTCAATAATTCATATTGCCTCAATCAAAACTACGGACAGGCTAAGACTTCTTACTTTTGTAATAGTTCCGTGCCTTTAGCGAATGGCCCACATTTAAACTTAACTTACTTCATCAGAGAACTGGGAGCCGGTTGCTAAGAAAATAGACTTACATTGTGGTGTTTGCGGTTTTTGTCTTAAACTAATGGTTTTATTTTGTAGACTAGAATCGAGTTTTTAGAGTCGAATGATTTCTTGTTTGACTGTGTGATGAATATTATGAACCTGATGTGTTTTGCTGAAATATAATTTGCACAGATAGTCTCTAGAGCGTAGGAAAGATGAAGCCTTTATGTAGATCTTTTAGCTGGGTGTTGGTAGTAGTGAACTAAGGATAAGGGTGGTTTAGCGGGAAACAGCTAGCACTATACATTTATGCGTATAGAATACGTACTACAGCAAACTGACGTAAAATTTGAAAAATATTGATTGTTTTTTCGTTTCGTTTATCACGCAAAAGCCATCGACCCATTTAGATTAATGTTTTTGAGTTCTAAAAGCTTACAGTAGACTTAAAAGCTATATTTTTTGTCTGACAAGCGATTCAACTTGATATATTGGTACATAAAGTGGGCTCTAATATTGCCTTTTAATAAACGCTCGGAGGGTATCGTTTTAAAATCACGAACCTTTCTATAAAACAGTATTGAGTGATATGAAGATGAATAGGAGACCATATTAAATTGGATCCCGTGGTTCATTGATTTTCAATTTGTATGGGACGTGCAATGTTCGTCGGGTAGGACATTTGGGTCTCAAATAGGGGAATAAATCTGTGTACTACGTACTAGTGTTGCGAAACAAACCACTTTGCGAAACTATTAAGCTAGGCCAGCTATTAAACGATTTAACAACAACGTAGATTGAGTTATAAATAGCTATTATGTACGCCGAATGGTTCCTCGCTAAATAACGCGCGGAGCTGCGAGTAAAAGCTATATTTGCATCGGTCAGACTTCGGATGCTTTGGAACTTTGCACTTCAGATCCTGTTGTGGTTTATTTTTAAGTGTAAGTGATTTTATTTACACATATACTTTGTAACTCTTGATAATATGTACTTAGTTATAGAATAATTTCTGCCTGCTTCAATCGCTATGTGTCATAGACATTAAATTATATGCTGTCAACGTGAGGTGACGCTAGATATGCTGCTACAATTAAGAATATCTAGAGTATATTTTTTATGGAAATATGAATTACATATTTCCCTCTCAACATATAACTATTTGATGTTCTACTATGATAGGTTACTAAGAAGCTATAAATACATGATGATATTTTGGTCAGCTGTAATGAATTGAACAATAACTATAAATCATATTAGAGGTTCAGAAATAAACTCATTCAGCTCAACAACAGAATCATATCTTTAGATTCTCATTATTCGATGGTTAGCTAAAAATTTTTGATCTTATCTTCCATTTTCTTGTCTCTAGCCACCTCTTGGCTCCACCTACGCGGCCATGTCCAATTGTTTTTTAACTTCAATTAGTATAAGCCATGACATTTACTCTTAAGATATCAGAGTAATCTGGCGATTTTGTCATCTTGAACTCTTATTCTGTTTATTTTGTGTTAAATGTGGTTTGTTTTGAAGATCTGTTTTGGGTAGAAGTCAAAAAAGATTCAGATTCCTTTTAAAAGTACCTTTTCGAGGTTAAAATTCATGGACACTATATTATGCTTGATGTTCATTTGTCGTCTTTTACATTTGGTGATTACCAAAGATCACTGATGGTGACCTCATCCTGGAGGTTCTATTCATTTAGGACATATTCCATTGCATTGCTCCTGCGGCAAAAAATAAACACCACACTCTCTTATTTGTACCTACGTACAAGGACAAATAAAAGAGTTATGAAATGAATGACTACAACGAACACACACGCAAGGGCCTTATTACACTGAACCAGTACCTAATCACTAGACCAGTATGCGGTTAAACAAGAGCCTTATCACAGTAAAGAACCAGGATGTGTGGTCCAATACCCAGCAAAGCAGACCGAAGCAATATATGTCGCATTAGCAATATCTTCCAGACTCCTGCGCTCCTGGTAATGGAAAAATGAGTTTGACGACGATATTGGATATAGACTACAATCGTAAGACTCCCTGTATGTAGGTATTTCATTACAGAACGTTTCATGGAATAGAATAAGTTCGTTGTGTATGAACGCATATTGGCAGAGCTTTTATTAAATATCGTAGATATTTATTTAATTTTGTTTTTTATGTCAATAGAGTTTCGTGATACTTTTTTTGTTTCATAGTTTTGGTTTTATGCAAGGAAATACGCTATATTGTATACTTCTCATAAAATAAGTAAATATCGATTTTTAACTGGTCATGTCTACCCCTAGCAGTACAGAGTTGCAATTCAGTTCTTTACGTATTGAGATAATAAAAATACGCTAACGGAAAAAAAAAATTAAATATTGAAAAAAAAGTTCTTTAAATGAACACTTTAAAATATTCCCACCAGTACAAAAAGCTTTCAGTATTCTCTCCTCGGTACATATCGGTACAGTCTACACGAAAAGTGTATTTGGTGCAGCGAGCATGCATTGTCACCGCTCGCACGTACCGAGTCATCGGTTCGCTGGCCAGCGCTGGCCAGATGTATTGGTAACCTAACAGGATGTCTCGCAAATAGAATGCGGGTTGCATACTGAATACCAACATTGAACCAACAAACTGTACGCAAAATTACCCAGCTTAAACGAAACATTTTAATAATAGCTTCTGTTTGTAAGTGTACTTTATAGAAATGCGTAATGGAAATATAGGAAGGAATATTTTCCGTATTTACCGGTTCGTAAGGAAAGTTGAAAGTATCAACATTGTTTTTCTGGGAAATGAAAATGGAATGCGAGGTGGATAGTTCGAAGCTATCTCTTTTAACAACTTTTGTCTAGGATTAGGATCCTGGTTTTGTTAGAAAAACAGGGAATATGTGGTTTCCGATAACTGAATGGTAAATAACGATATTAATTCAATGGAAATTATAAACTGAATGGCTCTGACAGGAATCGACTCTTAAGGCGAACAAGTCTCATCTACATAGACTTTGTTCAGAAAGAGACTTTAAGTATATTTAAAAATAACGAGTCATTATTTCTTCATTTCAAAAACTCATTCACAAAATTTACCAACTAAAATATTTACATTACCCTGAGACGATTACTAATTACAACTTCACAAAAAACACAATTATGCTCACATAAATAACAATTGATTTCAAAACCAAAATTAGAAGAGAACTAAGCAAGTAAATCTTAAAAGCCCAACAAACGCCATCTACGTGTTAATAGAAGAACGTCCCGGCCGAACTAAATTGAAAGTTACGCGAAAACAGCCGAGAACAGCATAGCTCCGCATTAAACAAAGTTGTAAATAACATTTATTCACTCGCGCCTCGCTAAATTACCTGCATGATTTCTAATTACCGATTTTACGCGTAATATCCGCGCAATATAAACGTATTTGGCATTCGCACATGTGATGTATGATTCATTTCGTTAATGTTGTTTATGGGTGCAGATTTTACGGCTTAGTACAGAAGCTGTATGTGGACTTTTAAATCTCGAGTTCTTTTCTAAACAGAGGACAATGTAAGGCCTACTTTTGAAGTCTGCACATACATAGGTGAGTGTGAGACCGCGGTGCCGCCACGCCGCTCGTCCCCTGACGGTCATTTCGTCCCAACATCCGAAAATTGTCACCTCTCTCCCGTCTTCATTTGCAACAAATATAGAGCCCGAGGCTGAGCAATAAATTGCTAAATTTACTTTGCCTCCTTTTCCTCAGACGTGCTATTTTTCAGGCTCTTTGTTACGTTACAAAAAAGGACACTTAGCATCAATTCTCTTTCCGGAATTGCGTTTATAGGGACGCTGCAGAAGTAATAATGTAGATACCATTTGTATTTTAGATAAATTCGAAAGTCACAGAACAATTTAGGTACATAAAGCTTTTACTGGCGGTTATTGAAATAAGTTTAATAAACAGTACAAGTTGTTTGTGAGTTAAAATAAAACATGTCAACATGAAGCGAGCGTAAGTCCGTGTGTAGATTGACGCGTGACATGCGCCTTAAGTGCTTTCGTATTATATCGTAATGTATATTTATTTCTTCGCCATCAGTCATGTCTTGAATTAAACCTTTCATTTCTCCATCACCACATTAACTTACATTAGCTGCCGAATAAACTAGTGTATAAAAATAAGTAAATTATGAGTCGTAAAGTTTAAAGCACGTGCTTATCGCTGACATAAAAATTTATGACACACAGAAATTTCATTCACAAATGAAGTTATTTATCGTGAAATAGGCTGTTATTTGCTTGCAAGTACTTAAATAATGGCTGGACCGGTGAAAGGACTTTTATCAAACCAAGGGTCGGTACTAAATCGAAGTGTCAGCAACAGAGCCCTTGTACTTGACAATAAAGGGGAATATACAGTCTCTTTGTTTTGCCCCACGGAAGGTTAATGTCACAGAAAAAAATATTTAAAAAATATAGGTCGCCTGTCACCAACTCCGGGACATGTAACACAAGGTTTCACAAGGTTGTACAAATAACAATAAATACATACAATTTTTCACAGTATGGTCCTTCTTAAATGAATCATAATAAAAAATCGCCGTGAGTTGGAGCAACAAAAAATATTGTAACTAATAAACTAAATAACTTAAACTAGGTAACGCTAATTAAAGGGTAACCGTTCAACTCGGCTTTATAGGCCCAAAATAGCCGTTACTAAGAGTTAAGAATTCAGATAACAGCTATAAATCAGACCAATAAATTTCTGTTTTCAGAAACGCCTATGAAGAAAAATAAGAAAATTTTTGGGAAACACATTGTTTCCCTTACTAACGGAAACCTAAAAACTGTAATAGTAGAATAATTTAAGTTGGATCGAGTTGGCACTGTTCCAATTGTTAAACTACCTATAATTATGTATGTTAATACGTGCGAGGTGGTTCAGATACCGTCTAACGACTTCCTTTGATAAAAATAAAGTTGCGTTGAAATTTTAGTTCCGTAGTTGCAAGTTTATTGCCGAATTGCGTGCGAAGTCTTGCAATCAAGGGTTTGCCATCGCCCTTTATATAGACATTGATTTAATTTACATAGGAATGTGATGAAGATGATAGCAGCGATCGAGATGTTGTCAGTTGTAATGGATACGTTTCAATTTACTTTTGTGGTGAATTACAATTTTGTTTTTATATCTACTTGTTGCTTGAATGATTTTAATTTAAAATTTCATGTTTTCATTTTATTACTTACTATTATTTACCCATATATTTTTTTACTATATTTTAATAAAAAATAAAATGCTTTAAAAACCATGATTAAACATCTTGTGGACCTAGTGCGTTAAAAAGCTGACTGACGCACACGAATTTCATACATTTTTCAGTGCAAATTCCTGGTAAAAAGTTATTTTAAGAAAACAATGTTTATGTTGTCTGTGAACCTGGGTCCTTCAAACAAAACGTGCGATACCTCAACTGCTCCTTAGGCCGCACGGCAGATATCCCGACTCAAAACATCCCATCTAAAAGAACCATTACCAATCCCCTATCATTGTTGTGTAATAAGCAAAGAGCTTTCAATTAAAATATTACTTTAAACAAAGCCCCGAGAGGCCCGAAGCGATTACATTAAAACATTTCGATTGGGATTCGGAAGCTTGATTTCCTTTCGAAATCTCGATTAATACGCAAAGCGGTATATAAAAGGTGTTCGGCCCTCTCTAGTGGATCGTTAACAAAGATTTTGTGGCGTCGACCTCAGTAACACTGTTTCATATTTAATGTTGTTTACTCTTTTACAAGCAGACAATGTGGTAATTTGTTAAAGGATAATATTTGAGCTCGTTTATGAGAGCGTGATGTGGCCGTATTTGTTTGTTGCTCTGCACCAACAATACGGGGCTGTCATCTGTCAAGCTCAACTGGCGACAATATGTACAAACGGACGACGAATAAATTGCCCATCATTTATATTGATGAGTGACGTCGGCGTTATTTTAATATATTATATAAATACACCGTATTGGAGGTGCGAATATTCTTTTTTTTTACATTAATGGTATTAATGGGTGTAATGGCAGGCTCTGTTATGAAATAGTAGGAATTTTTTTTCATACAAATCTGCATTGACAGAGATATTGTTTTTCTTTTCAAGCTCAGATAATATCAGATAGATACCAAAATCCTCATGGTGTATTTTGTCCTAATAAAACTGTTTTTCTCCTGTATTTTATGTAAACATCCTCTGACAAAGATTTCAAAGGTAAATTCAAAAGGTTAAAAGGATTATATTTTTAGAACAATCATTCTATGAAATTTCCTCTGTTGGGATTCAGGCTTTTAACAGTGAATGGAAAAGGTTCGTTGACCACTGAACGGGTGCGTGTGGTTTTGGTACTGCACGACGTATTTGATTTATTTATTCCTGTTTTAAAACATGCTGTTACCAAAAATCATTGTTTTTAATCCCAATATTTTTGAAAAAGCTCATATATTCCAGTAACACCGATAACAGACTCTATAGACATGCACTCAGATAGAAGCGTTTTTCCTAGGAATAATATTGATAGAAGTTAGAAAATAGAAAAGTTATAAATATCAGGTTAGAACATAAGACTCGGAACTCGTTAGTCGAGGCAATATCATTCAACTGCCGCTGTCATATCTTATGATGATAAAACCTGGAACATATAGTTACCATGTTCTCTGAAAAACCTAGCGGTACCTACTCTTTCCGAACATTGTATTTTTTTCACCTACCTTAGCTTCTCTTGGTTCTTTCGCACTGTTCTTCACTTACGGTAGGTTTTTCGAGTAACACATAATTTTGTTTTTGTTGTTTTAATTTAATTAACTGAGTTCCATTAAATGACTGATATGCCTTAAGAACTAATTAACTGAAACAAGTTTCTCTCAACAGACAAAATTCATTTGAAACTTACAGACTAGATATATATTATTAAATCTCAGTTAGATACTTGTAATTAAAACCGAAACTGTGACCACAAAACTTTTCATTAATATCAACTTGTTGTTCTATCTGCTCATTGTCATGTAGGCTGGTATTAATGTCTGGCCAAAGTAATTATGAAACTTAGCGTATGTACTGAAATTGTACAGCATTATTGCTTTGGATTTCAACTAATAATGGAGCTTGAGAACAATCGGATTACATTTATCCGCGCTGAACGTACCATATTCCAGCTGAGACAATCACGATATGAAATCATATTGTCAGTGAGAACATTAATCCTGAATATCACACCTTTTGTCCACGAACTCAACAATTACCAGTAAATAGCAATTAATATTCGTAAGAGTATGTACTATACAACGAACGAAATGTTTCCTGTTTTCCCGCTTTCATTTAAAAAGGATTCCATGCCATTCCGCATACGCGCCCTATAAAATTCGAAACGTCTGTAAAAAACAAGCAAAGCTCGTGTAGTTTCATTAACTGAAAAGCCTTCAATCTCATTATGGCTGCTGCCAAACAAAGAATTTAAGGAAACCCGCACTCCCATTTTGCCCGCAGAGTAATGCTAAAACGCATTTCGCTTTGATTAATTTAGAACAGCAAAAAAATCTAATGTCCTCCGAAGACTTTCTTGTTTCGTCGAAAAGAAAAAAATAAAGCAGATTAATCGTGGAACCCTTATTAACAAAGCAATTGTTACTGGGGCTTAATTTTGAAAACCAACAATGGAAAATAAAAATGGAGTGGAGTGCGCTGCGTCCTCTCGTCCTAATGAATGAGGAGTAATTTCAGTTTAAATAAAAGAGAGAACAATAAAATACCCATTTTAAAAACAGTACGATGAGCAAATTGCCGCGGCATCCAATTTATAGACAATGAGGGAGAACTGTTAACATTGCTATTCCCATTAAGAATAGCGAGCGCGGAACACAGTTACACTTCGTGGTCCAGCTTTTTGTTCAGCGTGCACCACACAATCAAACAAAGAAAATATTTAACGTACATCTGCCTGAAAATAACTGAACTGTCTGTTCAAATTCAGGCGTTTGATAAAAATAAAATATTGGAGAATTCATTTAATCCATACATTTGCATGAATTACGCGAAGCAATATTATCTTGTACAACGTCAACCGTGGAATACGTCACACTGGTACACATCCAATACCGGCCGGGTATTTTACATATGAACATACTAAATGAGAAAAGGGGAGTTTTTTTCATTAAGTCCCTAAATTGCTACGAAATATTTCATTTCGATCGAATGATTGGCTCGGGCCCAACTGTGTGACTCGACGGATGCCGACAGACCTACGACGTTCACTATCAGATGTTCGAAGTATATGCTATTTTTCTCCGTAAGAATACAAATGTCTTGCCAAATTGTCTACCGCCGAACTAGTCCAATTTAGAAAGCAATTTCGCAACCAATTCGTTTTGTAAGCGGATCAAGAGGCCAACCTTAAATATGGCCATTAAATCGTTTGCGCCGAACCCACATTCGTCTTTTTAATGCGAACTTCCAACGCTAACAAATAAGAAACTCTTATCGCCTCTAACTTATCACGTGTACGGAACGTTTCACACATATATACTATTTTATAAATAAGTAAGAAAATGACCAAGTCAACTCCCACATGCGGAAAACCTCGTAATATTCCTACTGGTCTTTTTCCTTATTATTTCTTCATGGTTTTGTTGAGTGTACAAATAGTACTTAATAATACGTTTTTTTATTTGCATTATCTCTCTTGACGACAGTTGCTTTTATTTGTATTCATGAGAAGAAGAATGAATTAGGAAAAAATATTTAATTGTAATTTTTAATACTTACATTTTCCTGTAAATTGTGTGCGAAATTTTCAAATAAAAATACTTTGATCTTTTTTTAAGGAAACTACAACAGATAAATTAAATAATTCTGTTTCAGGTAGGGTCGTGTCATATCCAAAGTTTGAAACCGCTGCTAGTAGGTATAACAATTATGTGTGCGCGTACATTGTAGAGTAACTTATTTAATATTCTTTGTTACTGTATTGTAGCATGCACAGCAAGAATCTGAAATAAACAATGTAATGTTCTCTGTTTACCATGTGAGGCCCACGCATGGCTAATGTAGGTATATTATATCGATAGGCACTGTTGACAGGGGACTTTCGACTCGCCTCAACATAAAAGAGCCGTGTGAAATGTTATGAATAGCATTTGTTGACGTGAATGTGTTCTAACGAGCGAAGTTCTGGCGTGATTGAAACCGTCGCCTTCCGATAGTCATCGCACCCTTTCATTCAGAGCTGACCCTCGGATCCCGAGCAGCAAACATCCTGTATCCCTCATATTTGATAAAATGGCTTAATTAAAACTTTGCATAGTTTCGGCCGGACGACGAATGGAACATGTTTGTAACACACCAGATAAGATCCTTTTAATTACGCAGGATTTGAGTTAATTAAGCCAAATGTGGTTTTGTGTGATGTAGGTATAACATACCTCGCAGCCATGAATATGGAAACATATGTTATCCTTTTCATCAATAACTTTAATTACACAGAACTGTGTTCCCTTGGTTTGGTTTCAGTGCGGTCGAAACCGAATGAATGATTGATGAATCTGTTAATTTAGAAACTCACGCGTAGGCTATAATTTGAGGCTTATTTTGAAGTATTAAAAATGTCGTCCCTTTATCAAATAAGTTCATTCATTCTTTCATAAGACTTATTAAAGCTTCAGGTCCTTTCATACCCATATGAGTTGTTGGTGTATTTCAGAAAACATCATTTTCATAATATTAAGATTAAGCGAGACTGCATTGAAATTCTGATTTCAATTCTATTTTAAGTTTTAGCATAAAGCCTTTTTGATATTTATCATCAATCAAGAACCAAAATAGCAATTCTGATGGGGACTGTTTTAGTATAAAACTATACAAAGTCATAAAAGAATTGATGATGCCTCTTCGACACTCAATATCACTTAAAATGCTCAGTTAAAATGTTGGAGCAAAAGGAAAGTTATGGGAGAAATATGTGTGGTTTAATAACTTCTCTTCATAGAATTGAATTTTGAAACTTTGCAGTCTTGTCTAACTTTAGTAAATGATGGAATTTGATTTTGAACTCGACTATGAACCAATTTCTGTCGGATCGGTAGGCGAGCGGCTTGCTATGACGAAATTAATCTTTCTGAAATCGGTTGCCATAGTTACGCTCAATATTCCAGATCGATTTTAGCTAGACAAATAATACTATAATAGTATATACCACGATAATGCAGGCGTTTATCGCCAGTAATCGTAGTTATTTGAGCACCTGCCTAGTTCTGCGGTATTAATGAAATTCTATCCAAATCGTTTTGTGTACAGTTTATGTGTGTGTTCATTAGCTGGCAATGCACTCACTCACACCTTTGAACTATATATAGTTCAAAGGTGTATATATAGTTCAAAGTTCAAAGGATAGTCATGATAAATAAAATATGTAGGTACCTTTACGTATTCATTCTTCTTCCAAGTCCAAGCGTGTTCAAACAAAAGCAGGTATGCTAAACCAATGCGATTACTGCGCACTACGCACGATTCCGTATTCGGCACATAGTTGACATTGTATGCTGAGAGCGATCGAAGTTTGATTCGATATCACTGCCAAGCGAGCGGCGCAAGCAGTAAGGTAGCCGTCGCACGTTGGCAAAGCAAACTCGCGGGACGTGAGGTACATAAACTTGTAGATCAGGCCAGAACCCTCGCAGGACATATTGGTCACGTATTTTCACCAACTGCTTTTATTATCTCTCCGTCGTCGCTTTTAATTTTCTGCCAAAGTTAATCGCCGCTAAGCCGACTAACTGCCGTATTCTTCGTAGTTGGTTTTATGTCTCGCTTAATGACTCGATGTCTCGAACTTCTGCGAGCGTCAAACTTTATTAAAGGAATTATTAGGAATTCGTGAGTTACGATTATTGGTGTTATATTTTCGTAATTGGAAAATGTTACGGTCAAAGTTCGTTTAATACAGTGTTTAAAGGTCTCGTCATTACCGTTTTTTCTATATTAGCGATAGATGAAAATAGATGATCATACTTTCTGGATTGAAAAATACTTTTAAAGTATTCAACGTTGAATGCAATTTGCAATATAAATATTGTAACACATAGACTCACAACAACTGAAGATAATAAAAATATTTCAGACACATGTAAAGATATTAAGTACCTATAGCTTCTGAAAACGTATTATAACTTGTTGCCTGTACTAATTCTCACCCAATTCAAGTACTGAAGTAATAACCTGAAGGGTGTGTTAGTGAGGCTCCTCCGAGAATAGGCAAAACTATTCGCGTTTCCTGGCAGATGGCGCTGCTACGCAACTAAATATTTAATTTCTAATACGGTGTTAAAATATGGGGTTACATTTATTTTGAAAGTATCCGATGACTCTTAGAGGGAAGTGTTATTTGCTTGTATGTGTTACTTGCAGCTGTATTTTTTAGATAGAAAAAGAGCTTAGTGTGTCTCCTTTTTCATTCGAAAATGTATATACCTAATCATTATTTATCAACAACTAATATTAATGTGGGTAATTAATGTGGGATATAATTCTAGCACTATTTTTTATGATTTCATAATTAAACATGTTAAATGGTTCTGTTGACGTAAAATTATATTTTTTGAGGTAGTCACACAGCTAGCAGCTTAAGTCCACACAATTCCTTATTATTTGATGTGACAATACTGTTTTTATAACCGAGACCTCCTCAGAAACGAGAAAATGTAACTAGCAAGTAGGTAATGTCTCATTTTCCCTTATCAAAAGTTTATCGAGAACATAAATTACAAATAAAAAAACAACCTACGTATCTGCTTAGTTCCGAATAAACATGTTTTCGTCTACACTTCAACTCGTTATCCTAAGTTTCTATAGAGATAAAGCCAAACGCTTATTTGTGAAAGTCGTTCATCTTATTAGGTAGGTCTTGTATTCAGGAATCTGTTTTATCTTAAATTAGTAGGTCATCATCCTCCGAGCCTTTTCCCAACTATGTTGGGTGGGGTCGGCTTCCAGTCTAACCGGATTCAGCTGAGTACCAGTGCTTTACAAGAAGCGACTGCCTATCTGACCTCCTCAACCCAGTTACCCGGGCAACCCGATACCCCTTGGTTAGACTGGTGTCAGACTTACTGGCTTCTGACTACCCTTAACGACTGCCAAGGATGTTCAATGACAGCCGGGACCTACAGTTTAACGTGCCATCCGAAACACAGTCATTGGGTCTAAGATATACTTAGAAAAGTTGCATTGGTACTTGCCTGACCTGGAATCGAACCCGCGCCCACATACTCGAGAGGCTGGTTTAACGCTTACTGTCAAAAAGTCTGTTGCTAATAATATACCGTATATTTTGTCAAAGGTCTACATAAATATATCGCAAAAATACATTCATGTGACGAACGCTTTTACATGTAAAATGGAGCCGAGACTTAATACTTTAATATGTTTGCCGTTCGCCTTTATCAGGCATTGTTTTGAACGACGAAATGAGCTTATACACTGGATTACATTCTAACATAATCTTCTACAGCAGAATCAATCGTCTTATTATTATGCCTTGCAGGACTTTATTTAATAAAAACTTAATTTATCGTTCTGCGTCAAAAACAATTACTGGAATAAAAACTTTTAGCAAACCACGAAGACAGTAATGTAATTATGAATTTATTGATAAATTATTTTGCAGCCTTTGTTTCAAATGCAAAATATTTTAGGAGTAATTTTCATCTAGTCGGTTATCGTTACAGTGAGCTTGGTAAGCGCCATGAGACCTTAACTTATGTAGATACGTGTGTCTCCAGTAGCATATGAACCTAACACCTAAGGTCGTGCGACACACGACATTAATAAATTTAATGTAAAACATTCCCAACTGAGACATTATACACAGCCATTTGTGTCATACTTGCGTACGTGTGTGAATATAAATAGAAAAACTCGTTTCACCTCGCAGCTTTGTCCCTTGTGAATAACCAGGATTAATAATTATTATTGTGACAGTCGAGTGCTTCGTGTCACAACCAGAGCAATACAACTCCTTGCTTTTCCACTTGATTACTTTCGTACAATCGCTGAACAAACAATAATATAACCTCGGGTACCATTGTGAAAGAGAAATAATTTCAGTTACCAGCAGTCCCCGTTGTCCGCAGCTGTACGATGTCATTCGGATTTTTCCTTCCATTAACAGCATTTTTAATGCTTCGCTGAAAACAAGGAATGAATTCGCTCTGTGTGCCGATTTTTTTGTGTGAAAATAATTACCTTATTCGATAGGTATTCGGCACGATTGCAACGCAAGTGCAAAATATCAAATAAACACTGGTTCTCATAAATTACTTTACCGTATAAAACTGCGTATAGGTAATTAATCCTACAGCTATTGAAAATTGTATCGTAGTTCACATCGAAATCTAATTAAAAATAAATAAAGCCCATAAATAGGTTTAAACACGTGTTCGAGCGAGACGACATAAATGGCCATCGTAACATGCTCAGGGTTGTAAAATTGTTCCATAAAATAAATTTAATATAAATCCAGAGTAGAGGCGACACATAAAATTGGAGTAAATCACCGAAAGTCAGGCGCTGGAGACGTTTACAGCCTCCGAGGCTGTTAGTTCAGGAAGTGTGTCGGGATCGCGGCTACCACTCAAAACGCGCAATAACCAGATATTTATGTCGCAACTGCACTTAACGTGTTTGCTACTCTTTCCATTTTTACAAAATTTGTGTTTCACGTTAATATGAAGTTTCGTTTTCAGCGTGTGTAAATTGTAAACTAGTTAAGTTAATTTCGAACGAGTAGCTTTCCTGTTTGCATTCGCTCATAAAGCGTGTAACTTTACATACAGTTTAGCTCATATCTGTGTTAAATTGAATGGACTTCATCAGCCTGAAATCTAATTTTAATCGGTGAATTTCGCATTACCTATAATGTATTTAGAATAATTAATCTTATTCAAATAACGCTCTGTTCGATTTTAATTATAATTAAATGGAGTTTTATGAATGAATATAGAACTACAATAAACTTTATAGCAAAGGGCAGCTATAATTTTTTCATCTATCTTTCATTTGTAAATATTGTCGTAAAAATCTGTGCTTTAACTCGTATGAAACTCTTAATGATACGAAATATGGTTTTAATTTTATGTGGCAATAGCTCGTTAATTTATTATTAAAGGTATGTAATGTAAGGGGGCTTCCCTTACATAAGTATTGTCAATGCAAATGTAGTGCAAATTGTCACTTAAATGTGGAATGTCAATATGGAATGCAAAATGATGTCACTGAATGCCCGACGGGATGAATCTAAATAAAACTGCAAGTTGTCCGATTCAAACCACGTCTAATTGAACACTAAAATATAAAAAAATTACGATACATAATTTACCTCGAAGAATGCAATATGTTAGTGTCACTGCACTGCCAAATGTAGGTTGCGTCCAAAGTGCAAATGCACGAGCCTACTAGCTAACTTATTTATTGCATTTAAGTGTATTTTTAAAAAATCATGTACGTGCACCGTACATGTAATATATCAAAATTATTATACTAAAACTTTATACATATGCATTTTCGGTCCTTGATAAATAAAACAATGATTTATGAAAGCATACAGACTTAATACAGATGCAAAGTTAATAAATACAAAGTGATAAATAAAAGCTCCATGTATCCAGCAATCGAATCATAAAGGTACGTACCATCCAATTAAAATAATGCAAACCACCTTCCAATTAATTATTCTTTAATTTTCCAAAAGGCACAAACAATGGACTGAATAACGGGCGCCGAATTAAATCGAATGACCGCAGTTCATTGCAACATTCATTAAGAATAGCTCGTTTTAATAACAATATACGGAAGAAAACTTAGGAACGAATGGTAACGACATACATTTTCGCGCAATACCGTCACCTTCTCACAGTTATAGCTGGAAGCAATACTGGTATGTTATTGTTTGGGGCGTTTACACCGCTAAGCCTGACATATGGACCATTTGCCGACAGAATCGTGTGAACCGGTTCACGTTATTCATGGGCGACGCATTAATATCGTCCAAATGTGCACTTACGTCCAAAAATTAAAGTAATACATAGGTATTACTTTACCAACCAACCAACGTTTGGAATAAACATAGGTTTATTCGTATTTCCGACGATTGTGCCAGAATATATAGCTGTAATTCATCATAGACAATAACCATTATGAAACTCGTAAACTAGAAGAAGTGTTAAAGGAAGCACTATGTACGAATTTGAAATGCCGTAGTTACCTACAACCTACAGTATCCACAAAGTTATGAAATGTTTTATACGCATGTAAGTGAAATTGTCCTAAATCGATTTGAAATCTTCATTACCTTCAGAATGTTATTTAGGAGGAAAGGAAAAATTACAAATCAGTGATATTGCCATCAAGAAACAACAAAGATTGAATAATTCGTTTTAAATCTAAGACAGCAGCAGCGTATTGTAAATACCCCTTTCAATTGCGATCAGAAAAGTACGTCTCTTCTGAGAAATTAAACAAAACTTTTGCTCTCGAACAATACCAGTACACGTGGAATTCGTTGGTATAATTATTTGGACCAACCTATTTATTGAGGTAACAATAAGATTTCTAAGAAAGGTTTACAAAATACTGAGGTAAAAATAATAGCATTTGAAATATTCATTAATCTATTGAAGGGTTAAAAATAAATTCAAGAGTAAAAATAGTATGAAATCAGAATTGTGTTAGGTAAATGCTAGGTGACAATTTGACGCTGTGACATTATGTAACTGCTTACTCAACAATTGTTCTGCTTTTGCGCACTTTACGTAAATTGATGTACAACCTAAGGTTATTTTAACAGTACTGAACGCAGACTATGAATCTGTACAATAAGTTTAAATTGCAACAGAACTAGTAATTACTGTTGGAAACTCATCATTTACGAGCGTTCTACTTCGAACGAGCTGCGTGCTGAAAGTAACCAACTCAACCGCAATATTTCTTTCTTTAATTTATCTTTTTAAAACATTTAAAGGCACTTGTAAGATCTTTAATTCTTTGTATTATGCATCATCTACCTAGCCTTTTCCCAACTATATTGGGGTCTAACTGCAACTCTGGTACAAGGGGCGACTGCCTATCTGACTTCCTCCCAATTTGCCTGGGCAACCAGTACCCCTAGGTAGGACTGGTTGTGAGACTTACTGGATTCTACCCGTAACGACTGCCAAAGACATCTATGACATCTTTATATTATAACTAGAATTATATGTACTTACATATTCACTGTAGATAGCGGTCTGGCTAGTTAATAGGCTCGTCTCCTATTACGTAAGACCTAATCATAATAACTACGTACGTATGAACATTAATTATATATGTCTGACGCTTGGGAGTACACTCGAGGTCAATTTGTAATTGAGGTTGACACCTCGTGGTACACCGCTATGTTACCACAAATGGTAGACAATAATGAAAATTATTTAATTAAATTAAACTCACTATACGTAGGAGGCAGAGAAAAAAAACAAGATTATATTATCATGGGTTTTAGCTAAAGATAATAATTAAGTTCTGTACGTTTCTATAAAATTCGAACAACACCTCGCATTTCACTTCGCTATTCACTCTCACTTCACATTCGGTTCAAAACGTTCTAAAAGTCATCTCATTCTTTATCTGTCAAAATCTCGAGTTTAATTTAGTTCAACTCGCAAACACGCTCGAAAGTGTAGCGCTAGTGTAGTAACTCACGGCGGATTCAGATGTGAAGTTTAGAGTGAAGCTTATAGAATCACACTGTTGTTTAGATATCATATCTTCATCTAAAATCTAAGAACCGACTTCAGTATGAGCTAAGCCGCAGGCAAAAGTTAGTGAGTTATAAATCATAAGTGTGCGAACCTTGCCCCGGTACAATTTATGTATAAGGCCCAATGGGCAGCTTACCTCGCTTTGATTGATAGCATGAAGAAGACCGTACTATAGGTAAGTGCTAAAATACGTCACATAATGGCTACTGGATTTTGAATATAGGTATAGGAGTAGGAAAATGAGAGACAGGCCCTAGAACATCAGTGTCTAGTTTTTCGACTTCGAAATTGACTTAGGTAGTGAGTTTAATAAGTACGCTATAAAAAACGTAAAATCTATTTGGGTTAAATTGTTTTCTTTATTGAATGACTGAAAATGAATTTCCTCTCTGCTAATTTCCATACAATCTTAATTAATGCAGATAACTATATGAATTTCTGTGAAAACATAATAATTATTCATACGTACCAACAGGCATGTGCGTGAACTTTTTGTGGTAGGTAGGGTCCTACTTATGTTGTTTACCACTTCATGTACCTTCCTATAAATAGGTATACTAATACATTGTATATTGAACGATACACAACATTCCCCCTTCTAACTTGGAAAGTATTGCCAAGTCACCCAGAACGCTTTCAAATAGTCATGACTTCGAAAAAAAGGGAAAATATATTATCTGTACCTCCGAGGCCAAATAAGTTTGGTAGCGCGCGAGAATTCGGTTCTGCAGCCATTGAAATGCAACAGCTGCTACTCAATATCAATTTAAAAAGTCGTTAAACATGTCGGCGCAAAATTGAAAGCGTTTTATTGTTGTAAAAAATGTGATAAACCTGCCTAATGTTTGAGACGAATTTTTTGTTGTCTGTTACTGAAAAAAATAAAAAAAGCTGGTATTATTTGTATCTATTGCATACAAAGATACAAACATCTCTCAGTTTCTGTCTAATAAATTATTATAAAAATGAAAAATGTTTTTTCTTGACGCTGAGTATATTAGGTAAAGGATTACATTTTTAAAGTATCAACTCCAAAGAGACTAAGTACTAGCAATAAGTGTAGATTATTCAAATCACTAAACGAATGATTAATGTGTTTCAACTCAGCATAGTTTATGATCAGCAAAAAACTGAGTAAATAGAAAAGTGTTGCAATATCATAATGTTATATTTACTGAAAAAACTTGTACGATCAATAATTAACACATATAATAACTTCGCGAGTAATATTTTTTTTTATATTTAGCGAGTCATGATATAAGATTTCACCCCTTGACCTTCATCTGCTGTCTTATTAATTACTATATTAACAATGACATCATAACAAAGAGCTCGCAATCTAATACGACGTGAAAACGTTTTCTTTATCTGACGCGTAGTAGGCGTTAGCGGGAATATATCGCTTTGTCCGGCCAGTCAAAGTGTTTCCTAGATTACGTATTAGAGCGATGACGATAAACAAAGGCCATTTGCACGCACACACTAATTCTAAATTTTCACCAATGAAAAATCGCTCGCTCAATTTTTTATAAAGATATCCTTTATCGTCCAAAAATCGATAACCAAAAGAATTTCCATCAACAAAACACCGCTTCGAGCGTGTATAGAAAAATCTTTTCACATAATTTTCAATTCTCACGCCTTCCGTTTATCCAATGGAAGAATTCGCGAGCTCGTTTAATTGAATTTTTTTCACTTTGACAGATATTGATCGTCGGCAGTTTCAATACCTTTCTGTTTTATTCCACAAATACTTAGAAGCAGTATAATAAATCACTGAAAGTGAAAGCTGTTTTTTAAGCCTTTGAAAGTCTATAAATCATATAATAAATGAGGAGCCTCCGAACTATTCATTTTATTTTTTTATAAACTTGGGCGTATTTTAGCGGTGTTTTATTGAAATCAGTGCACTACACTGTAAAACCCTAATGGTTCTATTGAGTGATTAAGGCACGAGATATAAATGTTCGGTATTTTAAATGTTATGACATAATTCAATGTACATTTTGACTGAACCTGGAGAGATGGCGCTAGTGGCCAAGTCAACAATCCGCTCCGTATTAAAAAATAATAAAAAATATAAATAATCCAGTTTCAGTGTAAAATATAAGTGAATTGTAGACTATTAGTGACAATAAACACGTGACATTGTTTTCAAGTGAATATCTCTAGTTATTATTGAGATAATTAACAATTTGTTGAAACGTAAACAAAAACTTCATTAATTTTCAAAACAAAACAATATTTACTTGTATTCCAGTGTTCAATAGTGCTCAAGCTAAAAGGAAGCAATTGTGGACGTTATTAAACAATTACGAAAGTTTTAAAACAATTTCTGTGAGTTTTTATCAAGCCATAAATTTCTTGTCAAAACAGCGAACAAAAATTCAAATCACCGTCTACAACCGAAAATAAAATTAACGAATTATTACATTCGTAAGCAGAACACAAATTTCACAGTCGATCGTACTGTTCGGATGGCGTAGAGGATATCACACCTGTCCGGATAGACGTGAAGTCTCGAGTTCGAATCTCAGCAGTGGATTCACTTTTTTTCTAGTACATTGTTTGTTGAAAATAATTTATTGTACAAACATGAACTTCTTTGAGAATATTACATTCAGAAAAGCTAGAACACTTTCCTTGACAGAGATATCGGATGAACATAGTTCTAATAATTTGGAGATAGATGGCAGTGCTAGTAGTTTGCCTAACATCTCAAATAATGAAAATAATGAGTATGTGCAGGAACTCCAGAATCAAATAGAACAACTCACCTCCCAACTGAACTCCGCATATGAAAAGATAAAAAACTTAAACATTGAAAATACTGAATTAAAAAACTCTTTAAAAGTAGTAACGAATAAAAATGATGTTCTAAAGAAAGCTACCAAAAAACTAACTGGCGAAGTACAAACGCCCAGAAAAGGCTCACAAACATCAACTCCTCGAAATCATTCTCAAAGAAAACCAGCAGTAATTAAGAAACCTACAGAAACATTGCATTCCAATACAAGTGGCAATAGCAATAATTTGGGCCCAGGCTTGCAGAACACAACTGCACAGAAGAGAGAAGGTGATGGCAACAAAGTTACACATAAATCCGCAAAGCATAAGTTGTGTATCGTGAGTACTAATGTAAACAATAAAATACTATCAATAGCTGAAGACACATTTCACAATTTTCAAATATGTCATTACGTCTCACCAAACTGTGATACAGTGCAGCTTATCAGCGACATTCATAAAAAACTAGCAGATTATAACTATGAAGACTACTGTGTAATTTTTATTGGTGAAGAGGACTTCCAGCGTACGAAGGACTATGTAAATATAATTGTTAAGCTGAGAGAGGCATTGCTTAAAGTACAACATACAAACATTATCATATGTGTTCCTACATTTAAGTTAAGTAACTATTCGTCTATGTTTAATTGGCGTATAGAAACATTTAATAACTTACTGCACCTTGATCTCCAAACATTTAATTATGCAACTGGTTTTGATACTAACTTAAATTTAACTTATGATTTTAGAATGTTTTCGAAATTTGATAGAAAAATAAGTAACCATGGAATGCGTAACATATTTAAAAATTTATTGCTAGCAATCACTGAGATGTCACCAATACAATGTGAGTCTGTTATAGAAACTTCCAATGATAATTGTAAAAGTAATGAAGACTATTTTTTTCGTATATAAAAATATTACTTTAATGCATCAAAATATAAATGGTCTCATAAATAAGTCAGCTATGTTTACTGCTATATTAGATGAATTGTATGACTTAGGAAAAACTGTTGATGTACTATGTTTCTCAGAGCATAATATGATTTTACCTGATGTTGATTTGCTCCACATTCCTAATTTTAATGTTGCTACCTACTTTACTAGAGACTCCAGACATGGCGGTACTTGCATAATGATACGAAACGGAATTAAATATAAGGTTTTGGAGTCGATTGAAAAATACAGCGTCTCAAATGTAATCGAATGTTGCGCAGTAGAATTGACAGATCACAACATCGTCGTAATATGTATGTACAGAAGTCCACATAGCAACGAATTAAGAAAAAAACTTGATATGTTTTTTAAGAATCTGGATAGTCTCTTAAGCTCTATCTCATTCCATACAAACAAAAAAATAATACTCTGCGGTGATTTCAATATTGACCTCCTCAAAAATACCAAATGCTCTGAGCAATTTAGGCACCTCATTACAGGATTCAATCTTAAATTCGAAATAAAAGTACCAACTAGGTTATGTAGCGGGACCTGCATTGATAATATTGCTCATAATATACGAGGATCTAAAGGCGAAGTATTAGAGCTAGCAGTATCTGATCATACTGCCCAGCTTCTACGGTGTCCAGTTAAGCAAACGTGTGTGTTAGATCACTGGTTCACTACAAAACGGGACTATTCTATAGAAAATGTGCAAAAATTTAAATCTTATCTCGCCAGCATTACATTTTCTGATGTGTATAAAGAAACAGATCCAAACAAAGCGTTTAAACTATTCTATGATTGGTTTAAATTACTGTATAATCTATGCTTTCCTAATGTAAGAGTAAAAATATCGACCAAAGTAAAACCAAAATGGATTAGTCGCGGTATTAAGATATGTAGCAAAAGAAAAAGAGAACTGTTATGGAAATACCGAAAAACACCTACTAAAGAAAATAAAGCTAACCTCAAAAATCTCTCTAACCGTCTTAAGAAAGTAATCGATCTCACGCAAAGAGCTCATAATTGTCGATTTATTAATTCGGCACAAAATCTTTGTAAAGCAACATGGAAAGTTATTAATAGCAGAAAAAACAAAAACAATACACCTAATGAACCTATATTAAAAATTAAATCTAATGAAAAAGTATTGACTGATCCCTATGAAATAGCACAAGCTTTCAATAATTATTTTGTTGATCAAGTCAAATCAACTAATAGTACAAACATAAAAAACACGTGCAATGATAATAGAAATGAATCAATGTTCATGGCCCCTACGATACCACTCGACATCTACCGAATTATCATGTCACTCAAAAACACGGCCAGTACTGGATATGATGACATAACAACAAAAATTATAAAACACGTGTGCATTATAATTGCGCCAATATTGAGCCATCTTATTAATCTAAGCATTGAACACGGTATTTTTCCAGAAGAATTGAAAATAACCATAATAAAACCCCTATTTAAAAAGGATGACAGAGAAAACATGTCTTGCTATAGACCTATAGCTTTAGTACCGATTTTCTCTAAGATATTTGAAAGCAATTAACAACCAACTCACTGCATACTTCGAGAACAATAGTTTATTTGTTGATAACCAGAAAGGCTTTAGAAAAAACAAGTCAATTGACATGGCCATTTATGATTTCCTGCATACAGTAAGCAGTAGAGTAGATATGAGATTACCTGCTATTGCACTATACATGGACATGTCAAAGGCTTTTGACCGCGTCGACCACAAAATACTTATAAACAAACTAAATTCTTACGGAATAAGAGGAAATGTATTGAACTTAATTGCATCCTACCTTCGTAACAGACAACAAATAACATTTATTAGTAAAATTTATAAAAATAACGAAATAACGTATAAGTCTAACCAGAGAACGGTAACTTACGGAGTACCGCAGGGAAGTGTGCTTGGCCCGACTTTGTTTATTATTTACATTAATGATTTCCCAATGTCATCAAAATACCCCATGACAATGTTTGCAGATGACAGTACCCTACTTTTTAATAGTGACGACTTACATTCACTGGAGGCAGATATTAACTCTAACATTGATTCGGTTGTTAATTGGCTAATAAATAATAATCTAGTTATAAATTTAGACAAAACAGTATTAATGAAATTTCAACAACGACTAAATAATAATTTAAATTTAGATATTAAATACAACGACAAAATTATTAATGAGACTAATGTTACTAAGTTTTTAGGACTAAATATAGAAAATACGCTACAATGGAATATACATATAGACAAAGTATGCAATCAACTAAACCAATACTCTTATGCTCTGCATATGTTAAATAAAACGGCAAACCGAAAAACAGTATTAATGGCGTATCATGGTTTAGTAGCGTCGACTTTGAGGTACGGAATTATGTTTTGGGGAAACGCAACGGGTAAAGAAATGGTGTTTAAGTGTCAAAAAAGGTGCATTAGAGCTATCTGCAATCTAAAATCTACCGACAGTTGCTACATGCATTTTAAGAATTTAAAAATATTAACAATGCCCTCACTATACATTTACGAAACAAGCATGTTTGTAAAAAATAATTTAAATAAATTTGACCAAGTAACCAGTCAACGTCGTTGTGATAAATTACATTTAATAAGATCTAAGACAACATTTTATAAAAACAGTATTTTTGCAATGGCTCCAAAAATTTATAACAAACTTCCAAAAAGTATAAGAACTGAACAGAATATTAGTATTTTTAAACGTAGATTAAGCACATTTCTAATAGATAAGGCATATTACTCAGTTGAAATATTTCTAAATGATAAAATAGAAACACTATGATTTTATAATGTTTAAACTCAATAGGATTAAAATTATTTGTACACCAATTCCATTTGGTAGAACATAGAGCTCTGACATGTTTAATTTTAAGACCTTTCTGTATACCTATGCTCACAAATAAATACATTGAATTGAATTGAATTGAATTGAATTGAGTTTTAGTTTTCTAAATCAATGAACAATAAATTAGCCTTGCTATTTTATTTTAAAAGTTTTGCAATTGTTGATATAAATATTTTAAGCTAATTTCTGAATATTTGATGGTTTTTTTTTGTTTGAATTTATACAAGGAGCTTACTTGCAGGAGCTTATCAGCATAACTTGCCACCTTTTTTTCTTCAGAATGACGAGTGTCTTAACAGTCCAAATTTGAGCATTCTTCAATTTTAAAACTCCAAAGTTCACATAACGTCCGATGAAAATTTTACTTAAAAAGCTATCTGTCGAACAACCTGTATATAATTAAATTAGTAAGGTACAATAGCCTCTATTGTATGGAGTTCAATCTGAGAATCGGGCATACTGCGATTAAGGATTTATGCATGGCCGAAATACGAAAGGCCGATAAACGGCGATAAGCTTGGCTCTATAGCTTTGAGACCTAATATTGTCATTGGTGAACAAAGGGTGCTCAGAAGAGCATGGTGTGACCTGAACCTGTACTACGGTTGCTATGGATACCTTTATTGCTATTTTCGACCGCAACAATGGACGATGATCGGGACACGTTATCGCTTTACCTATTGTTAATTAGTTATTTTATGGTTGCACGGTTTTTGTTATAAGTCATTTTCTTATTTGTATAATTTATTAACAGATTTTGGAAGATACATATCGGAAAATAGTAATTAAATATTTAAAATAAACACAAAAATGTTGATATCTGAATTTGTAAACAGAACCTTTAAAATTCACGTCAAAACCAGCAGTTTGTACGGATTAGGCTATTCGGAGTGCTAACTATTTAAATACAATATTTACTGTATCACAAGTTTTTATTTAAAAATTTTACACAATGTACAAAAAAGTATCGTTAAAATCATGATACGAATACTTTGGTTTATATTTATTGTGGTAGTATCATTAAGAAAATTGCGATTCATGATGTTAAAGAGCTTATACACGATATTGTAATTAAATTCAAAAAAATATTTCGCAACTCATTCTTTTTCAACGAATTTAGGAGTGTATCTGATAAATGACGAAAATATTGAATTACTTTATTAGAATAAGCTATTTTGAAATTCATCTGTTTTTAAGTGAGAGAAGTAAAGATAAAAATCTTTCAATTTAGGCTAACGTCACATGTGATCTGTGACTTAGGATCATGAATTTGCAAACCCATGATCCTAGGTACACATGACGAATAAACCCTCAACATAGTGTTAAAATACTAACTATTTACTTTAATAATTATTGTAAAGGTACATATATCAATTCATTTATATCACCTGAAATCCAATAACACAAAAACAAAAGTCATGTCTCGAATCATTAAGCCAACAATATCCCGTGATAGTGTGCATTCTCTCCAAGTTGGTCCCCTCGTCACAGCTGGCCGGAACCACTCAAAATAATTACAATCTCACAAAAATGTCACAAGCTCGGCTTCCAACAACAAAGTACTGCTGAATAAGTGATGAAGCGAACCAATGATATTTATGATTGATGACTGTAAGTCTAACATTGCGCAGCCGGCCGACTCAAAAAACGTTAATTGAATTATAAATGTTAATTTGGAATTAGATTGGATTTCAGCACACAAGGGGTGCCAAATAATTAATTTAACTAAGGGACGTTATATTTTAAATTTAAATCGAATTTAAATGAAAATTTTGTAATGTATTTTTTTTTCTAAAATGTTCTTATTTTAAATACCACTTTGCGGGATTAATAACAATGCACCTGGGTTTCATCAAGCCCCACGTTGCCCAAGCAGCGCTTTATTCAGAGTCACGAAACTGTGCTTCAATTAATGCTCTAGTACCTATCTAACATTTTCCTTATAAACAACATTTTCGACAGTTATTAAGATTTCCATTTTAGAAAATGTAATTATATGTTTCGTATAATTTCACTCACAAGAATGAAGGAGTTAAGTAAGGAACATTACAAAGAGTTATAAATAGGGGTAGGAAATATACTCACGTCAAGTTTGCGAAGCTTGCGAAGTAGGTAAGAGTTGGTAAAGTCAAACTCTTAGAGTTTGGCTCACTTTATTGTAACTGGGTAGCGGGTGTCGGTGCCATACGTCACGTTCACAGCCCGCCAATTTGTCTGTCATTTGCCAAATCCGAACGCGCCTTGAATGTAGACCGAATATCTACTAAATATGTATTCAGTGTTGCCACATGCCTACTATAATTTCACATACATTAGATTATGCTTCGTATCCATGTAGGTAATTTTTAGGACCAACATTATATTAGGTGTGCTCTTTTTGCGAGAGATGAGAACTGATTTGTATTCAAACGTTGGTGTTACGGGAAATTGGGTACTTTTTTTTATAAAATATGAAGAAAATATCAAGACGAAGTCACGCACATAGCTGCTTATTAAATCAAAATATGCTTTTATGCCGTACTCATGTAAATTTCGTGTTGACTTGGAGGAGATTGGAATTCATATTGAACTATGTCTAGGTTTTCATTGAAGCTGTTAATAATAGTAATATCGTTAAAGAAGCCTAGTAAATGGATTAGCTATATACTGGCAGTCACGCGTGTCACCGTCAAGTTCAAGTAAAGGGCTGGAATGTCTATTAATGTTCTCGAATCAATTCTGAACCTTGATTAATTTTGTACTAGGATCAATTTTATTACTCGACTTCTAATTCTTGTTGATTGCAAGGTCAAAAGCGTGGTGTAATTGTAGTGATTTCGTTAAGACCAATAAAAAACGTGCCTTGGTAATGTTATGTAGCAGGTTGAAGGAAAACTAGAGAACTCTTTTCCCAAATTAAACATTTTCGTCCACAAAATTAAAATACACCAAATGTAGAAAAAAAATCCTAACATTTTTCGTATTAAACGTAATTTATAGTTAAAGAAGTTAAGGACCACAATTAGACAAAGTTTATGTTTAAAAAGGTTTCAGTATTTTATAGTCTAATAAAAATAGCTTGTTCCTCCAGTGTTGGGCACTTAGCATACCAAATAGGTAACAAATTTATAAACTTAACTAATTAGGCGCTCGCTGGACTGAGTTTCATGTTTGCTCTGAACATCGTAAACTTCTTCTAACTTCCTAATTTGGAACGGCCGTAATTATTGTTTATCTGAATCATTTACAAACTTTGTAACCCATAGAGAAAAGTGGTAATTAAAATCTCTGAAATATGGGCCGCGGCCCCTGCATGTTTAGTTATAAAGCAATTATACATATTACCTATACTCCTTACTCCGTGAGCATATAAAATTATTTAAGTAGGTTTTAGTTTCATTCAGGCAACATAACAATAGTTACCTACAGAAAACTTGCGAAAGAAAATAATTTAAAATAAGAATTGAAAAAAGAAGTAAAATGATAATAAACCGGTCAACAAGACGAAGGTACTGTCAGTTTCCATTATTCTGGATTCTAAAAGTAACTGACGTTATAAATGTGAATAAGAATTCTTATTTCAACCTTCAATGAAAGCTGTGAGTAGATCTTAGGTCTAGTAAGGAATAAAAGAAAGACGTAGAAAATTCCATTCTGATTTGTTACTACATTTCGCCACAGTTTTATTTGAATTTTAGCTTAAACCCACGCAACGTATTCACTATTTGTATTTTGACAGGTTGTTGAAATATACCGTCTAGGTTTTCACGACTGACCTTTATAATAATAGCCAAAAAGGTAGCAACCATTAGCATTTTAGAGCATTTGACCATGATAAAACTTATTTGCTAGATAGTTTTATCCTCAATAGGTATATTATTTCCACGAGGATATTTTCACTGAAAACGGACCCTACGCCCTAGATAATAACTAACTTTAACATTGTAATTTATACATACCTAGATAGGTTTATGTAAGAACTTTACAATATCCTATTTGGATCAATAGGTACATAAAATATGCTCAGTTTAGAATACTAATATTACAAAACATAAATAAAACAACGCACGGTTAATACAAGGCGGCGGCGGCGCCTAAATATGTGGTTTGGATCCCTTTATACCAGAAATTATCAAAGCTTTCCGCATTAAATATTAGCATCGCTGTTGTGCCCCAGTCACTCTATAGCCATTATTAGCGAGTGACACGTTATTTTTGTGAGATACGTACATACGTAATAAAGGCCGGGTAGACGCGCCCGCGAGACGGACATGAGCGCATTGATAAGGGTCACATCGGAACATTACCCGACCCGACGGACAAGCTAAGCCTCTTTTTTACCTAAATTAGTTAAGCGAAACGTAACTCAATAATATATTTTTGACTCCCTTCCGGAAGTTTCGTTATTAATTTTTGCCGGCGAAACTTCTTTAACTTTTTTTAATTAGCACCAGGAAATCCAAATACCTTTAGCTTTTTTCATTACTCTTTATTTGTTCCTCCTGAAAATCTATCTTTCAGGATTAATTACGTGTTTATTTATTTTGCTGATGAATCCCGTGCGTACACACCAATATTCAATCAATCTTCGAGCTTTTGATGAAGGAAATCAGAGCTCAATTAAAATTCATTGATCGGAAATTTAACGAGTGCAACATGGAATAATTTATCAATATTTTTTCAATCTACTAAGCACTCGTCAGCCGAAGAAAGATAACTTCCAATCAAACTTAATGACTTTCTTCACGCTGATTGGCCGTGAGCGAAGTACTAACGAGTCTTGATTTCAACAAACTTGGCAAATTGTTTGCTTATTCAACGTAAGGTAATAACAGCGGGGACACACGGTCGTAAATTTCAGCAAGCGAGGTATAAAACATTCAGGTTCGCACTATGCCCGCTATCGATCTCTTTTGTAATTATTGTGCTCTACATATTTTACACTTTATGGGAGTTTGGTATCGAGTTGTGATTACAATCAACAATTTCGCATGTGTAATGCGGATTTATTTTTAACTGGTGTAAAGTACGGCTGTGCTTGAATTTATTTAAATGTTCTCCGAGCGCGTTTAATCCCTTAATCTAATATTTCAATAATTTCACATTCATTTGTTTTTAATTATCGTGCAGTACTTACGAACCTTGTGTTCGGGTATTTGTATCAGATTTATGGCAGCATCCAACTGAATTACTGCAATTGTTTTTGTTACTAGACGATAAAAGTTGTGGATAATATTTTTAGTGTCTCAAAATGTAACAATTTCATACTCAATTCCGAATTATTTTTGTATTTCTTCCTACTGAGAACAAATTACCCGTATAGTCTTAATATAATTTTTTGTAGGTATAACTAAGCAATAAAATATGATCGTTAGGTACACATCCTAATTACAAGGATGCATAAGTTATACATATTTCTACCCTAATTACTTGGTTGTACAAACATTTGCTAGACACAGTATTTGATCCTGTCGCACGGCCCAAGATATTGAACAGGAGTAATAAAGAATTTTTCCAAACTTCGGAGAATGGCGATTACGGACCATTGAAATACGTCGAACTTGAAGTGATTGGATCTTTGAATTTAAAAATGCTTTATCGACAGAATTAATAATGGCCGCTTGTCCTACGTCATCATTCAAATGATTAAAATATCTACATATTTTTGCCGTAAAAGTAGAATTTTACATAAAAAATGAGCGATTAAAATGTAATTTCAAAAAGAACAATTTGATTAAAGTTAGCAGTCAGCTTGTTCTTGCCTAAAATTCATTCATTTATCATCATTATAATAAATGTCCTTGTTTTATTAAAATTCACACTACATTGTGTTTTATTAAAGTGAGACTGGGATATTACACTGTCTCCAGTTAGTAATATGAAGTAAGATTAATATATTCTAGTGTTGCTACGATCGTTTGAATCTCATAAAAATAGTTTTGGTGAATTTCAATATGACACTTTGTATTATGGTGGGCATTATACTTTACCAGGATGCTCTCTCTAGTCCTATTAGAAATTACCCAAAATATAAATATTTCTTTAACTAAGTAAAAAGCGTTTGCTCAAAAAAATAAACCCTTATCATATTTAAAACGTTAATCAGGCATATAAGTCAGACTCTGCTTCAGTGAAGTGAAACCCTAATATACTTTTTACCCTTAGTAACCTAATAACTAATGGCAGGCTGGGTGTAACAGAGATATTGAAATCATGACGCAATCACAAATTATACTGCCAAGTTCAGTGATCATAAAATTATTCCCTTTAGAAATAATAGGCCAGGGTTTAAGAGAGGCTCGAAAGCGAATAAGCGGTTACATAAATTAATATCAAAATGTGCAAATAAACTGTTCCAAAATTAGTATTCGTAACTATTGGGTTGGTTAGGTTGAATGTCGGGCTGTGGTTAACGAAGCCTGTTGAAATAAACTCATTGGCAGCAAGTAATCGCCGAGCTAACTACTCGTGCACTAAACGTTCCGATGGGAATCCGCGAGCTCAATGTATTTGACGATTACTAATTACGGTTCGTTAGCCAGTAATCGCCCAAGAGTTTCGGTAATGTGTACTGGAATTTAGTGGGCATGTCACTTCCGAACCATGCTTTTAAAATTAATAGGTAGCTATCATAAACAAAAATACGATAATTTATAAACTTGTTTACCAGCAACCTATGTAATTATAAAATTATTTTAATAAAAGCTTTGTGCAAAATTAAAATTATTACGGAAATAGTTTGTTTGTGGTTATGACATAAAACTAAACATTTTCCATTGTCATTAGACTGAAAGTTTTATAAATCCAGCGATTAATAAGCTTAAATTGTTTAACAGGATCTTCATAGTACACAAAGGCGATACTCTTTAACAACAAACTTTGCTTAGCCTGAGCTAAGACTTGCCATTATAACTTCGTTATTCTCAAAGTGTACTTTAGAGAAGTGCAATGAGTAACGTAAAAGCGTTAAATCTGGCTTCAGGATATCACTGTAAATATAATTATTTAAAGCAAACTTTATTTATTATGAAACCAGCTTTCGCCCGCGGCTTCGCCCGCGTCGAGTTCGGTTATATCGCGTTTCCAAGAGAATTCAAAACATACAGAGTTACTTTCGCATTTATAATATTACTAGGGATGCAGTGGAGAATTTTCGTATTATTCGATTGGTTTGATATTTATTGGAAGACATTGAAAGTGTACATAAATAAATTGTTTGCGTTGGGCTCGTGTTTGCGAAGGACGAACGTTAGAAGCACATGTGTTCGAGACGTGGCGTGACGTGGCATACATGGGGCACCGATGTGACTTTCTAACAAATATTTTTAGAACTGGATTATGGAGACATTGCTAAGATTGATATTACTGATAGTGAAAATCAAGATTTAATAATAATATAACCTATATAAACAACTTTATAACATTTCATGAACAGTTATCATTTCTTTTTTCAAGTTATCGTTTCTACATATTTCCCTAAAACTTGTTAATATTTATGTAGCCATCAGCCGCGTCAAATCGGATGATCAGACGCGGGTAAGTGTGCGAGGTTTCATAAGATCACAAAAATTCAAAAATTTGTTTTTTTTTCCCGGCGCGTTTGTCTCTGATAGATGTACCTTCAATATTATACTCACATACAAAATTCAAATTGAAACGTTTCGCTTCGTATTGAAACACACAAAGACATGTGTATCTGAACATGTCTTGTCATTAACATACATCCAATCTAAAATCACGCAATAATTGTTTATGGAACTGGTGATTGCTTTCCAACGCATCAGTGTGTGTGTGTGTGTGTGTCGACAATATCTAGACGTCATTTGCACTTTCCAATTGCGAGGATGATGCATTGATTGGAAATCAATAATTTGACCTAGCTTATGAGGCACTTAATGGATGGCACGTTAGATCGCTCTAAATGGAAATCATCGCAAAATGCAAGCAAACGTATTGTGACGACATGTCTTTATTGGCTATGCATGTAAAATAGGAACAATTGTTTCTATATAGATTGGATTTCCTTGTTTCATCCCACATACTGTACTGACTTTCGTGACTTATAAAAGGTTATGTTATTTTTACACAGAAACAAAGATCCGTCAGTCGCTGGACTGTTTCCCAGAAAAAGGCGCGTCATATGAATCATCCTTTACGCATTACATTGGGCCAATACTGGATCTCAAATAAAGTCCATCGTAAATGGATTACTATTGAAATACCCTGTATCTTAAATCCTCATATCACGGAGAAGCTAACAAAAAATCGAAAAGTCTGTCGGCCCTAACTCTAACGCATATTTTATGAAGTGTCGCGGCCTCTGCGGGCTATATACAATAACCACGTAAAATATTCGCGAAAGCCACACAGAGACTAGCGGCTGATAGCTGATAAATTGAAGCCGGTACGTGACCGTCCGCCAGCCTTTCAGGAGATGGGATCATGCTGAGTCAGCGATGTCGCGAGTCGAACACCCACGCACGAACACCGCACTACATGATATTCGATACAGAATTGATGCCTAACCGTCAGTCGAAATGAAAATGAAATACTTGATATACGACTTGCTAAGGGACGCAGTATGGACATAAATCTTGAATATTTATGAAATTTATTATAGGACAGAATTACTTCGTTTCTTTTTTATGGTGACATTTGTGCAAGATGTCGTTTGACTATTATTAGGGCTGTCACTAAAATGGGAAGAAGATGAGTGACTTTGTCTTTTAGTTTATTACGGTGGAAAACTTATGTGCTTAATGCACACTTTAAATATGATGTTACACAAGCCTTATATAGTTTAACAGTATACGTACTCACCACATTAAACATTATGCGACAAGCCATTGCACTTTACATTCACAGACATTAACCTTCTCATAGTTTAACCAAACATGGAAGTATTTCTCCGCTGCAAAAAACAAATACAACATAAAGAAAAAACCTACCCTGTATTTTACCTTAAACCATAAAAGAAAAATTCTGGAAAACTCCATGGCACGATAGCTTGTCATCATAACCGCGCACTCAGATTGAACGTGAAGAGATTCACACCAATAGCATTGCGTTTTGTGGTCCTTTTGACGTGTGTTCGACTGCTGGTCAAGTTAAAGGTATTTTTGCGGATTTTTTTTTTTTCACGAAGTTTTCGGCCAATTATATTTTCGACCTGCTAGTTTTTTGGCAAATGCTTCAGGTTTTGTAGTTTACGTATTCTTTTGTTTACCTTTATTGTAGGCACATAACATAACCGAAGACTGTTATGTCTTAACACGCACATTAAGATTTTGAGTATTTTCTGTATCATATTCTATATATCTGTAACATATTCTAGTAAAAAAAAACTTGTAAAATAATGGTGCTTAACCGCTTGTTTAAAAAAAAAATATTCAATGCCCTCCGAGATAGATCATTCACCTTTACCTTTCAGCGTTTCATAAAAAATAAACTACTTATCATTTAAATAATAATTGAGTACCAGCTTAAATAATAATTAAATAACTTCTGAAACATTCAACTTTTCAATTAGTTGAGGCAGACATCTTTTCTACGAATGCAATCTGCTGAAACGTAGCGGTTGGAGTGAATAACGAAAATATAATTGGATCTAGTAAGTAAGGCGAGTGTATCAAACAAACTCAGGGGCGGGCACATAGTGGTATGATTTAGATAAGTCGCCCGCTCTGCACGTTTAGACGTTTTCCTTTTAGGACCTGCTGTTTTAAAAATATGTTGTTAGTACAACTTGAAAGTGACCTATTCGTGGAAATGATTAAATTGATGAAAAATAACGACCATCTGTTAGAACTTGGTCAAGAATTTTTATGTCTAAATTGAAGGAAAAGTATAACCTTGGGTACCTATAGTTTCAGTATCCCAAAGAGTTCCTTTGAGATTATAATACAAGGTGTTGATTTGCATTTGTGCCATAGCTCAGGAGGAGGACATAAAATACGTAAATAATCGATTGGAATTACAGTAGATGGGAAATAACTAATATGCACTGCTTTTTTTGTCATTGTAATGTCGTGGTATTTCCGAAGTAATCCAATTTTATGAATGAAATTTATGACTGATCGTTGCGTATGCTTTGTGTTTGCATTTGTGTGAGGGTGCAGCACGGTTTTAACGCCAGTAACATACGCGCCAAGTTTAAATAAGGCTAGATGACATTTACGGAATTCCGAAAAAAAAATTACGTACCAATTTTTTTATTGATTTGGGTCGAGAATCATTAGCATAATTACCTCCTTGAATATGGCACGGATGCAAATCAACAGCTTGTATAATATAATATTATTCTGAACAATTAATTTGATTCACTTTTATCTCAATGTGATGTTTTTTTAGCCTGAACCTCCCATCACAATGATCTGTTGATCGCTTGTAAAGAACAGGGTGGAACCACCGGGTCGTGTACGGAGCACATCGGTCGCAGCCGCTCAGTTTCTGGTCCAACTAGTCCTCACACGGTGCATTACCCTCGGCCACCGCATTCGAGAGCTATTTGCTGCCCGGGATCAGATTAATGTTGCCACTTTTCTACTTGTCGTAACCACCAAACTTTGGCTCAACCGCCTTTACCCACTCTATTGTATTCCAAAGGGAATTATTTCTGTTCAGTACGTAGGTGGCTCGTGGTTTGAGGAAATAATACGGCTGTACTCGTAAAATAATAACTTATTGCCGGTTCGTTACCTGTTATTTATTTTTAATAGCCCTTACAGGAAAATAGGTTTTTATTACTTTTGCTATGTACTTAAAAATACCTAGATGGTACTTTTTCATTTTCACGCTAGCGTACTTTATTCTGTAAATAGATTGTTTTGTAAATTTAATCAATAGGTACTTTTGTGCAGACAAACACACAATAAAGCTTATTATTAACCTTTTTAGACGGGCTCCTTTTTAATCAACATAATGAATTTTGTGAAGGCGAGTGAAAACATTACGATCGTGTCTTAAGATTTAATTCCAGATTTTATAATCGTATTTTGTAGGACAAGTGGAATGCGAGACCCTTAAATGTGCTTTATGAACAAAGGTCCGCTCAACAAAAATAGATAAGGTTTTACGATTGTAGTAAAGTATAAAAATCTGCCAATATTCTAAGGAACTTGCGTAGTAAAAATATACTTTCTAAGTCCATAGTAGCTATTTCATTTCTATTTAAAGCAAAGTAAGAATTAATAAAATCGTACACTGATATAAAAGATCTAAAAGCATTAAAAGTTAAGTACGTACCTACAAAAAACCTCCTTCGACGTTCCACACATACATACCAATATTTACAGTTACCTCCTCAGGTTAGCTATCTAATAAAAAGAGAATAAGACACCTCCAATAAACTCCCTCCTTATTACACAAAACATATTAAACGGAATCCACTTATAAGAGGAATTCAGGACTCCCTAATATTACATTCTCCCAGCGACAATAACCCCAAAACATTAAAATGAAAAGTTTTATCAAATAAAATACAATTCAGCCGTGCGTACCGCGTGGGGTAAAAATGCGGTAAAAGGTGGTAAAAGTAGATACATTCCCTTTTACTTCTTGCTTCCGTTCACGCGCAGAAATATTACGTGGAGGTGTAAACGAGCCCCGGCAAGGCCGTTATTGCCGTCGTTAAGTTAAAATTTTCTCTCTTGAATAGCAAAGCGAATGTGAGACATAAACACAGACATTTATGTTATTTGCAAACGAACATCGCGATGAATATTATGTAAAATAAAGGTGTGTCGGAAAATACGATATCCCTTGTAAAGAAATGAGCTGGATGTATTCGTTTGTTATTTGCTTTCGTTTTTGTTGTTAGTACTCTCTAATTAGAATGACTTCTTTCTTTAGATTTATTTTCTCAAAAATATATTGTTATTATTTGTAAAATGTAGGTAAATATTGTATAAGCTTTTCAGAAAAGTAATCATTTTCCAATTGATAATAGAGTTTCCATATAAAAATAATTACATTCACTTTACCGAGTTGGCCAGCAATTTATTTCCAACAGTACCAAGACCGGGATTTTTCCGTTCATTCCCTTTTATTTTTAAAGCCCAAATGTTTTGTGTCGTGGGTATAAAACACAGAAAAGTATCAACTCAATCGTGCAGAAAAAATAGTCGCTAAATTCTTTGTTCATCGTCCAATTCACTGAGTCAACTCGTATTACCGTTAAAGAATAATAAGTTGTTTCATTTGGTACATTCGGTTGGCTAACAAACGTCAGCTGAACAAAACAAGCTGGCAATAGAATAGATTTCCCTAAGGACTCCTATATTACGACTTTCCATAGAGGAAATGTACGTAAGTGTTCTGAAAAAGTGGGGGCGTTAGTTATTTGATGGTCGAATTATTTTCATGACAGAGTGACACTTCTGGTTCCAAGTTATTGTCCTTGTAACATTGTTGTAGGTGACAACTTAAACACTTATTTAGAAGCAGAGGATTTCGCTGCCAGTTTACGTAGCGAAATATAGCTTAGATGTGTTTGTGACGAAGTTATAGTTATGTAAAACACTGTTCAGTTATGGTAATATTTAGAGGTTACTGATAAACAAATAATTTTGGTTCATATCGTAGGTCAGCTTAAAAAAGATTACAGTTTTGAAAGTAAAAAACAATTTTAATTATGTTCTTAAGATATTTCTAACAATAGGTACTTAGACTTTAAATAAATAACTAATGCTAGACTGAGTATATTTTTAAAGAAATATTTTAATAATAGGTAACCTAATTAGATTCTAATTACTTTATTAAAACTTTGACTTTTCGTCCTTAAGTACCTATCATATAACATTGAAAGAACTTGAATGATCGTTAATTAACTTTATGGCACAGTACATTTTAGTACTTTGGTAATTAAAGGCTTAAAAAGCGGCCGTCTAGCTCCTATAACGTGACAAAGATAGGTACTTTATTATACTACATAAAACCTTTTGTGCTGAGTAGGTCCAATGTTATTAAAAAGTAGGTAAAGCTTAGGTAACTCCATCTTCGCGTTTTTGTAACAAATAAAAGAGCGTCTTCCATTTTGATTGACATGATTTAAACCAACAGCAAATCGAAATCCTATAGATATCGGGGGAGACCTTATAATTATGAGTGATAAATGTGATTATTATAATATTAAGAACATTTCGACGAATTCAGACGAAAATAAACACACTTGTTTCACAATTAAAATGGTTTATTAAACCATTTAATTTAACGTAATACATACCATATTTCTATAAAGTTATGTCCAGACCGAAGGGTTTAGGCAAGCCCGAGACTAAATTATAGCAACTAAATAGTCTAAACAACTTATATTATGTAAGGCCAAGTTTCGGTGCGGTATAACCGACATTTCCACTGATAAAACTATTTTAGTGGAGTACGTCAGGAATGCGGCCAGTATTGTTCCCTAACCCTAAAGGAAGGTCATATGTTTAATTATAATGAGCTGTGTATGTTGGTATAATTAATATTGCTCTAATCTGTTTAATAAACTTATTCATTTTTTTTGGGGATAAGAAATCATCAGATGACCCCTCTTTCTGTGAGTGCAGGAGTATCATACTTTTTCTGATCAATACCCACCATTGTTCCTGCTGAAGCCTTTGTTCACCAGTACTAATAATTTAATATACTTCTAGTTGGGAGTAGCATCTTACCACACCGTGGAATAAAAACCATAATGCCTCAAAGTTTAATAACTCATAATAATCTGTTACTGTATTTTGCAATTAGTTAGCAGGAAGTATTCAACCCATAATTTTGATACTGTTATTTATTTCTTTAAAAAAAAAACGTAAATCTTATTGAAGATATTGTTAAACACCTATGTTCATCTTTAACACTTGAACATACGCCAAAGGAAATTACCTTGTGATGAGAATTTTTAAATTTTGTACTTGCTTTAGTGACATTTTTAAAGCAAAGCAACAGCGTTCCACTCTTGGCTTTCACGTTAATGTAGAGCATATTGCTCCCGGGGGAATTGTGAAATGCATGCAAAGGTGATAACTTAGATGCTTGCATTGCATGTTTACTTGTTTAAGAATTCAGATTTGATTTGAAAAGATTGTGCATTCTCCCCAGATATTTGTGTTGATGTTTGTCATATCGTGTCTTTATTTGATGTTTTTTGCTGAGCTTTGTAAAAAGTCGTTGTATATAAAGCTCTTTTATAGTCATCATCTTCCTAGCGCCTTTTCCCAAATATGTTGGAGTCGAGTTCAATTCTAACCGGTTGCAGCTGAGTAGATATCGGTGTTTTGTAGTACCTTTTGTAACATTTTCATCATAATTTCGAACTTAAATACGTGCATAATTATTTAAGATGCATAATATTACTTTAAACATAACGATGCTGGCACAAACAAGCTTATTAAGACACGCGTCAACCCACAAATACGCCTTAATTATAAATAATAAGCACTAATTAGCAACAAGCCTTAGTTAATGAAAGTGGGCAAATCTGTCCCTGTAATGATTTAATTCGTTCCGATGGTATCAATTAGATAGTACTAGCGGAACATTGTGAACCATTGTCAACAAGCTTCACAATAACCCTCCAATTAATCAACGTTTCTAATTAGCTTTGTATAACAAGCTATTGTGTTGTGCCTACTATTTGCTTTTTTATTTACTGGGTTTGGAATGTTATTATCGATATGTATGTTTGTTATGAGTTTCTAGTAATATATCTAAGTACTAAATTATTTACCCAAACGGGTAAGTAGGTTTTATACTAATTAGGTCATCTACAGTAAGTACTTACTGGGTCACAAAAATAATTTCTTTCAACCTTCTAGCTAGTCTTCTTGGGTGTTTAGGTAGTCATATATGTAGGTATGAAGTGACTTTAATTAATTTTAGGCTCAACATATTATTTTTTTTTAATTAAATAACTTGAAGTTCTAAACTTGTTGACCCAATGGCACTACACTCTTACATAGTATTAGTGGCGCCCTCTAGAATACGTAACTTAAAGTAAGCACACTCATGTTAGGCTAAACTCAACTGGACAACAAAGATTCATGTGAAATATATGTACAACATGAGATTGAACATACATATATCAGGAGGTACTACCTACTTATTGACCAAAGACATGTCTGACAAACTTTATTGAGAAATCATTTGAAACTTTTAATTAATGAAGACCTTCTCTTAAATTGCATGCCGAATTTCGACCTTATTGCATTTGCGTAATCCTACAAAAACAATCTTGTAGAGGGTCATAAGTGTCATTGGTTGATAGTACCTACTTCATTATTTTTCTACCTCATCCAATTATATAAAATAAATAAGACAATAAGAAAACCCATTAATTTATCACAAACAATACATTGTAATGTCGACAACAGGTACAATTATTATAGTGCATTCCATTTCCTTTTTCTTTTTGATTCCGCGCGTCTGTTCCGCAGCGGATATTAACAGGGTAGAACAATGACTGCGACGATGAATAAGTCGATAGCGTACGTTTATTTTCCTGCTCTGTAAATAATATTTTATTATTAAAAATATTTATGAGATACTCTGTTTTAATATCTAGATTAAAATCTTTTTTGTTGTGTCGGTTTGATAGTGTATGACCATTTTATCTGTAATTGAAAATGTTTTTATCTTTTTGAAATTAAACGTTTAACAACTACAAGTTTGCATGTATTAAACCCAGTGTGTGATGTTGTTGATAAATGGCAATTGAAACAAATATGGTCACCTATCCACAGACTTACCCCGATAAGCTCTGTTGTATCGATACACAAATTAGCGTGCTACAATCTAACAAGCTAAAATAATCAGCAAAACAAATCACCCAGCAATATCAATCGAGCAACAGCCCAAATAACATCATAATCTATCCCCAAATCGTATTTAACTGTTAACAGTCGATAGTTCCTATTTCACGGCGAATAGACGGACGCAATCATTCGTCGACACCTTATCGGCAGCTAGTTAAGCGTTTCACTGATTGTCGGATTGAGTTATAAATCTCTGACGGCACGCGATCTATCCCTTGGAACGTGGTATAGCGAAGCTAGAAGTACCCACTCCATTGAATTGATGTAGGTAAGGTGGTTCTATCAAAATTGAAGTAATTTTTTTTTCAGTTAATATTTTACGCTCTTTGAATACTTGATTCCTGATGTAAAGTTTGTCAGGTTGTAAGACATGTTATCTATGGAACTACTTCTAAGAATATCATGCCAATAAAGGTAAAATTATTTTAAAATATTAAAACGCATCCGCGTCGTAAAAACGCTTGTTGAATGAATATAAATAGTTGAAATATATTGGTAGTCAAGTTGCTATAAAACTACAAGAGATTATTCATAAAAAACTTGAGGAGATTGAAGAAAAACATGTGTTTTTTCATATTTTATCTATAATTTCAGATTGATTTTGCGAAGAGGTTAAAAATTGAAAGCTTCCGATGATCGCGTGCCGGTTGTTAAGGAAATGGATTACCTCGTAATAAGTAATTCGTGGATAATATACCAATTCACTGGAGATTTTCTACCTACAATATATTAAGTAGCATATTTTCCGATACTTTGGCTTAATTTAAGATGTTATGACCCGGTAGAAAAGAAGCTTTGATATATTTTTTGTAGATTTATATTCTTAATAGAATCGCGTTGGAGCTTTTACAATCACGAAATATTCGGATGTTATATTTTTTATATTAAAAAAAACCACTTACCTAATAAAAAACAGAATACCTACTCTTGCCAACCACTGATATTATGACACGAAAAAAAATAAAAATGGTTTTAAATCTTTGAACCTTATGCTTCCTAAATCCTGTCAACAAATCGAACTCAAATTACCTGTACCTATATCTAGTTCGAAAGCTAGCGAGATTCTGGCTGCCGAATATTCTGGTCCTCGATATTCATGACTACATCTCCCAGACTCTTGTAATACATGATCCAGATACCATCGAATTGGTTTCACTGGACACCTCGACCGGTTATTTTCATATAAATATACCTGATATATTGGCTAGAATTCTTATAAATATATTTCAAACAAAGATTTACCTCCACCAATAGGACTCAAAGCTTAATCTTTATAAAAACTGAAACCGTTGCGTTTGTATGGAAATGCAAATGTAAGCTGTATATTTTCTTGGCGCAGAATCATTTGCATTAATTGCTTAGGATTAAGGTTAAAGGATTAAACAAAGAGAACTAAAAACATATGAAAGTCGCCGATACTGACTTAATTATTACGAAATGCTTTTATAAATAAAAGTATCTTATATTAGATTTGCCTTGGAACCTTCTTATATCATGTTGACATTATTCCACGGATTAATGTCAACTATAGAACGAAATCTTTAATTTTCGTAACACGCGTAAGGAATATTCAATTGAGGAGTCTTTTGGTGAAATATACAAAATATGGACCATATTTACCTCTTTCACCTTTGATTTTTTTTAATTCTAATCACGCAATTATTGATGAAAGATTACGCCCTGCTCGATTGCTTTAAAGCGCTTCCAGCATAGTACCGTCTTCGCTTCAGTCGAGTCAGTGCTTGTGCTAATAATCGAGCTTGTTGACGAATAGCTTTATGCAGCGGCTGGATGGTATATGTAAATCACGTAGCACTAATATGTTGACCTTCTGCGCAGCGGTTGGCTTACAGCGTCGGGATGCATTTAGAATGCTTGCAAATACAATATGAAACAAGAAATGATATCAGTATACAATGCTTCTATAGGTATACCTAATAAGTAAACGGCATTTGACTTTTCAATTAGTAATTGATTTAGAATGAAATAACGTAAAGCTTCTACTTATGTTAAAATAAATCTAAATTGAAGTTTGAAAATATTCTTTAGTAGTAAAAAGATATAGGAGGCTAATTATGTACGAGAATAAAAAGCCAACAACGCCAGAGGCGAAAGATAGCATTAATTTAGTAAATCAATGCTATTATACAAAATATAGCCAGACTAAGTACACTATAACATAAAAGTAGTTTTTCGATATGAATCTTCAGTAAAATGAAACGTGAATTGATTTTTGTAATAGCTAGGAGTTTTATGTTCTACGGCTGTTATCAGGGCCCTCCTCATCCCTTCACACCCACGGGCGTCGTAAAAGTCGAGATTATAACATTATTTTTATTAAATACCTAGAGGCCGGCCAGGGTTTCACTTGGAAATATGACTAGTACCTACCTACGTAATATTTTCTCTTTGCAGACATTCATACCTAGAACAATCAATTTCGTTCAATTGTTTGTTTGTTCCACTTATGTTATGGATATGGCACTGTCAAAGTACCAACGGAGGAACTCGTCATGTAAAGATGGTTCTAATCTACGGAGCGCACCATGAGTTGCTTAACCAATCCATGATCAATCGAACCGTGCGGGTAGACACTAAGCAACGTTCTCTGTGGTATAATACAGTTACAAACAAATAATCATTTTTAAAACGCACACCTCCAAATTAACAATATCTTCAAGCCGATGTTAATATACAAAACCAAGTGTGAAAACAAATTAACGGTAACAAAAACAAGAGTGCAGTAATGAGGTCCGCATCGGGGAAATACTGTCGGGAGTGTGCAGCATAACACATAGTTTTTAACAAATTCCGCACGGCGGTAAAGTTGTGTGGTCAGTTAATAATTTATATCGCACTCAGATTAAAATCCTCCGGGGGACCATTTTTTGTACGGCTACAGCTGCGAGCCTAGTATATGGATTTTCTGGACTGCAGAACAGTTATTTTCGTAATGATTCATGATTGCATTCTTTGTAACGTTGATTTTAAATATGCGGTTTGATTTTCGGGAAGGGAATTTTGTTGTTTAGTTTCTTCAAGTAAAATGTCTTGGTAGAAGTCTGTGTACCTACCGTATTTATTTCCTTTTGTTTTGATTTCCTTGACACCGTGTCAGTTCTAAATCCCATCACTTCATAATTTAGTCCGTTTTGTCAATCTGGGTGTTCGTTTATGACAACGTGACACTTTGATTCCTCATTGAAACAACTCCACGTATTTTAGTTACAACATCGTTATTTTCACTCAGCTACAAAATAAAGCCTATAGATTTAATTGGCGCACTACATTTTTTATTTGTTCACGTTTTTATATGGAACAATGGAGTTATATTTTATTTTTCAATAGGCTCAGTTTATTGATGTGTTCGATGCAGTTGCAATATTTCACGGACGTAATACATGCCCAGTGTTACAGTAACGCTTTGGTGTGGCTCTATTCCGCCAATGACTGCTATATGCGTCCGACTGTATGAACGGGGCACTGGGGAGCTTTCCATCTAGATTGGGAGCCCGATGGCTATGCGAATATCAATTGCTTTAAAAATGTATTGTTGAAGTCCGCCCCGGATTGCCGGCAAACTCCTACTTTTTTCACCGTTATTGACTTGCAACTCTAAAGTGTGGAGTTGTTGTGTTTCGAAGAGTATTGTTTTAGTTTGGAATGTTTGGGATCTAAGTTGAAATAAATTGGAAAGAAAGAATTTTAGTCATGTCTGGACGATTTGGTGGTTAGTGGTATTATTGACAGGCGTCAATTTAACGTGCTCTCAGACAAAAGAGTAGCTCGTTAACTAATTGAGATGGTCAACTCATTTACGAGTCCAAAGCGTTGCTTAAGTTTATTATCGATCTACCTACTACTGCTAGCTACTAAGTAAACGAAAGTCCAAAGAATAAATCTTCAAGAAATAAAACAAGAAAACTAACCTGAATTGGCAAGCCGTTATTTGGGGCCATATTGAATAAGCCACATACTTTACTTTTTGGCTAGGTCGATGCAAAAGACATAGCTTTTAAATACCTGCGGAGTTTGTTGACCCAGTTCACCTTTCAACCTCGCCGAACAAACAGATCGGTAGTCTATATCTAGCGAATTCTTAGAAACTTAGCTTATTTATACTACTGCAGCTTTAAGCTTATGATCCGCAACGTTTGACTAGTCAACTGGGAACTTTGAGGTAGTATTGTTAGATATGACTTTATTTCTAGACTGAAAAACCGTATCGAAAGAAAAAAATATATTTTTGTCTTCATTTTGATACTAGTCACACACATACACATCTCAGAAGTCACTAAGCTGGAAATGATAAGATTTATTCACGTACAGCTTTAAGCATGTTTGAGCAGTTTTGTGTCAAAATCCGTCCTCTTATTACAAATCATGGGACTTAACCACATATAGCTGGACTTCCCAAAGGATATTACCGCCGCAAATAGGTATTAAGCTTGAGCTGGCCATTGTATTGAAGACTCCATGTTCAAGTTGAGCAAGTATGCTATATCCCTAATCTACATTTCGCAGTAGACGAAGGCATTATAAATGTGGGCACACTCTCATCACTTGGCATTCAGGGCGCACTGTACTATGTTTATACTCCAAATATACTTTTTATTCCCATTTATGGCATCTACGTGGAAAGCAACACAACTTTGTGCCCGATTATGTAAGTTTAAAGTTACTGGCTGAATGTAAGGCACTCTATACTTTGTAAGTTGAAATAAACGTTTAAAAAAAGAAAAAAAAACATGCAATTGTTTCTTTATAACACAGGATTACATGAGCATGATGACAACGAAACAGCTGCATTTTTTATTGGTCAAAATTAGGTGCAATATTTTTTCGGTATTATCAGTAAACTTTGTGTACTATTACTAACTATTATCTATCAAAGTATTCCTTATTTTAAATGTCAAACCTTACACGCAAAGGGAAGGTGTAAAGCCTAATCATATAAAAGCACGAGCGTCTCAAATTATTAACATACATTTTGCATAAAGTGGTAGCCTACTATACGGCAGGCACCTGTATACACCACGGTCCTCGATAAGCTTAAAGCAACTAGCGAAAGGAATTTCCTTTAAGCCACAGAATTTCGGAGCGAAATTTTGCCATCGCCTTATACATACGATCGTGGTCAATCGCCTGCCATTGACGTGCGCCCACATTATACGATAAAGCCGAGTGCATACTTTACCTGTATTGTACCGCAACCTTATACATAATACTCAGTTCACCTGTAGAAAATAAGCCGTCACACAGTAACGGATGTCCTTAAGAGGTGAGGTCGCCTTTTTATGAAGGCGCAACCCTAATAACTTTACATATTCCTTTTTAGAGTTCAACTAAAATTCTTATAAAAGTAAGAGCATATTCAATGAATAGCGTGATTTGGCGCCGTGCCACAGGAATAGGAACGGCTAATACGTATCTGGAAGCGTTTTACCTCTTGTTTCCATTAATTTTACATATACATGCCAAGAACCTAACGTTATTTTCCTTCTGTTACTGGGAATAAGGAAATGTTCGACATATTTGGCGAAAGTATTCTCAGTTTGTCATAACTGGAGAGAACTGAGAGGTGGCGGAATGGCCACTTTGTACAATTACTTGACATAGTTAAACATGGTTTGCATTAAAATATCGTAGCGGTAAATACTTGAGTAAAAATGGAATACCAAGATGCAATGAACAGCGTTTGGCCACGTAATAACATACATTATTTGATTACATAAATGGGAATAAATTCGTAATAATTCAGCAGATAACGTTATTTGCGATGCGCGAAGTCACTCTAGGAGCGTCTTTATTATTTGTAAATCATATTTAAAAAAATAAATAAAAGTCAATGTACGTATTAAATTAACAAGGTACCGTTCATATTGAACCGATCGATTTTTAATCAAAGTAAAAACTGTTATAAAGCAAAAATACCCGTTAAAAATGAAACAGGCAATTTTTTTAATCAACACAATCAATCAAGGCTTCCATTAAAATGAATATAATGTGCAAAGCTATAGGTTTTTTAAATAAACATTCGAATACGCAAAACGTTACGGTCATATGAAATATTAATACCTTCGTGCCATGCGAACAGTTTATTTCGAGCATAAAATAATTAAAAACAACACCACGGTAGATAGCTGGTGACAAATGTACCTGTTTAGATATTGTGTATTGTACAAAAGTAATCAACTAATGTTTCTACCGCACTAATATTACCTAACTGTTATTTACATTAGAATCACAAAAGAGTTCAATTTCTATTATGTTTGTTAAAAGCTCGAACATTAATTTGAAAACTTGTTCCTATTGTGTTCGTACAATAGCTTTTTATAAATACCCTGTTTTTATATCTATAAAGGGCATTATTATTTCCATTTGAATGAACAGGGTACAGCAAAAACTAATAATTTAAAATTCCTTTTCTAATAAATAGATTCTGTGATTCACTAAACATGTTAGTTGTTGATGAAACTGTTTTCATTTCAGTCTAAACTTTTGACTTCAGTGCAGACAGCAGAGCGCGGAAATTTTTCGGGAGTCGAGTTCATCAAAAAGCTAACCAAATCTTAAAATAAAGCCGTGAGCGAAACCGTGAATGCTTCTATATACCACGCAATTCTGTAGTAAAAACACAATTGGAGGCTTTAACATTTTTTGTTGAACAAAAGCCAAGTAAATCACAGTGGGAACGCGTCAATTGTTTTACAATTGTTTGACAACGGTTCGGTAACCCATGCATTTAGATGGTTATGACTTGACAACGGCAAGTTTAAGGCCTGTAGCGCTCTAGATTCACAATTGAATTCCAATATTGGCAGTGGTACAGTACTGTAAAGGGGCTTATACGTTTTATTGATTTTCATTGGAACCGGCTGGAAGTAGGATACAATTTTGCTGCAAATATTACTTTATGCTATATCTCGTAATATTGTAAGGTAAGATTGTATGGAATTCAGTTTGACAAATCCATTTTAAAAGACGCCACTTAAAATAACAAAATCAATTTTATATTTTAAACAACTCGTAAGTAGATACACATTACATTACGTATCTCGACCTATTTATTTTTTAACCTAGAAATAACCATATACAATGCTACTTTATAAAACGTCATAACCATGCATTTTGGTGCAGCATCTTAGTTAATATTTCATACATGGCAAACTATGTTCGGCACAGGCAGTGCACACGCACGGCGCTCATATTCAGTGAGCTCTGGTCTTTACGCTCCGTGAATACTAAGGTTTATAGCGCAGGAACGCACACTTGAACTAGCGTTTATTTATTCGGACTTGCCGACCCGACGATTTTGGGAACTCAAAAATACACCATATACTATTGAAGAATGCTAACATTTTCCGTACCTAGATATTTTACCTACTATCCTTTTACCCAACTGTCGATGAAGGATTTGTTTTACGTTGTTTTATGAAACAATTTACATCACACATCACAGTGCCACATCTTATAAACAGTCATAAAAATATGCTTCAACTTTAAGAAGTTGACGTATCTTCATATCGTTATCCCAACTATATCGAACAACATTTTCAAAATAGAGCCACTTAACAAAACAGGGTACACAGCAAGCTCACGGTCAATAGGCTAATATAAAACTCGTTTCCGATACGTTTGTGATAAGGGTGTTCGTGTAAGCGGGTTTTCAATGGCGAGATGGCTTTCACTTATCCACGGCGACGACAGCGCCCCTGGCGTCAAACCCGGGAAACGTTGTGTGAGACAAAGGTGCCTCTTAGTCAAAAGTGTCATCGATGCTTTGATTAAGAGCAGATTTGAAAGGGTTAAGATTTAAAGCGTGATAAGGAAATTTTAAGGGAGCTGTGCTAAATATTTATGTTCGAACCCTCTATGAATTACGGTGCTATATGAGTGACGAACTGTTATGTTTATAATTTATATATCATAGGATAGATGACATACCCAAATTCTACTTATACCTAAACATCTGAAAAAAAAAACAGACTATAAAACACGTGTAATGTTTTATATATAAGTGAAGCCCTAATAAATAGCTTAAAACTGCGCGTAGTTTTAAACCTATTTAATCTTGCCTACTTTAATTAATTTCACTACTTCTTCAACTTTAACTAAAATATCTTGTACCAAGTCTGAAACGCATATTATATTTACATTATCATACATGTACGTGTAGCCTACTTGAAAACAAAGCTTGTTCCATTACTGGCACACTGGATTGAAACACACGGACTGCTCAAAGGAATATTCAAGTTTGTTACAAGCAAGTCAATTTGCAGAACAATCGCAGACAATTTCGCGATCGGACGTCATCAAAAAGTGGCCGAACAAGAGAAAACACCATGTACACTCAAGAACAGTGATTTGAGAAACAAATAAGGGTACCATGATAAGACTCTCAGTTTACATTCAAGTATTTTCATTGTTACGGAACAAAAGGGGCAGCGTTGTTTGAAACCTGTTTTGTGTAAAATGGCTAACACTCCACCGGAACTAAGAGAGCTTATTCAAGAACAAAGTGACGGGTACACTCAAGTGTCAAAGAATTTGCTAGTAATTGTAATAAGCCGAACATTGAACCCGTTTTACAAGAACAACCATCCCGCTGTATTGTCCTGCTGAACTAATTTCATCAAAGTTAATTATTGCGCTGAAATTACGAATGTTTTGTCTTCGGTTAATTTGGCTGGAGAATTCCGAGTACATTTGGCATCGTTGCGGCTCCGGCGGTCCTTCACAGTTAGTTGGAAAGGCCATGAAATACGATATGAGTGCTTTCTCAGATTCCAATTAGCCATTTATATACTATAATAGCCTATAATTAAAATCTAGGCCCCGCGCTAATGGGAACAACGGGAGAGTACAGATTATTGTTGTTGTGGAACTGGATAGGCATCGGATTGTTTCCGAGTCGTTAAATATGCTTCTTATTAAACTTAGTCCCAACTGCTTCGGGATAAATTTTGAGATTTGCCTTATTGGTTTTGTTAGTCGATTTCAATATGGTAGTTAATTACATTTGTATACTAGTACTATTTTTAGGCACTCTACGCAATGAATTTTGATATTTTGATGTACGTACAAGTCTTCTTACTCTTCGAATAAAATACTCATTTTTATCGTCAAAGTGTTATGTAACATTTATAAGTAGGTATCGAATATGGACTTTATCTAACGTTATACCAATACAGTGGCACAGTACAGTGTACAGTGTTTGATCTTGTGGTGCTTGTACACGTTAATGAAAACATCTTTCAACATCTTTTAACCACCAAATATGTTAAAGTCAACCGCACTTAAATCATATAAGAAGTATTATTTTTAGACATCTGCGACCTTTTATCTGAGCTGCTATTGTTTTGCTTTCATAGTAACTCGGTTTACGGAATATAAGGGTATACAATATAAACTTGTTTTTCATACGTAGTTTCATAAGACCCAGATTATATTACGAAAGCCCCGTGTAGTTTTTATATCTGGCACGTGGAACATCTTATGGGCTTACTAGATTACTTGAAAATGTTCTTTATAATACTTAGTATATTTCTGAGCAATGAATTTGAGTCGGTTTAAAAATATTTTTTATTACCAAAGTAATAAAATTGAAAGTTGTTAGTTATACTAATATGGTAGTTATAAAAAACCGCATATGTAGCTTTTTACTTCACTGATCCTGTAAATAATCAGCAATATTACTTCATTTTGTGTTCCTTACAAATGCAGATCACTAAGAAAATGTATAATTAATAAGTGGTGCAAGTCGACATAGCTATTACTAAGGCATCAAAATATGTTTTGCCTGTCCTGAATTTACAGCCCTTACGTGTAAAGGTATTGTTGTGTTCTACAATAAGAGCCTCTACGAAGGCAAAGGGTTTCAAGTGCGAACATATTGCGTCCCACAGCCAACTCATAAGCTTTACCATATCAACTTACTTTAGATTTAATACAAATTGTGAAACCAGATGCAATAACGCGAACAAGTTCTCACGTACAAGTTATTTCAAGAATAGAATGTATGTTTCAACGAAATAAAGTACCGTGAGTACCGTACCTCCTTCTTCAGGATAAATTATGAGCAGATTAATATCGTAAGCTCGGGTATTAAAGTAACGTCGTTGTACATTTAAAGACGTTCTGAAATCTGGTTAAAATTAGATTTAATGATAATATCAGATGGCGAACGGTTTAGTCGCGGCTTGTTCATAAATGTGATTTATTTTGTTGGAACCATTCGGATAATATCTAACTGAACATCACGATTGTTTTCTCAGGTAAGACAAGGTTGAATTTACCTCTAGCATAGCTTTTTTTTCAGCTTCATACCAAGAGTTGCATTTTAGGTTACGGTTTTAAGAAACAATATATGAAGTTAGACACAGAAAGTCTCGCAATAAGTCATACATGATATAGCCCCGGTAACTGAATTGCCCATGTAAAACACTGGTACACAACTGCATTTACCTAGTTAAACTCAAAGAGGACCCCAATGTATGTAGTTGGGAAAGTAGATTATCAAATTATAAATAAATTACCTTCACATAAGTTTTAAAGCACTAACTTCATATAAGTTTTGAAGTATCAACTTGCAAAGCAGTTTATTCTTTTGACAGCATACTTAACACATGTTCATGCCTCAATTTAAATATCATGTCTAAAATTTATGTAGATTCAAAAAGATACGTGTAAATATTTCTATAATACAAGTCGATTGTCAATTACTCAGGCCTTATAAAAATTCAATTCTTGAAAAATATTCTTATATATGAAAAAGCTTTTCATTGGTTCTTTCAAAAATGGCTATGGATTTGAGAGTTAGATATTTGCATAGAATATTTTGAGTGTGATTACAAATATACTTTTGCGTAGTTCAAATGTAAGCAATCATGGATTATGAAAAGTGTACATCTTATGGCCCAATACTGACTTCATTTGTTCCAACCAAATAGTTCCAAAACATAATAACCTTATTTCTCAAAAATAATATTATTTTACAAAGCGTAATAAACAGTATGTAGGCCGTTTATCACAAACAAGATTTACCTACTAAAAGGCCTACCATAAATATAGGGCGCCTTTGTTCCACTTTTGATTTCAAAGGAAACATCAAAAGGGATTCAGCCTAGATTCAAAATAATGTTAGAGATTTCGTAGTTACAGCATTTCGCTTAGGGATATCTCGCCTACTATGCTAGGTCCCGAATAACCGTCCAACCTGAAAATTTCTCCAAATATTAGACATATTTAACTCTTAGCCGACAGCTTTTTCCATTATATACCTACTTAGGTATGTTACCTAAACCTTTATTTTGTTTTGAAGGATAAGGTCAACTCTTTACAAAGAGATTTTTATTAAAGGGTACTTATTTCAATTAACTACATTCCTTTTTCTCCCTTTACAACAATTTTAAGTTGGATTTTATATATTTTAAGTTTACTTTCTCGGAGTCCTAAAGTAGACCTTTCAAAGGCACTATGGTAAAAATTACTGTAAACTTAAATCTCAGACAAAACTGTTTGTTTATACTCGAAAGGCTTCGAAACTACTGTACTGATTAGAAAAATAACACTTTTGGGAAGCTACACCCAGATGACAAAGGCAAAATTTTACCTGGATTCGGAAAGAAATTTCCCCAAAACGTTGTTGAAACCGCAAGAAACAAATACATGGTTCACGAAGATTTATTAGTGATGTATAGATTTGTGATCAAATCATGTAAGCACCTTTTTTCACCTTTAAAATTTCCAATTCTTCTCCCACACAAGGGAACCCAAAGGCTTTGCACTGGGTAGCTTAAGTAAAAACATTTATTCCAATTTTGATCCACTTACAAAAATACAGGCCCATAGTTTATCCCTTGTAAATATGTAAATACATTTTACCTTTACTTAAAAAACCAACACGGGGCCGTATTTTACATTTAAGTATCTTAACTTGCTAACCATTTTGTTTGGTTGGGTTTTCAGATATATTTTTTGTACGAGTTATTTTCATGTCGGTATGATTTAGGAGTGGCGAATACACCTTGAACTGAAAACTAACATATCTAATGTTATTTTCACTTACATTTTTACAATTTATAGTCCTCAAAACCCCACATTTTTGTATCACACTAGTAATCATGAAGGTGAAAGTTTGTCAGTTAGTAGGTACCTATGTTTCTTACTTCGTCTCACGCCAACGACCAATTTTGAGTTTTGTTTTCAGAAGATTCTTCAGGATTGAGGGAAATCTTAGGTGGACGCTTTAGATAATAAAAAAATGACAATAAATTCAGTTAACATGAAAAAAGTACTCGTTGCAGTGGGCGGGTTGAGTAGGCGGGAGATTCCGCAACGTCCCAGCATGACTAATTTACAGGGCCGGTTCAACTTTACTGAGAATAGCCCAAGTATTTGTATAGTAACTGTTAATGACCCACTTTCATTTTATGAACTATTAACTAACCTGCCAGGGTGAGCGTTTATTTTTGAACCCACTCATTTTACAAAATAAGTGGTTTATTTTCAAGTTTCAAATATACAAGGTATTTTCATTTTTAATTTCTTTGATCGCTAAATTGCTTCTCATTAAAAGATGCCAAAAATGATAGTTGATTCAATCGTGATTTCAGAATTTACGAGTAGGTACTTTCAGAGTCTTAAATCCATTGCGCGGAGAAGCCGCATGTTCCGTACTAGTCAACAGGTTACAAACTATATTTGTCTTAAAAACAATGTAGTACTGGTATTTTCCCATAGCAAAGAAAACTTTAATTGCAATACAAGTATTCTAGAAATCAAATCAGACTCTAGTGCTATTAAAAATAATAAAAAATCATATTAAAGCATTACATACGACCATTCCAAGGGAATGGTTCCACTTAAAGTCGCACACAGACATCGTATATTACGTTTCAAGATCGCGGCACTACTTAAATAGTGCTAAGCTGCTTACATATCGCTTTTCACATTGTGCGAGGCGTTAAGAACACCCAGAGAAAGATTATTGCTAGAATACTCAAACGAAACGACGTTTCAAGCGTTACTGCTGCTGTCGCTTTAAAATATATTATGGCTGTCTTGTGCTTCAGAAACTCTTCCTGTACCTATGTCATTAAAATATTCTTACTACTTACCTTCTTCATGTTTGATTCCAATAATATTGCGCGAGATAGTTTGGGAGCATTGAAGTATTTGTTTTTGTGTGCACACTACTGACGACAAAATACAATTTGCCTTAAAACACATAAAAATGATATAATTTCGTTATACCATTCAAAAATATGGCCTTCAATAATATTGTAAGTTATGGTTTTAGTTCTTATTGTTGTCAGTTCTTGTATGTAGTCATGTAGCAAAACATTGAAAACCAACTTCACCCCTTTACTTTACCTGTATAAAACATAGTGGCCAACCAGCTGCTTGAGTATTTTAGACTTAGTAAGCCTTTAGTCCGGTCTGCCTCAGTGTTTCAAACACTGGCACAAAGTGGCATCATTCTCCTCTGATAGTAATATTCTCTTCAAGGCATAAGACACTGCCACACTACACCCACCTGTCTTTATAATGGTAGTGCTTTGACTAGCCACTACAACATAACTTTGTACAAGCTTCTACCCGCTGCCTTTCAAGATGAGAAAAATCAATTTCTTAGCATGCACCAAAATATGAAAGAAAGACTCTACTCCATTTAAATGCATCCTTTTAATCCTGAAGCTGTAAAACATTTCCAACGAACAACTGCTTTTTTTCTGAGATTTATTAAACATTCATGACATGTTACAATATCGGTACATTATTGAATATTCACAAAATATTTTCGCCATTCTTTTTATTCAAAACTTTCTCGTATCGAGGCCGACACATGTTATTATCTTGAAAATTGTCCATATATAAAAGTCGTCCTTCGTTTGCATATTAATACGATGAAATAAAATTGAGTCTGCATGCTGTGGCTTCTGTTTTTTGCTAGAGGCGATACTCGAGCAAGAGATTTTCAAACATTTTTCCAATATTCCTTAACAAAGACTTGTTTTCTATCATAATGAAGCCGAACATAATTTTATTGTATACTCTAATGTTAACTATATTCACAGAGCTACACAATACCTGTTGTAGTTTTAATGAGCTATTAATTAATTATAACAATCACACGTCCCGAACCGTTAACAAGAGTAATTATAACTTAATACGGCAATTGATTTAAGTGTGCATCACTATAGGAAACTTACGTACTTACTTGTTGTTTACGTCCGTGACTGATTTCCTCGCATAAACTTTGAGTGTAATACCTAAGGAAGTTATTCGGCTCGGAACGTTTGACACTGAAATATGATGGCAATTTTCAAGCTGCCGAATATACCTACCGGGCTGGCAGGCGAAACTCAGTCAATCCTACTGTTTGTCGATCAACACGCCTCGTATCCGGTGAAATTGAAAATGTTATTTGATTCCGAGGTTAGAATTTATTGTAGTTAACTTTTGATTTCCATGACAGACGATACTCGGATCGAGAGTGATTTATTTTTGGCAGTCAAGTTATTAAATCATGAAATTGTAATAATTTTCTGATGTTCGTGGAATGAATTATGTACTATTTTCTATTTTTACTTTGGAGGAAAACAATAATGTCTACTAAGACTACCTCGTTTATATATTGGGTTACCATAATAACTTGATGTAACATTAAACTCTATCTAACAAACTATTACTACCTATTATTTTGTTAAAGGCAAGTTAACCGTAGCTAACCTTTATCAGCCAACACGTTTTGGACTCAAAGCTAGTACTCATAATTTAGTCTAATTATAAACAGTTGCTCCCGAATACATTGCAAAACAGAATGACAAACGTCAAATAATATCACAGCTGATTGCCTAACCAAACAGTGTACAATTAATTATACAGTCCAATTCACAATACATACGATAGCTGTGTACCAATTGCATAAAATAATACCGAAGTCAAATGGATAGATACTCATAAGCAGGCTGTATAGAACGAGTATTTTACTGTGTTCCAGAATCAATTCTGCAAAATGATAATTTTATTCATAGAGTTCCCGCTAGAATCGTATCGCTTACTTTGTCCGTGATTCGGTTCAGAAATATTTTATAAAACAAACGTTCGCATACGCGTTGCTAATGTGCTAGTTTCCCGGTCGAGTGTTCTCGAAAGGGTAATGAAGGCAATTATCAAGTTTTTGTCCGCGTTGGAGTTATGTAATTAATGACTGGGAGCCGGTCCTGATGAGAGGATATACCATGTACTTATTATATACAAAATTATGTAACCGAAACTTTGGTTTCAATTAATTCTGCACAAATGTCAATATCAAAAAGCACAATGTAACTAATAGCCAGTTTATTGTTTTAACGTTTATGTTTACTTTAGTTTAGATTTCAGGTAGAATTATGTTTAACTAATAATCCTCTTTGAAAACCCGTAAAATCAATCTAACTCAGCGATTTGTTAATTAACTATCAAGCTGGTGGCGAGTTTAGGCAGTGTTTAGTTTATTTTACTACGTCACTGTAAGCATTATTTGAGCAATAAGAACAATATCTGCGGGTTTTTAAGTTAAAATAATAAGGTAGGCACAACGTCAAGCCTACCCAGATTTTTCATGACCGCAACTCAGAAAGCAAAATGTTCTTAAGAAACGTGCTAAGATTTGGAAGACACAGAATCCCATTTGGGTGGGCCTTGTAAACAAGAACTGGCATCAGTCAGGCTGACCTCATAGGGAATATAAACTAGGTACGTACGTATATGGCATAAAACAGGCAACATAAGTAAAGAATGTTCTCGCGGCACGACCATGAGTAATGACGGACATCGCTCTCCCGGTTCCTTATGAACTGCAGTAAATTTGTGTCGAACAAAATTTCACTCGTTCTTCTCAAGCTAATAGAAATTTAGGGAGACGTTCCAATATTACTTGTAAGTAGACTAATATTTCAAAATGTTGCAACATCATTTTGAACGCACGTTTTAAATGCCGTATCTTAATTTTATTTGAAGACAGTTTAAGAATGAGCAATGAGTTTAAGTGCTCATCTTCTTGAGTTGTTTTCTCAATTGATTTTTTTAATCACTTAATTTAATTAAAGCTTGTATTGCTTTCTAATATGCTCAACATTAGTGGTTAATTCAAGTATGTCGATTGCTGAAGAGCACCGTCAGCAACTAATCTTATCACCAACGAGGTTTCACGACATTCAATCAAATTTTATCGGACACCATTCTGAACTCCGAACTCTTTGCTACAGTTACTTGATAAGGGGGTAAATTGGGGATCGTTGTGTGTTCTATGACTTCTCATTTTAAACCTTGTAAAAAGAGAGGGTACATAAAATGAGCGTTTTCACAGTAGTCAATAATTTTGAATTCTATTCTACCACAATATTGTGACTTTTTAGGTTAAAACATTAAAACTGCCATTTTGAAGAAGAATAAACCGGCCAAGTGCGAGTCGGACTCGCGCACCGAGGGTTCCGTACAAATCCTGTATAGATAAAAAGTGAGTCTCGCGCCAACCGTTCAGTTTAGAACAATCATAGTTATGATTATTTTGTGAGACCAAAATAGTAAATATTTTTATTTTATAATATAACTAAAATAGTAGGCCAGTACCTTGTAAAAGTTATTTTATTAAAGTTATTTATATACAACATTTTGTAGTCATCATTCAGAAATCTGATTGAAAATAGCTACTAATTAAGGTCATTGGGCATATCTGACCCATTTTGTAAAAACTGGCGGACATGAATCAAAGTAGTTTTAAATCGTGGAGAATGGTATGACGTTTCTTTGAATATAAATATTTTATCAAACTTCCATGGAGACGAATGTCCAGGATCGTTTGAAAAATATAAAAGACAAGCAGTTTCAGAGGATTGTACAGGTTGCAATGCTAGTTTTTATTGTTAAAGACTTTTCATAAAGAAGGAGGATGTCAATTCGGATGACCAGGATCTGATGAGGATCTGGAAACCCTGAGAAATCGAGGGCAACTCTTGAATATTGTAGGCACGCATCGAGTCAAAACCAGACATGTGATTGTATTTTTGAGGGTAAACAGTGAAGGTTTTTAGCTGATTTGATAATGGAGACTACAGAGAGTCGAGGGAACTCCTGAACGGTATGTTGCAACTACCACGTGTTTGGGCTTATTTTATTCGTATTGGCGAAGACTTTCCACATAGATAAGTTTGACTGCCATTGTGGGATCGATAGCAAAGATCACATATAGTTATGGGAACTCCTTTACAATTTATAACGTTACCTTGTGTTGGAGCTTATTTTATTTTAGGTGGTGAGAATTCAGTTCTAATGGGATCTTTTATTTTTGAGGGATTAATCACCTAACGAGCCCCAGTTTCAGGTTTTTTTCGAAACTGCCTGACGACTTGTAACTGTCGAATTGTAACAACGACTGCTAGAGTGTAGGATTCGGGGCTGCTGGCTTTACGTTTCTAGAGCCTTGACAAAAGTGGAATTCTGTCCTTTTCTTTGTTTTATAAAGTCGGCTTTATTTTATTTTGTTGCATTTTACAAACAAATCCAACTTCAAACATATAAAAAAGCAACAAGAAAACAAAAGCAAGAAAGAAATTAAAAAGATGATAGGTGCATCGGTCTAGAAGTCGGTGTCTAGAGAATGCATCTATATTTATTTAACCACCGATATCTAGACCGATGCATATAAACAGTTTTCTTGTTGTTTTTAGAAGTTGTTTTTTTTTTTTGTAAAAAGTTTTTATTTTTAACTTTTGTGAAAAGTTCTCGTTAATACGAATAATATAAGCCCAAACACGACGTTACTAAAACATACCGTTGAGAAGTTCTCTCGACTTTCTCACGTCTCCATCATCAGGTAAGCTCTAAACCTTCACTGTTTGATAGTATCACCAGACATACATCTGAGAATCAAGTTTTAATCCTATGCATGCCTACAATTTCTGATAGTTGCCCTCGATTTCTCAGGATTTCCATCATCAGATCCTGACCTGATGACAATGGAAATAAACGGCGAGTATACTCTTTTACTACAAAGAAATGTTTTCTCAAATCCGTCAAACTTGGTCGTTTAAATTCCCCATTGAAATGAGGAAAATATTTGATTTGATTTGATAATATTTTAATATTTTATGTAACTTCAAATTTATCATTTTCGCAATTTTTCCTTTATCTGTACTATATAACGGTGCTTCTTGCCGAATTTCAAGATTCTGAGTTCACGGGAAGTACCTTGTAGGTTTTGATTCCCTAGCGTGTGACGGAAATTCGTCTAAGGTGTCGGTATAACTACTGTATCTTTTGATCGCGTTAACTTAGAAGTTTGATTTTTTCACTGCTTAAAGGGACAATAGACCTACAGTCTTACTTATAAACGTGAATTAAATAATAAGTTATACTTAAGGGGTGTTTAAGAAAAAATCTTGCAAATAAACGTGGCTTAACTAAATCATTTTCTTAGCAATGTCTTAAATGAGCTGTCAAATTAAATAGCCTCACACCCTTGTTTAACCCGCTAATTAGCAAAATGGCTGGATTCGTACCAGCTGATTTTTCATTTCCGGTTTATTGACAGCTCAACTTTTTAATTTTATATTTTACGGATGCCATTGTTGCCATTACACAACGTTTTGATGACAAATATTTTTTTAAGCTACCAACATTCCGGTAGTGTTGAGAAATTAGTATGTTTTTATGTCATTATCTGATCATTACTTAAGACATGCTTAAGCAACGTTTATAGGTCAAAATAATTTAATCACTACTTAATACGTTAATACGTAAATTTCTTGATACGTCCACGCGTTCTTGAGATAAAGGGTCTTGACAGACAGACAGACAGACAGACAGACGGACAACAAAGTGATCCTATAAGGGTTCCGTTTTTTCCTTTTGAGGTACGGAACCCTAAAAAGCAAACTTATTTTCACTTTAATCATCCAGCGTCTTCAACTTTACCTAAATCTACTTTAAAAGAAACAACTACGGAGGAAACCTCACGTAGGTACCTACAATTCGCACACTGACCAATTAACCAATTCCGCCAAAAAAAGATGCCTGTAACAAGTGTCAAAGTTTAAAAGTGCCAGCGGCATTGCTTTGTGCAGTGTTCGCGAGAGTATTTTTTTATATTTTTTAACTTGTCAAATAGACTCATATGGCCGTAGCGGAAAATAATCCGTAGGTTTTTTTAGTCCCTGTTTTTTTGAGGTGAGTTCGCATTTTCCGCTTGATTGGTTAAGGTGTTGATGTGGTATGAAATATGATTGTAATGTTCGTCACGTTACAGCACCTATTTTCAAACTTTTCGAACATCGTTGTTGTCCTGAAAACTTAAATAATTTACAATGATCTCCATATATTTATAGACGATTGATGGCAAATTTTTAACAATCCATTAAAAATGTATGTAGCATCTTCGGATAAATAACCCCTATCTGTATGTACATGGATTTAGTAAGTTTTTTTTTCTGGAATTATGTTAATTTTACATTTCTAGTAATCAAATCAACAGATTGATAGGTTTTTGAAATCCACAATTAGATATTACTAGAAAATAGCTTTTAATTACCCACTATAATCCTTACTAATATTATAAATCGGAAAGTGAGTTTGTTTGTTTGTTTGTTTGTTTGTTCCGCTTTCACGCCGTAACTACTGAACCGATTGCTTTGAAATTTTGCAGACGTAAAGTTAGAAGTCCGGATTAAATAATAGGGTACTTTTTATCCCGAAAAAAATAGATATTCCCGAGGGAAAACAAAAATATTGTTTGCTTGATGGATGGATTGTAGATGGCGCTGTGTGTCGTTTAAAAAATGATACGATAATGAATCCTCGAAAATGAGGAATTCCCAAGGGATGACGTACAATTTATTTTATCGTCTTAACTGTTTTTTTTACATCTACTTATCCTGAAATAACTATAATTCAACGAATTACTAATTGGTATATGTATTAGTTAAGTTATTTAGTTCTTGAGGTATGCGATAGATGGCGCTGGGTGTTTTTAAAACGTGGTAACGATGTGTTTTTAAAATACGTAAGAAGTGGAATGATAGCTTTTTAAAACGTGGTGACGTTGTTTTTTTTAAGATACGTAAGAAGTGCAATGATATCTCGCGCTTTAACCTGTAGCTCATTGTTCAATCGCGAGCTTCCCGATAGCTCGATAGATGGCGTTGTGCTTTTCTGTATCGCGGTGTTAAGGTTCGCCGCGAATTAGTCTTGTTAAGGTGTTTTGAAATCAGTGGGGCCCAGTAGGGCCAGGGCCAGCCGGGGCTGCGGGTTGTTCGAAAGAGTTACCGCGGCCCTGGTATATAAAAGGCCTAGGACGGAACACGACAATTTTAGTCAGTAAGAGTCTGACACTCCCTCACCGCTGCTAACCCACAGCGGGAGGGGTCTTTTGATGATTTTCTTATAGTTGTGATTTATACCGCAATATAACCGAATTCCACGCGGGCGAATCCGCGGGCGGAAAGCTAGTAATTCATAATTATCAAAATTGCAATAATTAGTCACAAATTTTGTTTGATTTAGATTCAAATCCTATTATAAAATTACAGGTAATTTTATGTCCAATGTAATGAAAATCAAACCTGGCTAAGCTTGCCAATTATAGCTTAATCAGTCCCAAAGGGAATGCAATGCCAGTGAATTTGTTGTGCCATTTGATAATTATAGGTAACTGGAGCGTGATTGAGTACCGGCTACTAATTTAGCTTGGATATCTGCCTATAGATACGTCTTTATCAGCGTGAAGCGCTCGACCACTGTGAAATGACAAGACACAAGCTCTATAGAGTGAAGAGGCATTAGGGGCCTATTCAGTGTGTATTACCCTCTATCGGTTTCCACCGCTCTCATAGTAATGCCTACAGTTGGTTTGTTCTCCATTGTGTGCGGTGGTTAGCTCTCAAATAAGTGTTATTATGTTATCTCGCCATTGTCCTCGGCGTTAGATAAGGCTTCTGAAATCGGGACTCCTTAAATTATGTATTTTACCCAAGGTCCTTTCAACAAGGCCGGCTTTCTTAGAACTAAATATCTCTTTAGTAAGATAATCTTCAACAAATAAGCTTGTCATAAGCTTGTCAAAAGCATTTCAAAGGCCGACAAAACTTTTGATGGAAAATAATAACGTTATCCCACAAATTGTGTGTTCTCAAAATAGAACTCATATCATCTTTAATGTTAAATGTACATGTATGGAAGTAGGAGACGAAATTGAATAGTTCCGGCCAGTCGGAGAGAAAGAGAAACCGTTGGCCGCAGCCTCCCCAGAGGGCGAACATTTTGACCGTAATCAGGCTAATGGACAAACCCTGTGTCCGATCCGCACAAGAGGTTCTATTCAACTGACACTTTAACAACCTTATTTTGTTTATACACACTTACTTAGTACTTTAGTACGGGTGAATGATACTCAACATCGTTAATAAACCAAGTTATTGGTTGCGAGTGGTTTCATTGTGATCAACGTATTTGATCGTTGGTGCTATACTTTGTTCTTTTGGAGTATGTCCTTAATACAAAGAATCCTTTGTCCTGTATTAATCTGAGAAGTAATTAATGAAATTATTAGATTGTACTACGCACTGAGATCTTAAGTGTTATATACGAAATTAATCAGTAAATAGAGCTGGCTGAAAACAATAAATTCACAACTCACCTGTTCTCTTTCTAAAACTTAAAAAAATACAATTTAAAATACGATTTTGTATTCAAAAGTAGATTGTGAAAACTAGTTTCCCTATGTTTCACAACCCCATCCGCGATTATGTTCCCGTTACCGCTATACGTATAAATCAGAGCATCTCTTTAAAACGAGAGGTATACTCGTAGTCATATTTGAATAAATTTTCTGTTGCCTTTGTGGATACACGATTTTGTTCAAAGTTCCACTTTTATAAGTAGATATGCTTTATTTAATTTCAAAGTATTTTGTACGAAATATTCAAGGCTTACGTAGCTAAGTTGAGAGCCATTGTTTAGAAAGAATTTTACAATAAAACAATATGAAACCATTAATGATAAATGAAACGCACTCATTGCTATTGACTTTGAAATAAAAGATCTAAATAAAAATGTTTAATAAACTAGCTTTTTTCAAAGCGAAAGTTCTATTTGTCCTTTTACTTTTTAAATAATAATTTCGAGCGTCAAAGTCGAAGTCCCGGGAGGATTTTACTGAAAAACATTACAGCTAACATCGCCGCTAATATTTAATAGTTTTTATTTTCAAATGTACCAAAACACCGAGTCACCAACTAGCTTATATACCAATTTTATTGCAGTGGTAGTATTTTGGGTAGCAAAATATACTCTTATTTCATAACCAGGCACCAATTATTTGCTTTACTTTATCCGAACCGAGAACGTGACCAAGTTTTGTCATCCCTCTTTGCAAACCTATAGACTATAGACAAACAACCTATACACGAATTCAAAAAAAGAAGAGTTCATTCCTTTTTTGAATAACAATGAATTAATTCTCCTTTTTTTTGAATTCCATTGATATTCTTATATCTGACCCAGATTAACGGTTTGTAAGTGTACTATAGGCAAGTTTTGTGGCTGTTAGTGTATTTTGACCTACAAAGCAGGTGCGGTGCAGTTGGTCAGGCAGTTTTATCGCGCGGCACGTTTTTATTTGCCTGACTTTGTCGGCCGCTTGTCACTTGCCTGTCGTTTTTATGAGTGAGGATTTTTAGGTCTGAATGTATGTACAATTTATTCGTTAACTTCAGTTCAAATAGTTCTAATTCGTGAAAATATTTTACTTTACTATATATATAAACATATTTTGTTGTTGTAGAAGATTATTAAAGATCTTCTGTTAACTTTTTCAAATACATACTTAGGTGATAATGTTTCTTCTTTTATATGAACTGCCACTTATCAATTAAGTTCACTTTTATTTTATTTTTATTCAGATTCAGTTTATAAGCAAACTGCAAGTAACATATGATGGAGAATCTATTTACTTAGTTATGTAAATGCATGTAAATTGTTGAATTTGTCACCGCTTTAGAATTTGTTCATTTGCCTGTGCTGTTACCTAATTAGTGCGTTACTTCCTAGAAATGATATTCAGTGGTAACTACTGAATAATGGGATGTAACATGGTTATACATTACACTTACTTTCCACGAATTTGATGTGCATATATCGATTGCCCTTGTTACCAGGCACAGCTGACTGCAATAAGCTTTCAGGAAGAAATATATGTGGGGTAAGATATGCGGGTATTAACTAAACAAACTCATATCATCTTCTAGTGGTTTTGAATGGGAAATTGGGAATACTGAATTATTTTTTTAAAATCTCTCGTCTAGTTCTCGAGATTAGCAACAAACTCTTTAACTTTATATTATTAGTACCTGAAGAAAATTAAATGTAAGTCAATCAAGAGGAATCCAGGAAACTCATTGTTCATTATAATCCTTGTTTATGCAATCACGCATTTCCAACATTCGAGCTAACTCCATCAAGTCAATAGGAATATTTCGCGGAATCGAGATCAATTCAACCGAGCTAAGTCTAACAGTACATTGAACCTATGATCGAGATTTTAATCTAGGTATTATTGGTGTTGTTACAAAAAATCTTGACGTTTGTGTTGAAGGTTTAAGGCATTTAACTATACCTTACGTTAAACAAACCAAAGCTAGCCGTATACTTTCCACTCATTGGTCAAATCGGCAATTTGACAACAGAAAATGGTTTGGTTGTCGTTGTAGTTAGGTAAATGGTGCAGTCTACCGTAAGAAAAATTTGTAAAGGTAATTTATTATTTATTTTTTAAACACCTGTAAAACGTCGTGTGAAATGTTTTTAATAAAACAATATTGTTTAACTGTTGTGGATCCCGATGAAACGAGCGAGGTAGATTTTTGTATAGAGCATTTTTGTAGTGGTTTATATCCAAACCACCCAAACCGCGTGCATTTTAGAGTACTTTTTTTCGTTTTTTTTCATTCCAAATCCAACAGCTACCTCGCTTGCGGTCAGTAAAGTCATAGAATAAATCGATCAAGGCAATGCAAACTTTAGTTGGTGCCCGAATAGATGATCATCCAATTCACGAAGACCCGATTATGGCTCTGAAGCCGTTGAGTAGATAGACCTTTGACCACCAAAGTGATATCAATGATGACTGGATTGTGAAGATAACATAGACATTCTTTATCATACAAGCAGGCACTGCTACACCATTTCTTCGATTAACAGAGTCCCAACCCACGAGGTCGGTAGGTAAGTGCCTGAATATGTATAATAAGGAGCAAAATTCTCGGTCTAGTTATCTACCGAAAAGTAGACACAAAGGAAAACACAAACAAAAGCTTATATTCATATTCGCAGTGAAGTTCCAACTACGACTTTCATGTGACATTTCATATCGTATAACTATCCACTTAATATCAATTAAGTAACCATACACGTCTAGAAAGTCACTTAATCTTAACCCGTGAAAGACAAGGTCGCTTTGTTTATAGTTAACTGTGTGTTGCCTACACTAATGTCACCTCGAAATAATATCTCGGCTATGCAGGTGGGCTGCCGGCCGCCGGTACAAACGAGGTGGTTGACGAGATAAGAGCTCGCTCACGTAAGTGCCACCATTGTTGTTTCGAACAATAACCCACGTTGCCAGCATTATCTGTAACGCGCCGGTCGGAACGACCTAATGGATGCCCTCCGAATACTACCCCCTCCGTAATTATTTTAATTTTCGCTAAGTACATGTTTAAGTACTTTTTGATCCTTTTATCCTTGAAATTTAAGTAAATATCCGAATTAGGGAGTTGTTACGAGTTTTGGGTGCTGTTTTGTTGGAACATGTTTAATGTGACTTGCTAAAACGGAATTATGATAATCTCGTTTGTTTTATAAATCTTACGATTAAGGATGATGATCTTTTCTAGTTGAATTTATAAATAAAATAAATGTCAATAGGGGCTAGTAATAGTAAATTATACGTATGTTTATTTACCCTCAGACAATGAGCTATAGAACAGAACAATGGTATGGGGTAAGCTAATACCTTCTTGGGTACATAGCACACTACTAGGATAAGCGTTTATTTAAATTATTTTACATTCATTCGTCGTAGATTTAATGTTATTACGTACTTCTACAATCTTCTACAATGGTATTAACAGAGTTTTATAAAAAAAACATTTCTCCTATAAATAAAAAACAAACAAATTGTAAAAAATATAAGAACAGCTATGTACCTTTTAGTAATTGGTCGCTGGTGATAAAGAATCCTGAAATTTGAAAAATAAATCACTAAATACTTACTATATTTTTCTAAGAAACGTGGTTGAATTTCAACAATAATTTGTGAATAAATACATAATTGCTTTTAAAACCTGATCTCAGTTTATAATCTGAAACACCCTTCTCAGGATTTCATACCGTTAAATGAAACGTATAAAGTGATTCCCAGTACTTCGAATAAAAAATTCATCTTTTTTAGTCGTACCATCATCCAACATGTTTTTCCAATGTTTCACTTTCAGTGAACTTTGTTTGAACGTAACTTTAAATTGTTCGTTCGTGTTTACGAATTTGTGATCGCCGCCTACGCCCGTCAGTGTGCTCACAGCCTTAGGGCATTATTGCAATCTGTAAACGGAAAGCGCACACGTATACACGCACACATGTATAACTGATCTCACGTTGCGTATACGTATGTATGATAGAAGTTTATTGCACCGCTTCTGAGAAAAAAGAGGAACATGCCTTCTTGATTTGATTAAAAAGTAAGAATTGATTGGGCATTTATTGGAAGGATTAATGCTGTGTTAATATGATTAGATTTCTTTAATAAGGTCCACAAAAATGTATAAATTAATTAAGTGAAATTATTTTGAAGTAACACTAATTTATTTGAACAAATAGATAAACAACACTTTAATTAATTATGTTCGTTCACTATTGTTATAGCATGTGACGTCATATCCTAGCGGGTATTGCCCTTTCAACTTAATCCAATTTGATAAGCATTACTTGTATGAAAACAGGACGGAAAAAAGGGTATGGCAACACGTCCAAACATTGAGTAGATTAATCACTTTAATTAATGTAAGTAAATTGACGAAGTACATACTTGTTCGTGCTATGTAGAACATGTTTATATAAATTACTTTCGGAATAACCAATAAACAAACAGAGATAGCGTCAAAGGTTTGTTTGTATTTTCAACATTTTATATTTAAAGTTCATGTCATTGGATCCGACGTTTTACTACGAATTGAGAAGACTGACTTTCAGGGGATAAATGCTATTTTTAACTTGTATTGGACATATATTTTCTTTAATTCTAAGAACTTTTCATGACCTGAGAGGTTTTCTCAAACAGTTCAGGATTTTAATTTTTCGTTCTTGATCACCAAAAATACCTTTACACATCAATACAAAAACGAGATTACGTGTAGTCCTTTATCATAAACATTGCTTGCAAAAACAACATGAACTAGCCAAGTACGAAACTCCATACAATATTAAACTATTCTGTATGTGTCTACGTAAGGTAGTTTCACAAAAATAAACAAATTTTTCACTACAGATCTGTCCGCTAAAATTTATACTGTGTAGTTACATAAATCATGTGCCTCGGGCATTCGCTAGCTAACTTTTACTCCTAGATAGGTACATATCATATCACTTTAATAGCCTACTTTTCGTTTCGAAAAGGAGATACATATTTTGTTCAAAGTCTGTGTACACTTTCTGTTTTAGATATCATAAAAGTCGGTTGGATGTGCTGAATATTTTAGTAAGACTGTGTTTTAAAGACAATCATACTACACTCGTTTTCCATATCATTATCAAAACTATGTAGGTACTGTATAACGACTTTGGTAATTGTAAATGTATACTTCGAAAAAACTGCCAATTAGTATCATTTTATGATGAAAGAAAAATCTTTTCTGACGAACCCCCGAATGTGGTACATATCTCCGAATATAAATGATAATTCAGTTTTCACCGAAATACCAGTAGCACGCAGTTCTTAAAACGGCTTCATTCCGCCGTATGCAAATTGACCAATCACTTTTGATGTTGGTGATGTCAATCGATGCTGGAAATAAAACGCTATCAAACCAATACTGCGGACGAATGGTTGAGCCGATATCGCGTCATACGCTCAGTATTGACTGACTCCGAAATGCGAAAGCAGTTATGAATGGGAAGTCTGTTAATTGTTTGTTATCAGTAACACACACGCATGTAAAATTGAAGCTGTATGTATTTCCTGGATTGCGATATGGGTCATGTTAAATCGTTAATGTTAATTATTGGGGAGCCAAAATACAGTATCATTACCATTGATAGGCAGTTCCCACAACCAGATGGACGGACGATCTGACCAAGGTTGACGGGAACTACGAAATGGGTACAGATTGCTGAAGATCGAACAGTGGCGAACTTTCGGCTCGGCCTTTGTCCAGATATAGACGTATTTCGCCTGAAATACACCAAATTCTGAGAGTTTCAGTTCTTTCTGCCTAACATTTTTGTTAACATCTAATCCAAAATATAAGAGTAATAATATGGAATCATGAATATCTTCTGTCTCTATCATTTATAAAGTAATCTAAGTAAGAATCTTTTTCCACTTTAATATTGAATTATTTTTGATTTTATTCGCTTTTATTGAATTAATATTCTTCTATTTTAAGTACACTGAAAATTGACACTCACAAGAACTTTCATAAAAACTCTATCACAGTTCTTGTGATTGGCAATTTTCATGCTCACGTGTTTATTATTCCATACATTTTTGTATTTTTTTACGCCAGTCTTACAAACGTTTGTAAAGCCTGTTTACGACAATCTTTCGTATTATTTATTCAAGATTGAAAATATTTTTATGTTGCCGTATCTTTAATGGGAATTTCTTCCTAATACGTCCATGCGTTAATAGTTACTATGTTCAGATTTCCACATGCCTTTTACGACAGCGTGTACAATTTCCCGATATTCTACAAGTCAAAATCAAACGTAGGCTTAAATTGTTTTGTACGGTACCTATGGAACAATTTACAGCAACTAGTTGCACCCTCTCTTTGACGATTATCGCTGAGCAATTAATAGCTCCAATAATTGCCAAAAGCAAGACTACCTTTATTCATAGCGAATCGTCGGTGAAGTTACGGTACCTTGATAACCATAAGTAGGTAGAGATGCATAGGTACGGTAGACTGCACATCAGTGGTAACTGTCATGCACCTTAACTCATTAGTAATAAGTACGATTTTCCTATAAAACTGTTACCACTGACCTGAAGTTGACTGTACCATATAGTTTGGTATACATTGACCATTTTGCAGAGGAATACGAGGTGAAACAAATGAATGTAATCTTTTCTTTAAATGCCTAAAACTAAATTAAAAATAGAACGTTTAAATACAGAGAAAAGTTTCAATGTGTGTAGTTTGAATGTTTATTTATGAACAAAGAGGATTCGTTTAGACCTATAAATATAATACCTAATTGAAATAATGTTGAGGCAAAAACTGGAAATATAGTTAATACCTAAAGTAATAAATATTAATTGGGTAGGAATTTAATATTGGTATTGTTTATGAAATAAGTTCAAATATTAAATACTCGAAAACATTTATAGAACTTCACCAATATTTTGGGGAACGCCTACATACTCGAATAATAATTTCATGTATTGAATAAATGTTCGTGACATACAGTCATATTTTTCGATAAACAGCAATAATTACAGCCATGAGAATTAGATAGACAGAATAGGTAATTAATGAATAGGAACATGAATTACATTGATGCTCGCACTAAGCCAAAATTAAAAAGAGCGAGAGACGAAGAGCCCCATATAAATAAAATACAACATAAAAACAAAAGACAAACATATAGAAAATACTATTACCTAATCCAAAAAAGGATGTATAAATAATAAAATACCTTTTAAAGAAAACAATATTGTCGTATACTCAGAAGTCACTCACTAAAAGGACAAGTTGCGCGTCAAACACCCCGGCCATGTATCTTCGTCATTATATTCATTCGGCTAAGAGCACTCGATCTCGTAATGCGATAGGTACTCGTATTTGTTCACATTTCTTACACTTAATTTACTTTAAGTAGTGCGATCCTTTTACTTATGTAAGCGTGAAAGATTAAAGTTTTTACTACATTGAATTATTTGCGAACATAAACTTTTGTTAGCGTCCTACAGAATTAGTTTGATTGCAATGAAAATAACGTACGGAGTTGAACGTTTTACAATTTTCAAACCAACTTAACAGTATACAACTAATGTGGATCAGACTTCAGATTGTTTACAGAAAAAAAAAAACAATTTGGTGTTGTATTTTATTATCTAAGTAGGTAGGACTAGGAATACAGTGAAGAGCGATAAGGAAAATTTTACATTTACTGAAGCTTGAGAAGCGATTTTATAGAACGAATATTTGACGTACCACTGCTCTACATAAACTCTACCTCGATTATATACAATGCCGTGTATGAAGTCCAGTAGTCGAAACTTTAGAAACGAATTTTACAGTTTTTATTCACGTAATACAAGCCTTGCGACTTGCTTACGCATTCAAAAATAAAACACGGGTTAAACCGCGGGAACAGCTAGTAAATTGCGAAAATTTGATTGTTTGTCTGTACTGTACGGCGCGCGACTCCGCACCCTAGTCAAATCGTGTGAACGAAACCATAGCGCGCTTTTAAACGTGCCAACGCCATCTAGTTACGTTTTAGGAACTAAATGGCGCACGTGGAGATAAGTAACGCATGATATTCAGCAACAATTTTTCAATGAAATAACACATTTTTTTGTCATTTGCAATGTGTTTTTTTTTGTACGTTTTATAAATATATTTTCTGAGACTTGAAACTACTAATTTGTCAAGTAACTTGTTAAGTGGTAGAGTTATTTCGTTTTCATGACTATTGTGTCTATTGAATTAAATCATAGTTACTTAGACATAAAATATATATGAGAAAAAATAGAGTTAAAAATAGTTCTTGATTTCAGTTTCTCCGTACCTCCGTACGTATCAGTATGTTCAGTTATCTTAGATATCATACGTCCACTGCATCAACGTGCAGACGGCACCTTGAATTGGCGTTAATTTCAATTAAGTTACAAGCAAGTATTAAATTACTCGTGCATTGTGCTCATTACGCGGTAATTTTCAATACGTAGTGTACACCATGGCACCTATTCATGTAACACAATGTGCTCTATCCCATCCCTTCTAGAAACGTCGCCTATTGTTCTCTGGTAAAGCGGGTTGCACAATTTTGATATTCAGAAATATAAATAATTATATTAAGTAATTTTACAACCCAACAAATAAAGTTCTTGAAATAAATAGTTAGATTTAATGCGTTATTAAAAGTTCCAATTTTATTTCCAGGCAAAAAATATGACACAATAAAATTTTAATACGAACATTAATTAAGCGCCCGTTATAAATTATTAAAACAATAATATGAGTAGCGTACATAAACAATATCTACGTACCTAGTAGGAAATTAGAAACGCAAATTGTGTGTACAAAGCCCCTAGTTTTGTGTGATTTACGATGTTTACTCAAGCGTCGCCGTGTTTAATAACCCACTGAAAGGTATGTACGTATGTAAATGTGAGAAAGTACCCAATTTACATAGGCAGGTATGTGCGGGGTATGTTTTACTTTCGACTCTGCAGCCGGCAATATCGATGCTAAATAGGCCCCCATGTGCAACATATACAATTTTTGAAAAGCATCTGGAAGATGTATTATTGAAAATTTCTAATAATAATAAAACAGTTGTCGTCTGTGGAGACTTTAATATTAATATACTGGAAAATACTGCTATTGTTAATAATTTTATAACTCTATTTAAATCATACAACTTGTACAGTACATTTCTCGAGCCAACTAGAATAACTAGCACTAGTGCTACATGTATAGACAACATTTTCACAAACTTAAAACCTTTAAATAAACAAATTTTAAATGTGTTGGATTCTGATCACTCTGGTCAACTAGTTATTTTTCCTATGAAAACTAACAGAGGTCTGAGAAAAAATGTAAGTTTTATTCCTGTAAACAAACATCGCTTGGAACAATTTAAAAATAACTTGTTTGAAAAACTGCCTGAATTGCCCTATCATGATAATCCTGATCAAGCTTACAGCCTTTTATTCAACTTAATTAATTGTGAATTTAAAAAAGTTTTTACTACTAAGTCCATATCTGTTTGTGATCAGGCAACATTTAGTGATTGGGCAACGCCGGGTATTTACAAAAGTAGACAGAAGTTGTTTGAATTATACTATGAAAGATCATTCAATCAAGATGAAACATTTAAACAGTACGTTAAAAACTATTCAAAAATATTTAAACGAGCCTGTACCTCCGCAAAATCAGTACACATAAAACAGAAAATAAAAGCTTCTGGAAATAAAATAAAAACCACCTGGAATATAATTAATTCAGAAATAGGCCGATCCACTGTACGGAATCGAGACTTTCACTTAAAAATAAACAATGTAGACATTAAGTCAGACTCGGAGGTAGCATCTGAGTTTGAAAATTTTTTCACCAATATCCCTATTCTAACAACCAGAACTCTGATGGCATCTTCCAGTTCGGCTCTTACAATATTAAAAAATTGTGTTGCGGAATGTGACAAAGGTTTTGAATTCACGGTTGTCAGCTCTAAGGATATTATTCAAGCGTATAAAGATCTCGATGTAAAAAAGACTGCTGACCTTTGGGGATTGTCAGTTCAGATAATCTCATCGATAATTGAAATAATTTCACCTTATTTAGCAACTGTGTTCAACTCTTGTGTTGCATCAGGTGTTTTTCCTGACTTGATGAAACTTAGTAAAGTAATTCCATTGTTTAAATCTGGTAGTACAACCGATCCATCAAATTTTCGGCCAATTTCAATTTTACCCACTTTGAGTAAAATTTTTGAGAAGTTAATATTACGTCAATTGTTGAGCCATTTTAATAGAAACAACTTGTTGCACACTAAACAATTCGGATTTACCAAGGGACGTTCTACTACGGATGCGGGCGTGGAATTGCTTAAAAATATATTCGAGGCCTGGGAGGATTCGCAGGATGCGCTCGGTATTTTCTGCGACTTGTCCAAGGCTTTTGATTGCGTGCACCATGATATACTCATCAGGAAACTTCACCACTATGGTATCAAAAACAAGGCTCTTGACCTTCTGACTTCTTATTTGCATAATAGAATTCAGAGGGTGGATGTCAATGGTAAGAGGTCTTCTGGATCTACGGTCACCATGGGGGTTCCACAGGGTTCAATTCTAGGCCCTTTTTTGTTTCTTATTTATATTAATGACCTCCCTTATCACGTAAGGGATAATCACAAGATTGTGTTGTTTGCCGATGATACTTCACTCGTTTTTAAAATCAAGCGCCAACTCGACAATTTTGACGAAGTTAACAATGCACTCTCAAAGGTTGTTCATTGGTTTAATGTCAATAATCTTCTTTTAAATGAATCTAAAACGAAGTTAATTAAATTCTCAACGCCTAACGTAAGGCAGTTACACACCAATGTACAACTAAATGGAGTAGAGTTGAAGCCTGTTGAGTCAACGGTATTTCTTGGTTTGACCGTTGATTCCAAACTCCAATGGGGCCCACATATAGTTAAATTGTCAGGAAGGCTTAGTTCAGCCGCCTATGCTATTAAAAAGATCCGGCTTATCACCGATGTGGACACAGCCAGAATAGTTTATTTTAGTTACTTTCATAGTTCAATGACGTATGGGATTCTCCTTTGGGGAAACTGTGCGGATGTTGAAACTATATTTATTCTACAGAAAAGAGCTGTTCGAGCCATTTATAATCTGGGCCCAAAAGTTTCTCTCAGAGAGAAATTCAAAGAAATAAACATTCTGACTGTTGCCTCTCAATATATTTTTGAAAATTTAATGTACGTTCGTAAAAACATTTCTAACTTTGTTCAAATGTCTGATGTTCATAGCATAAATACTAGGAATAAACATAATCTCGCTGTACATGCTACTCGCCTCCACAGAGTAAGCAACTCGTTCATGGGTCAATGTATACGCTTTTACAATAAACTTCCCAAAGCGGTTCGTGACTTACCTATCAGGAAATTTAAAAATCATATAAAATCCAAACTCTTGAAAAAAGGATATTACAAAATATCTGATTATTTAAATGATAAAGAAGCTTGGGAATGAGCTGCTCGCTTAGTGAGTGATATCTTTTTAAATGCCTGTGTATTGTTACTTTTGACATTTAAATATTATTATCATCAGATAACTTTTATTAATGACATTCTTTTTATTGACATTTATATGTTATAATTGTATTTTTTTATTTATTTATTATTATTATTGTGAATGTGAGTATCGTGTATGCGAGCAACATTATATATTCTTATAACATAAATACTGTCTGGCGGGTTTGAGCATTTTTAAATGGCCCACGCAAATGTTCTGCAGATCTGGTATCGTCGTGTGACAGGTCGTTGAGCTCCCTAAGATATGGTTGAGCTACACGACGACTGATGCATGCGTGCCGTCTGTTGGGACTGGTCAGCTCCAGCCTGATGTGGCTCTTTCCTCAAAAGGCCATTCCAGACCGCGTACATGGTGACACTCACACATAATTATTTCATTTATAACATGTTTGGACTTTAAAAGAGACTGTGACCCTTGAGTTTGTTTCGGCGTTTCTTCTCAGGGATCAGTCAGTTAGGAAATGCCGGCCTCAGCGTTCTTAAAATGACGTGTAAAAGTGATGTAATGTCCAACTTGCAAAATAAACAATTTCATTTCATTTCATTTCATTTCATTTCATTTCATTTCATTTCATTTCATTTCATTTCATTTCATTTCATTTCATTTCATTTCAATTAACACCGCATCTCTCGTATTACCGACGTATTTGGAGCTCTTTGCTCCAGATGTGCCAATTCTTGTGATTTTTTCGCTTTATCGAACACATATTTGTATTTCAGGCAGTTAATACGACACTTTTATTTGAGCCGTTATTAAAAAGAGTTTGACTGGTAAAGGGTTTCATAAAATGAAAGTTTGATACAAGAGCCCAAAACTGGTTTATAATAGCGATAAAAAAGAAGAAAATGAATATAAAACCAAACCAAACACCGTGAAAAATGACTAAAGTGATATTTGCTGTGACCTCGGAACTTTGACTCTTGTAAGTTCATAGTATAATATAATATGCTGAAAAAACTATCCGAAATCTGATGTGGACCCCATCCATCATGTGAGGCGACAGGGACGAAGGCTTGTCGACCCTAATCGAACCCCATACACATAATATAACCGAGTATACCCTTGTATCTCGCCATATTTAGATACTTTCATTTGTATCCGTACGATACAACCCAAGCGATACATAATACATGATGTTGCCTGGTTACCGAGATAAAAATATACCAATTGATCTGCTTACAAAACTGACTGTTTAATAACTAATTAACTGAAATTCAAAACTCAACGAAAATATACTATAGGTACATATACAGGATAGTAGGATTAATTAATATACTTACATCGGTATACATAATTTATAGATTTATGAATCTAACCTGTCCCAAATTAATCGTGGGTAAATAACTACCGCTAGGTTATTAAGTGACAATAAAAACAGATTTATTACGACCTCGGCTGTTAATCACGAATAATTATGTCAGGTAATGAATTATTAAAATAAAATGGTGATTAAATCACTGTTAAGCGGTGATGAATATTAATACAAAGGCGTATTACAATACTAATATCAGTGAAAGCGTTATAACTATTAACATCATCCCAAACTAATTTCAACTGCCTATTCATTTGAGGAACTGTTTAAGTTTGACTACCCTCAAACTGGAATCCCTATTGCGCGGTTTGGAACTCCTGTTAAAACACTGTATAGCAGACGTATGTTCTGAACAAACAGACTATGAACTTATCGCTGATGAAACAAAACTGCTTCGTTTGTATGCAGGAGCTATTTATCTGTGGGTTTGCCGTATGTTTTATCAATCTTCCGATTGCCTCGGCCGCTGCGAGCGACTCGAGAGCCCCGCCCGAGTACACGCGATTCCTCGACAAATAAACCAGGTAAATACACTGTATTGGAATTAAAACCCATTACAATGCTTTCCAAGGAGTGATTCATCTTTCAGATAAAAACAGACTCTACGTTTTTCTTGCATTTTATAAGTGAACACTGGTATTTGTAATTCCAAAAGGAGGGATGAAGCTTGAGATTCTATGAGCGCCATTTTCTTGTCGGACAGTGGTATTTTTCAAACAGAAAATTATCATGTTACTGGAACAAAGCCTTATGCTTTTAGAATTTAGTATTGTAGGGAAATATGGACGTATTTCATTGCAAATTGCTTTTTGTTAGCTGAAAGAGAGCTTTTTGAAAAAACCCTCCGTTTTTCGGTACTAAAATAATCATGCTATGTTTTGTAAACGCATCGTTTTAGTGCAATAAAAATAAAACATGTATGTAGGCATGCACAAACGTTTAATAACTTTATTATATTTTATGGTACGGCCATAGCAAAAACACGTAAAAACGTGTTCAACATGCGCTAGTTTTACAACGTGCAAAATTACCTAGTTATGACGTCATTTCTATGTAACCTATGCACCAAAACAAATTGAAAGTTGTAGTTTATTCACGTTTCATTTGTGACCTACCCATAACTTCAAGCAGTACCTACCTATGCACCTCGTTTGCTACCATTTGGCATTCTTCCCAAGCCGAAAAAGGTATGACATATTTTAAAATTTACAAATTACGCTTTGGGCATACATGCCATAATGAAGCAGATGTTTTAAAAGCCAATTCGTTTTTAATGTTTATGTATTTTCAGACAAGCAATGTTTACTTTGTTGGTTTTAAAATTAATCCACGTCATACATATATGTCCTGACCTACCCACTTTTTTCCCTCGAGCTTCTTTGTACGTTACACTGAGGCCCTTTGCGTTTGTTATCATATTTCTATAGTGTTTAAATTTTCCTTTCCATACGATTCAAGTGTTATCTATATCAACATACATTTAAATGCTTATACGGCATACGAGTAGTACTGGACTTCCACTTCAAATATCACCGAACATCGATAAACTTTATTGCCAAAAAACCGACCATCCGTCAACGGGGTCACAATTTATGGTAAAACTTTGAACAATGTTGGAAAAGGGCATAAGTGCTATTTAAATACATTGAGTATTCGGTATAGAGGTTCTGTTGTTATTCTTGGCAATACTGCGCTACTGGGCTGGACATTAAACATCGGCTGAATGGAAGGACACGCCCCCTGGCAGCACTACAATCGTAAATAAACGTTTACATCAAATCCTAGTTGACGTATGTGTGTTAGTGTTTTTAATTGCTTTTTGAGAGAAGTAGAATTTTACATTCATGTACCTATTAATTGTTATGTATACTGGCAATTAAATACCCTTTATAGGTAAATAGGCAAACCCTAGCGAGATAGCAACCCAACTTCTTACCAAGATTATAGACAAAAGTCTACCCATGAAATCCAGTTATTTGAAAACTTCCAAAGCAATCAACAATAAAAACATAATAATCCTTACACACTAAGGAAATTTTCATAACAAATAAAATACTACATTTAGGTACATCCACGACAAAAGGTTCATGTACCCTGAACTCGCCAACAAAACGTAAGTAGGTACATAGTTGGTTAACAAACAGGCCCAAAACTGCCCCCATTCTAACTTTGCCTATTATAATTCTATAACAATAGCCATCTCCAATCCAAATGGCGGTCAATACCTTTAATAAATATTAAGGCTGTTGAATTTGAACCTTTCTGTTCAAACAATGGAACTGTAATATCTGGAGTATTTAAAAGTACTTGTAAGCTCACCACAGACTTTTGTTGGTTTGTTTTTTCTGACGTCACGATTAATAAAGAGGGTAACCGATTAATGAAATCGAATTTTTGGATCAGCGGCTTTTTTATGCTTTTACAATAAACATTCAATTTGCCTTTGTATAGGTTATCCCCTTTGGTAACCTGCACTAAGTAGATAAGTAGGTACCTTTATTGAATAAAGCATAATTTATCATAACCTTAGGATTGTCAAGCTTTAATCTGTTAAAGCGCATGTTTAAGCATTTTCAATATCCAGCTTATTACCTAACTGTTTAAGATTTCAAAGTAAACGAAACCATTGATTGCACAAGGCAATACTATTTGCGTAATGGCTAATATCGTAACCAGACACACTAGAAATTGGGATGCATCGAGCCGAGGGGATGTGCGCACACTGTCATGTGTCAAACTGACTGTCCAATTGTTAAATGGATAGCCTGTGTCCGCTGAGTGAGACGATGCACCCGCTGGGACGGAGCTAAATCTACCCGCCAATGATACGATGTAATTGAGAGATTAAACCATACATACACTCATACGACTATACCCACTCTCATCTATAACAATGTAGGAAACTGTGACACATCCGCGCCGCTCTCACAAGAAATTTCCCAACAAAGAGATTCACGCACGAACGCACATAATAATTACTAAACTACGTAAACAACTATCAATTAAATTTTGGTTGGAGGTTACATCAAAATTAGCTTCGCCTTAATTACCACAAACATTTGTATCGAAATAGCTTACACGGCAAAATATGTACACAACACGTATTTCACATCTTGCTATCAAATCGGCCGTTATCATTTCCAAAATCGCGAGCGTGTTCCAAAAATGAGCCCAGTTTATTACCCTACGTATCCGTATAATTTAGGGTTCCAATTAAGGGGGAACGAAAAAAAAAGATTTTCTTAATTAGATGCCAAGGTGAAGATAACTCGCTAGGAGCCAAATCGTCAGCTCGTTGCGTGACTAACCGACGATTTATGACTTAATAGCCAAGTCCGCGCGTTAAGTAGGCCTTAGATAAGGCGCTTCTAAGTGATTGTCGGCGCTCACAACAATCGTAATTACTCCAAACTACTATCTTCCCTCAGCCACACGCGATCTCTTTCATCGCACTACTTGAATTGTGCTAATTGCTTCCCAACACTATTTCAAAAATCATTGCCATTCGATTCCAAGTTATTTAGCGATTGTTAGCGAGTGATTCGAAAACGATTAAAATAGCAAGTAACATGTAATGTTGAATCGAATTATGCTGTTAATTTAACTTCATTACAGAATTTAATAACATGCAGATTCGATTGAAAAACAAGCAATGAATAATTGTGTAAAATTTTACGGACGCGTATTGTAATTTAATTTAACATCGTCCAATGGATGTTCGAAGTTAGCAATAATAAGAGGCGGCCTATTGGAACGGAATATTGTCGGTAAAGATGAATTAGTTTGGCCTAGAAATACAATAACTTACGAGAAGAATTTGAATAATTCGTAATTTTTTACCCGACTGCCAAAGAAGGAGGGTAATGTTTTATTTAAAATTTCGTAGAATCTAATATGTTTTTTATTAAGCATGAAAGTCTGTACTATACTAACAATAGTAGGTACCTATTGAAAAATCTTAATCATTAGAATCTACAACAAAATTTTGCCTAAAAGTTTACACAGAAAAACCATCATACACAGAATACAATACAAACTTCTAAAAAGGTCAAAATGTTGAAAAGTCCTTCCAAAAATAATACAGGCCTGTGCCTATATCTTTATTTTATTGACCAAATAAATTACAATAACTCGACTTGTAAAAGTCTTCAAATCTCAAAATGTTGTGCCCTACGCCCACAGCGCTGTATTTATACAAACTTATTTATACAGAATCGTTACGAAGTCCACTTGACGATTCGCGATTAACAAAGTCACCGGCAAAGTATCTGCATTTACATTTCCATTTGACATGAAGTTTTAACGAACATCCATCGTTACGACTGCTAGGAATACAATTTCGTGGGTCCAATTAGTGAGTTACATTGAGTCTCGACTACATTTCTCCTCTCATTTCTATACTTTCAGTCCGGGATGAACAATTGTGTGCAAATTAGCAGTGACAACCCGCGGCGGGGGACCGCGGCCCGGAGCGGACACACGGGCACCCGGGACCGACGGCAGAAACCTGGTTAAATACGGAACCATTGTACTTTATTGGAACTGAGGGATTTCTTTAGAAATATGTACATTAATACTTAAATATAGGGTAAGAGGTTTTTTAAAGAAGGAATTTAAACTAATGTTCGCGAAACTTTTGATCTCTAGAGATTTTTTCTTGTAGACACTTCCTTTTCTTTCCTTGACTCGTCTCGGTTGTACTAAATAGTTTGTCCGTGTGTAATAAGGAATATTAATCGTCCTTGCAAATAGTTGAGACCTTCATAATGAAGTTCCATTTCACCCACCGCGGCTTTTCAATTTTAATTTTCTATACTTAATATTAATAGTTCGCGACGGCACCGCATTGTTACGCAAAATGGTGATAAATATTTCATTTTAATGCCTTGTAGTTGTGGCTTACGGGTCATTTTTTGCTTTTTTTAATTTATAGTGGCAACTAAAGGTCGTCACTCATTTTGATCATAAAAATTCGGCGGCCATTATGTAATGTCATTTTTTTTACGGACACCAAATGTGAATGTTTCGAAAATATCTGAGAATTAAGAAGTGAGATGCTTAGTTAGTTTATTTAGATTAATTTCTTATGAGTTATATTTAGTTACAAGAAGTCAGGATGAGACGACGGCGACGGAAACGTAAAAAATCCTTAGTTGTCTCAACAATGATGATTATTTAACTATAATCAGTCGCAGTAGGTGCTGCTTAACTTTTGGGCGCGTTATTGAACTACTACATTTCTAATCCATGTCAATAATTGCAGATAATAAGTTCAGTCAATCTTGGTTAAAGAAAACTTGTGTGAATGTATAAAACTTTGCTGAAATTCATTAAGAGAGTGGCACAAGTACAGCATTAAGACGACGTGTTCGATAGATCCACTTCAGCGATAAAAACGTCGCAAAATCTCGTTGCATTAATGTTAGCGAACAAGTTTACGAGCGATAGTGATGAATTTAATCATCTACACTAGAAACTTCTATACTAAAATGGTTCAAAAGATTACTGCAATTAACTACGACTGCGTTGCCATAAAATTGAAAAGTTTAAACCGTCGTTCCCGATCGAATACCATCTAAAAACTTAGCCGACAAAGAAATCGAAACTAATTTATTTTATCGCCTCAATAAAAATACGTTTCTGAGCTATTTTTGAATACGATAATTTTTATTATACAGAACATAAATTGTTAAAATACCGCTCTCGTATAAGTAATTCAATTTCCTTTTGGGGTGACCCCTTCTAGGCAATCTATCCTAAAATAACATAATACGTAAAGATAGCGGCTTATGGTAATGGAAAGGAATGAATTTTACATTGTAAATCAATAGCCAAGCGATTGACTTTTGTATTACGCTTGGAAAATTCGGGAGCGTGAATATAAAATATTCAAACACAAATATCACGCCTCCATAATATATTGTGCCACGAAAGGGTAAGTGAATAATTGTTTTAATACTTAAAGTATTTCACAATCATAATGTAATCTTATTACTGAACAAATTATTAAGTAAATTTTCATGAGATATGGATAACAATAGGAACCTATAGGTACAGTAAAAAAATATCCGTATTTTGCAGTTGAGTACATAATACACTAAAAACTTTGTGTCCACTAGCCGGGTTCATAAATAGATTTTCTTCAAACTACTTAAGGCCGACCAAAATGTTAAGTATGTAAATCTTCATGGACTTTAATGAATCATTCTCAAATGATAATTTAAAGGTGCCCAACCAAACTAGCCACAAACTAAAATCCAGCATGATAGATATTTTAGTGTATTCTGTGTCCTATTTTCCGAAGCCTCTAATCGGGTTGGTGGGTGGTTGTAAGGCCTAATGCCACAAATCTATACTAATGTAATAACGGGTACACATTATTTTGTTTGTTTGCTACTTTAAACGTTTCAAAAATACTGTATTAATGCGCTTAATAAACTCCTCCCTTCCGCATAGACGGAAAAAATATCATTCGATTTTATAAAGGCCAATGAAGAATGTGCGCGGTTCAAGTGAGAATAACCTTAGACCATCAGGTCAGGTAACTAAGGATCAGAGTTTAATGATCTCACCTCTGAGTTGTACCAAAAACTTTAGCCCAACTTCATAAACAAGACAATACATCGAACTATTAGCATATTGCACATCAATCATCCCTAATCATGCATGGTAATATCGGTTATGTTTATTAAGTTTGAAGTTTGCACTTACAGCACAACTTCCAAGTTGTAGCGCATTGCATAGCTGATCTACGATTAAATATTCCATATTGCAAAGGTTCCCACAAAGTTGTCGAGCGAAGCAAGCACCGAACTTTGTTCATAAAAATATATGAGCATGTTGTGCCTATTGAATGTTTTTATTTTAAGTTTGGTATTTATTCGGATTGATGTGTAAGTATGACTCCTTCGTTGGCAGGTGATATTATGTCGGAGTTTATTTATGGATGCCTGTTATACTCCTGTATTTAGCGTAGAGTGATATTACCATATAATGCACGGTATGCCTGACAATTGTCGCCTAAAAAGTTGCCCTAGGTACTTACCTGATTTAATAATAGACCACTGCCGTTGCCGTCAATCGTTTCCAGTGAAACCAAACCGCTTGCACGACGTCCTTTTAAATACCCCTCGAATTAAATAAGTTAAAATCTTTAAATAAACGATTAACCGTGACAGGAGAGTCTCCTCTTTAATATTAATACTGCCAAAATGGCCACGTCACAGGTTGAGGTTAAAATTAACACGGACTCTTTATAATGCGGTCAGTCCCTTTCACGTCCACTTTTGACAGCGAAAATATATTTAAATCAATCAAATATTAAAATCCTATATTTTTTAATAAGCCAGAAGAGGAATTCTCATTAAAATTTCTCGTCAAAGTCGCTAACATGACGTGGAGAGATAGTAGCCGACATTCTTAATAAGATCCTTCCACAAATATGAAAATGAGATTTACGAAAAATAATACCAAACTTTGTATGATGCGAAGCCTCGTACCAAACTTTATAATAAAGAGAATGTTGAGAGATTTTTCACGCACGTGGATACAATGGGATTGCGTAGAAGGCCTATGATAAGGAAAGATATACCTACATAAATAAAAATACACTCGTTATAAACCTACTTCAGTAGCACAAACAAAATATAGGTAAAATTAATACTAGACTCAAAAACAGAGATTTTAATGTTCAAAGTACTGATTTCAGAAATATACATTAATTTTGTATTTCGTCTCACTTTTTTGAAGTATCAACTCAAAGAGCGATTGAATAAAAAGGAAAAGAAAACAGGCTTAACGGTATAATGTCAGTGTCTTATTCCAATGAATCTGGCTGATAATCGTTTGTTTGTTTGATTGTCTGTTTGTTTGTCTGAACGCGCTAATTTCAGGAACTCCTGGTCCGATTCGAAAAATTCTCACTGTCCGGAAGCTACGCCCCTATGTGTTTCCTCATGTACACTTTATGTATTTCCACTCTATGAACACCCCTATGAATTTCCTTATGTACACTCTATAAATTGCCCTATGTATTTCCTTATGTACACTCTACGTATCTCCTATGTACACTATGTACTCCTCTATATATTTATTTATACAGTGTACTTTATGTACTCACCTATATTATTATTAAATATATTATTAATACACAGGGGAGTACATAAATTGTACCTCTATGTACAATTTATGTACTCCCCTGTGTATTTCCTTATGTACACTTTATGAACTCCCCTCTATATTTCCTTATGTACACTCTATGAAATCCCCTATATATATTTCCCGTTCATAAAGTGTAGATAAATAACAATTGGCAAATTGATCGCGGACGAAGTCGCGGGAGACGGCTAGCCTATGATATTAGCAAACGCAGGCTCAGCAAGCAGTCACTTGACATTCAGATTATTGCGGATTATGTTTAGCCATTTACAGTTCTTGTGAAATGTTCGGGTCCTGCTCATTATAATTCGTAACGTTGCAAAAAGCAGTTCTACTGTTACAAATCAGAGGTTAAGCCTATACATGGTTCCATTTTAATTATGTACCTGATTTTCTATCTTTGCTTAATCAGTTTATTTGACACATAATTGCAATATTTTGTTCTATCTGTAATAAGTACAACTTACAACAAAAAATTATGTTTTGCACTTTTTCGGGGTTTCACTACTCTCTGAATCATTTAGGAACATAACAGAGCGACAGGCTAATTATCTCCATTAACCAAGACATACTCAATCTGATATCAAAAACATCAGATCAAAAGACTTGTTAACGATATACATATGGATACAATAAATGGTAAGAAAGCCAACCCAAGTCTTCCGAAGCTTCATTACTTCGAGCGACGGATCACAAAGCTAAGACAATCCCTACTTAAATGCCTAGCCACCTACGCTCGGTATTACGAATGTTCTTATAAAAACCCACGGAGATCAACGATCGGCCGTAATTACAGAACCGACAATATTGTGGTCAAATTTCGTGTTAATAGATTTCCGGGAATCACTTTATTAGGGAGCTTTTCGTGTAAAAAAGGCTGTTTATTTGTTGTCTTTGTCGGGATTCTGGAACATCAAAGATTAAAATAGAAACCATTAGCGTATTCTGTATCAATTCTTTCTCCATCACTAAATTCATATGAAAAAGATTTTGTCCGTCAGCTAATAAAACCAATTCAGTACAGTTTACTGAATTAGCTACAATATAAAACAAAGATCACGTATCTAATTGGTATAGTTTCCCTTGAATGTTACCGAATAGTGGTTTAAAGGGTTATAAATAGACTGGAGTCGGCATTAATCGCAGTGAATTCCGTAACCGATATGTTCCCCCGAGACATTGCTATTACTGCCCAGTTTTAGTATCCAAGTAGAACGTGTGGTAGCTTCAATAAATACTGACAGATTCGATTCGAATTAATACCGGTCGAATTCATTGCAATCGGATCTGCTGGTTTTTATTTAAATCCATAGGAAAACGTTTGAATGTCGCTGTCGATAGGTACAACTTGTGAAGTCTAGGCCGGTTTTATAGCGATGAAAATACATACTGAAAACCCCAGAAAGTATTTTGAAATTGTGCGAAGAATAACTTGGTTGGTATTGATAGTTCTTCCTGACGCGACTGCTACCACCGTTTTACCAACATTTCGAAGCCTTTTTAGAGACAAAAAAATAAGACATTATTTTCCGATGTTAAATAGATGTAGGTAATGACGTAATGAATAGAATACCACACCTAAACAAATCCAAAATATTACAAGCAAAAACTACTCTGCAGTCAATTTTACCAGTTAGTTAACGAGTGTTCAGTTGCGGTTTCATCCATCATTTTAGTTAAAATTTCATCCATACGTAGAGCGGTAACAAACTTCATTTTACTACATCCATTACAGTTATCCTGACATTACATATTCCTAGCGTTAGTTGAGATGTATCTGTGGCGATACAAATACATACCTCTTCCATAGATCATTGTATAAAGATCTGTAGAAAAAATTCGTCCGCCTTGGGCACGAAACTTTGCTAACGATATTTATTGAAATCGGATATTCGGTTGGTGTCGCGAGCTTTTGACCCGCCAAAAGTATTGTATTACGAAAAACTCACTGACCCGTATTGTTGTTTATTTCTCTTTCTTTAAGATTAAAAATAAGGAATGACTCGGCGGGTTTTACTTTTAAAATATTCCCCAGTTTGCATTCTTAGAGCAAGGCAAGAATACAGGTCAAATTTTGCCAGTTCAGCATAAAAGAGGATTTCCGACCAATTTTCGTTAGCAAGAAGCTGCAAAAATTTACGTTGGTGTTTAAAACTGCTCGTTTGTAATTTGAAAACTCACTCTTGCAAATGAAAATCTTCAGAGGCCGATGTGAAACTTTACAACTACTTTGGTAATTGCTCCAAAAGTTGGGAAATGAAAAGACCCCGCGGCTGCGGAGTTGAAATGAGGGATTCAATATTACGCAAGAAGAGGAACGTATTCAGAACCTTAGCTGCTACTTATGTAGACTGTATGCATGTTGGAGTCACATAGGTATATTATAAGAAAATCTCATCAAATAAATGTTTGTTAAATAAATGTACTTACCAAAAGGCATATTCTTACGCTATTTTTAATTGTCCTGTTAGTTTCATGTAAGAGTAAAAGGTTACTGAATTTGAACTCATTACAAAAAAAAAGTTGATACCTACAACCAAAAGATTTTCAATTGAATCAGTTTTTACTTTCCGTATTACATGAGGATTCCCAAATTCTAAGCGCATATTTTATAGTAGGTACTCACTTTAGAAACAATGTTTGTTCATACAAGGCGGTTCCATTTTCTTTGGTTCTTTGTAAAAGAGTTGCAATTTCGAGCTCACAACTGAAACAGAAGCAAAATATTACTTTCAAGGCGTCTATTTTTCATTGCAACTGCCATTCGATTTATTTACCTGTAGGAATTATTTATTACTTTCTGCAGTATTGTTCCAAATATTATGCTCGGCGAATCTGATTTATATTTGCGGTTTTATGTGGATGTCTCGGGGGTGTCGCCGTGGATTATAAACACACTATTTGTGGAAAAATATGAGTTTCACTTTATTATGAGAAGAGTAAAAGCGGGTATTGAATTAAACATGTGATTTGGATTACTTTATTCGATTTGAGAACTCACTCCTACCTTGCTTGTCAATGCAATGTGGCCTATTTTCAAGTCATCATTGTATAGCTCATACTAGAAAAACCGTTTCAATAAGGATATCAAAAAACGCACACATATTGTTCGGTAATTAGCGCATCAGTAAGCACATAAGTACATGTTGGTGATAGCCAAAATCATTGTATTTATGCATAATTGCACCAATCAAGCTCTGTATTACATAATAACATAATATATTTAAGTGAACAATGTTGATTAATATAATTTTTACTCAAATGTGACACTTATTATCCGAAATTAACCACAGTTGTCATTCACACGTTAAATATTGCATGCATATTCATTTCGCGTGGTGAATTCATATAATGTTGTTCTACGTTAGTGTGTATAAGGCTTAAATGCTTCGAGAGTTTTGCTGTTAAAACGCCGTGAGTAGTGAAAACTTTAGCCTAAACCCGAGCTACTCCACGGTCTTTGGAAACTTTTTAACTGGGAACTCTATTGTAGCAGGAGATTAAAATTAATCCCGGTGAGGCGCTAAGACCAACTGCAATACGCCAAGACAAAGCGTTACGGCACAGATTCTCAAGATACCGCAGTTTCTAGCAATTTAAATGCACATATAATTTTGCTTGCGAATAATTTAATTGTGTAACTGTGCTTGAAAATTGTTTTTGTTTATGTAATATGAGGTAGGTACCTATATGTAGCACAGGTACTAAAATAAATACTAAACCAGGTTGGTTGAATTAAGTCGTAAGTATCGAATTTCAATGTAGAAATTATGATCATGTTTTACAATCCTCGAATGACGTTTCAAAATGTAGAACAGTGGAACGAAATAGCTATAAAGCTGTACAATATCACAAAACTGCTGAATAGTTTCATAAATAAACGAGTAAACAACTACACACTTTATTTACTCCAATATTATTATAGATTAGATTGGTTATACTCATAAGGGAGTTCTCACCGATGCAGCCGGCTTTTTGTGACAGCTTTTAATAAGCTTTGGGCTTTTGCGTCTCGCGGCAGCCTCGCAGAACACATACCTATACATATAAATTAGTTGATCTTCAATAAATTAACTTAAGAGGTTTCCTAATGATGTCGCGTGTGGAACTTTTGAGGCTTTACATTATTTATAATGTGTATACCCCACAAGAATGGAAACTCGTTTAGAATAGCGTTTGACGTAAGTAATGCGCTTACTACGAGTATTACGCCGCTGTCTACTTCACTCCGTAATTCCGTCGTCGCGAGTTCAACACTCGTAATTATTGGAATCTGCAAAACGTTTCCTTCGGCGGTACTTATCATAATGGTTAGCTGTGCAAACCTATTTAAATTTTCTCAAGAAAATTATATTTCGCTGTAACTCGGTAACGATATTTGAACTACAACAAACTACGCTTGAGCGTAAAAGTAAAGCCGATTTCATGTTCCCCTTTATTAAGCCGCGTAATATTGACTCTCACTAAATTAAAAAAGTTCACAATAAATTCTCAACTAAAACAAATTAAAATACGTCGTGAAGCTTAAAACGGGCGTGCGCTGCAAAGTTTAGTGGAACGAAACCAAACTGAAGCGCCCTCGGCGTCTGTACGCACTACAAACATTTTTGTGCATACGCGGAACAACGAATGGGGTGGTATATTCGTCACTGTGACTTCGGACAAAGTTGCGATGTAGCAACTCGAGCAATTAAAATTTGTAGAGGACGCAGAAGTGAAATTATGCATGGAGTGAGAGCAGTAGCCGTGGGTTCTGGCCTCGACTATTAATATTAATGAACTGTGACACGCCGTTCAACCAAGCCCGTGACGAGCTACCGTGTTTCTTTTGATTGTAAATTCAGTTCTGTTGATGTACTTGTTGCATATTGAAGTTGTAGCTTTGTTGTTAACAATGTCGGCTCCCATATAACTTTGTGACGTAAATTGGAGGAGACGTTAGACCTTGCTGTTGATAATTATCTTTCAAAGGGGTTCTGTCTTACTAATTATTGTATTTTTTTTAAAAGCTTCTTCATTCTACGCATTTTCTGTAATACTATGAAATGATTTACTTATACACAAAAACAATATAACGTGGCTCAGTTATTACAGAGCCACGGGAGTTAATTAATAAACAACCAAAATTAAAGTTTCTGAGTTAGACGTTTTAATTAGGTACAACTAGTTAGTAGTTTAAGCCTCATTATTAAAATTTTCAGACCTCTGAAATGTATTGAAAGCATAAAATACATGAACTGTATTTTAATTAAGAGACATCTGTCATAACCAAAACAAAAACATAGTTTTGAACAATTGAAATCAATGTGTTAATCATTAAAATTGTACGAGTTTTTGCTAAAAAAATCAGATACATATAATAAGCAGAAATAAAAGGCTCATATTCTGTAATAAGTCGGACTAATTAAACGCCACCTATCAACTGCCAACTGTACTAAAGACTGTTTCACACATACCTACAGATGGTAAGACTCATGTGGTAAATATACCTTTTTCTGCAATCATCAAGTCTTCTCAATCCTCACCATAGGGTAAGTTGGGAGCCATTTTGTGGGAGTTATTTTGTGCTGGCTACTCTTATATAAGGCCTTCGACCTTTATGACAGCCACTGATTATCAATCAAAGTTATTACTCAATAGATGAATAGTACAGCTCTATTTAGTTGCTTAGGAAAACCGATATTGTTAATTATTTTGTATCTAATATCATATTAATTTACCCTAATGGATTTCCTAGAACCAAATCTAATATTATATTCTCATATACTGTAACTCTAAACCAGACGTATTCAGTCTAAGATTACGTTCTTCCTGGAAATGTCAGAACTCCGGAGTTAGCCCCCCTTCCCTAGTTACTGAAGGGGGCTAGGGGAGGGGGCTGTCGTGATACCCACACGTGAAGTCGTCATCATTATCATATCGGTTGAAAGACGTCCGGCACCGGACAATGTACCTATTAATTACCATAAAGAACGATTCCGAGCCGTTTGCCTTATTCATTTTATTGTATGAAGGTGTTTTTGTATGTCCTATAAAAGAAAGCTGATTATAGGCAGGCTTTTATTATCCCACTATGGGGCGCAGGCCTCCTCTCATACTGCAACGGAACGGAATGCTTGTTCAAAACTCAAGGCGCATTGGCAATTTCAGACTTTAAAGTTCAGGTTTCCTCAAGCTGTTTTTCTTCCCCTTTATTGTATTTTATATTTTCTATGAGGAAAAACTTACCTTCTATCTGCTAAATAATAACATGACTGTCTAAAAAGTATGAAATACCCTCGACAGGTGGCACGCAAGTTGGTAAATCTTGCGAATATCAACTTAACATGTCAAGGAAAAGGACTTTTTCCATTTCCTGCCTTTATATATTGTTGTTCACTTAGGTAAAACTGTTACAGAACCATTTTTTTGCAAACCTATTTCTACGAATGCATACATCTTGATACCTATTTGTTCTTCGTTTGTTAATTTGCCTGTAAATTAATAAATTTTGAACAAATATGTTAGTGGAAACGGACAACTACTCAATGAATTAAACGATCGTTTAATTAAGAAGATCATAAATATGAAACGAATCCTACAAGTAGTACAAAAATATTAATTACAAAGCGCTAAGAAAAACATCCATGAGCCATAATTATTTCTGTCTGTCTGCAATAATAGTTCAGTATTTTTCTTTTGAAAAATTGCGAGATTTTCATTCTCATTAAAATATTCTCCTGACAAGTCGGAATTCTTAATTAAAAGCAACACCACAATAATATAAGACCAAAAAATAAATATGGCTGCCGGGCCACGGTTCATTTAGCAGTAACAGGTACCAACTTTAGGAAAAAATATTAAAGATCGTTCGGGAGTCCTCGCTATAAGGTATTTAGTATGTACTAAAGAGCTCATTAAAGCAGCCTTACTACTGACGTTCTGCTATAATATCTTTTGAGTGTTCGTTCTTAGAAGTTTTGAAGAAAACTAGGAATTTAGGAATTTACGATAAAGTTACTATCGTTTACATCGTTACAAAATCAATCTTTGTCGGGTTTGAAAATACCCGTGGAAAATAAACTTGTTTTGTTCAGAATATTTTGTGGGTTTCGCTATGTGTTGTCATTAAAATGCTACATCATGCAAATATTTTAAACACAAAAGACGGGATGTGTGTTCCTCTATCACGCAAAAGCTACTAGATGGATTCTGTCGCAAGTTTCAAACCATGGTATATCTATCAGAACAATACACAGGCTCCCTTTTATCCATATGCGGGAAGTACTTCTGGACACGAGTGAAACCCACGGATGGGAGCTAGTTAAGCATAAAGAGCACCCCATATAATGAGATCGTTGCATTAGCTTCGTATAAGGCCGCATATACATCGCCTCATTGTGTTATCTCTTGCGTAATAATAAGCGACATAATAATATCTGTGGTGGTTGGGCAGCCTGCCAAATTCACCTGGACATTGGTGACGTCATAATGCAAAAATATTAGCGTTAAGTATGTCGTAGCTTCGCGTTTTATCAGAATGGAGAACAATACTATCTATGTTTAGCAAAGGCATGGTGTTGAGAAGTCTGCAATCATTATAAAGATACGATAGGAAAGTGATTATAGGAAGTGGAAGGTGTTTAGACTCTTGAATACATCGGGTGGTTTTTTTTGGACGACATTATGTCCTGCGACGATTTCGATAATATACGAGACAACTTTTTTCGAGTAATCTGTCCCTATCTTACCTTTTTTAATTAATGAAATTACATTTGGCGCCGGTCTGAGATTCCATTAAGTGACTACTAGAGAATCAATCAACTGTTTGTATGAAGCGAACATTTATTTGATGAAGCGCACCTAATAAATAACAAATGTAGTCCTACACAATTCGCCAAGGATACGTTTTCATCTAAAACATCCGTAATGATATAAAGGGAAATATATCTCAATATCGAATCGAAATACAAAGTGTCAAAGCAAAATACAAAAGGAAACTGAAGATGAAGCGAATGGTAATGGTGCTGGGGTGAGCGCGAACCATGGAAAATAATGTCTTCGAGGGAAATTACTGTGAAGCTTAGGGGATGCTCTATCTTCACACAGGAAAGGCGTGAGTGTGAGGGCTAAGTGTCTTTTTTCCAAGTTATTTGACGCGCCATTCTTCCAGTCATGTGCTCCAAACGAAAGACGCAAAAAATTGCCAAGTGCAAACTCGCATGTCGGCAAGAAATGTAATCACTTACCACATTATCTCATCCTAAAAAAACTTTATACCGTGTTTTATTTTGTGTGTTATACCTAAATGTACTGTGACTGCAATTTATCACTTTTTATCGGCGAGGCAAATGGAGCTACAACAAATCCAATAAACGAATGGCTGCGTTTGAACATAGATGCTACGTTTTAGTATAAAATAGTTGGAATCCAATATATTGTCTTAGCAGTGACAAGTTAGTAGGTTGCCGTCGAGCACCGAAGTGGATAACTGATTACCTTTAATTGACTTTAGCGTCTTGCTCGCGAGATACGTAATTGTATTACTTACTATAGTAGACAGCTGTGTATAATTGTATATTTAAGTTTTCTAATAGTCTATTCAATAATTTTGAAACGATGTGCGATATCAACATTATTTAGTAAGTAGGTAATGATATTACAATCAAAGGATTGAACTGCACGATTGTTTTACTTTGTTCTAGTTGTGATTGAAATTCGTGTGAGTTCAATTTTAGGTCATGCTAAGTACACATTATTGGCTTTTAATTCCATTCAACCGCAGTTAATGTATAGCCCTAAGTTTAACCTGTTTATATTTATGACAGAATGACTAATGTTTATATTAATGAAATGATTAGCTAAAATATCAAATAATTAATTATTATCGGTATTATCCCAATGAACAACCACATCCTCTAATGCGCATAAATCATTAATCAGATTAGAATCGGAAATGAAACATTACATAAAATATTGAAGCTTTTATTTACAAAATTACCAACATATAATATCACTTTGGGAATTTGCAGGTTTACTTGCATAACGCCATAAATATACATAACTATTTATTACTATTTAATAAAAACAATAGTGATTACAATTCCTCAATGTTACTTACAGTATTTCCTACTAGTATAGTAGGTGTAGAATGTTTTACGAACTTTCATGTATCGATTATTGGAAGTACAATAATTGTAATACCTAATTACTATTTATTATGAAAATAATATTTATGATATAAAAAAGTGTTTTCCAGTACATAAGTGATGAAATTATTGCGCCCACTTTTTACGTTATACATGTTTTTGAAGAATCATTATTTTTAAGGTACAGGTAGCATTTTTTTTAATTACGATGCGCGATGTGATAATAATTATGCGAATTGTAATTTAAAGAATTAATCTATACATATTTTATATACAATTATACAAAACTCGAAACACTCGATGTATTTTTGTTTCAAAATAATAGCACTAGATAGAAAGGAACCACCCAACCAACAATTTTGCCATATAACCAAACCTTATATCTCAAAAAAGCTGGGTGAACGATGTATAAAGGATTCGGTGGTGACTGATTGTTGTGTAAAAGCGTTTGACAACACATTTTGGCTTTATAAGTTTATACAGCAAAAACGACCTATTAAGAATTGATGTAAAGGTTTACTTCACAACATTATATAGCTGTTATAGTCAGGCGTTATAGCAACCTCCATTGTTACTAGTATACAAAGATAGAACTTTATAACAGTGTTTACTGTCGCCCTAATGCGCCTGATTTGCGCAATAAAGGTTCGAAACGAACTATGATGTGTCTTTCGTTGTAGCAGAGATGATAACTCAAGAATAGGACGATATTGTGATATTGAGACATTTTAGATCGTCGTTACAGTACATAGTACTATAGTGGGCACAAAAAGTCTACAACAGAGTGATTTGGTGATATAACTGAGTGTCAACTTTTATTTATGTAGCTAAATTGCCATATAAAAGGTTGTTAACGCTCGTTATAGTTGTAGTGATAAACTTATCACAAAGACACTTTTTTAGAAGAGTATTGTTTTTTTATAACTATTATAGTCCCTCTATTACACAATAGTAGTATAACGGAGCTCTTGTCTCTTTTAAAACATTATTACTGTGTATAAAAGTAGGCTAGCAATGCTTTTAAAAGCTAATTCAATTTCGTAAAGGCACTTCTATCGCTCTTCTACAACAATATTGACGTTTTGATTCAGCGTAATTAATGCGACAACCAATATTTTTGAAGACCCAATTATAGAAAATGGTTCCGTACAAAATATAGTTCACGTTAATGAAGAAATGGAGAATTATTCAAATGGTTACAATGATTCTAGATAGGTATGACAGTTTTTCAGGTCAGGCAAGTACCAATGCAACTTTTCTAAGTTTGTATGTACTTTCTAAGTATATTTTGGACACCAATGGCTGATAAAAAAGGTGAAGGAAAACGTCTTGAGGAAACCTGGACTATAGTACTAAGTCTACTAACTAAGTCTGAAATCACCAACCCGCATTGAGCAAGCGTGGTGATTAATGCTCAATCCTTCTCCGTGTGAGAGGAGGCCTGTGCCCAGCAGTGGGACAGTAGTGAGTGAGGCGGCGCGAGGCGCAGTGTGGGAAACAAAATTAATCGGATGGAGACATGTAGGTACGTAGGTTTAATGCTTGCCTTGCTATGTAAACTTCAAAACAACGTTATTAATAAGATATTTTAATTTTTCTACAATTAATAAATAGTAAAATACCTAATGGATTTGTAGTACGAAAAGTTTTAGCCAATATGTAGAATAATTAATCACAATAATAACATTCATCAGGGATGTAGTGGTCATAAATAGACATAATAGGTAAAGATATCATATATTTTTTGCTCATGATGAAGTGCCTTGGTAAAGATGAATTGGTATGTAGACCACAGTTAACACAATTCTTATTTAACAGAAAATGTGTAATTTCCCACGGCCATTCCACTTTCGCAAGTAGCTTGAAGTCGTCACGAGTCAAAAACTTATCGATGTCTATAATTTTGCAGACTACCATTTTGCAGAATATTACACTGAAAAAGAAAAAAACAACACTATATTAACAACCTTTGGGGGAGGCCTTTGCCCAGCAGTGGGACAACACAAGCTAATTAAAAAAATATATTGACAACCTCAGAGTATTAAATAATAACGAAAAAGTATAACTCTGACGTCGTAGTACCCGCAGCTGTATAGTATAAACCCATATTTTCTGACGTGGTATTTTTATAAGTTTAATAAAAAGTATTCATCACATTATGGAATAAGGACAAACAGCAAAACAAAGAAACAAGCTCAAAAGGAACCCTAATTTCATGTAATGGTGGTTGTAATATCTATGATAACGAGTACTATAATAGAGTTTAGGAAGCTGGAAGTATATTTATGACTTAACATTCGTAATTGTTTTTGTTAAAGCTCATTACTTCGAAGGGGGCATTCAAATATTGTCGTAAACCCGTATATAGTTTATCAGTAAAATTACAGGCGCACGTCATTTTCCCCGTAAGAGACGAATAACTCGATTACAAAATAATATCTAACTTACCACGGTCTCCTCGTCTCTTCTGATTTATCTTTTATTTCTCTTCTAAATAAAACACTGCAGCAGCGTGAACGAATGTAAAATGAATGAATGATGAATATTGTAATGGATTCATGAATTCTTCTACAGTTCTTAAAAAGTGTTTAGTAGTGTTGCTGTGGCTTGTATGTCACCAAATATAGAGATTGCGTTACTGTTACATAAACTGCAACGGGCCCAAATTGTCATGCCTGATATCGTTATAGTTGTACTTTAAGACTGAATGGAGATATAATTGCGCCACTTTCTTTGTAGGTGCACCTTTTTTGGCCTTTTATTTGACCATCGATTAGTTTTTACAAAACGTTCTATGGCCTTCTATACAAATAACTTTTGCTGGTTGGGCAAGATGTTAAAGTATCAAAATAAGTGGGCGCATACAGTACATAGTAAGAAAAATATCCATATTATTGTAAATGCTATAAATGGTTAAGAAGCGTACACAGCTCTGCAATTATTTATTGACAATTTATTTACGAGTCGCAATATTTATTTTATACAATAATAACGAAATAACAGAACTTATAATTTCATTATCTAACGCACTTTCTGCGTGATTGTATTTATAAAGACAAGGCTTTAAATTGGGGTTTACAGAAAGATTTTTACAATACACAATTAAATAAATCTGGTTTTATCACGTTTTAAAATTAATTTAGGCCTGGTCTATACACACAATCACACGATTCGTGAAAGGTTTCAGGTCCCAATGCAATCAAAATATTGTGAAGGATTTCTTCGAAAATATAATATTGTGTGTATTATAATCTATTGTTAGTAATCTGACTCGTGCACAACAAGACAATGACTTGGCTCCCAATTTTACGTCCACTAAAATAGTTTTATATTACGAAGAAGTCCTTTTATATTTGATTACATTGGGCCCGATATTTAATAAATATTTTGCTCCAAGAAAACTGAAATCATTTTATTTGGCATTTATCTATGACTACAAAGCGTAATTTACATTTATTGTCACAGGTGTGAGAAGTAAAACGACAAAATATATTAATAAGAAATGTAGAAATCATTGAAATCGTTATACGGTAATATGCGCCTTAAATATGTTTATATACACTTTTTTATTTGCAATAACAATTATGTCTGGTTGTATATCTATACAAACACGACATAGATATGTTTCAGACTTCGTAAAAGAATTAATAAATTACAAAGTTATCATTTATGTATGATACATTTGTGGAAAACATTAATACACAGAACAAACAACTTAATTACATCAATTTCTCTGGTATCAAAAAACGTTTTAGGTAGTTCCTATTTTTTCAAGCCCAATTTTGTTATTTAATTTTCACACCTTTAAAAATACATTAAACCAATTTTCATCCATCGATGGTGCTAACCGAAAACCACGAACCAGTTCTCAAAATATTCCCTCTTTAATATTCCTCGACAAGTTTCCTTGGGGTGTGTTTACGACGTTTCGTCAGCAATGTACTGATTTACAAAATAACATAGCAGGTACCTATTGCAATTCCCATCACGTTCTAAATGCAAGCCGTCAGTAACTTATGAATGTTACATGACAATTCAGCCGAGAATTCGCGACTCGAATAATCTTTAGCAGCGCTGCAAGTAATGTGGCTCATATACGATATAGCAGCTCATGATTTTGTAACCATTTTCTTAAAACCAAAATTTTAAGAAGCATTTCGGCTTATTCAATTTTGTGGCCCTTTTTATCATTTTTTTTTTGTACAAAATAATATTACCTACAATTCCTTGCAAGTAACCAGTTATAAATCAGTACAGGCTTCAAAAGGAGTGCCACTTAAATTGTCCTTCATTTGAGAGACTATGGCCATACCTATAATTTATATGTTATAGATAATAGAAGGGATTAGGTGGCAGGTCGTCCGAAGGCGATCGGTCGCCGTCGATGAATTGAAGCCGCAACACAATTAGAAGGTAATACCGACGGCTTCCAGTATAATGGATTGGCTTTCACCCTGGCATGAACAACCAGTATTTCACAGTAGGCTTAGTATCGCAAGACCTGCTTAGACCCTAGTATTTGTCCACCAAAAAATACATTTATTTTTATATGATACACAGTTTATACACTCGCCTTGCACTTTGATAACATGTCCATTTGTCTTAGGTCCGGCAGTTCTCAAGGTACAGACAGTTAAAGTAATGGAAGACGAAAATAATAACAATAGAATACCATCATTTTCCATTGAAATGATAATAATTAACTTTTCATAGATTTATATTTGCACACGTATAAAATTGTTTATTTTAAAAATCTATTTACAATAATTTCTAACTACTCCTATAACGTTGTCTTAAGACCCTTCAGTGTATTCGTTTGAAACCACAAGAATGCGCGATTCTGTATTGCATAAAGAGGTAAATAAGTTTTATATAGTAAAAAGTTTTCGTACTGGCAGAGAAAATATAATTCAATCGACTACAAAATTAATTCAATGTTTTTTATTCATAATTATTTAAAGCGCAACGCCTTTGTCAATAAGATCATTTATAACAAATTTCATTCAATATTCATCACATAAGAATTTACCGTTGTGCTTGAAAACCTATAATTACGGATATAATTGAATAATTTCAAGGAACTTAATGATTCCTTTTACGATAATGATATACGGTTTAAATATTAATACTTAATACCTATCGTGTCTGAAGGAGAACCTCATCAGTACATTGACGAAGTATGAAAATTCGATTTTATCAATTTACATTGTTTTATGGCTAGAATCGGTACTTACCTGCTATGATGATTCTTGCTGTAAGGTAGGCAGTTACACTACCAACATTTGGTCTTCATAACTTTACAAGCACAGGCAATAAACCTATTAGACGAGTAAATAAACATTTAGTGGCTTATTTACAAACGCATAAAATAATATGTACTCAATATCTAACAATTCTTTTGGCAATTGACATCCTATTAATTTCTATTTGATGTGTCGATTTACAAGAGGCTTGGGTTTGTTTATTTTCTGCGTTGTTTGGTCATGAGTGCTCTAACTCGTTTGAGGTTGGTGATGGTGATGTCATCATTGGGCTGCAGCTGCAGCGCGCGCCGGTATGACGTGGCGGCGGCAGCATACTTGCCATTCAGGTGCAGGATGGCGCCGAGGTTGGAATGATACTCGGCATCCTGCAAGAAAGCGACAATCCATTCCAGGAACCTCGTACAAGCCGGTGATAAGCTACGCTAAACGGAATGCTCCAGATACAAACATGTTATGCGTTGTTTAACGATACACTCGTATCTGATTCCTTTGAGGTGTATAATGTTAATTACTAAGGATGCTTTGTTCAAAGCCTTTGAGTTCAGAGGTAAGAAGTGAAACTATATTTTCATTTTATTGCCAGTGGCTGGATTTTTGTAATAAAATTATTGAACAAAAAAGCTCTGAACGTTATAGACGTGTGGGTCAAACCTTTCACAATTTAGAAATATAGAGGCGGTGTGAGCGCGGCCGCGGTGGTCACACAGCAATGAACAAAAGGAATAACACGTTCAACGTTCGTTCGTGTTGATTCATTTTTGTTTATACACCTGCAGGTTTCGTTTGTGTTTTTCAAAAATAAAGCTTTAAAAGATTGTTAGAGCTACCAGTTATTGTCTGGCACTCTAATACATCTGTTAGTAATCTGTACCTTCCTTTTCGTTCTAATGATTTGTTTCAGATGGAAAATGAGGTTTTTCGTCAAAATTTTCCATACCTCTAAAATAGATTGTTTACTTAATTCGCGACCTTTTTGCCGTCATAAAATAATCACGACTGAAATAACATCAACATGACTATCGCATTCCAAAACCCATAATATTCCTTAAAGGTCACCAAAGGGAAGGAGCAAAGAAAACAGCCATCGGCGGGACCTTGATCTGGCCATGTTTGACAAACAAACAGGATTGCTCAGTCGCTCCTTTGCTCAGCAATACGTTTTAAATCTTTATTTAACGAATATCCTAACCCGGCCATGCTAAATCAATTCGACACACGGAGGTTGATTCGACCATACGATTTTTCACGAATCTCTGCTGCATATTATTGGTGCGGTAAAAAATGCAACACGGAAAATGTTTCAGGATTTAAACGTTACTTGGTTTTTTGCATGTCAAATATGTTTTGAGATTGGATTCGAAACGTTTTTTATTAACATACTGGATGGTTTTGAATGGAGGCGTTTATTGATAGATCGTTAATATAGAAATCGATAGTGATACTGTTTGTTTTGGGAATGGACATATTTTATAGCGATATATTTTAACTGTCACTGTTTGTACTTCAATTAATCAAAACCTGTCCTTCGCAATGGAGGACCATCCATTTATATTCGTTAGCTTTAGTTTAAAAAAAATACATACCTACGTATTATAAAGCGAAGTAATATTAACTAAAATAATTCAGCTGAAACTTACATCAGGGTTTAACTGCACTGCCCGCGCGTACCACCGCTCGGCGGAGCGGCAACGTCGCGCGTCCCTAAGCGCTCGCGCAGCCGAGGCGGCGCGCGCGCTGTCCGAGGGGGACAACTGGGCGGCTGCTACTAGCTGCTCTGCTGACTCCCTAAGACGACGCTGTGATCTCAGGAACATGCCTAGGGGAGAATTTAGAACTACATGTCAGTATTACTTTGTAGAAAAAAATGTTTAAGAGAAGTGTCATAAAGTGTTTGTAGCATCGTAGAGCCTACGGTGCTACACATAAGCTACGAAGATTGTAGCATTTATAAAGCATTATATTCGTGCTCTTATTTAAAAGTTATTATTACATTTGAATTTAGAAGGCCATTGAACTGCTCTGCAAAAGTCATTGATTAATGTTCAACATTACAGATACTGAAAACTTTAGGGTGGTCCCTAAAGTTTCTCGTAATAAAAATAACTTACCGAACTGATCTCTTATTGATGGATCGTTAGGCGCTAAAGTTAGTGCTTTTTTAAACCACATTTCTGCTTCCATACTCCTACTTGCCTGTAACAAAATATAATATTAATGATACTTGGACAAGTTTAATACTTTTGGCGCAAAGATTAGTTCAGTGAGATACTTGAGCGATGTTGTAATTCTTGTAAGAGAATAATTGATCAATGCGGCATAACGGGCGAGCCCTTAAGGAGTAATAATCTTAAGATACCGCAATCTTACCGCAGTAGAGAGTCATTTGGCGGTAGTGTTATTATGTGGTATTGTTGCTAACTATGTTATGCCTGAGAGGCACCTGATTGAGAATATATTGCATACCAGCTTTTGAGCGGTTTTCTAACCCGAACTTTTTTCACCTCTGGCAGTTTTAATTTTATATATCTTCGATATATTTCTAGTACGTAATGAAGTACTTAAAAAAATAATAATTTAATTTCTAAGCTACTAACATTTCTGGCGAGTATTTGTGCTAGTGTGACGTGTGTGCCCGCGTGATGCGGCGCGGCGGCCAGCGCTGACACTAAACTGTTCTCGGCCAGCGGCCATTGTTGTAGCTGCACATAAATCTCCCCCACCATTGATAGGACACTCTGCAAACAAAACCGAAATTAGTCTCACCATATATCATACTGCCTGCATTGTTGGACATCAAAAGAATAGATTAGTCTCACTTTTGCATCGTCATACTTTTTATATGCTGATAAATCTAGTACTTTAATATACCTACAAAGATTCCTCTATTTTAGATAGCTCTACCACATAGCTTGGATTGCAGCCAGTTGCCTCCTTAAATTCATTGGCACGTGCCTACTGCCAACTTGAAGAGACAACACTGTTGAATCTATGTTGCAATGCGATTTGTACCTACAACTTACATGTCGGTCCTGCGCCCGATCTCTCTCTGGTCGTGTCGGATTGCCGTCCCATCGGGCTATGAGAGTAAAGGAATAGTGAGTGCACTTGTGTCTGTACAAATGCTTGTGCACAATAATATGTCCTGCGCAGCTGGCTGATCTCTTTAAATGAGAACAGCCGCCGTGGCCGAAATCGGTCGTGAACGCCATTATTTTATAACTTACATGTCGTGTCCAGCCAACGATTGGTGTGTTTGTGTCGGGGAGTATTTGCAGTGCTTCTTTGTAGGCGGACAGTGCTTTGTGCCAGTGGCCTCTCTGTGAGTGTAATGCTGCTAGTTGCACGAGTGCTGACACTCGGGCGGCGTCGTGCTCTCTTCGGTCGCGTACGCGCACGCCTTCGGCTCGGGAGCCGGCGCGCAGTGCGCTTGCGGCTTCCGCGAGACGCCCGTCCGCCATTAGTGATGTTCCCAGATTTACGTATGCCACTAAAACAATGTTGAGCTTTTATTTTCAAGTCACAAATGAATATTTTTGATACTTGAGTTATTTAATTTTATACTATTGATCCATTCTATTCCAAATCACAGATAAGTTTAGTCCAAATAGAGAACAGTAATGATTCTACCTATTACTAGTTTTCCAATACAAAGAGTTGTATTTCACACTCGAACTGAAAACAACTCAACTACAAAGTTCGGCTTGGATAGAAAATATTTAAAATATTTATTTCCCACTGTCCACAGCTTACTTTGTTGAAAATGCTCCATTAAAACTTGTTCTTGTATTTACTTAACAATGAAAATTATAAACCCCTTTATTTTCAAGACAATAACAAAATTAGAACAGAATAAAGACTCGGCCGGCCCTCATCTAAAATAATTTGAAAGGACAATCAAATTATTAGTAAGGGCTATGAAGAAATACCAAAGAGGCTTTGTTTTTAATAATTAATTTATCTCAAGTACTTACGAGCCATTGAAGGTCTAAAGTAAATTGCTCTCTCGAAACTTTTGATAGCATCGCTGTAACGTCTTTGGTTTTGTAGTAATATTCCCCTGAAACAAAGATAAACACTTATTTTAGGAACGGTTATGTTTTACTCAATTTCTCTCCGATATTTACACAGTAGATAATTTGGTAATAATTGACCTAAGTAGATTTTATTAATAATCTCAACCCACCTAATAAAGGACTGAAATTACAATGAAGTTCCTTAGACTGTGATTATTATTCATTTTTTAAGACGATTTACTTTATGTGCCTGGCCTGAAGTATTGCTACGTTGGTCTAGTCTAGTCCATTGTCTTGTAGAGGCGACTGATTACTTGTAATTATTCACACTGTTTGTGTTCCTTACACATTTAGGACTCCATCTTAGCGGAATAGGTACAACCCGAAGTATATATGTGTGAGCTAAACCTTCTTCGGGTTTTATAAAACTGTATTCAACAACACTTAAATATAGTTTTATAAAAGCATAAAAATCAAAGTGCTTCATTATTGCTTACAAGTCTTATTACTCACTTAAATATCAGATGCAACAGTATCAAGCATGTCACGTTATAATAAAATTCATTTTCATCGTTCTAGAAAACGGCAGACATGTAGACGACTACGGTGTAGGCAAAAATAAAAATACCACTTAATAACTACGCCGCCGTAGACCATTTACTTTTTTATTGTGAAAAGTTTCCACAAAGTTTTATACACTAAGGTTTCACGGGAAACCTTATAAATATAATGGTTTTCGAGTATTCCTTTATCGTCATAGTTCTGTGTATGAACGTAATTGTTGAAGTTCGCCAATTGTCTTCAGTTTTATGAATAAAAAATAGGTAATACTGATAATAGTGTTGGAACGTTGCGATCACAAAAACGGAACACGATGGAGCTTATAAAGAGCAGTATGTGAACAGTGCCTATTTGTCGTACATCCGTTCTATTCACACTATTCATCTTTCACAGCCACATCAGAGTCACCTTTTGTGACGTATTCATATGACGTATGAAATATTGAACCAGCCTTCGTGCAGAACTGAAGCTGCGGAGCTTGACGCTTTCATATTCCACATTAATATTGCGATCCTAGTTTCAAATTTGGCGCTAATTAGTGATGAGCATTTGCTGCTCTCAAATTCATAGCTCATCAAACGTTGTTTCGCGCCGTGCCACCAAATCTCGTCACAATTTGGCTCTTGTATACTGTATTTTCATTATACATTGTGTCGAGTATGTTAAGTATATGTGTTAAACACGAAACTAGTTCGTTAATTTATTTGAACACTTTCAGCCATTTGCGGGTACAAAAACACACAGCGATTTGTTTATGGTCAGTACTTTGTCACGCATGATTTATTATTTCAGGTGAAAGGACACTGAATGTCAACTCGTGCCGATTTAATATTATCTATTATGCCTGTAGCAATAAAGGCCATTTTGTTATGAACAGATCGTCGAGTTTACCCAACTTCATAATGCGTCATCATCCTGCCCTTTATCCCAAAATATGTAGCACAAAATTAATATTAAAATGGCGAGATTGCTGCGACATCAGCCTAAAATCAATCACGGATGGATGTTCCATTTCAATTCGTGTAACGCTTTATTGAAAAGATAATACTCTGTTACCGTACAACTTTATTATGTGTCCTAAAAATACTCAACAGTATCTGTAAGCAACATCTCTGACTAGCAGAACGTCCAGAATCAAACAATCGGCGCGCATTATTACACGTGAACAATGCAAAATGTCAGCCTTAATGAAACATCACCTGATGTAACCGTACAACGTTATAAAAGCTGTATAGATAGACGCACTGCAATATTGTCCGCATGAATAATGCAGGGCCACAACGAGGTTGCTTCTACGTGGGACCAACGTACACTAATGAGAACCATCCAGCTCGGTCGGGCTATTATACCCTCCTCTTCGCGAGCAATAATTTGTTACTAATTCCCTTCTAATTATTGTAACGTTGGTATTGTGAGTGGAATTGCTTTTGTGCGGTTGGTGCAGCCTTACCAAAACTCGCTGTGTTGACATTCAAGCTCTCTGGCCGACGTTATTAATTTTGGTGAGATGAAAGTATGCAACTTGTTATAATATTTGCTGGAACTAAATTGGGCTTTTGATATGAAATGACATTTTTGACGTAGAATTTTACTAAGCAATTATGTATTTATGGAGGCATTTAATGTTTTTTAAACACATGAAATGATGAAGTATTAGAATAAAATATGTTCTCACACAACAGTAACTAAAACAATTTTATATTGCAGCTTCGTTGTGTTAAATACAATGGTAATAATATTTTTCTTCCGCAGAGAGAATTCTCATTTATTTCTATAAAATTGGCTCTTTAATTCTAACCACTAACGAGCGAAATACTTAACTATCTTTGAGGCAGTATCTATAAATTAGGAGCGTATCGCCGGTTGTGTACTATCACAATTTTTATTCCTTTCAACAGTTTCCGCAGCTCGTATAACGTTTTTTGTCTTTTTCCTCTTATCTCTTTGTTCGTATGTGGGCTAAGTGCAATATATGCGGGCGTGCGCAGTGTTTTGACATTTATTGGTACGAAGAGTTAATTTAAAATAGAGATATTTCATTAGTTCTGACAACTTTTATGAAAAATATATGAATTAATTAAAAACTTTCTTATGTTCTTTCATCGAACTGAAATATTGAAACAAAAATTGATAACGAAATCTCCACAAATAGAATGATTCGCATATATTTTAGTGCGAAAGCGGTGCAGAGTGGAATTTCCCTCAAAAATAATCCGCACAACTACCAGTTTCCCACTGAATGTCAATGTTCCGTCGGAAAATATTGTGCACCAGTAAAATAGGCGTTCACACATTTTAGCGACACTCGTAGCCAGTCAGCTTTTAACACAACATGTGATGAAAAGGTTTTTTCTCTCAACTTCATAATAGGCCCCTCTCGGTCCCTTGCCGACCCAACTGCACAACTTTCGATTAATACGCCTTTTTACCCACTATAAGGATTGTATAAGTAGGATAACGGTTTTCTAAAATTGTTCTACTTTCTGTTTCATTTTACGTTTATTACAAAAGTAAAGGTTGTAATAAGAAAGCTTTAATGTAATGTGATTGTGATCCTTCAACCGTAATTAGGGTTAACTTAAGTTGAACGACCATCTTAAATTGTATAATAATAAATAACAGATCAATTGGCATCGTATAACTACACAATTATTGCAGAGTACAATGACCTAAATCTAAAATAACCACAGCGGTATCTATAATAAAAACAAATTACATGAATTACCCGAAACCTATATTTAATCAGCGGCAACATCATTATTTCTACGTTTCCTATTAAACATTTAGTGCTAGTTAATAACAAAGTCACAGTTACAATTTACTGTAAACCATTTTGCAGATCGATTCGATAAAATCACGGTAATATGCAGTTTGGCATCGCGGCCTAATACCTTGATTACCGCTTGCATTCTGATTCCTGTAAAACAATTAGAGCCATTGCAACTAAAGTTGGAAAAATTATCGTGTTATTCGATAAAAGCTATTTCATGTCGATGTACCTATAATTTGATGTTATTAGATCACTACTACACGGTAAATAGTTTTTTTTTAATAATATCTCTCTACGATATACATCAAATTAGAATCCATTAGGGTGACAACAAAGTTCCCTTAGCGTGTAAAGTAGATTAAATGTGTGGAATTTTCATTAGCTATTGGACACAAGTCTTTACTGTTATTATTTTAATGTTCTGTTAGTTTTATAGCATGTTGCGGTCATAAAAGGTTAGGATTGTTTTTTTTAATGCTATTTTATTTATATTTGCGTTAATTAAGCAGAAGCATAGAAATTGTCAGTAGACGTAATAATGAGAAAGAAAGGCCTATTGCTACATCTAAAATTTCTCTTATCACGATCACATTAAACCACTGAGTAAATAAAATCATTTCAAACATTTAACCCGACGAAAAGCAACAAATTCCATTATACCAAAAGGCTAAGAAAATTGTATAAAGATTATGGCCGGCAGCCTTGTGAACTAATAAGATCATACTGCAATTGCTTGCTAAGCAACCCTAATTATAAGTATCTCTTGGGTCCCGCCGTACGGCTGGGAAGTGGATGCTTACAGACTGATTTAGACCTAAGATAATGGCCATCATAATGTGATTGGTTCAGGGAAATTGTGCTGAACATTTTTTAATTTTTACACTTTAGATAGATTATTCCTAATGATTGCAGGCGATAATTTTACGTATTGGCATTTTATAGGCTTTATGAAAATTATTGGTTCCAATATGAAATTATACTTCGCGTAACTTTATATAACACAATAGGCATGTAAACCGACTTGCTTATGCTCGGATACCGAATTAGAAACTCCTTCAAAGTGATGGTCCACATGTGAACTAAAGCATGTATAAACCTAAGTTATATGTCCTACACGTATGTGTACGTAAAGGTAGAGAACAAACGATTTATAAGCGTTGGTCGTGACGGGTGTAACGCAGTCACACGCGTTTGTAGGTGCGATAAATTAAATACAGATACGGTTTGTTAATGTTAACGTTGCATAAATTATGATGACGGAATGTTTGTTTAATTTGGCACGTTTGAGCGGCGACGCAAACGTTGCTTGGATAAATTGTAGGTAATTTATGCAGTGAATGCTCACGATTCTCACGACACGGCTCCGATGCCCCCGGCCGGGCGGGTGCGTCGCACGCGATCCCGACATTCCGCGATTTAACCGAGGTGACAAATTGTGAATTGAATTAATGTTACCACCCTGCTTAAATTATAACTTACGCATTATAACACTATCTTTATTGTAGCTATAAATAACAGCTGAATTCTCAACTCGTTACACAAAGGGAACGATATTTTACTTCAGATTTATTTGAATAAGCAATTTGTCTGTTTCCATTAACTCGCCTTCCGAATTCTCAGTTTGCTGAATCGTTGACCGTGCTTGTATAAACACGACAAACCCAATTCTATTTTATCGTAATTCGAAGTTTTACCATTGAATATTATTATCGAACTAGCTTCAAGTGTTTACTTTGAGGAAGTCGGTATTGAAATTAGATATAAAGCCTCATTTTTTATTTCTACCTATTCTTAATTAATTATGATTTAATAAATGGAGCTACTAATGTTCCATATATTTCCTTCACTTCAAACTAATTTGTATTACAAACAATTATTTTGCATCCGTAAAATGATCAACCCATTGACGCATTCAATCACTCAACAACCACGATCACATCACTATCAGATGCCGTAATGCCTAAACACGAAATAGCAAAGTAACCATTTCATTTACAGCTTTGAGAATACCAACATTGTGTCAGCAAAGTGTTGCCGATCCCTGTACACAGAGATTGCGAAATTGACCACTTATCTGCCTAACAGCATTATGTTCGCCACACACGATAGCAGCCGAGGGATCGGGACCCACATCCGTCGACTCTAATATATCTATTATCTGACAATGGTGCATAAGTTTCTTAATGTTGTATTGTCTATTGAGAAGTATTGATAAACGTTTTATTTTGTCTATTCATCTCCAAAACAACACTACCTGTTGATCTTTAATTCGGAATTGTCAACAAAACTCGAACTAAAGTACCTCACATAAAGATCGACAGTGATTTAGGTTAATTGTTAATTTATTTTTCTGTTAGTGAAAAAATATATAACAATATAATTTCCCAGCCTCGAGCAATATACTGAAGTTTATTACCCGTCTTATCTATCTCCATAAAAAGTTTCCATAAACCAATCGCTTGTATAGAAAATTATCTTTTACGAGCCATATCTATGTACACAATCAGTAATCACTCATTGCCATCTAATTTTATAGAAGCTTTACATACAAAAGGATTACCGATAAAGCGAACCAAAAGCCCCTTAAATACTTATATCAATTCATTTTATTAAAATATGTGGTTTTGTTGGAATGGCTAAATACGAATAAATCTCCTTTTGGTAACATTAGTAGTACCTCCGAAAGTAGGTAAAAGCTTTTTGCGGGATGAAATTTAAATCATAATTATATTTGCGAAAGCCTTCCACAATTTTAGTAAAGGTCACATATTTTGGGCGCTTGTGATAAAAAATACTTGGAAAGGACTCGATTTACGATAACTTTTATGGAAGCGTGCTATGTATAAAAGTAATTAATATCATTAATGAAAGAAGAATATTGGAATATAATTATCATGTGAGAATAAAATTATTTTTGCTTTCAAATGGCGTGTGAATGGAGCCACTTCCTAGTATTCCACTTTATATTGCAAGACGCCTTTGTTCTGTTATATTACTTGAATACGGAGAAATCTAATAAGGTGCTGTTTTTTATTTTATTTTACTATCCTTTGAATCTGTTCGTACTGTATTGTATTGTCGGCGTTAAATTAAAGATGGTGAGGAACTATTGTTCGGAATAACTTTTTATTAAAAGGCATATTTTATTGCTTGATCAAAAGACAATAATAGGTAAAGCTAAAATTACAAAAAGGCATTCTAATATACATTGACATATTGTATTACAGAGTTTTATTGATAGAATTTGAAATACACCATTGACATAATACCTATATTGCATTTGCATGACTTAATTATATATGAAATATTTTTAAAAGGATAGTACTTTGTCTTAATACATAACTAATTTACGTCAGTGCAGTGTAACAGTACTTCTTACTCTGTCAGAATTATTAAACATCTTTTCACTGATTCCTTGTGAAAACTCGCGGAAAAGCGGGAAAGAGCCAAGTTTTCCTCAAGAGTTATCCGACGTTTCTTTTGTGTTTCAATTTTACTGTTTGATTTATTCTTGAAATGCATCGCGAAATAAAAGAAGTTTTTAATTAAACGCGGCTGAGTTATTCTGACAAGGATAATTAGGTTTGTGATACACTGCGTGAAACCCACTCGACTTGTATTCTGGACTTTATGAGTTGCATGATAAGGATTAATTTTATTACTTCTGTCTTTAATTATATTATATCCAAGAACAATTTGTTCGTTGAGCTGATTCCACGGGTAATTGTGAGTGTGTTAACTCAGTAAGTTTGATTTGATTAGATTGGAAATGAACATTCTCAAGAAAGCTGCAATCGCTTCTTATGCAATCCAGGTGTGCACAAACAAAAGCAACTATTCTGCTATGTACAGAACTTTATAATTTCGTCCACTAAATCTTCACAATGAAGAAATAAAAGTTAAAAAACAGTTTACACGTGAGACAACAAAACTACACTAGCAAGCAGAAAAAACAACACCAACATTCGTAAACATACATTTAACATTAATTACATTCCCACCGCAAAAACTGTACCCAGAAAAATCCCAGTGAATTTACAATTACTCGTAGCAAGTGTTGTATGGTCCCGTATAAATTGCATTTGCATGTAGACGCGTCCAGATCTAGACCAAATCGTTTCGCAAACAAGTATGCAAATACCAAGCAAGCGTTGTCGCGAGTCTAGATGGTGGGAATGTTAAATATGTGTGTGTGAGTAAACACCAGTTTAATCTACGCCTTATCGCCATCGGGACGTTATAGTCCCGCCTCGCCTCGCTTTCTGTGCGACGCTGATATTGCATAGGGCTGATGCGCGCTTTGTATTTGCTTTTTGTTGCGCCAGCAAATATGGATGCATTGGTTTTGATATTGATATCTTGATTTTGATTTTGTGAAATTAACACAAATAATTCGACAGTAACACTTTTGTCTACCTGTCTCGTCTATTTGTCGCGTTTTTACGCCAGAAGAACTGAACCGATTACAATGTTTGGTGCACAGATAATTTAGTTCCTAAGAAAAGATATAGGACATTTCACGGGGAAAAATTGCCTCGGAAAATGAGTGGAGCCGCGGGGAATAGGTAGTGTTTTATAATTAGTATTATCGCGGTAAATTTTTAACATACATTACTCAGACTACTATTTACATACGACTTTTAAATCATATGAATAAATAATAAACATTACATTGAATGATGATCTCTTCCAATTATACTTATTTACTATCAAATTGACACTGACCTCGGCTAGCATGTCCTTCAAATTCTTTTAAATAAGTGATGCCACAAATCAAGGACGGTTAAGAATCCAATGTAACCTAGAATGTATTCAGCGTTTCAAGAGTAATATACCTGTTGTATCTATGTAACTTGAAATAAAGACCAAAGCCATTGTTGCTATGTGCTATTAGCTAAATATATTTTTAAATAAGTTAAAGTAACTTTTATTCTGTCTTTTCAGCCGACTTCCCATAGAGGAGGAGGTTATCAATTATGATATTTGTATTTTCTCATCCTTCCTTGATTAACGCTCAATCCTTCTCCATGCGAGAGGAGGCCTGTGCCCAGTGGGACGATAAAAAGGCTGTAACAGTATTTTATCATGTGTTTCCATTTAAAATAAACTACAAAATAATTTTAGGAAACAATTAAACCACTCATTGTTCAATTTATATTCAATTGGAATAAAACTCTTCAGAATGCCAGCATCTATCGCTTGTGAACTATCCTACTTCCCGCATGAATAAATTATTCCTGATCTGTCTCGAGCTCAGATCATTTAACCTAAAGCCTATCTCTATATGCTGATAGTTTTTGATTGATATAAAGTATTGAATCTTTACTAGGTATAACTAAACAGCTTGGAGACTTTGTTTGCTTGAACGCACTTATCTCAGGAACTTATCAGTACAATTTGAAAAAAATCTTACATTGTTTGATAGCTCATTTATCGATAGGTTTACCTGAGATATTAGATGCTTGAAAACGTTCCCTCAGGAATTGAGTACAGCACGTGTTAAAGCTAGTTATTTTTATTTTTTTGTAGTTTTGAAAATTGCAATTTCATGAGTTATGTATGTAGGTAACTGCTTTAATTGAACAATCCCTGCAAATTGGGAGAATATTAACCAAAATTTTATGACGACCATAAAGTCAAGTTTAGGACCTATTAGGTATTTGCCTTTCTAATAGTTTCCACCTAGTAGAAACATTCACAATATATTTACTGAAACTTTCAAGTCAGATATTATTTGTATTTGATTATAGGTTTAGTCCGTAATATTGATTTACTTAGACATTGCTAAGAGGTCACGCCTGGCGCACATAAGGCGATTTGCTTTAGCCGAAGATGGAGTAACAAGATTATTAGCATTCGCATCTGAGTATATTCGAGAACCGTCTTTTGCTCAACGATATGTATATAAATAATAGGTAAAATATATTAAGCAAGATAACAGTATCAAAATTTATATAACATTTGTTTATGTCAGAGGATTAACAAAATGTTAAATAAATGATTTAATTACTCAAGTAAATAATTTCATTATGTCTAGGTATATGAAATTCCTGAATGTCACGTCTTTGTCTTTTAAAAGAAACTTACGTTACTTTTCATGTTTTATCTAATAACGATTCTATGTGTACAGTGTGGAAAAAAAGAAAATATTTGATAACGTAGTTGACACAACACGGACTACCACTGGGAAACGCAATACACATATTTCGTTTTTTGAGACTATATTATTACAACGAACCGGAGCGTCGATTTGCAAAACACAAAAAAAAATGTTAGCTCCCATGTTTTTACTTCAAACACGGTACACACCACTTTGGCACCAGATTCCTATATTTTTCTTTACTGACAGCCCTGTAAGTACAATCTGACTTGTGTACGTCCATCACTTCTGCAAATAGCGTCAAGTGATTCGGGATTTGTTGCTACAAATCCTCGTGCGAGCTTACAATACCCCGCGCTATTCATACTACGCCGCTACGCCGCTACGGCGTAGTCTTTCCTTTGTCAATACATTGACGAAGTTTGTACCGAGATTAATACTCGGTTATTGGCTTTAGAATGTGCTGAAGTAACTATTACGAAAGTTCTCCTTCTATTTAGAGAGAATTATTAAATTCCTCGTTAAATATAGAAGTCTAGAAGCAATGATAATATTCAAGTACAAAATCAAAATGTTAAACACTCCTACACCTAAATTTTGTATGTATCTCGACTCTCGATATAACGACTCTCCAAAGACACTATACGCCTTCGGTCACACATTAAAATAGCACAAGACAAAATAACTTATTCACAAATAAAGAAAACGTTCAAGAAACTTTTCATCCCGAACAGATCGCGAATCTCGTTACTTCCTACAAGCGTGGAATGTTTGTATTGTGCAGTGTCCCTCACATTGAATAGCTCACAGTGTACACGACTCAGTCACTCAGCACACGCGAGGTATGTACGTACACAGAGCCACACAAATTCTCCGGCGACAGGCTATGCGTTCAAGTGATTTCTTGCCACCACACAATTGGAATAATCTAATCTTTGCGAGAAATCTGTGCTGAGGCCATTAAGCCTGCCTCCCAGTCATAATTCACCCCAATAAGTTGACGCTTACGTTTTTACGTCGTCCCCACTTCGTATCTACTTGAAATAATTATTTTATAAAGAACAATCATTGTGAATTTCATTGTTTTCTACGGTAATGAGGGAGCTATTCTTATGTCTGAGTATAGCTGACTAAGGGTGACTAACGAGAGAGTTGATTGAGGGGATAGCAGCTTGTTGCCTGGGCTTTATCATGCTTCAGGACTGACATTGTAATAATATGGAAGGATCTCTTACTTAACCATCAAGAATATACCATTTTAACAATGTGAAAAATAATAACACATCTGTTTAAAAAATCAGGAAACCTCAAGTAGTTTTGCACTACAAGGCAGCTGTATATGACCCGTATTGCAATAACAATAAGATTCGTTAAATCGTATCTCATACTGTTTACAATCACGGACATATTCTGCAGCGCAACAACTAACAAGGCATTGTGACCTCCTCATTGTGCGTTATGCGGAACGGATATTCCTTCAATCAAAGAAGCCAACCGATCGTGAGGACGTTTCCCCAACTTTATTCCGCAACTGCGACGCCTTATTCTATTTATATTCGCCTTCTAATACGGCTTTTGTACAGCATTTCTTTCCATTACGCGTGGTATTAGAGATTATATCGGGCACGCGTAATATCGTATGACCTTAATAGAATAAGGATATGTGCTATGTTGGCCCGTTCAGCTTACGTATGAACGCATGCTCGGCTATCATCACGTACGGATAGCTACTTAAACATGGGGACACATTGCCTGCAGGCTTGTCGTGCTGGATCAGTAAATAGAGTGTGCCTAAAGCTGTATTAACTTATCAGTAGATTGGACACGAATTTAATAAAGAATTTATAAACACAGTATTTTAAGTAACTAAACTTATTTAACGAAAAACATTATGGCATCAATCATTAAAGGATGTATTAAATGATCTATCTGAAAACTAAGATTTGCTCATATAATTTTGTATTCAATGACTTGTCCAAACACTATTACTGCACAACAAACGCTTGCCTCGTCGTCTACCCCACGTTTGTCTTACATAGTTACGTCCCACGCCTATTATGTGAACATATTAACAAGGTTTTATTCAAACAAGCTAAGAAGCTGACGTATCAAAATGGAAGGCTAAACAATACCTATTATCTTCACAGGGGCCGAGATTGAAACGATCTTGCTCGTAAACAGCCAGGGTTTATGTGGAACATGTTTAGTGCAAATAGCTACTGGATAAACCGCTATCGCCACCTACACGTGTTTCCTTTCATTATCATTCTTAATTCTTTCTTGTATGCGCGCCCCGCAAAGAATAAGTAGATTAAAACAAAACAAACTCCGACGTTTACCTCCAGAATACTGATGAAAAGCTACAATCTACTTGAGATTTATACGAAAATTATGAAATACTCCAAAATGTGGGGAGAATTTCTCGAGAACTTGAAGGATCGGGATGTAAACTGTGGATTGGAGAACACTCATCACGGATCTTATCAAACCGAGTGTATAGTAGCTGTCAGTCCTTTTGACCTCTTGTCGTAATTATATTATGATCGTGTGGCTTGACGTTAATTTGTGAAACTGCTCGGAAACCCAACGCTTAGGTGGCCGGGCAGAGAGCTCCGTACCCGATTAATTCAAGAAGTGGAATCCTCTGTGAATTAATGGCACGGCCCGTCGTTCTGGGCCTATTGATCGAGCGCCCCCTGCCCTAAGCGGGACCACCCTCACATATTGTTTTCGAATGAGCGTTTTAAATCAACAGAAAAAAACATCGACCTGTATGTTCTCATTAATTAATTTTATATAGATTATAATAAAAAGATTGACTTAATTAACACATTAACTACATGGCATTATCTTAAATTCCTGATATAACTTTTCTGGTCATTACAAGTAGGAACCGTAAAATCTCTAGCTCGTTAACAATTCGTTCGCATCCATTATTTCGTGTAATCCTCTTACCTATAATAAGGACAAATAACCATAATTCAATGTAAATGTCCCCTTACCCTTTGGAGATGTTATATTTATTCCGTGTTATCAAAAAAGGAAGTTTTGTTATTGGTTTTCCGAAGAAACTTCAAACAAGAGCAGTTTTAGAAACACGAAGAAGCAAATGCGGTGTGGCTGCCATTTATTATATTTTATAATATTTTCTTTTCCCGATGTCCTTAATAGGGATCGGACCTTTTGCCTTTTTAGCCCCTTGGGGAAGACATGGCGAATATTATTTCGCCCTCCACTAAGGGTACTCTTAGGCCCTTTGAATGTATTATTAAACTTTTGTTGTTATCGAGATTACAATAAAATGGGTATCACATCAAATCTGCGTCTTTTGTTATTGGGCTGACATTCATTTTCCTTTCAAATGCGAACGTCCACGTGGATTCATGAATGAAAAAATGTCGTATAATATTATAATAAAACTCACAAATTATAATGCACGTCAGCCATATTGGGGCGGTACTTGAGAGCCCTCTCGAAGGCTACTTCCGCTTCCGCGGTCCGTCCCTGTGTGGTCAGCACGCTGCCCAAGTTGCCGTATGCTGTGAAAAACAAAGTTTTGTTAGTCGTGTGCCAAATTCTATATTCTATACATTACATAAACGGGATAGAATGGAGTAAGGAAGTTTCTGTTCAATATTGGTTCATGTATCGTCAACAAACCTTTTCCTCATTTTTGTCTTTTTTGTCTTATGTAACTTTATAATACCAAATCTGTCAACTTATTTACCAATAGGCAGCTCAATATACATATGGAATAAAAATAAATACCCATACTGAGTATTGAGTGGTGAATCTTTCCACAAGAAAACCATGAAAACAATGGAAAAATTGTGCCGAAGATAATAAAGCTAGGGGATTATAGATACGTATGAAAGAAAAAGACATACTGCGCCGACCCTAAATAAATTAGGATAACGGCAGGCGGATGATGATGATATCGCGTAAAAAGACAAACGCGAAACTCCGCATTTTCTATCTTCACTAATAAATCAATTTACGTCGTATTACTGCTTTGCTTAACAATTGCGATATAATAAATTGCTTTATGAATATATGTACCTAAGTAAGTTATTAAGTTCCAATAGACTATATCGAGATACGTACATCACAATAGAATAACGTCGATATTGCTTTAATTATTATTCGATTATACAATTAATTGAATGTTATTTCACTTGATATATAATCTTAAGAATCCTAGAAATCATTTTGACATAGAGAATTACGCATGCATTAAAAAATAATTGTGATTTCCATTCACCGCATTTAAAGTTCAATATACCTAACCTACGATTTTAAAACATGCACCAGACTGATTGATACATCAACAATTAAAGTCACCTAGTTCCTGTTTTACACATAACATAATTAAGTGTAAGAATATAAAATAACCCACATGATCCATCATTTTAATCCAGTAACGAAGCAGACGACAAAATTTCATTAATTATTCATACTTATGAGCAGGAGTAAGCCGATTTATTATATTATTTCAACACAAAACTGCTTTGAAGTTTATTACTCGACTTATCCAATAACAAAAGTACGAATATTGAGATAATGTGTTTGTTTTGTAAAGTATAAGAGTTGCTCCCGGCTATGCTTCTACGGTGTGAGTTTAATTTTTTGCGTAAAAATTACGTGTTTAAATAATGAAATCTTTTTCCTTTATAATTTTTTTTACTGTGGTTTATGAATAAGAAATAATAATAAAAAGAAGTCAATTAATGTAATTTTCATTTTGTTATAGGGAAGAACGATGAACCGATTGATGGATCAAGAGGTCTCTATGCAAATTACATATGTTGCTTATGAGATGGTGGATAGAAGAGTATGGAGGAAGCATACCTATTTGCTGCACCAAGATGACTGCATGCATTTTCTAAGTCTATTTGTAAAATAATTTTTACATCGGGTATCGTGACCAAATCCCACAGTCTCATACCCATATACCACATGTGACCAGTACCCAGACCATACTTGTAGCGGTCTGTGGTGTTGGCTCCTCTACGGTAAGACGTTAATGGTCTGTATGTGGTGTATTAATAACTACGATTAATTACCATGACATCAAGTGGAATGATGTGCTCGATAATTGGAGCATCTACCTGTTTTGAAACTGGCAAAAAACTGCTCTTACGGTCTCAGGCTTTTGCGTTTAAGAATAATCCAAGGTAAGGTTTTAATATTCTGGTTCAAGTGCATAAAAAAGAGAATTATTAAGAAGTAATGATACCATTTCAATGGATATAAACACCAAGTGGTCTCAGGTTTAGGCATATAGGCATTAGGCATGTTGAACAAGAATAGACTAGTACTGCTGGCATAACTTTGCAATTTATAATCAAACAAACCAGTTGTATGACACACTACAAACTCTAGAGTTCAAAGTGGCAAAACCAATACACGTTTTAGATTTTAGAACTCAGCGTTTTACGTAGCTATATCTCAGTCTATTAGACGGGTGTCATGTACGGGTATGATTGGGCCGCGCTATCACGCCGCCGACCCATCTCCGGTGCACAGCGATCCGCTTTTACCGAATAAACATTAGCCTCTCTGCGGTCCTATGAACTCCTGGTACCCACGAGTATTCGACGCAGGCATTTCGAGTTATCTCACAGTATTATCTTTTGACAAACCCTTTTCAAAAGTACTGTAATGAGAATTCAGTCCTTTTCTATACAATGTATGTTTCGTTTTACGTAAACTGTGTTGCGGGCTAAATACTTTTAGGAAGTGTTTATCCGACACGGTCTGCTGCCTTTGTGGGGATTAAGTTATGAAACGCAACTTGTAGTCTTTTGTTATTTAGCGGCTTTCAGGTCCTTAAAGAATAACGCCAGCTATTTTGTTATATTGAAATGCTTATTTTGACTAACCCTTTCTCGGTTTTTGCATTAATTTCCACCTAGTGCCTAGGGTCATTTTTGAGACGAGGGTTATGACTGACAACATGCTGACTACAAAGTCGCTTTATTTATCCTAAAAGTAACTATTTCACTTATTTTAATATTTTCAAATCATATTAAATCAACAGCTTCTACATACGCAGGAATTCCAGCATTACGAGCGGGTGCTTAACCACACTGAATGCGAAAGCTTAGTCGATTAAATTCGATTCAAGGACCACTCCGCGCGTCCGTAGCCATGCCGGTAATATACCCGTAAAATATTTCACTGAATACTCTATGAATTTTATAAAGGACTTTAAAGTATGAATATGGAATTAGCTGGATTATAAAGTAAATAACTTTTTTATTTTAATATTTGGAACATTTTGGGCCCAAAATGTTAGAATCGAAACTAACTTTCAATGTCGAAACTTAAATATTTTAAGGCCAGCTTTTCAGCCTCGAAGAAGTTTCAAAGCCTCATTATCATCACGGCAGGTAAAGAAAGTTGGCCCTGGAATATTTTTGATTTGAACCTAAAAGCAACAAACATTCAATCTGCCTAAGATTGATTTTTCTTGGAAACTACCAGCAAAATAATATTATCAAACTTTAAATATACTATTATCGACAAGCCGTCTACAATATTGAGAATTCACTGCCCTAACAACTTCCTGAATTTTTAAGTTTATCAAGAAATTTTGAATCAAATTCTATTAACTATATTATGATTTGTACAAGTCACGTAGTTTCGTTGCAGTCTATCATTGCGAACATGCCGTTTGCAAGTTCTTATCAAGAGGTGTTGCCAACTTGTTGCTATGAGCCAAACGGCATATAAAAATATTTCTACACTAATCTTAGTATGATAAGTTTATAATAAGAAATATAATAATCTCTATCGTTTAACAACATATAAAGCTGAGTGAACCCTCGTCCTATTATTGCTAATTTAATAGGTTCGGACAACAATAGCCATCGGAGGGCGCCTTTATTTTTGGGGTTGATCCAGTTAAGAACCTACATAAAATGCCCTAACACTGGAGATTCGGTTTATTGAAAAGTAGAATAAGAAATGGCATCCCGCCGGCCTATGAGGACTTATGCTAACAAAAGACATTATCAAACAGAGGCAATGGATTTCCGAGGGATTCCTTTATATTTATGGCCGCGTACGTTACTATTCGGCAGAAATCAAAGCACTTTTACAAAAAACCTTCTGCCGAAATAACTTCGACCCTCTCAAATGCTGTGGTTCCGAAAAATTACCTGTAAATTTGGTTCGTTTGAGGATCGCGAATCAATGGCCATAATCGTCGGTAATCCTAGGAACCCTAAATCGTACTTTTAACAATTTCACGTGTGTTTACTGTGAGCGCTCATCCGTAAAGAGGCGATTACATAAAAGTGTAACTGGGTGCTTCCCTTAAATAGGGCACATCAAAAAGAAAATAAAAATCTTATCCCATTTACGATCGGCACCATTAGCTGTAAGAAAAACATAGAGCGAAAAAATATAAAAGAGACACGGCGTTACTTAGTCGTTCCGCTGATTGGAATATCGGTCTAAAAGCTTTTTTATGTACCCACTTACACGGGAAATACGCGAAACATTGACGTTATACCCGTAGGTGTTTATGTATGCTTGCTTGTTTATTGCGTCATATTTTTTCTTTTAAAGTACAACCTGTACCTGGCCATATTTACTCACTCGACATTCGTGTACAAACAGCTACCTTCAGTGGAGTTTATAGCTGCGGCATTAACAATCAAAGAATCGGGGAATGAACATTTTTACAACACCATGAGGCTCGGCCTTTAAAGTAAGGAACCATAATTGCGCCGATGGTTTAATTACTCGACTAAAGAGTTCATATAACTAGAAATGGTTTCTCTATTTCTGTGTAAACGACGGCTTAGAAAGAGAAAAATAAACGTTTCACGTAGTTCTGCGCAGGTGTCGGCTTATCAGGGATTATTAAAATCTTGGTCTCTCTTAGGTTTACCTAGTATTTTAAGCAAAAGTTATAAACGACTGAAATAAAATTCAAAATACGTTTATGAATTACTAAGCTAAAAATAATTCCCAACCTATGTTTTAGAAAAGCACTTTTATAAGCAAAAAGCAGCTTACTACTTAAATAAAGTTGTCTATCATAAAATTCAGACTGATATTAGAATTAAGGCATTAAAAAACAAAACGGTTTTATTTGTAGTGCTTACTTTAACTTATTGAATGAGTACCTATTTCATTCGTGTTCTATAAATATCGTCAGAATCTTCAGAAGCCTGCCACAACGCGTGGTATCGACACATAATTGTCAACGCTTTTGCAAAAACATCATATTATATGAGTTGTCATTTTTATTACCTTGAACACTAAAATAACGTGCCCTATACGACTAACTTTAATACCAAAATGTTTTGTTTAGCCTCAATACTATTCAATGTTCCAATTTCGCTTTTATTATGTAGAGGTCATCTTTTGTTCGTTTTCAAATCAAAACTCTATAAAACTGAGGCCCAGAGCCATGTCTTTGTGTTACAAATTGAAAAACACATTGTTGGGCCGTTGATTAAATTACGCCTTCGCAGTTATGAATGGACATCTGCACGAACTTCACAGTGACTGATTGTCGTTATTGTTTCTTTATTTAAAGGTTTCTTATACAACGAAACCTAAGTTTTTATATTTATTTTCGCAGTCTTCTCGAGTTTTGTATTAAGCATTTTATCAGCCTTGAAATAGTTTCAAATTCTTTATTTTTCCCTCCCTTTAAAAGCAAAGTTCTAAAGTAATTAATGAGATCCTAAACAATAAAGACTGCACTCTCGACAAAATCTATTTATAGTCTGCAAATAGGAAATCCCATCCATCTCCTTATTAAGCAAATTGGTATAATGATATCGGATCTCTCACAGCTCCTACGTAAGTAAGTTTGTGACACCTAAGTAGCCGTAAGACAAGTTCGAAAGAGATAATGGCGTTAATCTGTGCGAGTCGCCACTCGAACCAGTGCTATCGGGGCAAAGATGGCGACGATAAACCTTAGGCTTAACCGATAACATCTGAGGGGACGGCCGACTGCTGTAAGAAATAGCCTTGTAATGAATCGGTATATAATCACCTCGTACATGATACTTCAATAGGAGGAAAAATAAACAATTGTTGTTGCTACTTGTCCGAAGTAGCTAATAATATGATTACGATATTCATTTCGATTTTCAGAAGCCGTTGACCCCGGAAGGTAAACAGAACATTATAGAAAAATTACGGTAAAAAAATGTTGAATATATTATTAATATAAATATAATTATGAAGGTGGAGGATGACTTGCGCAAGACGGCTGGCAGGAGCTGGATGCGAGAAGCCGAAAATCGATCTCAGTGGCGTGCACTTGGAGAGGCCTATGTCCAGCAGTGGACTGCGATAGGCTGATGATGATGATGATGATGATGAATTATGAATAGCAACGATATGAACATTAAATTTATTGATATGACCTCGACTGTTGGACTCTTTTTATTGTAATGTGAGTTAACTGTGGAATATAATGGCTTAATCAAATTAAAACGTATAAAGTCTACATTACCACTCATGAAAGCTATTTTGCTTCATTCATAACAATGATATACAACCCGTTTATTGCACAAAGAAAACGGTTGCACGATATGTATGAAAACATTTATTTATATACGGAAAAGAGCTTGTTAACATGCCGGCGTCATTCGAGATAAATCTTTGATTTATTTTATCCTTCATCATTAAAAATGTTTCCCAGCTTATTGCTACTTATTTTTAAAATAGATAACAAATACGTTTTCTCGAGAAAAGTCCTCATTTCTGGCAGAAATAATAAATAAGATGTGACAAAGCTTTTGGAAGCAGGAAGGCGTATTATGTACGAATAATCGGCCGTGACTCCACGCCACGTGTTTCGGGATGAAAGCAAAATGTTTTAGTAATGTTTTGTTGTGATGCAAACGTGTACTTGGGAAACGCTATGTCCTTATTCGTGTAATGATTCGAATTTCTTCATCCAACTTAACAACAAGACAATTACTAGGTAAATAAATCTGCTTATATTTTGATCATTTTCACAGATTGGTAGGACGATTCATCGCTATTCAAAATACAAACAATATCATTTCTAAACACGGTTAAAATTTAAATGAAACAATTAACAAGAATATCAAGAAACAACAATCGCATTAATTGCACCGCGTCCTAAGCTTCGCGAACTGGCATCGTAACTAGGCAGCTTAGCGCCAACAAGCATCAGATCAAGTTAATTGAATATTCTGCGTGATGGTCGCAGTGTTAATCCACTCTACGTACAGTTCAATAGATCAGTTATCACGGCAAAAGGTGTATTGGATAAAGCCAGCTTTAGAACGATTACATCGCCTCACCGTCCCCTGTCCGGGCAAATTCGAGTAATAGGAGGCGCCTTGTGATTGGCCGGTTTCGAATACCCGCCAGCGACAAATTGGATACAGTTAGCCTCTAGGTCATGTTACTAAAAGATAAAAGGAGAAATAAAGGCCACTTCAGATTGGATGAGGTTCAACTATCGCTTCGATATAACAGCGTAAACTGTTGTTATTATTTTAAATTATACCCTAACGTTGTAGCTGAACGTTAATTAAGTAAACGGGTTGTTTAAAGAGGATCTAGCTTTGATAGCGACTACCAAATTAGTACTTGAGTAAGTAGGGCGTTTGCTGATGAGTGTCTACTGAAAATACCTAGGTTTCTAATTTATGTATAATTATGAAGAGGTTTTTAGGTGAAGAAGTCTTGTTGTTGTGTGGTATAAAAGAGCTCTCTTGAGACGTAGTTTGTCAAAGCTTTATGAATAATGAAACTAAGAAAAATATGTGTAAGTAGGTACATACAAGTACGTATCTCTACATATGAATAAATGATTATGAGGTTGAACTCTGTATCAAATAAACACGTGTTATTAACTTTAATGCTAAAATCAAGACTGTTTTAAAACAAAGGTAACCCATTTTTGTGCCTTTCTTAAGTGGTCAACAAGGTTGTCATTTCACATAACTGGCAGTTCTATGACTAGTTGGACCAACGACTGCACTGAATTTACATATTTTTAAAGACACGAGTATGCCCATTACTGAAAGCAAACATGCTATTTACAAAAAAGAGGACGGTTCATTCTAGCAATAAGTAGTACATTCAAGAGAAGATTTCTTTATCCAAAATAAATAAACAATTTTCAAGAAAAAAGACATCAAATAAATATAAACAATCAAAGTCTACTGATTTGAGGTGTCAATTACTCGTAACATGAAAGCAATGATTACCGATTCGAACATAATGTTTGTGTTAGTGATTCGCTTCGAAAAGGTTACCTAAACGCTATCAAAAGGTCAATATCATCGATAATTTTATGGTTTTTAAGTAAATCACAAAACAGTTAATTATATTTTAAGGTACTATTACTGAATGTATCTAACGAATAAGTAAGAAGCGCGTACCGTAAAAACCTTGAGGTTAAATATTAATGAATGAACAAATAAAAAAAAAATTAACACAAACAATGTTAAAATTATTACCGTCCGTATATTTATTATTTTATTTTTATTTATTTCAATGATTCTAATAACTTTAGTTCAAACAAACAAAATTACTAGGTGTAAAAAGTAACACGATTACTTTTTTATTTGGTATTCTAGCTAGAAGTAAACAAGGAATTCTAATATTTGTCTTACTTGTGTTGCTAATGAAATATACATTAGGTACTTAAATTTTCTCAACAAGCCAATAAGACATGTAGGTAACAAATGACACGTTCAACACATGTAGGTAAATAGTAAACGCAAACGAGCGAAAAAAATATATCCGTGTTACAAAAATGAGCCTCAAAAGTTTTCATCCTCATGAAAGCGTCAAAGTAAAATGCTATTAATTTCCATTTCGTATCGTGAGCCTTGTGTGAGCTCAAAGTTAGCAGTGAATGTCCCGCGAGGTATGCTAGCCCGGTTGCAAACGACGTGCTCCACCGAGCGTCGCACAGCTTTCGAATTTGCGTACTGAGCGCATCATAAACAAAGCCTCGCCGCTGACATTTGTGGACATTGTACTGACTGTACCTACTGATATAATAAATTTACAGTAAACCACGTTTATTGTAAACAACGACCATGTAAACTTCAAATTTATAGGTGTGTTCAAGAGATGTTTTCCGACAGCGGTAAATTGTCAAGAGCTGGTTGTATTGCTGATTTGGATAATGGGTAAAATTTCATACTGTTTGACTATTAATTCAGAAAAGCATACAAATTAGATACCAAACTTCAAACATTCTTAAAAATAAAATCGAATACAATTTTTGCCAAAAATATGAAATAGTCTTATAACAGTCACAAAAAGTTTTTCCACGCGAATATTTTAAAACATTGTAGTGAACTTGAGAACTTTCAAAAATATATTCTAAAACAAAATAAAATACATTTACTTCTTCTGATCTACGAATGTAGATGAGAGAGTTTACAACCTCCAACTACAGTTTAACTAAGACGCCAAAGTTCAAATCTGAATAAAAAATAACTACATTCCAACATGCGAATTTTAGTCGAAATATTAATGTTAACGCACTCACGACCTTAGTATGTGTGGACTTCATTAATGGAAATAAGGTCATTGACACATAACACAAGTAACCAGATGGTACAAAGGTACTACCTTATATTATATTTATCGTTTACTTGACACAACAAATAGGCAATTTTCACGCTTGCCACGAGTCTCATCAGTTAGGGATTTCACCGATTTTAAACTAGCTTTTTTTTACTTTTAATGGCATGGTACTCATATGCACCCCAGACAGGAGGGAACATTGAAGGGTTATATTGACTCTCACCGACTAAAACCACTCAGTGCTCATGTGGCTGCCTGAGAGTGGCCTATGGGATTCGTTGACGCATTCACCATTAAAAACACATGCTTACGTAGATACGCACTAGATACTTATACTTATTTTCCTCCGTACTACCGGCACTTAATTCCAATAACTGTTGGAATTTTCCACCACTTCAACTTAACAATCAAATATGACCTGATTAGTAAAACAGTTGAAAATTTACCAATTATTATACCTTCCTAGTTTCGTAGGTAATTCATACCTACGCACCGACAAATTGGAACAGTAATTATAGTTTGAGAGAGTGGCCTATATAAATAGTAAAACTTAGCTTTATAATGGCTGTGTAATTGTTCTGTCAATGAGATTGTTAAATACAAGGAAGGTTGGTACATAGCTAGATTAAAATGTTCACCCGTTAATAACAAACGTTTCCCTGCGGTTCCACCCGCGTCTCGTGGGAACTTCCCGTACAAAATATAACCTATGTTAAACCTACCGGGAAGATGTAGCTTTCCAACAGAGAAGTAATTTTCAAATTGGTTCAGTAGTTTCGGAGCCTAAAGCTTGTGGCACATTATAGCAGCACGGCAACAGCACGGCAGCAGCACGGCGTCGCCTCGAATTAAGACTACGGCTAGCTGCCAGCGCGCCAACCGCGCGATTTACGCTCGCCGTCGGCCCGCCGTCCGCCCGCCGTCGGCGCGCCGTCCGCTCACCGTCCGCTCGCCGTTGGCGCGCCGGCCGCGCGCCGGCCGCGAGGTGTAAGCTTGCTGTCACCGCAAACTCAATATTATTTTAAGACGATTATGATTGATGTTATGATTGAACACGACGTAGTGACGTTGTTTCGCTGCCGGCTCGGAGTCAGCGCGCAATTAGCACGCCGTCGGCGCGCTGTACGCATGAGGACCGCTCGCTAGCAGAACGCGGGCGGCGAGTCGAGTTGTGTGGAAGCGGCAAGCACGCTGACTGCTTGCCGTTGGCTTTTTCATATTGACATTACGAAATATATTATAATATTCACGATTTAATGCTCTAAATTGAATGACAACTTAAATGCTGGTGCGGAGCCGTGCTGTTGCGGTGCCGCCATAATGTGCCACAAGCTTTACACATGCAGACAAACAAACAAAAAAATGTTTCTTCCTTATTACATCAGTGTCAATTAAAGTACCTAATTACAATTTTCTCATTTATGGTTGGTTTTCCTTTTCATAGAGAAAATCGGTAAACCTTTGTTTTCAGTTTGTGGAACACGCTGTGTTAATCTAAGAACAGATGGCCAATGGGGCTGAAAAGTTATTTGATTAGTGACCGCATACCGGGGAGCGCAATGTGGTTGTTAGACCACTGGATGCGGGCGATGAGAGACCGGTCAGAGAGACTGTATTTTGCGTCAGTTATGTGTTGCAATGAGCATTGTAGCTGATGATTTGAATGATTTGCTATTCATTTTGTTGTTGTCTAATATTTTAAGCATGTAGAACGGCATAGTCACACACGATAAGGTAAACTTTTTTAACTTTTTTAAATGTACATCAGATAAGTTTTAAATGAGGAAAGTATAACAGTAAACTGTATTTCTGTTTTACATCAAAGATTTTTCTTGATGTAAACCATCGCTTTGTTTAAACATCAGACGGGTTGTGTTTAAATTTTCCTCTTTTTATTTTATTTAAAATTGTATAAAAGTTGAAAGAAATAATCTTCTTTTTGAGGCTTAAAATATCCACTCCAACAAACAGCTTAAACTTATTGTAATTAGAAACTTAGTACTTAACGATCGTCTCCATCTGCGAAAAGTTATTTTGTCTTAAAAGTCTGTTTATACTTCAATATAAGTACCTACATATACTTTTTAATGGTTCTTACTTACGAATTATATGAGTTCTTAATTTATAAAATATTATAGTTACATTCATCAGCATTGCATGTCGGTTTATCAATAAAGTGCATCTCTCTAAATGTAAAATTCTTATTAACAGTCACATGAAAGCGAAAATAATGTACAACTTTTACTTCTGAGCTATGATTTATTATAACACTTTGAAAAAGGAAGAATTTTGTAATTTCTATTACTCTAAAGTGTTCAGTTCAATGCAGTAGTTCCGTAGTTAAATGCAGTTCAATATACTCTATGATACTAAATTGACACAACATATTGCAACATAAAAAGACGAGAAAATACTCCAAAACAAACATTTGCAAAAAAAAACAAGAGTACTTATTATGTACCTCGTCTTACTAGCACGAACTATCATAAAAATAATCTAGCGCGCGACATCTTAAGGTCGCTTCATACAACTTCCCTTAGGGAAAATATAAAATGGCCAAATAAACACAATCTAAATTCATATCTCCAAATAGGTTAACACTAGATTTTCGTGGTTCTGTATTCTCTGGTATTAAATTCCCATGAGAACAAACAGTCACGCCACAGATGCGGGCCGAAGGTCCCCAATATTTTACAAGTGATTTTGGATCTCGTAAAAATAAAAGAAGTTAGATAGAAACTTTTAAAAAGCAAGTCGGCCCTCTTATTTTTTCCTCACAAACCCACCGTGAAGAAGTTGGATAGTTTTACATCGGAGACCCTTCGATAAAGTGTCATAATTTAGGTGAAATATTGTTTTTCTGGCGAGGGGAGCATATTTCGTTATCTTATTTGTGGTTTGTGAATAAGTTACAGTTTTTCCTTTCAATAGTATATTTTTACCAAACTGACTTCGGAGACCTGTTGATAATAATATTTATGAAGTTCTTCAAATATATGGATATCCCAAGTAGCATTTTGTTCCATTTAAGAGTACACATTTAGTTCCGAGGTGAACTTAAAGCATTACTACAGTTCACTCGTGATGTATTAGCTGCATTATTGCAATTAATTACACCTATACCTGTCTAAGGGACTTACAGGAGTGTAGAGTAATACTTTTATACGGTTATGGGTGTTATAATACTCTAACAACTATAATTTAGTCAGCTTTCTGACTAAGAGCATTATAGGAGGGTAGAGATACGGCAACCGCTGTTTAACGGCCTACTTGTTCGATGTTATAGAGCTAGCATTTTAATAGAACACTTCTGGTCATTTATAAAGCCAAAGGCTGTTATGTCTACTTGTCTTAGACTGTTATACAGTCAGTAGCTGTGTTAGGACTTGTTTGTGATACTTAAAATAACCTTTTTTTTACTATCTGTACAGAAGTGTTTAAATGATTCACATGTGGACTGTAGGCTGTTAGAAGGGCTATATAACAGTTCACATAGCCGTATTTCATTTCCACCATTTTGTTCTACGTAACCTAAAATATTTACCAAATAAATCTACAAGATTACTGCAGATTTATCACAAAATACGCAGATAGAGCGAATGAGTTTTGGTTTCATTTTAAAATTAATTACCGTAGTATAATTATAATGCCAATAAAACATCAAAAACTGAAGATGTAAATTTTCCTCTCGGCCAGTTTTAAATATTTCAAAATAAATAAAGCGTTTTTACAGAGGCGCGTGAAAATTTTAGTTGTCAATATGTATACATTTCACGATAAAGTTGCATTCTCATGGCATTAACATGATATAGTATATAAAACAGGTACTACCGCGTGTTATATTATAATAATAATCCGTCAGAGTTAGTTTGCCCTGAATCCATGCATTCCGTACAATTGTCAAACTAATATATTAAAATGTGGAAATAATTTAGGACACAAGTGAATTTAAGGTAGCTTACTGGAGTACTTTTGTCCGATTTTAACTGTGAAGGCTGTGTATTTAGCCACTTATTACTCTTTATTACACTCATGTATATTGTATGGTTCACACTGCGTTCTATATAGTGCCGTAAGTCAGCCTTAAGTCCGATGTTACTACTTAAACTGCTATTATAATTCTTTTATACTTCTAATGTACAGCGATAGTGAACTTAAGGCTGTCTAATTTGTGCCCAAACTGGTTCAATAAAAGCATTATAGCAAGCTATGCAGCTCATATACAGCTGACATACACAGCTTGTAGAGTACATGTGAACGACTAGACATCTTATATAGAACCCCGAATGCTACTTGGGATATTTGCGGATTATTGAATGTCTGTTTTTGTTTGTCAGGTAAATAATGGAGCAGTTTGTAATTTATGTTAGTTTGCCTATTGCATCTCCTTCTGCCCCATATTTCACGTTTATCTCAGAGAACCTTTTGTCTCTTTATAAGCAAAAGTGTTGAGTAGTGTTCAGTAGTCGCATTTCTACTTTTTCCTTAAAATATAATAACGTAATTTAAGTTATGGCCAAAGAAAAAGAGTAAGTATTTTAAATGGTCGTAGTGTCGTATCTAAAAGAAATAAATACATTTCATCGGCATGATAATTATGCTCTTATTTATACCTGAATGCGATGATAAAATAATAAGCCTTCTAATTGGCGACACCTTATACGCGGTAATCACGCTGATAAAATATTCATGAGCAATCGTTTTACAAAACACGACTAATATAATATTCGAGATTGAGTCGAACATTCGTCGTATGAAGGGAGGCAAAATGAGAGCTATCAGACGAAACTTTTCTCTTTGCGCGAAAGTTTGTGATGTGAACAGAAACCCAGGGCGGCGTCCCTCGGGACGCACATGCATGTTTAATGGCGTCCTAGAAAGGTCAAGAGTCTGAATGTGAGTGGAAGTAGTGAATACATTACCAGGTCCCGAGTGGCCAGGTACTGAGGCTAGCAGGCGCGCCGTGACAACCTCTTTTCTAACTTACACGAACTAACACGCCGCGGACAGGTAGTTTGTAGCTGTCTCTCAAACAAATTAATTGTGTCTTAGTTTTGAGCAGTAACGAGGGAGCAACTCAAACAAACTTTTGAGAAAGGTACGGAATGGAAGTGTTGGTTCCCCTGCGCCAACATTATGCCGTGAACTCGCAAAATTTTGCCACGACGTTGACTAACGGTTAGTACAACTGGCCGGCTTCGAATTGAAACTTTGTTCCACTCCAAAATTGTATACTTACCTACTGTGCAATAATAAATGTAATTAGCACAACATTTGTGCTTAATAATAACGTTTTATTATTGAATTTAAAGATTTTTTTATCGCTACTAGATATACATTGAGCCTTGAGCTATGACATACTTGTGACGAAAAAAATACGCTAGCAATCTTACAGCACAATTCCGCTAATTTTAGTACGGAACATAAAAATACTACAAAATTTATCAGCTGACGTCCTCCCGCTGCGCCGTAAGAAAAGAAATAGGTCAGTATGACGCTCATAAACGAGGGTTAGCAACTAGTCCCGAGTCGCGACCTACGCACTGTTGCTATACAATGCCAACGCAGTCTCAAGTGGTGCTTACACTTACTGTAGGAAAGGGTGACAAAAACTTTTATAAAATCTAAGTAGAAAGTCGGAATTCTTTTACTCACCTTTTGGAGGGTTAATTCGCAGTGCGCTTCTGAAGAGACTTTCTTCGTCGCGCCAGTCAAGGTTCCTCCGCATGGTGTAACCGCACATAGCAGACAAGGTCACGAGCAGGGCCAACATGAACAGCCTGCTGCGCGTCTCGCCGCGATGCCAGTTCCGTGTCAACACACCGGCCCCCAAGCCGAGCAATAAACAGAAACCAACACTCGGTATGTATAAAACACGCTCCGCCACTACGAAGCCAACGTAGAAAAGTAAATTAGTCGCAGGCACGAATGGCAGTACCATAAACGCCATGAACATCAGCAACGCAACTTGCGGACTGCGATAGACGCTCCGGTGCGTGGTGCTCGCCTTGGACTTCGCAAACGATATCGGACAGATGCAACTAGAGTTGTGCATCGTTATGTTATTGTTGTTGCTCGCGCGGCACACACTCGTGTGCTCATCAGTGAGTGAATGTTTGCAGCCAGTGCACGGACACAATAGCTTTTTAGATGATACATTCTCTTTGTGCGGCGCATGATAGCTTTTTCTTTCATAACAGTCTTGTCCTCTATTATACTGCTTGCTACTATAATTCCATTTGTGCTTAATTTTACAGTTCTGTTTTTTGTAGTACTTTGTATCACGAAATAAATTGTCTTGGTGCTTTTTGAATTCATTGGTAAGTGTTCGCCAGGTCACTTTTGAAATGACGGCATAGAATATCGCAGTGGTGATATTCCGGGCGTCGAACAACGTCGTTATTCTCGGTATCGAGTCCATCGACCAATCGAAGCTCAGATGAAAAGGGTATAAAAGGAGGAAGAAGTTGAAGACGGGGAGATAAGCGAAAGTATAGAGGCGCGTTAGAATTGAGGGGTCTCGCGACGCGGGGTTATCAGCCGCCGCGAAGGCTGTGGGCGCCCCGGCGAGCCGCAGCCGCCAGTACAGGAGGGCGAAGCCTCCGGTCCCCAGCGCGCAAACGCTCCGCCATCGATGCTGAAACAATAAAAATATATCATAAAATATCGATAAACACAAGCGAAGCGTTCAAGTGAGAAGAGAACAGTTGACTACGTCAAACTTTTGAGAAAGGATCTAAAAGTATCAAGTTATTCCCAATTCATAAAAATAAAGTTTATTCATAAACGCAAAGAGGAAAGTTAGGTATTTGAAGTTTTATTTTTCTAAATATTGTTGGGAACTCCATGGTGATTGATTACCTCGAAGCAATATTTCATTAATAACTGTCGAAGAATTTGCCGCGATGTAATAGAATTATAGTAATTTTTTATAACCCGTCGGATGCGTGGTTTAAGATATTACAGCGAGAAAATAAAAATAAATTTCCTATTTCGCAACAAGATTAAGAATAAATATAAATCCGTTTCACCAAAAGCAATACCAACTAAGTCACAAATTAAGCCATATCCTTATAAACAAACAATCCGCTTCACAACAATCAAATCGATCTCAGAGTCGAGAGATTAATGACCATTTTACCAAGTCGTCAACCGAGCAGGTTTTCCACACAGATTTATTTGTTCGCGTTTGTTCGAGATTCAACCCTATGACAGGTGTATTTACGGCTCATGTCTTAACTGGCACGAGAAGGACGGTATTAAGAACTAATCCTCGTCGCACCAGAACGTGTCGTAAGGTGACTAAAACTAGTGGGAAACTGCGGTGGCTCTACAGCTCACAGCGATATACATCTTGAGTGATATATCTAGATCTAACACTATCATTTTATTTTGTATACTACTCGATTGCGTCAAACATGTTGTAGCTTCCCCACTTAAATATTCAGCATAACAAAGTGCTCGGTTATTTTGATTACCAACAAAACCAATTTCATAAAATTTAATGTTTCAAACCATTTAGTTGATGGACGAAAACCCTAGAAGTGTTATAACCTAATCAAAGCAAGTTTCTTCTTGGAAATCGGAATAATATTGAACTGAATAGATCATGAATTATATCATTCTGTGGGATATTTAAGCAATTACTTAGGTTTTTCCAGAAACAGTAGCACAATAAGTGTATCTTCTAGTCAAAGTGGCACACCCGTCAGCAGAACTAATAATTTTAAGCCACGGCGAAGGCACCCCGATAAAACTGATTTATAAAGGAGCGAATCGCGGCGAGACGTCCCTTAGATTATTAAATTACTAGTAGCACGTACATAACGCCGACCCTCTTTCAGGCACTATATGATTAATATGAATATACGATCAGTTAGGTATTTTAATCTACTTAAAGTGGTGTTATTATGAAAGTTTTCATGGTTATTTAGTGGCGGCGGGTTCGATCCGCGCGGCCCGAGCTGCTGGCTTGTTAGTTGCGGGAAGCTCGAGGAAAAGATTTATGAAGGTTACCGCGTCCCCTGCCCGACCTGGCCCAGGGGAAACCCCCCGCGGAACTAACGACGCCGTTTCGGATTTCTAGCACAATTTACACCACCGAGGGAGCAAATCGGAAATCTCGGCGAAACTTAGATGAACTACAAATTAATCAATCCGAATGAGGGGAAAGAGCCTGAATAATACAACACACTTTCTGCTCTTTCACGATTTTCCTCTCCTAATACGAGAATAAAAGGTATTTAATAGTAGCTGAATAATGATGTTCAAGACAATTACATGCCGAAATTTTATGTCGACGTCATAAGGAAGTTGACATGACATGGCAGTTACGTAATGTAAATACGGAAGATGTTTTTATGTTCAAACATACATCCAAAAACGTAATTATATCGGAAAGGATAAGCCGGAATATATTAATAAATTCCGGTAATACGTAGCTATGTGAAGTATATAATTTGGCGTAAATTGTCGACTTGTATTTCATCAGGCAAGTTGAAGTCAAAGCAAATAACTTAATGAAATAAGCGAGCGAGCTTGGCCTAGACGTCAGAGCTGCGCTTATCTGGAAAATTTACTGGCTGGCTGACATTGCCATCGTCGCCTCGCAAATGCCGACTCATTTGCCAGTCCGTTTGAAAAACCCTCAGCATTAAGTAGTAACGAATCTTTATTCAAAATACCCGCATTTATTTGAATCAGGAATAATATTATACTTAGCAAGATTAAGCACGATACCGAATGAGACACTATTTTGTAACTAAAAATATGTATAAATATGATCTCGTGTAAAGATTCGGTGTTCCACGACTAGACTAATTATGTTAAGCTGGCAAAAAAGGTCGTACTAATGTTTTCACTTATTCGTATTACTCCCAGTAAGGATAAAACGTTCCAGCTAATTATGTCCTAATTTATGTCTTTTGGCACCAGATGTAGATAAAAAACGAGACGATTTAACACGAAATCTTAGTACCTAACTTATGTGAATCATCGAACGAATTGCCTGGCAAAACCGCTTATTTTTTGGGCAAAATAATCTTCTGAGAGGCTTCCAAAATGAAAATTATATCTTACAAATAAAACGTTGCCACAGAGATACCCTGCCTATGAACTCATAAACTCGGCGAGGTAGACGACGGTGCCGAGGGCTCCATTAACTTTAATACCCTCATAACTACATGACGAAATTTCTACAACAGGAAAAAGCTCTTTTAATTCCGACCGCCAAGGTCTTCGACAGGGAATGACAATATTTTTATACCGCTACAATAATGCGTAAAGGTAGTTTCACACTGCGCGCCTTGGAACGCGCCGGTCGCTGCCATCTTTGTTATTCAGGCGGAGTTATTGTGTGAGGAACGTATTGGAGGACTGTGAAATACCCTTGTGAAAACATGACCTTTGTTGTTGACCTTGTGAGTCCTGACCCTTTATGTTTATTGCAGGACATGAGTTCTCACTATTCTAGCTATGATTTTATAATCACCACAGAACGTAAAATTTCACCAAAACGTATATTAAATCATGTCAGCAAACGAAAGTTTTCCTAATGTCTGACTTGCGTATTCAAACAAGCACAGAAAGTTTTTGTTTCTCGCTTTGTCTAAGTCCCGAAAACAGGCTACACATGCATTTTGTATTGAAAGTTCCTGCACCTCGAGAGTGAGCGAGTTTTCAGACACATGCAGTGTGTTGGATTAAATATGGCAACATCTACTGAACATGCACTGAAAATGGCGGTGCTTTATGCTGTAATATTTTTTCAGGAGCGTCTGAATCTTTGAAATATAAGTATGCTTGTTATAAAATGAAAATTAAGGGACTTGTTTAAGGAGTTTTGTGTGCACAAAAAGTAAGCCCGTACTTAGATACAATATTAAACACAAATGCACGAAACAAAGGAACAACATGTTTTCTTTATGTTTGTGTATGTCCCAAGTAATATTTGTTTTACGGACGGCAGAATTTCGAGCAAAAGTCATCATAAAGTTATAAACTAAAATTGTTTAAACAGGGACAATAACCTCTGTGGGAACATTCAAGACAAACAGCAAATAAAGCAATGCTGACGAATAACAGAGTACAATAATCTCATATTTCATAACTTGCATTGCAATTTCTAAGGTAAATAAGCAAGTTTCCTGTGGCGAACAAATTTCATATCGTCATAAGCAGGTAACTGGTGAAATTCGAGTCACGTAGTCACAGCAGCAAATAATATTATGAGAGAAATCGTGTCTGGTGGGAGTATAACTTCACCGGTATTCCGTCTCAGACGTGGGTGCCTGTTCTTATTATTTATACTAGCGCTGCCCGCCGGCGTCACGCGCAGATTTTCCGTGCTCAATTCATATTGTTAAACTACAAATATTTTTATGGTAAAGAGATCTTACTGGAGAAATATTATGTGGATCTTGAATATTTATTTTTATTCAGCAAAGAAATAAACACTGTTATCAAATAACTGTTCTGTTAACATCTAAATATTTACTACGAACCATAAATATTCATTATGATAATTTGCGGAGATATTCATTAGAAAAGTTTATTTAATGAACTCAAACTATCATTTTTTCGAGCGTGATATTTCGTTTACATAATTTGACCATCTTACTGTGGAAATGTTTACCTTGTTTTTTGTTTAAAGTACGAATAAGTTGTAAGAATTGTATGTTTGTATTATGTTGTGATTGAAACGTCGTGAGCTACAACAGTGTCGACATCTGTTGGGTCGTGAGCAAACACGCGAGCTGCGCGTTCATTAGCACTCTTATCTATGTATTACATCACTGAGTTTCACGTTTCTTACAGTTGAATAACCAAAAACGCATACGAACTGCTAATGGTTCTAATAGATTATGAATTATATTATAAAGAAATATGGATACAAGTAACAGAAATGAAAGTGTTGCTGAGAATCTGAAGCAAGTCGCTGTAGGCTTGTGTAAATAAACAAACCGAAACTTGATCGTTCAATAATAATCCCGTCATTTTTAATTCAACTCCAAACCAATAACTCAATAACCCAACAAAGTGACTTCTGTTTCACAATATTTATGTTTTGGCTAGAACGTTTGTTTTGACTAAAGCAAGCCTGACCTTCGAGTGTCGCGAAGGAAAAAAATAAAAGTAATTTAGCACGTACCAAGTTGTTTTTAGAAAAGAGCAAAGTTACCCGTGAGCTACGCCGTAGCGCGAACTGACAGCTGCTACGTGTGCTACGGCTACGGGCTACGACAATAAGCCATTATATTATTGGGGCCGTTAAATGAAACAAAGTTCGTGACGCATACGGCATAACTACCGAAAACTGGCTAAGTTCTCAATATCTAGAAAATGTGGAGAATGTTTAATATTTTACTCGAAAATGGGAGCAGAGCCCGCATTATTTTAGTTTCTGCCTGTCTGTTTCATGAAACAGACACTTAGCTACGTAAGTACGTGTTGCCACAGCAACGCAAAAGCGATGTATCCACACGTTAACAAGCGGAATTTAATCTGATCCACGCCGAGATTATAATTTGGAGTTTTAATTGGAGGTTAGGTGTGTTCGTAATGATCGATTTGAGCTTTCGCTTAGTTCTTTCGAATGGTGCGTGTTTGCTCAGTAGTAGGTATTACGTCCGCTCGGTAAATAATGGTAAACCGAGTATTTACAGTGACAGTAAATGTCAACAGAGTTTTCGCTTTGTACCGACTGTTAGAGCAAACAAACGTAATCCTCACCGCTTCGAGGAACAGATAGTCTTGGATGGGGGAAGGGTGAACTGAACGATGAAACATTGTTCCTCCACGAACCGGTGAATGGATTCAAGTTTGTTTTTCAATTTGTCATCCGAATTGTGCCTATTCAACAGATATAAATATTAAAGGGTGAAAAAATCTTTGCGAAGAAGTTTGTCTATGAAAAAGTTTGATAAAGTTTTAAGATGAATAATAAATAGTTGTGAACTGTACTTCATATCGATTTATTTTATTTTGTATCTGTTCTGCACCGGAAATACGTAGATTTTTACGTAAATAAGGTCAATCTTAAGTTTCTGTAGTAAAAATATACTCGTTTTGACTCTATGTATAATGCATGTAGTAAAAAAAAATGTGCCATTATAAAAAGATTATCTACTTTTACATATCTATACATCGCTATCCCTGTACGTTCTTTTTATGCACTTTGAATGAATTGATGAGATCAATTTAAAGCAGCATTTAAACATTAGTTAGCAATTTACATAATACATAATGAAACCTAGATTTACCGCGAACAAATCTCATAATGTTAGTCTTAATTACAATATCTGAGAAATGCCTCGAGCTATTGGGAATAAAAACACCATTAGGAATTATTTGAATATAGAATAATGATGATTACCGCAAGGCTAACTCTAGGCTCCCAACACGATAATATGGTTCCGAATGTTGTGAATGCAAAATTCTATCGGTGAGGATGTTTTATATATGTTTTCTTTTATGTTTTTGCTGTCTAAAATGAGATAAACTCCATAATTACTCGCATATTGAAGTACAGAAACAAACTAACCTGCAGAAGTAATTTAGCCTTGATATTATAACTTGCCTTAATAAAAAAGTACGTTATGTACGTGTTATTGTAGATATATGTTACTGATCAATCAACAACAATTGTTAAATCTAAAAATACATCATCAATTAAAAATATATTTCTCATCACCAACACATGGTCAGTCACACTCTAATTGGGTCAAACTTAAATAAAAAATTAAAACGCTTGCTATATAATGTTACCCCAAGAATGTTATACGTTTGTTGTAGTCAACTGGGGTACAATAACCACTTGAACTTTCGTGTATAACGCTCATAAAATTATCACAAAGTTACGGCGAAACTTAAAACAAGCTGTTAGTAAATTGATCCTAAAACAGAGGCGCGTATTTAACAGTACATAGTTTTAAATAACGCTGTGAAAGTGTTTTGTTTACGGTGATATTTAGTTAAAAGTATATGTTGTAATTTACAAGTGTGGAAGGTATAAAAATGTAATTGAATTAGTTATAAGTTGCTTGTTAATTTTTGATAGTAATCTGGCTTATCTGGCTTAGAAACCAGAATTTAATCAAATAAGTACTGTCTAAACAACCTTTCTGTATCGTAAACATGTCCTTACCTTTCTATACTTTAGCTAGTATAACAACCTAAATCTAAACATTTCAAAGTTGCTAAAGATTTCAAGGTAACTTTTACCAGGTTACTAGAAAAAGCCCTAGCTCCAAGCACGTTTCGTCAACTCAAGTGATTATAACTTATTAGTAAAGTTTAGACACGGCCAAAGTCATCTGATTAATGAGAACTTTCATTTTCAGGTGTACCTATTAAAATTTAATTTTAAAACGATAAAGAACACTCTTCTGATCTTAAAAGTTCTATGCAATTAATACTTTTTAATGAATTTCGAAGTAGGCCTTACAATAATTTTTAAAAAGGTCTCGATTCGATTGACACGCAAAGGACAGAAAAAGATATCGAATTTCTGACATTTCATGCATGCAACAATGAACTCTCCGTACCGCCCATAATCCCCTATAGATACACTTTACTGCCTATAACTTTGCGTTACCCTTTAATTTAATAAAGTAGCGGTCAATACTCACGAAGAACTCCTTCGGGTATTAAAATGAGCCCTCTAAATTATGAAAATATAAACACGCCCATAAAACACAAAAGTTTATTTTACACCGAAATTTTAATACAACTACTAATTATTCCTTTGCGCTGTTATATTTTATGTTTAATAATAGTACTGAGGTATGTGTATTTTGCTTTTACCTTTGACATAACGAGTCCCTGTGGTCAATGTTTGCATAGGTTCTACCATACCGGGTGTATATGGCACGTAGTGAAAGCACGACGATACCCGACGAGGGTAATTAAAGAAAAACAAGTGGCGTCTGGTCAGTTTCCACTTGGCAGCTGAAGTGGACGGTCGTAATTGCTTAATTCCCATTTACACTCAATATCCGCGAATCCTGTTCCGAGTACTCGAACCATAATTAGGAGGTCGGGACACGTGTTCAACTGGTCTGTGTATTATCCGTTTCTTTGTACCGACGCTAACAATAGATATTAATTTTTGCTCTTTTATTTTCTCTTTCTGCAACTCCGTATTTTTCATTTGTGCATCAAAAATATATATGTACAGTTTCCACATATTTCAGACAAAAGGTGTGCGGTCCGAGACTTAAGAGGAATTTTAGATCGGAACATTTTGTTCGAGGAGTTTTATGTAAAGTTTAGAATATAGAGAAAATCTTATTCTTCTCTTGCATCAGCTTTCCTTCAACTTGTAAAAACATTTCTTGTATAATATCGGTTCTATAACTTTATAGCAGATAACTTTATTCCATTATTATCGAGCTAACATCTAAATGATCCCTCTTTAAGAGACAAATCAATGGTACAGGAAAACCTTACATGTATAAAACGCATACGGCTCAACATTATCATTTGCTAATTTCGTTACCATTCATTCGTCATTATGTACATATTTAGTGATGACGATCTAGCATTTTAGCTCATACAAACGTATTACAAATGAACTTCAATACCCGAGCTAGTTCTATTCTAGAAATTATTACCCCACCTCATTTTTAGTCATGCTATTTCCGTAGAGTTGGTCGAATAACTAATTATTATTAGTATGTTAATAGCGGTCACGACAGGCAGGACTTAGGCGACAACTTGATACCATTTAGACTGGCTAGGTTTTGTATGAATAGGCTAGATTAAATGAATGTTAGCGAGCTTGTAAAGAAAATTCTAAAAATTCTAGATATCAAGGTCGGGCATTGACCTTTTATAATTCAAAACCACTTAACTTTGTGAAGAAATTTATAAATAGGACTAAATTGAATATTAAAAGGAGATGAGATACATTGAAGAGGACAAATTGAAAATACATCGATAAACTAAAAGATCGTGTTTTAAATATGTATAAATCGAAAAGTACTCAGACATTAAATAGATAGGAACCTATTTACTGTAGTGTTTACCATAGAAAAGACAGCTAAACCACAATGCATGCTCTCGGCAATGGCTTGTGTCAGCTGTCAAGTAAGCCCCATTCACGGGGTCGTGAATGGGAGTCAGCTACCACCAGGATTGACATTCGATTAAGTATCGCTGTGCACACAAGGGAAATAAGCGTAATGATACGTTTTTAAGTCCGCAATCTGATTCCGTGACTCCATGGGGAAAAGAGTTACGAATGTTTTATGGGTATATGGAGAAATCTTTAGCATTTGATATCCAGCTGGGTACAAAAAAAAATATTATCAGAAGCAGTGCTTTCAATTATTTAGGGTAAGGTTGCGCTATTTTACTATAATGATAACTAACCGAACGTGGTCAAATCGACGATTTGAAAACTGAAAATGGTTCGGTTATTGTTATTCTTTAATGGTACAACTTATCGTCACTACTCACAGATCTTTAACGAAACAAAATCTAATAGGATAGAATGTTAGGAGCGCAATACGTTTACTTGCAGAAGACCACAGCTTCCACAACAGATTAAGCTACTAAGCCAGCAAAGCTGAGCTATTTTACAGCTAAATACTGCGTTTGAGTCCTCTTTTAATGAAAAAGTATTTAACACAAACACATAGAGTAGTAGAGAAACAAATATATATACTGTTAGGAAGCAGTTAAGTATAGTTTCAACAATGTAGGCAAACCATTAATTGCGCGTGCTACTATAATATCAAGGAACTAGTAAATCATTACAGTTTTTCACAATTAAATAATCTGACCAGAATAAATCATTTACCTATTTATTTTAAAATAAGACAGTCATTTCGCTTTGGCACAAGCTTAACATCCTAATTCAAAGCGAGATGGAAACATATGCAAATTCCCAGTACTCGCAGTGAGTAAGGAATCCAAACTTTTTGTCCTAACAGTGGACACGATAAACACACATGGCGATTTTAAATTCTACTCTAAAGGCTATCGGGGCGACAAACGTGACTGGCCCGATGCCACGCTGCCAATTTTTCCAACAAATATTTTTAAAGCGTTCGATATATAGATATAAAAATAACATTTAGATCGCTATCGGATAGATATATAAATAACACCATAATCTGTTGCAGAAAAATATGTCGTTTGTTTTTGCTTAAAATTTTGAAGGATGAAATAAGAAGCTGTAAACACATCACAAGACGTGTACTACAATTGTGTCTATTTATACATAGGTACCTATATTTTTTCCACAGTAAACAGATAAAGCATTTTCTGACACAAATGTTGATATTAGTCGAACATTTTGCGCAGATTACGAAAATGGTCACTCGTCGATAAACTGACCACAGATATGCGGTTGCTAATAAATCGATCTCCCTACTATTGGTACCAAACCAACGTTGCTAAAAGCTGGCCATAAAATGCCTAACCAATTACGAAGAACGAGTATATCGAAACCAAAACCTAATTTAGTATCCCAAGGCTCGCGGCTTATGCAAATGGTAATCACATAGCGAAAAATTAAACAGTCTCGCCGTCGCCGCACTTCGTGTGTCAACTCCCATCTGACAACTTCATTATATCACCGAGTTCATTAAGATGTTAATTAGTTTCAGCATATACTCATACGACGTACGTATGGGCACGTTCAAAGCCTGGCCACTTACAGAAGCGAAACGTAAGCATACTCATATTTCTTCATGTTTTAAGTACAAATGTTATTTTTTTCGCGCCTACAATGTTTATTTATAAAACAATGTTTGTACAGTTACTTACAAAGTTCTAGACTTAAAATTGCTCTGGTTTAGTTACGTAAAATAAGTACATATTTTTCATACTTTCCGTATACTTTTTAGAATTAAATCTTTATATATTTTTTAATATAAACATACAATCAATAAGATCACGCATATGTGATAATTAGTCGGCGTCAGGCTTGTTCGCGAGCTGTTGCAGAGTGGCAGTGGCAGCGCAGCGCGGTAACAAATGATCAACTAATCTTATGGAGATGAGCGGTAGCGGCGGTACGCTCCCACATTTGCATTCCATTCCCAAACCCACCCCATTATACACGATCCTAACCATTTCTTTATCAACTAACTCAACGTAGGAACAACTAATGTCCTTCGTTCCCGTCTTTATTTCATATTACCCCATTATGAACGGTTGCGCGCCGAAATAGAAACCGCAAAAGGTTATGTTGCCTTGTCATGATACCCACAGCGAGCGATCGGTGTCACAATTATAAAGCGAGTTTTCAATTAGCTAAACAAAGGAGCCGACCAATAGTTGGAATTAAATATAGAGGAAATGGAATATTACGACGCTAATTGGTCGCACAACAGTACATATGCCGCCGTAGCATGTCAATTAAAATTGGTTTTACTCGCGTTAAAACAACGTTGATCGGGTAGAACGCGCACCAATTAATCTCATAAATTGTATAAACAGTTTGGTCACATACAAAGTACCTATTTTGTTATTTACAAGGCAAGTATGATTACGCAAATTCTGATAACTACCGACTCTTTTAGAGTTTGACGACATTGATTCTATAACAGAGATAAGCCAGGATGGATGGCTCGATATTAAAAAGTCGTTAAATATTCGTTAGGAAATGAAATATTGCCAAGCCCTAGTATTAGAACCATGCCCTATTTGGCTTCTTTGTTAATTGTTAGACAAGAGTGATTGGTATACTTAAAAGAAAAACAGATAGGTTATCAAAACAAAGATGAGATAGACATGCGAAACAAGCTATTTCTCGCAGTAAAAGAACTACGAAAGAAGTATATTAAAGTTCGTTTCACAAGTCATAACATAATGACTTTGTATTGACTGTTAGTCGAAAAAGTTTCGTGTCCAATAGACCGTCGCCGTCGTCCAGTATTTTATTTCGAGATCGACGGCTCGAGACAAGAGCAATACGCCACGAGACGTTTCCGAACGTGTTACCCTTTTCAGTTCCTCACGTCATGAAATTTTATAGTTGGCACGATACCTATAAAATTATAAATATCTGTCAGAAAACGTTAGGCCAGACAAAAAATAAACACGAGACTTGTCTGATGTCAAATCGAAGTTTTGACCAATTACTTGTGTGACAGGCTTTAGGAAATATAATGGAAGAGAACGTTTAGAAATAAAAGAACTGATTTAAAATAGAAATGTGTGACTTTTACTGGTCAAAGACTAGTCATACATGAATTACTATTTTTCATTAAGTACTTATTAACTGGATTTAATAATAATCACAGAATTATGAACTCACAAAGTTAGCAGTCCAAAAAAACACATCTCGTACAAATCTCACGACACCAATCATTCATTCTACGATCAAAAGGAAACAACAGAAGTAAACATCAAATTAAAAACAAAGTAAACAAACAAAAAACATATCAATTCCTTCAACAAACATTGTCCATCATTTTATACTTATAATAAAGTGAGTGCACATAAGTTTGAAAAACACATTGGCCTAGTCCGATGGTAATAGTCGAGTGATTAGTGGCATCGGACAGCAGTCATTAGCACTGGGCGTGTACGAATGTTTTCAAACACGACCATACTGCATGCTACTAATTACTATTACCCGTATACGGAAATGTCAATTGTCTTTAATAAACCAAAATGTTGGGTAGGAAATATTTGTTAGTAAAGCGCCCGCATTTAATTTGTTGCAGATTAATCACTTTATTGAAAATAGAGGTAGTTAATTTAATTTTCAGGAGCCTTGATTTCTTGAGCTTTTTTCTGAGATATATTATCACCAATGTGTTCTTTTGGTCGAGGGTCAAAAAGTACTTATATAAAAATTAAGTAAATTTCCACAGTGCAATTATTTTAATTAACGATGCCAATTAAAGAAATTCTGTCTCACTCTACATTTTTCAACTTCCAGTAATAAAAGATAGAACAATCTTTGTTTATCTGATTGTCACCATTCGTGCATTGAAACTCTATTCCAATATACGGAAAGGTGTAAATAAACGACATCAAAAGCAGACCCCAGTTCAGCGTCCATTGATGGTTTAGAAATCCCTTTGTTGAACCTCTTGAACGTAAATAGAGCCTTGAATGTTGAAATGTTGCCAATGCCAAGGCTTATTGTTTACGGAAGCAATGTAAAGCCACCTGTTACTTGAATCAGTCTGCAGGAATAGGGTTTAATACAACGAATATCGGATAATCTCACTAATTAAGCAACGAATTAAATGAACATCGCGTAGCCTATTGTGAAACGTCCTGTGTAAGCGTAGCACGTTATCGATATACAGTCGAATGCTGCACGGTTTTACTATCACACGAGGGACAGGTCTCGGACCACAATATTTGCTAAAACAAAATTGAACTCTAAATCTTGTGTAAAGAGTTTGGTGTTGCATGTTTTTGCCAGAAATTAATTGGTGCTAGCACTGTTTCACTAATTCGCATTATCAAGCAATTTTAGACTCTGTGCGTATGGGTTAGAATTTATTTTCATTCCATACATATGAATTAGCTAAATCAACAAGAATGACGATTGGATATTTTTATTCAAATATTTTAAATCACTCAGTTCCAGTATGTTTTTTAATTGTGACACTCAATACTTTTGAAAAAAACTACGAACGAAAAAATACAAATTGACTTATTACTTTGCGATATGAAAATCGGTTAATTAATTTAAAATATTCATCAAACTGTAAAAAAAACATCTCAAATATGTAAGTACTTAATGAATAAATATTGACATTTTATTGTCCAAGTCTTTCTGCGCTCTATGAATGGACGTACTTTTCCTGCCTAATAATACTGGCAATACAATATTTCGTTACAAAATTCAGTACCATCATTCAATTTGACGGTATACAATTTGTTCTATGCATTATTGGGGCTCGCCATTTATAATGCAAATCATTATCACGCGTTCATTTCGCGTTTGAACACAAAATGAACAGCGCAGCTTGTTTTACGCTAAGTGCGTTAGCTGGGTGTGTGACAATCAATCAATTACTTGGAGATAAATCAATGAGTGTCAATTATTATGAACAAATACCTAGCGTGGGAGTTCGATGCGCCCTTTCTTAGTAATTGTTTGAAAGCGGTGGAGGGCGTTTGGAAAATTTAGTATTTAATAAGATTTTTATTGAGTTGAAGATATGTTTTTGTACTTATACATCTTTTACGTGTTACATTTTCTACTTTCTTTCTTCTGGATGATGTCCTTATACGAGAACAGATCGGCCTTGGACGTCCTTGTAAGCTAAGGAGTCAGCAAGCGCATCAGCTAAGTAAGGCCTTCAAGGTAGTAGTAGTAATAGATAGAGCAAAGCCATGTTGGAATAGATCATTCCTTGTCTAAATATACCTATAGCTTGAATTGCTTTTGCACCTTAAATGATAATGCACAATATGAGAGTTACCTTAGACTCTTCAAGAATAACCACCCAAATTCTTAGTTAAATCTTCTTTAATATCAATTCTTAGCAACAGTTGTACGTGATGTTTTCAAGAGCGATATTTCTGCATCCGACATCTGAGTATATATCCTTTGCTTGACGCTGAGCGACTGCTGTCTAGCCGTGCCGCTGGGAAATCTGACTCGTGATAAAACTGTAAGCCCAATGGGATTATAATCCTTGTAAGACCAGTGCAAAACGTATTTATAAATGCTTGTCCGTTTGTCCTTTTGACAATTTTTGTGGAATTATTTAGAGCCTTGATTCATTTAATAGTCGGTTGTTCATGTTAAGATTTACCTAGTTAGTATCATAAGCGGTCCACATAGACACCAAAAACTATTACTTAACATTTTATCGTTTGGCACTTATCGATTTTTGTGCATTTCCAAAATGTATCTTATGTTAATAAAAAATTCAGGTGCAATGATGGCTGATGAAGCAATTAAAGACGATTATTAATTAAATAGTCCACAAACACAGCTCATTCGTAATTCCGATCCATTCCCGGTTTTTTACTGTTAGATCCATTATTTCCTTAAATAGTAACTACATTTAAGTAGGGAGCGGTCAAAGCAAGAATGAAACGTTGTATGTCAAGCGATGACGTGATTAACTTTCCTCATTTCATTACCCTGATTCTTATCCTCGTTGAGCAAGAGACAGAAATATTTACAACTATATTACAGAGACACATATAAAGTTGAACTATATTTACAAGTATATAAACTGTATGTTGCAAAAACTACCTACTAATAAATGTATGCCGTGTTCCACCCCGATCCCCACAGAACTGCCAACCTCAAGTTATTTGAATTGAAAGTTGGCTTCAAATAGCATACAGTAAGTTGGCAATACTATGAAGAAAATATAGCTATTTCCAGCTCACGATTTACATTTAATGACAGCTCCTTTGCAGTATTACTTAGTGTTAAACAAAGGCAGTATTAGAGTTTCTTAATACTTCTTCGTTTTTAGGATATGGTAACCCTTTTTTGTAATTTGGGTTTTGAAACAAATTTTCTTACAGAATATCTACTTATTATGCAGCAGTAAAATCATGGAGACTTCCACTGACATAGAAAAAATAATTTATAAGTCCTCTCATTATAAAAATGACAAAGGCCTCACCTTGTAAATAGAAGAAAGATGTTCACAGAAAATTCTCAGAAGAAAGGGTTACATCTCGCATTATTTCAGGTTTAAAGATCAAGCTATTACAACAAAACCATATAAATTAATTAAATAAGTCCGCGATGATCTTTTAAATATCTAAACGCTATTCTCAGTTTTCTCTGTTCCGTGTTTGAGCAATTCCGTCTGAAATACGAGGTCATTGTTGGTGGCACCGACGGCGTTGGAAACTGAAGGGTGGGGGGAGGGGTGGGGGGCGGTACCAGCAACACCACTAGTGGGAAGAGGGGAGCACCAAACCCATTACTGTAGTAGGCGAGAAAGAAATAGGACGCTTGTGTCGAGTTCTGTTTAAGTAATTGTGTTTCATCCATTCTTTCCTATTTCAAAGTGAAATGGTATTATTGATGAAATTTTGCACTCGCACATAATAATATCGCGGTTCACCTCACGCCGAAGCTGTAATTTATACGAGCACAATTCACACGATACTTTTGCTCTTTGATCAGCATTCGATATTATGGAGTCCGTTCAAATATTTTTCAATAGTTAACTATTTTGTTTTAGGTGCACATTCTGCCTGAATTAATATCGTGTTACAAATATTGTGTAAAAAATGTTAACAGTACGTTTCACAAAAAAAAACTTGAAACAAAAATAAAAAAGCAAAACTATGCAAAGGGAAAATGGTAGAACAGAATAATTGTATTATTGTAGGGACGAGGACGAAACACGTCATATTAACACAGCAATTTTCTTGTAGCATCGACCAACATAACGAAGTAAAGCCAACTCTATCAAACAATCTAAACTCTAATAATAATTTAGTAGCAAGTCAAGGGAAAACAGACCAAATGAGGACCGACCCTAACTGTCATACAGATACAAACTGACCTACTTTACTTTTCATTAAAGTGACAACGTCATTCTTCAGAAATTATACTTTGAAGATTTTAAGGATCCATGTTTAAATTTTCATAATGTGTTCTTAATTTCTACCTTTGAAAAAGGTAACTTTTTATTAAATTTCCGCTAATTAAGAACAATATGGCTAATTAAGTACTGGGATGTTTTGGGCCGTTTTTTGTTTTGTACCTTGAGGCTTTTCGTTTTACCTGTATACATAGATTATTATGCCAAGAAGATCTACTCCTCAACATCATAGAAAAAACTGCTTGCGACCGTCGTGCTTTAGTTCCTACAAAGTTTTCGTTATATAACAGTTTTGTTAATTCCACAAATATCCCAAAAAATATTTCGCAACTTAGTACACGAAAATTTGGAACAAAACGAAACCTAATTGTCCGGTTCATTTAATCAATACGGACAAAAAAGGTTGTTATTTTTAAAACCGTCACGTTTGCAGCGATGCTGTGAATATACAAATATTTTCGCTAAATTATTCAAGGCAGTAACAGTTTCCTTTCATGTCACAAATGTGCCAATTTTGTATAAATATTAACTACAATGGAGTGAGAAAATGGCACCCACGGTTGCGCGTAGTCCCATGGTGTTGAATTACCATAATCAGTAGGTTAGGTAGGTTCTACTAGCGGTAGCGTGTAGGGGAAACCCCTTGTGTCTGTATAATCCCTTAAACGACTCATGGGGTATTCGACACACACCTCTGCATTCTATTATGTAATCGTTGTCTTTTGTTTTGCATTGTACGCACATGTAAACAAAGTTAGTTTTACTGTCTCCCCTTTCTACTTTCCTTGATACAACACTGACTCAGGTCGCATAGTGTTATAATAGGTACCTAATGTGTTCGTAATTGTGATAATGGTTTTTCTTTTATATATTTAACTGTAGTTTAGTTCTGATATAATTAAGTGGAGTATGCTTTTTTTTACCCGGATGGAGAAATAATTTGAAGTATTACTATATTTTTGAGCTTTTAAATTGTAGGTACACAATTCCACAGAGGCTTAAGACTTCAAAGAATGGAGGCAAACTATAGGCATAGTAGCAGTGACGGCTCTAGGCTCTATTCGTTACCGGCGACCACAAGCAGTCGGCCGAGCGGCTGCGGTACCGTCAGCAAATACCACAGTTAGTTATTTCCTTCAGAGAACGCCGTCATTATGTACCGTCAACAGAGAAAGCTATTGTGATAGTATACCATCCACTATACTAAAATTATTAATACTTTCTATTTCATAGGTATACCTAATGTAAAATATGATAGGGTGTGTCGATAGGATAATTTTAATCGACTTATATATTATAATTATACGTAGGAGATGGGGTCACGATCCTCAACGAGTGAGGGACCGACTAAAGAAGAAGAAGAAGATATATTATAATTATTTATTTTTTTCTTTCACATATTACATCTCGTATAACTTAAACTAGGGACACAATTAGACTTCTGGGGTCTGTCTGTGTAGCATGACATGGCCAGCGATCTGATCAACGCGCTCATTACAGTTATGTATTGATTAGGTCAATGAAGTAATCTTTCAGTTTACGTTTTATATTTTTACTGTTCAGTGAGTCTCTAAAGTCAACAGGAATATTTTCATATGTGATTATTCTTATTAACATTTCATGTCAAAATTTAACACATTTTTTTTCTAAATGTAACCTGCTTTGTAGGTAAATAAACAATTACCCACTGTATTTATTGTAACGTGAGCAGAACAAAGCTGTTTTCTAATGTATGTAATTACAATGTTCGTTAAAGAAACGTACAGAGGACTTTAGCATTTTTAACCGAGGTAATTGGCGGCCTCTGAGCAATTTAAAATTATGTCAACAGTATAAATGTATACACGTAATTATAATTAAAATAATTACTTATTAAAATTAAAATCATTTTTAAAAGGAATATTGCAGTATTTTTATTTACGTACCTATTACAGTTGAGAAATAATTGGTAATAGTGTGAGCATAAATACGTATATATTGAAGTTAAAATTACTTATTCTCCTATTGCTACTGGTGGGTTTTTAGTATTATACGAATAGACGTAGTATTTTCGAGAACAAGACGACTTTACGACTTAAAAAAAAACATTGAATGGCTCATTCAGATAGTACTTATCTAAGGCAGTCTAAAAAATACAGCCAAATTGGAACCTTCTTGTTTCAATTCGACTGAAAACTAACTACTCTAAAAGTCTTATTTGTACAGCTACTTGCATTACGGCATCCTCTCAATACTTTTCCGTAATCATCTATCATCCATATCGGTAGGAAGCGTCTGCCATAACAAACGATCCTGAGGGACTGGTAGTCACCAGCCGTGACAGATGGCTTCATGATCAGATCATGATGTGATGGTATAAGATTATTTTATATTTAGTTTTGCTTCTAAATTACGACTTAAAAACATTAAATGGTACCTACTACACCAAAGGCAATATAAAAAATACAGCCAAATTGATAACCTCCTTGTTTTAATTCGACTGAACTACTAACTACTTTAAAATAACATCTTATTTGTACCGGTACTTGCATCCCGAAATCCTCTCAATACTTTTCCGTAATCATCTATCATCCATATCGGTAGGAAGCGCCTGCCATAACAAACGATCCTGAGGGACTGGTAGTCACCAGCCGTGACAGATGCCTTGATGATCAGAATATGCTGTGATGGTATAAGATTATTTTATATTTAGTTTTGCTACTAATTTGCGACTTAAAAACATTAAATGGTATAGTTATAGGCACGAAACTTGAGCTCTGACCTTCACCTGCGCAGAAGTAATTTATTGGGTCCCTTTTGTGGTATGAAGAGAGGCGCGGGTGCGGGCTAAAGCGGTGATTGGCCCGCAGCGCATCGCGTCATAGCTGGCACTCGGGATTGGTTCTTTGCTAATAAATCACTTCTGCGCAGATGTAAGTCATAGCTTAAGATCCGTGCCAATAACTATACCTACTTACTACACCAAAGGCAATATAAAAAATTCAGTCAAATTGAGAACCTCCCTGTTTCAATTCGACTGAAAATTAACTACTCTAAAAGTCTTATTTGTACAGCTACTTGCATTACGGAATCCTCTCAATACTTTTCCGTAATCATCTATCATCCATATCGGTAGGAAGCGTCTGCCATAACAAACGATCCTGAGGGACTGGTAGTCACCAGCCGTGACAGATGCCTTGATGATCAGATCATGCCGTGATGGTGTAGGTTTATCGATTAACAAAGCATGGTGAAGACTTCAGTTACGGTGATTATAATCTCTATTTTTATACTAAATGCACTTAACGCATGTATATTTGGAATACTAAGAACGTCAGTTATGTAAAAGTTTCAGCTAATTTAAAAGAGCTTGAAATCAAATTTTAATATTAGGAATAGCCAAAAAATCGATCGACTGGTAAAATTCCATATAGAAATTCATCATCTAATATCACGCCATTATACCTCTATTTACGATAGCAAAACTTTAAAGACGTTTTGGTCCTGAAAATATTTAAACCATAGAACCGTAGTTACGAAATATAAACAAAACAGTTGCCGTTTACTACAAAACAATAATTACTATGAAATTAGGTTAAATCATCTTTCATGAAGTTTTCAAAGCTATAAAAGTTTCCACAAACAAGCAGTGAACGCTAAAAGGCAACAATTCAGAAAATGTTTAAAACTTTCAAAGAATTAATTCAGCTCAAATCCTGTATGCAGATTCTTTGAGATAAGACGAGGCTCGCCTTGTTTGTTTACAACGAAACGGATTCAATGATATCAACGAAATATATGTTTTAAAAATAGGAATCAAAATATATTGTGAACATATCATATGCCAACAACAACATATCATCGTAATGTGAAGTTATAGTTCCTAGAAATAAAAATAATATTTTTTATAAAGCACTTTTGAACTAATCAAAAAAATCATTAAATGCATAAATAATGTTGTATTCACCAGCTTTTTAATCACGCATGATTAATAACAACATTGTCAGCAACAACTAATGACTTTATTACATTAAATTCGGTTACAAATGACATAACTTAATTATTACAAACATAATTGCGTAAAACAAATGTAATACCTACTTATCTAGTTTTAAGTTTATTTGCTGCGCCCTAACAGGGTAATACCTAATTTTTTTTTTAAGTGTGCAAAAATCATCAAATGACCCCTCCCGCTGTGGGTTAGCAGCGGTGAGGGAGTGTCAGACTTTTACTGACTAAAAATCCATCGTGGTCCTTCGTAGGTCTTTATATACCAGGGCCGCGGTTACTCTTTCGAACAATCCCGCAGCCCCGGCGGGCAGTATACCTAGGATGAGGATGGATTTTTGTAACTGTAACTGTATACCTACCTTTTGCAAAGAATAAATTAACAAGTATAAAAACAAATTAATTAAAAACATCCTCTAGTATTAGAGGATCTTCGTATTATTCTGTATTTATATTATAATGAATGTTTACAAAGACTCGGCAGTCCGTTTACAGCGCCAACTGCACTAGCTCGGATTAAGTTACAAGCTCTTTGCTCGCTTCATATTATTTAAAACAAAAGAGACTGTTGACAGGAATATAATTCTTGAAGCAAGTTCTACTATTGTAGCGAACAAACAACCGTTGAGCTTAAAGAGGGATACTAGAACACTCGAGTGCTATAAAATTGGGTCCTTTTGATAAGTCTTAGCTTAACCATACATAACTGCTATTGGTTTTGTTTTTTACGAAAACACAGGTAAAGACAGAAGCTAGTAAATTATACGTAGGCCCGGAACAAATTATTTGTCTCGTGCAGGAAGCGAACCCGCGACACGCAACCAAACAGCCAATTTCTCGGTTACCGCACTAATCGTGCCGTCAAAGTGAAACTCTGGTGACATTTTTGTGACTGGCTTCAGTGCCTAAATGTACGTTGGTATGTTTTAGAATAGAATATTCGGAACTTTAAATTATTCGGAGCAAAGTTTGAGAAAGTTTGTTTTAGTACACTATTTTCGGCGGCTTTTATAATTGCAACTGAAACTACGGAGGTGATGAATTACAGTGGACTTTCAGGAACTATTATAATTAGCACTTCGATAGTTTAATTGAGTAGTGTAGCAGCTTTAAGGTTCGTTGATGAGTTAAATTAACGTCTGTAAATTATAGCTTCGTCTTTTAGTGTTGAATTACCTAGGTTTAGATACGCCATAGGAAACTGAAAATAATTAAGGTGTGTTATGTTTCTTCTCCTCTAAAAAATTCAACATAGAAAATATTTTACTACTTTTGTTTTTAAACATTTTGATGATTAGGTATTAATCGGTAATCGGTAGAGAAACAAGTCAACAAGTAGAGAAGTCGTTTCTTCGGTGCCGGCAGTCCTTTCGGAAGTGGAAAATTTCTATGGCCGGTTATACGCATCGCATGCATCTCGACCTGATCCCGGAAATGAGGATTCTAGAGCCACATTAACACGCCATTTCACCGAAGACCTGCCAGAAGTCAGCAGTGGCGAAATCGAGATCGCTCTGAGACAGCTCAAAAATGGAAAAGCCCCTGGCGAGGATGGCATTACAACAGAGCTTTTAAAAGCAGGAGGCAAGCCCGTACTGGGGGAGCTCCAGAAGCTTTTTAATGCCGTCCTCTTTGAAGGGAGAACTCCAGAGGCGTGGAGTAGGAGTGTTGTCGTCCTGTTCTTCAAAAAGGGAGACAAAACCCAGTTGAAGAACTATCGACCCATTTCCCTCCTAAGCCACGTATATAAGCTGTTCTCAAGAGTGATCACGAACCGACTTGCGCGAAGACTCGACGAATTCCAACCACCGGAGCAGGCTGGGTTTCGGAGCGGATACGGCACCATAGACCACATCCACACAGTGCGGCAGATTATACAGAAGACCGAAGAGTATAATCAGCCCCTGTGTCTAGCATTTGTGGACTATGAGAAGGCCTTTGACTCGGTTGAAATCTGGTCTGTTCTGGAGTCCCTGCAGCGTTGTCAAGTAGATTGGCGATACATCCAAGTGATGAGATGTCTCTACGAAGCCGCTACAATGTCCGTCCAAGTACAGAATCAGCAAACAAGGCCCATACCGTTGCATCGAGGAGTGAGACAAGGGGATGTTATTTCCCCGAAACTGTTCACTAATGCAATGGAGGATATGTTCAAGACGCTGAACTGGAAAGGACGCGGCATCAACATCAATGGCGAACACATCTCTCACTTGAGATTTGCTGACGATATCGTCATCATGGCGGAAACGTTGCAGGACCTACAACAAATGCTGAACGACTTGGCTGAATCTTCTCTACGCATCGGCCTACGGATGAACTTGGACAAAACCAAGGTCATGTTCAATGAACATGTTCTACCGGAACCGATTGCGATACACGGCGCCGTTCTCGAAGTTGTTCGGAAATATGTATACCTCGGGCAGACATTGCAGTTAGGTAGAAACAACTTTGAGGACGAGGTGAATAGGAGAATTCAGTTGGGTTGGGCTGCATTTGGGAAGCTACGTCGAGTCCTAACATCGTCGATCCCACAGTGCCTAAAGACAAAAGTCTTCAATCAGTGCGTCCTACCTGTCATGACCTACCGAGCCGAAACGTGGACACTGACGGTACGGCTGGTCCACAAGTTTAAAGTCGCTCAGCGGGCTATGGAAAGAGCTATGCTTGGCGTTTCTCTGAGGGATCGCATCAGAAATGAGGTAATCCGTCAGAGAACCAAGGTCATCGACATAGCCTACCGAATCAGCAAGCTGAAGTGGCAGTGGGCTGGCCATATTAGCCGAAGAACCGATAACCGTTGGGGTAAACGAGTTCTAGAGTGGAGACCACGCCTCGGCAAACGTAGTGTAGGACGTCCTCAGGCACGGTGGAGTGATGACTTACGCAAGACGGCTGGCAGGAGCTGGATGCGAGAAGCCGAAAATAGATCTCAGTGGCGTGCACTTGGAGAGGCCTATGTCCAGCAGTGGACTGCGATAGGCTGATGATGGACGGTAATCGGTAGATAAATAATAAATTGTTTCCTGAATAATTAATAACGATAACATTGATTAAAAGAAATTCTCAGTAGTGGCTAAGCAGTGTTTCCGAATTACCAAAAATATTATTTTATTATAATTTGCTTCAGTTAATAAAATGAAGCACCGGTCTCGTAAACCATAAACTGTATTAAGACACAGCAATCATTTCTTGAGATCGTTTTATTTTAGTTCATTAGGAAGTTGAAACTAGTTTTACTGATTATTTCGCATTTTACATAATTTAATATTGCAAGCGCTTTAACTCTGCGCCTGAAAGTGCTCAAATGGCGGAAAATTTAATATAAATAATAAATAGAATGAAAACCAGTTATAGTTTTCAATGTTTTTTTTTTTAACAACTAATTGACTTTTTAACGTGTCGTGCAATATTGATGATATTTTATTACCTATTTCCAAAAAATGAATTTAAACAAAGAACCAATACCTAACGGATCCATTTAAATAATGATAATTTAATGGGGTCTATATTTATTCAGTTTTGTTACCTGTCAGAAAATTTAACAAAAAAGTAAAGGACCCCAACCCATGTTAATTAAAATATCTTTAACATAATACAAAACAAGAAAATAAAGGACGAAACCAGAGAAAAATCGGAATACGTCAAAACTTTCCCTGTTCAGTGGAATAACAATGTACCACATCAAATTATTCACAAATTAGTCCTTGTTAATGGTGTTTGAATATTCAACGCGATACGAAATACAAATAAAGGAAATGTCTGGTTGTATTCTTTCCATTTCAATGAAAAAACGCAGAATGGCACACTTCGTGACGATTCGCTCTTTGTGTTCCACCAGAAATCTATAGATGCTCACTTTGTGTAGGATTTGATAGTGAACGGTTAACTTTGTGTGACATAGCAAAATGGTAGAACAAATCGACTTGTTTGTAGGTTGAACTTCACAAACGGTTAACTACAGATAAAACTTATACCGCAGCTTTCAGGGCACAAAATAATATGACTATTTACTATGCGTATAATTTTTGGCAGTAGCCAATCATAACATAGTACGTATATGCAGGTCACACGTCATGGACATCCCAATTTTATACCGCATTTTTCATAATTATTCATGCAAAACTATGCGAATTTTTCACGCAAACACTGGCGTATTTTTACGAAAAACAGGTTGTTTTTATTATAAATGCAGCGACCCTTTACATCGATCATTCGCGGCTGCTATTGACAGTTTTGTGTTAATTCTGTCAATGTAGCCGTGTAATACCTGTTGTTCCCTCTGTTTGTGACATTAAATAAATGGAACAAAGGTTCTTTCACACCTACGTCATCTACCTGTTTGATAAAAAGGAAATAATTTCCCTTTCAAACATCTTGTTTCAAAAAAGGTGCAGTTTAACGTTATTGTGTAGGTACGGATTTCTATAACCTCCATTATTTTGCGATTAGATGTCATTTATAAAGCAGTAATGTCGAAAGTTAATCTCTTATCACAAATCAGCGGATAGATTGATTATAGAAAGCCACTTGCCTTTATAAACAGAGGTTAAATCAAGACTTGACTCCGAAGCTATCCCATTCAAGAACAATAGAAAGCCGAAATGTTCCTAGAAATATTTTGAGGAAATCATTTTCCGTGTATCATGTTGGAAAGTGGCGTCACGTGCTACCAGGCGCCCAGTTCTATAGAGTGATGTAATTTGCTCGCTCCATTCGACCGACGTACGAGACGCACCCGACCATATCTATTCGGTTTGTATCCCTCTCTAAACATTCACGTACGGAGCTTTCTCTAGATCTCCTCGGTTTAAGTTGGATCTAAGTGCCGTTTAAATTTCTATTAAAATTAAGAGCCGCTGCTGAAGTTTGACTGTGTTTAAGGATGGATAGCCCCTTTTTAAGGAAATTATAAAATAGACAATACACCATTAGTGAATAATTTATTAATTTAAACCATAGTATAATATGAACAAAATATGATAAAACCACACATTTATCAAAAAAAAAAATACTCTACTGAAAGTGAATAAAAATATCCGAGACAGTCAAACGGTCGGATGTTATAATATTTCAGGAAAACTGATAGACATTATTTCGAAGCCCGGCTTATATACGAGTACCTCGGGTCAAATTGAAGGTCCGCATTTGACCGAATTTCGGCTGCGAACAAGGAATAAGACGTTATTTTTCACATCCTAGCAGATATGAAGTTTTCGTATAAAGGTTTCCATTTATCTCATTTTGGTGCAACAACGCGACCGCTCGGAACTGGCGACTTTATCAACGGAGCGTATCTTTTACGCAGGTGTTGAACGGAAGGTCCGACTTTCTTCGATTCCCAACTTAAGGTACTATTCACAAGTTTGTTCGGCGTCGTTTCTATCGATTTTAGATTAAGGAACTTCGAAAACCAGTAAAAACATTCTGTAATAAATTTTCGTACTTTACGTAGGTAGCAACTTAGCAGAGCAGGGTGTTTCCAACTCGTTGTAAAAGTTTTCAATAATGATTATGACGTCGGCGGCTATGCTGTGTGTTTAGTCCGGCCTGGCTTACCGCCGACCTAAAAATGAACCGCTCGCAACTGGGTCTAAGGTTCACAAAATTATCCGAGATTTCACTGACTAATTCTCTTACGTACAAGCCTGAGTGAGCTACCTACTTAAATTCTGTTAAAAAATATTTTTAACCATTTAAAATAATTTGAGTAGGTATATAACAATATTAATTTCTCGTATGAAAATATTATTAAAATAATGTATTGACATTGTATTAAATAAATAAGTATAAAGCAAAATTAAACCAAAAAATAATTTAATTCACACGTGAGGCCGTAAAAGAATATGTACTGAAATAATTTATTATGTACTTTGTCTGGCGCCGTGTTTTCAGGCGGACATGAAACATGTTTTACTAAATATTTTCGAATAAAAAGTAAACCCAGTCCATTGTTAGGCTTACAGCACGAAGCCGACATGAAAAATTTATGCATAGACTTTACTAATAAACTTTTATACCTGAGGAATGAAAAGACTTGCTTTTTTATTTTTCAAAAAGAACAATAAAGCCACGTTATGAAAACGGTACGTGGGCATGGCGAGGAATCAATGACGATCAAACTTTTAAGAGGAAAAAACTTCAGCAATGTTTAAGATGAAATCGGAAAATTCTTGATTTAAATATGAAGTAAAGCACTAGACGTTTGCAATACTCGATCGCTTACTTCTTTTGTTCGCTTCGCACCATTTACGTCGAAGTTTGCATAACAGTCATAATAAACTTAAATTCCGTGCTCTGAATAAAAACAAGAGGCGAGTAGCGGCGCGGTACAGCATCGTACAACGTATATTAATGACAGTGTTTCTTCGCTCCTCGTTTCCGTTCTTTTGTGATTGCTCACGCCGGTTTCTCTCCGCTTTTTGAATGGGCACATACGTGAGCGAACAATTGTCCCGGGTATTAAGGTGTTTTTGTGGTAGTCGGATTTACAACGGACGTGCTAGTTTGATTAGAATTAAGTTCAAATAATCCTCGTTACACAATCCTAACTCCGCGGACATGCTACGAGCTAGTTAACATTTCGCTAACAAAGTCGACTGATTATACTAAATACGGATTTAATCAAATTAATCAAACCAATCGGCAATTCATTTCCGGGATCCGCCATTTAGTCGCTTTATTCCAAATCGTCCGTTGATATCGATAAGTTGTATTATTTATGTGCGAGACAAAGATCAAAATAATTTATTGTGTCATAGAATACGGAGACTTTTTCCCACATATGTTATGTGAGGCCAATTCCAGGCTTCCAGCTCCGCATAAAGATGAGAATATGACATGAAAGTCGATAAATTTGGTCAATAGCCATTATACGACGTTGTCAGGGTGCGAAAATATGGAAGTGTGGGGGGGACTTCACGGCTCTTTGATTTAGGGCCGTCGGGCGGCACACAGTTACTGTGGAATGGAAGTGGCTCGAACAACACGCGTGAGACTTAATTGTTTGGAATGTCGGCGGTGCGCGGAGCGTGGTGCGGGTGCGTCCTATCGTTATATGCCAATTTGAATGCGAAACGACGTCACGGCTAAACAAACGCAGCGAGATTCACGATGCGTAAATACATAAACGGCTATACGTGTGGATTATAACTCTGCTTCATGACACCATTGCACTGATAACCTTAGTATAAACACCTTAGTAACCGCATGAAGTCGTAAAAGTTCACATAAAATATAATAGAATAAAATACTTTTGCTACATTATCTAAAAGTTTACGTGAGTGTCCGTTTTAGAATTTATTACTTCGACAGTTCAGGTTTGTCCCCGGAGGCATAGTCCGCAGGTCTCCTCCAGCATCGTAGTGAGTTTACATCTTTGGGGCGGGAGGGACTCTAGCACTGGATGCGGAGCGCCGCAGCTGGCAGCCATCCGAGCGGACATAAGTATATCTAGTACAACCTAACGAAATAGAAAATACCATTATTCTTCTCTCAAGACAAGGAGGCGTTCAACCAATGTTATTTACAACCAGGTTTGTTTATTGCTTTACGTAAAAATAGTGATGTATCGCATTGAAGTCGCAATTTGCACGACAAAGAACTTGGCTCGGTCTGTGTCAGCAGTCATTAGGGAAATACCCATTATTTGGAACTTATTGGGAAATATTTGTGTCACAAAAACACGGAATGCACGTTCGTGCTTCCACGCCACTAATATTCTCCTCGCTAATTTTATTGCGACCTATTGTATTACAAAGGCATTAATAGCGCCACTAATCCGTTTTTTATACAAAAATAAGTATTAGAATCACATTTGCAGTCACATTTACAGGTGAAAATAAACTTGATTTTTACTCACGAAAGAAATGTTTTATCACTGTTCACAGCGGAATGGTCATTATTTACTCATTATCGTCACTTGGGCTGGACTCACGTAATCCAACACAAATACACACCTAAATGAATAATGAATGAAAGTTCACCGCTGTAAACGCCTTCTCCTTACTATCGATTCATTTAAAATTCACAAAGAAATTTAACAATTTAGTTGGTTCCTTCGTCATTTACTTCCAGTTTAAACTTTCCAAAATGATAATACTGTAAAGAATACAAACAATAATTACAGTCTAAGTGAACTTTCCGAACTTTGAACAGTTTGAACGCTTGGGGTCCTTTCAATTACAGGGTAAGCAGATTTCCGAGTAAAAGCAACAAAAAGTTAATATAGCTTGTGGTAACGGAAAACGCTTTGATAGAAGACACACACTAGTAAACCATTAATATAAATGAGGGTAAGGAACGACTTGATAGACTTCGAACATTAAAATAATCAATTTTCATCGATGCAGAGGATAGATAAGCGTCGATCAGGAAAATAAAACCATTAGGCGCCATGGGAGAACACGTGTACTCAAACCGAAAACACATTCTACAACGCCAGCCAACTATAACATCCCTTTCAATCTTGTATCTGTCAACCTTCCAATATTCCGCATGTACGCTCTATAATAAAATGAGGCAATCATCGGTATCCCATATATTGGAAGCACAAAATGAATAAGAATTTATAAGTGAGATATTTCATGTGCAGGCTCATTTTACTGGGCCGCAGCAATCTTGGGGCATTGGCATTCAAATTGATGGTGAGGGTACGTTTCACCATTAGAGGGGACTTATTAATTCCCCTTTCGACAGGCCGACCGAGGAGGCAATAAATTCACCTCAACCAAAGGGATGACCAATTTCAGAACATTTACGAGCCACAAATTACGCGACCGTTGAAATATACTGAGCTAGGGACGGCGAGGCCCGGCCACGCGGCCGAAGAAAAAGCCCAAATGTTAATTTAATGTTGAGAGCTATAGAAATTGCTTCAATCCTCAACATGAGAGAAATATTGGCCCTGCCCGCGAAAAGGTCCAAATACTAATTTTATGCAGGGCAAATGAGCCGAGGGCAGGGCGTTGAATCGATATTCATTTGGCTAAGCGTACCGTTAATTTTTCCTGGCGAACGATATCATGAATATTACGTATCTACTTAGTTTTATAAGCGGCCTTTCATTATTACTGAATTTATACTTTGTTCGCCACAATGTACCTAATTTACAGAGTGAACAGTCGCTTTATGTTTATATACGTAGCCATTTACATACTGTGCTTTTGTGTCGATGTTGAGTGCACGGGTAATGACGTAATTTAATTCATGTGAACATTAAGAAACATTACCGAGCTGGTACCTATAAATTGACATTTACACCAACCACATGTGTGTTTGAAAATACCGAGTACAAAGTAAGCCCGCGCAAAGCGTAACTTTGAATATTATTCGTACATTAACGTACATGAAAATATTATCGCCATATCCATAATGCGACGGCTCGCAGAAGTTATGACGAAAAAAACAAAACATTCGGCAAGTTTGCGCTTTTAATGTCAGTTTTATTTGTTCGTCGATATATCTGAGCCAGTTCGGGGCGCTGTGCTAGCTAACTGTTTTATCACTTTATTGCATGAGATGGCATAAACTTGTGTGGGAGATACCAATAAAACATTGCTGTAGGGAAAATAGACGTTTGTTTTGTTCATAATATCTCGATGCTATATACTCATACCTACGTGAAACACTAAATCGAAAATCAGAAGGGTCATGTCAACCACGGACGGAATGTCGGGTCGGGAATGCTAGCTATGCCAAAGATAAGCAAATATCAAACCCACGGCCTTTTAATATTTCTTCAAATGTATTAAAGTTTTTTATTTCTTTAATCTACATACAAATGAAACATGTCAGCAATTTCTTTCGTGAACCGTGCCTATAAAGTCACCTAATTACTTCGCCAGAATTTGTATGCCGGTCTAACAATGGAAGAAAGGTCTCCTATCTTTTTATGTGAGTTTTAACGAACGCTGAGGTTTATAAAGTAAAAATATTCAAAACGGAAAGTTTTGTAATCTGAATGGAATAAAAAAAATGTTTGGTTGTGTTGTTTCATTATTCTGTTTAGAAAATACAGCTTGTTATTAAAATATTTCACATTTCTAAGTACCAGCATACACGCTTGCACGAATTCATGCTGCCTAGAATACCTAATACCAATTCCCTCATCTGTACTTTACTTTCATTATTTATATTTTACTCTGTAAAACAAACATCATAATATGACTTAGTGACTATTAACTAAAATACTCCAGGGCCCACAGAATGCTCGAAAACCTAATTTGAAAATAAAAGAATATCATCTTAAAAACAGAAACCTGTTTATTTGGGATGAAATATATTTACTATAATAATAAAGACAGCTTAGTGCCGCCTATTTGCGGCCGTGTGGGGCCAATGAAAAATAATGTGGTGCCTATTAGGAATCTAATTGCTCTATGTATAATTTTCCTTACGTATTAGATTTTATTGCAGCTGCGGGTTTAATAAAGCATTCGATATCTTTGATACTAATTAATATGAACCATTTATTTATCAGTAATTGAAAGCTGAGATCTTTAATATTCTGTTATAAATCTCATAACTAAAACCTAATGAATACAAATCTAAAGCTGTTTATTACATTACAAACTAAAGCCCGAATTCAATCAAGCGCAGATAACAAACAGCAAAACCAATGAAATCAAAAGGACCAAACGATTGGACACATCTACCAAAAGATATCACAGATTATAAACCCTGTAAAATCATAATAGAAGATCACAATACAGTCTCGTTCGGTGGATATTTCTACATAAAATGGTCCTTGGAGTCGGTCCGGTCCCGCAATATCTCTGTCATGGCTCCCCGCATTCGAAAATTGGATTTAATTAGCCCGCAGTATAAAACCGACCGCCTCCGGCACGCGTGTGTTAAACGGTTACCCTCTACGCCTGTATGGGTCTAATCCTACCCTCCTATATATACGTGCATACATACTTAATACGTAGGAGTATATCTGTCTTTCTATCCGCGGTTGTATTTGTTTAGCTACTGCGTTCTGTGGGAAAAGTTACCTCATCATTTTTGATTTCGGATGACTTTTTTGTGTTATTGAATTGTTATCGTCACATAAATATCTTGATAAATGTGATCAATTTATACCTACATTTTTGGATACAGCAAAGTCCATAATTGTTATTTTCGGAACAAATACTAGGATAGTGCAGTAAAATGGCGTATGAGAAACAATTCCATTAAGTAAACCATGGATACAAATCAATACATATTTTAGTATTCTGTCACTCTCACACGCTGAAAATATGCGAGCTGTCCGAAACAGCTCATGCTAAAATCCATCGTGTACCACAAGGACCATCATAACAAAAGCCAGACTCCCATAAGTTACGTCTGCCGCTAAAAACTCTAGGTTGTGTCAACAAAAGTATTTTCGTAAATCTTTCCTAATACTAATACTTTTACATCACAAATAATGTAACAAAGAAACAGTCGATTTTTGATATGACAGTGTCACCTCCGTTCGGGAACGACTATTTCTGTAACATTCACTTCGTACAATAGCTTTAACAATCAAGTCGAAGTAGACACTATAAATATTTTCGTGCCCTCATATTATGATAGGTGATAGCTTCATAAAATACAATAATGACCGCCTACTGGCTGTTTAAATTTGGTAGAACGACGGCCGACCTTATTAGAAGACATGTTTTGGTATTCAGTAATTATAACGAATCCGATTTTTGAAAAGATGATTAGATGTTATTTTCGTGTTGTTGTTATAGATCGTTTTTTAGGTCTGGTGCTCAGTAGACCGACTATTTACTGTGATATATTTAAGTGTTATTGGGTTTATTCCATTAGGATCTTTTCAACATTTGATTGTTGATGAGAATACTATAGCCCGTACTCTGTTAAATGAGAAATAAATATATAATATCCATTACTAGGTGCAATAGTTCACTTCGATCCAGATTGCTATCCAAAGGTATGACACAACCTTTCGCGGAAAATTGTCACGATATTTTGAAATCAAACAATTGACTGTAAAAAAACAAAAAACCTACAGCATACACTTCAGAACAAAACAAAAAAAACATCAATACATTTCTCACCACGTTCATTAATCTTTGCTAAAATTATAAAGCTTAAGAGTTAGTTTCTTTCTTTGTATGTTTGTTTGCTTGAACGCGCTTAAGTGAGGAACTACAGGTGAGATAAAAAAAAACTGTTTTATATGGTCTACTTATCGATGAAAGCTATAATAAGCTATGTTTTATCCAGCTGCGCCAAGTAGTTCCCATAGCACAACCCCTATCATGAGCCAGTAAACATAATATGTAACCCAGTACCCTCACATCACTTGACCTACGATCTTCACGGAGGTAGCAACGTGGTAGCAACATCCCCAACCTCATTAACGGTGGGCAATCACTGTGAGCTGTGTTTCCGCCTTCCGCTCCCCATATAAATAACGACACAAAGCTAATGTTACAATAAAGACGGTGTTGTAAAACATGCTGTATGTTGAGCTATGCTTATGGAAATATCATTTTGATATACGTTTGTTTGTTGTGTTTGCGGTCTGGTAATTAAATTTTAATAATAACACTGCGTAGTAAATGGCAAAGAAAATGCGTTTTATTGCGTATTTGAAGACACATACGGCCTATCCGTAGACGGTAGTCCTACCGGTACCTACCAGGACATCTTTTTATTTCAGTGGTTGGCCTGGTTAAAGGAATTTTGTGAATATTTCTTTCACTTAGGCCTTAATACCCGCGCGTACCTACCTACCTTATGTGGTTCGACTACTTAGGGCTTTTGTAAGTTAAGCAACCTGCATTTTCAATGCGTTACTTATCGTGGAGGAAAATAACACAACGGTGTTCCTAACCTATCAAGGCATATAAAGGCACGCATGGATCACAATAAGGAATTAAATATAGGAGACACTCACTCATAATTTTATAATTACGTTAACTAGACATGAAATTATTCGTTGTCGACTTCTATTTCAGGAACTCAATGGAGTTCATCTTTTATGTACCACCGGAATTTTCCATAGCTCCGAGCTAGGTTATTTTGGTTGCTATCTACACTAACAACTATTACTTTATTCATGTACTTCTAAAAATATTAATTCCATTTTTAAAATACGGGTCACAGAAGTGTTATTTTATTTTTTTACGAATCATCTTAATGGCCAGTTACTTTAATTCAAACTAGAAAGAGGTATCTTTTAAAATCGTAGATTAAAATAAAAAGTAATAGAGTTTGTAGATTAGTTCCATTAATCTCTAGAACGGCTTTTAAAGTCGGTGCGCGGCATAATTTTCCCATGCTCAACAGCGCGTGTATATTAACTCTAAGCAAGGACCACCTCCGAACGAAGATACGTGAATCTTTCTATAAATAAACTTGCATTTTATAAACTAGTTTTCTAACTTACGTATAATTTTTTTCTGGTGTAGCAAGTGTACTAGTTTAACGGCGCGGCGGCTGTGCGGTGGAAAAAATGCGTGCCTTTGTTCCTATTAACGTCAAATTTTTTATCATTGAATTCTTATTATTGTCTATGAGAAGTTGTTGTTTTTAGACACCCACAGTTTATCATTTATTCATATTTTATCATGAATTTAATTAAAACCTTAGTGTCAAATGAAAAAAACTCCATATCCATTAAAATGTTTCAGTCAAATCAAGTATGAACAGTAACGATTCAACGTTATTACCAGTTGAAACCGAGTGCATCGTAACATCACTATGAGGCGCGATACAATTATCTCTGGTTGGTTATATTTCCCAGGTGTGTGAATGCATTCAGTGGAAAATTAAAAAAGCAAGCTTTTCTGGAACAACGGTCATGTTTTCCCGCTACCGTAAATCTAACAGCAAATTCTTTTAGATGTTTCTGAAACGATTGTTCGATACGGTAAGTTTTGTGACTATCTGTTCTCCTTGTAGCATGCAGCTTAAAGTTTTTAAATTGAATGTCTTTTTATACTGGCAATTTTCTATCTACAAATATATTATATTGTTTAGAAATTCAACTTTGAATTTAATTAAACATCCAACGCGGGTTAGTATGCAGGCAAAGCTAGCTTATTTACATTTTTGGTGTGATATCAAAGAGATTTATTCAGTGCTTCGAGCATGCAATATTCAATTCTTGAGTAAACAATCATACGAAAGTGAGGCCATTACTCCATAGGACAAATGGAATGCATAAACACCAACTATAGCCATGCATTCCTACATAATCAGTAGGTAGAAGCTACGTGCCAACTAAGCAGGCTTTATACCTATGTATATAATATACGTGCCACGTACGTTGGTAAAGGCATAGCAACACTAATTAATCAATTGCTAATCCTATTTGCATGCCATTACGCACTAAGTAAACAGAAAGTCAACCAAAGGAGATGGCTAAATACATATTTTATAAGACAATTAACGTTGCAAACATTTCAATGTCGCTTCGTGTGTAGAACGGCTTTGATTTACGTTTCATTACTAATCATAAGCCATTAGCCTGATGGAAATGTCAAACATTTATCAATATAGTCGTACCTATGTTACGTCGTACCTAAATAATTTGAAGCGCTATTAATATTTAACATTTGTATCCAACAAGTACAAATAATCATGCTATTTTCATTTTATGTCTTAATCTCAATTAGTTCAAACTTATACTTTAGTATCTGCGCTAATATATAAAAGTCGAACAAATTCTGCATGATAGACCAGCACATAGTGGAAAAGTTTTGGGACGACATTGAATAATAAACTTTATCATCCGTGTCATAAAGCGCAAAGTTGTGCGAAATTGGCGCAATAATAGCATTAAAACTCTTCGGTTATACGTTGCTATACTGTATCCTACCCAAAACAAAAATGTGAAAGACTGCCAAGTTCGATAATATGGGAATGCTTCGCCTATAAAAGAAGTGAGATCTGAATAAGTACCAAGTTCCATACACATACCTCAGTTAAAAATAGTTACTTTTTAATGATGATTACTTGGCAAGTTTTAATAGAAAATTAAATACTTGATTCATTGCGTTTAGTAGGTTTATAACAAGGTGTATGAGAACTTGCCAAGTAACATCATTAAAAAGTAACTATTTTTAACTGAGGTATGTGTATGGAACTTGGTACTTATTCAGATCTCACTTCTTTTATAGGCGAAGCATTCCCATATTATCGAACTTGGCAGTCTTTCACATTTTTGTTTTGGGTGGGATTTCATTTATTTTTGTAAGGTTGTTTATTTTATTTTTTCTTATGATGAAGTTAGTTAAAGAAATGTCTCATTTATACTATCTTTTAGATTTTTTAATATGCACTATGTTTCTTACAAAGAAATGAACTAGATTAACTAAATGGACTAGATTTACCAACTGACTGATATGACATGTTATCATATATTATTTTCGTGGATCAAAGTTACACATTCGTTATTTTCGAAAGTGATTCACACTTGGCCGTTTTCAGATTTTTACTCTACTTTGACTAAATACAAACCTTTGTACCATTCGAAGATGGGAAAAGTCGTGGTGGCCTAGTGGGTAAAGGACCAACCTCTCAAGTGTGAGGGCGCGGGTTCGATCCCAGGTCAGGCAAGTACCAATGCAACTTTTCTAAGTTTGTATGTACTTTCTAAGTATATCTTAGACATCATTGGCTGTGTTTCGGATGGCACGTTAAACTGTAGGTCCCGGCTGTCATCGAACATCCTTGGCAGTCGTTACGGGTAGTCAGAAGCCAGTAAGTCTGACACCAGTCTAGCCAGGGGTATCGGGTTGCCCGGGTAACTGGGTTGAGGAGGTCAGATAGGCAGTCGCTTCTTGTAAAAGCACTGGTACTCAGCTGAATCCGGTTAGACTGGAAGCCGACCCCAACATGATTGGGAAAAGGCTCGGAAGAAGATGATGATGTACCATTCGAAGATATATTATATAAATATAGATAAATTTAGTTCGTTTTAGTTCCTTAGGGGTATAAATTTACACCGGGTATAAAACACCTTCATTATTTTGAAACCGACTCACACTTGGCCATTTTCAGATTTTTCCCTTTACCTTGACATAAAGACCTACCTCTATGCCAAATTTCAAGTCAATACGACCATTGGAAGTGGTCTAGGTTTTTGATGAGTGAGTCAGTGAATCAGTCAGTCAGTGAGTGTATAGTAAAAATAGCGATTTTCTGACGTCAATATCTCAAGAACTACAATAGGTATATTAATGAAATTTTGTATTTTAGATAAGTGAGGGGCTCTCAACAGATACTAGAAATTTGATATGCGTAAATAAAATAGATTTTGAGTTACAGGGGGGTCGAATTTGGCCCGAAATGGTTCGTGTAATATAACCCACGGCCGGTGTGTCGCTTTTTTTGCTCGAACTTGGCGGACACACTGCCGTGTGTCTAGATTTCCTTCCACGATTTATATTTTTATTATAAAAGGCACGAGTCCTAAGTAATCAAGTCAGAACGTCTCAAGAGCGTAATTACGTTCATCAATGTAAGACCAACGTAAGGTCGTTGACATTACCGTAGCTTAAAAAAGTCGAGTACCGAGCTATAAGGAGCTAATTAAAAAGATTCTTTAGGTATATTTGACGACCCGTCGCGCGCAGACTTTTAAAAGTCTTTGCACTTAACAGCTACTATTTCTTTGATTCATCTAGTTTTTTTAAGTTCGAAATTAATTTGTAGACAAGATTGCGATGTTAGAAAAAAAGGAAATAAGTAGGTTGCCAACTAAAATGTTTTTTTTTTTTTCATTCAAAAAAGCCATGTAAATAGCCAGTTTACAGTCAAAGTTGACTATTAATGATTCGATTCGTATGGAGAAACCCTAGCAATGTCTTCAGTAATCGATCAATATGCTTGAATTGTAGACAGCATTCGTTATTGCTTCCGAGAATCGTGAATGTGTTGCATTTATATAACTGGCTTATTTTCATAAACACACGGTACCTTCTATTATGAATAATACGTACATACCTATCTTCATATACAGGGTGTGTCGTTCACAATCACATTAAATCCTATCGCATATACTTTATGATACTCTATGGCGAATTGTAAAAAAAATAACCCAATCCATTCAGTGGTTTAACCACAGGAGTCATTTTTCGTTTTTATAATTTACAACATCATGTGTAAAGCAGAGATAAAGTTAGGAGTATCGAATGTTTTGATCAGTTGACAGCTGTCAGTTTTCAAGGGAGAATTTCAGTTGTTTGTAATGTCTGGCTTTTGGTGTTCTAATTTTCGCACATTTTTATTCTATTTACTTTGTTTGAAAAATGCATTTTTTTATTTTTACGTATTTTTCTTTTTTCTTTGTGTTAATCGACATATATTAACCAGTATAGTAACACATTTCATTTAATGTGATTGTGAACGACACACCCGATATAGAGTGTTTCATGTAACGTAAATATGATTTAAAAATGGAACTACTTACACAAGTAACACCCACATGATTCGTGTTTCTATTTCGGAACTCACACAAAACATTGCGCCAAATTGTATTATTTTAGTATATGGTAAAAAAGTAAACAAAACCTATTATTATGCCAGACTTCTCTACCTATTTATAAACTTTTGAGATTGTTCCTCATAAAAGATTATATTATAATACCTGATGAACTGCGAAGCTAGTAATTTTGAAATGTGCCAGAATAAACATTCACTTAAATAATGAGGACTGTTTACTATTTATATTATATTAAATTCATTGTACAGGTTTAGTGTAGAATTAATACCACAAGGCATTCTCTAGTAGTCAAACAGCATATTTTGCAGTAAGCCTGTTGTTATTTTGGTAATATCATCAGTCTGTTTGTTGATTAAATATTAATTTTAATTTATTAATATTTATTAGAATCCATTGTAATACTTTCAATTCCAATTTCTGTTAACTGTCATTATTTTAGCGAAAAATTATGCACGTACTAGAAAATCCTAGAAAAATCACTTTCGCGAAACGCCTTTACATTCGAGCAAAAAGTTATTTATACCGAGAAACGAAACAGGTCTGTATAACTTCTCTATTACTAATTACTGGTAGTGCGTCCAAAAGTTTTGCCTCGTCCATCGAACATTCAGATCACGACTTGGAAACAATCAAGATGTTCACGAGATACCAATTGGATTAGTACTGACTTTAGTTCCAAAGACACATCCTTGTAGTGTTTTATTTTCGTTTTGTGAGTGTTTGACCTACTTTTAGGAGTATTAGCAGTGATTTCTGCAAAAGAATTTGTAGAAAACATATCTTTTGTCTCCTAATAAGTCTGGTCACAATTGTAAATACAAAGACAAAGGTTGGTTTTGGTTTCAAAGGCAATATACTAAACAAGCTTTGAAGCTTGATCATTAGCGGCCATTTCGTGATCCCAGAGAAGAATACTAAGTCGCGTCTAGAGCAAATAATCTATCGGACATAAACCTCCTTTTAAGCCAGTCATCGTTACATCTTCAGATGAAACGATTCACGCCTAGTTACAGCTAACAGACCTCGATGTTACAAAATAACTTACAAATAAAATGATAAGCAAATAACTCACGTTTGGTCTTTATAAACGTTAAATGATTTGCATCTAAACATACATAAATCAGTTACATCTGTTGTTTATGTGTGACACGACAAAATCAGACCCAAAATATGTCCCTTCCCTTTCACATAATTTGAAAAGATAAATAGCTTCCATAATTTATCTTCTTTTTATTACCGGATCAGCATAAGAACATCCCTCGGCTTTATTTCAAAATCAGTCTCTACGAGGTAATATCAATCACCCGGCGTTCATTAGCTGAAAGGAACCCTTCTAATCTCAAATTTGTTCGAACACAATCTCATAACTTTCCGATACTTGACCTTATAAGAATAAAATCTACCCCTTTCTCACGCTAAACGTATTTACGTCAAAAAATAGTATTCCTTACCTTATAGTACGGTTCCTCGTAGCGAGTGCCCTTAAGAAAGTCATAGAATATGCAAAGAGGCAGAACCATTATAGCCGGCTCTTTGCACAGAGTGGCGGCCGCGGCGAACGTAAGTGTCCCCGCCAACGTGACCCACTGCAACAGTTCACCTGAATCTTCACTGACACCACCACTGAACTGACACTTTAGTCTCACTGCGCCGTTAACCTCACAGGCGTCCCATATCTTCATAGGCCCCGCTTTACCGGCCTTTAACAGTTTGCGAACGTTCATCATAATGTGTTGCACCAAGCTGTGACAACTCAACCTGAATGGTGGATCGTTTGACGGCATTGGTCGTCGCATTACACTGTCTTTGACTGTATGCCTACATTGTTTCTTGTGTCTCTCCTCTCGCAGTCGTATGTGCTCGCTGTATAGAAGGAAACTCAATAGAAACAGGTTGCAGGCGGCCAAGTCCGCCCGGCCGACTACTCCCGCCACCGCTTCTGTGTGAATTGGATGTGCTGCGAAAGCGAGGCCGGTGACTGCAGTGCCCACTCTCATACAATAGGCTGGCAGCAAGCGGCGGGCGGTCACCACAACTAATGCAGTCGCTGTGCAGTGGAATATGACGTTAAGGAGGTGATAGCTCCACGGTTTGAATCCACTAAAAGCGTAGTTGAATCGATATGTAGCGACGCACAGCGGCCTGTATGAGCCGTGTGAACCGGGGTCTGTGAGCGGTGTTCCCCAGAAATCGTTTTCGAATAATGCGTTTATAGGTGTGTGGCCGATGACATCGGGGTTGGAGAGAATCGCCCGCCTGTGAAATAAAAAACGCGTTAACGTACATTATTTCATTAAAATTCTGCGAATTTATTAATATGCTAATGAAAGGATTGGATATTTAAAATGTAGATGCCAAGAGTGTTCAGTATGCAATGGCAATAGCTAAAGGCTGATTACGTTTTCATTAAGTGAATGACTACATTTCACTTTGACTTTTTAAAACTTAAAATGAGTATAACAACAAGAGTTTTTTGAAATCAAATAAAATCAGTAAACACATTATTTACTTAGAAATTTGTTACAAATCAAGTCAATAAATTATAAAACAACAACAACACTAACTATGGGCGCCGGAGTACCTGTACAATTTATTTGGAATAAATAAAATACTTTTTTAATTCCACTGAAATTCTTTAAGGGCAATTTGTAGATTGTCACGGAGGTACACGGCACTAAGTAATAAGTAGGTATCTTGACGACCAACGCCTCCGTATCGTATATTTTTTATCAGCTTTGATTAAAAAACTTTGCTAACGTAACTTTTTCCCAGCACGGCTACCTTTTAATGAAATATAAAAGATCAATAGCTAACATTTTTTGTAGCCTGTGTCAATCTGCGAACATTTTTTGCCCGTTAGTTATTTATCACGAGAAATTGCTCGCGTTTTTTCAAAGTTATCGCAGTTACGACAAAATCGCTGAAGGAAAAATCTGGTATTTTGTAAACAGATACGTAGCTGGATAAACAGTTGAGTCGCGACATTTTATGACGCAGCGATTAGCTTTAAATTGGAACATGAAGAGTAAACTTGACACAATTTTAGGCAAACAATCTGCATAGCAACTAGTAATAAAACCTACTTCGGAAACAGATTGTTTATGTCTTATTAAAGACCTGCGTAGCGAGGTATATTTTCATAACATGTATTTTACTACCATCATATTATCACAACAACAGGCCTTTGATCAATATACACAAAAGGCTTAGGCCCTTGTATTTGCCTGGCAACCTAAAATTGTTGAGGAAGATTTTGTAACAGTAACCTTTCAAGATTAACAAGTAAAAAGAATTATATTGTATGGAAGACAATGTTACGACGACATAAAGATAACTTCTTTAAAATAAACGCGATTACAATAACGCTCTTAATACCACCAATCTCAAGTGCTCGCTATTATTTCATACAAAGTAAACGCAATAAGTCATTCCAACTTTTATTTACGCTACACATCAAAATTTAATACCGAAGAACAAATTCAAACAGCCGTCCCTAACTGCTTAATTTAAATAAAATATTAGCATCTTACCTGAGCGGGCAGTCGCTCATCGGCGCCGAATCCGTTCGATGTTTTCCCGAACGATTGGCCCCGTGCCCTCGGCCGTTCCCTCCGTAGGGTGCCTCAATACCGACTTAATAATGGACGTGTTTTAACGTACCGATCTCTCTCAAATTGATTTTGTGAGCCGTGTTTGTCGTTTTCCGGTTGATGTGTGAAGCACCCGGTTGAATGCTTGACTGGTGATGGAACAACCTGACTTGAGCCGTGATTTTGACGCGTAAGCGTAATCTTCCATTGTGATTTATAATTTCCCCATTTTCTAACATGCGATAACAGAGCAGCAAGGGAAGTTATTAACGAAGTGAACGTCGGAAACCCTATCGGATGGCATTGGCAAGCGGGGATGTTTAGCGAACACATTTTCAGTGCAGAGGAAATTAAAAAGTCAGCGATCGACCCTAAACCAGCCACATTATTTGGTCGTTCCTAATGAACTTATGTACTTTTTTCTCTTTAATTTCCTTTACGAACTTTACCTAACTTTAGGATAAGAATTTTATTTGAGTTTATTTCGGTGTTTCTTTTAGTGGGTAGTCAGATAGGAAATACCGGCCTCATTTAGTTTAATATACATTTGACGTGAAAAAGCTTTTTGTAGCCTATGAACAAGAAATAAGAAAGACCTGTACCTATGCGTTTAATTTAAATCAGATTCTCTTGAAATATTTATAGTTGAGTGTGACATCATTCATACATTTCCGAATACATAACAATCACGAAGCTATTTTGAGAAAAGCCCGATATATAAGTACAATTGCGATGGAAAAGATTGATTGTGCGAGGACAGTGACCTGCACCTACGAAAGGTACTCATCCCTTTATCTATTGATCCTTCATACATTTTATACGTTCATTTTAGATTTGGTAGGGAAAGCCGGTGAAATAGCCGATTGAATAATATATTTTATGGGACCAAAACCGTGCTTACTATGCGAAGAAGGAAAAATCATCTCTAACAGTCGGCCATTGTATTGCAAATTGTGAGTAAGACGCCTTTCCTTCACTTATTTACATAAAAAGTTCTCCGAGTATTTTGCTCGTAAATGACTTTCGCTTTGCACTTCCTCATTTTCAGTTCTTAGAAAAATAAATATATTTCTCCCAATTTGGGGGAATACGAATCTCGAAAGTTTAGTAACACGAGTTTTGTCATTTAAGTTGTGTTACTAATGTTACAAGTTTCAATGTTTTTCGCAGATATCATGTATACGTAAACGCACCAATATAATCAAAAGAAACGACCTACAAATATTTTTTTATTATTTTTATAAGAATCCAAGTTTGTTACATCACGCATTTTAAATACTGCATACTTTGAACATACCTGTTCTTGATAGAAACTTCCTACATGCTTTGTTTTTGCTCGAGATTATCTAGCAAAATTCACAGCCGAAACTGTTCTCATTTTTTCTGCTAGTCATACAAAAGAGGCCCCATAGTTATTCCTTACGTGTAAGGCGGTGACCAGTCAACATTCCGCTGAGTTCCCTCACAAGCTTACGTTTTACATTCATCGCTTATACTCGTACCACGCCTTATAATAAAAATGAAAATAGAAATATGGAGTAACTTAGAAGGCTCCGGTAATGGGCGTTTTCACTTTATGACGCCAACGATTCCGTGATCGGTAGTGCCTCGTTTTCACATCAGCACGAAAATGATAGCTAAATATATACCTACAAGACTATACATTTACCTAACGACATGAGTAAATCTTCACGGAAATAGCCTCTTCCAATAATCAAGTAAACTACCTCATACTATAATTGATCTGTTATTTTTGGCATATTGATTAAAGTATATGTACTAACGTTACTGTGAACTTTCTTCAAATATCAAAGTTATTAATAACGCTTAATGGTAGGTATGACAACAAACCTGATATTACAATATAAGATGTTCTGTTTGTTAATAAATCTATTTCCAATATCAAAGCCAGCATTTTATGTCTTTTCAATATCTCTTATAAAGCGTATATCAATCTATGTACACGCATCAAATAAGGCTGAAATAGCAAAATACGTAATCCCTTACATTTTATATCGAAGCCTATCCTAGGAATATTGGCCTATATCGGTTTTCATAACCATATCGATAAAAACTACTCGCGTCCCTAGTAGAATCGAAACTAAGATTGAGATAAAGTTGGGGATAGTGCGGAACTTTTTGTTGGGGGAGTTGTGGGCAGCTGTGCACAGTCGTCACGTAAGCCCTCAATTACGAAACACTGGAGCGGTTTTCGACGAGCTCTGATCCAAAACAAAGTTCATCGATTCTATCACGATTATCGGTTTGGAACGTTTCCACTGAGAAAATTAGCGCTGTCCTCCAAATGTACTCGTACAACTTCACTCCTATAGTGTTTGTTAATACCACGCTTGACACATGGCATAAGTATAAATGCTTTTAGACATGTTCGTTTTTGTTTCTTCGTACTGTTATACCTAACTTTAATATCAAAGGAAACAGTTTTGAAACTAATCCATTAGATACATTATAACTTTTAACTGACAACTCGATGTTTCGCTTAGAAGTTCATGAAAAAATTTACAGAAAAGTTAGGTACTAATATTGTTTTAAGCCGCCTTTCGCTTCGAAGAAGTACAAAGTATAAATCAAACACAATAATGTGGCTGCCCTTATACCCTCAGGGACAATGGGATCAAAGGAAAATCTAAATTATTCAACATGCCCAAGTCTGGGCGTTCGCCAAATAGCGGCCTACCTTTTTACAGCTCCTTTAATTCCGCAGGGAGCCTTATTTAGGTGTTAATTGGTGGCATTCCTCGAGAGAATCTGACCGTAGTTCTTTTTATGTAAAAACATAAATTACATGAGCAAAGTTTATATTAAATCTCTCCTATTGTAACAATGTTCATGAGTATTTAGCGGAACCATTATGTAGCCAAAAGTTTGTTGAAAAAAGTTTTTACCTCTATGTTCGCTTTGAATGAATTTCAATACGAATATACCTAATAAAAATAATCGTGACCCCTTAATACTTTTGCACTATATATTTTTCAACGAATATGTGTACTTATAATCTCAGATAAAACTGGCAGCTATTTCCGTATATTTCACATACGTACACAAAGCAACAATATATTGCTCGCTACCCGCCTATTGAAACCTGATAACGTTATTTTGCGTGAAAAATCTGGTACACTGTCGTTTTCCCTCCAAATATTACTTTACTAAATATAAACCCAATAAATACTCTTTTTGTTATTTTACGTGATATAAAATTTATAACTACCTAAATCTTTGAAGAGGCACTTGTTGAATTTTTTATCTAATACATCTAACAGATATCAAATAACCTTTATAACCAATAATTTATATTTTTGCTGGAGTACATTTAGGCACATAAGCAAATTATATTATTTACCTTACCTAAAGTAACAAAGCAAATGACGATCAATATTTTTTACAAATCTATTGACAACATTCATAAGGTTGTGATTGAACCAGTCGAAAGCGAACGTAGGCAAATCTGACGCACCAAAGGCTTCCGTCTTTCCGTGAAGGGACTTTTAAAAAAGATCTTTCAAACGGAAATTAGATAAATTAAATAAAAATATTTTGCGATGTGACTACCGCTGACCTTTCAAAAGATACCAGATTTTTCTCATTGAACCACTGCAAAAGGAAATTCAAAAGCTTGGTATCTATATTATCTTGAATAGAATCGCAGTTCTTTTATTCTACCTCCTTATTGAGCACAGTAGAATGAACATTCTTTTTAAAATATAAAATAAACTGTAGAATAATTACCGGTATTTTAATAGATTTAAATACTGCTTAAATATTACCACCTTTACTTACAAATATAATTTTGCAACTTTTGCATTTGCCATCACATTCTTGGCAGCCTAATTACCTTAGTTCTGGTAATAAGTTCGTGTATTCGATACCCGGTAGACTTTTCTTAATACAGTTCTTTTTTAATTTACTCATCGCTCGATTACTATTATAATAATTGCCAATGCATACGAAATAAACTTGACATCCCAGTGATTCGTAGACTACCCTTCTATGATATATTATACGTAGTGTGATAGACCAAACAAACACTTTAAAAAATAAATTACCTGTCATCATAAACAAATCCTGCGTCCAAGGTATTGTAGTACAACAGGAATGCCAGCAGCGAGCTAGCTGCCGTCACCCAGAGCTCCATCCTCGTCGCTCTGGTGTCTACATCAGTTCCTCCCGCCCCTCTGCAACAAAAAATACCTAAACTATAATATGCCAAAGGCTTTCAAACTAATATAGCCCCGCCCCCTTTGGCAATGCACTAGTTATAGGCATTTAGCTGTGGCACAATAGAAACGGTATGAAACACAGAGTTCAAAACTTTTTTGACCAAAAATACTGGCCAGTAGGAATCTTTTTGCTTGAAAACTTAATGACATAAGAAAAAAAACAAATGTCAAACTGAATTCTATATTTGAATTTTTGAAAATATTCTTCTAAAAGGTTATATGTATTTTGTACTACTTGAATACTACTTTCTAGTATTGTATAGTCTGAAAAGGCGCTGAAATGAAATAAGGCAGTAACAATGTCTTAGATAATGTCGGCCAGTAAAATCCTGAACACGAGAACACGTAAATTAATTCAAGCGTGCTGCTTAACGTGTCATGCACATTTTCACGTACCAATGCAGTGGAAATATAAAGATGATTTTATTGTGTTGTATAAAACTATTACGCAGTGTAATGATATACTATGTCATCATCATCTTCGTCTTTTTGTATTATCATTTTTAGTATTTAAATAAAGTATGTCTAACCGTGTTTAAATAACCAACTATTTAATTCTTATTTAACTAAAAACACATTTACAAAACAAATGACAACGCTTAACAAAAGCTTAACCAGCGTTAAAAAAAACTAGAAAAACACAGAACTGTTTCCTTGAAATAACTATCTCCGCGTTACCAACACATTAAACCTTTGTTTAGAGCTGTTAGTTGATTTCCAAGCTGAATTAAAAACTTCAGCACAATGTATTCTCTATTTAGCGAGAAATGTATTCAGAGCACGTCATCGCGTTTAGGTAACGTACCATTCTAACTAGACGCTTTACATACTTTTTAATTATTAAATGGATATTTAAAACGTGAGAAATGTCGCTTACATTTGTACAGATAAACTTGATACCGTTGCAATTAGGCTGAGTGGGTAATATTATAACTGGTTCAGATACGAGTATGAATGTATGTTTGTTAAAAAAATATGAGGAACAATGTGATATGATTATATTAAAATGGCCTAATTTATTTGGAATTAATACTTTTATCTTTTTATTGATATTTTATCTGTATGCATTGCATACTATAATATGTCTTTCACGGTCATCTGAAATGGGAGCTAATTCGAAAGTCAGGCTTCTCATGTACCTTCATCTACCTTATCATGCATAATCTATACCGCGCTAAATATCACATTTTAATATCTGTTTCATGTGTGTACAAATAGCTAACATGCATCGGTTTGCACGAGAGCTTTAACACAGCTTTTTTATTGTTCTCATAAATCCTAGGTCGATATGCGTCATTTTTCATTGTTTGGCAGCCGTGGCTTTTTTACGTGGAAACCCATATAGATGTCCTGTAACCATGGACGGAGGCTCTGTCAGACTTTTGCTGAATAAAACTACATAGTACTACTGAACTACCGACGACTTTCAAAGCGAGGCGAACGAACAAAATAGTTACAATTTACTGGTTCCACTCGTCCTACACAAAATAAATTACAGTCCCGAATCAGGGTTATAATGGCTTATCGTCGTTTTCGGCAAAAGATTTTAGGACAGAATGATTTAGAAGGAACATCGGAAATATCGACGATTTAATAAAAAAGCTCCCGGTAAACCTTTTCTGGAATAAGTGGAGCGAATTACTCAGATGCGCGTTCATTCAGTAATATTAGCTTCAGCTAATATGTCACTGGATGCCATGTAGATCTCTCTCAAAGGTATATAGAATTGACAGTTTATTATCTAACATTACGTAAATAAAATAAGAACAAAATAGCATCTTTTTTTTTAACGACGACAAAAATCATTAAATGACTCCTCCCGCTGTGGGTTAGAAGTGTCAGACTCTTACTGACTAAAAACCGTCGTGTTCCATCGCAGACCTTTTATGTACCAGGGCCGCGGTAACTCTATAAAACAATCCCGCAGAACAAAATATCATACAATTTCTAATCTAAAATAATAAATGGCTACCAAATATAAATCACAACAAACTTATGCAACATTTCGGCGCGTCTAATCCGCAACAATTTAGTTAGGAATGAGTGCACGGCGCGAACGTTTCCATTGGACACAGTTGGTGTCACCACGCCTGTCGTCCGTCCCCGGACTCGCTCCCGTCGGCAAACGTGAAACTTACTGTTTAGTTTAACAGGTGCATATTTCAAACGAATTAATTACTCTTTCTGTGTGTGTTTTTCTTATATGGAATATGCTGTTGTGTTATCTTGTGTTATGAAATTTATTTTTACTTAAGCGGTACTTTACTGAAATATCAATCGACAAACTACAAGTACTTAACTAACACGAAACTATGCAACTTAATATACCTTCTGAAATACTCATACTCATCATGAATTCGTGCACATCTAGCCCATAACTTACAGAAACAAAAATACTTTATCCTTATTCGTTACAAGTGTAAAGGGATACATTTGGAGCAAAATAACAGCGCAATGCTAATATTCCGTCCGTATCTGCCCTTTATGTTCCCGAAAGCGCTGTCGCATGCAAACGCAGGCTTTGCGCGCAAGACGTCTCGTTGGCCTTACCGCCGACCGTCAGTAAACAATGCGTCAGTGGGTTGCTTTATTACAGTTGTCAAGCACTACAATGTTGTTCATTTTATCTCTGGGACATGTCGACGAGCTGTTTAGCTGTTCGCAGTGTTTGTACTTCTACTAATTGAGCTACAGCGCCTTTCCTGTTTGCTATCGTTTTGTGTGGAGAGCTGTTGTGCATTATTCAAGACTTGCACTTGAATTTAGCGTGTTAATTAGGTAACACAGTTTTGGATGTTCAGTCAGTTTTATATAATCAGACATTAATAAGTGAAGTTTTAAATAAGAGTGTTAAAAAAATATTCCTAAGTACATATAATTTACATATCGCGGGACTTTTTTCAATTTCCCATCCATTCAAATAAAATTTTCCACAAAGACGCATTTCGTGTAAAGGTAGCGTGAAATTAAATCGTAAAAGAGAAGGGAATTTTTCCTCACCGCGGGTTGTCCTTGAATAGCTCTTTAAAGTGGAACAAACATATCGTGGATCACTTTTCTTTATATTGATGCTTTGATTGCGAATAATAGGCCCCCAAAGTCGTTTGCATTGTACATTTCCCGCCCCTACATTTTCCAACCAATGGACATTATCATAATAGCACTTTATGCGTACTTTCTACGAAAATTAATACAAACGACGTGGGACGATATTCTGGTATAATAACGACCAGACTTTTATTAGAATGATTATTATTTAGTATTGTAAGTAAGTTTACCTATTTCCCTTTCTCAGAAATATAAAATATCCGTTTTATATTTATCAAATACAGGAAAATTAAAACACACTGATTTATCTAACGCAAAAGATTTGTTTGCTAAAGAAAGTAATCCGGAAAACTAGTAATAACTTTGTTTCATTTGTTATGTCGGAATGAAGCAGCCAATCGTGCAGAGCAAATAAAGCGAACTTTGTGGAGCGAAAATAGACAAAGGATCAGATACAGGTAAATAACTACGCATGACTTGGGCAGAGAAAGCAGTTCGCCGCCCCGTTCAGGGCTGCCACGTACCAAATTAACCCGCAACGTGTTCGCAATAATTTACTTATTGCCAAATAAATATGCAAATTGCCGGCGCGGCTCCCTTTTTAAATATATCCATCGGAAAGTGATAAATTACTTTCTTAAACAAATTTTCCGCACCGTTCTCCCGTCGCGATACGTCGACACTTGCGGCTTAGTGAAAAATGTGTCTTCGATTAAAAATCAAGAGTCGAGATTGTGAATTTATGGCCCATTATAGAAGGTCTTACTTGGTTAAACAATGAGAGCAGGAGATCGCAAGCATTCGCATCTCGCCGTTACGTCGCGTCTTTCACACAAGATTAACGCTCAATTCAAAGGTGAACGCCGTTTCAAAAGCTATAAATTTCTCCCCGTGGCTCGTTTCACTCGCGAGAACGCACAAATTTATCGGAAATTAGTATCTACTAGAAACTCCACTGGGATGAATAGACGTAACGTTTACGATAGCTCGGCTCAATTTATTGTTACCTACTAGGTCGGCGGAAAAGTAGCTTGGAATACTGACTCAGCAGTTCCAAAATACAAACATACCTACTTACATTATCCAAGTATCATATTATGGTACTTCTGCGGTTAACCGCTCCCTGGTACCAGTGCCGTTTCGTTCGGTCTGTACGAATTCAGTCGGTTAGTAATGAAAACTTAGCTACATTTCAGTGAGCCTCAGCTCATTGTATCGTAACATATGACTTACTCGAGATGCGGGCTCATTGAAATACAGACGTTCCTACTTTGTACCGATACGAAGAAACCATATTGATGTCAGGGTACCGAACACAGTTTTAGCTTCTATAAGAAATAACAAGTTAGACAGGGTAGGTAATACACACAAAATTCATTTTATGACAGTCAAACTTGCAGTACAATTTCCTTTAATTAAATAAAACAATATGAACAAGTACATAGATTTATTTCGTTCTTGTGTCTATGTTCATAAAAATATCTTCTCAGATATTTGTTCCCGATAGACTCCTGGTGACCCTAGCAGAATGCCTGGCTGTCCACAAGAAATAAGATTTTTATGATTGTGTAAAGTAAACCGCCCGGGTTATGTCTTATAAATTTTACCACGAAGCGACGCTCAGCCTTCTCCGGGAAATTGTTGTCCAAGAATATTCCCTGATAATCAAAACGCAGGACTGCCATAAAGCCACAACAAAGGAATATTGCTGTATTCATCAACTTTTAATAACAGTAATAAATGAGATTTGAAAAGGTACTGTTCTCAACTTTTCTGATTATCCTTTCCTTGAATAGCAGGTAGACCGCAGCTACGGGGTATTATAAAAAGTAAAGATACAGATTGACAGAGTATTCAATCTACTTTATTTCAACCATGTATAAGCTTACGTATCCGCGACATTAATATATATTTTCATTTATTTAAGATAAAAAGCTAACGTCGCAGGATAAGGAAAATAAGACAAAGGGAAATTCTTTGATCTGCTCTGATATAAAAATACAAAATAATATAGCAAGAAGTAGATTGCAAGTAGTAACGTGCCTACTGTTTTCTGTTATATAATCTCGTGGAATCAAGAATGAAATGAATGTGCGAGGTCGTTGACTGTGGAAAGCCGTCGGAATTTCGTCGATATGACGGCCGGAGGCTGGCTGTAAATTTTATTTCCGTGTATAAAAAAAATAAAACGAGTCTAACAGTCCGTGCAAAGTGGTGCGAGCATATTAATTACATTAGCCGCCAGAACTGTGTCGTTTAATTGAAAAATGACAAAAGTCTAGTACCATTCATACTTTTTTTGTAACGAAAAAAATTGTTTCGCTAATAAAACTAAAGCGTTGTGATGTTTTGATCTTTTAAAAGATTAAAAAATCGAGTGTTCAAACATTTTAGTTCGTTTCGTGTAGACTATTCGATAGAATCAATTAATATAAGATTAAAATCTCCCTAATGGAACTGTACAATGTACTTGCTATTTTCTTTGCTTGGCTTTCGGATCAGGTTTTGCTTTAGTAAATTGTTATTTCAGATTTTATCAATTGCGAAAAAGATTTTTAAAGTCAAATATGTAGGTACCAGATATTCTGTGCCAAACAACTGTTTATGTGTAGGTACGTATTTTACGTGCCCGTTTTTTACAAGGTTGGGTTATCAGCTTGGTTTCAATATTAATATATTTTTAAGGTAAGTCTTATATCTTATCAGAATTAGGTATATTGTTCCTAAACAGATCTAAAAAACTACGAACAAATAAAAATCCGGGTAGTAAGTAAGCCTATCGCTTACGCAAACCACGTTGATTTCCCTCGGTTGACTCTTAAAACTTCCGCGGGAGGCAAGTCAACAAATACGCTACGTTTCTCTTTCCGAAAGCTCAAGGAAACAACGAAAAAAAATACTATTTCGTCCCGAGATAAAACGGAACAGGTATAAGAGATCGTATTGGCGGGTATAAGGTACCTCAGTCCTGTAATTTAGCTCGGCAGGCCAGATAATCCAAGAAGCAATAGCTGGCATAAAGACGAGAGGTATGGAATACCGGCCGCCCGGGAGGAATGCAGGTACCTATTGTAATTTCTCCCCGGACTCGCTCGACCCTCGCGTCGGAATGTCTGTTGTTTATACAACGTACATAGCCAACTATTGATAAAAACCTGATGAATTATGGAACGAACTATGTTTTTATGTCTATCTTATATATGCTTAGGTACTGATATTATAGATATTAAAGTTTCTGTCGCGTTTTCACGATAAATCTGCTGGACCGATTTAAATGAAATTTTGTAGACTATTTGTGTAGTTTGGGAAAAAAATAGGCAAATTTTAATCCGGATGCTTAGAGTATACTTAGAGCTGGTTTTTATATTTTTGCTAATAATAGGTCAACGGTTTATATTATAAAAAACGTGACATTATTTTATAAGAATGTGGCAATTTATATTCGAAATTCGTATTTATATTTACAAGAGATTATTATTATTTAATTAATTATACTTTTATTTTCAACAAAAATCGGTAGAGACATAGGTATTACAAAAAAAAATTTAAACAGGGAAATGTTTTCCTTGTCATAATTTACTCGTCATTTCGCCCTAGTTATATAATTTTATTTTTTTACGTTAATTGTTCAAAAATATTATAAGAGTTCAGGAACTTGTTTAAGCAGAATATCATTAGGTATATTTAAAAGCTTACAATTTTTTTGTCTAGAAGAAATACTCTTTCTGTTCTGTCTACTTTTTATAAGTTTATTCAAAGATAAACAAAATGAATGCAGGAAATATCTAATAATGATATTTAAATGTAAAATCACACAAAAATTAAACATTTTCATATTCAATTATTATCTTTCAAACCCAATGAAATATTACTTCAAAGAAATAGGAAACAATTTTTAACAAGCAATTGATTTTAAAAAGTTTTGTTTGAAGTATGCTCTAACAAAACTTCTTTGAAGGATTTCTTGTCAATCAAAAATAATCGACGTACAAAACTATATTATTATGTTACTTTAGAAAAGAACTAAAAAATAAAAAAATACTACAATGTTGCTTTAATTATTTCAAGAATAATTAATTGAAATAAATATTCAGTAAAAATGAGGAATTACTTAAACTAAACCTTGAAAGAATACTAAAAGCCGGAACTACAACAATTTATCTCTGTGATAGCGAAATGTTCTCAAAATCACTACAACAAAACCATCGCATACAACACTAATTGGACACTAAGCTCAATATCAAAACATAAACAATAGAATTCCATTCCGTGCAAATGGCAACAAACATTTAAATCGATTCTCGATAGCCATTTCGTTCACTGGCGCTCTAATCTCAGTCCACGTGAATCGTTAAAATAAAGTTCCATATCATTCGAGCAGTAAAGAGGTTATGAGGGAGCAGATGGGGTGACGACCGTCCCCAAAACCATCCTGAAGGTGCCAATACGACAGGTATGCCAATTCTATATCTTAAACGTTTATGTTATCATCCGCTACGGGCGTCTACGAAACTGCTACGAGAGTGCTACGAATTGGCTACGAATATGTTCGTAATTCACACTTTGTGATGTTCGACTTTTAACTTTCTTATTGATCTTGATGACTTTGTAACATCATCAATGATTTGAGAATGTAAACATGCGTGTTTAAATATAAATATACGATTTAAACGTAATTGTGAACATGAAAAGGAAGTGATTTGTTTACGTGCAAACACGGAGTGTTCAATTTGTTTTTTATTTCCATTTTATTGGAATGTTCGTGAAAATGTCAAGTTAAAACCTGAATGAACGAATGACTGTTAAATAATAACTGGTTACACTGTTAGCCTTATCAATCAAGAAATAACCAGGAAGGCGTGCCGCATTTATGCTCTACTTGAAACAAGAACGACCCAAAAAGCTAAAAGTTAAACGAAAACGTTTTTGTATTTACCAACGAAATTAGAATGAATGAAGCCTATAATTCATTACAGAAATCATAAAACTAATCGTTAGAAGCTCGGCTCGTGTTTGTTTCTATTATCATCGGCACAATTTATTCATTCATGCAACAACTTAAGACAACAAAATTTGAAATGATAAATATATTTGTTGATTTTACCTTTCCGGGTACAATCCTTTCTTTGTTCACTTCATAATTAAATTTGATCACTAATCGAGTGTCCGTTCCTACATTAAACTTAACGTATTAGGCCGTTTTCGTAAGTTGGAAGTAGTTTTTAAAAGTTTCTCTAATAATGACGTCCGACGATAAATATAGTTACATGTCACTGGCGAGCGGAATGTGTGGTCACATTCATTCGCGAACCGTTTATACCGGCCGAACGTTACAGTCACTACAAAGGATAGCGTATATGTTGGACCGGCTGTCTGGAGCCATGATCGAGGGCTCCGGCCGCCTGCCGCTAGCCGACTGACGTTGGTATACACGACACATCTGCATTTAAGAAGCCGCTATCGTTATGCGACTAATCGATTGGTCGAAGCGAGTGCCACTGTCAGCCCTCCCTCTCGCACAATTCTCTCGCTCGGATTTCGCGCACGCGCACTCAACTATCATTCTCTTTTAAAAGTAGCGAAAAGTAAATAAACTCATACGAACTGTTTACTAAGAGAACTGAAGACGCGGTTGAAATCAAACATTTGAATTGAGACCATGGACAACTGGGTAGTTGAAGTTATTATTTTGGGGCTGATCTATTTTTCATGGTTAGGTATATTTATTGGGTAATATTTTATTATAAGGAAAAGCTATTGCGCCTTAGGTGGTGGCTAGGGACGAAACGTCACTTGTTGCACGGCGACTTTGTTCCGGCGATGAAAGCCACGCACGCCATTGCACGCCATTCCTTTCCCTCTTGTTGTTCTAGTGGTAATTAATTGGATCGTATTATGCTTTACAAACAGACCAATCATCGTTCTGTGGTGATTAGTTTTGGCGACGATAAATAGAGTATGAAACCAAATTGGATACAATACGGTGTGCGATGTAATGTTATGATCATTCCAGATTGATTTCCTGGCTTTTATCATGCATGATGCCTTTCCTTATTAACAGATGATGTTTTATTGAGGTTTTGGTTTTACGTCTAATTACCATTTTACACTTTTATAACAGTTGGAAGTTAATATCAGAATAATTTACATTATTAATTTGCCAACCTAATGTGTTTAATGATAGAAACACAATAAGGGTAAATATCTGATACGTTATATATAATCTATTTTATAAATATTTTATATTATAACTTATATAATTAGTTGATGTTACATAGCATTTTAAATGCTTTAAGATTATTATAGAAATATTAATCTGCAATATCTTAAGAAAATGGATACTTCAATATAGCTGGATGTCGGTAATTTGATCGCTTTCCAGAAACCCGATGCTCCAATTTTGATAACGGTATCGAGATCACTTCAAGACTAGCCTTATAATAGCTACCTCAAGTTTAACATGCAAATTATTTTATATTGCTATTTATTACTTAGAATAGCAGTCTTTTGTATTAATAAGAGACGATTTTGAAAATGATAGGTGGTTTTAAGACATGCTTTGAATTTAGAATAGAAGAATAGACCTGTCTTAATATACAAATAATTAGTAGTTAAATAGCCTGCTGATTCAATAAAATCCTATATGAACACTTGTGTGTACGTTGCTTAATAAATTATTAATTAAAAATATAACTGAAGCAATATTGGAAAAAAGACATCAAATTCCTAAGCCGCTGCCGATGGGTATACATATTTTAATAATGCGGTTCTTCACAAAAGTAAACAATCCATTCCAATTGCTGAATCTTTTTAAAACTCCAATAATGACCGCCTAAGAAAAAGGTAAATGTGAATGGACATAATGAAATTTTTCCTTAATTTTCTTCAGTGACCTATATATAAAAGTTTCTTCGCAATATTGATGATTCTTATAACAAGTTTTTTTCAATAGGTACGCAATACATTGTTATTGGCTACGTTTAATATAATAATTTTATACATTTAATTAATGAAACATTTCAGATTGCTACATCTTTTATAAAAGAACATGAAGTTCCTGTGAATGTGATTCTGATTAAAAATTGAGATTTTAATAACGTAGGTACTATTTTTACAATAAACTTTAGCATCTCGATTCCCATCGTTTATTTACTCTTATCGCAAAAAAATATTTAAACAAATCTCTCAATTTATTCTAAGTTAATCCCATTCGTGTAGGTGGCCACTTGGTTAGAATTCCGCGGAATCTACCGTCCCGATTCATAAATACAGAAGAAGAATTTAATTAATAGAAACAGTGCAACAGTCTAACGTTACACACAAACGTTTTAAATATATTTTTTCTCGAAATAATTTCGTTCAATAACATTTAAAAAGTTTTTAATAAAACATGATTGTGCGTCGTGCGTGAACATTATAACTTCAGGGTTGAACTCTCGCAACACACATAAATAACTGTGTAACAGAAGTTTCGTACAAATTCAGCGTAATGTTTAGTTCAAATGGCGTTAAATTGTAATTGAATAAGTTGGATGTTTAGGCCATCGTTAGCTGTTTTTTTTTTCCTTAAAATGAAGTATGGTTGTTGGTACCGGCGCTCGCCGAGCGTTAGGTCAGTGGGTCCCCACAGCGGCCGGCATGTACGTAGATACGTAGATACATAGCAACGAACTCTTAACATTTAGCTGGGAGCCGTATGAAACGACGCGGAAATTCCCACTTACTCTCTGATTGCCACACTAGGGGGGTTAATGTCATTGTTGATTTGGAATGCCAAATGCGCTTACCGGGATAACGGCTTTAACGTTTTTGCGCCTTGCGATCAATTGAAGCTGAACTTTAGATGATATTAAGCGCTTTTTATGAACCGCAACTGATATTCAGGTCTAATGGTTTTAGAGGTTTGCGTGAGCCACGGTTAGAAATTCGATTTAGCTTTTTTGTTGTAATTCAAATGGAGAGTCCATTAAAGACTTTTTCTCATAGGTTTTTAACATCCAAATACTTTTTGCCGCTACCATCTTTTCCTTTTGTATACGATGAATTCTTAGAAATGGTTTGAAATTCTATAAATTTTCTTGTCCGGTAATGAAACGGTGAATCGTAATAATATAGAAAAAAAATTAGATTGGAACTAAAATTTTAGCACGAAATAGGTACTAGACGTTGTAAACAGATACTCATACAACCCTGAAACCACTTAAATGACTAGTCACCTATATCAAATTAATTGTTATTCAGGTACTTCCAAAACTAATCAGGACCAAATTATTTATTAATCAACACCCTTAATTACAATCCGTCCTGAATTCCTAACACAGCGCAGCAAACTTTATGATTACAATCATGTAAACATTAAACAATGAAGGCAGTGAGCCGAGACAAGTTACCGCAAACGATTGTTTACAGTACGTCGTAAACTAAACACTACTTAAGCTGACAGTTCGTTGTCATCCAGATGCTTAAACTTGATTAATAGACGATTTGGGAGCGGTCTGATAAATACACGCGCGACGATCCATTCAAAAGCCGTAACAACTTAATCATGATCAAACAAAGCGTACCTACAGCTGCATGATGGATCTTATGACACTCACCGCTACCTATGTACTGCCAATACATAGTCAAGCCAAGTACCAACGTTGCTAGTGACGATTAATCCGTCACAGCTTCAAAATCGTTGGTATTATTTCAAAACTATCAAACGTAACACAAGTGGTGTTTGCCTCGAAGAATTAAGTGTTGGGCACACTCACGTGTGGGTTGGCACACCAATTAGGTCTAGTAAGCCTCCTGTAATGAAATGTAAGCCTATTAGGTACTATTAATAGTATTAGTCGACTACAAAGGATTGGAACTTCTAGCGAAATCCCACATTGAAATACTAATTATATTTTTCTATGCTCTGGGAATCAAATCCAGCAACCTCTTGCTCTGCAGTCGATGAGTCAGTAATGACTCAAGTTAAATTCATAGGAATAAACATACTTTTCTCTGTAATCTAATTTGTCCAAGTCAAAAACAGAAGGTACAAAATCAATTTGTTATATTAAACTCTTTACCCACTAAACCTAACGATAGACGGACGCAACAATCAATTTACTAGATCCACTATTGTTTTCTACTAAAGTAATTGTATTAAAAAGGAGGCTTATACATGTAGTCGACAATCCAATAAACGTAACAGACGTTAAACTTATGCTACAATATTATTGCTACAAATTACAATAAGTTACGTTATGCTACTGAGCAAATGTCTAAGACAAAAATACGTCGGTTGATACTTTTTCCTTTAAGATGAATGTGCGCGACTGATATTTGCCCAGACTAACCCCTTTATCGATGACAGTGACGTAGATTACTTACCTATCGACTTCTTTATCTTGTTTTCTTACCTTACCTACTTCATTGGTTTAAAGAACTTTGCTGGAGATACGCTCACTCCCCGTGAATGTTTATAGACGATAGGTATCCGTGTATACCTGAGTTAGAATTATTTTTTGTTGATTGCAGCATCAAAAATTCAGTGTTATTCCGTAATTATCCATTAAGCCATTGGTATCCATTGTAAACCAATACACTGCTAGCAAACAATTAATCACTAATTAATAAATTCGAAAATTTGATGAAATAAAATAAGCAGCCTGTAGTTTAATCCGTCCGTTGTAATCAATGAATAAAACATATTTTATTTCGATTTCATTGGAACGGCTAGCTGTTTCATAATTCAGCCTGCTAATTGGTTATTACAGGGTTTGGAGGGTATCAGATTTGCTATTTTTAAACCGATATTGAAGGATGTCTCGTCTGGGTAGCCTAGTCTTATAGAATGAGTATTCAGCCTATTCAAAGTCGGTAAACCCGTCAACTCGGACATAAATCGATTGTCTTGATTAGGCCCAAAAGTATTTGAAAATGAAATGGACTTTGTGTAAAGTTATTCGAGATAGATTAGTAAGATTAAGCGCTTACAGTAATTTAACGATCTGTATGCTCTGGAGTGTTTTTATTGGCGTGGTACGCGAGTTTGAGATTACCAGCGACGCCTACATAAGCCAGTCTATTGACTCTGATTTTATATGGGCCAAGAGTTTGTAATGGCTATTAACTAAGCTGGCACTTGATTTATGACTAACTATGTATTGGCAGTTACGAGTCAGAACTTGGGCCATTTCAATGCATTTCGCAAGATCATCTTATTGAAAAGGTCTTTATTTTAGCCCGTAATTACATTATTTTGTTAATGTTTCTTGAAGTATTAACCCTGACTGAAATTCGAAATAGGTACTATAAAATAAGTAATATGAGCTTCTTGAGAAAATTGTTTCTTGAACAATGTTCAATGAAAACGAATCAGTGCAAACAGCACTCGCTTTGAATATAAAACAGTGCTACACATAGTTCTACGTTTATTCGCTGCAATAAAAATCAATAACGCAAATTAATTAATCTAGACGTACACGCAATAAATAGAAGCAAAACAATATCGAAGAGAGAGGAGGCACTAATGAAATGTAGCGAGCGAGCGACGCGGGCAAATGTAGCGAAACAAACGCACCAACTTCCATCCCGCCCCGCCGAATATCAATGCTACAAACACAAAGATGTTTGTCTCTGTATTGAACGAAAATCTTTTTCATTACACCCATATCTTTCTCTACACATTTAATCCCCTCGGAAACAGACTGCTCTTTCTTTCTTTGTTAATAACAAGAAAATCACTCGTACAAGTTTTGCAATAGCGTCGTTTGCATACACGAGCTATGTACATTGTTCAAACATTATAGTTGACAGGTGCTGCTGCGCTTACACCAATATTTACCTCTAGACACGGCACCCCGGCGTAATGAGACGTTACCTAGGAAACCAGCTATACCTACACGAGTACATAAAGTACTGGTAAATCAAGTTAATATAATCCGAGGATGCTCGTGCCGATAAGAAATTTTAATTAGCTTTCACATCCATACAAGACCGTCAAAGAAGCCTTATTCAAATCTTATAATCCAATTAACAGACTAAAATATTCAACGAACAAAAACAGAGAGGGTTGAAAGAGCTGCAAGCTATAATAAGCCCACAATTCAAACGTGAGACAGGACAAAGATTTAAGAAAGTGTGGTACAAAGGGATCTACGGGGAGCTTCTCAACAAAAATCAAACAGGACGCGCAAACTTCCGTCTTGCTTACTTTAAAAGGTCTATTTGACATAGTTGGTAACTGAAGGCTAAGGTTTCCGTGAATCTTGTGTAATTAATATAATTAACGTTCTTAACTTTTAATAGGCTTATAAAGCTTAGACATAAGTAGTTAGTGCCTTTATCTTGGCAAGAGAGAGTTTGTTTAGGAGCGCAACTAAAATACAGTGTGGAACAGTATGAGCGCGTCACAAAAGCCCGGAACGGGAGAACACCGTACAAGTATTCACCCGGAAACTTATACACTGTGATCCATTATTTATTGCCGTAACGTCGTCCTGTGGAAAATAATTACCATAATGAAATTAGAACCGCATGTCTTTATTCATTTTCTAAATAAAATGTATGTAGATGTAGGTACAATAATCACGACGATCAAATGTCACGACTTCTCTTTAACATTTTATCAATAAAGGCCTTTATAAACTCTATTCGACATAGGTACAGAGATATTCAGACATTCTTGTCCTCAAATGATTTTTCCAATCACTTTCATATTGCGCTGCCTACGCAAACAAAATCTGTGGCAATTTTATTATCTTGTTGATAAAAATGTTTCTCGTTTTATTTCCATTAAAATATTTCCAATATTGCAAGTATTTCAATTACTTTATGAAATCATTGTAAAGAGTGCACAGAACTGAGTTTTATTTATTGAATAAACCTATAAATTACTATTACGAGGATTTTATAAGCCTTTCTTCATGGTGCAAATTGCAATATGAAAGAATCTTGATTAATTTATGATAGAAAATAATATATCGTAATATACATTGCTTAATAAAGATTTCATATAGTTTCGTATGATCCTAGAAATTACTGTCATTAACGCATATTTCAATATTTTTTTCTTAACTACATTTTAATGAACTATCTAATCATTGTTCTCTACCTCTCACTTAATATTTCATCTAAATATCAAACGCAGACGTTACACAGAATTTAATGCACACATCTCCTTCATCGACAATAAAACTCAAACGTAAAGGCGCAATTACTACTGATGAAGTAAGTACCAAAAACAATTGAACTTGCATAATATTATTTTAACGGCACGGCTGCCATAAGGACGTCGACGTATAAACGTTACGTAACTCGCTCTGATGAGTAGGGACGTATTTTGCCAAAGAGGAATTGCGCACACTTGGTGCTCTACTCAAAGTTTCCATTGTAACATCTTAACTTATGCAATATAGCGTCTGCTTCTTTAATACTTTCCACGACGCTCGATTACGTTTAACGACGCAGTTCGAATGAATTTTCTTATTTACAGTAAGCTGGCAGAAAATCGGATGGTATTTTTAGACGGCAGGATTTCACACGAGACGTGCTTGATACGAGAAGTTTTGCGTGCTGTTTCATTTTGCATTCAAATAGACTCAGTGAATCTCAATTCATATGGCTGGCTTGTTGGTTCGATATCGATATACCCGTGTGTTTGTCTATAGAACTACAATATTTTAACAAAAATATACTTTTCTGCATGCAATATTGGATAAAGATATTTTCTGATATTACGTTTTATATTGATAAGGTTTCGTTCGCTTTACTAATATTTTGGCACTACAATATTGCTTCAATAAGAATGAAATATCTCGTAAAAGCTAGGCTAGGTATCTTAGGTCGCTATTCATAAGTATTTTACCATAAAATGCTTACAATCCGAGCTCGTATTGAACCGAGGGATTGTCCAAAAATTCAATATCCATCATGTATTGTTATATCTAAAAGCGTGGTCATACACGCATGCTTGTTAGCCGTTATTGATGACGCCGCGATCGACGCTCCCATATCGAACTAATATCAATAACCTATCGACAAAAAGCCTCTTCGACACGATGTAGGTAATTTTAATTTCGGTATAAGCCAAACCAGGGAGTGGTCAAACTGACCGCCTTATTCTGACACCGAAGAATAACTATTTTTATATTTATTGTAAAATTTTTATTCAAGCTTTTAGTAGAGTGCACGTGTCATATATTTTTCTGTTAGGTTTAATCTACTTTAAAAACACACACGTGAGTAGTAAACGTAGTACAAACAATGTGAATACGCGAAACGCACAAAAACTGACGTTTAATTAACATCACCACGCCACACACACACGAGGTAGACGGAACAAATACTCCTTTAATCATGCAAACTGTTCCCCAACGTACAACTTCAATTCAAATAAGACAGCTGAAACAGCTCATATGTAGCGCATATGCTTCCTGCTTGCACTAACTTATAAATACCGCTGCACGAACTATTCCACCGATATGACAAATAAATGAACCAACTACGGAATAGAGGTCTAAAATCTCCAAATAGGGCAAACCACTCAGCTTATATTGTTCCGCGAACTCTAATTATTATTAATGATAGCGCTCGCTTATGAAAATTCCGATGCGAAGAAAGGCTCAGTTTCGGTAATAAAACGACGCATATTGTACAGTATTAATCAGTTGGGTGACGACATGGGTTGTGATTCGTCACCTTCAGGGGTTAGGCATAGTATTGACTTTTGGCAAGAAATAGCAATTTGCAAAGTAAACGCCTATATACTATGTATGTATGTATATACAAAACAAATTTCGCCAAAGTAACTTCAAATGTTACTATTTAGCGTTACATTAGGCCAGCTTGTGGTATCAGATCGGATTCGGAGAAATATTATATTTCTCAGAATAACAGCCAATAATACAGTATCAAAGTTATAAATCTCCTCGATGTATGAGCTATCTACGAGTACATAGAATAGATTGAAGGAAACATTTTCACTTTTAGGATAGCTTCTGTCTTTTATTATTTATGATTTTGATAAAAACTTTGACCATTTGCTTTGAACAGAGAAGTTAAAATGGGTTTTTACGTCCTTACTTGAAAGCTAATATTACCATATTATAATAACGGGACTGAAGAAATCTACCATTTCATTACTAGAAAAATTTAAATGTGTAGTTTCTGAAAATAATTTGCAAAATATTTTGCTCCGAGTATGATAATCACACATTCCTTACAAAATAAATTCAAAAACTCACACAAGATCACAAATGTCAAAAAGTAAATAAAATTACTAAGCTGCAAAAAAAACAAGATTAAACCAAGAACTATGAAGAAAATAGTACTTAAATCTATTTTAAAATATTAATTAACAAAATTAAGCCCGTTCATATTGAGAAAGACTTTAATTCTATTTTAAGACTTGCTCAATAATATACAAAACACTACTTAAGTTATTTTCTTCAAAATTAAAATGTCTGTTTACTTTGGATTAAAATAAAATAATGAGAAAACCTTCATTCACTTTATGGCAACGATGTTTCATTCTGAAACATTTCGTTAAAAGGCTTACAGATAATGCGGGATTTACTTAAAGATTTTAAAGAAAAAATTCTAGCACCTATAAATCCTAGATTAAAGTCGTAAAGATTACCAACACTATAAAACGTCTACTTATGATAAGCTTTTTCATAAAAATTCAAAAGTTATATTTTTTATTTAAATCTCTTTGTTTGCTCGAGTTTTTCTCGACTGCGATCGGTATTCATTTGGAATATCAATATTTTACACGCTGAGGTAACATCTGACCTTCACAGTCTTATTACTGAGGATCATACCGACTTCCAAAGGTTAAACCTGTTGTCGGATTGTCGGGCTTCAGACTTCCCTTTACGATTTCACTAGGTATTGTGTAACAACTGACTTTGACATATTTCGATGTACATTTTAACGTGGTAAGTTTCGTACACGTATGAAATCATAAGCGTTTTAAATATAGCATCTCGTGGATTAAAATTCAACATTGATTGACTCCTCAATTAAATAAAATGAGATAAGAACTTATACTCGTAACAACAATCCACATCAGTCGGGACCAATTAATACTGAGTAATCGGTTTATTGCTAACAAGTAAATTAATCCGATCTGCCATCAAACTCTAATTGGCATCTTATTACCTATTGTAGATTAAAATAAAGTACAGTCAGCGGCAAAAGCCGATTAATATATCAGAATATGTATAGATGATAATATTAATGGAATTGGGAAATTCGAAGTAGGTAATTTTGGTATAGTGTATGTACTTTATGAACCACTAGCTTTTGGTTTTGCTCGCGATTTCATAACCTTCCTCGGTAAAAGGGTCTAACACTTAATTTAATTTTCAAGTCGGTCCAGTAGTTTCTATGATTAAAGCCTCCAAACAAACAAAGAAACAAACTCTTCTACTTTATCCTAATAGTAAAGATATACCTAACCAATAAAGTGTTGTGATTTATAACTCAGGTAACTTCAGATATTAGTTCCATGACTTAATTTGAACTTCACAGAATCACAACAATTTATTTTTAATAACTAATTCCTGTTAACTGTGTAACAGTTTTATATAGTGTCAACACAATCTCGAGCTTTACATTATTAAATACAATGCTACTACGCAGAAACAAAAATAAATACGTTATGTGCGGCTATACTCGTATTTTCAAAGGCAACAATGTACCTTTGTACGCCCACTCCAAGCCGATATACGTGTTCACTTATATTTGTTGGGCTTTAAATAATTGTGTCCCAAAACTCCCTCTGCTAATGAGAATCTAATAAAACCCAAAAACATTGCCAAACTTGGACCATGGAAAGTTGGGTGCTAAAAATGGACAGAAAATATTGCCTGACATTCATTAGTACTATGCTAGTCGTTTTGTCATTAATTAGTTAATGGCTATAAAGAATGATATTTAAAATGGAAATATTATGATTTTTTCTGAAGATTTAATTTTAAAAAAATACGGGACCATTCTCTAAAAACAACAAGATCACAAAAATATCTTAGTAGAACAACAGTCAATAGCGTGGAACTAAAGTTTTGTCTTTCAGCTGTTTTTGTTTAAAAACAAAACATTCTGTCGCCGAAGCCTTTGTTATTTCAGATGACGTGTTGGTCTTCGCGTGTAAGCCTTATGCGCCGTATAACTTCGTTCAGAATATAGGGTCCAAAGCGGCTTATACAACATCCAGCTTTTCTCGACATTCACATCGAAACATACATTTTAAACGATTTCCTAGACAACGCGTGGCCTATATAAATAAATCACTGAATACACCCATATCTTCTGTACACAACACACGTATAAATAACGTAAATATATTTTTATAAATAAATACTAGCAGTTTGTATATTTGCACCATATTTTTTTAGAACGTTTGCGCATGTTTTCACTGTTATACGATCTTTTCCATATCAAAAATTTTAAACTCTGTTTTAACGAGTAGGTATAGAACACCAAAAAATGTAATCGACATTTTGTGCTCGAAGTATTTTTTATAACATAAATAATACTCTTGTACTTCATTCTCCTTTATGTATTCAGTATAAAAAATGGTGTTCAATAGCTTCCGATGAAATTAAAGAGCCTTAATTACAAGATGCTGTAGAAGTGTAAAGGAAATAATTTTATAACCGGCCTCGTTCATATTTTATCGGAGATTGTACCGCAAAAAAAATAAGAGAAGCAGTGTAAATCCAAGTTCCGGGCCTGATGCCAACTCGATTCGCATTGCAGAAAGATGAGCTATAAGATTGTAATGGAACAAGATATAGAAATGAACTGAAAACTGAACATGGCTCGTTCTCGGGTCTGCCACATGTCAGGAACAGTGATTTAGTGTTTTGTACGAGTCTTTTTCACACAATTTTCTCAAGTTGTGAAGAAATTACATATATTACCAGTAGCTGTTGATGTGCAACGGTCCATGACATGTAAAGGTGTAGCAGTCCCTAGACGAGAACTAAATAACGTAGGCTTCTAGAGTTGTATGATTTTGACTTGTTTCTTGTTTATTCAAATAGTTTTGTTAAAAGAGCCGTATTTATAATCCATATACCTAGTTTTACTTTTAATTACACAACGAAAGAACGGTTTTTATTGATCATAATAAATTCAATACGGAGGAAAAGGAAATACCTTTTAGCAAAATTAAAACTAAACACTATTTCGATTCACTTAAATTGAGGCTAACGACTCGTTCAATCACTATCATCCACTGCCTAATAACTCTTTAAAAAGGTCAAAATAAATGAAGAAAGTAAACCAAATTAAACACACAAGCTAACAAGCGAGTAATTACTGGTCCCCAGAATTTGTATTCATAATTTACAAGGTTTTTTCAGTCCTCATTATACGTAGGAAGGAATAAATACGTCATATTTGACCTTTGGCAGCAATTTGTCACGTTACTCGTAAGCACATCATTATTTTTGGCTTACATTCTAACTGGCTCGGTACTTAGAGTACCTACCAACCTAGACGTTGGCGAATGTGAAAAAAGATTTTAGACAGCTACTTTTGATGTTATCGTGGGACACACCAAAATACTTAGTGATAAATAGAAAAGCATTTTAATATGCAACATCCTAGTGATCTAGCTGTACACCTGAAACTTAGGCTCAGAATTACTACGGTTTGAACTCAAATAACTGAAATTTCCTGACAGAAAGCTGCTTGAAAAAATCTGGACATAAAATATTTTAAACGATGGCCTAACTATCGGAAAACAAACAGGTGTCCTGTGTGTGATAATTACATATTTACTGTTGTTAATGAAAAAAAAACACTAATTAGTTTGACACCTTCGAATTTAAAGTCAGTAAATACAATTGTGTGGACAACAGCCAATAATTTTCTATGTTTGTGTTTATCGACTGTTATTAATGCTGAGTCATGTTCTCGTATAAACTGGGAATAAAATAAAACAACTTAAGTGTACCTACTTAATAAATATTTAAACAAAAAAGATCGCTAAACCTCAACAGAACTTGAGAATAAAAGATTCACCACAAAAAGTCACCGAGGTAAGAATGACCATCAAACTCAAAAGATAATTTCATATCTGATAAAATAACTCTGAGGAAACCAATTAGTATTATACCAGTTTTCCACGTAACATTGTTTGACAGAGGAATTATAATTACAGCCGAAAACCTTCCGCGAAATGTCCTTAAGAAATTTCAAAATTACATCATACAACTTTACCTTAGAGCCGGCCGACTAAATCAATAAGTTTAATTTCTGTTTCAGAGTTATATTCTTCAATTTGTGAATAATTACGTGGAGGCCCCGACGCTTCTATCTCCCTTTATCAACTTCTCAAACGTGACCAGTTTACAAGGTTACATAGTTAGTATGACAAAATTGGAAGTTACAATATGGCTTCCTCAATATCACACAAATGGCTGGCTACTAATTTTCCGGGCGAATATTGTTCATAATTAATGTGTTCAAGCTACGCGTTGTAGCAGCTAGAATGTGGCACCATTTATTTTTTATACATATATTTTGTATCTTATATGTCACAAAAGTTTATTCATATTCAGAGCGCATAAAAAAGAGTTGAAGATCGAGCTCATTGGTGAGCCTCGGGTCAAGCCTATTTTTTTCAGATGGATAATGGTTTTTTTTAGAAAGTATTCTTTACACTATTAAACTCTTTTTCTTAATTTTTACTGCTTGTACTTAGCAGTGCTTGTGAAAAGTTTTTTTTAGAAATTACGACCTTACATTTCCGTATTATCTGGCAATCTATCATTTCTGCTTTCATTAAAGGAAGAATATTGATCCATAATCGTGCAAATCTATACTAATATTATAAAGCTGAAGAGTTTGTTTGTTTGTTTTTTTGTTTGTTTGAACGCGCTAATCTCAGGAAAATTTCTTTCAGTGTTAGATAGCCCATTTATCGAGGAAGGCTATAGGCTACGTTTTATCCCGGTACGGGCAGTAGTTCCCACGGGATGCGAGTGATACCGCTGGCAGAAGCTAGTTAATATATAAAACCAATATTATGTACATCTATAAACACATAGTACGGTATAATAATTATTAATAAATTGAACCACAATTGCGTTATTTAGGAGGAATTACTAATTATTAGTTTAATAATAGAAATTAGTAAACAAACGTTAGTATGTACTTAGCAAACAAACATTTGGTGCCTTTTTGGTATTTGCGAAGCTATGCTATTTGTTAATAATTTAATATATTCTGCCTAAAACTTCATGTTTAATAGTAGGACTTTAAAATCTGTATAATCGCATGCCAAACTTAACAACCTTCTAATCTAGTATTATAATGTGAAAGTTTGTGGATTTGGATGTTTGTTCCTCAATCACGCTTTCATGGCTGAACGAAATGAGATCTCATTTGGCAAACATATAGACAGAGCTCCAACATAAAACATAAGTTCCGTTATATACCGAATAATTAACAGTATATGCATACCCACTATACTTAACATATTCATGTTTTAAATGAACCTCATTACCGCATTAGTTGAAAATAACAAATAAACGACATAGCATCAATTAGGTACCAAACCGCCAACAAAAATTAAGGGACCGCAAGCCCCAAAATATGTAACACCTACCTTCACAATACAGTAGATAAGTATTTACATAACAGTGATAAAATCTAAGTTAGAGCCAGTGAATAAACTGCGGAGTAACGTGTGTAGTTATCTAAAGTTGTTTGGTGAGAACATAACTGTAGTGCGAAGTTGCACAGACTAGCACAGAGTAGCACAGACTATACACAGGGATACGGCAGATGTGAGCGACCAACTTGATGCGGCGACGACGCAACCTCAGCAGGGTTGCACCCGCTAATTAAATACGGGGTATTACGTGCTGCGAGCTTTGTAGGGCTGGTCCTAAATTGTAGTTAGTGCGAATATTCCTTACATAATCATGGTGATGCCATCCAAATGGAATCAATGGTAAGGTTTCATTGACAATGGGATACCTACTGATGAAAATTTTTAAGTTACATTAAGGTTAATGACAAACAAGCTCGTACTTCTACAGGCTTCAAATATATCGGGTGTGTCGTTCACAATCACATTAAATCATATCGCATATACTTTATGATATTCTATGGCGAATTGTAGAAAAAATAACCTAATCCATTCAGTGGTTTAACCACAGGAGTCATTTTTCGTTTTTATAATTTACAACATCATGTGTAAAGCAGAGGTAAAGTTAGGAGTATCGAATGTTTTGATCAGTTGACAGCTGTCAGTTTTCAAGGGAGAATTTCAGTTGTTTGTAATGACTGACTTTTATATGGTGTTCTAATTTTTGCACATTTTTATTCCATTTACTTTGTTTGAAAAAATCATTTTTTTATTTTTACGTATTTTTCTTTTATCTTTGTGTTAATCGACATATATGAACCAGTATATTAACGCATTTAATTTAATGTGATTATGAACGACACACCCGATATACTCAGTCATCGTTATACAACGCGTTCGACTTAAACCACTTAAATAAACTTAATCGAATTAAAACAGGCGCATAATACAATATTCCATAAACAAACTTAGTGACAAGCACATTACGCGAACAAAGCGGCTTATTATTGAACAAAATGTGTACACACACCAACAATACGCTAGATTGAGTATCTGGATGAGTGGGAGCGTGGCTTGAACTTATTAACACAGTTGATTGCCGTGGCAAATTGGATGGGGACTTGCATACGCAATGCCAATATATAAGCCTCATGGCTAATAATAGTCTCATGAAAGTCGTGTGTGCTTTGCATAACATGCAACTTTGGACATGATGAAACAATAATTACATTGTTTGTTATGTCCAATAGGTCAGTTTTGAATAAATTATGGGATTTGATTCCATTAAAAGCGCAATGAGCTGTTGAATATTAATGAGGGATAGGTACGGTGTTTTGTTTAGACCTTTGAGTGTATTGTGCGAACTTCGTGTGAACAATTTGATACTACACGTATTTGCATATGTGAATAATAAATATATTTTCATATATGAATATCTGGTTCATGAACTTTTGTTAAAAATCGAAGAAAGGTATTTGTTGACCATAAAGTTACTTTGACCCAGTTATTATCAAAATAGATAATCAAAACAAAAATCCCTTCGAAAATAATAGTCCATTAATATTAGAGGAATAGGTAAGGCTTTGCTCCTTATGTTGGTACCCAATATAATTGAATAGGTACGTCTTATTCCACATCGTTGACAGCCCGACGTCGGAACACGTGTAATCTCACAGTACGTAATGGTATGAACTAGGCACTGCGTTAGCAAACGTACGCAATTTCAATCAAGACAACCGCAAATCGATGATTTGGTGAGAATACGACCGTAGACAATTTACCTTGTATTCAAACTATTTGCCTACATCGGTTTCAGAGTGCAATTAGGGAAATAAATAGCAAACATTATTCTGAACTAAATATAGCTTCATTACAACATATTTACAAAAAAATACAGCAGAAAACATACATTAATTCCACTTAACTTAAAATAGGATCGTAAGAAGCAAAATATAATTTGTCAAATTCTATCACAACTTACCTCCAGTTACTTCTTATAAATCTGAAATATGTTTTCCATATAACATAAATTATCTCCTTAAGCGTAAAATGAAAGAAGCTAGAGCATAAAATATGTCGTAAAACATGATTCACATGTATTATGTTGGTACTTATTACCGGAGCAGATATTATGTTGTATTTTACGAGGCGTAAAATGAACTGTTACAAAAGTACACACATTCACTTCGATGAAGGATACCTTTTTCATATTAGGAACCAAGTTTTATAAAGTTGAATACATAAACATTTTTTTGTAAATATATGAATAGTTCAAAAAAGGGTACCTATAATAATAAATATTGAGTGTAATTTTTCACATAGCAAATAGACGCCTCTATAATTTAGGCAAGGTATTTTCATAACGGTCTCATTGACTAAAACAATCAACTTCAGTTATATCTAACACAATTACGAACTTGTGCCATCAGAGTAATAATCAACGTGTGTTGTAATTAACAGAGAACAGAACTGCTTTGCCCAAACTCTTAGAATAATCCTATAATCACCTTTTACGACATTCACTAATAGAACCGAAGCGAATTCCTTGACTTGAACCAAACGGACAAAGTTTTTGTTACTCGAGCGCCAACCACCCCGAACAACCCCTCTCGCGAAATATGAACGAACAAAGAAAGGTTATTTTAGACAAAGCAATAATTAGCAGCAATCCATTGGTTGCGTCACATGTTCGCGTGTAGCATGTAATGGGTTAACTGGCTATTACAAACGTCATCACTAACAAAGGGTTAACGGAGTCAATTAGCCATCGAAAACACCGCCCCGTGACATTTAGAGGCGCTGGGTGGGACTCTATTTGTCATTAATTTAGGGAATGAGGTGACGGAAACAGGGGCGCGGTTTGCGAACAAATTAATATTAAGTACTGGTACAGCAACGCTTTAACAATACCAAACCTACTTATGAACATGATGTGTTACGGCGAAATTAGCTGGAAGTTTCAATCATAAACTTGACTCACTCACTGGTGTAATTGAACCCTCTATAGTGTGTTTATCATCTCAGAGTAAATCTAATAATATCTTTAACCAACATAACAAAATTCTTAAAATAATATCCCTCCAGTGTTATTAGATACAAGCTACCGCAAGCGCAACAATACTGTAGCCGCTATATTAAAAATTCTATGCGTTCCAGGCGCCCAAACATGACGGAAACAAACCCCGATAGGTAAGAGATATTCGCCCAAAATGGCCGCCCCATGTTTCACGGTTTGTCAAACTATAGCTTGAACGTGATAAAATTTCATTTTGAACCACCTTTTTTTATTGCTTTTGTCCCATCGTTCAACGCATACAATATGTCAAACGCCGCGCTCGTATCGGTTTCATTCTAAAAGCATATTAGATTTAGTTAAATATCTAATACTCGACCATTTAAACAGGGCCACGAAATATAAACACAGAGGCACATTACGCATGTATTGTGGAAATCACTCACAAACATTAATTAGCAAATTGAACCGAAATCAGTTGACAATTTATCATGCGGAATTTCAGACCACAATTGCAATTGCATCCGGGTGGCAAGTAAATAAAAGCCCACGGCTTCCGCCACCAAAACTGCACACAGAGGGATGCGTTTTGGCACAAATTTTGCATAATAACCTTTGTGATGTTGGCTGCAGGGCGTGAAACTGGGAAATGCCGACGAATACTGCAACATACGCGTATATTTAATGTTATTTTTATATACCTTTAACTCTCTTACAGCGGCAGCGATTTTACTCTTTGTATTCTACTTTTGAACTTTTAAAACCAATCAGCCGTTGGCAACGCTAGGAATAATAAAACCGAATGCACGCATTCATACACAAAATGCGTACAAGTAAATTAAATTGTAGTTTTTAGTAGTTAGTTCCCAATAGCCTGTCACAGATTTAAATACCGTTAACAATAGATTGCCTTTTCACTGTGTGGATAATATTGAAATGATATTTTGCGGTAATATACTGTGAAACTATGAGTCGTATTCCTCTGGACGAACCTGTTTATCGTTTCCATTTCATAATAATTTACGAGAAAGGTTATACCAGAACATCTGCAGCAATGAACATAAAGTAAATGGACTAAACGGAAAGTTTTCCACTAAATCTGAGCGTTACCTATCTGAGAATCGTAGTCCAAAACAATTTTAAAGATTTAATCTCTCCATAGCTACTCAAAAATGAGAAATTAGATTCACCTAAGCCTTAATCCTAGCTAACCCTGGGCAATTTATTAAAACTTCTTTATTTAATCTCGCAAGTTATAATTTTTGTGGAAAACTTCACAGAAACTTGGAGATAAAAGAAACAAAACAGCGGAAAGCTTTTTCAGGCTGTTATCAAAGGCCATTATCTCTTGACCTGAAAAGTGGAATTATATTTTGTTTCTTCTTATAAGGAGTAAATAAGTTAGCGGGAGCGGAGACGTAATTTAAAAGTTACCTTCAAGTGGTCTTCCTTCCCAAGGCTCAGTTATTAAGTGGCTGCCTAAACAAGATTTAACAACGGGGAAAAAATGCAAGTATCTTGTTTGATGACAGAAAGTCGTTTACGCGAAAATGTTGATTAGTGACCGCGGGCCCATTTTTATTACCTTCCCTCGCTATATTTATTGCGTCATAACTTCATTTATATGTACTCGGTGGAGCATCCCGGGATAAAATTAGGTCATCACATCCCTCTCTATTAGAAATAAAATGCTCTAAGATATATTAGATTAGGTACTAAGTAGCGACATCTAACTGTACAAACGCGCACCAATGTTATGAGAGCATAGTTTCCCTAATGGTTGCGCAGCTCAGTGGCCACACTACTCCGTACTACAATTTGCTATTAGGCATGTAATTCTCAGCAAAAATACAGAAACTTGGCAATAGGCCGGGACAGCGCTGGTATTTAGAAGAGGAACTACGTTTTCATGCTAATAGGGAAATAAAAGAAAAGGCGATATCTACTTTTACAGTAGTATTCTACTTAAATAGACCTTAGTTCTTTTTGCAATTATATTACCAACTTACGTTTAAAGTAGATTGTATTAGCACATTATTAAAAAATATAAGTTTCACATAGCTTAAATCTGAAAAAGGGCGACGCAATGCGAAGTTTGGGTGACAACGATTGAAATTATGCGCCGAGAGCAAACAAAGGTTATATATAATATATTATGTTGTCCATACATACTTTTTTAATGATAGTTATACAAAAATATTAATGGTAGCCTACAAATTACAGGCATCAACACCCATTACGACTAATGTTTAAACGTTTTTAATATCCCAAAAGCTTTAATTAACAAAGAGTAACAGAACAAGAGGCACATTATTAATATCACGTATTTACATGACAACGAAATTAAAAACGAGCTCTCATTTCCTTTCCGTCCATTTGCTTAATGGACTTATGTGGCACGGGGGACTTTCGCAACAACTTTCATCACACTAAAAGCAACGTACGGAAAATGCCCTCAGATTAATATACCTCATAACATTTTCTCTTGACTGTAAAAGTACGCGAAATTCACATATTAACTAGCAAATGAATTCGAGCTTACGAGTTTTTAAGGAATTAAAGGGAGTGTTCGTTATTGAATCTGGCTCCATGTGTATCGCGCCTGTGCCCAATGAACACGTTAATTACTCAGCCATATAATGTTCATGCTTGATTTGTAACGTCGGTTTTTCTTTACGTTTGTTGCCATGTCGATAGACACTTACAAAAATAATAGTGTCTTTTAGTGTCTAGATATAAATAAGTATTCTTATTTTTTCTTTCATAAAATACATTTTTTCACAAAGACTACTCGTACATAGTTAGGTCGTACCTACACTATAAAAGCTTTAAAGCGAACAGAATCTAAAGTTTGGTTAATACTTAATTAATTTTGCAAAACAATTGCTATCTTTATAAATTATGCATAGCAAACTTACCTTTATTAATCTTTTCAGGTACAAAATGGTACCCTTCAGGAATTATTTACTTAAACGTATTGGAGCGGGAATTAAAACTTTCATAATAAATTCACAATGTAGGCTAGACTTTAATAAGTGTATGGTGGGTAGGCGCATAAATATCGCGTATATACTTATTTATGAGTGAGCTTATAACATGGCTACGAGGGAAAATTAACTAGGGACTTTCCGTAAGTGTAGTGTACAAGAAATAACAAGGTTTTTTTTTAATAGAGCGCGTTGATTATTTATAGGAAAAATCTGTATTATGTGGATTTGTAAGAAATATTTTTAATTGCCTTACAGGTGTCAAAAAAGGCCGGTTTCCAACTGGGAAAAACCGCATGTTGTACCTATGTTGAAATTTTTAAGAAGAATACATTCTAAATTATTATATCTATATTACGTATTCGTTTTGAGGTTGAAACTTATATATTTTTTACAAATACAGAAACAAAGCTTGTTGAAACCATTACTAGAGTGCAGCAAATTGTTGTGTTTGTGCCTTAATAAAAAAAATGAGTAACACAGCACACTTGACAACTTTCTCATATTTTTTGTATAAATTATAATAATTAGGTAAGTACCCAAGTTATAGAAAAAATAAATCTCTCAAAACAGAAAAATATCATGAGCGGCACAAACAAAGTACATACATAATGGTACGTAGACTTCGGCTCTAACCATATTGCAGGAAATGTTGTTGTTGAATCTCTTCAATCGTAAATAACAAATGGGAGAAAATAAAACTTTTCCGCCACATCATCCTGTTTATATCAAGATTGCGAGGTGAGGTACCTCTCTACGTACCTACGTACCTACTCTCTGGGGCCACGGCCGTTCCCAAACTGAACTGTCATTATGAACAGTTAAAATTGAAGTTTCCCAAAAGAGATTACATCGAGTTACAGCTCGTTTGCAACCACGTGCCTCTCACCTTGGCTAAGGGTGTTTCCCATCAAAGCGGAATAAATAACGAACTTTAAACTTCTAATTAAGTTACACTACTTTGTTCTATCTGTCTTAACGAGGAAGGAGTTTCTTATGTGAAGATAGCGGCAAGCACAGGTGCAGAATGAAACTTGCGACGTGGCGAACGAATGATGTAATTAGCAAAAGTAATCGTTTTATATTAAAAGTTTTTGTTTGACCACTAACTTATCATAAGGCCTTATGACCCCTCCTTCAGTGGGTGCAGCGTGAGGGAGTGTCAGACTCTTACAGACTAAACCCACCATGTTCCTTCTTGAGCCCTTTATGTACTAGGGCCGCGGTAACTCTTTCGCAAAAACCCGCAGCCTATAATATATGCCACAAAATACCTTATCTAAAGTTAAAGTGGGTAGAGCTTATACAGTTGGCAGATAATGGAGTAGAAAATATCTGAATTGGTGAATGTAGAAAGATGTAGCGTGGGTGGCCTAGGGAAGATTATTGGAAAATGCTTTGGTAATCTCACTGGATTCAGAGCAAGATTTTATCATTATCAATTGTATATGTTTTGTATGCCTTTAATTAACATAAATCTATTGAACACTAAAAAAGAACTTTGTGAAAATAGCTACTGAATAGGTATTGCTAATGAAGCTGGCATGAAAATACGAGAAAATACTAATATTTATACGAATATTTTTACTAATTAACATTATCGTTTCATACAAAAATCTACGGCCGTTTAACCCTATTACGTTTTAGTGGAAATCAAGTTAAACTTGAAGGCCACTAAGTATACAAGTACGGTGTCGAAACGTCGTTAACTTAGACTTTATGAAAGTAATTGCTGGGACCTGTCAAATTATCCAGGTTAAGATGATGGTTATGAGTACACTCTGTAGTAAGTTTGTTTTATGAAAATGCTTCCAAAAACATAGTTTTATGGTTACACACATGGGCGTGTACGAGATTCCCTTGTTTAGTGTAACATATGATTTTAATGCACGGCTTAGTGAAATAGCAGTTCTACAAAAAAAGTAACACTGAATACCTATATAGATGTTCAGCATTCTGATAACTACTTAATAGAAATACAAACTTCCGAATTGACCACCTCCACGTGTATAATCATTTATCTTCAAAAATGCTATTTTCTATCAAAACTTGCCACATTCCGACATACAAGTAGCGCAAAAGCTCCCGAATAGCAATAAAAAATTCACAGATGTTTGTCACGTAAAGTTAATTTTTGAACAGACTCCAGCATCTCTCGACTGTACTTCAGGTTGCTGGCTTTATATTATTTCGTTATGCCACTTGAATATCATACCTTGAACGTCGAGAAGTCCAATTTGGCTCGATTTCCAGTCTACCTCGCTCGCACCAACTTATTTTAGTGGTTGCATTACAAATGTATGAGTTGATATGCACAGCGGAAAAATTCACCGTTAATATCCCTGCTCTTTCTAAACTCAGCCACGCTTTAATGAATCCATCCGCCTCTCTTAATGCATTTAATAAAGGTGTATTATAAATATAATGGAACCAAGCTAGCCTAGCAAGAAAAGAAAGGCTAAGAGTAGCTTTACTTTCTTTTCGTACTTAAGAGTTATAAGAGTACTTAGTACTTAGTCTGGATGCTACTTAATGTTCTTGGACTAAGAAAACGTGAAAATGTTTCATAAGACGAATTTATGTATTCAGTCTCCATATAATTAAAACTGAAGCACATACTTATGAATACGACGTTGTAACCGCACGACAGATACCCGCAGCGAACAAAGAAAGTAACAAAGCAATTTCCCAAGATTATCAGGCGATTCATTAAATTTAATCATAACAAGGATGCTTCCTCCGTCGTCATTGTGACGTAATATTAATCTACAATCTTCAAGCAGCCTCGGCATGGCTGTAATAGCCTCGTGACCACATCTAACAGTAATCCTTTCAAGTATTAAACTCCCACTTTAATATAAGTTGAACAATGCGGCGACCCATGGCTCAGCAGTAACAATAGCGAAGTTTTCATTCTAAGACTCCGTTTTATATCTGCACGGACCCTTTTGTTGTTCCTCACGACGGGGTGTGGCGGGTAAACGCGGGAACCCTTGTTATTATGACAACGTTACTAATTCTAGTGAAACACAATCGTTTTCTGGTGAACAGTGTACACCTCAAATTATAACGATGTTTCAACGCTAATTAAAAGGTGAAATTCCACTCCGTCTGTTCCAACTAATTTGGTCTCGGTCCCTCGGTTCGTCTTACTGTGTTCTACTTGCTATTGTTTAGATGGTAAACCATTTACTAGTTTGATTTACTAAAATCTCGAATGAAAGACAATATCGTCTATTAAATTATGAATTGATTCGACCTAGGTAATGCTAAAGGCATAGTCTCTCGAGTATTAGATAAGAAATATAAAAACCTAAATGCTAAATTCCAAAAGGTCAGCTTAGGCACGGACATATAAATCATCTAAAAATTCCATAACCCTATAAGTATTTGTTCCGAATGTGTGCTTGAAAGATAAGTGTGTTTAAATGAACCCGACGCTGGCTCTATCCTAGTGAGGGCATCATTAAAATACACCCCTGTAAGATTAAAGCCCCTCAGCTCTCTCCGACGTCGAATAGTTTCCAAACCAAATTAAATCGAACATCACCCGTTCAATATAATGGGCATTACAAACATGCTTACTATTGTTCAGATATGTTGTACAACCTCATTGGTGGTATGTTCAGAACTTTTTTTATTAATATCTGAACGAAGGTTGCCAGTTGTTCTGCAAGTCAAAAATGCTAAATAAATTAATAAATAGGTTTATTTTCTCGTTAGGTTTTTGTTTCTGTATGATACAGAAAGAACATTTATGTAGATACCATTTATTTTGTGGATGGTGTGCATCAGAGATTTTTCCGCGGAAAATCCCGTAACCTCCTTACGGATGTAATTGCTGTCCCTTCGGGGAATTTGAACATATTATTACGGACCTTTTTATTTTTAGAAAAAGTTTAATTGTACTTTATATTCGTTTACCAATGGAGATGTGCTCCTTTCACATACGACAGACGATTTTTTTGTTTCGTTGAAGAAATAAATCAAAGTTTTAAAAATATGTAAAAAATTCCAACTCATTTTTTTTTTCTAAAAACAGAAGCAATTTTTCTTCATAACTCGTTTTAAAATACAGCATTGTTAAAATGATTAATTAAAAATGCGACGCAATTATTTCGTACTAAAATTCAAACTATCATTAATCATCACATAGTTTAACCTTTTCTAAATACTTTGGGCCTTACTACAAAAACTTTAAACCCTGTTTTACACTTGTCTAATAAAATTTTGGCCGCAAAATGAACCATATGTCAACGTCATAATTTGACATTTTTTTAAACAAGGCATAAACTGACGTTTAAAAGTTTTTGTGGTAAGACGGTGAACATCTATTTAATTGGCTGCAAGTGTACATTGGCAGCAAGAAGACAGGCGTCTTAGCCTTAAGCGGAGATTACGCGGATAGAAAGCCATTGTCGATGGCACGCTTCAGATACCGCCATAGATGCTGGCTTGATGCCTTTGTGAGTTGCTTGCTGTCTGAACATGCCTTTAGCGTGACTTCTATGCTTGGATACTTACAATATGTGATTGACTTTTTAATATAATAAATTAATAGGTATTAATATAATAATTAAATATCTAACAATTTTCACTTTGATTTTGTGTTGTGAAAGAGCTATGTCGCGAAATTAACTCTTATCTCCTACTAGGTAAATCTGGTACTCTAATAATGGACCTTTAGACCCTCGACGAAAATCATAACAGTTTTTTTTTTCTGGATAGACTAATTATCGTCTAAGAATTGCCATTCCCGAAGATCTTAGGTACGGATTTTCAGACCATTATTTGATTTTTTTTTAATAATAAAACCTGCAGGACATTCTACATAAAAATATTTTATTATTATTAGTCCCACGTACATCTACGTGACATAAACTTATGAACATAAAACGGGCTGAATTAATTAGTTTTATTCGACGTATTGGAAATATGAAAGGCTTCGTATTCACTACCAACACGCTTAGTTTTTATAAAAATGGCGCGCAACCAGCTGTTAATTTAATTTTATATGCATATTTTACAGCTTTACGTTTTTTTTTGTTCCAGCATAAATTATATTGAACGCGTGGTGGGTCAGCTTTCAACGGTTCGATTTTGTATAAAAAGGTATGACTTATTGCTTACAATAATGCGATGTCAACTCTAATAAAAAAATCTTAAAAATAATATTATTCATGGCAAGAAAATTGTATCTAACGTCCGTTGTGCGCATTGTTAGAAATTTTCAACAAAGTTGAGTAACTTTTCAGACGGTCCATTAACCAAAAAAAAAGCAATAACATCACAGATATCACAGTACTCCTAACAATGATATACAAAAATAATAAAATCTCAACCGTAATGTCTTCGTAAAAGAGACGCAGTACCTACCTAAAAGAATTCACGAATAAAGAACAAAGAATACAATAATAACTCTTACTAACTTGCCGTAAAAGAAACTTTTAAGAATTTTCGTCTACAAAACTTGGTCCAATCCAATTTCTGTAAAGCTTCAGATTATAATTCTCGTTATTCCAAATTAAAAACTGTTAGCTGCGTACTAACTGAGACTCCATTTTGTTTAAAATTAATCTAACTGAGTATTTAGGTTCATTTTGTCACTAACTTTAATTTGTTAAATCGAAAATAAATTATATTTAAGCTTAAATAAATACTTAGTACTTACTCATAAGTTTCAGTGGCAGAAATAGTAGGTACAAACCATAACACTATTGTGGGCTATGGTTATATATGGTATTATGGCAGATGAAAGAAAATTTGTACTTGAACTTTAATATAGGTAACAACGGGTATCAGGTTGCCAGACCAACTGAGTAAGACAGAGCAGATTTTATGTATGCACCTATGTACCTACAAAGAAGGCTAGGCAAATAATAAAAGTACAGAGTAGGTACCACACACTTTAAACTAAGAGTTGATTTCAACCACTCATTTAATTCCATAACTTCGATAACAAAGGAATTTAGCAATAATTGCGTTTTCGTTCAGCCGCTGTACCGCAATTGCAGAATATAAGTGTTATTTCGTTAATTATGTTCAATTTTAATTATCTCCAATCCTACCAACACTTGTTTAATTAAATTTTAATTAGCAGTTCGGCTACTGATCCCCTTAATATATTATTACAATGCTGATCGTGTAGGTTTCAGCATAAAAGCTCTTTCACACTAGCCAAAAATCTTAAAGCTGGAAAATTCCGCTCGACTTTTCCGCGCGTCAACGCTCAACGCAACTCACAACCTTAATTTTATTTAGTTCAGGTTTAGCTAATTTAGTAAAATTAATAGACTGGTTTCAAAACAAAAATAAATACTATATTAGGTACAAATCTATCGGTACGAGTATGTACAATGCATTTTCCAAACAATCCTTGACAACCCAGTACAGCCGTACAGTAACATTTTACTCAGAATCTTCCCAAAGTACAGTTTCGTAGAAATAATGTTTCACTCATATCCTGTCCGTCCAAATATTCACAGAGCTAAATAAAAGCATTTGGGAACAACCTGTCTATCGCACAATCGTTTAACACAATAAAATCGGAAACTGTCCGTCGAAATCGAATTCCCGAACTATCGGTGCAACTAAGTACCGTTATGCACAATCTGTGTAGCTGATAATGAAAAGGTTTGTTTGGTTTCGGTACCATTGCACTTGGTATTTAGAACATTTTGTATGGCCGCATACATTTTGAAGGCTTCCTTTTTACACAAATAAAAGAAGTAAATATAAAATTATAATCAACCAATCGTTTTCTTACGGTTTCACCCGCGTCCCGTGGGAACTACTACCGTACCGATAAAATTTTGGTTACATTGTTACTCGCAGATAATGTACCTTTCTAATGGTGAAAGAATTTTCAAAATCGGTCCAGTAGTTTTACAGTTACAAACAAAAGTACTTTTAGCCCCTTACAATATTAGTAAAGATTATAATTGGTCACATTCCAAGTAGGTACGTACATAAATATAAACAGGCATCCCCCATGAGATAGAAGGGCGCCTCAGCTTGTTCGCCTGAATAACCAGACAAACGCCAAACTTGGCGAACTTGGTCTAATTAGTCGCTAAACAAACAGGACGCCGACGTCAGACAGCTAGAAGTGATGCGCTTTTAAAGCTCACTATTGATTTTATTTTAGACTATAACTTGGCAATATTATTAGTACAAGAAACTGGACCCTAATACGTAAGTATGAATGTTAATACCAAAAAAAACCTTGGTATTTTTACAGTTTTTATTTTCTCATTTATCCTGAAGTAGGATAAACTATTTAATAAGATCTTTTTCTCCGTCAAGTATAGGTACCCAATTGATAACTTGGTACTACACTTAGTACAAGAATTTTAATCCTAATATGTACCTATAATTAAGTTTATAATAATATTTTAATTCTAAAAAAGGTCGTCATTTTTGCACTTTAAATTTTCTCATTTATCTCGAGTAGTATAAACTATTTAATAAGATGTTTTTCTCTTTCAAATAGGTGCTCAATTGATATAAACTCTCGGTGTTGCACCTCTAAGCACTTGCCAAGTGTTGGCATTTTTCTTTTCACTGGTTTGCTGGATGTTCGCAGGACAACTTTTGAAACGAATACATAAATTAAACTCGGCAAGAAAACTATATTTGATACATAAAAGAACTATTTTCATAAACATGTTTATTGGAGCTGAAGAAACTGTTTCGTGATATCATTTCGTATTTCTAGGATATCTTTCTACAGTATTTTTTTCATCGACGGCTGTGGTATTAAATTCTAATGATATAACTTATTTAGTGATAAATAGGCAAAGAATTGAGATCCAGTAAAGGTAGTACGATACACATAGCTTATAGCTATGTGTGCTTAGTATTTTTTTAATCAATTGACTTATAATAAAAACAAAGTAGGTATGTCATATTGTTATGGTATTGAATTTTCCATACAAACACGGTGACTTTACGATGCCTAAGGAGGAAATGCTATTTAACATAACATATAAATATACCTTATTCTATTTCAAGAATATCTCCATATTTCCTACGTTAGGATCGCTCTATTTCTGTGAGCCATCCAAGTGGAAACCAATATTGCGTTGGGATTGAGAAACTTCCCTATAAACGCTGTTTATTATTATTTACTATGAAAATTAGAGATAGGTTAAATATAGATACAACCTAACACAAACATCACTAGCAATAGGAATATTTGTGTAAATATTCGTAATAGTTTCGAAATTAAACTAGTTAAAGTCGAACTTCTACGCGGTCGCGTAATCGCGAACAGTTCATATAATGATACATTAAGAACACTATAACACATTCCGAGTGACAAGAACTATCAAGGAAAACGTTCAAAGAAAATATTAAAGTTATCTGACGATGAATAATAATCAGCCTTTAGTATCCTAGTTTAACTATACGGTACATTGCTTAGGTATACTAAGTTCTAAATCATATAAAGAAAATCCTAAATCTATCAAACCTACAAAAACTTTTTTAGAATTTAGCCTCCTAACAATGACTTAGTATAAATGTAAATTGTTCAGTAGTTTACTAGGAAATTGCAACCATTACGAGTTCTGCGGTTACATAATAGTGCAATAGACTGACTAAAGACCAAACAAAGGGTATCTTAGGAACTCGCACTGCAAGTACATTAAACAAGCATTAAAAGTTTATTAGTGTACCCACAAAATATTTATAGCATGGGGTAAAAATAGTCTACCCCTATTTATGTAAGCCGTCTATGCAAAATTCCATCTTTATGCAAAATTTCTCCCCTGACACCCAATTCTGCGATGCCTTTCAAATATTAATTAAAAAGTAAAATTAAGCTATTCCCCTAGAGGGGTCAGTAGCGATGCTTTATTTTATGTACAATTTAATTAGTAGGTAAATTCTGACTTCACAAGTTCAGGACAGGTATTTTTTCTAGTAAACTTTGAATAACTATGGCTATTAACTATGATAAATCGATTGATCGGTAGCTCGTGTGTATAGGTTTAATGAGTGGTCACTGTGTCCAACACCGTACTAGCAGATAATGTTTTAATTTAAGTACTTTCGTCCAGCTTTAAGCTAGTTTAGTTTTTATGAAACAGAAACCCAAATATTTAATTATTGAATAGGTAGTAATACTGGGTGTTTATTATTTAAAAAATATTCAGACTGTTCGTCAAACGCTTGTACTACATAACCTCCTGGACACGCCAAAAAGTTCTCATCCATTTTGATGTTAATTCAGTTCGCCAAACAAGCCGCCCGTATGTCCGCCACCTTATCTCTGATAATGTTGGGAACTCTGCTGTTTTAGGTGATACTTTATCTCACTTTGCAAAAGTTTCGTCAGCCAACAAGATTAAATGCAAAGTTTAAATTAATTCTAGGTTCCTGGAAGATCTAAAGCTTTGATGAGCAACCATTTTGGTTAACTTAATGTCATAATATTATAACAAGGATCTGTGGTATTTACAAGCTATGTAATTCGAGATATTCTTTATTAATTTTCCACGTGAAACTGCATTTGCCTACCTTTGATATTTATGTGTGTGCACTAAATGCATAAAATCAAAAGTAAACATCATTAACTGTGTTTGCGAAGCTAGTAAAACACGGAGCGCGCAAATTGTTTATTTTGCCGAGTGATTTAAGATTGTGTGTTACCATTACGATATCTATCGCTAATAATATGGCTGGATTGTGGCGCCAACCGATTGAAAAACAGCCCTAAATCCTTTATCAGCGGCGCGCACGCCTGCTCTACCACCCAGCTGGTAAATTTCCATATACTTATCGACACCGCACTTTATTGGAAGCTCCATTGCAAGAACATAAATATTTATGAATTCGTGCTAAAATAATAGTTGCAGAATTATGATAAGCACTGCCAATTTTAACTCAAAATGTTTATTTGATGAAAATGCAAATTTTCAGTCTAACTACAATAAATCTAGTAAGTATATAAAGAAAGGCATTCCATTGTGCTCGTCAGACCAGTCAGCACTTAACAAGCAATTTTCTTATTCGCCATTATTATGCTCGGTTATTATTCTCATTGTTGAAGCGCGTATAAGATTAATAACAGCTATAGTAATGTCAAACACATCACTTGATCTCAACATTAAATTAAAAAGTGAAGAGTACAGAAACAGAAGACGTGCAATTATCAGGAATCCATTAATCACTGTAGCGCTTTCTAGCGCACCCTGCACTACGTAAACTTTACTATATTTCATTCTTTATTAAAAGGACTTAAAACAAATTCGTTTGCAACAGAACAAAACAGCCGTAACGAAGACATAATAAAAACAAGTCCTGAAATTGTTTCAGTGTAGTTACTGTGCGCTAATTGAGCACAGTAATGGTTGAATAAATTTGTTTGGACAATAAAGACGCTTAAACTGAACTATGTCCTATTGTTGGGGGTCCAAATTGCTAATTTGACCGCGTAGATTTAATTATGCATGCCGTCCGCCGAGAGGGGGTCATAAAGGAGGGGTGTCACAGGCAGACTTGTTTATAATGTAGCAAGTAATGCGCAATCCAACCCAGCCCCGCCTGCGCCAAGTATTAACTTTTTATTACACTGAACGAACTTTCGCGGTTTACAGCCACGCTGGGAGGGCACGAACGTGTCAAAATTTAAGCGCCTGTTATTTTAAATGCAGCATACATTCATTTTCGGGCCTGTCAGCAATATGGGCCATTGCATTTTTTTAATAAACGATAATACTTTTTTATTACACGATAAGTCCCAGATTGTTAAATGCAAAGCTGGACAAAGACATTACTTACCAAAAAATTGCAACAAAATGTGAACAATGTGCTAACTAAATAACAAACCCTATTCAGGATTGTGCAACAAACCTGCAGATTTAATTATCGGATAGAGTGACGTCGTTCGCTTCAATTCCCTGTGGTATGCATCGGCTGGCCAATAAAACGTTTACAATTAACGTAATATATAGTCAGATTGACACTGGCCGCGGTCCATCGAGATGAGATAGTGTTTGGCAAATTTTAGCCCCTAATTGGTCGTCTGAGCGGGCCGCATCGGAATTGGCAACACGTTTGTATCAATTTCGGGGAAATATGCTCTTTTAGGTGCAAAATACTGTTCAGATTTCATGGGGAATAGCACTAGTGAGGTCGATTTCATGAATATTCCTATAAGTGTTCATAAAATATCATTATATCTACTTGTTTTCTGATAAAAGTTAAGCAGTTATCATTCAAATCCCACACATATAATAGAGTGAGAATATTTGTCAACAAAAGGGGTGCAATCCAATCTTCTACAGGGAACAGGTATATAGCCGCATTTTTATTAATACAGGTAATAAGGTATTTGACATTATCAGCTATTAACATTCTTGTATTTCTTAAAGGGAAGGAAAACATCGTTATTTAAAATCAGGACAAAACATCTCCCGATGATTTTCACCCGAAATCGAAATTCAAGCGACCATTAGGGCGTTTATTTTTTATTACCGAACACAAATTGTATGAATATCGGTTCCAATAAATCTGGGTCAAAGAGCAAGATAAAATCGTCGATACTTTGAGATGCAGTATCGTGTTACCATTATCGCGATAACGTTATGAGTAGGTATAGAATGTAGGTTAATAGCTTTCATGTTTGGCGTATAAGTGGCAATACACGCACTCGTTGCCACAAAGTCCAGATTACCGCTATTATCCTTTCCATTTTATATGCAGAATCTACCTATCCCATACAAATATCAACCACCATTGGTGGTGGTGTGGTTTTTACTCTCATTCATTGTATAATTGAGACCGATATTTTGTTAAGAAGAATGGTACTTGTGAGACCGAATACATCTTGAGATTAGGGCAGGAGGATGATGACGATGATAAGTAAGATTAGGGGTGGTCTTGATCAGGAATCATATACTGACCAATTAATCACGAAGTAACCTACTCTTCATCACATTGGACTTGACCGTAGAAGACACAATATATTCTTGGTAGGTATTCGAAAAGAATTCCTATAGCAGGCAAAATCTGTAATATTTAGTTATCAACAAAATTGTTCAAACAGTTCTCCGTGTCAGTAATTTTGTACTCTTGTACCTACACATGGAAACCGTCTTATAAATTAAGCCTGTTTTGTGTCTCTTACTCGCGTTTGCGAGAATTACAAAATGATCCTATCAAAAACTTTATGCGATTTATACCTTACGTGGGTATGATATAATACGTTGAAAGCTTTTTGTGGTACCTTGAATGTTTTCTGTATGTTCTATTAAATACAAAATTTAATTTATCAGAGCAAATTATGTGCGACAACAAATAGAGTGGAAATATGGGTAATTGTGTTATTATGTAATCAAGTGATGTAAAGAACATATGGAGGCAGTATTAAAGTAGTAGGTACATTGGTACCTGTTTCGTGACGTCACCATCATCTCGATTTAGTCTATCGTACAGATTTCTATACATAAAAGCAATGTATGCGTTTAATTACTATTTTCTTAACGTAGGCGTTGTTTATTCTTTTCTGGTAAGCATATAAAGCTCCTTTTTTTTTCAACATGTCCTGCATAGGTACCTACAAGTAGCCTTCGACAATAAAAACATATTATGATTATGTTCAAAGCGTTTTCATATTTAATTATTTGTTTTTAATTTTCAACGTGCTTGACTGGGACACGGACGATTTTAATCTAAGTACGAATATCCCAGATGTTGTCAGCAACCAAAGACGTATACTCCGCTAAAATCCCCCAACTTTAAGTGACCGTGTGTACCTTGCTCAACTGTACCCATTTACATACACTGAGGTGTGAGTAAAATGCAACACAAACGTATCTAAAGAAGCTTAACGTCACCTGGAACGTTCCACACTCACCGCACCACAGACAAACACTTTAAGCTGATTATGACGGATACGTCCCACTCGCTAACTCAGATAGCTATAATTATGCAACATCCCCACGCATTCCGAACTACAATTACATTTGTATGTGAAAGGTTTTGGGTTACATTGACCACCTCTTTGCTTGGGAGCTAGGCGAAGATACCTACGCCTGCAGGTCTTTCCACGTAGTTTTTAGGACACGTCAATCCAATTTTAAGTCTCAGATTGAAATGAACTTTGTGTCAATTATTTCTAGACTTGTGTTAACTAACAAACTTGATTAATAACAAACCTTGAATAACTTTTTGGTCGGACCTGACACCTGATACATTCTACAATGTGTCCCGGGGATAAGTGACCGCCCGAAATTTTTTGAATATTTGTACAAAATTAAGGATAATTTCCTTTATATTTGGGACTTACCGCCTTTGGTTTTTTTTTAATGATTTTTAGTAAATACTGTGACGTGCTGCAGTTTTTTTAAGATATTTCCTAAGTTTTTACATCTTTTTAAATTCTTTTTTCTTTATTGACTAGCCGACATCATAGTTTATCAATTAAAATTATCAAACATAACAAAAATGTAATAAAACATTTATTAGAAAAAAAAGAAAATAAAAATTCAAAGAAAATAACGCCTTTTTTTCAGTTTTTTCAAAATAAGTCCAATAAATGCCCCCTTAATATCACTTTTTTTTAATTTATTAATAAACTACATGATATTTCCTACAATAGTTCACAGCAATGTTTGCTGCTATTTCAAACAAATGCAAAAATACAGTCAGTTGAAATTTGAAAAAAAAGAGCAAAGCCTGTTATTAACAGGCCTGACAATATTTTTTTTTTATGATTTTTTTCAAAAATATAAATGAAATTATCCTTAATTTTGTACAAATATTCAAAAAATTTCGGGCGGTCACTTATCCCCGGGACACATTGTATACATGATTCTTAACATATCTGCTAAACAAAATTGTAAGTATTACTTATAATACAAGCAGAACGTAAAAATGCCATTAAATTGTTCTATTTGAGCAGTAACATTACACTTTCTCACATTCAGGTCACATATTGTAATTTTAGGGTTGGCAATTTGTATGCAATGGAAGCAAGAGGCTCGTCTAGTCTTGTTTGCAAACTGTATTGCCCTTCCAGCTACCGAGCCGTCCGCGTCCGTCCCTAACAAGTTAATTTAAACTTCCAACGCTTAGCCGACTTAGGTTGATGGAGCTTTATAGTGATATTGTAAACAAACAACCAGAAATCTCACATAGAAAATAGATAGCACAGTCAGACACATCGAGACCTAAAAGTTCCATCTTCGGAAATATTTGTAGGTACCTATTACTTTTTCCACAATAAAATAGGATACTTTAAATCAAGAAGTGTATCTTTTCGTGTAACTTGTCACCAAAATGCCCCAAAAGAACTGATATTGCAACAAATCTCTTTAGCTAAAAGATACCTACTTGACCTTTGATAACCGCAACATAGAAAATGATCGTAAATGGTATTGCATATTTATTTATTTTTCTTTGAAAGAAAGGTGCGTCGGAATTGGGGTTGTCCTTCCCATGATATCGTATGCCCATGACGCGGGAACTTAATAATAAATTCCTTTGTGCAAAAGGAACAAAAAATTAAAATTCTTTTCGTGTCCCAGGGCCTTCTCCGGCGCAGTTTTGTCATTTTGTTTGGAGGGATCTCGCGTGACATACGCAAATCCCTCTACTGAATATATGCATACAATATATACTACAACGAATACCTAAGTGAGCAATATTAGACACGTTTTCTCATAAATCTTACCATATTCATGGTATGAATGCTCGAAATATAGTACTTTTCATATTTAGTGATGGACAATACGTCTGTCAGATCCTAATATATTACATTTTGTAGTTTAATATCACACGTATTTAAACATTTCAAAGGAGCTTTCTTGAAAAACAACAACCTTTTATCTAAAAATATATATTTTTCAACATAATATTGCAATCAGAAACAACTTCTATCAAACTTTAGAATTTTTTATTACAAACTAAAAACGGAAGATTAGATACCTATTAGATACTTATTAGATACCTATAACAGAAAATTTGCAATAAGCGTCACAATTAGTCATATCTAGACAAAAATAAAATAAAAACAGTATATAAGTATTTCCAACTTTTAATTTTACCGTCAAATCCATAACAAACTGTAATTCTACTAGTGATGGGTAACTACAATCCTAATTAATTTCATGTAAAGTTTTGACGTTGGCCGTCGGCTAAAGTTTCCAGTTTTCTGTATGCCGGTAATGTTCAACGTAACATTAACGTATGCCGAATGGCTGCAACGCTTTGATAAGAAGCTTCAACTTTAGACCAAAATAACAATGCGCACAAAATCTTCGAACTTCAATATAAAGAAAATCAGTCGGTATTAGCTACTTACCTACTTTATTTGGCTTCCACGAGCTAAGGCTTAACCCGTCATATACAATAAAATAACAAGATATTGGATAAATAAACAATTTTTAAATGAGAAAAACCAAAAGGAAAACTCGTATATAAACTATGATTAAGATTTAGGATGATACAATAAAATGAAGGAAAAGAAAAATCTATAAACTTAAATAAAGTAAAATAATCCTAAACATGGTATTCAGCGAGATAATTTGTAGTTTAAAAGCATGGATCAGTAAACAAACGAATACTACCGAACGCATTATATTCACATAGTCTCTCGATTGTACCACACTTCTGTCATTATGCCGACGACGGGACATGGACCGAAGATTTGTCCCCACGCGCTGTTTTTGAAGAAATCGTACACAGACATGCGATTCCAAGTAAGACCTCCATTTGTTTACTTCTCCTTGTTTTAAAGCCTGCAAATCATTCTTCGAAGAAGTAATATCGGACGTGTTTAGAAGCGGGGTCGAAGAATTCGTCGTGCGGGAGGTCGAGGGCTGAGAGTACTGTGCCGAAGTAATGTCTGGTGAAGTGCAAGGTGTCTTGCGGACGCAGCAAGAGGATTGCTTGGAGGTAATCGCGCACAGTGCCCGTGAGGGTCCCACTCTCGGTGACGTAACGACCTCCTTCCGATACACGGGTGTTCTGCAAACAGAATTAGACGAATTCTGCACAATTATATTAATAATCTGTATGTAAAAAATAATTTATATGTAAAACAGCGTCATCAAAATAATAACTTGATCAACATCGTGCCTGATTTCCCCGAGGGCTGAGGGCAGTAATATGTGGACCATATTTGTATATTCGGAGATTCGCAGCTATTTTTGCAATAAAAGAATACTAATCCACAATCGAAACTAATATGGCGAACCCAACACCAAACCTCATGCTTCTCGACATACAACATATTCGACTATTTTATATTTTTTAGCAGTTATGAGTTTTAAAACAATTGTTTATTGAAGACAAAAATTTCACCAGTAAGCATTTAAAATACACTTTTCAGGATTAGCCTCGTGGCGACCACATGTTTCAAGCTGTTGCTAAAGGATTACAGTTTAAACACCGTCTGTAGCATTCAATTGAGTGGACTCAACTCCGCGAGATCGTCAAAACAAAAAGTTCGTCTTACTTCAACACTTATTACTAAAAATAAAGTATTTAATTTACAGAATTGTCTTTTGAGCTAGAGGAGCTGCAGCATAGTAGGATTATAATGAGCAGCTACATCTATTGTCACAACCCCGTTCTAAATGTTGCTTTAACTTTGTAATCTTCAGGAAACACCAAACATACACCCGAAAATTTGTGCTACTCGAGAGGAATTTGTTGCATACTATCATGACAACGAGGTCATAAAGCAGACTTTAATAAAAATAAAAACATAAAGAATGAAAGACTATTATAACAATATACCTTGTAGTCCAGAAAATCGGACATAAGTTGTAGATCATCGCGCCAAGCATCGCGCAATGGCTCATGTTGTTCAATCTCGTCTCTTTCAGGGATCACTCGCAGCAGTGGATTTATATGCAACATGTAACAATTGTCCGCCCACTCGTGACTAACCGTGTAACCTTAAATATAAATGAATCATAGTTATTCTGTAAGACTGATTTCATAAAGACGCCTATCATTTGATAAATAGGTATAGCATGACCCTTAATCGACTTGGATTACCTACATTAGGACATGAGGCTGCGCAAACTTGTGGTTGCTTCAGCATGTTTCGGGGAACTTAATTATGTACCGAAGGTAATCCTATCGTACATAATTAAGGTAATATACCTATCACACAGTACCACATAATGTTCGGGGACTATAACCTATAAAACAATTAAGTATATTCTTTTTAATTCTTATATGGAAACTATCCATCATACATAATATAATTATTAAAATTACCTCTAAGAGTAAGTATAGTCAGAGTTTGATGCACATATCCAGAAGGTTCTATAATGTGCCGTTCAACTTTGACCACAAAGAACGGCGTGCCATTCACTACCCCTTGACTTACACCTTGAGAAACCTAAAGAAATGATTTATTAGCAAATTATTTCCGTATATGAATCCGAATAAAACTATACGGTGAATAATTACCTAGGTACTGACCTTATTGGAAAGCAATAGATATCTCCGACTTAACCCAATACCTAACCCAACAGTCATAAATCAACAATTTAGTAAAATCGTTTAATAATGCAGGTAGATTACTAGTCCAACAAGAAATTTTCATTAGTCAACCCAAATTGCTAAAACTAACATGATATCTCTCTAGTTAGTTCGTGAATTAGTTATATTCGCCTACTAGGGATCTGATAAGATCTAAGTATAATTGGCTCTGTCGTTTTGTTAGCAGAATAACCATAGATTTAAAGATCTAATTTAGTTTTAGGGAGTGCAAATGTTTCAGAAAAAACACAGGATTCCGCTGAAGTCAGATACAAGTTCATAAGCTCTTCTTTCTACAAAAGTATTTACCATTACTTACATAAATACTCTCACAAATAGTGCCATCCATCATGACAGTATCAGTTTTGATTTGTCCTTTGAACCGTCGAAGTGCGATGTAGCGTAGAAGCACAATGTTAGACCCTTCTAGAATGAAGTTGTGAGCCTTGTCGAAAGAGTGATAGAACCGCTTTACAACATGCCTGTCACCGCAAATGCGAGTTACTTTGTTATAGTAACCGCTCTCGCAGATAGCCGTGTAACTGCGCCGCTCCTTAGTCAAGTCTTTCTTTGTTATATGTCTGAGATAATGAAATAAAATGTTGTTTTACCAATAAATTGGACTAATGTTAATATTTTAAGCGAAAGCCTGCTACAACAATCTTAAATAACTTACTCGAGTCTATTCTCCTCCATCGTATGCAAGTTACAATCCAGAATACTAACAAGCTTCGAGCCTGTTTTTGCACCTTCCTTTGATGAATACGAGACAACTTGAACTAAGAGCTTATCTTTGTCCTCGCCGAGAGTTTCAACACATATACTGATTCCTTAAAAAATATTTTTGCATTGTAGTGAGGACTACAGAACGTATGAATTTGTCAATTTTTAAGTCCGCATCATACCTCATACCTATCATCACAGGCAACTTGAGAAAAGGGGAAAAATAGTATTCTACGGAGAACTCAAATTATTGAGATATCTTTTTTTTTGTTTCTATTAATGGTACCTACGTACTCTTAAAAAAGTCCTTGCAAAACAACTCTGCAAACCTACATTTGTGTCAATTTAATGATTGCTAGTAGATATTTACCACCAACAGCACTACAGCAATCCAAAGAAGGTCTCCTTGGTTTCTTTTCAAACGGAGGAGCTTTCACACCATGAATAGGGCACTCATCGGACTTGGCATCTGAACCATGAAGGCCTTGTATCATAAACTTCTCTGTTGTCAACTTTTTATCTTCAATTGCAGGCATATCATGTTTTCCATAAGCGTAATCGAAATATGTATGTCGGGGATCAATTTCGTGGCACCAACGATAACCTTCCTTACCCGCGCGAACTTTTTTAATTTTTTTCATTGATTGCTCAGTGCATCTACAAGTGCAAATTAACTCTGATATTCCCTTTTTGGGCGTTCTTAAACAAACGCATTCATCAAGTTTTACAGGAGAAGTATCACAAATGCACGGATTTGTACAATCGCAGGTAGTGAAGCACTTGCAATGTTCTGGGTTATTGCAAGTACAAATTTTTACTGGAAAGCATTTGCAAACACCACCAATACTTTCCTCAGCGCAAGTACATTTTTTCGGTGCATCACAACTGCAAATTGATTTGTTTTCATCAGCTCTACAGGGAATATCTTCGAACTCTTCTGGTTCGCACACACAAGTACGTTGTATACCACAAATACATTCGGCCAGGCAAATACAATCTTTTCCTTTAAGGCAGTAGCACAATTCTTTCGGCGGTGGCTTTTGGCATTCACAAGGTTCTTCCGCACCTACTGTTTCACCTGTTTTTCTGACAGCTCCAGCTTCACTACTGACAAAGCTAGCTTCTCCTTCAGCCCCATAGCTTTCCTCTTCAACTGTTTCATATTTCGGTTTTCCTTCCTTCGTAAACTTAGGCTTACGTTTACATTTACAGATAGGGCAAGGACTCCTATCTGGATCGCAAATACACGGTTTCTCTACTTTGGCACAAGTGCATATTGGCAATATTTTCCCGTCAGGATCACAGACACACACGTTACTACCTTTACATTTACAAGTAACTTCAGGGTATCCTGGAGCACAAACGCATATTTCTTTTAGCTCTGCGCAGGTACACGTAGCCTTACTTTTGGCTCCACACTGGCACGGCACTTTCAAATAACATGGACATTCGCCTGTTTTATCTTTTTTGCAAGTACAATATATTAGTGCTTTTGCTTCCTGATTTATTTTTGGCATTCCGTCAACCACGAGTATACTTGTTTTACTATTTACCGGCGGAGGAGGTTTACTACAATCAGGGAAAAAGTAAAAATGAAAGTCGTCATCATCTTCTTCCTCCTCTGATTCTTGAGATTCCTCTGGAACATAATCTTTTACTTCAAACGCAGTATCCTCCTTCACTTCCTCTGACACCGTTGGTTCGGTAGTGTCTTCGCATGACCACTCTGATTCAGATTCCTCTCCTTCTAGGTCTCCCTCATAATGCCCACAGCTAATAATCAATGTTTCCCCAAAACAAATTTCCTTTTTGATAGCTTGGTCTGAAAGGGAAAGCAATCGCCTATCGTTATAAGAATAGCAAGGGAAGGGTTACCATTTACCAATCATAATGTTCTTGGTAATCTTATTTCCCTTCTACTACTTTCTTACAAAAAAAGGTACCTGCTACCTACTAATAAGTTTCATGACGAATAATATTATTTTCATTTTAAAATAATCAGCTCACCTTTCCACAAGCTCGATTAGCTCCAAGGCCATAGGAATAAATTTTGTTGCAGATGGACAGAGATGTTTATGAAGCACATAGATGTTTACTTACCTATTTCAAATGGTAATTGTTTTGATAAATCTATAAGGGAAACGGGAGCTTCCATATCCATTTTGCAAATATTAAATTAACGGAAATATTTTTTGACGTTAAACCAATAGCCACTCAAGCGTTCGCGTGCGACACCTGTCAACGCCTTGTACGTTCACGCGCTCGATCTGTGTTGAACCGCGTCGAGCGCGCCATGCCGTTACCGATTTAAAGTGTATTTTCTAGCAAACTATTGCAGCTATAGCAAAGTAAAATATACCAGTATAAAGCTGAATTATTAAGGAATCAAAATATGTACTAATTAAAGTACAGAAATCAATCACAAATGCATAAAAAAAAGTTGAACTTAACAGAACGGGCTAAATTCAAGTAAAATATTTGTTTTAACAAGTTTTAACTAAACGTTATTTAACTTTTTTCATTGATTTATACTCATTATTAAACTAGATTAAATAAGCTTTTTTTTGATACCAATATTATATACTTGGAATGAACAGTGTAGCACATTAAACCAAAACAAACAAGGCATTCCCGCAGCAATCTGTTATCGCCTCGGATGACGAAATGACGATAAAAACGTTAAATCGTAACTATTTCCGTTTCTTTTTTCCGCATAATTTTTTTATACGTTAATTATGACCTATTTCTCTTACTTACAAGAAGAATTTTATTAAAATATAGAATATTTCACACAAAAACTTAACGAAAAACTGGCACACAAAGGCAGTTTTCGCATGTCGACTTTATTTAAATGTAAAGACAACCTATCAAATTTTGGATTGATAGCACTTATGAATATTTTGAAAGAATGAATCTTGAGGATTATTTTAATATATAACACTAATTCAGTAGGATGATAAATAAATGAATACTTAAATTTTAAATGCAGAGTTCCTAAACACTTCACAAAACTTGACACACAGTTTGTAAACAATTATTTTTTATATTTTTGCTGTACCTGGCATACTGTTTTACCGACCCATAGATGCGTTATTTAATACAGATCCATCTAGTGTAACATTCGTAAAGCTCTTTGAAACTTGTCATAGATAAAAATTCGTTTAAAGTGAACAAGTCAAAGAGGCTGCTATAGTCGCCCGGACGCTTAACGCCAAAAATTTTTGGGCGACTATAGTCGCCCGGACGCTTGAGTGGTTATGTTTATTTTATTTTTCTAAAAGCAATTATATCATTGGTACCAAAGAGGCAGAGACCTTGTCTGTCCTTATTTAACTAACTCCACACAAAACTGACACAAAACACAACTAAAGATTAAAATACAGGTTCTAATTATGGTTCTAATGAGGTACCTAGTAAGTAATATAATGAAACAACCGTCGGGAAATCCGCTTGGTAGGACACTTTACATATCCTATCGAGCCGACAAGTTTCATTTATTAGACGCAATAAATTGTATTTATTTATCAATAAAAAAGTACAAATTATATTCTTACATGGAGGCTTAGAGAATGCTTTTTTTTATTCTATTCTCTTTGCGTTTGCAAATCGTCTACGTTCCGAAAACTGTACGTTCCGTTTCACATTTTATTTCAGTCATGAAGTTATTATTTATACACGTTTTATTTTTTGGACAATACAGCGTATGTAAGATGCAAAAATACTATTAAAGAAAAAAAATAATAAAATATTATTTTTGGCATAAAACACAATGTATTAGATTTTTGTGTATTCCAATACTGCGTAACACAGAACGACCGAACGATCGACTTGACAGATGATGTGGCCTCACGTCTAGCGAATTTTTTAAGAAATATTAATATAGAATTATTAGAATGCGAAAATGATTGTGTTAAAACTTATTTTATTTACGTTATTTATCTCAGTGTCACAATGCAGGACTCCTGACAAAGTATATTGTGTGAACAAAGAATGCAACGGTAAGACACTAATACATTACAACGTCAGTTTTCGGAAGATAACTTTCTAACAACATATTTGTTACTCTTCCAGAACCTATATCTAAAGCGAGAACCTTGCTGGGTTATAATAGTGCTGATCCGGACCTAATATCTTTTCGCGGTAACAGTGAAGCTATCGTTTACATGAAATCAGCTGGTACCAATAAAGACTTATGGTTTGTGGACATCAATGGAATAGCTGGCCTCGTTCCCACCAAGTTTTTAAGAGAAACTAAGATTATAGGAAAGAACCTACAAGTTGTTGCTTTTGAGTCTGTGATAAAGGATGAAGTTAAGCCTGCCAAGGTTCAACAAGCTCATGAAGTTTTTGAAGGCACAACAATATACACCACAGAAGCATCTGTCAGTGCCGAACAGCAGGATTCTGCTACTGATTCACCGAAAACTGTCTCCAATGAAGATCTAACACCATCACTGAACAGTGCAATAGAAACACCAAATGAAAATGTAGATAATAATGTTCCTAGTGATAGTGATGAAGCGAATGTCAGTATTGAAAATGAGTCAAATACAATTGAAAATTCAGAACCACAAAATGATGAGTCTACTACAACTGCTTCACCAGAAATAGCTGAACAAACTGAAGCATCTAATATTTTTAATGATTTAAATGAAAAAGTTGAGTCTACTCCGGAAACTGTAACTGAGTCTGTTCAAGAACATACAAGCAGTGAGCAGTTTGAATTGCAAAATGAAAATTCTAAAGAAATACCACCAGAAACAGTCCCATCGCCAAACTTTTTAGCTACTGGCAGTCAAGGTTCTTTGGACAGTGAGTCTATCATTGAAGTGCCTGAGAAACAAAACTTCTTGCAAGACACACTAACTGAACCTGATCAGAATGACAGCAAAGAACAAAATACGTCCCTGAATAATAACTTGGAAAATGTACAAGTGCCTCTAGACTCTTCAGCTGAGACAAATGTTATGCCTAATGGTAATTCTTTAAATGACAATGTTGCACTCCCAAGTGAGGAACCTGTAGAAAGTCAAACAAAAGAACCTGAGAGCTTGACTACTGAATCACCCACTAGCGCTTCAACTGAACCTATCATAAATCCTAATAGTGAACCAGTTGTACCTGCTGTAAATGAACCTGTAGTGCTTGATGTAAATGAGCCTGTAGTACCTCCAGCATATGAACCTATAGCACCTCCTGCAAATGACCCTGTAGTGCCTCCCATATATGAACCCTTAGCCCCTATCCAACAGCAAGTTCTACCACCAATATTTTCCAACATTAATGTAGATATTCACAACAAACCCCAAGTGCAAAGTGAAGAATCTAATGAAAATACTGCTTCTACAGTGGCAGACGCAATTGAAATGATTCCTGCATCAATGGAAACATTGACAACACTTGAACCTGTTCCAGAACCTTCAACTGAGTCACCACTACCTGTAGATCCAGAAATAAAGCTTCCAACAACTACAGAGACAATACCTGCCTCATTCTCTGAAGTGCCTTCGACTGTGCCAAACCCTGATGCGATTCCGCCATTAGTGAGTGTAGAAGCTCCACCTACAACAGAAATCCCAACACCAGACGTGCCCCAACAGGACTTCTTTGCCACCACTCCTGCACCATACAATTCTGAGGAGTCTAGCCAAAGCTCTGAAGTACCAGAATTTATTACAACTGAGACAAATCCTTATGAGAGTGTGGAAGATATGATCTCCTCTTTGCCTGATCCTGTAGAAGATATTAACAGTGCATCAACTGAAGCTCCAGTACAAGATGATAATACTGAAGGCTTCTTTTCAAATATGTACTCAACTGTAGCCGACATATGGCCATCCTCAACTGAGTCGCCAGAACCTTTATACAATACAGAATATCCAACATACGAGACTGAAAAAGCTGATGGCGATGAAGGATTCTCTTTCATGAAATACTTTATGTCAATGTATTATTCAGTAATGGGGGTTAGTGAGGAGTCCAAAGCGTTATTTCCATCAGTTGGTAAGTTAATTCTAGATAATATACCTAGTCTAGTTTCAATTATTCAGTCAATGTTCCAATTCTTTCTACATAGCAAGCCAATTTCAATGTTATGTCAACGTGTAGCAGAGTGTGAATAATCACAAACAAAATGAAATCATTATTACAGAGAAAGACCTGGTGAAATGATTTCATTTCAAAACATTTCATTTGTTAACATAACATCTATGTTTTCAGAACATGCTTCCGAACAGTGAATGGTTACTCATACAGTTGCCTATATGTAATCTAGATCTGATAATGTTTTATCATAGTGGTTATAGTAGGTGTAGGATGTTAAAAGATACAAGTTTCTGTCATTGAGCACAACAGGAATCTGAAGTAGGTTTATCTTTAACTGTAATATCACTAAGGAAAAGTGTGTTTATAATTTATTCGCTGTCATACATTTTTGACTATTAAGTTTTTGAGATTGACCACACTCATAATCTTTCTTTTTAGTACAAAATGCATAGCAATCACAAGTACATTAATTAATTGTTAAGAATAAAAAATGCATATTTTAATTAATACAACTACTGATTAGAAATCCTCTAGTCATCCTGAGTACACAGTTATCACAAACATTTATCACTAAAATCCTCAATTTCAGGGGAAACATGCTTCAGTGATGAGTACTGCGATGGCACCTCACATGATGGCAGTAACCGTCTGCTGACATTCCTTCTGACCACGGCCAGTTCAGTCCTACTGTTCACTCTGGGCTACTACTACATAGACAATAGGAGACAGGATGGAAGACTTATAGGAACTATCAATTCATTGCAACGGGATTTACTTTTCACTACTAAGGCAAGTCGTCGTTCCTTGTAATATTATAAATAAATGTTTTAGTTTTAAGAATGTCATCTAAAACACTTCCAAACAAAAATACAAATATAATACTGATTAAAATAAATTAGTTAAATTGAAACGAAAAATAAAAGAATCTAACCTGACATGCCTTTATTGTTCAAAACAATCTACTGAATAATTTGACCATAAATAAATTTGTGACTACTATTTGTGTTATTGGGCTTCTCTAATATAACTAACTTCCATATTACTTTGCAGGAGTGTGAGATCCTCAAAGAGGAACTTGCCACTACTAAAAGCAAGTTAGCTGGCATAGAAGACAGCTCATTCGGTATGGACGACATGGTACAATCTCTGAAGGAAGAAATCAATGAGCTGAAGGCCACGAACGATAGACTACGGAATTCCTTAGATGATAACGAGAAGTTGCTCAGGGTATCGGAGAATACTGCCGGGGAGTTGCAGAATACCTTGAGTGAAGTGGAAAATACTCTTAGTGAGCTCTTGGCGGAGAGAGCTAACTTTGAAGAGCAAATTGTGGAATTGAATGGTGAGTTTAACAGTTCCAAGTCTACATTTTGTTTTCACTATAGTATCTAAATATATTTTCTTTGACAAATCTTTGTCATTGCACTACACATCACCAAATTGTAATAACATTGCCAGTAAACAGGTCAAGGTTTGTTTCTACATTTATAAAAGTCAGCATGACAATGTGAAACAAAGGTTGATTAAAATTATTTACATTATTCTAAATTGCTGTGTTGAGATTGAAGATTTACTTGCAAGTTAATTAACTCATACAATTTAATAATTCCAAATGTATAATTGCACATTACAATATTTGACCTGCTCATCTCTACATCATTTAAAATAAATCTAAATATGAGAGTTAATTTCTGTTTGTTTGCTGAATCCATTTTATACATATTTCCAGGTAAAATTCAAGCGTTTGAAGAGGAATTAATATCCGTAAGCCGTGAGCGAGACAACTTCCAACTCAAGTATGTCTCGGCTGAATCCACATTAGAAGAATTCAAAAAACAAAAGAAACAATTCGAAGAAATCAACCAGCAGTTATCAGAAGCTAGAAACACAATAGAATTACAGAAACATGAAGTTGAAGCCCTAAAGGTATGTAACCTTTACCAAAGTCTCTTAATACTATTAGTCTGTTCTATCAGTCTGTTCATTTATTACTTATTAGTGAAAAAATTTTGATATTACACATACAAGTTATGTAATAGTCAAAATATGTATTGGCAATGGTCGTTACAAATTAGTTATTTTATACCAAAGCCTTAAGTATAAAATAACTGTAGAAAACCGTGAAAGTAAGACAGTTATCACTGGTGATGTATTTTTGCCACTATTACAATAAATATTGAAAACCAAAATATACATTGAATAGATTCATGAAATGTGTTTTTTTCGGATCCTAAATGCGAGAGTCCTAGACTCGCGCTTGACCGGTTTTTATTTCTGTGGATCACTAACATTCCTTTAAAATTCAATGTGTATTTTCAGGATGCTGTAAAAGATTTGAAGAATGGAACATCAGCAGACGTGGATGTCACATCTTTCCTAGACCATACTGAAATCAAAGCTAAACTGTCCAAAGCATTGCAAGAGAAAACCTCATTTGAGAGCAAGTATGAGGTAAGATACTTTTATTTATTGGTATATTATTCCTATTTTGTGCCGTATTCAATATAAATACTAGTTTTTCATCTACACTGACATTATAAAGAGGAAAGATTTGATTGTTTGTTTGATATGAATAGGCTCCGGAACTTGCTGACCCATTTGAAAAATTCTTTAATTGTAAAGAAACTACATTATGCCTGATGAACATAGGCTATATTTTATCTGGGTTCGATCAGCAGTCCTCCCGCACGCGGAAGACCGCGGGAAAACAGCTAGTACTGAATTGGACACTGGTTTAAAAACGAATATAAAAATCTATTGTAATTTTCATATTCTTGTTTCTTTATTCTTATATAAAAAATGACTTATCAAGTAGCCCTTTTATTCTGATTCTAATAATACTTTACAGACTGAACTCAAAGAAAGGACTCGTCTCTCCGAAGAACTGAAGGCTTCTCAAGAGACATTAGCCACTATGAGTCAGAGTGCCAGCGAAGCGCTCACCAGGCTCGAGGTCTTAGGCAAATATTTCCAAGAGAGGGAAGGGGAACTACTCAAGTAAGTACACTTATAATTGATATTTATTTATTAACCACATTTACAAATATTTACATTTAAATTTAAAACTATTCTAGTAAAAAACCTAAAACTAAAAAGCATCAAAACCGTCATCCCCATCGCTGTAAAATTATCTTGGATTAAATTGATTGATTGACGAACTAGACGCCTATCGTCCGGATTGGTGGACACGGTCGAAAGATCGGGAAGAGTGGAAGCGAGATGGGGAGGCCTTTGCCCAGCAGTGGGACACTACAGGCTAGATATAATAATATATATAATATAAATTGATATATGTAGGTATGTGTGTGGTAAAAGGAAAAAAAAGATTGTTTAAAATTTTATTTTATGAGGTTGCAAATATATGAAGTAAATGAGGCTCCAAAGATTTTTTTTTTATAGGTTGCATGAAAGAGATCAAAAACGCAGGCAGTTACGAGAGCTAAATTAATTGTTATATGATTTTTAATGTACCTACAGATAGTTTACCAATGTTTTATTGTTTATTACACAGAGAGCTTAGCGCCAAAGAATCGTTATGGCTGAGCAAGCAAGGCGAGTCAGCTAGCACGGTTGAAAAGATTGAACTTCTACAGCAAGAAGTACAGAGATATAAGTGAGTATACTCACTTCGTTTACTATGCTACCTACTTTTAATATTTTGGAGACAAAAACGTACGTTTTGTAAAATATGTTATGTACTTATTTTATTTTCAGTGTTTTATATATTTTTATCTGAATTCTTTGGAATTAACGGGATATAATAACTACATATGTATAAATCGTATAACAACATTTTAAATATTATATTTGTCATTGGCCGACATGTATTCTGATTCGTTGCCATTTTAGTGTAGTTGCAAAAAGACTTAATTCTTCAAGTGTTATCTTTAGAACTGCAAAGCCTTTCTGCTTTTTCTTTATTTTTCACCATAGTAAATAATCCCACCTATTTCCTAAATTACAGAGAGAAATGCGACGCGCTAACACTAGAGCTAGCAGAACAGGAGTCGTCCCGACGCAGTGCACTCAGCGAGGTAGAAGCGCGGGCACACGCCGCGTGGCTGGAAGCTCGCGCGGCTAAACGTGACGCGGACGCGGCGCGGGACGACGCGGCGGCGTTACGTCGCAAGCTCGCCGCGCTCACCGCCGCCGACGGCGCCGTGTCGCCGCATCACAGTACATATAACTATACTACATTACTTTAGGCCAAGTGTAAAAACCCGTACGGTTATCTAAGTGTGACCACATCGCGGCGCTGCACTTTAAAGTCTCGCTGAACGCCGAATCATCATAGAATAATGACAGAGAATAAGCTGCTTCCAGAGACCGCAGCCTTTGAAGTATCAAAAAGATCTAGCAAAAAATATCTTTACTTCCATACATTGTATTGACGCGATTTCATTTCGAACCAAAATAATTTACTTTTTCAAAGACCTTAATCTTCGCAAGTAAGTATCCGTCAAGAGCGTCAAAGCCTGAAATAAAGGCTTCAGACCCGCTCTGTAATATAATACCACCTTAATTTTTTTTTAAACACTTTTAATTCTCTTTCAGAAGTGTCTTCCCCGTTGGATACGGTAGAGAACGCGGTATTACCGCCCCCACTGCCGCCGATGTTCTTACCGCCGCCGCTCCTGCCTCCGCTGCCGCGCCCGCCGCCGCTCGGCAGGCTGCCCTCACCACATCCACCTAGGTAACAAATAAATCTTATACCCAAATCATACCTGAAATTAAAGCAACATTTCCTGTAATGTGTAATGTTACATTTTTAAGTGATAATTTATTTATCAGCCTTTTAAAACGGCAGTACTCTATATCTCAGTAATCAAATGCATAAAACGATACTTTTATGACAGGAGTATTCGTCAGGTTTTCGAAAGTTTTGGTTATCTCTAACAAACATTAACGTAATGAAACGCCCTTTGCCCAGCTACCCTTCAGCTGTAGTAGTTTTGTCGACCTGTAGTACTACGATTTAATTCTACTGAACTCGTACCTAAGTATCAACATCTACTTCGACAGATACAGCGACAGACGCTACTCGCCCGACAGCCGGTACTCGCCGGAGAGTCGCTACTCGCCCGACAGCCGCTACTCGCCCGAGACAGTGCGGTACTCGCCCGACAGCCGCTACTCGCCGCGTTCCCGCCGCTCGCCCTACTCGCCCCGATCCCGGCGGCGATCGAGGTCTAGGGAAAGGTAAGCTATCAATAGATATGATATGTAGATATGAACTAGAGTAGATATCCTACCACTGTCGGTACTCGATACCAACGCTGCGATGTCCGTTCTGTCGCACACCATGTCCCAATCTAGCGGGTACACTTTGTTAAATTTTAATTTACCAAATAATATTACTACAAGGCCCTGTTTCGACCGCTGAGCATAAAAAACTCGAGGCTTTAATGCCGTTCAGGAATAGGAGCCTAATGATATGACACTTAACATTTTACGCTGAAATAGTATATGATGATATGATTTAAATAATATAATTTTTATTTAAATCATGGCATCAATTTACTTTTAAGAAAAAGTGACATGATCAAATGATTGTCTTTTAGGTATGACGACAGTCGTGCCACCCGATCTCGGAATGGGCCAGCGCCGCCTCTAGACACGGAAACTGAATATAACTCAGACAGCCCTACGAGGCAGCCGCGGAGACGAGGCCGATACTCAAGACATTCAGGTACGTAATACATACTTCTTTTATATACTGGGTCTCCATGGTTGGAATTGTATTTAGTTCTGTTATGCCTGTGTTTAATCACCTACCCAGCTTAAAAACAAAAAAACACTTAATAATGCTCCTCCCCAAAAAAATATATTAAAAGGCACTCTGTGTAATCCGAACATACTGCAGCCTGCAAGTCATTTAAGTTTCCCGAAATAATTTTATTTTGTTTTTCATTAACAGCAGAACAACCCAGGTAATTTATTTCAAATAAATATTTGGAACAAGTTTACTTCATATATTTTGTTTGAAGTCATTTTATGTACTCACCTCAATTCAAATATAATCTGCCTGTTTTTGTTTGCAGGGCCTAGCTCCGGTTCGGGTTGTTCGTCGGAATCGGATAAATGAAACACTCTCATGGTCTCAATAGGTTATATAACCAAGATCTACATTATGAATATGTTGAGATGATGCCAAATTGGTTACGGTGATTCACGAATGTATTAATTGTGAAAATAAACAATTTTATAGCTTATGACGTGCGTTAAAATCTACAGCATAAGGGTAGTTTTCATTCGGTTTTATTCGGTTCTATATCCCTTATTTTTTCCTAAAACAATCTATGGAAATGAAAGAGAAAACAATGACTCAGAAAAGATTGCAATTTATTCCAAATTGTCTGTGATCACAGTGTAGCTCTCCTTATGAAATATTTAGGGCTAATAAAAAGTTTTAAATCAACATTTCAGAGGTCCACGTTAATAGGAATTGCAGTTCTTAATTAAAAGTTTTTGACATGTAGCAACTATTTGAAAACATTCGAGTATTTTCCTGTATATTTGCACTGTAATACCTTACATTAGCAACTAGGTAAAAACATTATCGAGACTGGGTTAGGTGCACGTTCTATAATAATAGATTTTTGTGTTCCCGCCACTCAGTAAAACGGCTCTACGTATAATAAACTTTTGAGCCATATTATACCTGGAAAGACTGCTTAAATATTGGATTAGGAAATAACTTGTGATTTTTAATAAATCATTACTGAGCCGGTAAATAAATAAGTCTTCCGTGTCCTAAATTCCATAAGTCTTTGGTGTTGCCAGCTTGAATTTTACGATTATTTACATAGAGTGAGTTTAATTTTTTTTTAAGAAAATAATAAAAGTTTAAAATCGCTAGCGTGCGTGTCGATTCTAAGCATTTCTTACGCCTAGTCATGCGGTAAACTCTCTCCATTTAAATGGGGCTTCTGACGGAAGAAAATATAAAACATTGTTCAGCCATACATAGCTGGATGTGGTGTTCTGCAGTCACACATGGTATATAATGTAAATAAAATACTCGAACCACCAAATAATGTTAAAAATATACTATTCTGTTTATTTTCTACAGTATTTCCAATTTTGGTGCTGCTATTTTTTATAGTAGTCAACAATATCTTTATCGAATTTATTTGTTTGGATGCCATTTCGTTATGCATTTAAAATTCCATGAACCAAAGTGTTTAACTGTTCTTTTCTCTTGTACCTGATTTTCCTTCACATTCAATAATCATTTCTGTCACTAAAAATTGTGTGTTCCTAACGTTAAAATTATATCGTTATTTTTATTTCTTACCGAATTCGAATGTACTTACAGTTCACATTGTATGCCTTTCACTGTTAACTAATAATAGTTGCCACCTAATAAAATAGCAATAAAATAGTATTGTAATAACAATAGTAATCCGTCATAAGAATTGCAATCTTTAATTTATTGAACATGTTGTTTTATTAGTCAGTTAATTGTATTATAATTATTAGATACGATTTTAAAATAAATAATTTTATCATGAAACAGCTTTTGTATTATCAAACCCTAAATCTAGTTACTACATGTAACCGATAGAGATTAGATAAAGAAAAGACATTCAAAATTAAAAATAATAACGTATATTGTTTGCACAACTAAACATTTTTTACAAAAATATTCTGTTACATTACATAACAAAATAAATATATTCTATAAAAAATAAAGAATTTATATTTAAGACAAGAATGCTAAACAGGCATTGCCTTTAGCCTGTTTTATTTTAAAACATAAATTAAAAATATATTAAATAACGTATAGACGAGATAGACAACTATTTCACAACCTCTGTTTTGGCTTGTGTAGACATTTTTTGAAACGTTGAATTACGGGACGACATTCCATGGTACGAAAGTGCCTGCTTTTGGTTGGTCCAACTGAAACAAAAATCCATGAGTTAAATACCTACGTGGTCATAAAGGAGGTAAGAAAGTTAATAAATTAACTCTAAAATGATATCACGTCAAAAAAATCTTTGACAAAAATAGTCTCGTAGTCTATCCAAATGTTACCAATTTTGTATGTTCTATGCTTAATAAATTATTTACCTTCTTAGTAATATGATCCTCGCACGCCATACGAATACGGGCCGAAGTCGCGGGCGACTCCAACTGGAAGTCTAAAGATACGCCAGCATCGGCCCGCGCCGCTCGTATTGCCTCTTTTATCGCAAAGAATGCGGACGCCGCCAAAAATAGTGGCGGTTCACCCACAGCCTGAAAATAACAAAGGATTGAATTAAATAACATCTTTAAAAGGCGTTAATTTAAATTGGATAAACTTAGTAGAATCTGTTGATCACCTTTGATGAGTAGACTGCTCTCGGATTTGGAGCTCCTTTGAGCAAGGATACATTGAATTCCTGAGGAATGTCACCAAAACCAGGGATTTTGTAAGCACCAGGCCCTCTTGAAAACAGTGTACCATTCGGAGAATAAATCAGCTCTTCCAATGTGAATAAACCGTAGCCTTGTATGAAGCCGCCCTCAATTTGACCAATGTCTATTGCTGGGTTCAAACTCTCGCCCAAATCCATTACAATATCACTTCTTATGACTTTGTGGTCGCCACTGAGACAATCAATCTCAACCTCTGTACATGCAGCTCCGTATGTGAAGTAATTGAAGGGCGTTCCTGAATTCTCATTGATGTTGTAACCAATGCCAGGAGTTGCGTAGAAGCCTGAAGCGGACAAACTAACTCTGTCGATCCAAGCTGATAGCACCCAGTCTTCCCATTTTCCATTGGGATTCTTCTCTTTGAAGGGTTGCAGCCTCTTTGCAAGAGTTTCACAAGCTTGCAGAACAGCCATGCCGTTCAAATCCGATCCAGCACTGGCAGCTGTAGCTGAAGTATTGGGCACTTTGTCTGTTGAAGTTTCACTAATATGTATCTTAGACACATCGATACCTAGTGCACGAGATGCAACCTGGATCATCTTTGTGTGAAGACCTTGACCCATTTCAGTTCCACCATGGGATAACAGAACTGATCCATCTACATATATTAGGACTAATGCTCCAGCCTGGTTGAGTAGCTTTTCCGTGAATGCAATACCAAACTTCGTTGGAATAATTGCAATACCACGCTTCCTCCATCTGTGCTCCCTGGAAATGAAGAAAGTATATGTTACTGAAGCACAACTTACTAATACATAAGTAGGTAATTCTTGTCCTTAGTCAGGTTTTAACATCTTTTTGAGAAAATAAATTCGAAAGAAAACACAGAAACTTACTTGTTAAACTTTTCGATTTGTAGTCTCCTTTCGGCCAATTTACTTTTCTGTACGCATTCATCCCAACATCTCTGTAGGGTACAACTCTCCAAAACTTGATGGTAGTGGGTTATTGAATTTTCTTGGTACAAGTTAAGTCTGCGGATCTCATCAGAACTCTTGCCAAGTTTAAATGCAATATCTTCAATTATACTCTCGGCACCGAACATACCCTGTGGACCACCGAATCCTCGGAAAGCAGTATTTGATGGCAAATTGGTCTTACATACGTGACCAGTTACTTCAGCGTTCGGAATGAAATAAGCATTTTCGTAGTGGAACATAGCCCTTTCAACCACCTGGGAAAACGTAATGTTTGATTAATTTCATATCTATAATTTTGTAATGAAAACAGGAATAACAATTATAAGATTTCTTATACTCACAGGGCCTGATAAATCTATAGAATATCCTCCATTGTTGTAAATATTAACTTGCGCAGCCATTAATTTGCCTTCTGGAGTTACAGCCACCTTATATTTGATCAAGAATGGATGTCTGGTGCCAGTCATCATCATATCTTCATCTCGATCGAGCATGCATCGGACTGGCTTCTGAAGCTTATGAGCTGCGAATGCAACAGGTAATGCCACTAGCATACCACGAGACTCTTTGCCTCCAAATCCACCACCCATACGTTTTACACGAGCTACAATTCTGTTCATGGGGACGTGCAATATGTGGCTCACTAATTTCTGAAAAGGAAAGTTACTCATGAGATATCGTCAAATATTTTTTTAGTATTAAATTAAGAATATAATATCGAAAATCAGAAATATTTACCGCTATTTCTGAAGGATGTTGACTGGAACAAAATATTTCTAATTCATCATCTTCTTTCTTTGGAATCGCAAAAGCAGCATGTGTTTCCAAATAAAAGTGTTCTTGACCGCCCATTCGACATTGACCTTCTATTATTATATGGTTCTTGTCTTCAAAGGCGCTTTGAACGTCTCCTCTCCTAATCGTTTTAGGAAATTGTGGGTAAAATGAATTCTTTTCAATAGCATCTTCTATTGTTACAATAATAGGGTGAATATCTTCATATTGAATTTCTACCATTCTAGCTGCCTCTTGTGCAGTTGCTTGATCTTGGGCTACGATAACACCAATAGTCTGTCCCTGACTTGTAACTTTCTCACTTACAAATAATTCCTCATCGTGGAAAATAGGGCCGATAGCATTTTGTTCAGTAGTTAAGTCCTTAGCAGAAAAGAATGCGACGACTCCTGGTTTTTTCAAAGCTTTCTCAGCATTAACCGAAAGCAGTTTGGCATGAGCTCTTGTGCTGAGCACAAATGCCAAATAGAGCTCGCCTTCTGCAGTGGGAATATCATCACAGTATATTGCTTCTCCGGTCGTCTGTTTAAATGCTGACATATGTGTCAATGGCCTTCCAACAGCATCACTTTTAATCTGTTCCTCTCCAACTAAATCAAAATATTGAGCGCTTTTTGGAATATCACTATGAAATTGGTCAGCACCACTGCTGTGATATGGTATAATAAGATCTTCATGTATGTAGTCTTTGGTCATTTGCTTAGCTATTGCCAAGTAAGCCTTGAGGAACAAACTCATTGTTAAAGTTCTTCTAAATTGTATATTTCCTCCAGGAGCAGAAGGACTTAATGGAAATTCTTCTATCAATGATGAAAAGGCTTTGTCCAACATAGCTTCGTTCCATTTTTCTCCTTTTAAAGCTTCACTTGTTTTTGTTCCCAGTTTAGTTACAGGAGCCATACCACCGAAAGCCACGTTAAGGTACTTTATAACATTACTGTTATCTTCAAATTCGACGTTGATTGCTGCGGTCACAATTGAGATATCGTCTTCTCTTCTCTTGGCTTGCTTAAATGCTGTAACATACTGGTATTTATTCGAATAGGGAATCTCTATAGACAATAGAATTTCATTGGGCTTAACAACATTTTTTCTATAGGCAGTGAAGAATGTTTCATCCATCAAAACAGACCGATGGCCACCGTCTTCGCTCACCAAATTAAGCTTAACCTTTAAGGCCATTAAAATCGGATTCAAATCTGATATGGGACTACCAGTCATTATATTTCCACCTATAGCTGCAACATTTCTTATTTGTTTGCCAGCAAACCAGTTAAGCATTTCTACAATAGTTACAAAAGATCGAGTTTTATATTTGGGTAACTCTTTTATGTACTTCCTCATGTTGTTTTCTATATCCATTAGAGTAGCAGCGGCTCCTATTGTTAACCCATTTTCATTTTCGGTGATCGAATTTAATTCTGGTATGGAGTTAGGCGTTATAATGGTAGGGTAAATGCAGTTCTTGAATTTTACTTCGACTCCAACTTCAGTATTTCCGACAACAATTTTCGCATCTGGATAAGTTTTCTTCAATTTCAAAATTGTGTTTAATTCTTTTGGCCTGTACCACGAAACTTTTTGCCCTTTGAATACCAAATATTGATCGTCATAAATTGATGACAGTTTCAACTCTGGTGGAAATATGGGTTCTTGACTTTTATCGTATGGCAAAAATGAAGATCTATCAAAGATATACTCTGTTTCACTTGCATCCTCGCCTTTATCAGTCTTGTTTTTACAACAGTCTTTACCCATAGCACATACATTGTTTTGACCATTTTGTGTGCCATTGGTAGACCCATTAGAGATGCGTTGTGTCTCCCAATCTTCTATGAAGGTCTTATATCCTTCTATAATAGCTCTGTATCCTGTACATCTGCAAAGATTTCCTTGGAAAGCGACTTCCATATCACTAAATGAAATAGTACTGTTGGTTCTAAGTAAAGTGTACATAGACATGACAATGCCTGGCGTGCAGAATCCGCATTGTGATCCGTGTGCCTTAGCTATGCGTTCTTGTACTGGGTGTAATCTAGTTTTCGTTGACCCAATGCCTTCAACTGTAGTTACTGCCAAGCCATGCATGGCGCACACAGGCGCTAGACATGCGTTCACTGCCAGGTGGCTGAGTAATAGAGTTAAGGAAATGGAAAGTCGTTTGAAAATGAAATTGTACGCTATATGTCTTAAGTGATCATCGATTAAAGCAAATTGTGCGAATACATGATCTAATTACGTATTTGCTTTCATAAACATCTCAAACTTTACAAGCAACAATATCACTCGTCAGTGATACTGTTATCTCAACAAGTCACTTTAAAATTATCAATAAACAAACTGTTACTTACGCAAATAACGATCTTCGTCTATCTGCGTTTTATTACAAATTAGCAAAGCGAAACAAGCTATAAATCTATCCACGATGACGTTCTAAACGAGCCTGCGAAGGTGTTAAAAAATCTTTGAATCGTTGCTGGGATTTGGACCTCAGCTTAGCTCACTTTAGCTTTTAGGAAAGTGAAACAGTTGAATTGACGCTTTTAAAAGGATACTTGACTTTCTTCTCAACACGGTTGTATTTGGATATCATGACAGTACAGGCGCCGCATCCTCCTTCAGCGCAACCCAGCTTGGTGCCAGTCAGGCGCAACTTCTTCCTCAGATACCAGAGAAGTGTCCATTCTGGATCAGGATTGGGTTCAACCACCTGAAAATGTTGAATATTCCATGATTACACTGAAATCATGATATGACACTTACCAAAGGAAAAAACTTCCCATCTCCACTTCAATCCACTTCTGATTATAAAATGTGGCTTTAAAAAAGTACCAGCTTTTGTACCACCGTCCCGAACAAAATCAGTGGACTAGAGCTATTACTAAAGCGGGTACTTCTTAAAACCACATATTAGGAAATATTTTCTTAGTTGGATCGTTACACATAAAAGTTATCAAATCAACAAATTCAAATTGTAACTGTTACTGTATTTTGGAAAATTACGGGCCATGTGAAGGAATGTCTTGACAGATCGGATAGGCACAAAGTAATTATCATGATGTTTCGGCAAAAACTGGTTGTTCACTTCACGTGTTTTGTGCGCTTTATGCAATATTTTATAGGCCTGTCTGTAATTACGTTTTTACAAATCACAAATAAATAGCTATTAGGTAGGTATATCGAGGCAATTAAAATTTAACAATATATTTTATTGTCTGTGTTAATGTTGAATGTTAACCTACAATGCACTTATACAATTTTATTCCTCGATTTGTACGATGCTTGCTTTGCATAGCTACATTGGATGGACATTTTCTAGGCTTTGAAACTGATTATGTGTATTCATTATTGAATGAAATTAACTGGAACTCCACAAAGGCAGTGAAATTAAAAATATAAACATAGCATGTTTATGTTATAAATAAACCAATAGGCATGTTTATGTTCTTAGCTAGGTTTGTAGAGTAGATACCTAGGTACATTCATTTTATTATTTATCATTACAAACGATCCTCATATAGGTAGCTATTCATATTCCTATGTGCCTACCCGCTTACCGATAAATGTCGGTATATCCGTCTGTAGACTATTCAAGGGCGTAGCCAGGATTCTATACAGGGGGGGGCAGATTAGCAAAATCCCATACTACATTGTTTTAATCGTGATTTTTAACATATGAGTATCTAACATTGGTGGTGGAGGTGAGGTAAACATTAAAAACAAATATAACAATAAGAAACAGCTTTATTATTTGAAGAGTAATCTGCGCGGTTCTTCACAAAATTTATTAAAAACTTCTCTTACAATTTCATCTTTTTTTTCTTGGACAATTTTCCGGTGTACGCTTAACGTACATAGCCCGCTTAAACGGTTTTCGGTCATTGTAGACCTCAGCCACGTTTTGATACGTCTCAGGGTAGAAAAAGACCTTTCTATATTACTTGTTGTACACGGTTGTGCCAACAAAATAAGTATGGCTTTTTTGGTTGTCGGGAAGAAAGTGTCCGCCTCCTTTAATACATCAATAAGATCTAATTTTTCTAGAGCGTCTTTTTCCATACCTTTATCCTTCCAAAGTTTATACCATAATTCCGCTTCATGCTCAAAAAGAAGAAGATCATAGTACTGGCAGAAATCTTGCGATTTTTCTTTAAAATCAACCAGTGACATATTTAACATTGAACTTGGATGTATCGACATTAAACTAAAAGCTGGTAAATGTTCATTAGAAAAACGCTGGTCGAGTGCGGATATCAAAGAATCTAAATAAGGAATGATAATTGATCGCTTCCAAAAATCGCATAAACTCTCAGCTGGGTGATTGGACCTATGTTGTTGGCGACATGCAATACGCGGGATTTGCAAATCACTGCCAATGGCAGTTGCAGTTCTACGTGACATGTCTAAAATAATCTGACTCTCTTTGTGAAATATGAAAGAGTGATTCATATCCCAGTGATTGAAAGATGCATTAGATGCATATCCATCTTTTCTTTTCAATGACACATTTTGCCCATGTCTAATGTCTCGCCTCTCGCGGCTCTCGCTCGCTCGACCCGCATCCCGCTCAGGGGGGGGCAGCTGCCCCTCCCTGCCCGTACCTCGCTACGCCCATGAGACTATTTACTCTCAAATACAGAGTTATTTTGTTACAGCCATGAAACAAGCTTAATAGAAGACACAGATCTACGAATCAATTAAATTGACCCAGGTTTTACCCAATTGATTGCCGCTACTGAAATAATCTTCATTCAGGTCTGTTTTGGCAAAGTCATCGTAAGTTCCTTGTGAATATTGCACAGCAACTATATGTACATCATATCACACATGATAAATGAATGCCTCTATAGCGAGCAAACAATATAATAATATAAATTACTGAATACGGGTCATATCGTTATTATTACGATTGGAAGCAGGAGGGCGTAATAGGTCAGTACTATCAGGGCCATGCCGACGACCCTCCTTAAACATTCAGAGCTAATAACAAGTCTCAAAGCATGACGCAATTTTGTACGTCGTATTTAATTTATATTCTGATGATTTATTCTGGAGCTGCTATTTTCGCGAATTCAGTTGCACCGTGAGTTAATTCTTCGTGCACCCATAAATAATCTTATCTACGAGTCCTACCCACAAAAAAAATAATCATTCCCAAGAATTCTGTATACCTAGGAACAGTAGAAATGTTACTAAGTGTAGGTAGGTATGTCTGTAGTCACCCTATGGTTAAGAGTAGGTAATATTTTTAACCATGTGATGACTAACATTGCAAATAATAGGTACTATTTAATTAATTGATCATAACTGTATCCTAATATATATACAAATACCACTTGTCTTGAAGATAGTCTCATCTTAATTGATGAAGAAACACGTGGTATAGGAAAACTCAAACGCGCAGATAGTTAAAACAAGAGTTTTATGATAATTATTTTTTAACATAAGTTACTAATGAGAGTGCACTGTTATATTTTAACATTAGATACAAATTGTCTTGAAATTACTCCATGTAGTAATTCCAATGTTATTTTTTCGATTTGTGGGTAGAGCCTTTATTAAAATTTCGAAAGAGGCCTTGACCTCAGAATTCATTTCGATATTAACATCAGGAATGCAGTCAAATACCTAAGATATGCTGACACCTGTGAGCTCGTAAAACTGGCTTGTGCCTTTGATGTAACAAATAATCAAGTAATTCCATTCGTCGTTAATTGGCAGAATCTCCATCTTCCGCTTACCCACTAGCAGCGAATTGTATTCGCCATTATGAACCTAATAAGGTTCCAAATCTATTATTTCCAAAAGAAAGGTGTTTGCATCTTACTCAATAACCTGTTCCATGTATATCTGTTCAGTTTCTAAGTGGGTATGACTATAACAACCAGCGTTAATCCCTAACTAAAGAACCGCGCAATATTACAAATAGGGACTTTCATCACTATCTCGGATAACATCAGTTTGTATCAAAATTGTCATGCAATAAATGTTGTTATTATGGATACGGCTAAGTATATCTATCACATGTATTTACCCTGAATATCTTATCGATAAGAGTTGCGATGAAACACTGTGTGGTAATGATTACGACGTTACCAAAAAAAATATGTTCGTGCTATCAATAAGAAAATATTAAAGTAAAAAATGTTACACTTCATCAGAGAACGTTTATAAGTGATCTTTTGTTCCGCAAGCATTAAAACTAATTTAGATATTATCTCGTCACATGCTTCAATGTTACTCACCTTTTTCCCGTTAACAAAGAATACCAACTCCGTACAAATATCACCGCTTTCCTCTTCTATATTCAACAGACCCATCGTCGCGAGGATCTTATTTATTTGATTAAACAATAGTGAATGTATGTAAGATGTGGACACGTCTCACTATATGGCGGTTCGAAACACAACTGGCGAGTGACGATGTATGATGTATGGTCGCGTGGTCGTCTGCCTGCCTCTTGTTATTCGCCTCGAGCGCGGTACATCCACATGGACAGACAACCAGTAATAAACAACTTGTTATCTCCATAGTCTTTATTATTGAAGTTATAAAAAGAGCAACTTGTGAAATCTTTCTGTATTCATAATCATACGAAATGAACTTGATACGTCGAGGTCGTTAATAACTCGTTAGAAACAACGAAATCAAAACCTGTAAGAGGCAGGTGGTCTATAAAAAATAGGCAAATCAACATATTTATGAGACAAACTGACTACGAGATCAGGTTGTTTTCATTTATTTACCTTATTTAGAATTACATAAGTGCAAAACTAATGACTTCCTACACGAGTAGGTCGACACGTTTTTATGTATTGAACTTTTTATAATCAAACCTTTTATTTATGTAACCGTACCTAACTGTCCATCTAATTCCAACAAAAAAAGAACAATTGTCTGAACGATAAGAAGCCACCTTTTTTATCGGCAATTCTCTTAGTTATCTTTCAGGTATTTCTACTTTTTCCAAACAATCGCGAATCAAAGTTCCACTCATCCCTTTAGCACTTGTAGGTAACAAATAGACCATTAAGGCTGATAAAGCAATGTTTGTTTTGTAGGAAACATGATCGTGATAGGAAATATAATATGTGTTTCAATACATTCTAAAGAAAACATTAAATTATCGTGTATTGGTTTACGAAAAGACAGTGAAACGAAATACCCAGCTATAAAACTTGTACCGTAAAATCTACGCTCCTTTCAATGTTTTAGAAGCATTGTTGTCCCAGGAACTTATATTTTTTTTACCCTAAAGCAGGCAGTTCTTTGAGTAAAGATACCTATATCATAACTTTTCCCCTTGCCAGCTACCTACTTGGGTCATCAATTTTGGGCGAAACTTCCTTTTAATATATTTGGTCAAAACATGCAAAACAGTGATTGTTGACTAAACATTATTTTCCTCTACCTGCATAATAAATTTTACTCCAAGTAACTTGAAACCTGCTTACGTTTGCTGGTGCATTATAGCAAAGTCACTGCACCGTTGATTAGGTTTCAAACTCGTAGACATCACACAATCGCCAGACTAGCCGATCCCACTGTCGTTGCGCTAAACTTAGTCAACACAATCTTCGGCAACGTAACTGCATATTATATGCAGTCTATAATAGATTGGGCATGTATTTATTAGGTACCTTCTGTAGGTCATCCAAGATTCATTCGTCACTTTTTGCGTGCGTTTGCAGGTCATATGCAACCCAACCTTTTTCTCGACAAGTAGACAATTTAAATCAAATAAAAGGTGGAAGAGAAATAGTAAATATGTACTTACTATTCTTTCCACAGGACCAATTATTAACTTATTGATTAACTTACTGCCCACTTCCTGCACGTGGCGCATAGGTCACATAAATTGCTACCTGTCACCTAGAGCATGTTGGTCTTGAACATGGTACAAAATACTTGAAAGTCTCACATATACGGTAGAACTGTAGGCCTCGGTATGCAAAAATAATCCACCTCACTTGGTTTTTGGCTTATTACTTTTTCTCCAAATTAAACTTAGTCTTTTTGTACTTTATAAAAACTGTCGTGTTTCTTTTTTGAACAACTTTTTTGAGTTGTCGATGAACAATTAGTTTAAGTGGCAATTACTTGCAACAGAAGGCGAAATGCGTAATTCGATGCTGGCAAATATCTATAGCTTTAATGCTTATGTAATGAAAGTTTTAAATAGGTAACTATTCATACGCATCACTTACGCAAAACCTACCTATATAAAACGTATCTACCCAAGAATATTGTTTATCGAAGGCTCAATCAGAAATAATTAAGGGGATAAAATAATGTTTTATTTAACTAAAGTTTTAAGAATCAGGGTCTCTGTTGTTTGATAGGTATGTAATTGTTTCCTCATTAGGGATTTAGAATACCTACCTTCTTAACGTTATCTCATGATGAGGACATGCCATTTCATTTGTTTACTGAATACCTAGTAGAAAAGAATCAACCGATTCCTCCTTTCTTATCTGCAAACTGGAGCAATTTAGGCAAAATAAAACACTACATTATAACATGCAATAGATATATTATGTACCTACGTATTTTTAAATCTTTTTGCGAAGTTTTGTAGCAAACACATGCTCTTAAAAATAGCAGTATCAGTAAGTATTTACTGAAATTATGCAACATCAAATGGTGATAACATATTTAAGTACATCATAGTTCTCAAAACAGTGAATAAGACTTAATCATTATAATATACCGCTATACAATATTTATTGAATGCAGATCTTCAAGCGATAACATTCCAAGGTTTTCCTTTGGTGGTTATTGTAGGTCTCACCTGAAACAATTAGGTATGTGTATAGAAAAATGTAGGTTTAGTTAGGTATAGTCGCACCATTTCAGTTAAAGTTAGTCACTTCAATGTTGCTGCGCCTAGCGACAATAGATATGGATAAACCTATAAAATCAGGTTTAATCTACACGCAGATAAGTACTCCTACCTGTTTATTAAATTTTGTATAAAGTGAAAAAAAAACGATAAAAAAAAAACAACATTTGATGCGAAAAGCGAGGGCGACAAAATGGTGCCTTGTGGCACTCTCTGTTATTAAGCCACAATGTTGGCAAATTAAGGAGTACCTAAGTTCCCACGTCTATTGTTAGGGGTAATTTTAGTTTCATTTTTTACTGTAAGTTCATTACAGTATCCATGTAGAAAATAGGTACCTGTTTAGTAATCAGATCTTCACAAGCCATCCTAATTCGAGCGCATGTTGCTGGTGAATCCAGCACAAAGTCCGGAGATTCTCCACTGTCTAGCCGAGCTGCCTTTATCGCTTCTTTGATTGCGAAAAATACTGATGCTGCAAGGAATAGTGGCGGTTCTCCCACAGCCTGAAATGAACGTTCGAGTAATTTATTATGGTTATATGGCAAACATATCTGAAGGAATTGTGAAGCCAAGCATGCTCAACTTCTTAGTGAATAAAAACCAAAATAACACATCCAGCTCTCCGTGTAACAAAACTGATAACTCATAGCAACTACCGCCCCCCTCCAACACAGATAACATACAAAAAACAATAACAAAACAAACTAAACCTCATCTTCCAACCCGGCTGGTCACCGTGGAAGATCACGACCAAAACCCTCTAAAGAACGATTTCCAGTCTTCCTCAAGAATACAAGAAATGACACAATCACAAGAAATATGTAATTCTACAAACAAAACAAAAGATGTCATCTACATAATAACTTATAACGTCAGAACATTATCTACTTATGAACGCTTAATAGAACTAAACGAAGTAATAAAGGGAATTAAATACGATATAATTGGTCTGTGCGAAATAAGGCGCAGCGGCACCATGATAGAAGAACACAATGATATTATACTATACCACACGGGTCACACACCCGGTAAATACGGTGTCGGATTCATAGTTAATAAAGCTCGCAAGGAATGGATTGAAAGTTTCACAGGAATTAGCGATAGAGTGGCATTATTAAACTTATACATTCACGAACTTGAAATGTCACTTATACAAGTATATGCACCGACCGAAGCAGCTGGCGAAGAGGAACTTAACACTTTCTACTCAGATGTCAATAAGGCCATCGACCAAGCATATCGTATTTACGTAATAATAGGTGATTTAAATGCCAAAATAGGACAACCAAGAAAAAACGAGCACTTAATAATTAAACCAAACGGCTATGGTGAAAGAAATCAGAGAGGCCAAAGGCTAATTGATTTTGCCCTCGAACACAAACTTGCAATTCTAAATACATTCTTTCATAAAAAACCTAACCAAAGATGGACCTGGCGATCACCAAATGGTAAACATAGAAACGAAATAGACTACATATTGTCAAATCGACCTAACCTTTTCCTAAATATAGAAGTTTTAAACCTCAATTTTCCGTCGGACCACAGACCAATTAGAGCAACCCTGACCATCACAAAACCTAAGAAAAAACGAACAGGATATAAAAATAACAAATATTCATCATTGAAAAACGAGCTAGAAATAATAAATTACAAACAAAATCTTCCATCTCACTTACAGATACTAAATGATTGTCAAGGAAAAACGTCAGTACAGACTTATTACGACACACTAACAAGGGCTATATCACAGAGCTTACAAGATGCTCGAACACCTAACGAAAGATCAAAAGATACCCATAAAGTTTTAAGAGAACGTACACTGGCGCTTATTAAGAGAAGACAGGAGCTACATAATACTAAGACCAAAACTAGGGCAACAAAAAATGAATTATCTGCACTTTACAAACTAATAAGTAAATATATAAAACATGACTATAAAACTTACAGACTGAAGACTATAGAAAAACATTTACAACATGCCGGAAGTTCAAAAAAAGCGTTCAAAGAATTAAAAACGAATAAATACTGGATAGATGGCTTAAACCGAGAAGGTAAAACTGTGAACAATCGCAAAGAAATTATAGAGATAGCAACTGATTTCTATAAAACTTTATATAGTGCTCAAGTAAAAGAGTGCATGGACCATAACATAGAAAACTCTATACATTTAAACACGAGTGGAAATGTAACACCGATATCTGAAAATGAAGTCATACAAGCAATAAAACGGTTGAAGACAGACAAAAGTCCAGGACCAGACGGTATTACCAATGAGGCCATAACAGTCGTCTATCCGATGCTGACACCATACCTAACACATTTATTTAACCAGGTATTAGACACTGCCGAAATACCAACACAATGGATGGAGTCAGAAATCATTTTAATCTACAAAAAAGGAGATTCAAAAGATATTACGAACTACAGGCCTATAAGTTTACTCTCGTGTATCTACAAACTATTCTCTACCATTATAAATAAAAGGATAAGTGTCACATTAGAAGCAAAACAACCAATAGAGCAAGCAGGTTTCCGAAAGAGTTTTTCGACAATAGACCATATACATACGCTAGAACTAATAATGGAAAAATACCAGGAAAAGCAAAGAGCGCTCTACATCGCGTATGTTGACTACAAAAAAGCTTTCGATACTGTGTCGCACTCTAGTATATGGACTGCTTTACAAGCTCAGGAAGTTGAATATAAGTATATACAAATAATCAGAAATATTTATAAGAGTAGCAAAGCCAAAATAAAACTTGAATCTACTGGCCCTACATTCCCTATTGAAAGGGGAGTGAAGCAAGGAGACCCGCTATCCCCAAAACTGTTTATAGCTATTCTAGAATCGATAATACAAGATTTAAATTGGGAAAAAGCTGGACTCAACATTAACGGCAAATATTTAAGCCACCTGCGTTTCGCAGATGACTTAGTTCTCTTGTCAGAGACTAGCAAACAACTCCAAACCATGCTTGATGCCCTAAATGCAGCCAGTAAGCGAGTGGGTCTAGAAATGAACCTTTCAAAAACAATGGTCATGTCAAACAGCATAAACAAAAGAATATCAGTAGACAATGAAACATTAAAATACACCGAAAAATATATCTACCTTGGAAAACAAATTAGCTTCGATAGGAAACAGAACGAACTAGAAGTAGAACGAAGGGCACAAAATACTTGGAACAAGTACTGGTCACTAAGCGAAATATTTAAAAGCAACATGCCAATAAAGACCAAAACTAAAGTTATGACGTCATGCCTCCTACCATGCCTAACCTACGCCTGTCAAACTTGGAAGTTTTCATCAAAAATAAAAAACAAAATAATTACATGCCAACGTGGGATGGAACGAAGCATGCTTAATATTAAAAAAATACAAAAAATTCGCCACACAAAAATTAGAAAAATCACCAAAGCTAAAGATGCTCTAAGTCACGCTAAAAAACTAAAATGGAAGTGGGCAGGTCATGTAGCGAGGCTAGAGGATGACAGGTGGACTAGCAGGGTGACAAAGTGGAAGGGTCCATACGGCAAACGTCTCAAGGGTAGACCATATTCGAGATGGGCCGACGAAATAATAAAAATAGCGGGACCCTGCTGGACGCAAATAGCCCAAAACAGAGACAAATGGAAATCTTTAGAGGAGGCCTTCACCTTCACCTAGGGAGGGGTTCTTGCACATGAATAAGTTTCAGTTTTGATACTTTTTAAGAGTTGTATAAATAATATTATAACTTTATCCTTACTTTGTAAATACCTACTGTAATGCAAGAAATATAAGGCTTTTTATTTTATTTTTATTTTTATTTATTTATTTTATTTATTTATTATATGGCAAACAGAAAGTTTACATAATTAGGTATAAAATTTCCCTTCATAAAGTTACAAATTACCTTTGATGAATAGACCGCACGTGGATTCGGTGCACCCTTCAGCAAAGAAACGTTAAACACTTTCGGAATGTCTGAAAATCCTGGTATCTTATAAGCTCCAGGGCCTCGCGAAAGTGCTTCCCCATTAGCTGAGAATACCATTTCCTCCAACGTGTAAAAGCCATAGCCTTGCATAAAAGCACCTTCTATTTGTCCTATGTCTATGGCAGGGTTCAAACTTTCACCAACATCCATAACGATATCTGTTTGAAGGACCTGATGATCGCCCGTCAGACAATCGATGATTACTTCAGAACAAGCCACTCCATAAGTAAAATATTCAAATAGATTTCCGGAATTCGTCTCTGCGTTATATTCTATCTTTGGAGCAGCATAAAATCCTGTGGCCGATAATTGTACTCTATTCACCCAAGCATCTATAACCCAGTCTTCCCATTTACCAGTCGGATTTTTTGCTTTAAATGGCTCTAGCCTTGCTTTCAACGATTTACACGCTTCTACAACTGCCATGCCGTAAAGATCAGAACTGATACTTGCAGCAGTTGGAGAACTGTTGGGTACTTTATCAGTCGACATTTCGCTAATGTGAATTTTCGTGTAATCAATTTCAAGCACTCGTGAAGCAACTTGTATCATTTTTGTGAAGAGTCCTTGACCCATTTCTATTCCTCCTATTGAAAGCAGAACTGATCCATCTTTATACACCAACAAAAGTGCACCTGCTTGCATTAAAACATCGGTTTGGAAAGATATTCCATACTTAGTTGGAACTAGGCTGAGCCCTTTCTTTTTCCATCTATTTTGCCTGCAAAACGTTTAAAGAAAGCATGTTATTATTAAATATAAAGTAGCTTTTCGTCCAAGTTATTTAATAACTAATCATTCATTTATTTACCTATTAAACTCCTCGACGTCTTTCTTCCGCTTCCAATAATGCGAAGTTTCAATGCATTCATTCCAGCACCTTGATAGAGTACAGTACGTCAGCTTTTGGTTGAAATGTGTCATTGCACCCTCCTGGTAAAGATTGATTTGAACTATCTGTTCATAAGTCTTCCCTAATGTTAAAGCTATATGACGCATCATGGTTTCTGCAGCGAGCATTGCCTTAGGAGCACCGAAGCCTCTGAATGCTGTATTCGAAGGCATATTGGTTTTGCAAAGATATCCATGTACCTCCGCATTTGGTATGAAATAGCAATTATCAACGTGCACTAACGCCCTTTCCATCATCTGTAATAATTTATTTATTAATATTAATATAGTTAATAGATCATATATATTTAACAATTGCAATTAAAAGCATCCCTACCGAGCAAGATATGTCCATGGAATTGCCTGCGTTACCATAAATCTCAAATTTGGCACCAGTTATTTTTCCGTCTTCAGTAAATCCTACTTTATACTTGATCAAACAAGGATGTCTATACCCAGAAGCTTGCATATCTTCATCTCTGTCCAATACAGCTCTAACTGCTGTCTTGAGCTTATATGCCGCTATAGCAACGGGTATAGCCAGTATAGTAGCTCTTGTTTCTTTACCACCAAAACCACCTCCGACCCTTTTAACTTTAGCAACAACTTTATGGTTAGGTATTCGGAGTGCTGCCGCAGCTATATGCTGAAAAAAAATATAATTTTAGTATATCACTTATCCGGATGACAGGTCATTGCATTTCAAATTGTAAAATGTTTGAACTTACTGCTACTTCCTCTGGATTTTGTGTTGTAGCTGTAATTTCAAGCTCATCTTCTCTTCTTATAGCGTACGCAGAAATAGTCTCAAGGTAAAAGTGTTCCTGTGCACCACTTCTTACGTGTCCTTCTACAACATGACTTGATTTTGTAAGGGCCTCACTTAAGTTGCCTTTTCGAATAATCCGTGGATACCCGGAGAAAAATGAACCTTGCGTTATTGCATCTTCGAGAGTTACAATAACGGGCTCTATACGCTCATAGTTAACAACTACTAAATCCTTTCCTCTCCTAGCTGCACTTTCTGAATTGGCCACGACTGCTCCAATTACACAAGCACGACTAGTAACCAGTTCGCTAGAAAATATTTCTTCATCTTTTATTATAGGACCCAATTTATTACATTCTCTATCCAAATCAGCGGCAGACAGGAATGCTTTTACCCCTGGCACCAGAAGAGCTTTACTAGCATCAATTGATTTAATTCTTGCGTGTGCTTCTGAACTGAAAACTAGCTTTAAGTATAGCTCTCCTGTAACGGGATGAATATCATCACAATATATCGCCTCACCAGTGGCTTGTTTAAGGGCTGACGTATGTGTTATTGGTCGCCCAACAGCGTCTGATGCTACCTGATCGTTATTTGTAATTTCAAAGTATTGTGAACTGCATGGATGATTTATTGCTATTTCTTCAACACCGCTAAAGTCTTCATTCACATTCATGTTATCAGAAGTGTTAGGTTGGCTAATATTTTGTAACACATATAAATAAAACCTAAAGAATAAACTCAAACAGAGTGATTTCCGATAATCGGCCATTCCTCCAGGCGCTGAAATATCTAGTTGCAATTCGTTTGTTAGAGATTCAAATGCTACATTTAGCATTTCTTTATTCCATCCTTTTCCTTTAATTAATTCTGAAGTAGCTTTAGCACAAATAGTAGTGGGTCCCATACCACCGTAACATAATGTTGCATTTAATACTGATTTGGTAATTGGATCGTAGGTAACATTGAACGCAGACGTTACTATAGAAATGTCGTCCTCCTTTCGTCGAGCTTGTTTATACGCTTTAAAATATTGCAGACTTTTGGTGAAAGGAATTTCAACAGATACGACAATTTCGTCATCGTCGAGTCCTGTTTTTCTATATCCTTTAAAGAACTTATCATCGACAATAACTTTTCTTTCACCCCTACTCTTGCTGTGAATGTTCAGTACAGCGGAGCACGCCATCAGGATGGGATTTAAGTCTGATATTGGACTAGCTGTTATTATATTACCCACAAGAGATGCCACATTACGGATTTGATCACCAGCAAACCAATGGAGCATTTCTTTTATTGCTGCATATACTTTCGCTTTAGTGGGATTTTCATCAATTTGGTTTTGGAGAAAACTGGACAATTCATTCAACGTAGTTGTAGCCCCTATTACGATACCCTGATCCGATACTCTGCAAAAGTTCATTTCCGATATAATTAATGGATACAGCAACACTGGATAGACTTTCTTTTTAAATTTAACTTCAACTCCTATTTCACTATTGCCAGCAATAATTTTTGTAGAAGGATCGGTGGATTTTATTTTGAGTAAACCATCAAGTGTTTTTGGCCGTATCCATGTAACATGTTCTCCAGCGAAAAATAGATACTCTTCCGAATAACTGGTATCTATCTTTAGTTCTGGTGGGAAAATGGGTTCTTGAGAAGGATCGTATGGTTTGAATGAAGATTTATTAAACAGTCCGGCATCATTATTTTTGGCTGTCTTATTTCGACAACAATCAGCGCCCATTGCACAAGAAGTGCTTCCACTGTCACGGCAGTAATACCTTTCCCATCCTTCTACAAATGTTTTGAACCCCTCAATGATTGGTCTGTAACCAGTACATCTGCAAAGGTTTCCCTGTAAGGCCGTCTCTATATCAGTATAATTAATTTTGCCCTTGCTTCTAAGTAGAGCATACATAGACATTACTATGCCGGGTGTGCAGAAGCCACATTGTGATCCATGAGCTTTCGCTATCCTCTCCTGGACAGGGTGTAAGCGTTCTTGCGTAGAACCAATCCCTTCAACGGTAGTGACTGCTAAGCCGTGCATGGCACAAACAGGTGTCAAACATGCGTTAACCGCAATGTGTCTATTATTAAATATTACAAAGTTAAGGATGTTATATCAATTAATTAATACTAATATATATTATTCTGATAAAATCATCGCACTTTGTAGTGAAAAGCAATCGCAACAAACTCGGGTCCAAAGTTGAAGGCTAAACATATAGGTTAACATAACTTTAACTAGGTTGTTAATAATTTAATTCATTTTTAAATATTTCCTTAATTAAAGGAGTATAAACACATTTAAATGTTATAATGTGTGGAAAATAAAAGTAGAGTTGTCCGATTATTTATTTAGAAAACACAAAAAGAGTTGCGCCCAACGTGGGGCTCGAACCCACGACCCTGAGATTAAGAGTCTCATGCTCTACCGACTGAGCTAGCCGGGCTGTGAGAAGAAGCTTGAAATTACCGATAATATTAATTTGGTTTAAAGGATACTTAACACGATTTTCGTTCTTCAAATATTGAGAAACCATGACTGTGCATGCACCGCAGCCTCCTTCTCCGCATCCATATTTTGTGCCAGTTAGCAGAAGTTTTTTGCGAAGGTAGAACAGTAATGTCCATTCTGGATCTGGATTCTCTTCTACGACCTGGAATTGGAGGTGGGAATTTATATGTAAATAGGTACCTAGGACATATTCCTTTCTGAAGATATAGCGACAGATGTGGTATCCTCATTTATCGCAATAATCGAAAGGTATTAAGTATGGTGGTGAAGTATTTAAGTGAAAGGGGACATATAAACACAATGTAATTCGATCTAGCCTGACGCTTGACACGATTGCGTAAGTATTTGATCAAGGTTGTCACAAATCTAAATTGTTCTAACGTTGGTGACGAGCTGCGGTTTATAGACAATAGACTAAACAGCATCATACGAAAATCTGGCTCCAAATCATCAACAAAACATATTATATAATTACGACTTATAACTTGGGTTATCACAATGCGGATATCAGCCACATGAGGGTTAAATTGGTGGTCGACCCCTTTATATTTTGTAGGTACCTACGTACTTAGGTAACTGATTATCTATTAATTTTGTAATAATTTTCCTTCACTCGAATACACCTTCCCCCGTTTAGTAAGATATTTAAAAGAACTGCACTTATTAATTAAAAACATTAATATCGGAAACCGCTACCTACATAGGCTGGTAGATAAACACCGTTGTTTGCTTATTTCAAAATATAAGACCCATTTTAACAGGTTTAATATTTCCTAGCCCTAGCAGAGTGGAGGTAATCTACACTCGCATCGCCACTGCTTAGCAAAACATGTGGTAGGTACCTGATTACCTAGCAAACAGGTGGTTAGGTGTCTGCAATGTAAACATCACAGCAGTACTTTAATCCTTATTTTTCCAATGCTGCTCATAAAAATTAGAAAGATAGGTAGGTAATCCTATAAGATAATGTGGTCGTGTAAAATATTTAAGGATCGCTTACTAAACATAGGCACTTTACATACTTAAGTACTGTCTGAATGGAAAGGAATTTACTTAAATTTTGAAGTAGGCAGATAGGTAGGTAAAAATCCCATCCAAAACAAAAATGTGAAAGACTGCCAAGTTCGATAATATGGGAATGCTTCGCCTATAAAAGAAGTGAGATCTGAATAAGTACCAAGTTCCATACACATACCTCAGTTAAAAATAGTTACTTTTTAATGATGTTACTTGGCAAGTTTTTATACACCTTGTTATAAACCTACTAAACGCAATGAATCAAGTATTTAATTTTCTATTAAAACTTGCCAAGTAATCATCATTAAAAAGTAACTATTTTTAACTGAGGTATGTGTATGGAACTTGGTACTTATTCAGATCTCACTTCTTTTATAGGCGAAGCATTCCCATATTATCGAACTTGGCAGTCTTTCACATTTTTGTTTTGGATGGGATTTCATTTATTTTTGTAAGGTTGTTTATTTTTTTTTTCTTATGATGAAGTTAGCTAAATAAATGTCTCAATTATACTATTTTTTAGATTTTTTAATATGCACTATGTTTCTTACAAAGAAATGAACTAGATTAACTAAATGGGCTAGATTTACCAACTGACTGACATGACATGTTATCATATATTATGTTCGTGGATCAAAGTTACACATTCGTTATTTTCGAAAGTGATTCACACTTGGCCGTTTTCAGATTTTTACTTTACTTTGACTAAATACAAACCTTTGTACCATTCAAAGATATAATATATAAATATAGATAAATTTAGTTCGTTTTAGTTCCTTAGGGGTATAAATTTACACCGGGTATAAAATACCTTCATTATTTTGAAACCGACTCACACTTGGCCATTTTCAGATTTTTCCCTTTACCTTGACATAAAGACCTACCTCCATGCCAAATTTCAAGTCAATACGACCATTGGAAGTGGTCTAGGTTTTTGATGAGTGAGTCAGTGAATCAGTCAGTCAGTGAGTGTATAGTAAAAATAGCGATTTTCTGACGTCAATATCTCAAGACCTACAATAGGTATATTAATGAAATTTTGTATTTTAGATAAGTGAGGGGGTCTCAACAGATACTAGAAATTTGATATGCGTAAATAAAATAGATTTTGAGTTACAGGGGGGTCGAATTTGGCCCGAAATGGTTCGTGTAATATAACCCACGGCCGGTGTGTCGCTTTTTTTGCTCGAACTTGGCGGACACACTGCCGTGTGTCTAGATAGAAAATCCTAACTCATTAAATTGCACTTACCTACCCACGTATTGAAACTACGAAGTAGGTAAATACTACTTATGTGTAGGTAAGTACAAAATTAAAAATTACACTTAGATTGCTAAATGATAAATTTGATGAACGATTTTGGACGAAACTGATTGCCTTGCAAATAAGAGACGCCGACGCTGCAGCAGGACTATAATAGCTTAGGTAACATTCTAAAGAGAGTTCCATCGTCTGAGATCTTTAAATAAAGTAGAAGCGTTCCAGATAGGTTTATAGGTACCTATCTAAGAATCTAGACATAATTTCATGGCTAACAAGGCACAAGCCATTGTTTAGTAGAATTTAATTTGCAATCATAATTTTCTCTGTAGCTGTTAGCGTTTTTAATTTTTTAACATGTTTGGAAGGTAGACAGATCCTTAAAAAGTAGGTACATCTTGTTTAAAAATAGAACTTACCTTTTTCCCGTTAACGAAGAACACCAAAGTCCTTTGCGCATCTTCAGGTATCAAACTTCTTATCAAATCCATGGTATATTTTGCGCATTGATTTAGTCGATACTAGTAACCGGTTTCTTGATAAATAGCAGGGACGGCGTCCGATACAACGTACCGCTCTCGTGTCACTGGCGTAGAATCGCGACCGTACTAAACAATTAAGTACGAGTATATTTTATAACATATAAGTTCAAGATAGTGTCTACTTTATTTTTATTTTTTTAATGGGTATCAAAATATTGATTTACTTGAAACCAGTTTAGGAGATTAGGATAGGTAATTATTTTCTTAATTAGGTATTGATGGTTGCGTTAGTTTTAATGTTGCACAATATTGATTAAAAGTCGTGCCTGGAATTCCCAATAGATGGGCCAGGAAAATAATAACTGAATTGCTTACCAAAAGTTAGAGGTAAATAAAAAAAATGTAATTTGGGTAATTCATATTTTCGAGGCTATTTTCATTTTTCAATAGCGAAATACAAATTACCTGAAGAAAATAGTGTACACAGGTAGACACTAAGGTAAAACTATTTAGTCATAAATCCAAAATTGTAGGTAATTAAAAAAAAAACAATTTCAATATGTAACAACATTTTATTGCCTACACTAAAATCTAAAATAACATACAATGTCTTCAAGTGCACAATTTACATAATGTATAGCTGTAATCTGCTTGTTTAGTTTATGTTATCATGAAGACTACTGATTAGAATGATCTCACACTACTAAACAAAGTTCAAACATATCATTAAAACTACTTCATAAAAAATGTCATTGAACTAAGTTTTATTTAATGAATTGTTATGCTTATCTGTAAGTATATTAATTATTGATATAAATATGTTACACTGTATATACAATAATATATTCAATTCATAATCAGAATACTTTAGAAACATTATGTGGGTACTCATAATTATATTTTCTAGTACAATCTGCAAAAAAAACTACTAAATTCAACAGGTACTTTGACATAGTTGATCAATTTTTTTTTTAGAAAATGACCTACCAGTACTCAATATGTTTATATTATTGACATTGTACATGTTTAAAATGACACAACAGAGTGAAAAACATTTCTATACAATTATCCATGATAAACGTGGCTCCCGCAATACACAGCTTCTCAGGTTTGTTATTTCGTACCAACGGCGGATCCAGGGGGTAGGTCACAAGGTCATGACCCCCCCCCTGGGCCAGGTTCAGGACCCAAGAGGACCAATAATTGAAATGGTTAAACATGGTGTTTTATGTTTATAAGATAATTTTTATTCCGAGTGAATAGGTAGAACCTACATAGTTACAGGTAGAATAGTTTTGCTGAAAAATTCGTGCTCGCAACTCTCGCTCTCTATTCTTTATTTACTCTTTATCCGTAAGCAAAAGGAGGAAATGGGACGCTATTACTAAGAATCCGCTGTCCGCGTTGTCTACATTAGCTACATGCTGTATCTCATGGAGGGCCGTCTTAACCTATGGTGCAGGGTGTGCGAATAACCCGATACCTCCTATAACCGGGTACCTCGATATCAGGGGCGCCGCGGGGCGCCCTACGCCTTCGCTTTGTTGGATTTATCATTTTGATTATTTTTTACTTTTAACATCCTCCAACTAAGTGAAAAAATTGTAGCTCGCTACGCTCGCGAGTAAATGACTATGTCTGGTACTGTACCTATTTCTGATTGTTTATTATTTTTATTGACGCACCGAATCAACGAACACAAATGGCACTCGCTCTAATCACGGTTCCTTTTTATTTGTACGTAATTCCCAGTCTGATTTGTGAGTCTTATAAAAAATAATTTAAAAAAGTTCGCGCTCGCTGCGCTCGCGGCTACTTGTTGCTTTACAATGTACTTAACCAGGTGCTTTTGTGTCGTAGGCTCAAAAAATTTCGCGCTCGCTTCGCTCGCGCAATATTACCTACATATAAAGTGTAACATAAAATCTGCGAAATGTTTGATAACTTCATAAGTCAAATATAGCAAAAAAATATATTAATGGAGTCCTCAAAAACAAAACAGTTTGCGCTTCCGACTGTTTGTTACTTTACAGCGGTTTTTAAAACTTATGAACTTTTTGTGTCCCAAAATTAAAAAATTTGCGCGCTCGCTACGCTCGCGCAAATTTTTACAATTACCGTTGTCCTGTTTCGATTTTCATAACTTAAATGTAGCCAACAGTTTGAGCCTACAATGATTTGGAAACATTTTTTTTAAGTCCTTTACCTACCAAGAAACAGACTTTCGTTCGAACGTTCTTATTTATATTCCTTGTAAAGTACTTCGATCAATATGTATTACTCAAAATCTTTCAATAGATACATAGTTGGCGCTTGGGTGATGATTGTACCCAGGCGCTACATGAGCTAGAGACGGCCCTGATCTCATGAACCCTTACCAATAGTAAGACAATTGAAGTTTTCACAGAAAATGTTTTACTGTTGCTGCAATAAAAAACGTACGCGCCCTTTTCTGTATACTACAATACTTTTCAAACGTTTAGTCTTCAACCTGAAAAAATTCTCGCGCTTGCTATGATCGCGCTTTCTTGTATTTGTGCTGTATATTTGTTAAAAATATATATATTAATAATAAATATATAATATATTTGTTAAAAGCAAGAAAACGTTTTCATCTACTTTTATTCCTCGAACTGAAAAAAAATTTTTCGCGCTCGCTTCGCTTGCGCTTTTTTCAATTTCGCATCTGTGATTATGTCCAAGAAATCTCGTTCGCTCAGCTCGGACCATTTTCTTCATAAAAATACTTTTTTAACCTTAGTCCTCGACCTGGACAAAAATTTTCGTGCTCGCTTCGCTCGCGCTGTTTTTGTTTGGCACGTGAGTGTAATATGCATACGAGAAATTGCTCTCACTCTGCTTGGGTCATTTTCTACATGAAAACACTTTTCTTAACATTCGTAAAAATTTCGAGCTCGCTGCGATCGCGCTTATTGTATTGATACTACTACTTTTAATATTAAAAGAAGTATACGCTACAATATAATATTTTTTGTGACCTGACCACGACTGTGTGACCCCCCCCTGGCGCCGAAGCTGGATCCGCCCTTGTTTCGTACTGGCATGACATTGATTTAATATTATCTATAAGGCTTTTACTGGTCAATAAATACTATAAGTACATCTTTGTGAATTTTGTGATAAATAACATCATAGATTACTCTCTTATTGTCATACATATTGCTAAGTGGACAGAAAATAAAAATCTTGAATATATTTAATTCACTCTTACGCAGATTTCAATACACCTTTTTGTTCCAGTTCTCTTTCTACTGCTGTGCCTTCATACATGATTTTATCTTTTAATGCGTCTTGTAGAAGTTGTGCATCAAACCGTTGTTTAGACCAAGCATACCTACAGTAACACCAGTATACCATGGTAGTCATTGAAAATGTTCCGAAGCCTATGTGCTGAGATAGCATAGGCCGCGATGTTTTTATGAAGGCAGCTAAACCCACGCCAACTCCAGTTGATATACCATACAAGAAACTTTCTCTGAAGCATGGTATTTTAGATACGTCCCTACCAAAAATAACTAATCCCTGAAATAACAGAAAAACTGGAATTAAACATACTAAATCCATAGCTCCGTAACAACATTTAATCTACTCCAAATGTCGTATTTATAAAAACTATGTTTGTATCTAAAGAAAATAGACTTGAAATAACCTTCTTCTCTTCCTCTTCTTCATCAAGCAATCCCTTTACTACTGTATCCATTGCTAAGGTGAAATGCTTATAAGACACCAAAATAATCTTTCAAAATCTGAAAAAATCGTCTACTTTTAGGAAGTCATAACCTCAAACACAATAACTTGACATTGATGACAGTTCGATGACATAACAGTTTATGACGGATATGACAATACTGTCAACAGGAATATGGCTCCGAGGTTTTTAAGTTTACTATGAACATCTTTTAATTTTTACTTACTTTTCAAAGCTCCCGTAGCATGTTTAGTGAAGATCTTACAAAAGACATCCAAAATACAAACTATGGTGCTGAAAAAATCTATTTATTTTCAAGCTTTTAAACGCAGCCACTTTGGCGGGCTGAGTGTGTGACGTCAACTCAACTACCGACTTCCACGAGTTCAATATCAACAAAAAAGTGTTCGATTTTAAAAAGTTTGCAATTATTAATAAAATAATACTTCAATTAATTAAGTAATATTGTTATACACACATGGCTAGGCTGGGAACATATTATTCACCGGCAACGCTTTGAGGTAGTAGAACGCGAAGGTATCACGTTCGTATTACGTTACGTGTTTTTCCCCTCTTTCATATTATTATCAGATCTATATAGCTTGCTCAGAGTAAAATAAAGGCCACTTTTAATCTATGTACCCACGGGAAGTAGTTCTTACCATAGACATAATATTAGTAAACAGGACTGCGCATATAAACCCAAAAAACGAGCCGAGTGAAACAGTTAGTACGGAGGCTGTCTGTCCCTTTCTAATAGGGTGACTATGAGATTAAGCTACGTGAGACAAATCCGAATTTGCTAAGATTATTAAACGCAGATTGGTATTGAAGTTTTTAACTTACGCAGTTTGTGACGTTAAGATACTTATAAAGGCTTTTAATAATTAGCGGGAATAAGCAGTATAAAAGCAGGAAGATTCGAAGTGTAGACTGTTTTTTTTTGTATTTCTACTTCATATATAGACTGCTGAGCTATTTATGTCGCCTTTCTTCATTTTTTGGGAAGCTATAACAATTGGCGATGCAAAGATTACGCGCACGCCTCTAGTGGCGACATTAAGAAGCTGTCTAAGAACGACACTGACAGCCTTTTCTATACAATTTATGTCACTGTCACTTTTTTCTTTTTAATTTGACGCGCGGTATTTTGACACAAAATGTACGGATATCTGTCAAAGTGTCGTTCTTAGACTGCTTCACAATTTTGACACTAGAGGCGCTAGTTAGAATCTTTGCATCGCCAATAGTACAACAGTTTTAAAATCCATCACTCATATTTTCACTCATTACAAGAATTCATGGGCACCCTAGTTGTTTGGTTTACGAAAATGTTATTATTAGCTAACCTGTGGAACGATATATTGCAACCACCATAGGATTCACTTTTACAAGTATAAACGCAACACTTTTTCACCATTTAAATAGTTTAAATTGATTTAATCCAAAAAATATAAACAAAATTTTAAATGCTGATTACGCGCCAAGAATGTTCAGGGTTACCGCTAGAAAAAAAAAAGAACAAAATAAAAATTTATGTTGTTTATGTTTTAAGAATAATAATTTAAATACATAATTTGTTCGTATAATGAATTAATGCGATTTTTATTAATTTGTTGACTTACAATTGTTAAAATAAGATAAAAATATATGTGATTTAATTGTTTTTTTGGGAAGACAAAACTGTTGATCACAACTTTTTTTTATGCTGGCAAGGTGTTAGAAAGAGACAAACAGCCTCCGTTCTAACTATCCCTCTCGGCTCGGATTTGCCTCTGTGTATAATGCAACAAATTTAGTACCTTATTGCATTGGAATAGAGTTCATTTTCGTAAATATATATTTTGAGCGTGCGCAATCTTGTTTATTATATTACATCTATGGTTCTTACAGAACACGAGTAAAACAGAAATATCAATGGTCCGGACTGCGTTTTGTTGGATTCGTTCGCATTGATTATAGTGTGAATGATAAATCTGTCTATGAATGCTAGGCGAATCTCGTTAAATTTATAGTATAAACTAAAATATTTACGAAGAAATCCGTTACCTTTTAACTGCAAGTTATAACTTTATCATTTTGATACTTTTCTACACTCGTACTCGCACTTGACTACTTTTTATTATCAATAAAATGTCAATTTGACTGGAAGATTGACGTCATTGGGATGCGTTTCAAACTGAAGAGAATTCCTATATTTGTAACATGAAATATTTTTATCTCCCTTACACACTAGGCTTTATTCATATTTTATCCTGTTGTCACTACAGTAAATTTAATTCGCAGTTCGGCTGAAGAAAGGGCTGTTGGTTGGTTGGCTAACATCTCTTTTATTTCAAGTCAAGCCTTTTTTAAATCCAAAAATTGGATTTCATAAATTCTTGTGTAATATTAAAGCCCAAAAATCTACAAATTATTCAAGTCTGTAAAGTAATATCTGTTGTATACATCGAAGCCAAGTACCTGTTCCATAAACGTGAGTGATAAGTTTTAGTTATTTTAGAAAGCTTATCGCTATTTCACTGTTTATAAAAGCGAGCGAGTAGTTTAAAAAAGAATATAAGTAGCTTATTGTGTAGATGTATAGAATAATGTTAATAATGTGCCAGCTGTGAAGGATACCGTAGTATTCTACATTTTATGATAGGTAAGTATATATCAACTACAAGCAAGTTATCATATCTATCAAGATATCCGCCTGTAGCGCGCGGTATCAGTTACAGGTCACGCTTTACTGCTGTTTACTGCAACTATGATTTATTCAATACTTTTAATTGATAAAATTGTAATTGCTCATACCATTCTGTTCAGTCTTATAAGATTCTTGCTGGTACCTATTACCTACTTCCAAAAGTTTATAATTTTAACAGAAATAACAAAGTGAAAAATAAAACATAATTTTTATTGATACTTTATCTTATAATGCTTTATATTTTTTTATTATTTTTCCCTTTGTTTGTTCATTATTATGATATCATAACACAGATGTAAAAAGTTGTGCCATACCATAGCAACAGTAAAACAATGGTAAATTAACTTGTAGTCTTTAATAATGTGAAGAAAAAAATATTACTGACATGTTTATTACTCATGTTTAGTTATCATTATGAAGTAAAAAATATTTAAGAGATCCTTTACACTTTAGGTATTCTGTATAATTTATCTGAATTTCAAATCAAATGAATTGTGGTTTTCCTTACGGAAGCATATCAGTTTATTTCTAGACTACGTGTAAATAGTCGAAACTGTTTTAAGAGTTAAAGCATTTAACTTACAGCCTCAGACAATACTCTCAATAATATTAATGTTCATAAAAATGGATGACAGCCAATGTAAATGTCTGCGTTCAATGAAAAAAAGTCTGGCACTACGCCTAAATAATATATCATCCCATCTTATAAGTACAAATAATGTAACACAATGAACCTAAGGATGACTTTTCTCGAATGAAAATTATTTAACTAGGTCTAAATGAATTGTCACAACACACAGTGATTGAGAAGTCAATATTAAAGACAATTTTGAATAAATTACTACAGTGTAATGAAACTGACAAAATTGTAACTACCAAAACATATCAGATATTTACTAGAATAAACAGAAATCTGAAAAATGTGATCAATTATAAGCGCAAATCAGCCATGCTATTGAACATTTTATATGCTTATAATTAGATACCATTTATTAGTATTAATATCTATATTACTAATGCTTATAATTAGATACCATTTGTTAGTATTTATTTTAAATATATTGGTATGAGAGACAACGCAGATTATAGGGTAAAAAGCCTTGGCAGGTATAACTTTTACCTTGTAGCAATATGCATGCATGTTGTTCTGAGTTTCAACGAAAGCTAACTAATGTATGGAATAAACACCCATTAAATGTTGCTTCATGCATTTAGCAACTGCAAATTAAATAGGAAACTATCAATTAGAGCTTTCATATCCGTCCTCTCGTCATTTCATAAATAGAATGTTGTGGTATAGGTAGGTAGACGAACTCCATAGAGGGTTTGCATGTCCATACTATCATCAAATGTCTAGCTCAAAGCAATAATGTAGGCGAGTCGTCCCGGCGCGAACTCCAGCTACCTACATCACTCGACCGTATTGAGCGTGACTCGTAAAATGCTGATCAGTACCTACCAGAATATCAGATCCTTAATGACTCTTACGTAAATCGACTGGTAGGCGTGCAAAAAAATAGCCTTTGTCTTATATTTACGAGTATTTCTTTAACAATTACAGACACCACTGATTGAAGAGCTTTTGGCACGAGTTTCAGATCGTTTCACGTGTTTCATTTATGTAAGAGTCAAGGACGGTGGCCGTGCTATGATACGTTGTAGTACCAAACTACTTATAGTTATTTCTTTGCAAAACGAGGAGCGTATTTGCAATTCCATCATGACTCACGCTATCTCACTGGAATCTGGATGAAAACGTGTCTTAGATAAAAAGAATGTTCAATAAACCTAAACTGGGCCATCTATTCCTACACGGTACGTTTAACTAATTGAACAACTCTAGCATGAAGTATACCCTAGGATGGGTAGTTCACAAGCTCCATTTACTAATTAGATCAGTTTATAACAACAACGCAAAGTGGTTACGCTGTACGTAACAGGAAATATGAGGTCTGAAGGGCAGCATCGTAAAAGTATGTCACCTTCGATTTAAAAATATCTGTGTATCTATGAAACAGTTCATTTCTACATCTTCTAGGCATTACCTAATCACAACGTCCTAAATTCTCGACGCTAAAATATTAATGTTGAAATGAGGACTGTGCCTGAGAACATATATCTGTTTGTATATTATTCAGACATTAATATGGAATCGAGAATAATATAATCATCGGTATCACAAACAAAATAATTTGTCTACAGTATGGCACATCTGTACAAGCTGGCCAGCGCGCAAATCGATCGTTTCATAAGGTTACACGTTGCCGCAGTCACATCTCGCCACAACAATCCTTCTACTCCTACACATAGAAAATGATGTTATCGACCATATCATTTGTCAAACAGCCAAGATTAAGTACAGTCATTTGCGATAGACATTTAGAAAAATGTGCTTGGTAAATGAAAACTAACATCTTGACTCATGACCTTTGACATAAACATTGTGGACCTAATATGCTGACGATGAGAATCACTACCGGGGATGTAAATTAGTGTAGAGTTAAATTAATCCTATGACAGCTAATTCGCCAAAATCAACCATCGTTATCTAAAACTCCAATACTTATCCTAACAAAATAACTGCCGATATAAAATGATCTAAACAAAACTTTAATAATAGTGAAACTGTTGCAATAAACGTTCGTAAACATGTTCGTAAGTAGGTACGATACGTGAACTATCAAAAGAAAAATGTATGTGTAAAAAACATAAAACAGTTGAATATCACCTTGAGTAACGATCGGCGGCGCCTCGGAACCATCGGCCGCCTACTGCAAATAGATTTTACAATCAACCCATTGACACAAATAAAGTGTCCTCTTCAGTTCAGCCGAACTGGCGTATCTACCTATATTGTATCGATTAAAGGTCATCATTTATTAATTAAGGGCCCACCTACATAATACTTATCAATCTAATATTAGAGACATTAAGCCAAAGAGTCCAAAAATACGTAAAATCTCACATACAAGTTTGCCAGCTCAGAAATAGAGATGTTATGATTGAGCAAATAATGGAGAGCCATAACGATGTGTTGCTATGTCAACGTTCGTTATTCCGGCTATCTGAATTCTGATTATTCTGAATATCAACGATGAGCATCTATCAACAGTAGGTTACAATTTATTATTGAACGTTCTAAAGGCAGATGTTAATCCATAGAGGTTTAATTCATCCAAACGTAAGAAGTTATGCAACTAGTCTACCTACTTGAATACACATGGGTGCATACGCGGTTAGTCATTGTCAGCCTACATAAAAGTGAAGGGATTCAGCGCAGATCATTTTGCAACTAGATGTGTAGGTGAACTATGCATGCTTTAACCTAAGAAAGTGTAATCATCACATTAATTAGTGCATAAATAACATTTTCACCAATTAACATGTTTGCCGTTTCTGATAACAGTTTGTTTGCTGTTAAGATAGTGATAGATATCATCGGTTCGTTTTCTTTACAGTGCGTGGTATTCAATAAAGATCATTATTGATAGGTATATGCCATGTTATAACAATCTATTAGGTAGTTACTTGGTTTTGACTGTTTAGACCTCTAACCGATACAACTTTGATCATCCATTATTGGTAGGTAAGTACTTGTTTACATTACTTCGTACCAGTATTTTTTAAATTGACAACTGTCAACAGTGGTGTAATATATTCACTGAGAAATGTAAAATACGTACTAGGAACTTACTGCATGAATACTTTTTAATTTAAGGTCATGGTCACTCTCCAGAAAAACAATTTAAAACGTACCTAGGTCCAAATTTAAATTCCGATTAACAATCCTCCTTAACAAAGGTTATAAATAATTCTGGAATCAGTCGCTTGCATTGATTGCACATAAAAGTTGGTATAGGTAAATAGGGTAAATACGCCAAATGTCGGCCTCCCCCCAAACTTCGGCCGTCTGTACATTTTCAGCTTGCATTCATTCAAAAGGTAATTAAGTGTCAGTTTTGCTCCTCGAATTGCAACCTTGGTTTATACTCTATACGTACAAATCGTTACTATCCGATTCTGTCACTTACTCTTCTCACACTGAGCGTCAGTAGCGATTGCGCCGTTCAAACATCAAATTCGCATGTAAAGTAGCTTACTGGAAGTGAAAACTCACATTTTGGGGATTGATATTAGAACGATAAAACATTTATTTATTTTTGTTTTAAGCTTGATTATCACTAATGGGTTATTTTTACTATATTTTAAGATAGTTTTTTCGGCGTTTTGCGTATATTTTTCAAGGAAAAATAGGAGGCCGCCATTAGGACAACAGTTTTGACTTAAAACCGGATTCTCGGCCGTGGCCGACTTAAAGTAAATGCAGTCTATTTTATAAATTCCTATTGTACTAATTCCGTTGGCTTAACAAGAGAATTTGCAACGCTTATAGGCAAATAGATCTATTTTACGTTTAATAGCCAAATAACGGCCGGGGTGATATTAGTCGAATCTCGAGAAATAAGGTACAAGAAATAGGGGCCGACATTAGAAATATTAAAGATCGTAATGTCGACCAGCCTCGAACTCGAGCGCCACTATACAGGCTGATGAAAAAATACTTTTATATTTTTTTCATTTTCTCAAAATGATCTATTGTAATTTATTATATTGTAAATAAGTTAAGTTTAAATGTATTGTAGGCATGTTTATGGTAGCTTTATGGTTTGGGACTTGCTATCTATAAAACCGATCTTATTAGCTTAAAAAATATAAATGGTTGGTCGTGAATACGACTTATTTGTTTAGGGGAAACAAAAAAATATTTTACTGTTAAACAAATACAATTACAAATGTATACTTAGTATTATATTAGTAAATAATATTTGTCGCTGCCTTAATTTAAAACACCCTATACCCGGCCGACATTTGGAAAAAACGCGACCGACCTTGGGCCGTGAATGGCCGACTTTAGAGTTTTTCTGTTCTCGACGCATCTAAGCCTTATTACTTTTTTCTTTTCGTAGAAATATAAATCTTATGCCTATAAACATGAAATAGATTAATCAAACTATCCAAAACCGCATCAGAAACTATCTTTCGTTGGAAACTGACGGTGCTATAGCGAACCGCAGACAGAAAATCGCTAAGGGGGCCGACATTTAGCGTATTTACCCTACACCATATTAATTATAATGAAGTGTCTAAAGGCCGATAAACATCAAACAACAAATTACAAACAGCTGTGCTGCCCACGCGACAACTAAATCTAACTAACATTTCGTGTTAGGTTTTAACAGTTAAGTTTCTGAATACATTATCCTGAATCAAAGAACCTACGCCTTACAGTTTGTTTTACGTCTGTAATTTATTCAAGGCAGTAATGAATGGGTTTCTCAGTCGACAGATATTCGTCTGTACCTATCAGACACGCGACCTTCGGCAATTTCTGTAGTGTTGAAACTTTCAGCCAGTTAGTCGGTGTTGTGGATCGCTATGAATCAGTCTACTAGAGTGGTTCACGTGCTCACGCGCCTGAAATAGTGCAGTGTAGTAATTAGTGCAGTGCTGGTGTTACGTCTCGGAACTTGGCACTTCTGCAAATATTAATTTTAGTTTGATCTTCAACTCTAGTAGAGTTAAACGTTATTGTTGGAAGGCGGAAAATATTCTACGTACTTGTGTACATCATAACAACTTTTTGCTACCTACAGCGTTTTTTAGCAAATTCTAAGAGTGACAAAGTCGAGAGTTCAGTTACGTTCTGTGCTCCCCAGTGTGCCGATGTGTAGTGTTCTTCAGATATCTTGAGCGTTTCGTACGTCAACATTACTTGAATTTAGATCGTAAGTAGTTCAATACAGATAAATTAATGTAGCACTGCTTATTATTTGCAATTGTTTATTTAGTCAGAATAACAGCAAGTATGTAATCTACCTGTTGGTATTTAACTATGTATTATTAGTGCGTTGTACCTATGCTATTTCTTATTACCCTATTGAACAAAAAATTGTATTGAAATATTATTTACTTAAAATAAAACATGCTTTGTTAAACCTCAGTAGAAATATGATTACAAAAGTTAATACTTAATTGTAAATTTATTCACACGATATTACTTAATGAGATCGTTACACTCGGTTAAACTTAGCATAATTTTGTTGTTATTTAGTTTACGTTCTCTTTCAAGGATAACCATTTGTTAAACCCTTAACCCAATTAAAACTACCGTTATTATTTCCTCGTAATCGGTAAACGAATATTGACCTGATTGAATCGTATCGGATCTTAATTAAACCAGATTTATATGAGAATGTTCAAAAGCCTGATTTTGAAGACAAACTGCACCATTCTCCTTTGAATACCACTGCTTTTATTAATTAGTGTAGGTACATACATTAAATTGAACTAAATCACTCTTTACAAATAATTGCGAATGACGTACTTATTCAAATTCAATCAAACTAAGAAATTGTTCTATCCAAACGTTCGCGGCTCGAAACAAATATTCGAATATGAATTATGACTAATTTCGTATATTTTTCATCATACCGCATAGAAAGAAAATAAAAACATGCTAGTAAACAGATGTGATTGTAAAACCGTTTTTCTTCGCGCCATATAATTCAATCGCAACAGTTCATTGTTCTGTTTAATCGTCTGCAAACAATCGTTCGTAGTGACAAATGTCAAACTACACATACTTTTATTAGCTTTCCACTGAAACGAACGGCAGAAAATACACTGCGAGCAGAATGAATGACCGTCTTCGTTGGTAAATAATACCTAGAGACACTACAAAGACACAAAATTCACATGAAAAAAGTAGGTTAATTACTTGCATCACGTAGTCAGTTTCTACTTAAACATCTAGATGTTTGAAGCACACGGTAGCTAATGGCCCATTGATGTATCAATGCATTGTTAATAATCTACGAATAGTATAATGCTAGAACCAATCTGCTTATAAGATGTCATATTCATTTACGGTATTTGTCCCGTACAATTTCAGCGACAATGTCTCTAGGTATCATGGTAGCACTTGCAGTTTTCGTCAGCGCTGCCTTGGCGCTCCTCCCGGGCCGTCTGCTGAAGTACACGTAGACGTTGTACACCAGCTGCCTGGTATCTGCCGGTAGCTCGATGTGACTCTCTTCCCCACAGTCCGCCACTCTGCCATTGTATAATCTTCGCCAACTAAACATTGTCCAAGCGGTCATTGCTTCTTCTCCGTATTGCGCCGTTTTGGTAACCAATTTCTAATTCGTCCCACAAACACACTGTCAGACGTTTGTATCACTCTATTCCACTACCAAGCACAACAAAGTTATTCAGCTGCGTAAATCCCATGCAGCAAAGTCTGATAGTAAAACTGATTGTCTTCCAGTTCGGAGAATAAAAACAATGAAGGAATATTAAAGTTTCTTATGAAGAATGAACAGCGAGTAATCACGAAAATATCCGTTCAATCGCAAAGACGCTCACACACTGGTGGCTACAAAGCCTTAGAAGACCACATTTGCAAACAAGTCACATGGTCGTGACATCCGCTGTGTTACAAACGTGATCACAATGCTATAGGAATTGAAGATACAGCACAAGTAGACCAAGATGAGCCGACTTTGTATGCGCAATAGCATTCTTATTCACAACCTTGGCCAGGGATGGCATAATGTCCGTTATAAATATAAAAAATATTGTTACTGACAAATATGTCCATCGCCATTTTCAAATTCACCGTTGTTCCATATTTTGTTTGGATATAAGTGTTCCTCTTTATCTATAGGGTTCAGAAATTGCTAATGCTACACAGAAAGTTCTTTTTCTCAGGTATTCGCTTAGGTGTAGCTAAGGAAAGTCACATTATTATCATTTTCTGTACAAATCTTGTCGTCCTTAATGGCTTCAAAGTCGCCAGTCAAACCCGATCCAATATGGCTCACCTTGAAGTTATAATCATCCTCGTGGCTTTTTTCTGATTCTTTTTTTTTTATTAAAAATAATACACTTTTGCTACGTTATTACATATCTAGTGAGTTTAGGTTAATCTCAGCTTTTTCTTCGCCGTTTAGATGAAATATTTTTGGGATCACTTTACCAAGATTAATTTAGCGGCCAACGAAGCCGTATTAAGCATCCTTTTAAAATATTTTGTAAATTCTTGTATATTTTTAACTGAAATAGGTTGACGTGTCCCACAAAGATCTCGTTTAGGTCCTATATTACTGAGCAAACCTAACTACGTCACAACAAAAATGGGGAACCACTAACTTTGATAAAAATAAATGCGAAAATGACTAATTTACCGACATGGTGAATTCCATTTTAAATGTACCTCTATATTGTAAAAGAATCGCCTTCGTTTAAATAGAAAGCCAGATCCTCAAAATGAAAAACGTCAGGGTATATTGATGTCATGATCTTAACCACGATCCGTATTTGGTTCTCTTCAGATGCAGTACGAGTAGCTTCATAACGTTACGAGTAGGTTTCCTTGTATCTGCTTCCGATGCAGAAAATATTCCATGGAAATCGTGAAAATAAATGCTCCAGATCGAACGGAAACTTTATACGAAGTTTGCAATTTTCATTCAATTGAATTGATTTTGATTATCGGAGACTTGTAGAGCTTCACAACTGGACAAGACTAGTAAACTTCTTTACATTTATATTATTGTAGTAACTATGAGATATGGATGCAAATGTTCATTGTCGTTAGAGTTGAATAATAATATAGAGAAATTATCCGTTGAGCAGGCTAAAAGCCCGTTTGCTATATGACTGTTTTTTAATATGTAGGTATCAATTTAGTTTTTCTTATGAATACTAGCATGCACGCATAGCATGTCCTGAAACAAGATGCCTTGTTATTCCTTTTTGCAATAAACGGAAGTAAAATAAATTATAAAGAAAAACCTTAACAATCTTCCACTTCTGTCTTCAAGTCTTCCGTGACATTGTTTTAGTCGGCACACATACTCAGTAGAAGTAACAGCTTATTGGCACTGATTGTTCATTGTGCGTTATTAACGTCAACTTTTATTTATTTGTTTGTGCTGTTTGTAAGTATGTATGTACTTAGTATACACTCGCAAGACTATTTGAAAAAACCATTTGAACAAACCTCAATAATTTCAACATCTGTACAATCTGAATGAGTCTGTTAGTGGGTGCTATCATTTCCCAAATTGAGGTCATTGTGTTGTGAACTATGTAGGAGTAGATACCTAAGTGTCAAGTAACGGTACTGCGATTGAAAAGGACGGTACTGTTGGCGGAAATTATTGCCGAATAGACAATGATCGTGCTGGCAATTTTACGGTTGCTGGAAGCGGAACAATGTCAGTGTCCTCTGCACTGCTTTTTACTGGTTCTAACACTAATATTGCAGGCGTGATGTACTAAATAATTATTTACTTCTTCAATTGACGCATTAGCGGATATAATTTTATACTCATATACGTATTTATTTGCATAAATTAACGCCACTGTAACAAATCGCGGGATATCCTCTGTAAGCGATGTAATGCTTAGTGCTAACAAGTTGGTCATAGATATTATGTCACAGTAATTGTATCAGAGTAGGTAAACAACTACAAATAGGGTTAGTAGGGTTTCCTCTAGAATGTCTCAGAGTTGAATGACATTATTATGATAGGTATATAATTATGCAAACCTTATACGATGGCTCTTTTAATGAGACGTCATGCAGTGATTGCATTTGAGTAATTTTATGGTACAATCAAAATTATACGATTTCATTACTTTGACGAGGTAGTGCGAATTTTTAATCTTCCATGAAATATTTCATAGCTGTACATAATCAAACTTTGTTGCCATATTGACGTCGACTTTGTATTTTAAGTTTCTTTGTTCTTATTGATATTGTCGTTATTTCCTGATTTTGTAATTCCTGTTCTATTTATTTTCTTCATCGTGGTTTGCTAACGTTAATTGAAAGCATTTTGGCTAACTTGAGAGAGTTGCTTGCCTACTAATTCAATGTTTAAACAGTAGCTGCAGAGAAAGCTACATCGGCTGCAAAATGTCAACATTGACGGACAGGTACGTTCCAATAGCTAGCGGCATCGGCATTGGTGAAAATCGATTTTAGAATTTGAAGCATTTAAAGTGTAAATATAGATGCCTATCGATCTTGGGGCAACTTACCGCTGATAAGAGTGCTTGGTACAAAGTCGTGAAGAAGACTGAAAGACCAGTAGTTAAAGATACTGTGACTTATCCAAATTCTGTTGAAGCTCAACATAAAACTTCGTTAGAATAAAAATTGTTTAAATCAATGTTGCAATCATCCATGTGGGCTGGTTCGGCATACAAATATGTCCTGGTTTTTCCCGTTTGCAAAATTGGGCTTAAAATACGTTAAGCGTTTTTTATCTCTTTTAGGAAAAACTGTTGACATTGCCACCACCCGATTGAATACCTATTATTCATTATTTTATTATGCACTATTTTATATCACTTTATTTGTTGTTTTACCTCTATTAATCATGTTTTATGATTAGAATCGCCACCCAAGGCTGAAGCATAATGTGATTTCTTTCCTGATACTGATTATCATAACGAGTGCAATCGGAAACCTCAGTCTCGGATCCGTCCAGTCATTGGCATGCAGTGAGTCAGCGTGTGACTCAGGAAGGATAACAGTTTTTACTTTCAATCACCTGAGAGATACCAACTTGTAGACCATTTTAAAGTTACACGTAAAACTTTGAGCGGTGTTGGATAAGTTAAGTTTTCAGGTTTCATAACCCTTATACTGAATTAAGTTATACATTGCGTTTTGTAAGTCATCTCAAAACGGCCATCTACCATAAATGCCTCCACAGACTCATCAATATCCGCTTTAAAGGTGGATCCGGCAATGTTTTCTTGTGCAAGTGTTGCAATAATCTGATACAACAAAGCTCAATCCTAAAGTTTCGCAAGTAACATGTGCTACGTGCTCTAATTCCCAAAGTGTAAACAAATCTGTTCCAAATAAAACACAATTGCTATAGAAAATAACAACGAGCACGTTGATGCAGATGCTTCAGCATCTATAAATAAATGGTGCAGTCTGTAGTCGCATGTACTCAAATGTTCCGAGCCGACGTTCAAAAGCCATATGTTCCAACTTCGGTCGCCAACAATGAGCTCTCCAGCTTTGCACCTGCGTCCGTCCCAGTCCCGCTCGCACGTGCTTATTCCAGCTGTTGTCATGGCGTACGCTCTCGGTACAAAGATGAGCCCAATATTAGCATTATTTCAATCAATGAAAACCAAGCCTGATCAAGTTGCAGAATTTCTGCTCGAGAGCACTCCTACTCATTTAAAATATTGATTCGATAAGGCAACGTTCTTGGAACTTGAGACGAATTTTATAACTTGATTGGACGAAATATGGAATTATAGAGTACGAATTAAAGACAGGCGATTCGTATGATGATCTCACCGGTCGTCAATCTTGACAATGCAAAGGACCGGTCGTCTGCGGGGCGCGGTGTGGGACGGGACGGGGACTCCGCTGCAGGGTTTGTGCGATTCACGGCGCACGCGGTACGACCCACAGTCACTAGTCAGTGCGACAGTTGGTCGCTCAAGGCGCGGCGCGCGCGCTTCTTTTCCAAATTCCTTCTACATTCCTAAATTATTTACTAGTCAAAATGAAGTTTAGTGCATCCGTTTATAAACGAAGGTGTTTGTGCAAATTTAGAAAAAGTGGATTAGTTCTGTAATCGTTACTCGCTACGGTCCAAAGAACAATGCTGTGGGAAAAAATAACGTTCAGCTGGCATCGGCAGTCGTTCCCAGCTACCTACCTTACCTCTCTCCCCGCGCCGACCGGGTACCGGGTTCAATGCGCCTCTCTGCGTTTATTCATCGTTTGTGGGAAAAGTTGACCCCCGTTTTTAAAAATTATTGTTAACGAATTCACACGACTCGTATTGTATTTGTTGTTACTACCGCATCTTAGATGATCGGATCGAAAGTTTACAACATGCGAAGTTTTAAATGCAACAGGTATTTAATTAATACCCATACAAATAAAACTAATTTCGTGAGTGATTAATGAGGCACCAGCGTAAATACCGAATGTTTTTATGCGCCAACCGACAAGGTTGCAGCATTCCGCAGACCTAAACTATTTATTCTGGGCTTTGCCATGTTTGTCGAGTTTCAACTTCGTCGAAATTATTATCTTTCTGTGGTGCGGATAGAACATTTATCAGAGGAGGACAATACTCTTACATTAGGCAACGTGTGTGATGTTAGTGAATGAAATGTTGAAATAGCCGTTAAATATTAGTTTGCGGATACGCTCTCCGTAATGTGAATAGTGACGACACAAAGTGATGTGGATATAGCATTATCTAGTGAATTTGCGTTCCGTGTGTGAAGTTCGTTTCGAAGATATTACTGTGATAAGTTCCTGCACAATGGGGAACCAAGGATCATCAGCGCACGAGCCGTTCGACAGGGCACAGGCGGCAGCCAATGTCGACCTCAAAATGGTACATTCATTTGAATTAGCTTCATTTGCTATTCATTATTCAACTTGAGTCATTGAATACATACTAAACTATATAATAGTCGGTTGTAATATGGCCACCTTTATTGTTCCTGCAGTTCCTACCTCACGTACACTTAATTTAAATCCTCGCTAGATAATAACGAGTTACCTGCGTGCTCGCCGTGTCGAGCTTTAAGTCTTTGTACGCCTTGTCTAGTTGTTACCTATGCTTCGCCGGCATTGAACAGGTCACACTTACGGAATTGTCGAACCAGCGTCATGCTCACGCTTATAAATAGGTGTAATATATTCATAATTCAAACCTCTTAAACGTTAGAATTTTTTGCTAGCAAGATATCTACGATTTCGCACAGTTTTTGTAACTAATAGTTAAACACACATTGTCTATTTACGTTTTTCTTTTCTTTATTTACCTAGTTAATTAAGTATATGTATTGAGAAAAATATGTTGCTTACCTGACGTTTGTTTAAACAGTGCTTATCTAATCAAAACTTTATTTGCGTACAGTAATCTAGCATTTTTAACCGTCCTGTAATTATGAAATGAAACGAGTTGTGTTCAGAATTTCGGAGCTATTTGTGCGGTTAATTTTTTTGGCACGGCAAGCACTCAAAAAATGACCAATAACTTGTTGAAGCTCATTAACGTTAATTTGTTTTTATTCATCGACTCAATTGGTCACTGATATAAAATCTCACGGTAGTCCGGAGGTTGAGAAGCTTGTTTGTTTAGCCCGAGTATGCGGGTTTTGGCCTGGCTAATAGCCAAGTACCTAGCTACTAATGACGTGACCTTTCAAAGTCATAATTATGTACTTTCTAAGATTATCTGGGATGCCACTGAGGAACTGACTAAATATGAATAACCGCTAAAGCAATGAAACCGGTATTCTAAACAACAAATATTATACGACTGAAAACACAACATTCATAATGGCATTCCTTTTCGTGCAGTAGGAAAATCTTTTGCCAAACATACTTACTGGAGTGCAATTTCAACAAAAAATCCCAATAATATAGAATTCAAAAAGTATTTATGGTTGAGGAGGTCAGATAGGCAGCGCTCATATACATACTCAAGTGCATCCAGTTAAACTGGAAGCCGACCCCAATAAAGTTGGGAAAAGCTGCTAAGGAATCACTAAAAGTTCTATACGGGAAGCGTAATCAATAAAAAATGAAACAAAGGCAAATATGCCACAGTGAATACAAAACTTATTAATTTTATTTTAAAAATATCGTAACGAGAGATTCCAGATTGCACACGTACACTTCAACACATGACTGCTTTTTGGTGCATTTTTTAGTTAAACGACACGAGCTATGCCTTCAATGCTAAATTGAACTTTATGCCAAGGCAATTAAGTTCATAACGTTCTAATGAAATCAGTTCATGACCAGATGACAGATTGACGAGTGTTAGTGGGTTTAAAGCACATACTTATAAATGAATATAATGGATTCATTATGAAGTGCACATCTGGCTAAATAAGTGTGTCATTGTCATTATTTGTCATTAGTTAATGTGCCTGGGAATATTACGACGTTCATTCAATATTAGGGTAATGGGCATTTAAGTTTTTTTTTAGAGCTAAGTTTATTTTGAACAATATACTATTTGGGATCTCTCTTTGATTAAAAATAGTAGCATTTCTGTAGGAATAGGACATGATTTTTTGGAGATTTTGTATTGCGAAGAAATACTACTTTTATGTTACTTATGGAAATTGTACCAACAAATTTCTTTTTAAGAGCCATTTTTATGTTTTTTTTTAGATAATTGAGGGCATTAAATGAAGAGAAATAGCTCGAATATATTTAATTACTGGAGAGTTTTTTCCCCGAACCACGACGGAATCTAATAAGTAGAGGCTTATTAGACCTAATAAATGAACAATTAAAACAGAGAAAAACACTACCCCTTGGGAATTCCAGGATAATTTCTACTGACTCACGTTTGTGCGTAAAATACGCTCAAAATTTAAAGGAATATTATTAAAATAATAATAAGGCTTTACCCTAAAATACATGTGACATTTACATACTAGTTACTTGAGGGGAGTTTCGGGTTAACCCTCCCACGCAGGTTCCTGTTATATTTACAAATTAGCTTCTAGGCTCGGTTTCACGGCCTATTCTTGGGGACTTTACGATTTTTTTTTCATATTTTTTGCGGCATTTTCTGTGCTTTTTACAGTCAATTTAGGTAATGATTTGTGCTAGTAAGATGTGTAGAGTTGTAGTCTTCATTAGAGTACCTTTTATTTTATCAATGGAAAACCCATCAATTTTAAATATTCCTAATTATCCTTATTTATAAATATTAACGTAATTATTACCCAAATGTATTTTTTTATGTTATTTTCCCTCTAGGTATATGATTTTAGAAGTGTCGCATTTTAGATGTCTAAAATACAGTTATGTATGGTGATTAATCACTTAATTTTATCTGATCCATCCACTAACGAAATTAGAATGATTTGATAGGTACATGTAATGTGTAATCACTTGATTTGATAACTTTTGCTTTGATCACAAATACGAAGTAAACGCAAGAACGTGTAAATGATGCACGTTTTTATTGAAGTATACATAAATATTTATATGAAACGTTCTTACATGTTCTGTTATTACAGGATTTTCGTAGAACGGTAATTAATTTCCTACAGTACGTAGGTAATTCATTGTAACTATAACTATTGTGTATCTGCAATACAATATTATAATGTCAAGCCACCTTTATTATGTCAAGAACACAGACTTTGCTACAAAACAAACTCTCTGTATCTTTCTCTACTAGTTGAGCTTTCTATTTAATATTTATTCAGCTTTAGCATCTAAGTAATTATTTGGCTAAGTCTGACGTGCATCTCCGAGCGTACTTTTTACCGCGTCTTCGTTCATAGACCTGTGACTAAGCGCTGAAATAACATGAATGACATCTCGCTTTTATTTATAAATTATTATCCCTGTTTCCAAAATTAAAGCAAAACAATAATATTAGCGGTAGGTACGCGTTAAATACCAATTGTCCAGCTGTTCTTATTCATTGTTGTTATTGCACGTAACTTAGCATTGAATTTGTGGAAACCACGGCGATGGTCATTGTTACCGTACAGTTGATGTGTCATGGCGTCTACGGTTACCGTTACCTGGGAGCCTGAAGTCAACATCAAAATCATGGAATTTACAGCTTCTTTCAGTAGTAGTTGTTGTGGACTTATGGGCAAGGGATGAAGAACAATGTATTGCATATCTCCCACGGTTAACCTGTATGTTTAAGTCAGGGGAGCAGTAGGCTGGTTTTCATTGTTAAACATAAAGTCTTTGTTGTTAAAGCATCCAATCACGTAAAGCTTGACGTGCCCAGCATTCTTCTCATTTTATTATTTAGCTTCCTAGTCTAACACGTGGCCCAAACACAAAAGTTATGGAAATGTTATTTTTTGCACGTTTTGCTCTGCAAGGGCACATTTTGAGATGTGATCAGTTTATAATGCTAAGTATAAAGATATCCTGTCATGAAATCATGATAAACTCCGAAGACGAAGTTGAAAGATGACACTTACCGATGAATAGGCAGATAAATATAAAGCATAACTAATAAGACACGTGTTGTTTTCCAGAAATCGTCAGTGCGTGCGTCGTTGCGGCGAGCGCGCGCGGGCGCGGCGCTGTCTCCGCCGCGCGCCGGCATGGAGCGGCTGCGGCGCTCGTTCCGGGAGTCGTTCCGGCGGCGCAAGGGCTCGCCGCCCGAGTCCGCCCGGCCGCACCAATGGCACGCCGACGAGGCGGCCGTGCGCGCCGGCACCTGCACCTTCCCCGTCAAGTACCTCGGCTGCGTCGAGGTCTTCGAGTCCCGCGGGATGCAAGTCTGCGAGGAAGCGCTAAAGGTGCTTAGGGTGAGTTTTAACCTTTTTATCGCTGGACCTCGCGTATCCGAGCTTGATATGAGCGCCAGCTAAACGATACCTAATTCAAATCGACCTAAAGGTGGATGAATATTTTATTTAATGTTGGTGGTGGGCGCTGTCGGCTATTGTCGACTGGCGGTGAAAAGGTTAAATAGCATTGTAACTTGGAATAGTAGAATGTGATCAGTGAAGTTTGACTGCATGCGTTTACTTAACGTTTTAGTGAACTAATTCTTTAGACTTGCGAAATTAGCAGTTTGCATTATACGCGCATAATAATGTATGAAACATAAATGCTGCGTATTGCACCTACTTGCATTATAAAATATGTCGCAGAGGCGAAGATTTCGCAACAGTGCATAGACGGTAGTTAGATAAGTACTCTTCCGACCTTGTACTACCAACTGTGAAGTTGTTGTACGTCGCGAGCGAATCAGTGCGATGCTTCATAGTCTCGCACCTCCTCTCTACTAGATTAGACACTGTTTGATGCATCTTGGCATGTTTACGTTTCGGAGCGATGATTGCATCGCTATTCTCAATCTATAGCTGTAGGATCACTAAGATCAAAGATCAGGTCTTAACATTGAACTATGTCAATACATATAATTGCATATGTACTAACATAATCATAGCTATTCATCATTATCATAATCATAGCTTTTTCTCGAGTGTTGGGGTTTGCTTGATTATATTTTAATAACATCACAAAATAACTTGACGCGACATCATCATTAATGAACAGAAACTCAAGAATGCTGAGGTTAGCCTTAAATGTGTTCAATCAAATATCTGTGTTTTACATGTGTATGGGGGGTCTGTCATCTGACCTCCAAATTGCTTGGTAACAGCTATAACCTGACGTAAGCCTTTATTACTTGTCAGAATTTGTTCTTGTGGTTTACCATTTGATTATGCATCGAAGTAGCTTCCACGAATGGTGATGCATATTCTAATGGCCTGTACATAGATAGGGCACGCAGACTCCTAACTTGCTGACAGGGTTGTATTTTGATCACTTTTGCAAATTCACGACATTAAAGAAGCATAAAAACAGTGATATAGAAATTTATTTAGCACACAGGCTATTCAACGATAAATCACTCATAAAAAAACTAAATGAGGCCCGTATACTAGACTGCCTTGAGAAATAACATCGAAAAAACTCAGCGGTCAGTCTCAAAGTCCAGATCAATATAAGAAATTGGTTTACTCACTCATCCACGACATGATTGCCGCATGTTGCATCTTGTAATGAGGCCCGAGTTCATCGACAACGTAAACGTCAATTTTGTTAAAAGAACTGTTTATTATGAATATAATATAATAAAGATTTTATTTTTTTTGTTTGTATCCTATAGGCTTCGAAACTACTGAACCGATTTGAAATTCTTTCACTGTTCCCGAGTAACATAGGCTATATTTGCACGGGCAGTAGTTCCCACGGGACGTGGATGAAACCGTGGGAGAACGGTTAGTTTTAAATTAAACTTACGTTTATGTTGTCGATGAACTTGGTCATAAGTAAGTACATAGTTGTGTAGTGTAAATTAGTTTAGCTGTAGCTGTACTGACGGGGTGGTTTCAGAACTCTCGCCGGCGGCCGGTGCGGGCCGTATTGCACGTAAGCGGCGACGGGTTGCGAGTCGTAGAGGAGGAAACCAAGGGCCTTATAGTCGACCAGACTATTGAGAAGGTTTCGTTCTGCGCACCCGACAGGAACCATGAGAGGGGATTCAGGTAAATATAGTTTTTGGTGGTTATTTAAGACTTAGCTGGTATGGTGTATTTGTCAAAGGTGTTGGCCGAGTTTTCAAACTCCTTAAGCATCCAAAAAACTATTAAAGGGATAAACTTAAAACATCATTGAATTTGTAAGTTAATAAGTGGTTATGTAGAAGATCAAAGAGATATGAACTTTCATGACTTGCATGCATAAACGGTTTGCATTAAAATATGACCTTTTACCAGTTTTATCGCTCACTGATTTCTGTTGCTATCTGAGTAAGATATACCTAGTTGCCATGTGTATCTGAAAACAAACAGATTTTTTTTTAAGTCATGTTAAACAATACCTTTTTAGTTTTTGCTGTTTCTACCCATTTTTACAGTACGGGGTGTGGCATTATGTATGTTCTTATATAATCATATGTGTTATCATACAATCGGATTAATTTCATCTACATAAGACACACCCTTGCACCTGACAGGTGCAAATTATCATTCAGTAATTAAATAACTGTAATCTTTGGCTCAGATTTGAGACAATACAGCTATTGTCTACAGATGCCTAAAATATTATTTACTTCAGAAATGTGTCATCATATTTTTAACCACACCTGTAATTAATGCAAGCCTACATAATTTTATAATACAGCATAGGTACATATTTCTATTACATGATCCTCAAACTACCTTGAAACCACAAATCTGAGTTCCTAAGACGGTCAAACTCTCCCCAAATCTAAATATTATCCGGGTTAATTTGGTTAAGAAAACAGAAAGGAGTATGTCCCTATTCACTAGTCCTGCCTAAAAACTCCCATTAGTTAGTTATCCTAATCACAAACTATGTAATCTTAGATCTTTAGATCCAGGTCGCTTCATCAGTATAATGATGCGACCTGATCAACAGAACGCCTTTAACTGTGCCTCAGAATACTGTCTCATTCAATTCTGTGTCAAAATCTTATTCCATACTTATGTTAATTCCAGCTACATTTGCCGCGACGGTACAACACGTCGCTGGATGTGCCACGGGTTCCTGGCCTCCCGGGACAGCGGCGAGCGCTTGTCCCACGCCGTGGGCTGCGCTTTCGCGGCCTGTCTCGAGAGGAAACAGCGCCGGGACAAGGAGTGTGCTGTGTCTATGAGCATCGATGCTGCGAGCCACGCGTTCACTAGGCAGGGGTCTTTCCGCAAGTCAGGTTGGTATATTTACTTTCGTATTTCGTAAATAGGTGACAGTGAGAGTAATAACAGTAATAATGTTTTCCTTTCTAAAGGAAGGTGTGAAGATGTTTCGGGCTAGCAAACTTAAAACTATAGTTCATTTAAATACGGTGGTGCTTGTGCATATAAACCCAACATGCAACTTTATCTCCCATTTATCACTCATTACTGCCCCTTTTCATATATAGAGGGCAAAGATCTTATCAAATTGCTTATTCAAAAGTGCTGATGTATTTAGCAGGCCATAATGAAACGGCGTATTAATTTATCCCCCTCCTCATTTCAGGTATAACACCTCGGCGCGCATCAGAAGCGGACGCCAACAATAGCAACAACAGCAACGGCGTGATCGTGCCTGTGGGGTCCCTCGGCGGCGTGGGCAACCCGGGCGCCACCACCGGGCATGTGGCACCCGCCAACACGCACCCCGTCATCGCGCCCGCCGCGTCCCGCCCCGCGCCGCACAACCCCTTCGCGGTGGAGCGACCACACGCTGCACCACATTTGTTAGAGAGGCAGGGATCTTTCCGCGGATTTGCGCATCTTAATAACAGGTAAGACTAATAATAACATAAAGCCGACCCCAACACAGTTGGGAAAAGGCCTTGAGGATGATGATGATGAATAGTAATTACATAAACTATATGAAGACGAAAGGAAACCGAAAGGCCTTATGTCAATTTATATTGGAAATTTTCTTCACTTCTAAGCTTCTCTAACAGTAACTACTCCTTTTTCAAATTATCTTTTGAAAGATGACTCTTTTCTTTGGTGTTCCTCTTCATCCTTTCGCATTAAGCGAGCTGCTGTTAAGTTAGGCATGAACTGTACCAAAATAAACTCTTAGGTTTCTAATAGTATAATTCTCTCTTCATAATATTCCAGCTCGCCGTTCAAGCGTCAGATGTCTCTCCGCATCAGCGAGCTGCCGTCCAACCTCGAGCGTCAGCGCGCCGGCCTCGCCTCCCCGCCGCGCGGCGTGCCGGCACAGCCGCAGCCTGCGTCAGAACCGAGGCCTGAACTGCCGCCGCCGCAGGTAATACAGGATAATTATGATAAATATTACCTCATGTTCGGAACATCATGGAGAACAAAATAACAGGCGGAGACGTCATAACGGAAAATCACCCGAGAAAGTAGCGTGCCAAAATGTGGGTGTTCGGAGGACGAGGAACGTTACTGTCTGCGCCCTTATACGTTTCATTTGGAATCCGCTTATTTGTCTTAATACCAAAAATCGTTGAAATGACAAAAATCGTCTTAAAGAACTCGACTTCCTCGCTACTCACATCTCAACTCATCTTTGTACATCATGTATGATTTTCATTCGTCACATTAACTGTAATATTTATGTTTAGCAGGAGGCTTCATCAGCGGACCCGGTGGCGGCGATGTGCCAGCAGCTGTCGGCGGGGCTGCGTGCACTAGCGGAGGAGCCGGTGGCGGCGGCGGAGCCCGTGCCCGCCGCCGCGCCGCTGCCGCACCCCGACGCGTGGCTCGGGCGCGTGGCGCGGGCGCCGGCGCTGGCGCAGACCGGCCGCGCGCTCACCTTCGCCGGCCGCGCCGCCAGCACCAACCCCTTCCTCGAGCCCGCCGGCGCCGCCCCCGCGCTCTAGGCCACGCCCCGCGCCGCTGACCACGCCCCCGAGCCCCTGCTACTCGTCTTCGACTAGGGCAGCCTCCTGATATGTACTGGCCTCTCCTTCAGCGTCGAGATACGGCTCACAGCAAATGACTTTGAAGTTGCCTGCTTGTCACTGCGCAACAGTCAAAATGTACTTACAATACACAACTGCGCATGTGCGAGGCATTAATGGCTGATTTCAGAGGGTCAAAGTTATTTGACGTGAACCTTACTTCACGCTCAGCGTTTCTGCTTTCTGTCATGAGCAACTGCAAGGAGTATTAGTAATAGCGCCAGTCAATCATACGAATCGTGTAGCGAGCGCGTTATAAATCTTCGATTTTCTGTGGCCATAAATGGTCACCCTTTGAACGAATCGATGTTATCTGTTGTGTAGGACTTAAAAAGGTCAACTAACCAGAGGGCCAAGTATTTAAATGGATGCGATGCCATGCTGGAATCACTGTACTTACTACACTATTTTACTTATAAATTTCAAGTAAATGATACTTATGCTCGTTAGTAGGAAGATACGAGTAAATAACTAATGATGTTATTTTTATAATAATATTTATAAAACCTTGACTTAAGAACATGGCGAGGTAGCGTCAAATACGATTAAGTCGAATGTTCCTTTTAGTAAATTCAATAGAGACTTCTTGACTACGAATCAATATCGCGAATCAGATCGCACTCGGTACGTGCGAAGCAGTTCTGACTGAGAACATACGCGACTAAGTACTTATCGAAACATTGGTCGAGTGCCCAGATCCGCTATAATGCACAAAAACACGCGGGACTTCTCTTACTGTTCCTCTATGTATTGTTTTTGGTATTGTTACAAAATAAAAGATTTTGATAAAAATGTTGATGCTTAAGGTTTGGTGCATACTGTAATTGTGCCCATGAAAACCATATTATAATCACGTTTTGATGTTCGTAAAATTTATATAACATATAGCTATTCGTAAAACCGTACCTACACTGCAGCATTTAAGGTTCTTTGGTAACCTTAAATTGCTAAATGATTGATAGTGTTAAAGGAATTTGAAAATAAATAGTGTTCGCGGTCGTAGCATTAAAGCTCAAATGAGCACAATATACTCTATACTCAATTGTCTATACGTAATCGTAAACATACCAAAATAAACACGGCTTGTGTTGCCAAACCGACTGGCACTGTGCGCAGTGCCTGTACAATGTATAATGATAAGTTTCGAAAAAGGTTCAAATAATTTGATACAAATATAAATAAAATAGGACAGATATCCCAGAATGACAGTTATTTTTGTATCAATATAACCGGCGTCAGAATATGATGGATTTTGAAGAATAAAATCGGAACTATGTTTGTGTGATGTTTAGCTAATTTAATGACTATTGTACTTAACGTTTTAGTAAACTGCACCGTGCTTTTGCGCCACACATTTCTACTGTTGTGTATGTTCAAGTGTTCGTGTCTATAATACGTAATAAGTTATATTAATTCCATAATATTCGTCCATGCAGTATTAGTCGTGCCGATCGGATTATAATACACTGTACAACAACAAAATAAACGAACAATGCAGTATTTTAATATTAAATCACTTTATGTAATATAGGATTTTGGATATATTTTTCCTTTTTTGTATATACTTGTAAAGTTGTAAGGTATTTATCACTTCACCGTTCGTGGATCTGTTTTTTATACTTTTTTATTACTATTTTTTCTATGCTGCTATGATTAGTAGGTGTTTGGATCGATCAAATAGTTAAATATCATTTTCATGTTAGTCATTTTAAATTTGCGTACTTACTTTTACATATTTAATAATAATAATTTAGTTAATAATGTACGTTATGATGTTATAGTTTTCTGTTATGTTGAGCCAGCTATCTTAAGTATAGATTACATGGTAAAATCAATTTTATTTTTGCTGTAAATAGTTTCTTCGTTTCTAGATATGACCACCATCATTTTTAACAGTTTCATTTGATATACAATTGACGACGCACGTCTGGTTAAAAAAATTAACTCCTTAGTGAAAATTTAACCCATTAACTGCAATAACATGTTGCATCTCTACATTCCAGATAATTTTTGAAAGTAACACGAAGTAATTGATAGATTTAGTAGTTATAATGCATATCACTGGCTAGCCTTGCATAAATTAAACGCACTTATGTACTTACGAATTGTAAAACTTAAATAGTACTTAAAAGTTAAAGAATACTTATTGAAACTTGCCTAGATATTATACTTATACGAAAATAATATTGTTGTATGTAAAGCAGCTTTAAAGGCACTTGTTCGGATAAATGTAAGCATGTTATAAATGTCCTACTATGTGTCTATGATAGAATTCGAACTTTATGAAATACGATTTCGTAGTATTTTACGGAATATTTCGTAGTTTTCGGAACTGTCAGCGATATACAGACGCTTCGTGTTGATGTAATACATATTGAAATTAAAACGAAATATTTATGATACAGTAAATTTATTAGCTATTCTCTGCGTCTACGTGCACATAATCTATTACTTAAATAGCACCTATAAAGCGAGTTCGTTCGCTGTTATACAAAGTACATTAGATACGTAGGGTTATAAATGTGTAGGTCATTCCGGATATATTTTCGTGTGCTTATATGAAATACTACTATTGGAAAAGTTGTACTTAAATATATGAAAATCACGTTGTTTCGGACTTATTTGTTGGGTGTTATTTGTATATTATACAGTGATTTTATCTTTGTCTAAAGCATGTAAATATTGGCGTATATATGTAGATATTTTAGATAATGAGAGTTCAAATATTATAAAAAATAATAAATTATGTTTAGTTGATTATATTTTTTTTTCTTCCCTTCCGAATTTGGTGTTCACCCTGTATCCGAAATGTGCGAGAGATATACTCGGGACTCGTTAGGTAAAAAAAAACAGACTTCATATAATCTAGTTGGCAAAAAGCTAGATGGAAGCTTTGGGAGTATGAAAAAGAAAAAAACAATGACAGTTGGTTTGCTGCACCACTTTATTCATTTACGGGTACATGAATACATTAGTCAACGGCATAAACTTCAGTGCCTACGTACTACCTAAACAACGTATTATATTGTCTGTAAATTATTTTTCTATACATGACAGGTCAGGTGACTAAGAAACATCCACTTACATTACTAATTGTTATATTTAACGTTGCTACAGACACTAAACGACCCAATAAATTACGTAACTTACAGTATTCAAAGCAAGATTATAGTATTTCAAACTTCATAATAATCTTTTTCATTAATTCAAGATAATCTTTGCTAATTTCTTTTTTTTTGAGTTTATAAAATATAGAAAATTGCGAATGCATATTTTTTACAATATTTTTATTTACTCGGGCAAGATTTGTGAAGGTGTTTTCTTCGATAAATACCACTTTTAAATCTTAAACATTTTATCTATGGACATACATTTATGTAATACCAGTCCCCAAGCGGACAATATTGGCATTTATTGTATTATATCGACTTTAATTGTTTACTATGCATACATGTAACTGCTAATAAAAAAATCGGCAAATTTTACGATTTGACTCGAAAATAGTAACATTCATACGTCGAAACAAACTTCAAAAGAAGTGTTTCAGGTTTTATATCAAATAATTATTCGGTTAATTAAAATACATCGTCTATTGAATAACATTTAAAACATTTCAGTACAAGTAACACATACGCATAGTGACGAATACATAATTTTGTGAGTACAACGCATTAAAAGTACCCTGTCATAGATAAACAGTGAAATATGAAAGCATTATATTAAATTGCATACATTGGTAATTGGTTAATTATAATAATAACTGTATGTTTAGTTAAAAATACATCAACATAGCTCCAGCACAGTAGATATTTATTATGATTATGTTGTAATACACTCAGTTGCAGTTCTGCTCTAAATAATTAACGCAGACTTGTACGTTCGCGACTGGGAATGTAGCTTATAAATGCGTAAGCCGGGAGCTACAGCTACATACAAAACATTCAAGAACATAACTAAAATTCAATGACATCAATACACATAATATATCTTGTTCCACTACATATAAATGCGAGGAAGAATAACCCACAGATAAATAAAATATAGGTACAAAAATATGACTAGCACTAATTTATATTCACATGAAATTCCATCGCAACACTGGAAAGTGGAATGAATTTTATACATTGATGATGTAGCTAAATCTTTATCAAACTAAATATCATATCACAATTTTAACGTAATATCTTTCTAATTTGACTTCAACATTTAATTCGATTTTAAACAAATATATTAACTCAATATGATAATTCATTAAATATTTTAGCAAATACAAACTAATAAACATCGAGATTTCTGAGATCTATCTTAAATAATATTAAAAACAATAATTGTACAATTACCTAATCGTATTAATACTGTTTTAATAAAAAAAATAAGCAGCACCATAAATAATATAATTTATAAATAAATTGATTGATTATAATAATAAAATACATTAAAAAACGGAACTAGGAACAGACGCTTATAAATTTTAAATAGAAAATAACTTTGGCGGTAAATTTAACGCAAATCAAGCAATATTTTGGTATAAGGAAATTCTAAATTTATGAGCTGAATACATAATTTTGGATCTACATCCAAGAAGCTGATTGCGCTTCAGAAATGATTGCAATTGAAATATCGCACTTCAGGCCTATAAATAGCCTGTTCGAAAATTTTAAAGCACACTAGTCCATTATTGTGATGATGTTAACCATATTTCATAAGTTGGGAAGAATCTTATAAAATACTCGATTGGTTAATGACATCTGTTAATACCTTATTCTCATGATAATACAAATAGGCACACCTCAACATCAATACTTTCGCTTAAAACCATTAGGACTGGCCTGACGTCCATAGGTTGGTCTAGGCAAGTCCGGACGATACGAATACTTGGGCTACGGCCACACTCACGAAATGTTATTATTCTTAGCCTCTAAATCCTAAACAGTGTTATACAATACATAATTCTGTCTAGATTGAAGTGTGTAACTGTAAAAATATGCCTTATATCTCCTGGTTTTTCCAATAACACAATTGAAAAAATCATATTACCAACCTGGTTTTTAAGAATCGGACAATATAAAATAATAGATTGAACTCACGACAAATGGCCTGAGCCCCGCCACCCGTAGAATGTGATCACTAACCGGCTGATTAGCTGGCTGTCAAGATTGTTGCTAGCTTCAGACGGGCAAGGTTTGACTCGAGCTGAACCCTCAAAATTTTGGATCATACACTTGAATTGCTAAACTTGTTAGGATTGAGACGATAAGAAAACTGGGGTACCGAATGTTTTTTTACAGTTGACAGCTGTCACATTGACAGCAACTGTCAACCGCACCAAGGAACGGTAAGACTGTAGTTGTGAGTGGAGTGATGTGTCACGTTAGGTCGTCTACCGCTGCGTGATGTTGTCGTGGCAGCGCTGGCACACGCGCACGGGGCGCAGCGCGCGGAGCCGCCGCACGGGCGCCTCGTAGCGCGAGCAGCGCCCGCAGAACACCGCGCCGCACTCGCGGCAGTGGTGGCGACGCTCTAGTGCCGTGAAACGAACCTGGGGAAAGGATTTTATATTAACGGTCTCATTTCCAATATAGCTCCTTGTAACACTGGTACTGAAGCGCATCCATCATCAAGCGCATCGGTTAGACTGGAAGCCGACCTTGAGGTCCATAGTTGAGAAAAGGCTCGGGAGAAGATTTCCAATATCATATTCGTGGATATGACTTTATTTCTCGGACGTTATTTCAACTGTGGATTAAAATTCGCGACCCATCCGTTGTTTTTCGATAAGAGATTGAAATCTGATATTTACTTCAGGAATTAGTATTTTAAATAAGTATACCTGGCATTGTGTGCAATAAGGTGCTGTATCGTCTCGTATCCAGTGATCAGCCGGGCCGCCCTTAGCTCCAGATGCGCTAGACATATCGGGGGCCGACCAGCGGAAAATCTGAAACCAGAACAATGAATTACAGTCATTAGAAATATGCATATGATTTTACCGTCGTAAAGACCTTCAGTAAAGTTGAAAATGGAAGCGATTTATCCTCAGTTTATCGTCTTGAGCTATTATTTTAATATATACGTAATATTTCTGCTACTATATACATATAATCCGCGTTTCTAAGGTGCTTTTTCCTGTAGCCTGACAGTACATAACATAACCTATGTCACTTAGGGAAAGTATAGTTTCAAAACAGGCAAATATTTTCAGTAGTTTTCTTCATTAGAAACGTGTCAGAATAAAAACCCTGTTCTATACAATACTGACCCGTCCCCTGGCGTCTCCCACCGCCAGGCCGCGGCCGCTCCTGGCGGCGGCGACGGCGGTGACGGAGGCGGGGCAGGCGTTGTCGCGACGCTCGTACGCCGTGTGCATCGTCAGCTTGCCGCGCAGCACTAGCCGACGGATCCATTTGATGCCTGATTCTGAAATTTTTGTTAAGTCAATATATGGCTTACTTTGTCGTCGTACTATATAGAAACGATTCTATAGACAAGCTGTCAACAAAATTAGACTTAACATGATGAAAAAAGTTTATGTAATTGAATTATAAAAATCGGATAAAGTACATAAATCCCTCACGGAATAAATAATGTACATATCTGCAACCTTTTTCTTCTTCTACGTATTTAAACTTGAATCACAAAAATTCAGATTTCACCAATATACCCTGTTGTAAAAGAAGAAGACGTTATTTTATATTCTACAACTGACATTACAAGGTAACATTCACACATGATAAAATTGATTTATTTTATCAGAGACGACCAAAACTTTGGCGGGAACTATAGTAAGTCTTACCTATATCAACAGTAGCAGGCTGTATCTTAGCCGGCACGCGAGGCGCAGGTGAGGCGGGCGCAGACACCACAACGAACGAGTCTGTAAGACTGGTGTCGGACTTGCTGGCCCGCAACCCGCTCTCCGTGCTGGGCTCGCATGACGGGCCTGTTGTGTCGAGCGAACATGATTCGCTGGACTCGCCTATGCTGCCTCCGCCTGTGGAATTTTAGAAATTACAAAAAACCCTCGAAAAAGTCCAGTAGAAAATGACGTCCTAAAATGATATGACTTCAAAAGTTAGAAAATATAAGAAAAAATGTAGATGTCGTCATGGGCAGCACTGTTATGTAATTTTAGCCGCCACTGGATCAACCCCGGACCACTGTTATTATCGATGGATGTGATGGTAGAAATGTTTGGTGAAAGAACTTATTTATTAGCGTTGACTATTGTCGAACAGTCTGGTAACACCACAATTTGATATTTTTTTAAGAAATCATGATTTTCAACCAATATAATCATATGATTTTTTTCTGGCATGGAATGCACTTACTTTTCCTATACAATGGATTCCCCTTCGACTTTCTTCGAAGCATGACATGTCCTTGCTTCTGCAGTTTGCTCCTATGCGAATCTTTCTCAGCGTCCAAGTCCTTATCATTGTCATACTCCTGTTTAGCCTCATCACAGGAATCGATAGGTTCCTCCTTGGTTTCCACGTTTTCCACGTACTCTTGAGTTTCTTCATTGTCACTGCATGTGTCCTTTTCGTCGTGTCTTCGCGCGGACTCCTTAGCGCTTGTGGTTTCGCACGCGTCTGATAGCGAACTTTCTGAACCTGACTTTGTTAGTGTACCTGGAAGAGAAGCTGGGTTTAGTGTGTATGTATCTAGTATCTACATATAACTTCATAAGCATACATTCTGATATTACAATAGGTAGAATTTGTTTATATGTAATGTAGGGGCAACTTTTAAGCTAATTGAATACTCGAATTTGTTTTTTTTTTTGTTGGAATATTACACCGACAACATGTAGTGAAAAGCCAAAAGTTATATAGACACGTAATTTCTAAGAATATGTACATAATTTGACATTTTAAGAATCACACCGCAAATCAAATTACACTCCACAATTGTACACCACGTTCTAACACCCCAAACTAAGCAACTAACCTTCTTTCTCCTGCGACAAGCTCATCTGTTTGACCAGCTCCTCGACCCTTTTAATGGCGGCTTCCCGTTCTTGCTCGCCAGCCGGCTCCGTGTCCTCAGTCTTAACCTCACCATCTTTCACTTCACTATCAGACTTAGTTTCCTCACTCTCTTGAACAGACAGTTTCTGTTCGTCCTTATCTTTGTCAATATCTACGGAACTGACGGGGTCCACGCTACCGCCTTCTAAGCTCTCCGTTTGTTCGTCTGCTGTTTCCGCTATGTAGTCTATTGACCACATCTGTGGATGAAATTAATAAATTAGTGGTTTGTATGGTAATTCAAACTGTGTGATATTTTTGTACAGGCGCCAACAAGTCAATCTACCCGAATCTGTCGTATTTTACCGATCGAACATAACCGTCGACTATTGTGATAAGGTTTAGAATCTATTGAAGAAATTAAGGTTTAGAATCTATTAAGTAAATTGGTGTGCTGTCAACTGTACCTACATAAAAATTGCCGAATGATTGTCGTTCCTTGAAAGTTAGTCATTTTAATTCTAGCATTCATTTTCCACAACAGTGTTGTAAATTCCTTATTCGTCAGTCGTTACAATCAATTTGGTCAAGTTATACCACTACTTATACTTAACCAGCTTCTGTCGGCGGTTTCACCCGCGTCAAGGAAGGTGACAAAAACTATCCTATGTCCTTCTCACGGGTCTTCCCTCTTATTTTCAGCTTCAACGGTTTAGCCACTCTTGAGTTATAAAATGTGTAACTAACACGACTTTCTTTTATATACATACTAGCTTCCGCCAGCGACTTTGCCCGCGTGGTGTGTTGATAAAAAGTACCTAGATGTTATGTGTTAATGTGCTATGTGTTAATCCAGAGTACCACGTACCTACATACCAAATTTCAATCAAATCAGTCCAGCCGTTTTTGCGTGATTGAATAACAAACATACATCCATACATTCTCACAAACTTTCACATTTATAATATAAGTAGGATATATAGATTGAACTTACCCTAACAACGCCATCAGTGGAGCCAGTAATGATGACGTTGAGCGGGTCCCACTCCCTGGTCTGGCTGAAGGCGACACACAGCACCTGCTGGCTGCGCTCGCGGCCGCCGATAGTGTCCACCGCGCCTAACAGCTCGCCGTTGATCGACCACGCGTATAACCAGCTGCCGCTGCAGGTTGCTATGTCACCCTAGAGGAGAAAATGTAGGTACAACATTAATCATTTTGATTATTTGACTTCTAAAAACGATAAGTAAAAATAAGTCTTTAGTAAAAGAACCTGAGGTTCAGGAGAAAGACCTTGTAGCTATAAGGTCACCCTTAGCATGCAATCCTAGTGTCTACGTTAAATAATAACAAGGGAAATAGTAAGTGCAATTTTAAAATGTCGTAATCAGTAATCTGCGGATGCAGATGATGTTTTAATCGGTAGCGCTTTAAGACCCAACCTAAGGCTTTTGTGTCCCTAGATGCTAAGGTAAATATAAAGTATTACTTATTACGAAAACGATGGAACAAGATTTTAGTAACCAGGTTACACAAATATACTCACAGTAAGATCATCAATAGCCAACGCGGACACAGGGGGCGGGGGTCCATACGACTGGGGCGGCAGCAACTGCCGTATAAACGTCCCTCGCTCTACATCCCACACGATGGCCTGACCGTCACGACTGCCGCTCACCACGAGGTTGTAGGCAGGACTCGCAGCTAAGCAAGTGACTGCTTCCTCGTGACCATACAGACAGACTTTCACGGCTAAACGACGACGACGGGCCCAGTATTGCCATACTGTTACCACCTGAAGGAGAAAAAGGCTTGTGGTGATCGAAGATCGTACACATTGCAAAATTATAATTTAAAAATAATTGAATAGTGATTCAATCAATTTAGATATTTTTAACGATATTGTCTTTGGCAACTTAGATAGTACATATAGGTATGTTATATGAGCACAATTTTATCGACATGTGATATGACACATTACATACTTTCATAAAGATTAACAGTATTGGCTAAACATTGTTTTGGTAACTAAGATGTACGGACATAATATTAAAAGATCAAAACTCACCGTGCTAGTCCCAGCAGTAACAATAGTCTTATCAGACGGACAGACGCAGGTCACAATCTCCCCACACGCTTGAGCCACAGTCTCGCACACAAACACTGCTTTATCATTGTCATAGTTGCCGATACGCAGAGAATGGTCCGCAAAGCCCCACGCCACGTATTTGTTGTAGGTAGGGGGCATTAAAACCTTGTTTTGTTCCACTGCTAAGATAGCTTTGTCTGTGTACAGGATCTGGCCGACTGGGCCTTTTACTTCTGCAATTTAATGTAAAGAAAAAAATGATTTAACCGAGAGCATATGACAGTTTATAGGAGGAATACATGAGATAGTGCAAAGTTGTAGCACATAAGGGAGTATATTGGGGAAATATATAGGTCACACGTCCATATAGCGTTTAAGAGACTACATAGGGGGCCATACATAAAAAAGGACGGGAGGAGTACATTAGTGAGCACTTAGGAAAGTATATACGTGAACATTTAGGACAGTACACCAGGGAGTATTTAGGGGAGTACATAGAGGTGCATAAGGGAGTTTGTGTTTCATCAGATACATACCTTTAACAGGTTGTAAGGAAGGCCTCAAGTTTTCCAAATTGTGGAAGAACAGTTTCTCAGGCGGCGTGATACCCTGAGACGGAATTATATTGTTTGGATCTAGTATAGTGGAACTTCGCTGTGACATCTTCTTGCTAGGATGGGCTTTCTTGAACAATTGCTTTGGTATCTGACCAAAGTTATTTATGAAGCCGATCGTCGCGTTTTTCTTTAGAGGATCGTCGATACTGAAATAAAAATAGCTTACATGTTAGTAACTTTTATAATATCTTGTAATGTATGTATGTAAAATATGCAGTGAATTTAATTTTGGAAGGAAGATATCTTTAACCAATATTTTTTTTTGTTGACTTATTATATGTAGTAATGAGGAAAAACATTTCCAATCCAGTAATTCCGAATGTAGTTTATGCGATTGTACACCTTGTACCAACAATTTATATACATATTAACACTTACTTGTATATATCGACGTTGCCCTCATAGAAGAGGTGATGGAAGACGTTGCAGGCGTCGACGGCGGGGCCGCCCTGCTGCTTGTAGCCGAACACGAGGTCGATCCAGTGGTGCAGGCGGTGCGACACGTAGTCCGACTCCAGCGCGGCGCGGTGCGCGCGGATGAACTCGCGCGGGTCGCCGCGAGCCCACGGCGGCAGCACCACGTCGCCCAGCGCCACGCCGGACTGCTTGCAGCCTACAGACGGGATAATGGTATAGCTATTATACTGCCAGATAAGAGTTCGAAGGTGCCAGTAAATGACATTTTGGGTTTAGAAGTTAACCTTGGTAAATAGGCAAGTAGATAGTAGGTTGCAATATAATAACGAATCTGTCCTCAGTAGCGTCGCCAAACGCGTTCGAGGAACGAAAACGAACTCATAAAATCTTCGATTGATGTGTCAGATAACCCAAATGTCTCGTTTACTCGTAATGGATAGTTTTCGTCACGTCTAGCTGACCACGACTGACCAACTTGCCTTATGGCATCTTCGCTCATATCTTCTTTCTCCGTGCTACTGAATAATTTAAAATAGTATTGAATCTTAATTTTAAAAAATGAAACTTACCTAAATCAAAATTGTTAGAGTTGACTAAAAACTCTGGTAAGTAAAAAAACTCCGGTATTAGTTCTTTTACGTCAGCCATGTTATGTCTCGACGCCGAGTTCCACGCCTCTTTTATTGAGTGGAACATTCTAAAACAAAACATTTAAATATGTATCTCGAATTTCTGTTCCATGCGTTGTTCAATAATGTACGATATTAATTTTATAAACAGGTAAAAGTGAACACTTGAAAGACATTTGTATACAATTTTTTGTTACCTGTCAGCTAAATCAAAGTGTCCGCCTTGTAGTTTGAGAAAGTGTTGCGTGAACGGTTCCATCCTGACTAGATAGGAGCATACAATCATGGCGGATGAGTAGTGAGTGCCATAGTGGTACGGAGGAGTTTCTCCGTGAGGGTCGTCCCATTCCTGCAAACGTTATTTACTTCAGTATAAAAATAATAATAGGAATACCTAAGCGAGTTTTTGTCACATTTTGAACAAAAATGATACTTTGGGTGATGATGGTTAATAATTTTGTCTCCGATCAGATTAGAATAGAAAAATGTCATGAAGAAGAAATAGTGAAATGAAGACAAAAGAAAATTACCCTGATAAATTTTTATTCAAATGTTACATAGATGGAATGAAATCATGAAACAAATTAGATAAAGAAGTTTTTTTCTTACCTTATATCGTTTCCTAAACTGCTCCAACCTATCAGGACTCTGCGCGCCCATAGGTTTAGTAAGATCGCGGAAGGTGGCCGGGTCATTAAGGTCCAGTTCCAACGAGTCATAGTCAGCGAGGATCCACGGGAACACTGGGTACTGCATCAGGTCATTGTACGAGCGACCCGCCAGAGTGTTCAAGTGCATCAAGTATTGGAAGTTCGATATTTCACCGCGCTGAAATAAAATATGATTTTGACAAATCGTATTCTTGGGCAATTTTGGGAGGCAACACCAGTTTTGTCGAGCCGAAGGATATGTCAGGTTTTAAGGATTGAATATGTTAAAAGGTTACTGACGTGAAAAAAATATTTACTTAATTTATTTTTATTTAAAAAAAAAAAAAATTTCGCTAGACCTACTGCGGCTTGTTAACGTCCGAGCACACGTTACACATGCCTCTCGCTTATTTCTATTTTCGCAGAGATTGCTTGTAGGGGGTGAGCAGTGTCCCTTCAAACGCGCATCAGTTTCTATACATACCAGCCACCGCTGCGTGACGGAGGTATCGCCGATAAGAGTGGCGAGCAGGCCGGCCGGCTGTTCGACAGCCACGCCGCGCTTCTGTCCCGCCACCGAGCCCGCCGCGCTGTCCGCCATGCCCGTCGCCAGCGCTGTGAAGCGGCTGTATACCTGAACACAAAAAATATAAGTAAGCACCATGCCATAAAATCAGACCTGTGTTTGTGACCAATAACGGTGAATTTCAATAACCTATCGATCCGTTGATTTAAGATTAGAACTTCAATTTTCACATTAGCTAAATGTAAATTATATCTCAATCTCTAATCACAAAAACATGGGTAGGTAAGATTTGGATACATATGACAGGTTACTGAAATCCGCATTCAGACAAATCTGGCATATTGAGAATGGAAACCCACTTTACTCTTTTTGTTGAAAAAAAAATTGTTTCGATATCGACGTGTCAATAAAAAAATGAAGAAATAGGATACAGTACCTTGTTCCGCACTTTTCTTGGAAAAGCGAGCAAGTAATTTCTGCCGTCACTTGAGAACACTTCCAACGCTATCGGCTGCAATAGATACCTCCTTTTGTGTACCTCCCTACAACAACACAAGTCGACATTTATTAAAACCCACAGCCTGGAAAACCTCCCATATAAGAAATTAGCAGTTATAATACATACCGAATGTCTTCATACAAGAATTTAGAACACTGTCTCTGATTGCTCCTCTGTATACCTTGAGCCGGTAGAATAGGCTCATAGTCATCAGGACAGCTGTCCAAATCCCGTATTTCTCTGTTCTTGAGCAAAGTAAACCCGTCTATTACGTAGCAATGTTCGCGACCGAATAGTAGAAGACCTTCTGTTGTGTCTAAGCCTTGTATTCTTGCGCAGCGGAACATGTGGGAGATCTGAATGATGGAGAAACTTCGTGTGAGTACATAATCCAATAATAAGGTTCCTTATGTAATACACCTATGTTTAATAAGAATATAAAATTAAATAAATCAGAATATACAAATAAATATTTTGGTTCTGATTACGATGAATACACATATAAGGTCCAAAAAGGTTATATTTGAGGTGCAAAACTTGTAAACAAATATTTGTTTTTATCAAAATCTAGAAATTTTGTGCCTCATGAGGAGTCGCATGGTAATAAGGGACCTTTTTGACGTGACAACGTCTTATAAATCGATGGAGCCGGCTGCACGCACGAAAAAACATGACTCATGCGGCGTTACGCTCCGAGGCGTTCCGTTTAAGGCTTGAAGTGCAAGCGCGTGCGCGCAACGAGAGACAAATCGGCCTCCGCTTTCGGCAGCGTTCGACAACTGACGATCAATTTCTTATGACGTTGTCACGTTCGACTATCGTCAGTAAACCGACTTTACAGACAACCGTTTTTTAAAACAAAACAAATACGAACCTTTTCATGATGTTCTAGAAGTCGTAATAGCGTTTGGTTATCAGGCGGCGGAGTTGGTTGTTCATCTTCATCCTCATTATCAGGTCCATCTTCGTTAGCTGGACAGACAGACGTAAATATTTATAGTAATTTCCTTTGTCTTACGGACAGTTGGTCCATTTAACTATAACGACAAAGCTTTAAAAAACCTACTATAGAAATAAAAACTACGAACGACTAGACGGTATGGTCGAAAGGCGGCTGCCCTATGAGTAAATAAACAAAATTCGGTATAACGACAACCTCTATGAAAGACTATGCGACATGGTCTCAAGTCCAGCCTGCCTTACGGGCCCACAAAAAAAAAAAACGACAACCCAACCATTTTCAGTTGTCAAATCGCCGATTTGACATATGGGTGACAAGTTCACGACTGGTATGTTTTTGTTTTTTTTTTTATTGTAATTGTTGACTTACCTTCGCCAGAAGACTGATTAGTGCCGCGGCTCACGACGCCGCTACTAACAAGGTCTGAGGGTGACCCGTCGCCGTTAGCGACATCGAGAGATGTATCGCCACTCCTGTTATAAGATAAAAAAAAAACACATAATTTTTCTATTAGTCAACCCGCAAACAATATCAAGGCCTTTCGCTGGATACCGATTAAGTGTCAGTTAGTTAATGCTATCTAACAGATAAGGGCTGCTTATAATTTCTGCCAGATATTACTATTAGAGCTTATACAAAACTTATAGGTAATCTGTTAGATAACTACCTGATAGACTTTATCAGTAACCGGTAAAATTGGGCACAAGTCAGTAATATTGTCATGTCATAAATAAAGTTTAATGTCTTACGTGGTAGGTTCGTCAGTAGTTTCAGGAATGTCAGTAGACTCCGCGCCTTCTACTTCTCCCAGATTGCCTGCAGCCCGCCATTGTTGGTAAATACGGTAGTACTCCTTGCTGTCCAGACTTTGAGCCACTTTGTATTTCAGTTGTTTCTAAAGAACAAATGTTGATGTTAGTAATACTGATTCTGCTATTTTAGTGCTATCAAAACTAAATTAGTTCTAAGACATCCTTTAGTTCTAAGGGCGAATTTTTAAACACGGGAGAGTTATATTCGATTTTGATCTACTTCGATAGCGCAAAATGTTCGGGATGGACAATTAGGTACGCAATATCACGGAGCAAGGAAAGATGAGCGAAGATGCCATAATGCAGGTTGGCATGATCAAAACAGCTACGAGTGAACTAACTTTTTAAAGAACCCGAACGCATTGAACGAATGTCTTAACATTTGTCAACAGTTTTTGGTATTACAAAGAATGGGCCAAAGGCTAAAGGCCTAGCTGTCAACCGAAAACCCGCATTTTGGTAAGCTACTTTCTAAGAATATTTGTCATCATTCTGTTGTCCACGGTTAGTACTCACATTGTCGGAGTTGTGCAACTCAGGCCTGTAGGGGTAGTGCGCGTAGAAGGCGAGGTTGCGGCGCAGCATCTTGCGCATGCGCGCGGGCCCCTCCGTGCAGTCCAGCGCCCACTTGGCGAGCGCGGGGGCCCGCGGCGGGCCCCACAGCGCCCGCTCGCGCGTCAGCTCGCGCCACGCGCCCGCCCACTCCGCCTGCACGTAGCGCAGCGTGTGGAGCCGAGTGTTGCCAGCACCACTTACTACGCCGCACCACGCTTGTCTGTCGAAAAAATCTACCATATGAGATACACTTCTCGCAAAACTAATCCACAACTAATTTGCGGCTACAAGTACGCGCATACGGCCGTTGCCTCCACATGGATATACCTACATACAATTTCTGCGCAGAGACTCGCGCAATATTACGTGTCATTGCGTATCATTTGGCGAACCTTATAGGTTACCTATAGTTTTTGTAGTTTCTCTTCCTAGGAGCGTCATAAGTTTTGGAAAATTGTCACGATAATAAACTAATGATTTTAGTTGCTCAAGTGTCTGGTTTCCTATAAACGTTTCAAATCCAGGAATGACATGCAATATCGTGTGCAGATAACTTTCTTAAGCTTATCAATGTTTAAAACACTCATAGATAAAAAGCCACGATCAAACATTCATTATATCAAAGATATTATTCATCATAAGTTCGTGATCCTAATTATTATAAAATTAATCATAATAACTTACCTCACAAGCTGCACATGATCTTGCATATAAGCCAGCGCATGGTCTCGCGGCGGGTTAGACCGTTGTTTGGCAGAATCTTCCTTCTTCACTTTAGTTCTAGACGCGAGTCGGGTCAGACCGCCTGTCACTTTCTGTATCTTCGACTGAATCTGATTGTGTAGCTCCCATGGGACACGGTATGTTGCCTGAAAGAAAATAATAAATAGACAGTGTTATTTTATTATGAGATAGCGTCGAAAAAGCGACTTTATATCCATCTCGTTACTAGTTAAAATTGGATTGAAAGCAGCAATGATACATATAACCTTAAAAACATGGTAATTATGTCCACTAAATTACCTTTCTTTCAATATCGATATAGTTAATCCACAGTTTATGCGCACTCTCATTGAGCTGTTCCCTAACTGCCGTGAGGTCGGGAGCGCGAGCGTTCCCGAGAGGCAACAGTAGTGTTATTTTGAACACCTCCTCTATCGCAGGCTTCTTGCATACGTATAGTTCTTCCCAGACCCGTCTAGCCGCGCCGGCCATTAGGTTACGTCCTGTTCAAAAAGATACAATAAAATTATAATATTCAATATAATCAAATTCAAGACGAATAGTCGATAACCTTGACAACTATGTACCGATGTTTTTTTCAATCACAATTTTTTTCATAAAAAATCCTTTAGGATGAAAAAAATAATAATTATCAAACGGAAATGCAGCCAGTCTCCTGGGCATCTTCAGGGATACTTTGACGCCTAATCTTTGTTTAGTTTGTATATATAGTGTGTACATATTTACATGTAAATAAAGTGTAATTTTTGAGATATGTAAAAAAATATTCATCCAATTGTAAAAAATACCTTGATGTGTAGTAAGTTTGTCATCCCTCGACTCTAGATCACCGCTAGGGTTAACGTGCCACGTGGTTCTCATATGGGAGTCCAGAGCAATCTTCATGTTTGAGCTCAACTGCAGCAGGCAATACGTGAGGCAGCCGATGAATTCCAACTCGTGGTTACCCGCTCCAAATATAAGTAGCCTTAAACAAAGTACAAGATATCAGTGTTTTTCTTAAATATATAAAGCACGAAACATTACCCCCTAAATGTTTCGTGCTATAAATCGAGGAAAAATACGATGTTTGTACTAAATGACAGCAAGTATCAACTGCACCAAAAATCGGGCAGGCTGTAACAAAGTTATTAAAAACATTTTAAAAAAGGTGAAACATTTTTGTACGGTACCAAATATATCCTATCAAAAAACGCAACGAAGCGAGGTGTATTTCATTAGTCGTATAAAACTTACCTGTTAGTAGTCAGCTTATGCAACGCTTCCAAAACGGACATTTGATCCGCGATCGAGTCAGTGGAGCGGGACAGGAGAAATAGAATAGTTCGGTTCAGACAATGATGCAATCCTTCCAGAGATATCACTGACGACTTCTTTTTCGCTTGAGTTATTAGTTTTACTATGAAATCGAACACCTAAAAGGCATACATAATGTAAAGAACATTTTCAATAGAAAGATTAAGGTAAATAGTTTAAGGGACTTTGACATACCTCATGAGGGTCTCGTGAAAGTTGTCCCTGCCATAGCTTATCAACCAGCCGAGCAGCTAAATAACAAACATTGGATATGTTCGACTCTGATCCAAATAGCTCAGTGTTCAATAAATTCTCCATGAGTGTGGTTAAAACCTCCGTTTGATACTCTATCTGTTGCTGGCTGGTAGAATTTGGTGGTGAAGCATCCAAAACTAAGTCAATTACCTGGAATAAGTATTATTTACTTATAATGTATGAACGTATTCGAGGCAATCGGTAAGACCTCTGTCACAAGAAATCGATATACTTTAAGGACTATGCGTGAAGCACTGAACATTGGCAGCCTTACATAATTTGTGTATAATAATATCCTAGTGCAAGGAAGCTCTGACGTCGTTATCATTGTTGCTATCGTGAGCGTTGGCGGAAGCGCGGAAGTGTTACATAATATGCATTGTGCGTGTTCTACATAACGAACAAGCGTGCAGCAGGCGCGAGATATGCGTACGTTAAACTGGTTTAGTACTCAAGTTACTATCGACGCAGAGGAAATATATACTAAGGTACTTATATGCAAAGAGGACGGTTAATTGCAGCGTTAGTTAAGTTATTTATTAGTCAAGTTTTAGATTTTTAAATAATAAAAGTCCCCATATTTACGCAATAAAAGTAGGATCTCCCTGGACCGGAGCTACATGGAGTACAAAACATTGACGGTGGCACTGAGTCAGTCGCATTTTCGGCGTTCTAGAACCAATATGGAAGCTGGTACTCAGTGTTAGTCCTCTTAGATAGCTACCTCTAAGGTATTATTGTTTAGACGTTAATTCATTATGTCCGCGTTGGCGATTATTGCAACATGCGAAAAGTTTAACAAATACTACACACAACAGACAACATAATTAAAATGAAATGGAAAAACTGCTTTAGCACAAAAAAAAAAACATCAACTTTTAGCCAGACAACAAAAATTGCAGCCGGGTATGGTACTTGCAGTAGGAAGTTCTATAGACTGCTGGCATTTGGGTTTCAAAAGCCTGGCAAAATCTAAATTAACAAAAGGGACTTCAGATAAGTCATTTTTAGTCGTAATTCAGCCCTATATTTGGATATTATGAACATATTTTCAACTAGAAGTTTCTCAATCGATCATTTTCACTACTTACAAATTTTATCTCGCATGCTGTACAATTTAACAAAACATACCGGAGCAGTCTTGCCGGTCACGTTGAGGGGCAGCGAGTCGAGAACGATCACCCGTAAGAAGTCCATAACGCCTTGTCTCACAGGGTGCTGCGTTAGCATCCCGGCTTGGCTGGCACCCACTATAACTTCCTTCTCGGATCCTGGCGTCGATGCTCCTGAACTTTCACCACTCTCGCATATTGCTAAAACAACACCCCTTATTTTACTCTCCCATATTATTTTTAAAGATGCTAGAGATGTTAGTGATAGTTATACTTACGCATGTGAATGTCATCAGTAGAGTTCGGCGGGAAGAGGATAGCTGCCAGAGCTGTCAAAACTTCAGCCATCATCATTATGGGAACGAAGTCTGGTAGCGTGTTGTATAGCGAAAATAGGACCTGAAATGTTTGCTATTATTAAGTTCTATTCTTCACTAATCAAATCAAATGAAAACTCATTTATTCAAACTTAGCTGTAAAACAGCACTTTTCGAACGTAAAAAAAAAATACATAAGACAGCCCCCAAAACGCCCACCCTTCACCACTTCCTATGTGTTTTTGCTGGGAAGAAGAAGTGGCGCAACAAACTCCCCAGCAACACATGTCTGTCTGTGGGAACCTTTCAACAAAGTACAGCGAGTATGTGCAGTATGCAATACGCAGTATTGTCATAAAATAAAATTACATCCGATGATAACCGTGCAAAAAATATTGCACGGTATTCTGTTAGTGTGTTTTCTTTTTAGAGAGTGGAATAAGGTATACTTCATGAGGAGCAAACCAACATACCTGCACAATAGCAACAGGATGATCAGCGAGCCATTCCGGGGAGTTAGCCCTGTCTGCATGTACCAACGCCCTCACAGCGGCCAGCAGCACAACCACAGCGTCGGAACATAGAGTGATTCTCGCAGACAGTGCGGCGGGGGACTGTCGAGCCGGGGCGGCGGCTCCCCAAGCTGCCCCCCACACTCGCTCCACGGAGACCGTGCGTTCTGAGCACATGGCGCGAACTGGCTGACCCAGGGTTAGTCCGAAAAGGAGGTAGTATAGTTCTGGGATTTGTAAGTGTGCTGGTACCAACCTGTGAAAAGGTTGAGATTTTTTTCATGGTAAACATACATCAAATAGGATATAGGAGGGTTAAGATCATAAATTGCCTCCATAGTTTGAAAACTTTCATTTCTTCAAAATTAGCTTTTGACCGCGGCTTCGCTCCCGTCAACTGACTTCTCTACTTTACCCTATTTTTTTTTTTCATAAGAACCTTCTCCTGACAATAACAAACACAACAAAAAAAGAATTAGCCAAATTGGTCCAGGCGTTGTTGAGTTATGCGCTTACCAACACATTTTGCGATTCATTTTTATATTATAGATTGGACTACAATGGGGATATAACCTAACTGTAAAGGTTACAAAGATCATCCGGAATCCTCTGAGCAAATGTGGATCTTTTTATTTTAACTTTCCCAATAGAATAAACAATTCAACTAAAAATCTATCGATACATTTACTTACCACGCCAGTAGTGTGAAGCCGGGAGTATGCAATAATGACGTGTGTAGATGCGAGTTGGAGTGCACAGTGGTTGTCATGACAACGCCAGCTTGTTGTGGCTGCGCTATCATCTCTGTGTGGCGTAACCAACCTCCGTTACCGATACCTTCTCTAAACCTTTAAAAATAAATACAAAGAATAAATGAATATATCCTAAATACATACAATATGACAAAAGAAGTCTTCTTGGAATATACTTTAAGGAAAGTAGAAATACCTTTGCATAATAGCCGATTGCTGTCCTTGTCCGGAACAAAGAACGACCATTATCCTCAAAGCCCAAAGCACAGAGGTTGGATGTACATTCTCCAACATGAAACTGAGCAGCCAATCCATGCCTAACACTCGCGATATCTCTTCACAGACTATCGTGTTAACCAGGTTCCTGGCCGTAAATAGAAGCCCATGTATAACATTGAAGCATTTGTTTCTTAATATAATTTGTTCTCCCTCACTCTCACAGTCACTTTCCTTAGGGTTTATCCATTTCTCTGTCTGAGATGGTAATGGAAGAGTGAACGCCATGAATTGTCCTAAGCATAGAAGATCACTGGGTCTAGGTTGCCCTCCTAGTAAAGCAGCTAATAATTGTATGAGGACATTCCTTGTGCTAACAACTTTGACGTCGTTTATAATGTAGAGGAGCTTAGAGACGAGTTGTAGCTCTCTCATTGTGCGAAGATTGTGCGTTCTGTGCGCTGTTTCCGTCGCCAGTTCTAACAGATGTTCTAATAGGGACTTGATTAGACCACCTGGAGCGCCGAGCCATACTTCTAGCTCGCATATTAAATCCTAAAATATATTCATAAATTAAGTATTTCATTGAATATTGTACAAATGGTTTTTATATTTTTTAACAATTAACAAATAAACACATATTTACATTAATAAACACTTAAAAATAATCTTATATATATACAGCTCAAAACTAATAAACAGCATCAAAAAATTAGTCCTCATATACTTACTTGAAAGGCAGTTAAGTTAGGAATGGAAGAAGTTTCTTTCTGACTATCAACAGTTCCGACGAGACCAAAAATGAGATGAAGTATATGTGAGTTGAGCAATTGTTTCTTTCTCTTCAACAACATGGCCAAAGTTTGGTATCCTTTCCGTCTGTCCATCTCTGCTTGAGCGGCCTTATTCGACCGTACGACGCAGACAAGAGCTTTCACACTTGCGTACAAACATTCCACGTCTTGAGCCATCGCTATTAAACCTAATAATACTGAACAGCCACCAACTGTATCAATCTGGAAGAACAAACACATTTGAAATTGTCGACAAAGAAGACAATCTTGAAAATAAAGTTATCAAACTTAATAAGGTGTATTCACATTATTACTAGACTGTTATTATAAGCGAGGACTCCTTATTGGCTCTCTTTCTTCTATGACTTCTTTCTATTGTTATATTTTACATAGCTGTAAGTCTTCCATTGTATATTAAATAAATAAATAAAAATAAACTTACCATGATGGCAGCAGGTTTCGGACAAAACACTCTGACGCCCAAATAGCCCACGACCGTTCCTCCCAAACATCTAGCTGGGCCCATAAGATGTCCTGCAGAGTTGTGCAATATCCTGATAGGGGTCGCATTCTCATGGGACGACATCCCCAACATTTTCGCTATAGCCTTGTTATCATTCTTACTGTAAACTTTACGTATTTTAGCCAGTGTGAGTTGAGACATTGCACGCGCGTTGATGCCGAATACAACCTTTTCTTCTGCGACTAGAGGGGCTAATGGCTCCTGGTATTGTCCAGATGGTAGTGGTGCTTGAAGCGTGCCTACGTAGTGTGGGCCTAATTGGTAGACTATGGATACTGTTTGTGCTGGAAGGACCTAGAAAATACGATTAGTTTAAAATACCCATAAAAAAGAGAAAATTTGATCCAATATTTTCTAATTTATGCTGTAAGTAAATCCAATAGGCATGCGGTCCTGAAGTAATAGGTATTGAGTATTGATCATTAGGTCTTCATTAAAGTTAACGCTTTTATTTATGTAAACAGAATTTCAAGTTTTAACGTAGTCCAGTTTTCCAAATGTGATTGTGCGATTCACCAACTTTTCCACAGCGAACACTTTGGTATCATGGGGACATTTTGTAACGGCAAACTTTTTATACATTTATCACTTAAGGCATAAGGTACTTACTTATACATAAGGCATCGTACATAAGGTACTTACTTATACATAAGGCATCGTACATAAGGTACTTACATCTTCCAACAAGAGCGCGGGTCCCTGTCGCCACACGAGCTTGGAGTACCTCCGCCAGTGCGGCGGGGTGCCCAGCACGCAGTACACGCTGGAGGCGCCCGACAGCGTGGCCGCGCCGCCGCCCGGGTTCGCGCTCACGTAGTGCAGCTTGCCCGAGTGCATGTGCTGGCCTGCAAGATGCCATTTTTTAAAGATTTGAATTTAGAACTTGTCTACAGTCAGGCGAGATTTGAATTAAGAACATGTCAGTACAGTTTTGTTAGTGACGTTTACGTGGTTCACCCGTGTGAGCAAGAGACGTGACTGTGAACAGTGACGTCATAAAGGGTTTCCTTAACGAAATTGCCAAACTGTTATAGCAGAATGGTTCAAATATATTTATTGGCATTTTGTTCACTCTTACTGTATATCATGCTATCTTTTTACTGCGACACTAACTAAAGTCAGAGATCTGAATTTTCATTCACATGTCATCTTCAAAAAATATATCTCCATAAGATATAGTTATATGTAGTAACTTAGTAGGTACAGTACTTAGTAACTTTAGTAGATACAGTTTTCGAACCTGACAAGGTTATAAAGTTGAGAGAACCGTACTGAAGTAACTAAGCAAATTAATAGAAAACTTATCATCAAACATACCATCCAAATACAATGAGAAGGAGGAGTTCTTGAGCACAGCTCGATTGAGTACCAGCACGAGATGGTGCCATTGTCCTTCGTGTTGCAGGTCTGGGCACCACACTCGGGCTCCACATTCGCCTGAACCTTCGGGCTCCCATTCACCAACATCTGTTAGAGTAGAAGAATAATGTAATAAATCAGAAACATACTTGAATTTCCCTCCTACAACAACTAGATTATTGGATAGGAAAGTTACATTCAATTACACAAATAAATTCTTTGATTGGTAAATAACTTACTGTGTGGCACTAAAGTTTCCTGCGTAGATATAATGATAGCCTTGTCTCTCGCCGATAGTACCATAGTGAGACAAACGAGATGTTCATCCCGACTATTATTTATGTTTCGTACTAGAGTCAACAAGCGGACACAGTGGGGGTCCGATCTTGGGTCTGAATACTTCTCAACACATATCCAAGTTGAGTAAGTGAGGCCAGTTTGTGGCGGAAACACGCGGTCACCTTAAACAAAACGTTGACGTCATCATAATATCAACTCTTCAAAATAAAAATTTGATAATAAAACTCACTGGGCCGCCAACTACCTGAACCAATTCCACCTAAAGTGGCAGTGTCTTGCGTTCCGAGAGCGTTTAGATTGGCTGATTGGGGCGCTATACTTGGCAAGTATAGGCAGCCAAACCCTTCGGCTGACATGTCGAATTCGACAAATGGAGGGAGAGTACAAGAATTTTGAGATCTGAAGGAAAATAAAATATCATACTCAAATTATTGCCTTTCAACAATGATATCAGTCAATTCTAAAACGTTAGAATGGCCATTACCTGTAATCTCTAGGCGTCGTCATCGATACTAAAGTTTTGATCCTAGTAAGTGGTACGGGCCCACCAGGTTTACAAACCTGTCCAGGTTCTGGGGCCACGCAATTCAAAGGGTTACCCATCCGTAAGAATTCCCTGAAAACACCAATAATGTTAAGGTAATTCATACGCTACTTAAAAAGGAAAAATTATGTTAAATTCTTGTTTAATACCTATTTTGAAATGTTTGAATGTTATTCTACTATGCCATTCATAGTAATTATTACATATATTATCCGTGTGTTGACCATACAATTAGCACTCCAGTTATAATCTAGTCAGTTCAGTTGACTGATACTATATTTCTATATTTAGTTATCACCTGATTTTGTAACGCACGTATAGAGCTCAGCTGTTTACAATCATTTAAACTCATTTTGAATATGCGGAAAAATGTATGATATTAACACAATAAATATAGCTGAAAGAAGACATTATTTTTTGAGATAACGTAAACTCCTCATAAAAAACCCTACGCACGTATGTATCCCTATCCAATGTTTATGTAGTGAACATATTTTGGACCGCAAACAATTACAGACTTTATCGTCATTGAAATAGAATCTAAAATCAATGACCGTAACTTTCTTAACCACTTCAATTCTCACAGTTGTGATAATTGGTTTATTTATTTCTATTAGTTTAACAGTAGTAACACATGATCTATCTGCACTGAGCTTTACTTATTCAAGACTGTTTTGTTTTTTTATTTCCGATTTACCTGAGTTCAGAAGGTCTAAGCGCGTGGGCAGCGAGTCTTTCCAACATATACATGGCTGGCGCGTGTAAGGGATGTCGTTCGGCCCGCAGCGCTGCCCCGCAAACACGGAGTACTACGCCCGCAAGCCCCGCACCGCACATCACTTGCTGGTTGCGTTCACTTCATGAAACATACATAACTTTTATATAGAGGAGTTATGGAATGGAAAACTGTTTGGAAATTAAAATGAAGCTAAAGACAGAAGGTGCTTAGTTAAAAATCCTTCTCAATATGAATTAAAAGAGTCACTAGTCGATTTGGCTGTTTCCATTTACGACGATTAAAATAGAGAGATAGAGAGAGCTGTATGAAATATAAATATTGCAAGAATCTTTAAAAGAACCTCGTGATTTCTACAACTATCTTACCTCCTCACGAGACTTTTAAGCACGTGCGCTAAATAATCCCGTATAGCTCTCGCATGTGCCTCATGTTCGGGAGGTCGAGGCAATGCTGGTAACAGTTTTGCGAGAACTATGACCACTCCCGAGTGTATCACCCACGCCTCGCCGTTATTACTGCCCGTCGATAAGTTTAGAGGGGCTGTTCTTCCCGCTGGTTTTGACTGGAAAGGAAATTATTTTCACTATAGAAATAAGAAAAAAATATAAATAAATCAATCATCATTATGTTTTTGGGTTTTCATCCACCGATTAAAGAGTGGTTGGTCATTTTGACAAAGATTCACCAACAACATAAAAGTCAGTTTTCATAAAACAATTGTTTATTATGAATTTTCACACTGAATTATCAAAGTAAACAGCTATTTAAGAGAAACGTCTATACTGTTGGCGAAAATGGGTCTGACGCAAGAAAAATAACAACCTAACAACCTGTTTCAGAAAAAAACCTTTTTATATCTTACCTCATTAATAGCAGAGCTCTGACGAGTCAAACTTGGAGATTTGACATTGAGCGATCCGCAGAAAGTAGGCTTATCGAAAGAGTCCAATGCGACATCGTACAAAAGTCGCAGAATTATGCACGCATGCACAAACACTACTGGTACTTTCTCAGGAAAACTGTAGGAAAAGAAAAAGAACGTAAGTGACATGCGACCAATTTAGAAGAAATCTTAAAAATATAGAGGCTCTTACGTCATTTCCAATATATTGCTTGTAAATATTTCGTGAAAAACTTCGTAGAGTTCCGCATCGCCGGGTTCCGTATCATTCTGGAGTTCCGTCTCATTTATAAAACAGCCTAAAAGACGTATCGTCTCACAAAGGGTTGTCATGCATATCTGTAAAGAAAATAGAAATATTTTAAATGATTGTTATTACCTTTCGGAAATTGAAATATATACCTACGTAGATAAACTGCGCAACACTGACCTCGTGATGAAAAAACTTCGCATTAGCGGGCTCAAATCTCATAGCCGTACTAATAGTGTAGAACACAATATGTATTAGCTGTAGCATATCTTTGTCCATCGGCTCATCGCCTTTCAGTTTGCCTTCCAAAGACACTAGAACACTTGTTACGTATACAAAACCGCTGACCTGTGAAAACGTTACAAGAACAATAATCAGACTAGACAATCGATATATGCTTGAGCATGAAGTTCAATCAACTGGAAAACGCGCAGTTAAACGGTTTATGGAGCTACGACGTCGCAGTATAAGTGACATAACGAGTTTATATTAAGAAAGCATTGAAATATATTGACTTGGAACTTCATTTGAACCTCCTCTTTGGTCTCCTTAAAATAAATTACCTTTCTAAAAATAGTTCTGGTCCGATGTGAATCCCGTAAGCAAGCCAACAAGGCTTTCAATATATGCAATTTCAGTAGAAGCGCATCGTTAGGTGCTGCATGCATTCCGCAAAGCAATGCAGACATATCCTCCTCACCTGACCCACTCACTATTAGTTCTCTTACCACACCTTTAACAAGACATAATATAGAAATTAAAACAAATGAACATCACATTTTCTTAGGCTTAATAAAAATATACCTAGCTTTAATTTCTCACCTAAAGCCTTACTTCTACAAGATTCATACACAACCATTCCATGTACACATTTTGCCCCGCCACAATCTCGGAACACATTGCAATTATTAGAGTTCGCGTTCAACAACGCTGTAAGGCCTTCCATCACTAATGATCCTAGTTCCTCTTCTTCTTCGTCCAAATTGGGGTCTCTGATCAAAGAGTCATGTCGAGTAGACTGTCTTTTCTTTCTCTCGGGAGCTTTGGGGGACTCATTGGGTGCCTGTTCGTGGGATGGTGAATCGGATGCGTCTCTTTTGCTCCTTTCCTCTTCAAGAATTTGTTTGTCTTTAAGGAATACTGCGTAACGAGATAGGCACGTCACGAACACTTCTAGCATACCAACCTCCCGGTAAACGTCTTTGAAAATTGCGTTATGTCTGTAAAATAATCAGAGATTATTAGGATTTCTCATAATATGTATTACTATCAAGATAAATCGCAGTAACTAAAACTTACTTTAAAATATTCAAAAGTGTTTTCATACACAATATACTACACGTTCTCGATCTATTCGCTTTCAATAAAAGCGACAGCGATATTAATTCCTTGCACGGCACGAAATTTAGTTGGAAAACAATAAACTCGAGCAATTCGAAGAATTTTTCTTGTATTTCAGCGTTCTTAGTGTAAATTCTTTCCGAGAATTGACTGAGTGTGTTTTGATTTTCCAGTATGAAATAGTTTGCATTGTCGGCGTGGTACACGCTCGATATCGCGTCTAATATCGTGCAGCATAACGCGGGGGAAGTTGACTTCATAAATACTGATTGTAACACCTGTAACATTGAACGTAATATTTTATAAAAATACTTTAGCAACACGAAGTTAAATACTTTTTTCTTATTTCATACCTGAAAAGCTTGTACATTCCTCACAGCCTGGCCCGGGGTCGTTGGCTGCGGTAAGACAAAGCCCTGCAGTTGGAACAGTTCGGTGTTGGCGCGCGTCGGTCGCAGCTCGGAGAAGCCGCACGCACACAGCGACGATATCATCAGTACGAGGTTACGTAAAGCGGCCCGCGCTTCTGTACCACTCACACGCTCTTCTTCTAACCTTTATTTATTAAACAAATAGCTAGTTAAATAGAGTAAAAAGAGGTTTTATTTAACAACAATAAAAAGTGCAAAAACATTTACAAAAAAAAAGTTCTACAAATTCACTAGTAATTACAAAAACCATAAGCTACAGTGAAGTGCTTACCCTGATGTCAAATAATCGGGTACACCTTGTCTCTCATGTCTGTGATAAACGAAACAAAACATAGGTAAAAAATAAATAAAACAAAATATAAAGAGTGCAGTTACATGCTATAACAACCAACTACCTAGATACTGAACATGCTCATGCTATTTAAATATATAACATTAATAACCCCCATGTAGATCGGAAACTTACTTTAGAAGAAATTCAGATAGAAATAAGTAGCCTTGGCAAGAACGGAAATCATCCAGTAATAATTGACTAACTTCACTTGAATCCTTTAGGAAACAGAATACTGCTACGAACATTTCAACAACCTGGGAAAAAACAATTTGCATTTTTAATTCAAATTAGAACTTAGTCACAAGTCAATAAGGATAATTTTACAATAATATTACCTCTAGAGGTGTCAATTCTGGTATCCTTTGCATGTTTTCTATGCAAAGTGCCACACATCCTTTATCTGCAAAAACAGCATTAAATTAATAAACTAGTTAAACTTGACCTTTTAATCAGCTCCATCAATTCAGCAAACAGATTAATTGGACTAGATCCAATAATCATTTAAAATAGGAATTAGTTGTTTATCAAATTGACCTACATGACTATATGTACTTACTATGTATGTACTGAACAACAGATTGCGTCAAACCATGTCTAGATAAGGTCATGAGCACTTCAGCCGCAGATTTCCTCCACATTATGTTGTGTGGAGCACACCACGACGTTATAGCAGAGAATAGTAAACTGAGATCATCTTTTCGTGCTAGCTCCTCACATGGAAAGGGATGACTGCATAATCTCACAAGAACCTAAAATATGAACAAAGGCATGTTATGTTTTCATGAAGTATTCAAATAATTCAGACAAACACATAAATAAAATATGTTTTATTTGCTAAGCATGCCGCCGGTGAGTAAGCAAACACTTCAACCTGCAGTATATTTACTTTACTGTTTGAATATTTATCTGCATTACTAAGTGTGTAGCAAATAAAATTGATAGTACACATTTGCTATCATTTATACAAGTTAGATTATAGAATCAATAAAATATTATATTATTATCAGGATTGCTATTGTGGTGTATCAAATATTTACCAAACCTGCTGTTAAAATATCTGATATTTATACTGAACACTCAAGGCCAATATTTATCACAGGAATATTATTTAAAACTTAGAGTATTTTTTACCTGTACAAATATTTTCTGCAGTAGTATTCGTCTTTCTCTAGGTGTAAAATCGCTATTCCCATCTTGAACATCTGCTTCCGACTCCGGTATTTCAGGTAGATCAAAGAATAGGTATAAACATTTCACTAATGTTGACGGTATTGATGCAGTGGTCATGACCTACAAATGAAATTTTTATGAACAACTATGATAAGACCTCCTCGGACGGCCTTGATAATGTATTTTCACAAAAAATACTGACTGCTTATAAAAAGGAGACAATCAGTGCAAAGATTGTGTTTAAAATTCGAGTTTAAATAGAATATAAGAAAAAAAATGGGATAAATGTTCTGTTTATTTTGCAAGATATTTGATACCAGGAAAATATTCAAGTGTATATAGGGAAGATATTAATTACATGTATTAATAAAATTTTATTATACTGTCTAAGTAGTAATGACCCTTGTAGAAACCCTTTGAGGAAATAATATAATGAGGAGATGAAAATAAATGTACCTGTATTAATGACTGATCACCGGCAGCCAAGAGGTTTAGCGTTGAGAGTAACATCCAGCCATTACTTGATTCCTCAGAATTTTCTATTTCTAGGAACTTAGCAATAGCACAGCTAGCTGCCTCTGTACTTTGGTTACTAGCCCTTTTTCTTATCTCTGACACCATAAGCTTGGAAACTTGCTGACAGAATGATAGGATATCCCAGAACTTTTCATTCATCTCACTTGATGGACTAGTGCCAAACACCTATGGAGAAGTACTTACATCATCATACAAGCAGTAAAAGTAACAAGATAGCTTAGGAAAATAAATAGGATATGAATTCAGCTCAGCTCTGAACTTATAAGACTGAAAAGTAGTATGTAATTGGTTGAATTTGATATTGAGTTACATTTAAAATTCAATATGAACTATTCTTATTAACATTAAGCTAGTGTGAGAATTTATTACTACCTATGTATAATTATTATAGTCCCAAAAACTAGTATGGATCAGTGTCTCACATTATTGTAGCTATTGTTTTTGTATGTAGCTATTAAGTTAGGCAGTGTGTTTAAATATCGATTGAATAATATTACGTGGATAAATAATTACATTTATTGATCAGCATACGTCTAATACAGTATGGTCCATAATTTATAATTGAAAATATTAGGAACAAACTCTTGTTACTTACCTTACAAAAAAGAGGTAGCATATTGTACAGTTTATCATCCTTTTCGGCATCTGTAAGGGGTTGCGGTGGATGTGTATACTCCGCAAATAGTTTCTTCAGATGCATGAGGCCAAGTTGGACGTGAGACGACGAGCTGGAAGCCTCGGCACTCTCAGGAGATGCCGAAGTAGTCGCCCCACGCAATTTGCGCATTAGATTCATTTTTGGATTTCCAAATCGTTACGTTTACACTATGAAGCACATTTTTTTGTTTTTGGATTTTATGTAGAAATAAACATTTTTATAAAATAACAATAAACATTGATTTTCATTTAAATAATATGAAATGATACCACCATTTTGCACAGTTTTTAGACATTTAAAATGTTTATGAAATACATAACTTAATATGAGTGAACGAAAAATATCTATTTATGACGATAATTATTTTCTTGGTTTTTCTTTTGTAAATTGATTGATTATTTTCTGATAGGTACTTTCGTACGCCCACACATACAGACTATATTTTGCCCACACTGCAACAAAACTTGCCATAGGTAAATAAAGAAATTCATCAGTAACTCCGAATGCGTACCGGTTCCTACTCAAAGAAGCGATAATTTCACTTTTTCGTAGAAGAGGGTCAGCCCTTCTCCTGCTTTTCTGGATGCAATGGCAATCAAAGTTAGGTCAATAAGTAGAACTTGAGAATCAGTTGAAATTCCACTGCTACTACTAAGTTCCGCAGCGAAGTTAAGCGGAGCCGTATCGGAAACAATAATCGTAAGGAATCTAGCAAAGTAAGCCGAAACGGCTCTCCATATTGCCCCTCATTCACCTAACGATAGACATGCGGTAGCAGTAGCGGCAGCCAAATATAATTATATCACATCATTCACATCGTCTCCGATACCATTATATTACACTTACACTGTGAGGCTAACGTTGAAAGGCTACTTTATCTGTGGATCCAGCGATTTTTTTATCTGTTTCTATCAAAGTCAAACTAAGCTTGTGTCAAATAAATGTCAATCTCATGTTGGTTTTCGTTGAATTCGTTGCCCGTTGCCAGATTTTTGATGTCAAATCGTTTCGCGTGTGACAGAAATAGTATCTTAAAATATACGTGAATCTCTTGCACGTTTTCTTGACGATAACATACAAGATTCTTCAGTTAAAATGCCAGAAGACCAGAACCTTGTGCAATGTTATAACCGTGGCTGCGGTCAAATGTTTGACCCCAGTAAAAATGACAAAGGTAACATTTCTAGACTTTTCCATATCCTGTATGTATTAGATTACAAGCTTCATTCGCATAAAATAATTACTTACAGAGGATTGGGATAGAACCAATGAATGTAAATGTAGACAGACATTTTGAGCTAATAGAATATAATACCTACATGATTCAATATCGATTGTAATAATTGCAGATGAATGCCGTCACCACCCCGGCACTCCTGTATTCCACGATGCATATAAAGGCTGGTCTTGCTGCAACAAGAAAAGTGTGGACTTCACCGAATTCTTGAATATCAAGGGATGTACACTGTCAAAGCATTCTAATGAGGTACGTTAAGTTTGTAACTTAGTTTCAATGGTATGTTTACAAATTGAATTGTTTAATCAATATTTAATTCTAATCTTTCTAGAAACCTCCTGAACCTGAGAAGAAGGCTTTAGACAAAGAGTTGGATAAAAAGGAAGTAATTGAAGTGAGGGCACCAGTAGTTGGCCCTCAGCTGCCAAGGCCTCCATTTGAGACTCCTCTGGTTACAGTGAAACCCACTATAGCCGAAGCCTTAAAGCAAGCTGTACAAAATACATCACAACCAACAGCTGCTTCCACCGATGGGTAAGTTAATCTAAGTTTTGTTAACCATACTATGACCTATTTATTATTGGTTTTGTAATAAATATTTATACAAAGACTAATTACTGTTAGTCCATTCATAGACAACATAAACCTTAAAGGACCTTATAGCTATGTTTACATGAACATACTATTATTTTCTATCACCTTGTGTGAGGTCGACTGTATTCTCAATATTAATATCTAAACTTATAATATTTTTCCCCTTACAGAAGCATAGCTATTGGCACATCTTGCAAGAATGGAGGGTGTGGAGTGACTTATGAGGGTCCGCATTCCAATGATAGCATGTGTACTCACCACCCTGGCTGCCCAGTGTTCCATGAAGGTCTTAAGTTTTGGTCCTGTTGTCAGAAAAGAACTACAGACTTCAACACTTTCCTTAGTCAACCTGGATGCACAACTGGCACCCATAAATGGACTAAAGAGGTTGGTTTTCAATTCTTGTATATATTTTATTAGGTAAATAAGGTAAAGCTATTTAATTGTGGTTTATCAAATTAAATACAACTCAAGAGAGAGAACAAATTGGGCCATCTTTTTTTGTGGTTCCTTATGTACTCCATTATATATTTTCTTATTTAACTTATGTTGTCAATCGTAGAATATATTTAAATGTTATATGGTAATGTTTTATGCATGCTCTATGTGAAGGTAAATAATACAATTTATGATCTTTTTAACAAACTTTATATCTTTTACCTTCTTTCAGGGCACACCTGCAGGAACTGTGAAGTGTCGTTGGGACTGGCACCAAACACCTGAGCATGTTATTGTTAGTGTGTATGCCAAGAAATATGATCCTGTACTAAGTTATGTAAAGCTGAACCCTATTCGCCTGAACACAAAATTGGTATTCAGAGAGCAAGGAGATGCATCATTTGAATTGGATTTAGAACTCAGAGGTGTAAGTATACATCATAAATAGAATATTCAACATGCTCAAATAGGTATTTTGAGTACAAATTACCTATTAACATTTTTGTTATGCAGGTTATCAGTGTAGAAAATAGCAGTGCATCAATGTTGTCAACAAAAATTGAGATAAAGTTAAAGAAAGGCGAACCAGGGGCATGGAGCAAATTGGATTTCCCTCGAACAGAGCCCAAGAAAGAAGAAGCTGCCCCAAAACCTGTGGAACCAGCAGCTGATGACTATGAGGACCTTTCCACAGTAGAAGCCATACAATCTATGGGGAAAGTTAATGTAACTGGTTGAAAAACTAAAACTAAATCTATATTTTGTAGTTAACTATATTTTTTATTAAGCACAATGTTGTTCTCAGTGACATAACTTTATTGTATTTTTCTGCTCTAATGGTAGATGTGCATTTATTCATTGAAAATAAAATGTGCTTGTACTATTATGATCCTTATGTTTCATTTTTGGGAACCACCATGTTGAAAATAAAACCACATTATGAATGTTAACTCCTTGATCAAATCAAACATATTTATATACATGCTATAGTATTTTTCTTTACAATAATGCCTTAAAACAGTTTTGAAATCATGACTATAATCATGGCGCATATAATTTCAATACATTTCAACTGAATATACCTAATTTACAATAGAATAACATTTACAAAATTTATACAACATGACTAGGTTGACTAGATAGATAAGTTTCACAAAGGTACATTTTATCCTACTACTTAAGATGTTTATAAATAATTTATATACTAGCTACTTACAATATTGGGATGTATAAACAAATAGATTTAGAAAAGATGCTTTATCAGGAGGTTTCTACTTATTACTATCACTGTATCCTACGGAGTCTGAGTAGAAATGCGTAGAATTATATGACATGGCAATATTAGCGTTAAACCTAACATCACAAAGTTTGTGATTTCAGAGGTTTTTGTTACTCCGCCGTTTCTTAATGCTATTCTTACGGGACTGCCGACAAGATAATACTACAGAATTATTTTATTTCACTCCGAATAATTTCTACTCTGGTTACGGCAGTGTTGCCATCATCTGAATATTTATACAAATTGGTAATTTATGGCGAGGAGCAGTGTTCACTGGTGGGTGGCGCGGGTGGATGGAAGGCGGGCGTGGGCGCTGGCTGCATGCGGTACATGTCGTGGAGAAGTGTTGCCACGGATACGTCGCCCACGGTGTCTCGGAATAGTAGTAGCTCGACGGAGCGAGCGCGTACCGCTCTGAGAGATGGTAGTAAGAGGAGTAGGCGACCGAATCTGCACAAAACGATTTTATTAGGTGGACGTATTTGTATTTGGTGTATATCAAAATGTGGTAAAATCCATAAAAATGTTAGGTGGGTAGCGTATTTTATCTACCTTGTAGGTTGCCTAGTGTATCTGGTTCGCACATAGTCAGCGAGTATGCACTGAGCTTGGTCTTGTAGCATCTCCACTGGTTGAGTCTCACTCAGTCCTGATGTATCTGCATAAATGCAAAAGTAGTGGTTACATTAGATGTAAATAGGTAGGCATATAATAGGTACATTCATTAAAGAAGTTAAACTACTAACCAGGGGAAAACAGAACAATGGCTTTCATACACCCACACTCGCTGCCGTCGGGAGCAATTTGCCGAAATCGACATAGAATTTCCTGAAACAAAATTCAGTTTTGAAAATTATAAATAGTATTCTAGCATGTAGGTTATACCTACTTACATACCTTTGGCTATACAAGGTAAGTAGGTAATAGCTAGATTTTCCGGTTCCTTTTTTCAAAAGATATGAAAAAAGCACCTAGGTACTCTACCAACTTAGAGACCTTTCTCAAATAAGGTGTAAAACAAACCTGCAAAGTATTCAGCTCCAAATCAGCCAAAGGATCAGGAGGCAGCCTTGCTCTCGCGGCTGGTGCTGCAAGCAACGGTGCCAGGTCCCAGGGAGCAGACCACTGTGCCAGATGCAGTAGGAACAGGTCCTTCCAGGCAGCTCGCAGGAGTACCAGCTGGTCTGATGCTGCGAGTGCCTGGAACGGCGCTAAGCACCGCACCCAACGCACCGCCATGAAGAGGAGGCGGGCACTTGTCTCCTAAAGTCGAAGATAGGATAAGTAGGTATTTAGTTAGGAAGCATGTGGACATGACATTAATCTTATTGACGACCTAATTAAGAAAACAAAAATTTTACTCGATTATCGCTAATCATCTAGTAGACTTGCTAATGGGGTATACCTACAGGTACATACCTATCTGTCAAGTATATAAAAAAAGAAACATATGATTGATATAAAGACAGACGGGCAATGCCAATGGTGTTTCAGCAAACATGCGCAGTATAACAAGTGACGGCACTTAAGTGACAATGACTCCAGTTGCGTAGCGCGTAGAGGGCGATGGGCGGGGTAAGTCAACTGAAGGCGATAAGTCACCCCGCGGCCGCCCAATCGCGGCACGCGCCCGCCCCTTTAGTCAAAAAGCCACCTATCAAATGTCAATGTTTACACCCCCTTCAAGACGACTTCCAAGTATTTTTGCAATAGAGACCCAAAAATGAGGTAGATAGGAAAGTACCTACTTATTGGTCACGAAGAAGTACATAGCAGTCACTGAATAGTGTAAAACAGAAACGAGTGTTTGTTTCTGAAAAGCTGCGTCTAGGAAAGGGCACACGCTAGGCTAGACATTTCATCCCGCAATTTTTTGACTTTCTAATTCTGGTTGAGCTTTTGCTACTCTGTTCGTTACTTAAGTATAAGAAGTTAGGTATCTTACCTGTAGGAGCTCCCATGTAGGGGCAAGAGGTGCTCCAAAAGCACTTGGTGGCGGCCGTAGAAGAGTAGGGTCGCCTTGTAACTGCAGTTGTTTGGCGCTCCACATCAGCTCCTGGGTAACGCAAAAGTAAGATATAAAGAGCAAGTAGGTAGGTATTTCATCATAATCATCTCTCTTATATCTAACAAAGTCATTATATTCGAGAAAGTTAGATAGCACATGAAAATGCCGATATTAATTTTAGGATTCTTAGTGCTAAGATAAGGCTCTGGATGCATCTTACCTGGCATTTATCAGAAGACATAAGTATATGCAGTAAGCCAGGAGGCGGCGGTGCTAGGAACGGTTCGGGCACGAGCGGCAGCGGGCTGGACGCTCCGGCCCCACCACCCGCGCCGCTTGAACCCGCGGATGAAGCCGTGCTTAGTGGCGCTGGCTCGCTCATACCGCTGATATTGAACTGTTACACGCGGAAACAACAATATCTAAGTAACTAGGTTTTTTTACCGACTTCTTGCATTATCGTTCGTACGTTTCTTTAAATTCATAGTTTCAGACATGCTGACATCATAGATATAGGATAGACCCCTAGTCTTTAGCTGACACGAACACTCATTTCTCTCCTTACAGTAGGTAAGTACTAAGATGTAAGTAGATATAAATAAGTTGGTAGGTAGGCACCTTTTCACTATGTATATAAAGGCGTAACACAGAAGTTAGGGTTACCTGAAAGTTGAAAGGTTGCGGCAGCGGTGCGTACGGAGAAGGTGGTGATAGTTTGAGAGCGTGAGGCTTGTGCGCGTGACCGAGCGGCGGTGGCCCAAGTGCACCCATCGCGCCCGCTTGTAGCTTCGGCTTGCGGGGACCCCGCTCGTGCTGAACCGCTAAGACAAAGAGAACAGAGGTCATAAAATACACAAGTCTGTGAATAGTGTGATCCTTGAACACACTTAATTGGGTTCAATATTCTAATGACGACTGCAAAATAAAAACTCCACATCAATTGCAGTCATCACAAAAAAACACTTGTCTTATGGTTAAGTAGTTACTTAAACATTAACATAAACATTAACCACGTAGGCAAATTAATGTTAGGCACACAAAATATACATTGGGCAAATCAATAAAACGGATGATGAACAAAAGTATTTGACTACATGTAACTTTGCAGTTGTTTTACACGTGGGATTATAGAGCCATGAACCGCTTATTCGCTGGCGATCCCTCGCTAAGCCGGGATCGTCCGCGCCTCGCCTGCCTCCGTATAATGTCCTGCCGTGGGCCGCACTCATACTGCTCTAACGACGTTTGACTAAACTATTCTACTAATCGTGCTAAGAAAATTCTAGGCCAACCCACATAAAATAATAATTAAGGCTAGTTCGACCGAATTTAATGATAGGATTTATCATTAAATTCGGTGAAAGTTCATTCGTTGACACAGTTCAACTATTTAAAATACCTATGGTCAAATTCTCACTATCTGAGTAGGAACTCACAGAATAATGAATTAAGGTTTCCAGTTGAAACAGTTAAATGTAACGATTTTCATACAAAATTACCATTTTTCGGAATCCATAATTAGTTAGTAATGAAATTATTTATGAAGCTTCTGGTAATTACCTACCTATAACCTAGCTACCCTACCAGCGAAAGTTACAAAGAATTTCCTTCACACAGTTAAAAATGTAAGCGAATTGTTTAATTGCATCCAATGTGCACGGAGCCTGTGTAGGGATGACGTCACGCAATCAGCTTAACGAGGCTGAGTCCATGAGAATGCGGCTATTGTGCCCGCACATGTCGGCGCATACGCTGCGTTCCCGCGCCGCGACCGCTGCCTAGCACTGTTGGAAATGAGTAACAGTAGGACCACTGCACTTCAATAAGTTCTGATAAGTCATCATGATTAGTTTACCTGTGTTTTTTTAGTAATATTTTTAATCGATTTGCAGGTCTGCTGCGGGGAAAGCTTACCAAGAAACAAATTAAATTGTGATACGAGATGCAGTTTAATGTACCAAATGTAGATACATAAAATGTATTATGTAAGTAATTTCTGATTTACTGATCAGATAGAGGTCGCTATCAATTTGTTGCCTACCTACTTCGACCGAACTATTTGGTGTTGACAAACAACCAAAGACACAATTTGTAATGGACATCTATTAGAATATTAGAATTCACATTGCTGTTGCATCAGGAAAGAGCGGGCAAACAAATGGACTTTCGGTGCCTAACTTTGTAGTGACACTGTCTATGCGGCTTAGCTGACGATACAAATGCTGACGGACGCACTATTCCGATAGTCGACAGCCTCGGCGTAAGTGGGGACTTTAAATATTAAACGATGCCTCTAAAGAATGGCTTATTACAGCATTAGCGCATTACTTTAAGAATGTAGGGTAAATAGTAATGCAAGCGGCTATATTGAAAATAGATTTTGAAATATGTTACACTATGTTTTGACATGATTGTCTAAATTTAATTTTAATTTCAATACGGCTTCACATAAGGATAACCGATTTTCTACCTTCTCAAATCATATTACATTATGTGCAACGAAAACTGAATGCTGATTAGCCACCATAATAAAGTGTATAAAGAAGTCGATTGATTCACAGGTACTTTACCTACGTCGCGTGAAAAGCTACATAAAAGGGAAGAAAATATTTCCGAGTTGCCATAAATATAGTATCCACATCCATAAAACACATCGCGTGTATTGCAGTGTCAGAGCAACTGATGCAATGTTAACCTTTTGTTTATGGGGCGCATGTAATCCCAAATACAACACGTGCTTTTTTTCTCGACGTCATCGCCATCCCCCACTGTCCCCCAATAACCCGAAATAAACTTTATGACTTTGCGATAAGACTTAAAATTAGTAATCGCAGATATTTAGGGTCGGTTAAGCCAAGGGGCTCAGTTTCCAGTGTGACGCGGATAAGCGAGATTTTAATTAAATAAAGGCCAAATGTGTAACAAGTTTTTCATTATCTGATGACTTTAGGATAGAATAGGTTTATGGTTAACTAATTATTTTTCTACTAGATAAAAAAGACTACGCTTTTAACGTCGTAGCATTCGTGCGTAGCTGTCGTAGCCAGTCGTAGCCATATCCGTAGCAGCCGTAGTAAATTTTCTACAACTTTCTAAACGTCGGAATTTTGTAAGATTTTTATTTTGTGACTTTTTGTATGGCATTATGAACAGTGGCGGCCCTAGGGGTGTGCGAACTGTGCCGTCGCACAGGGCCTCGCGCTTGAGGGGGCCTCGCGCTACAACCCACATTAATATAAAAAAAAAATATATAATTAAAAAATATATAGGTATCTGGTCCCAGAAAAAAAAATGCATTTTTTTTTTTTAATTCATTCTGCGTTTACTTTTTGAGTCCTCAATTTAACAAAAAGTTGGAACACCAAAGTAACAAAAACAACTGGCTCTCGATTCAGACACGGATTCTTTTTATTTGTGCTTAATTCCGAGTTTAATTTGAGAGTCCTTAAACAAAAAATTAAAAAAAATTCGCGCTCGCTACGCTCGCGGCTGTTCACTTAACAGTACTTTTCCTTCTAAATTGATTAGAGTACCTACTTTAATTTGGAGGCAACAGAGATACTGTTCTTAATGATTTAATTTTCCTAAAAGATAAATTCCACGACATTGGCCTCGACCTCAACCTATCTAAATGTGAACTTTTTATACCCGACTCGACTGACAGACAGACTATTCTTCAAAATTTTCTCACAATAGCTCCTGAAATTAAACCGATAGACCAAAGTTCTCTTTGCCTCCTTGGATCGCCTATACTGGAAGATTCATTTTCGGATTTTATTGAGAAGAAAATTCAAAATTTTAATGATGTTTCGGAAAGGCTACTCAAAATTAATATGCATGCAGCCATCACCATCATACGGTACTGGTGTTTTGGACCAAAACTTACATATAACTTGCGTGCTTCCCATTTATGGAAGCACACCAACCTTTTGGACAAAATCGACGAAATTATAAGACATACACTATCATCCATTTTAAATGTGGCCTTGGACGACAGAGCTTGGTCTCAAGCGACTCTTCCCATCCGTATGGGAGGACTTGGCGTCCGTAAAATTTCCAGTGTAAGTTTACCGGCCTTTATTTCCTCGGTCCATGGCACTGAGAAATTGATCAGGAAAATATTACCCACCACACTGGTCAATTTTGAGGTGCCAAGCCTGACTGAGGCTTTAAACGCTTGGAAAGTCGCATGCCCGAACACCGACTTACCCGCCAACCTGTCCTCTCAGAGACAGTGGGATGAGCCGCTCTGCAGAGTAATACGGAAAAGTTTAATCGATACGTCAATAGCCGCGTACCCACCTAGCGCACAGGCTCGCGCGGCAGCCTCGCGAGCCAAATGCCTCGGCTGGTGTGGACGTGCCTCGGCCTGCCTCGGGCGCGCGTTTGCTCGACCGAGCACGGCTCGGCCCCGAGCCATCTGTTGTCGGTAAACTTGACGCGCTCAAAGGTGCCTCAGTGAGCGCTGTGCGTTAGGTGGGGACGGATGTGTTTTGGCTCGCGCGCGAAGCTGCTTCAAGTTTTGTCTCTTGCCGTGTTTGTCTTCTGTTATTTTGATATCATGGGCAGTCAGGAGGAGTCCATTCGCTTAATACAACTGTACAGCACGTACAATGCGCTTTGGGACCCCAAAGATCCAAAATATTTAAACAATAAGCAGCTAGGAAAATAGCTGCAGCTGAAAATACACGACTGTCCATTACGAATACTCTCGGACTTATGATGGCTCAGCCTGCCTCGCGAGGCGGCCTCGTGTAAATTGAACAAAACTACTGAGGCTGCCGAGGGAGCCATCGCTCGCGATCCGGACACCGAGGCTGCCGCGCGAGCCTGTGCGCTAGGTGGGTACGCGGCTATTGACTTCTGCAGAGCGAGCGCGCCTACTGGCTGTGGGTGAATGGGAGTCGGGTCTATGGCTTCTTGCACTTCCGTCCTCAAACACAGGCACCATGTTTGATGACACCACCTTCAGACTCGCCGTTTGCCTCCGACTAGGTGCTCCATGCTGCTCTCCTCATCGCTGCCACTGCGGGGAAGCTGTCAACAGCCTCGGTCACCACGGCCTGTCGTGCAGCCGGAGTGCCGGCCGCATACCACGACATGCCAACATAAACGACGTGATCCGTCGCGCTCTTGTTGCCGTCGGCGTGCCAGCCGTACTCGAACCAAATGGCTTGGCACGCGACGATGGCAAGAGACCAGACGGCATGTCGCTATTTCCGTGGAAGGTGGGTAGGACTTTAGTGTGGGACGCGACATGCGTCGACACTCTTGCGCCATCTCACCTTCCCGGAACTGCATGTCGTGCTGGCTCCGCCGCCGCACAAGCAGAGAACCTCAAGCGGCGCAAATATAGTAACCTTATAGGCAATTACATGTTTGAGCCGTTTGGGGTTGAAACTCTAGGGCCGTGGGGTCCGAGCGCCCACCTTCTTGCCAGGGATATTTCCCAGCGCCTGGTTGACACTTCCCGGGACCCAAAGGCTGGCTTTTATTTCGCACAGAGGTTGAGCATTGCCATCCAACGTGGCAATGCTGCCAGTCTTTTGGGTACATTACCCAGTGACAGCGATGAGGAGCAATTTTTTGATGCCCTATATTAGTTTTAAGTTGTATATATATATAAGTTTATTTTATTTTCAATTAATGTAAATATTTTGTGAATAAATAAATCTCTAGTTAGTACCTACTTTTATGTCCCAAAACTCAAAAAATTTTGCGCTCGCTACGCTCGCGATTTCTTTACTTTCCACTTGTTTTATTTTTTTCCCTTTTTTAGCCGAACCTAGAAGGTAGCGCCGCTTTTAAGTCCTTTTATTAACAAGAAAATAACTCCTAGTTTCCGTATGAACTTTCTTATTTACGACATTCGAACTACTCAAGTCACAATCTTTCAATTCATAGGGGGCGCTTGGGGCATGATTGACCCGGGCGCTACATGAGCTAGAGACGGCCCTGAATCAGTTATAGTTTAATACGAAGAGCTGAATATTATTATCTCGGTGCTGAAATATATATTAGAAAATAATTTAACTGAAATTTATCCCACTACCGAAATAGTCTTGAGAATTCGAATAATAAAATAATAATATCGAAAAAGCAGTTTTTCGAGGCTTAAAATTATTAAAACATGTTTAAGGAATTCGATGACACAAGATCGCCTTTCAGCCCTTGCTATTCTTTCGATCGAAAATGACGTTTCTCATTCATTCGATTATTCTGCTTTAATTAAAGATTTTAGTCTTAAGAAAAGTCGCAAGCTTGAGATCATTTTAAAATTTGTTAATTTGCGCGATTCTTTAAATATAAACTGTAGTAAAAATAAAATTTTATTGATTTGTTTAACTTGAGCATTTCTCCTCAAACATGACGATTAGCTAAATCAAACCACCAGCTTATTCTCGCAATACATACTTTTCACGAAGGACAAAGGGCCTCGCATAGACCTGCCGCACGTAGCGTCGTAATGGCTAGGGCCGCCGCTGATTATGAATTAATCTTCGCAGTAGGTTCACTGCTCCTAAGATAGATCAATAATACAACTACAAAACGAATTATTGACAAAACTTTACAAAACCTCTCGCATCATTAAATAAGACCTAAAACAATCTAATCTTAACAATCTAGTTTAAGTGTTTAAATCCTCTAGCACCGCTAACTAAGTAATCAGATCCATAATATTGAAAAGAAAATTTATTAAACAAATATATGTACATATACCATTTCTATATCCAAAATGTAAATATCATTTAAGTTAAAGATATAAAGCTCAAAAAGAAGTTAAGTCTTCCACGAATAATCTCGCATAAAAGGCGTACAGTGAATCACATTGGCAGCGTTTAAAAGGGAGATTTAACTTCAAACATGTATCAGCGACAAGCCCCTCGTTCACCGAATTGAAAGCAAACAAAACATGTTTTTCAAAAAGGTAGTTCATACAAAAAGTATTTGTTATTTATTACCCGCGGGCAGTAGCTGTTGGCCGTCAATTACTTTCACTACATTTAAATTTTGCATTTTGTTTAATAGCTGAATGTACTAATAGCTAGTGATCGAAATGTTGATTTTACAATTTCGACGGACTATTAGGCTTTTCACTTTTATGTAGCAGTTTTATTAGCAGGCAGTTTTTTCATTAGTTACCGTTTCAAAAGACGAAGCTTATCTAACATTACGTCGCAATACCTATATGTAGCTAAAGTACATATGTACATTAGGTACCAGTGCAGTTTATCCGTGCAGCCGTAAGGTAAAAGCATTTGTTGCGAGCGCCAACCCATACCAATATAGTTGGGAGGCGAGGGGTAGAGGGTAGGTTACCTATAATGTACTTACTGTACGACGTTACTGCCCGTGTAAATGGAGTTCTGCGGTCGATATCATAGTGATGTACTGCATCACCAAGTAGTTCCGCGTAAAGATTGCCCAGTTTCTGCTACTCGATAAGTATATCGCATTCCTCTTATCGATAGCTATTGTTTTCATTTGTAGCAGTTTTTTATTTAACTCGAAACCACGTTCTTCTCTGTGTATCCCTGACATTAAAATAAAACATCAAACTTCGAAAAGTCTTTATGGCAACCTATTCACTGAATACACAACAGTACCTAATTACCTAGCTTTGACACTTAATTAAAGGAACAACAGACAAAATATTTAACAAATAGTAAAGACTCATCTATCGATAGGTGTGAGCACTTCTCTGGTCGAGCAGACACGTACCCTGAGGAGGCGGCGTGGTGTGGGGCGTGATTAATGACCCAATAATCCCGGCCGCCCGCCTGCCTCATGAAAGCTTCACGAAGCCGAATTGGTGAGCGGTCAAAAGGTTTATTGACTGAACAGGCATAACCAAGACGCACTTACATAACTAACAAGTGTGTTAACTAAGTCATTAACTACGTGTAACCTCGGACCAACTGAGGTTCTACCTAATGTAAAACTTAAAGGGGTATTACCTATTAGCTAAATTCTGACTGGGATTTACAGTGTAATGATGACAAAGTTTACCAATATTTTTCGGCCTGTCATCAACTGAGGATTAGTCTAGTAGGTAGTCATTCTCCCATGACACATTATTACAACTATGAAATTAAATCTTCACCACAATATCTAATAAGATATTGATATCAAGTGTTCGCGTTACGAGCAGGGTTTGCCGAGTGATTCATTCAAACAGCATGACTGGGCAGAAGCTGCCGACTTGCCGCCAAGAGGCAAGCCCCGCTCTGCAGATAATACCAACGAGGATCAAGATGTTAAACAACCTGTTTTTTGCATCATGGGCTTTCCAAAATAGATTTATTGAGGAAAATGGAGCATGACCAATTTATTCTCGTTTTATACTCTATTTTTGGAATTGTTTTGTTTTGAAATCCTTAAAAAATTTAAACCTTCTTCTAATGAATATTATATAATCAATTGAGAAAAACTAGCTGAGCAAGTAGGTACTGAACAATTTGAAATCTGTCTGGTAGACACAGCTAAAAGTCTTTAGTGTTTAGAAACTATTCCTAAGCGGATTAGGACGACGTCAAGTATGAATAAACAAAGCCTTAAATTATGTAGGTAATATCTTCTTAGTTATTTAAGCATTTATGTTCCACAAACATTATTATCGCTTCATAGCTGCGCATCAAAATCATCGCGTGGAAAATATCCTACGAGAGAACGACCCCGTGTCCCGACATTCGTTCCGACGTTAATTCCAGCCGCATTTGTTCCATTACATTTCCGACACAAAGTAGATACGCGTTTGCCGAATTGACTAGGTGGATGCGACCAGGCGAACGGCGAACGAAGAGGATGGGGCGAGCGCGGCGAGCGGCCCGACAGGGACAGAGTATCAAAAGTGAGAAAGATGTATTCAGAAGTGAAATAGTCTGCTGGCTGAGCACATCATCATTAACGAGCCAGAGAGGGCGGAGGGCAGCGAAGAGGCAGAGGGGGCGCGCCAGGTGGGCGCTGTCCCACGCTCCGACACACCTGCGCGCGAAATTGTTCCTTACCACAAGCGCCTCAGGGAGCTTATCAGGTTAAAGCCAGCTAGCTTCGAGTACCGACCTCAGGGAATATTTTCGAGTGCAGCGACATAAATATGAGAAATATCCAGGTTTTTATTCACCTTCCACCCTGTGGGGTGCGCCCGGGTCCCGGACAAACATCTCATATTTATTTATTTATTTATTTATTTAAATCAGGCATCAAGGCCCATAGAAAACACTATACATAAATATTATAACATTAAATCATATACTAATACATATTTTATATAAACTACTTAAAACTAATGCACACGAAGTGTCGGCGTCGTATTACGCTGCGAGGTGTCGCGTAGCCATCCTCGGAACTTCCGATAGACGACACCCTTCGGCCAAAACTCTTCCTTAAGGAATGTGTCGATGTGATGAGTTGGAACTCGCACCATGAATGAATTGAAGTTCGTATTGTGGCGCGACTCCAACTTCGCCACCCTCAAGGTCCAGTTGGTCTTGGATCGAACATACTCCACGATCTGCTCCACCGTCGTGGTGTGATGTAGTCGGGACACGTACAACTGCGTCGTAGGTACTGCAGGACGCAGCTGGATGTTGGGTCCAGTTTGTGCGGTATCGCACTGATTCCTACAAGGTGGCCTCTTCTTTCTCCTTTCTACCTTTATGAAGCCATCCTTGTCGCACGTGTCCTTCTTAGGACCAGTCTGTGGCTGTGATGTGCCACGGGTTTGTTTACCCCCTTTTGCTTTAGTCCGCTTTGATTGCGTCACAGCGGGCTTGTTGGTGGCTGCTACTGCTGCGTAGGCGCGTTTGGGGGTCATATAATAGATGTCCAACAATGTCGAGATGACAACGGGTTTTGCTCCTACTAACGCACCTAGTTTTGCTTTTATTTCTATCGTGACTCCTGTCAATATGTTTTTGAAAGAGAAATAGGATTACCGATGCCGAACGAGAATAGGTGTACAAAACAATAATGTCTACTTTCTCTTCTTATTTTAGAACTAATGAAAGAAAAGCTTGACCTACATGAGGTTTGAAGCATTGTAAGTACTTACTTATTATAAAAAAAAAACAACAATAAAATAGAAGCTAAATTGGTTACTTGTACCTATTTATAAGCATTGATTGTTATACCTAAGTAAGTATCTAGTAAATACATATATACCATCTAAGTTTGAATAAAAGGCGCAGAGAACAATGAAATAGTATTTGTTCATAAAGTTGACGCAAAGTTACCGCTGCGGTTTTTGAACGTCGAGCCTGTTTCAGAACTGAACAAGTTGGGAGTGCAGCGCATCGCTTTATTTCACCACTATAAATAACTTTGTTTTGTACAGCATAAAGTTTACAGATGAACTAAAAGTTTTTCCATTTTATACCACTTTATGAAAGTTCACTTGAAAACGCGATCGTATTTAGGTAACGTTAATATTCTGATACAATTTTCACAATTGCGCACCTAGATTTTATACGTACCTATCGATAATGTGTGATAGGTGAGTAAATTACAATCACAATAATATCTATTCATTTGGGATAAACCAAACTTAATTTAACTACAAAAACAATCATCAATAAACCTCGACTAATCCATTCGTGTTTAATGCAATTAACCCACCCACAGTACAACGCGAAAATTAATTAAGAATCACGTAAACGTGAACAAAAAATAACCCCTAAACCAGATGCAACAGATTATCCCATTAAACATTTTAGTTTTATTCACTATGACAGTGCAATAATTTGTTCACGCACAACATTAAAATGAAATTAGACGGGCGAGATTCACCCCGGGGGCGAGGGTTGAATCACTTGATCTGTCAAAATATAGGCAATATTTTAGTGGTCGGGAGGACACCAGACAAACACGGAAGCAGTGAATAAATCACATAATCGGATCGCAGCCTACTGAGCTCTGCTACCCGACCTTTGTTCAGTTGCGTATCAATAGCTAGCCCGGATACCTGGAAGAACACGTATGCAAATGTGTTTGTGTAATTCAAGGAAATTACTTTAAACGTTTATGTGTACTAAATACATAACTATTTATTGATTTTATCTTGCTTTAAGTTGTGTAACTATCAAAACAAAAAGAGGTGCTTAAAACACTTTTAACCACATAGGTGACGTCCAAGTTATTACAATTATTATTTTGCCTTATTAAAGCCTTGAAGACCGATTTCAAAGACTACAAAACAAACTTATAATGCAATTAAAGGTAATAAATATCCGCAAACACAAGTGAAGTAGCTATTATAGTACAATTGGCGTCCCTTTGTTCAGGTCCCCCTCGGGTGTGGTCACGCTTCTCGATGCACTGAGCGAGCGTGAACACGTGTTACTGATCCTTCACACTGCTCAAAAAGCACCGATCTACTCCATTTGATACGCTCCCGATGCCCCCACACGCAACATACGGTTTTATCCAACAATAAATATTCATTTGGAGTGGAATATTAAGTGTGCCATAAAGTTTGACTATTACCTGATCAATGGTGAAGGAGTTAACAGTATAAGCAAACACATTTGAATGGTTCCCAATATTCAGAATATTGTATTTTCATAAGCCTAATTAAATATCTCAGAACGGCTACGATTTTGTAAAATTAATTGAATCCATAATATTCTTAATGTTTTACAAACTGCCCCTTGTTTAACATTCGTAGAAAATACAAGTAGGTACGTTTCAATTCGTTACGGGCCATTTGAATTCTCTTTTTAACACAAAAGGACTTCAAAAAGGTAAGCTCGTTGTAGAATCAAAATCTAGCGCGCAAACCGTTAAATTAAAAATAAATATTGCGAAACGTCAGCATGTTACGGGTCGGGTTCTGAAATATATCCAGGGAAAAATCGAAAAACGTTAGGATGGCCGATGTCGGTTCACAGGGGTGGTTTGGGGTAAGGTGAATCTTTTTGTGAAGTGGAGAGAATTAATTTAACCCGCTGCGGGGTAACACGACATGGCGGTAATTGAAAAGTTTGCCCCTTGTAGCAGCCGACGCCGAAGGCGACGCGTCTTCGCGACACTCAGGTTTTATAACAAGCTTTTATGGTAATTGATATAAAATTATTGATTACATTTTTTATAAGTACCTAAGTACTTTTTATTTTATACAGGTTTAAAATTGCAATTTCACTATCTAAATGTTGTTTATCATATATTTTTCTATTCCTCGAAAGTCGACCTGTACATAGAAATGTACCATACCTACTTGCTTACTAACATGTAGGTACACTAGGTACATTTCATTAATTTCTTGAAAAACAAAAGTGGTATAAATTGGCTACCAAAAGCTAGTAATGTGAACTTTCCAACTGATGCCATCTGATTAACTTCGAGAAAGGCGATTCAAAAAAAGCTTTTAGATAACAACCCTTTAACTTTTTCAAAATTAATAAGTATTCGTAACTTGAAGAAGCGAACGCCTGGCTTGCTCGCCCCTGATCGATTTTAAATTAATTTCAGAAAGTTAAATTGGGGATTATGTTTATTTGATCACTTGAAAGAGAATCCGCTTCTAGAATTTTATTTATGAGCCCAAGCGAAACATTTTCGTTTAAAAATATGGAAACCTACTTATAGGGTCTTTACATTCCTATTGCTTAGATTTTGTGTTAACTAAGTAAATTACGGTTTATCTACTTCATTAAAAATATGAATATGTAGAACAAATAAATGGTAATTAACTATGTATTAATTTCACACGAGTCCAAAAAATGTGTTTTTCACAAGGCAAAGGTGATATTTTGCTTTATGATGTTTCAACTGTTTAACAATATTTAAACAGAAATACAATGGGCACCCATATCACGTCGGATTTGCGTACGTACTATACATACATACTTGTAGGTAGGGACACAAAGGTAGCCGGGTGTGTTGACGCATTGGCTAACATCGATTCGGTCTGTTTGCCGACGTTATTGAAGTTAGCTGATTGGCTCCCTGGCTGGTGGACTTGGCAAACTTAATGATTTACTTCCAACGTGCTACCGAAATTTTGATGGAGTTTGAAGCATTTTAATGAATCGAAATTCTACTTTCATGTAAAATCATAAATGCTCTCTAAAACTAAGTTTAATTGAACCTATGTAAGTATGGAATAAAGTGAATGCTCTACTATGTGCATCTTCATAGTAATAATTCAATTTTAAATAAGTACTTTATTGTGTAATAAAAAATATGTGAATTTTCTCTTGTAACTCTACCAAAGAGAGCGTGTGTGTTCAGTGCCAGTTTTCAAAAGGAATCATGGATCAGATGAACTATTTTCTGTACATAATTAAAACAAAGTAAGTGTTGAACAAATTGTATGAGCTGTGAACTGAAAGCCACGCAGGCAGGCTGCTCCTGACTGATTAATGGAATTAATTCGTTATTCTGCGGTTGCGGCCGGGAAGCGACGCAGTCGAACTCACGACGAATGAATTGATAATGCCTCTGTCTGCGATTGCTTACGGTTTCAAGTCGAACATTTACATTTGTGGAAACTCTTACCTAAGTATAAAAATTCTTCAACGGTATGCAAATAGAAGTAAAAAACCATGTATTTTCCAATATAGGTTAGGTCTATTATTTAATAGATTGGTACAAAAATTAAATATTCTATAATTAAATGCGATAGTAACTCAGTATATTGCGGCTATAAGGCTTAAACTACTGAATCGATTTAAATAAAAAAAGCAAGAAATGCCTTGGTACGTAGGTAGGTGGATCCGCGAGGAAAGGCGAGTATTGAAAATAAGAAAAGAAAGGCTTCAATTGCATTTTTTCTGTGTTAACCTACCATCAGTGTAGTTTAAAGCATGAACTATATTTAATATATCTCTATACCTAATTAGTAAGTTATACAGTACCAGGAATATTCAGCTACAGCTTCGGGTGGAATGGAACTCGCGCGGCGGGTAAGTTTCGTGAGGGCGTATAATTACGCGAGCGAGTAAACATATAAAGGTAATCCGGGCCGCGGCGGCACAAAGTGATGCTCGTGAATAAATTAGCGACGGAGCACCTGCGCCATCACCGCACTGCCGCTGCTACTTACCACAGGGCTACTGCTCTATGTAGCTGATAAATTAGTACTACTACCATGTACCTAATAATATGTTATGTAGGCAATTTGGGTGTTCATGCCAATATTTCTTATTAGGTGATCTGAGTTAAATTTTTTTTATGGCCGATTATGGTACACGTGAGTGTAATTTTTTTTAATGATCGCTAATAGTAATAAGTGAAGGATTTTTGTCATGTTAGCTATAGCTAGTTACTGAACAAAGGCAATTTGATATTCAGGCTTATATTACAATCTCGAGCTATGTATTAAATGCAAATCAACAAACTGACCATACTGTTGCATTGTCACGATATTATCCTCGGCCCAAGCGTCCGACAAAGCTTACTTTCTAGAAACCCATTCCTTCAGTGTCATTGTGTTATTTCCTAGTAAACAGACCAGTGCCCTGGCAACCCTACACGAGATAAGACGTATATATCTGTACATGTATAGAGCACATACTAAAAGGCTCCGTCACATGGTGAGAGGAGCCCGACTTGCGGGCGACATGGGACTCTATGAATATTCAATTATTCACAAGATTTTACTTAGAGAGAATTTAGATTTAGATCGAGTCATATATTATACCCTTGTGAGATATACTCGTATGAGATTGGAAATTGAAATGGAAACTCAGCCATCGGCCGTCGGAAAACGCACTCATATGTATGGCTCTACAGAGTTCTACTAAGGTGGATGTAAATCATTAATCTTTAGCAACTTAACTGTTTGGAAATGTAGCCACATTTTGAAATGGCATAAAGCTCAAGGAAATTATATGTGAACCAGTTTCAGATTATTAATTCCATCTATCTACAATAGTTTCAGGATTTATCATTTGCACCTGTGTCACACATCGTAGGTTTACAATATAACAACAGAGTCCGATGTCCACAATAGCTATAAATAAAGAGGACAAAGGCTGACATCGCAACACCCAACACAATATTGGGTACATCGAGATGACGTAATGACAGATCGGATCGGAAACTACGGTGGAAATTGAACTGGCCGCCGGCAAACGCTATATTTCACTCAATATTTGAGCGAATGGACAGAACACAAAACAACCTGCTGCGAGCTTGATGGACGTTATGTGCCAAATGATAGTACATGTATACTGCGATAGCAAATAAGACCGGCTATTGTCAGGATAACCGTTGTTACTGCGCGTGTGTGTTTTCAATTTGCGTGTGTGTTCGTGTTTACATGGACTATATTTTAGTGAGTTGGAAATACGAGACAATATCTTTCCTAATTCGCATTCACAATACGCAAAATAATGTAATTTAAGATGCAAGTAAGCACAGCACACATATTAAAACCATTCATGCCAGTTTTTTCCTGAATGACAAAAATGGAAATAGAATTTCCCTGTAACGGAATTTCCTCGTCAAGGAATCGGAATTTACACCTGATCAAAATCTGCCTACGTATATCAAAAGACGTGAATACGTGTTCAACCTAATTTACGACCATTCTTTTTCGATTAAAATAGCTCTCAGCTTTTTATATACCTACCGTGATATAAAAGGCTTTTGTGACTTTTAGGTCTTCAATATTACTCTACTTATGATAAAACGATGACACATGATTTTTATTCTAGCAATTTCTACTGTGACAGGGAATCATATCAAGAGCGACGACACCATGGCAAATTAAGTTTATTCTTAAGCATTAAACTGGACTGTGGATTAGCGTCGACGGACGGCGCATTCACGTTCCAAGTGCGACCTAAAGAGTTGTAAGCATAATAGGAGGATCCATTAGAGTCAAAGTTATTTTTCTAATTCTCCAAAGAAACATATAAACTTACCATCTTTATTCATATTAGCCTGGAAGCATTTAGCAAGGCGACAGGCGCGGCACTGGTTCCTATGCGTCTTGTCGACCGGGCAGCGGCCCTTCATCTCCCCGCCGGCCTTGCAGGTGTACACCCGGTTACGGTGGATAGACCGCTTGAAGAACCCCGAACAACCTATACAAATATAATTTAATCATTACTTAGGTATTTGGTTAATTAAATGAAGTAATACCTTGTGTAAATGGTCAAGTTTTGACCGCGAGCGGTAACCATTTGAAAAGATGGCTCGAGTAAAACGTGATTTACAAATCGTTTAAATGTACTAATTGAAAATCTGCCAAAAAGTATGTTTTTTTTTTTGGATTTTCGATTGTATTGAAAAGCTGGTTGGATTACAAGCTAAGTTGGTAAGTTATCCGATCTAACACAATTTTTTTTTCAAATGTGCCATATGCTGAAGAAACCTAAATTTCAGTTTTATAATTATAATGAGAAATAAATAAAAAAATTGAGGTGGATGAGCAGGTAAGGTATACCCATCGGTTTATTTTTGTGTTTAATTGCGTAATTACCTACTTACGATTGTCCCGAGCGACGTTTAATAATAATTGTGCACTTACAATGTTAAACGATTGTAACGAGGTCAAGTTCTATTTTACTTTTTCATAAAATTGTAAAAAACACAATAGTTTTCTATGCACACTATCTCATTTACAAACAAGCTAAGCAAAAAAGTATCACATACTTCTGAAAATGGCGGGAACTATGTGTCATGTAGGCATTCCATTTTCAAAATAAAGTCTACAAGTAAAAAGGTTATATTCAAAAAAGATGATACTACTGGCTGATTTACATGATAAAAAAGAGTTTATCGCCATTACATACAAAAAAGGAAATCAATTAAAAATAAAAAGCAAATGGCGTTTACCTATAATGCACCAGCATTTATTTATTTAATTAAACAAAAGGAGATTTCATGTAATTTTGAACACAGCTATGCAAAAAGGTTAAAATACATCCCGCGACTATTAAGGACTCAGGTATCATGTTCGTAATGACGGATTTTTATCTTCATATAAAAATGTTATGCCTTAGTTTTAAGAGCCAAGTCATGACTTATGTGATTATTTTCGGAATGGAGTAGCAAGTTGAAGGTCCGGGAGAGAAATTATCTTTATATATAGGGTTGTGCCAACATGGGGACTGCTTATCCGTAAACTCAAAACTTGTTTTTTAACAAGATATTAGAGCAACATCAAAAAATTAAAACGGCTACGGGGTTTCACGCGGTTAACAAAATAAGTATGAATATACACAACACAAATATGATTTTAAGAAGAAATTGTCAAAAGAAAAGCTATTCGCATTTCAACTTACCGTCGCAACTGTAGATGCCATAATGTTTGCCTGAACTCCTGTCCCCGCACACATTGCAGGGGATGTCGAGGAGTCGATCGCCTGCAAAAAGAAAATTTACTATTTATTATAGCAGTTCTTAACCTTGTATTAATCGCCATGAAGGTTTAGAAATCTCAAAGCCTGTACAAATGAGCCTTTCAGTTTGGTGGATGCTGAACACGGAAAGGTGATTTTTTTAAAGTTTTAAAAGCTTTAATAGGTGGTCTACGATATGACCCTAAGTAGGGTCATGTGTGTGTGTTCTATTCTATTCTATTAATGTGTAGAAAAATTGAGAAATACCGATTTGCCAGTGTCGCTAGTAGAGGGGATTTGATAGTTTATTCACGCTATTTTTGCACACTATGTATCCTTTTCTTTTAAGTTATTCTGGAATGCTCTGTTTATTTATTAACTGATACTTCGCGGCACCTCAGAGCTCCCCTTTCCCAAAATAGATTAGTCAGATTACACCAATCTCGCTAATAACGTTGGTGTTTTTGTTCCGTTTACAGAAGCCTTCCCCTTCGCCCCTTTTCCTTATCGCTTACAAAGCCTACCGTCACACCGGATCAAGAAACTAGTTTTGACGATATACCAACCTAAGTATTTATTGTTGCTGTAAAAACTGAACCAGTTCTTTAATTGCATTTAAGGGTAACTCGGAATCGCAGCAACAATAATAGTGGTCATAAATAGCTCTATCATCCGCCCCAGTAAGAAGCAAAATTCTTATGCACATTATATCACAAATCTTTATTATTATTCACGTTAGCAATTTAAAAGTGAAAGCCGCAAAAATAAAATAAAAAAAAAAACATTCCGTTAATTTTACATTCTTCTATCAATTTCTTAACAAAAGTGGTAAAGACATCTTTAAATAAAATTCGGTGTAACAGAAGCCTCCATTTTAATGCCGCGAATCCTTTTCAAGGAAGGATCTTTTATTTTTTCGTTAAAACGGACTTAGACGACTTTACTGTTCGTCTTTCGAGCCTCTAAAGAAAGCCGTGAAGTGTCGTAATTATCCCCCTTTTTTGGAACACTTTTGAAGCTTTACAAAGAAAGTAAATGATGGATTTAGTTTGGCAAAGCTATGAGGATATAAAGTAGCTACAAACGTATGAAAATACTTGAATGTTACTTAAAGATGGAGCAAAAGTCTGAGTACATAACTGATCTTCTAATTCACCTTAATCTATAAAATCCATTAGAAATGATGATTTGTTTCATAGCTTGTTTCATGTAGCAAGAGTTATTGTAAGAGGAGTTTCTCAATGACGAGGCTTCTGCTATCTACATTACCTAGGTACAGTCTGCAATCATTTCAAAATAACTCACTAGTTTTTTAAACAGATTAAATAAGTACAAAGAATATTCTCAAGTGTTTAAAAAAGATATTTAACTTTCTTAAACATATTATAGGATTACAAATATGAGAGAACAAAGAACCATGATCTGGAGTGATCATCAACGCTCTTGGCATGAACTCTAAACAAATAAGTACATATTTACATATGTATTTAGTCAGGAAAACAAAATGCGATTCAACTGAAAATTCTCTTTATGCACAGATTAGCCGTCATACAGCACACAAGTAGATGAAAAGCTGCACATTCACCTATCTATTCGTGTGTGGCTACTGATGCGTGTGGTTCCGCGCACTGAACTCTAAATAACGCGCGACAAATTACGATAGTCGTGTGAAACGCCACACTTGCTAATGCCGATCAAATGAATATACTTACTTAATCGTTGCCCTCGTGATGTTTACGCGGATATAGATAGATTATGGTTTTCTGTTTACCTATTTAGAAGATGTAACTCAGAAGTAGGATGATTAACATAATCAGCGTAAGTATTTCGCAATATTTGTGCCTGATCTACCTGAAAGTCTAGCTAGTAATTATTGGCTTAAACTGTTAAGTAAAACCTGTTGAGATCATCTTATGATAATGCAGTGATTTTGAAAGTAAAGTTATGCCACAGGTTTTGCTAGCAAGCTGCCGTCGGCAAAACTTAACAAACACTGATTTAATTTAATGAAAACATCTGAATTAAATTAATGGAATATCAGCTACCTACTTATATCATTTCGTTAGGGAGGTTACCCATTATCATGTTACCCAAGAAGTTTACGTTTTTTTTAATGAAAAACCAATATCGCCCTGTTCTCCAATACCTACCTATGCTTTGAGAAACCACGTTTTTTAGCAATTCATTACTTAGGTATATCAGCATAATCTAGGTAGTTCTTGATTAAGGCCAACTGAAAAACGTTTCGTGAAAATAATTCAATTTCTAAAATCTCTTACATTTACAACAAAGTGTTGATCAAACAAGTGTTGCTTAAAATACTTAATTAAACTCAAACAACGGTAATAAGTTAGGCGTTAAGTGATTAGATTAAGTTACATGCACCCTTTGTACATGAATCGGGGTAGGGGCGCGCGGTCCAAGTTTCGGGTTTGTCCCTAAGTTACATCTGTAAGGTTTGTTTCACCCGATTCACTGATCTCCTAAGATCTTATTTGTGTGCTAAGTACGAACAATGGACTGAACACACGATGTATCTACATAGTGTATTGTATAGTGTTAAGCTTATTACTGACAGACGTTTGAAACGGTCTTGTGCCATGGATTGTAAAGTGTTTGGTTTTGTGTAACATTTTTTCGTTATTTTAATAGCTAGGTATATATTATTTTCTTCTTATATAACTTTAATCATAACGGATAAAAAAATAAATTGTTACTTTACCTAAACTGGTTCTAATCGATCTGAAGAAGATTTTTTAAAACTCCGGGCTCGGAAATAATAAGTTACTAAGTTAAAATGAACATTAGAAAATTAAATCGCACTTTATTTGCATAAGGTATTGATGAAAAGACCCCATTCAAAATGACTCAAAGAATGTGATAAGAAAAGATTCATGCCAGTCTCTTTTATCACGTTCTCTGTTCACACTGTATGGCAATTTCAAATTAACAAAAATAATACAGAATATCTAGATTCGACTGTAATCTTCAAATTGTAACAAATCATTCTGATTATCAACCTCTTCTTTTCCCCCGTTGTGATCAGATTCCAGTCTAACCGAATGCCAATGGAGTACCAGTGTTTAACATGGTGCTACTGCCTATCTGTCATCACCATTTCATATTATTGATTTGAATTTATTAAATTAAATAGAAATCTTTTTATGAGCACGTAAAATATTATCAGCTATCACCAGTGGCCAAAAGTTAGTTGAGTCTGCACTGTTTTTTGCTATGCAGCTTTTATAAGCTTTTTATTATCCTTTAAGTAGGTCAAAGTGCCAAATTAATCACAGATGCTTGTTTACATATTTAAATCTCAACATGATTTTTAGAGCTATAGTTGTTTTCTGAACTAACCATAGAATTACATTATCTAGATCTAACTACATTAACTGTACCTATGTAATTTAGTCTTGGTAAATAAGAAGTTACATGGTAGGTATATTATGTTTAAAAACATCTGTAGGTAGGTTTTTTTTTTCATAGTTACTAACGTTTGCATCCGACCTGCATTTAAAGTCTAATAATGTGATGGTCTGTGTAAGTTTTGTAAATAGGAAAAATTTAAAGTGAAAGAACTGAAAATAAAATCAACTTTTAAAATAAAATCTGGGTACTAAAAATAAGTAGCAATTTATTCAGGAAGATGGCAATAGTGGTCTTCCTTCGTGTGGATGACTTAAAGAACAAAGAACTGTTAGGAGATGAACTAAACTAAAAAATATTTTTATTCAAACCAAATTGCAAATTAACGCCATTTTCAGAATGCTTAATTTACTTGACTAGGTAATGCCTGAATGACCTCAAACAAGGCGAATATAAACTCATAGATATAGGCAAACAATGACAGATGAATAAAAAAACAAAACAAATCAGCTGACCTGTTCCCATTCTACGGACTGCCACGGCTGGCGCCCGTTGTCGCTCCCAGAAGGCAGACAGCTCGACAGTTGTCTCTCAGACTTAATTTAAATTAACACCACAATTTTTATTGAAATACATATTTGCTATTTTCCACTAAAAACTTTTTTCAATATTTTTAAAATAAAATCTCGTAAAACACTTAAATTACAACAGTTTTCTTTCACATGAATGCATGGATGTCAGTTGAGTACATATGTACGAAACTTTTAATGACTTATAAGGGTGACTTCACCACCGGGTCGCGGCTTTCGGCAGACTGCTCTGATAATTGTGATCTTTGAAGCCGCTGCGGAGATCGCGAGTCACGTCATCCCCTGATTACATCCAGTCCCACCCCCTGAGCGGGACGACAGCATGCAGGGTGCGCGCGTGCGAGCGAGACAGGCCTGATCCCATCTTGTGTCCCGGTCCACAGGCTACATTGTCAGGGCAGCGGTCGCTACGTATCTGACTGAATTACATACGACCATAATGGATGCATTACGTTAACAAGTAACGCGATTTTTGTGCTATGAATTTTCTTACACAAATAAGTACATGAATTCAAATTTTTTATTTTATTATTGACGCTGAGTCGAAGTAGAAAAATATTTCAAATCATTTTTAGATTAATTAATTTAGGTTAACAGAAGCTTTGTTATCCCTGTTTTTATTAACAAATATCGTACATCTTACAGTTACATTTCTTTGTAATGCTCTTTTCACATTTTGGATTGTACTATCATCGATTCTACTACAACAAAAGACAAAATAACTAAAAACACCAACGATCATGAAACAAAAGCAGCGCAAACAATTTTCTTTTACGAACTATCAGTACAGTAAACATTAAAATGTCAAGTTAGATCACGGGGTGAGCGAGGCAGCTTAATTGGCTGGGCGGCGGCGTCAGCCAATGAGCGCGCGGCTCGCGACCGGAGGGCGGGCCGTAGCTTTCGAGTTACGAAGCGAAGTCGCCACGTGAACACTTGAATACGACAAGGATGCTGGTCTAATGAACGTGCTAACATCTAAGATACACGCGCTTACGATCTTTTATTTGATCGCACGGAGAATGTTTGTGCTCACACCTTGAAGTTTGGTAGTGATTGTTTTTTGTTTCTCACAGGTTCCATGTATGACTTGTGTGGCTCAGGATTTAGGTCTTTTTCTTATTATATATTTTTTCAGTGAATGATTGCCAAGACCATTCATTGATAAAAACTGTTATATTATGCTTACAGGTAATTTTAAAATGAGTTTATTTTGAAAGCTTTGGTAGCTGAAAAAGGGGTCAAAATGCAAATCATTTTCAGAATTTTTTTGAAGCTGAATATCAATATGAATAATATAAAAAAATACATAAATCAGAAAAAAAAAACTCAAACCATCCCTTTAAAAAACAATGGCACAACACCACACCATCCAACACAAGTACACTTATTAGCAAGAACAATTGCACAGTTTACAATAGATAGCCACCCTATATCTTGTAGGTCGAATCCCAGCGATTATATGGAGTATTGTGGAGTAGGTACTATGGAGCATGTTGTTTCAACGCGCCCGTCGGGGTAATCCGCGAGCGACCGCCGGGGACCGGCGACCCGCGGCCGCTCGTGAGCGCTGGCCGTTCGCACTTCGCACTCAAGTGCGCATAATCTAGGGATATGCAACCAGCGTTTGTGCTGTGCCGTTTTTATTTTTTCATATTTAATGGCGGTAGTGTTCTAAATCTCAAATGAGTTTGCTTTATTGTAAAGGAGTTGAGAAAATGAGGTTGCCTTTACAAAACCTAATACCTATCGAATTAAATTAAACTACCAAAAATAAATTACGACTTATATTTTTTTTAAATTGAACACCCTATTTTTAAATTCTTTATTGTAAGTGATTTTCTCAATATTTATTGAAAGTTATAGCAATATTCATTGAAATTTCCCATCATTCGGAACTGATAATAATATAGGTACCTTCAAAAGATAATATGGAGTTATGTGTACCTAAATGATGATAAATTGACGATGAGAATACATATATAGATATATTTATTTCAAGAATTAATGTCGTTGATCTAATCATTCTTTCAGATAAAAAAATCATCTTTCATATTTCAAAAAAATTCTCACGGGAAATGTCCCACAAAACTCCCACACAGATTTTTCATTTAATAACCAATTAAAACATTTTTTATTCACATAAACACTTGAGGTTTGAAAGTACTTAATTCCTTTGTAGATTTTATTATGACGAATGTTAATTTTAGAATAGAAAACATATGCGTTCGTGACAAAAAGGAATATAAAGGGGTGAGGGGCTCTGCGTTATGAAAAGTACTTGAAAAGTTTAAAATTTTATAATGTGCGCGTGACCATTCCTTTGTTGAACGATGCCCCTTTTAAGTTCTATCAACAACGTGAACTCGGCGAGTGTTTGTCATTTATTATTTATTAAACGAGCATGTGATTGTTCAAGGTGTTTGCACGCAATCGAATGACACGAATATCTTCCTTTTAGTTCGTTTTCTTTTATTGCAAAGCACTTAGTATTAGGTATTTCCCACACATTTTCTTATAGAGAAAAAATAAAATACATATTAGATTATTTTGATTCTATTAGACTATAAAATATCATATGTTTTTTCAATACACATTTGAAGAGTTTCCAACTGAATTTCAAAATTGTTAACGCATAGGTGAACCAGTATATAATGTATCTCCAATAAAATATTTTTATCTGAATCTCGATACACTTCATTACAAACGATTCCTCTATCCATATACAAAAACAAAACACCTGCTTAAATCCAGTAACCAGCTCCATAAATCTGTTCTACCCTGCGATATAATCAGTCACACATTATGTACTTCACAGACAGTACGCAATATACGCGTAGTACGCTGATTACCGAATCGTGGCACTCCACTCGCCATTATGTTACAACGCAGATGATCTGTCAGATGTAAAACGACAACTCATTCGACATCGAGACACTCTCACACTTCACTGAGCGTCATTAGGGGTACCGGAGCTACGAAGGTATTGCGGTTTGGATGTGATTTGTTAATTTTGCTTGTCTTTTTAAACCATGTTTTATTTTTGTTTTTTAGTTCCATCTTGCTGGCCTAGTTTTCGTTGCTGCTGCTTGTATACTCATAAAAAACCATGAAACAATTACGCAATATTAGAAATAATTTATTTTATTTCAGATATTGAAAGTAGGTTTTTATGGTTTTAAATTAGGTAACGCATTAGGTTATTCCTTGACCTAGTGACAAGTAGTTTATACATAGTGTATATGAAAACGTATAATAAAGCCTCAGTGTACACAATAGACATAGAATAAATAAATGTTAGTAGGTATGCAGAATCACAATTCACATTGGAAAATATTAAGTCTAAAGTCTACCAGATGCCCGATCCACATTTCATAGCCTGCATGTATCGCGACTGTGTGGTGCTTTTAGCGGTGCGATGCTACGCACCTGTGGTGGGTGCCACTAATGCCAGTAGGTGCTAGGTGACAAATGAGCACTACCAGTAAAAATCGCGCCATTTCAACCGTTCCCGCAGTATTTGGCTGAATTAATTCGTCTCGCGATGTCTCTTAGAACGTCGCGATCTAATGACGGTCTTAGAAGCGGTAGAATTGGCACCATGACCTAATTTCGTTTTAGGATTTCGGTTTATGTTTCTTTGATTATGTAATTGGAAAATTTTATCAAAACTCCCTGATTTGTTATCAGAAAATTTGTATGATGTCGGATGACATTTGACCCAGATATAAGAAAATATTTTCACGCATTTTTGCTTAATAAAATTATAGCTGCATTAAAATACAGTGCACTATTTAAATAAAAAATAATAGTCCTGTACAAAAAGCTTTAACCGCGCAGCGCGCTCGTAGCCGTGTCTATCGGTTACTACGGCGTAGCGCACTCGTAGCAGGCACTTAGCTGGTCGCCCCGGGCGTTCTGATTTATGTGCCGGCTACACCCAGTCGCGACAATTCATTTCAATTAACGCTCACTGCGCCCCCAGCGGTCCACCCTCATATAACATTCATAATTATAAAACGTTACACCTCTATTTGATGATAATATTGTGAAACAAAGTAATTACAAATCTTATTGTATTTCAGTCCTCACTGTATCAAATATACATAAAACAGGTTATACTGTGCTATATTACTTAGTCGTATTATTTTCCAGTATCAATCAATAATATGAATACACCCAAAGCTAAATAACTTCTTCATCCTCCTCTTCCCTAAGTCGTAATTTACCAGAAAATATCACCAAAAAAAAAAGAAAAACAAAATCATCAATCGTGCGCTAAACGGTTTACACAGCGAATCCCGATCATTGGTGAGAATTCATTTGTTCGTTAAAAGCGTGACAATAGCGAAATCCGTGGCGGAGCGACGACGCGCGATGCTGAACAAACAGGCAGCTCGCGAAAAAGTCCTTTTAAAAATGTTGCGGCACGTACGGGTGGGAAGGCACCCATTACTGTGAAGTGGCGATTGTTGGTTTAAAGATTTAGCTGCAAACGAGGAAACAGAACGCAGCTAGATGTACGCAGAGTTATAGCGCTGGAATGGAATGTTTTGACTCTTTTAAATAGATGTTTCGTTTTCTCAATTGATGAGATTTCAAATACGTAGGTATATATACGATAAAGTCTGAAAAGAAACTGAACTTTAGATGATGATGATAAATTGTTTTGAAGAATAATGAAATCAAATCATTTTATCTAGGTTTTAAAATGCGTCGTATTTTTACCTGTCTGAACCTACCTGTTTATATTTGATTTGTAGAATAACTGGGTGAATAAACTAAGAAACAAAGGACATCTCTATCTATCAAATAGCATCATAAAATGTTTTCCGGTTGAGATGATAAAAATATATTACGTTCAATATTTGAGATAATATAATTTTATGTCTTTTCCAGATAGTATAATCTGCGTGCCGCCTTTGTACCTAATTGCTCACTCACAATCTCTGGTAATACCGCATTTAGACATCGGCAGCGAGGTGAATGCGATGCCCACAAATGTTTACTCGAACAAATATACCAGCTTTAGCTATTATCATACAACTTATTAAACTAAGATAGATAGAAATAAAAGACAAATTAAATAAAGCCACTTAAAAACAATCTAAGTATGTTTAATTTGTAAATATAAAAATAGTTACATCTTTAAATATTTTGTCCATTACCTTACTATCACAAAGATATAATAGATAATATTATTTAAGTACATCAAATACTATTACAGATTTATTTACAAGTAGATTCTATGACTTAGATACCTTATAACTAAGGTTATGTTTTAACGTATTTGGTTTTTATCAGTTTCTATTTATGACACAGCAATCTTAGTTAGAAAACAAAAGCCGAACACTCCCTTTCCTTTTCTCAACCGGATTGTTATAAAATGTCAATATCGGCATTTATTTTTTTATAACAGCCCGTGAAATTAACAGCATTTGAACTTTTGTTCTAATTTTCAATACACTGGCATAGTGATTCTCGAATATTACTGGTTTATTAAGCTGTACTATAAAGATAAACACTCTGGTCCGTAGCTGTGGAGTTCGCAGGTATGTTGGCCAGTCTGGTGATGATTTCTTCGTACGTGTCGATGCCGTCGTTGAAGACTGACACGGCAACATGTTCGTCCACGGCATGGAGAAGCATCTCAGTGTTGGGCATGGGGGAGAAGCCGAAGGCTGGGTAACCGGCGTTACGCACGTGACGAGCGTCTGTCGAGCCCGGCGGCAGCGTCGGTACAACTGTGATGCCACTGTTGGACCACAAAAAATAAATGAATTTACATCGTGGGGCGAAAGTCAAGCCTATGCTACTTATGAGATTTTTCTGTAACGACACTTTTATTTGGAATCAAAGCAAATACTTAAGATGTACCTAGATATTTTTCTTAAAAAAGCTTGTAACAAGAGCGTCCATGGAGTTTCTTGTGGGCTCTTCTTTATGTGACCAACTTTTTGGAACCGTGCAACTAGTGCAACGTTTCATAAACGCCTGCAATGATATTTGAAATAAACACATTGGATTTTAACTTTGACTTTTTTGTTTCCAGTTACCTAGATATTACAAGTATTAAAAAAAATATTTCAAACTTACAGATCCTCGGCTGCTTCAGTGATAGCGACGTAGTAAGGGTTGGTTGAGTTGGCGACAGTCGCGGGAGACTGCTGGTTCTTCAAGATGTAAGTCAGGGTTATATTGTCACCAGCCTCTGAGATCCATTCGCGAAGCTTTCAACAAAAATCATTAGATAAGAATATAATTAACACATTAATACATTATTTGAGAGTAGTCAAACTTACTTGAGCATCGAATGCTTCTTCGTTGAGTGTAGTACTCAAACGTATATCGAAGACAAGGCTTATCTCGCTCGGGACCACATTGTTGGCTGTTCCACCCTGTCGATAAAAATAATATTATTATCTTTATATCTACATAAATATCGATATCATTGGCGAAAAATTGCAGGAAAATCTACCACTGTTACTTATAATTTCACCTCCAACAAATTTTGTCTACCCAATGCTCATTTTTGGAAACAATTATACATATTTAATTTTACAAAAATCAAGCATTGGTTACGTCCATCTCAATATTATATAGTTCTTAAATACGTACGCTCACTATGTTGAGGTTGACAGAAGTGTATCCGCCGGCCGCAGTCGGGAGCGCGGTGGCTGCTATTTCGTACTGTTCGTCTCTGAACTGGAACAACCTGTTTACCACGTTGTTGCACTGTAAAGGGAAATTATTTTAATTTAATAAATATAAATAAGCTATAACTTTGTTATTAATATTAGGTATTCATAATCATTTTGTCAATGTGAATGGATAATCTATTTGCTGAAATGCTGCATCCCAGGACCTCTAAGATTGTCATGACTAGTCTGTTACTGCCTGTTCCATCCACAAAGAAACAGCCCCTTCCATAGTTATGCATGAACAGGAAATTTATGAATTCTAACATATTTATTTTACTGCAGCAATACCTTGCCAGTAGCGGTGTTATTCGTCGCGGGGAAACTGGAACCATGACCAGACACGCCATGGCAAGTGACTTGTATCTCTGTAAATAACAAAACAAGTGATTTCATATTATAATGGCCTTGCCAACAGCGAAGGAATTTTTCAAAACGGTTATGTAGCCCGGCGCCCTCAGGGAAAAACAATAAATATGTCGGAGGCGAACATCAAGGATGGCACTATCGTCCGACATCAGTTAGGGTAATGAAGCAAAGAGATAACTCAAAGAAACTCAAAATTCAAACGAACTCAAAAGTCAAACGTTTATTCAATTTAGTCAGAACAAAAGACAGCCCCCAAAACGCCCGCCCTTCGCCACTTCCTATGTGTTTTGGCTTGGGGAGAAGAAGTGGCGGAACAAACTCCCCAGCAACACATGTCTGTCTGTTAGGTTAGAAGAACCTTTACACTTTAATTTCAAAAGACACTTTACACACTTTACAATATGGATCTACAACAGTACTACAACACTAGGCAATAACACTAGTACACTACACGTAACGAAAGGCAGTATCGAGATGTGCGCAGCACGACGACTCGACCAAGACTGAGCTCCGCGGACGCCACGCCGACCACCACGACTCTGCCAAGGGCGCCAAAATGTTGTTTCACCGGAAACGCCACCAGAGGGCGTGCTTGCGTGACGTTTAGTGTCCGTACTATTGACAGTCTCCGACACGGCCATCCTGCGTAGACCCACGTCCTCGTGGGTTAATCTGCAACAACACAAACACAGCACAGTATGCACAGTACAACCTCGGCCACTCCTGACCACTATGTAGCACACTGAACAAAAGTCACACAGATCCATCTGAACCACAGAACCACATAGGGTCATAATTACGCCACACAGGCTTATTAATATCGCTCACGCTTGAATGCCACACAGGCTACCAACTGCCACACAGGCTCCTAGCTGCCACACAGGCTCCTAACTGCCACACAGGCTCCTAGCTGCCACACAGGCTCCTAGCTGCCACACAGGCTCCTAGCTGCCACACAGGCTCCTAGCTGCCACACAGGCTCCTAGCTGCCACACAGGCTCCTAGCTGCCACACAGGCTCCTAGCTGCCACACAGGCTCCTAGCTGCCACACAGGCTCCTAGCTGCCACACAGGCTCCTAGCTGCCACACAGGCTCCTAGCTGCCACACAGGCTCCTAGCTGCCACACAGGCTCCTAGCTGCCACACAGGCTCCTAGCTGCCACACAGGCTCCTAACTGCCACACAGGCTCCTAGCTGCCACACAGGCTAGTCATTGTCAAGTTTGTCTGATCAATCTAAACATTTTCAATGCAATAGAATGCTTTCACCTTGTGCGATGACATGCGATGTCCTGGCCTGCCGCAACTCATACGGCCTCCACGACAAATCCGGGGGAGGATGACGCTCCAAACAGCAACTGCAGCGCACCTCGCGCGCCGCTTGACTAGTGGACCTCGTCCTGTTCTCCAGGCTCGGTTCACCTTAGATGTTATCTGTTAAGTCAGAAATGGAAAGTGCTTAGGCATCAAATATTGACAACATATGGGTCAGCAACAAACCTTCTCGATGGTAAGACCTAAACACATGTTATGGGTTTTAAGAATAGCAATCACCATTTAAATGAAGAAACTAGTTACATTAAATTCTAAGCACGAAATCAAAGAAAGATCGAATTGCTAGTCAGACTCAACTTGTAAGTTACAAAATCAGTACAGCTACGGTTGTCATTCACATCAACGCCTTCTACTCGATAGGCTTCACAAAACCGTCGTGTCCCTTAGCCGAGCTCTTAGCCCATCCTGGCCTCCTAGGGACCACAACCACAACTATAGTGACATGACACCAACTGTACCACAGATGTATACGGGTCTCTTCCTGGTCACCCCGATGCCGTCACACAGGCCAACGAGTCTCTTCCAGGTCACCCCGATACCCATCTTAGGTACAGCTTAACACAATAAAAACAACAGTACCGCAGACTTTACATAGGTCTCTTCTTGGTCACCCCGATGCCATCACACAGGCCAACGGTTCTTTTCCAAGTCACCCCGGTCTCCATCATTGGTACAACTTAGCGCAACGAAATTACAGAGTAGGTGAACGTAACACTTTACCAAAAATCTATCGTCTGATGCACAATTCAATCAAATGACGCAAAAACTGAAATATTCTAACTTTAGGATATTGATGAGATCAGATAACTAATAATTTTCAACTCTGGGATCAAACCTGTGAACCTAGGTTTCTGATTATCTACGATTCCACCAATTAATAAGCGCAGTGGTAGCGCAATCAACGAGACTGAAACCGTCTCTCAAGTTTATAAATGTCGTAAGACAAATAACCTCAAAATAAAGCAAAAATGGATCGGTCTCACCGGGTTTCCACTCAACACCTCAACGCGCATGACGATGCGCAGTACAGCAAGGCTTTCGCGGACGTGAAGCCACGTAGATACACGAGCACCAACACTCCGACCTCACGATGACACGTCAGGCTCCTGGCAGCTGGGATGCTCCGCAGTAATTTTATCGCCATATTGCACAATAACGACCGTCATTGTTGAAACATGAAAAAAAGACAAATTCGGTTAATTTTCTAGCATACCCTCAATAACTAACTTGACATGTAACAATGGAAACCGATACACCATTACCGTAACCGTGGTTACCATACTTGTACCTTCGCTGAAATTCTCAATAAATCTTCTACTACAAACTCACATTTGAAATTATCGACGTTCTATTTTTTTTTTGTCAATGGACAGAATTTTATCTTCGCATGGCGAATTCTTAACACATGTGGGCATTCGGATTACATCCCACTTCTGATGTCGGAGGCGAACATCAAGATGGCACTATCGTCCGACATCAGTTAGGGTAATGAAGCAAAGAGATAACTCAAAGAAACTCAAAATTCAAACGAACTCAAAAGTCAAACGTTTATTCAATTTAGTCAGAACAAAAGACAGCCCCCAAAACGCCCGCCCTTCGCCACTTCCTATGTGTTTTGGCTTGGGGAGAAGAAGTGGCGGAACAAACTCCCCAGCAACACATGTCTGTCTGTTAGGTTAGAAGAACCTTTACACTTTAATTTCAAAAGACACTTTACACACTTTACAATATGGATCTACAACAGTACTACAACACTAGGCAATAACACTAGTACACTACACGTAACGAAAGGCAGTATCGAGATGTGCGCAGCACGACGACTCGACCAAGACTGAGCTCCGCGGACGCCACGCCGACCACCACGACTCTGCCAAGGGCGCCAAAATGTTGTTTCACCGGAAACGCCACCAGAGGGCGTGCTTGCGTGACGTTTAGTGTCCGTACTATTGACAGTCTCCGACAAATATATAATTCTAATATCAGTTTTAAGATTGAATATTTTTCAGACACTTACGCCAAACAACTTTGTCTTGATAAAAGAGTGCGATCATAGGTGCAGGGAATGGGGAGCCTTCATCGAGCTCTACACCCACATTCATGGAGGCGAAGGTATCAGTCTGCAAGAATGGAATCATACCAGATTCCGCTCCTACCTCCTCATCTGCACAAAAATGTTGAAGTTTTTTAAAAATGGCATCGGCTACCTATGTAACTTCTAATAGGTAAATGAATTGGCTCTAAGTTAGTGGTAAACATTGCTTAACTTTTAGTTGGCTGATAGTTTCATTGGACTCACGATGTACCTACTTCAGAATAAAAAGTCACTCAACCATCGGGCCACGTATCGGCCTACAGTTTAGTCTGCTATCTTGAGAAAAATACTCAGAAATAAAACTATCCAATTATTGAGACTGTTAAATTATGTCTGGTCTAAACACTAACTTCTATGGCAATTATTTTAATTACTCACCAGGCATGAGAGTCATATAAATGTCTCTGAGCAGCGTAACGTTGTTCTCCTTGAGCCTCCTCAGCGCTGAGTAGTATTGTATGGACACCGACTTCATATCTTGCGTCCCTCGGCCCCATATTACGCCGTCGTCATCGATGTGGCCAAGGAAAGGATCGTATTTCCAGCCATCCTGTTAAAAAATGAACCTGAGTCATTGCTATCAAAATGCAGTCTATGTCCTTGTAGGAATCAGTGCGGTACCGCACAAACTGGACCCAACGTCCTGCTGCGTCCTGCAGTACCTACGACGCAGCTGTACGTGTCCCGTCTACATCACACCACGACGGTGGAGCAGATCGTGGAGTATGTCCGGTCAATACGAACTTCAATTCTTTCATGGTGCGAGTTCCAACTCATCACATCGACACCTTCCTAAAGGAAGAGTTTTCGGCGAAAGGTGTCGTATATCGGAGGTTCCGAGGATGGCTACGCAACACCTCGCAGCGTTTACACGACGCCGACACTTCGTGTGCATTAGTTTAAAGTAGTTTATATAAAATATGTATATAATATTTATGTACACATAGTGTTTTCTATGCCTTGATGCCTGATTTAAATAAATAAATAAATATTTCCTGAAGTTCCTGCGATTAGCGCGTTCGAGCAGGCAAACAAAGAAACTCGAACTCTTCAGACTGTAATCTATAGCTATTCCAAATAGTATTGCCTACATCACTTGTATTTTTTGTAAGGTAGAATTTCTTAAAATAAATGAATGTCTCGTTTCTTATTGTTATCTACCTTTATTCAAATGTCGAATGTGCCAACGACATTATGATAACGCTACCAGTTAAATTGCTATTGTCATTTTACAATTATTGCATAGTAAAACAATATAAAAACTGATAACTGTCTTATTCAGTTACATTTTATTAGTACCTAGGAACCTGTAGGTATGAAATGATAACACTTAAATATGGGTGTGGTTGGTAACTAAGTATTTATGGATTAGAAATAACTTTTGACTCCCATTTTAACACGCTTAGGTATATTTTCGGTGTCTTGTCCTAAAATGGCAAACTTGTCTAATCAAAGCTGTCAGTACTGACCTATACAGATAGTTCGGTGGGTCCATAACATAGATTTAAAATAGGTTCGCACCCTGGTGCATAACGCCATATTATGTTATTCAAATATCTCAAAAATGTAGCTGTTAGTATGTATGCTTACAAACGTACCTCGAAACTAGCAGGAACGACATCCATATGCGAGTTGAGCATGATGCTGGGTTGGCTGCTGTCTGTCCCTGGCCACTTGAGGACCAGTATGGGGAAGCCTTCCACCAGCTCGTGAGTTTCGATACTCACATCGGCTAGTTCGGCTAATGCAGTCCAGAATTCTACTGCCGGCGCTGTATATAAAAAATATGATTAAGATCTGCTAATTTAATTGTGAGTTGCGCCATTTAACTAGAACAATAACCAGCAGTGAAGTGACCGCCCATTGGTCAAAGTGGAAAATTGGAAAATGGTTCGGTTATCGTTATAATTAAATGGTGCAACTCACCTTTGTTCTTAGGTTTTGCGTTCAAACATTTACAACATCAAGTAAAGAATTAGATACTTTGTTTTCGAACAACCTTGTCTAATTGGAATTCCAAATAATTCCTTTTGTAAAACCTTCGTACATGAGAAAAAATTTTCTTACTAAGATCATTATATGTGGTGGTGTTGATCTGTATGTACGCCTGCAGCAGCTCTATGGGGGTGCTGTTGGCATAGCTGTTCGCGTCGCAAGCTGCAGAGCTGACCTGCAGCACTGCCAGGACTATAGATACTATGCCAATCATTGTTGCATCCTGTTAAACACACAATATCATTAATTATATCTGTCACAAATACACCAAAGTTGAAATATTGAAGGGACCATAGTTCTAATATTATTCAGGTAAAAGTCCAGAAAAGGTATAAATAAGTTCTTTAGTTTATTGTAATGATTTACTTTCTATACTACAGATATAAAGCTATAAAATATGGCACGATTAATCCTTCAAATGTAAGCTGAACTAAAGTTGGTACTTTGTGAAACGGTAAGCTTAAAGAGTATATTTGATAGGTCTTCAGGACTAACTTAATATTTTCATACAGGTTTTAATTAAATTGAATATTTTTCATAAATTTCTTATTCATCATTTTCTACGTGTACACTTACCCAGGTGACAGACAACTGCTGAATTACTCATTATCACGCGTCTATTTATTGCGAATTTACCAAATCGGCAGAAACACAGAGACCAACTCAGTCAGTTACGAAAAAAAAAAAATTTTTTTTTAATTTGCGAAGACCAATGTGTAGGTACCTAATTTTACCATGTATTTTTTCAAATACACAATAATTGCAAATGTACAGGTTAGCAATGTCCTAGTTTTTTTTCAGAATTACTTTTTGTGCTTAGTAACTTTGGTTTGCTAATTTTTTTTTTTTAATGCTCTCCGAATTCGGCACTTGTCTTTGCTATCAGATTGTACATTGAATAGAGGAATGGACTAACGTTATTAACATTGACTGATTGCTTATCTAGAAGTTAAATTTTATTGAGCTTTTATTACAATCTAGGTACAATATAAGCATAAACATTATTGTGCAGTTTTATTTGAATACGGATTTAGAATTAGAATAATGCTGATGGTTTATGCTCGGATCTCTTGTCTTCTTGATGGCTTTACCTTTTTACCGTTGCAAAATTCGACTATTAAACATTGAAATAAGTTTGCAAACGAGCTTGTAACACATGAAGTATCGTGTACTGGTTTTTAAACGAGTACTGTTGACTTACCTAATACTTTACTTTACCCAAGTATACAACACGACTGATCGAGGTAATAGACATTAAGTGAAATTAGCCCTTTGTGTAGCCATTTACTGCAAGTAGTAATATCTCACATTATACACAGTATCACATTAACTATGACCGTTTTATGACTTAAATAGCACTTCATAAATCTACATTTATGGCGATCTGTATTTTATAATACCTAGTTATAAAACTAAACAATGATACATTTTAGGTATTTCTTATGCTATTTCAGCAACGTGAATCTAATTCGAAATATAACTAAAGAGGTGCCTCACTAGCTGTTGCTCATCGTAGCATCCGTAATTCATCAGTTTTACTTACACTCGCGCTCATAAAATTAGTAAAGACTAATTGTTTGCCTAGCTTATAGAGATTAGAATAGCTTTTAGTGCCTGCCTTGAACAGCAGACACTCACTCTTCTTTGCATTAGGTATATCTAAGTCCATGGGCCTCCGCATGACAATACTACTGATACTACTCCTCACTCACTGACAATAGCGTTTTGAGGGCGCTGATCGATGGAGCCAGCGGCACCATGTCGTCCGTGTAGCTTATATTGTTGACAAGTGTTCCGTCAATCGAATAACGTTCCAAGTGCCGCTGAGCTCACGAACCAGCCGATCCACATACAGACAGAATAGTTTTGGTGACGTAAGGCCGCCCTGCCTCACTCCAGCCCATACGTCTTTGACTTTTAAAATTTCTTCGTCTCCCACAGAACATCTTTCAATTTCGTTTAATGGAACCACAACAGGTCTGCTGTAATTTACTATTTGATTAATATAATTTTCAGAGTCAAATGGTTCTGACTAAGAAGTTTTGTAAAGTCTGGAAATTGAGTCAGGTATATTGGATTTAAGTACCGGTCTGTAAACGACTTTGTACCTATATGCCTATAACCTGAGGACCCACCGTTCTATTCTGGCACATGGTTTAAAAGTTCGTCCAAAAATGGTTTCCAATGGCTTGTAATCGCTTATTAGTTCGAAGTCTTTGCCCAATAGGTAAATTTTAAAATGCTCTACTATCCAGACGAGCGCTAAAGCTTCTTTCTCAGTTTGGCAATATGTATCTCTTATCACAATTAGTAAGAGACTTATGACCAAAAGCTATCACACGGGGACCATCTTTCAAACGCCTCATCTCGTTTGGAAGTCCAAAATTGTTGAACGTTTGCTGACTTTCCAAGTCCAAGCCGTACCAGTTCCCGTAAAGGTTCAATCAATCGAGTCAATTTCAGTTCTTTCACTTTCTTTTTTGGTTCCTAGTTCCTAGTGTTGGTTTTTTTGTGTGACATTTTGTGTTTGATGATTGTTTTTGTAAATGTTTATTATATCTTTTCCTGTTATTAGTTTCATTGATTTCTGCTTTGTTCAATTTGTTTCCATCTTTGGTGTTTATTGTTTTGAATTGTTTTAGTTGCCGAGCTACAACCTCTAATGCATTTGCTTTACTAATGATTTCGTCGAGAGTAATTGTATTCTATTTTTTTTTTCTAAATTCGACTAATCGACACATTTCAGTGATTTGGTCGATAATATGCTCCTCTTTGTTTGAATTGACATTTGTCGGCTTGGTTTCTCAACCTTAGTAAAAATCGTTCAAATTGTTCTCCATCCTCCTGTTTCATAAGACGAAAAAGGTATCTTTCGTAAATCCGACTTTGCTTTGGAGCAAAATAACCGTCCAATTTTTTTAGAGCTATAGCATATATATGTATATGTATACCTTCTGCTACTTCGGCATGAGCTCCAGGAAGGTTATAATAAACTTCTTGAAGTGCTATTCCTCCAACATGGAGAAGAGTAGCACGTTTTTGTACCGAAGTATCGACATTGGCAGCCAGTAAATAAATTTCAAATGCCCTCTTCCATTCCTCCCAGCGAGTGCCAAAGTGCCAACAGATGTTGGGTGGCCTCCGCAGTCAAAATGGTCTTATTTCGGAAGTACCGATGATGCATGAATCATTTTGGAGCAGCCTGTAATAAAATATTGGCTTTTATGTTGCGTGGCTCTTTACTGAAAATTAGTAACAGTATTGTAACTGCGTAGCCTTATTATGATTTGGTGAATAATCATAGCGTGGACCTTATTATTACCTTATCATAACTATGATTCCATCAATGTAAATTGTGCAAGCATATAATTAGGTAAATTAAAAATAGGCATTTTGTTCATGATGTAGCAAAATAATAATTATTTAACCTTAATACACATATATTTTTACCTCGTAAACTGAATTGTTATTACTTTTTGAATTTATTACTAATTAAACCATATGTAATAATAAATACACATACTTATTGAAAATTACGGAATTGTAATAATTATGCGGGTAATTATTGTAATTTCCATTCGATCGGTTTTTTCTTTGTCTGTGATTCTGTCGAAGATCACGAGGCCGCCCTAAGACCAGGTCGACGACCAGGGGACGTGGTGTCGAAAGACATGAAGGAGTGCCAGGTATCCGAGAACGATGTCGTAGATAGAGCGAAGTGAAGAAGACAAATTAGGAAAGCTGACCCCACCACCATATAGGATAAATAGCTGGAAAGAGAGAGAGAATAATTATGCGAATTAATCTTTTAAAATCATTGTAAGTAACACTATGATAAAGGTACCTAAAGGTTATGACGGTATTTGTACAGAGAAGAGGAACTGGTTCTATTTATACGTGCACAATAACATTTTCTTTTTCATAGTTTTGTGTTTGCGTGGCCTTCATTTCTTTTCACCTATTGCAATACCAAGCCATCATCATCCTCCGAGCCTTTTCCCAATCATGTTGAGGTCGGCTTCCAGTCTAACCGGATTCAGCTGAGTACCAGTGCTTTACAAGAAGCGACTGCCTATCTGACCTCCTCAACCCAATTACCCGGGCAACCCGATACCCCTTGGTTAGACTGGTGTCAGACTTACAGCTTTCAATACCAAGCCATTAACAATATACATAGGTATAGAGGTAGATATACTTTGATTCGTTTACCAGAAAACTTTGTTTAAGTATCATCCCGTACCGTATGATTTTAAGTGCTTGTGCATAGAGACAATGAGTGTTAATTTTTTAATTATTGTTCATACTCTTATTTGTTATCAATTTGTAATAGGTTGTTTGCAACGAATTCATACGCAAACCACTGGTAAGCAACAATTAATTATATACTTATTTCGTTTTTTTTTCTTTTTTTTATGGACCTAATGTACTCACTTTTATCCTCGTCGCCACTTGTAATGACTGGATAGCAAATAAAACACACTTTTAGACTGGAGTAAACCTAATATTACGCGGAGTAGGTACTGGACGCGTACGCTCGGCCACGATTGTTGCACGACTAATACTATACACTACAATACCATAATATGGCTTTCACCATAATATGGTCATATATTCATATGAATATCATTCGCATTTGTATCAGGGATATCACATTTGTCAGAAAAGATAGTATCTAGGTAACTCTTTGTTATTAACTTTATTTTATGGCAAATAAGTGAAATTCCTAGACGGGATTTAATTACAATAAAATGATATGTATCTGTCACCGGAAAATAACAAGACTCGTAAGTTGATCAATTTCTGGGTAGTTGATCAACTCTCGGAAAATAATAAACGGCAGTTGAAATTTTTCTTATTTTTTAAAGTGTCCATAGTCTGAATTATTTTTCATCATAATTTTGGCGAGTACCTAACTGACAATATCTAATTAGATAACAGTTTAATATTATTATTGGTTAGCTATAAACGTTTATGACACCTAATAAATAAATGAACTTAGAACTATCAATTTTCAATTAACGAGTGCACCATATTTAAGTGACAGTGTATCCAACTTGTAATTGCAACAAAGTTTGAATAATAAAAAAAAGTACCTTTTTCATTCAGAAAATCCTTGACTGGTGATAAAACTTTGACGCTGGGTAGGTACAAAGTACTCCAAAACTGATCTTCAGTTAGCACTATAAGTACAAAAACTACAACAAAAGAGTTTACAAAAAAACCGCAATCCTACATTTGTACCTTAGTTTGGCTTAACATCTAAAACACTACTGGTATTATGTAAACATTTGCAATTTATAGAGTTCGTTAGACGAATAAGAAATCCTTTCAAATAGTAGATAGCAATCCTTTGAATGGCTACAAACTATTTGGGTCAGTTTCACAAGGGTCGTAATTTCCATATTTTTAGTTTATAGTGTCTAAACACACTATGCCGAGAATACGCGACGGAAGTTCGGCATGATTACGCCTGCAATGCTATTTGAATTACTGGCGACACATTATGCCGAAATTACGTTGCGTTATAGCGTACAGCCGAACTTCAGTCGGGCGTAAGTTCAGCGGAAATTCGGCGGCAACGTATTCTAAAGAACACACATTATACGCGACCGAAGTTCATACACACAAAATTGCGCAACTGAACTCAGTGAACTGAATCAGGCGATTACGTTGGAACGTAAAATCAGCCGCGGAACTTCGGTCGCGTACGTTCGGCATAGTGTGTTTAAAATACCAGTCTTACCGAGGCGTATCGGATAGCCTAGAGTTGAGGAGGTCAAATAGGTAGTCGCTCTATACATATGAACCGACCACAACATACCTAGTTGGAAAAAGGCTAGACAGATGATATTATATTATTAAATCTGAAGTTTTAGTTGTTTTCTACTGAACCTCTCCGCAGAATTTGGTTTATGTTCATAATTTCATTATCAAGGCAGCAGATGAGAAATGTCAAATACGTTATCATTATCTTTAGATTTTGATACATTATCAGTACCTAGATCAATTTGTTATGAATATTTCCGTATCATGTAAATAACCTTCTATACCGTTCAGACCAAATTTTGAAAGTTTTAATGTTTGTGTTAATTTTTCGAAAGAGTAGATTTTAGTCAGTAAGAGTCGGAAACTCCCGCTGAACCCACAGCGGGAAGTAGATTATTTTATAAAAGAGTCACAAATCCTTCAAGATTTCATTTATTAGAGGGATTAAGCATGTTTCGATTTTTGGCTTCTAAATCCATATCTGTAACATACCAAAAATATTCATAATAAATATATTTTTCATTTTTTTGTCCTCTCAATCATCTGCCAACTGTTTAAACAATTATAGGTATACTTACCGTACGCAAATTGGAGAACATGTGGTTAAAAACGTGTATCGAATACAATAAAAACATGAGATTCGGCAGGAAGTTATAATATTTAGCATGAGTAAATAACTGCTACATAAAATAAATAAATTTTTAACGTTTAGTACCTGTTAGTAGAGTAGTTATTTTCACGTGTTTTTATAATCGAATAGCTTCTGCCAGCGGTTTCACCCGCACCCCTGGGAACTTCCCGTACCGGGATAAAAAGTAGCCTATAGCCTTCCTCGATAAATGAGCTGTCTAACACTGAAATAAATTTCAAATCGGAACAGTAGTAGTTCCTGAGATTAGCGCGTTCAAACAAACAAACTCTTCAGCTTTATAATATTAGTATAGATTCGCCCGGTGTTACTTTTCTAGCGTGACACCTATGTGTATATCACCTTGACCTTATCCCAATTTTATTTGGGGTCGACACGAAATATTTCCTTCTTCCATATAGGGCTTATAGATTTAAGACTGGCATGTAGATTTCAAAAATTGGCTCTACAGGAGATCTGATTAGTCTTTGACAGTGCGAGCTCTAGATCTCGTCTTGGCAACAATTTACTTGAAATGTATTTTTTTGGATATATCTGACCTCCACGAATTCGTACCTGAATATCTAGTTATACTACATCCTATATAACCTTGGATTATTCGGTCATAACTGGTTTCAGATTATTTGAATTCTATGTAATTAGCTTACTTTACTTGCTTTTATTTTAATTTATGGAACAATTTGTTGAATACTTTTAGAATTGTTTTTGATTCAAAAGATGGTTGAATGGATAGGTAGGTACATGTAAATAGACTAAGTAGGTAGATACATTATTAGGAATTTGTTTTTATTATGGCAATTGTTTTTGCTGATATTGGTAGGTAACATAATTAAAAATATGCATCAATAAATAAACAAGGGCAGATGAGGTTATTTATAGGTGATGGAAATGTTAATTAAGCGATTTGTTCCACTGTTTTCAACTGAAAGGCTTCGGTTCTCGAACTAAGGAATCATAACTTTGTCAATAACATTGACAGTGTGCTCTCTATGGAAATGGAATAAAATGGATGCATGTTTCTAAAAATTTTATTTTAATAACTAGTTCTCATGCCTTTTCCGCTTTAATAAAGGCAGTCTGGCAGCCTCTTAAAATATTAACATTTTAGTCATATTTAATAAACTATCTTAATTAAATTAACATAGATAGATTTAACAAGTCGTTTTAGTATTTTCGTTGTTAAGATTGCCTAAATTCTTGACTAATTCCGTGTAAATATCAATGCCTCTTAGAAAAGTTTCTACATTTTGGTATTCATCCTTTCCGTGTAGTCTTGCAATTGTGTTGGACTTGGTGGTAAAGCCAAAAGCTGGGATCCCCAAGTTGCGAAGAACCAGCATGTCGGAGGTCGCTGGGCAGACAATGGGATTGAGCTTGATTCCCCTGAAATGATACGATCATGATAAGATTACTTCTCGTCTAGTGATAGCGGTGACAATGACATAGACGACGGAGTTATCTACGAGTAGATATAACATTTTGTTTGGAGTGAGGAACAAGCTGCGTCATTTAACGCATTGTTGTCTATTATTAGCTTGTATTCTATGAATATGTCACAAAACAATGGACAAAGAATTGTTTTTTCTTTATTTATTAGCCTATGTTTAAAGCCATTCTGATATATTTTTAGAAAACTTGAAACAAAACCAGGAAAGGTCGTCAGTCGAAGTAAAAAGAGTTTTTCCTTATTATACAAATTCAACATTATCACGTAAAGGTCAAAAATCTTATTAAACCATTGGCCTTTACTGGTTTTAGCTAAATGAAACCAGTTCTGGCAAATATTAGAATACTTTAGTGCCAGATTAAGCAGGTAGCATAGAATTTTAATAGGTCTTTAGAACTAGGGGCTAGGGGCTAGGGGCTGGGGCCGTGGCGATTAATAGGTACTCTTGCTATATGGTTATCAGGCTCTGAATATTTTAGAAAAGGAAATATCAGCATCTACTTTTGTAGGTAAATCATATTGTGTGTGACTTTAAGTATAGGAAGCAACCTCTTTGTTTAGAACTTACAGATCATTCAGAGTTTTATTCATCGTCACCCAGTAAGGGTTGGTGTCGTCAATAGCTGAAGCTGCAGACTGTTTCTCCTGTCGAATGTACGATACCTCTGTTTCGTTACCAGCTTCTTCCATCCAGGAATATACCTGTAATTGAAGGCAATATTTTTCTTAAGAAAGTTAAATCTTATTAAACTTCCACGTTTCTGATGTATCTCTAGCCTTTTATTAAGAGGAATATCTTATGCCCCAAACCTTTCTTCTTCTTCTTTTCTTTCAACCGAAAATACAGGGGAACCACGTCATCATAAAACTATAATTCCCAGCAGGACGAGATCCTGTAGACCTTTACGAGTTTCCTTCATAAGTACAGACTAAGCAAAAGAAATTTCACTTACCATAGATTGAATTTCATCAGCTTCAGCTTTTACAGATAATCGCATATCAACCACAACCTTGATTGATGACGGTATAACGTTAGGTGCTAACCCACCCTGTAATCATAAAACAAAAAAAGTTTCAGTACTTTCGATCATAAGTACTTATAACGCTGCAGAGAGCTTTATAAACAGAAATCATAACAAGATTACAGGCTAAAGCTAAGGTTCAACAAACATTACAAGTTTTCCTATCCATCATCTAAGAAAGTAAGAAAGGTAAAGAAGAGAACATTCAAAATAGTTACAAATTCAAAATAAGTATGAATTCTGTAGATATAAGAAGCAGAATATTAATTGCATACAAGTGACGAGTTAGTAAACAACGCGATGTCAATGAACCACTGAATGAACTTTGATGGTGTCATAATGAAGGGTTTGAGCACATTTCAGTCAAAAAGGATATCAGATTAACCCTGCGCTTGACATTTGTCTGTACCTTAAAACATACTATAGTAGTATGTTTGCCCTTGTCAATCAAATGATAAATTCATCACGCTTCATATCAGATGTTTTATCGTGCCCTAGTTATGTTATTCTGATATCAGAGTAGATGAATTGTGCTATTAAATGCCAAGTTACATAAATATAACTTGAATAGGTTTTGTAACTGAATGACATTTTAATAAGTATTCTTCGATTGATATTTTGCATAATGATAAAAGGAGTAGGCTCCCTGAATATAAATAACAATTAGGTTAGCTACGCCGTATGTAAATAGTTTGGTCAGGTGTGTTACCTGAACAAACTATAGTCATCGCGAGTCAAGGACAACCCAGCTTTGTAACCAATAATTATTAAAATAAGTTTTCGGAGTTCGTACTGGCTTTGAATGTACTTCTTCATTAGCCAGAAGAGCCTTGTTCCTTCTGGAATCCTATGTTAGCAGGGTCGCATCGTAAAACCTCGTAGCCAGCAGCAGGCTTTTGGCCCAAAAGGTCCCTTCGAATAGACACAAGAGGAAAAGAAATTAGTGGGCTTAGATTTAAGAAAGATGATTGAAAAACTCACATTAATCATATTAATATTCACACTGGTATATTCGCCGTAATCAAAGCTATCCACTGACTTCACAATCTTTTTCTGCGTGTCTCTGAACGCCATGACCATGCTTATAAATTTGTATGTCTGGAAATATAATAGAATAGGATTACCAATTAATCTATCTTTGACTAAACACATATGTATTTGCACATCTGCTAGTTATGTTTGGCAAGAAAAATATGTTGTCAAAGGTATCATTTACGCGAACATTTTAGAGTATGGATCGGTAAGTAAAGTATTCCAGGTAAAGCCACTTCAGCTACATACTAAAGGAAGATCAACTCATTGAGTAATTGACTATTGAAGACAAAAGTATTGTTCTAACTCACCTGTTCCATGGCAGTCCCATCGGGCATAGTGTAACCGTGCCCGCCTTGGCCGTGAATAGTGAACTCCATTTCTGGAATGCACATTGGAGAAAATGGTAATAAGGCAGAAAGCTAATGGTTTTGTGAACCTAAAACAGGGCAACATGGTAACAACAGGGCTGTCATTGAACATCCTTGGCAGTCGTTACGGGTGGTCAGAAGCCAGTAAGTCTGACGCCAGTCTAACCAAGGGGTATCGGGTTGCCCGGGTAACTGGGTTGAGGAGGTCAGATAGGCAGCCGCTTCTTGTAAAGCGATAATACTCAGCTGAATCCGGTTAGACTGGGAGCCAACCCCAACATAGTTGGGAAAAGGCTCAGGGGATGACGGGGATGAGGGCAACATGATTAAGTAAAAAAAATAGGAATGCACGAGTATGCTTACGCCAAGGTCTTCTGTCGACATACGTAGTGATGAGAGAATCATCACTGGATGGTAACCCCTCGTCTAAAGCGAACCCAACATTCATCGATTTGAACACATCTGTCTTTACAAATGCCTTTATCCCATCGTAGCCACCACTTTCTTCATCTGTTAACAAAATAATGTGAATGAAAGGGGTGAAAGTCAAGCTCAAGGAAAGAAGTAAAATATAGGAAGTATCTTCTAGATATAGGTAGCTGTTACTGCACCTGACCTTCATTTAACAAAATATGCAAGCAGGTTTTCATTTTTTTATGAATACTGTAAATTACCATACAATGGAACTTGTTTATTTTGCTGGTATTGTTATACCTACTTAATACAATTTTCGTTGTCTATATGGATAAAAGATATGAAATGTTACATTGGCTAGACGCGACGAACCTTCCATGGGTTCGCCCAGAATACTATTATTATACTACCTATATTTTTATTTTTGATATAATTTTAACAAAAAGTACCTGGCATCACGGTTAGGTGCAATGTACGCGCTAAAGTCACATTGTCTTTCCTCAATCTCCTAATGGCTTCTATCAGCTGAATGCAGACATCTTTAGTGTCTTGAGTACCACGACCATATATGTCCCCATCTGAGTCCATGTGAGCAGCGAAAGGTGGATATTTCCATTCTTTCTGTAATGGAAATCAATGAAGAATTAGACTGACCGCCTTGAACGAGCGTGATCGTCAATGTTCGCTTGTTAATGATGATGATTAACGTTGTCCTTTCGATGAACAATGTTCTGTTCTCTTTCTGTTGTTTACCCAACATATAAACTCTTCAATACTAATGCTGATACTCTGAAAATAAGTCAAACTCACCGCATCGACTTTGACGACATCCATATGTGAGTTGAGCATAATGCTGGGCAATGAGGGGTCAGTGCCCTCGACCGTAGCCACAAATATCGGTTTCCTGGCAGGCGAGTATACTGCGTAAGGGATACCAATTTCAGTCGCCTGTTTGATCAAGAAATCCACCGCATATTCTGTAAGTAGATGATTAGGATTTATCAGTTACCAACTGCCAGGTCAATAAATATGTTTTAATCTCTGTAGCAAGATCACATTCATCAGTTTCGGGAATGCCTTTTTTTCGACCTGCAAGTGTACAAATGCCCATAAATGTGTGTAATATAACTCAGCACTCTAAGTGGTTAAGAATTTCGATAGCCCAGATATGTTATTAGCTACTCCTACATTTTTTTCATTCTTGTTAACAATGGTTTGCCACATACTTAAGTAACTTATTTTTGGCCAAAATGGAAAAATATCCTTTGCTGTCACCGAAGGATGTTTGTAACAACCCAACTAAATGGTAAATAAACAACATCGTGTCGTTTCAAGATCAAACTGAAAATTAAGATACAAAAACAGGTTACGACAATTTTAATTATTATGTATCTCAATCTCAATGAAACACGAGTGAGTAAGTCAATGTCCCACAAAACCTCGTAGGTAGGTACCTACTTAACTTTACTACAGATAATAAAACCTTGCGGAACGGAATTCCGCATCTTATTTATAAACAAGAAAGTCTTGAGTATGGTAGGCCATTGTAAAGGCCTATTTATTCTACCTATACTAATAAACATGGTTCGAGCTCTCCAGGGAGAGGATACTGTTCCCCACCCTTGAACGGCTGAAGTGAAACACGATGGAGGACAGTCTTAGGTCTCCCTCTTCTAGCTTGCCTTCACGAGCGGAGCCGCTAGAGTAGAGCTAAGATTTATGTCCGTCAATCAGCCCCGGATCTTCAATTTTTTTTAGGCGGGGCAAAAACTGAAAAATGCCGCCCCGCCTACCTACTTATGTTTATTCACCTTTATCATCCATATAATTTCAGCTATCACTATGTAGGCAGGCAGGGCCGTCTCTAGCTCATAGTCAAAGTCGTGTTGCACCTGGGTGCAATCATCACCCAAACGCCACCTATGTATTGAAAGATTTTGAGTAGTACATATTGATCGAAGTACTAAATTTTTACTTACATATTATGTAAGTAAGAACGTTCGAACGAAAGTCACTTTTTTGGTAGGTAAAGGACTTAAAATAGGTGTCCAAATCATTGTAGGCTCAAACTGTTGGGCAGGTTGACGTTATGAAAGTCAAGACAAATCGATGCAATCGTAAAAACTAGCGCGAGCGAAGCGAGCTCGCAAATTTTTTAATTTTGTGACACAAAAAGTTAATAAGTTTTAAAAAGCGCTGTAAAGTAACAGGCAGTCGGAAGCGCAAACTTTTTTGTTTTTGAGGACTCCGTAATTTTTTTTTTTACTGCATTCGACTTACGTAGGTACGAAGGTAACCTATGAATAATATTGCGCGAGCGAAGCGAGCGCGAAATTTTTTGAGCCTACGACGCAAAAGTACCTGATGATTAAGTACATTGTAAAGCAACAAGTAGCCGCGAGCGTAGCGCGCGCGAACTTTTTAAATTGTTTGATGACTCACAAATTAAACTGGGAATTATGTAAGTACAAATAAAAAGAAACCGTGATTAGAGCGAGTGCCATTTTTGTTCGTTGATTCGGTGCGTCAATAAACAATCAGAAAAATGGACACACATTGTCCCTTAGCCGCGAGCGTAGCGAGCGAGAATTTTTTCACTTAGTAATCAAAATGATCAATCAAACAAAGCGAAGGAGACTTTTTTAGTTTGCTTGTCGGTATCATGATAAATGTGAAACTTCCTTATCAACAGGGTGTAATTTCATCGAAATTTGTTGGTGGTGGGGCGTCCCGCGGCGCCCCTGAGACCGAGGCGCCTGGGTTATTCGCACACCCTGCACCATAGGTTAAGACAGCCCAGTAGGTAACTATTATAGTAATCTGTGATGTAGGATTTAAAATAAAAATAAATATGCGATAAGCGTTTCTGGCTCATAGATGATCGCAAATAATTTTAATCAGTTTTAGTTTGCTAAAACTTCGCCTCGTGAATAATAAATGTTCCTGCAGTCGTGCAGCATGTCTCACCCCGCGTTCAGGGTATCGGTCAAGTTGATATGGCCATGAAATTTCTGTAGGTACTTGTGCTATTATACTCGTATATCATTGGTCTGTGAAGTGTGAATTTTTTGGCAGCCGCCTGATTTTGCCGCCCCCTGAATTTGCCGCCCGGGGCATGGGCCCCGGCTTGCCCCCCCCTAGATCCGGGGCTGCCGTCAATGAGTAATTGAATACGGGAACTATATTTTTTGTCACCAAAATTTATATTTGTCATCAAGTTGTATCACCTAATAAATAGATCTATCGCCACGAAATATTTTCGTTCTCAGATAAACAAAGAGTGTTCCCAAGTATGAATTACCAAATTATTGTTAATATAATGTGTAAAATATGAGATGGATTACCAATAAAACTGTAGTGCATTACATGAATATAAACTTCGTTCTTATAATAATAGTTTTATTACTGAAATAATAGCTTGGTGCTCAAAATGGTAGATCTGTCACCAAATAAATCGATTAATCGATCCCTGACTGCGGCTCCTTTTTATTTGTTATTTTGTCACCAATACAGTAGTTACATTTTATTTCGTTCAGTTATTAAAATAATGTATTCGTTACCAATTTAATATATCAGTTTATAATTTTAATGAAAATATGTTCAAAAGGGAAGAGGAAGGGAAGGGTGACAAATTGTCGCGCTTTTGGGCCTCAACGAATGGGTTGTAGGTTGGTTGTAGGTACGATCATACGATGCAAGCATATTATCGGATTAGCCATAGGCGTAAAGGTGGCCAACCCCCACCAGAAGCAAAAAAATTACTTATCGGCCAGAAAAAAAAAGAGGGCGCCCTTGAAAATCCAAACCAGCGCTGATTATTCAGTGATTGTTATTTTTAACAATAAGTATTGATTATTTTGACTTTAATTAAGTGTTTTATTTACTATTCAGCTTAGAAATTTAATTTAAATACCTATATTTATACTACCTGTGGAAATTAAGACCCTTGGGGGAGGCACATGACCAGTTAAGTAGCCTCTTTTGGTTGAAAGGATGATGACGACCACCCTACATTTTTAGACCTTCATGAAATTTTATAGAGATATAATATATGATTTATTGGTGATCTCTTTAAATTAGTTTGCTTAAAAACTATTAGGACAAACCTATTATAATACATACAAAACCATTTATTTGGTACTTGACCCCATATCTGCATGATTTTCGGTACTTTATTGTAGAATTGATTTTATATTGTTTGGTGACTACATTTGGTGACAAACCTACTATTTTGAGGGCAAACCCTATTATTTAAGAAACACAAAATGAATTAAATTGGTGACAGCTTAAATCATACCCATTGAATACATTTTATGCACGTAGGTACCTAACCAGCTCAAAAAATAGGTACATTGTAGATTGTTAGATTTGAAAACAATACCAAAGGGTCGACAAGCGTAGCAATAAATGCTAGGTTAAAGATCACTTGTCTACAAGAGTTACGATATGATAGCAATTGTTGTTATCTTGCTAGGTATGCAAATAGACAAATTGTGTAACACAGTGCAAGTAAAAGCGATTGAATCTATCTACGATGATTAACATTTATTTATAGGTCAGTTCTAGGTTTTAAAACAGATGGGTTATCCTTAAACAGGGAAGGAAAACTCTTGTTACAAATAGACCTTAATCCAAAGATAAACCTATACTATTGCGAAAGTAACTCGTCGTTTTTTATAACTTCCAATTTAAATATTTGTACACAGATAGTCTAGAGCAGGGATGGCAAACCTTTAAGTATTGACTTACGTGCCCAATTCCTAAAAAAATGCAGTGATGTACCTAGTGGCGTGCCTTTAAGCAAATGATGGCATGATTAGAAAACTACTTGGCCATTTTAAGAAAATATTTTTTCGTATTTTCTTTCTTCTTCATTAGAATGCTTTTGTCCTTATAGGCTCTTTTTTATTAGATATGGGAAGTAGCTTGCTCGTGACGCGGTTAAAACTGCTCGAAAAAACTAGTTGTAGGTAAATCTATACTAATATTATAAAGAGGAAAACTTTGTTTGTTTGTTTGGTTGTAATGAATAGGCTCAAAAACTACTGGGCCGTTTTTAAAAATTCTTTCACCATTCGAAAGCTACATTATCCACGAGTAACATAGGCTACATTTTATCCCGGTACGAGCAGTAGTTCCCACGGGACTCGAGTGAAACCGCGGGAAAACGGCTAGTAATTTATATGAAAATAACGGCGTGCCCGAATTATTGACCTCCGTGCCACTACGGGCACGCGTGCCAATGGTTCTGGTCTAGAGCCTGAAAGAAGACATGGGACCAAATACTTGTTATGCCGATGCAGTAAGTAGGTGAAGGCATGTACCCTAGTTCCTTCGTGACACCGGGAAATAGCTTGTAAATACAAACCATGAAGAGGATAAAAACTAGATATCTTTGGAGCCCAAATCGAGGTAGGTAGGCAGACATATGTACCTATTCAAATACCTAATAGGTAACCAAAAATGGCAAGGCCAACGCAGAGATAGTCCGGTTATTTTAATACATCCTGTTTTTTTTTTTAATAATCACGTAAAATTAATACGACAGACGACACTAATGAACTAGATTGGGATGCATTGTCCTCATTTTTAGTCTAGGTCACTAGGAAATGCATTGTCATTCTGCGATACTTTCTTGAAGATAAATAATGAAATTGACCATTGCACAGTGTTCTAGATAGCTAATTTTCGGACACAGTTTTTTTACTTAGAAAATTGATTGATAAAATGATACAAGTAGGCACAGCTTGCTCCCATGTTATTTGGAGTACCTTGGTGATACAAGTAGATACGTAGTAATTAATATTAATTTTAGACAGCGCAGATACTTTTACGACATCATAATTGTTTGATTTAGTCAGTGCCGAATTTAGGAACCTTACGTAATGTATTTTTTCTACTCAATTTTATTAAACGACAAGAAGCCGGCAAAAAAAATGCGAAAAGATCAGAGACTCAACCGTAGTTGCGTAAAGTTGTTCCCATAAAAGGTACCTACGTAGATTATTTCAGCGTTAAATTGCTATTGTATTAAAAAATGTGTCTACTTACTTAAATTTTCTTCCTTGCTAGTGTCAATAGAGACATATTCTCTAAATCTCTCCACCGAAGGGTAGCTCAGATATTTGGCATATTTATTCTGCGATAATTCTTCTGCATTACTTTTGCGTGATAAACACAGAAAACCGAATAGGATCAGCGACTTTAACATGGCTGTATATTTTAAGAGTCTGTAACAAAATGAAACCATTAATTTTATTTAAAGCTTGTGTACGATATAGCACTTATATTTTGAAAACGTAAAATAATCAAAAATACTGATGGCGCCATATAATAAAATGGGTAGGTAGGTGCCTAGATATAAAGCCATTACATACGAATATTTGCACAATTGGTTAAATTAATTAATTAATTTTAAATTAACTCACCTGCCCGCGCGAATATCAAAAATATAATGGTTGGTATGCTACTATATCCATCGGATTAAGTAGGTATGTTTGGTGGAGTTCAAACCGGTCAACCGCCACAAGGTTTAGTACCTACCTGAATGAACAGCACTTTTCCAAAAATATAAGAGTCCGAAAATAGATGTAGTTTATCGATATTGAAATAGTTCCTGTATTAAAGCCAATTTACTTTATTAATTTATCCGTAAACATAATAATTGGGCCGCTGAAGAGTGATCAATTAATCAATGGTCATAATTTTTTTTATAGCTAACACCATCACAATACCGGCACTCACTAGTTAGATAGGTATAAATAGAATAGTTACGTATAATTAATACTTTGAGACTCAAAACTTGCGCTTCGTAAGACATCCGCTGAAACACTGATTGGAATTATAAGAACAACGCTCGCCTTACAAGAATGAAGTAGGTGTTCTTACCTATCTAGCTCTTCAGATCTTGTTACGAATGCAGTAATATGTAAGTAGGTACTTAGTTACCTAATTCTGATAGGTACTCCATTAGATAAACAATCTTGAAGTCACCTTTAAGTACTATTTCGAAACTCTAAAGTTGAAAATCAACGTAAATAATCTACTTAATAAATCAAAATTTAAGTGTACGTTATAATTTCGGTGAGTAATAAGTAAGTTCTTGTATCAACTCAAATGGTTATGGTTATTTTAATTCCCATTGCTATCTGATAGCCCCAGGCACAGTTCCTGGGTCGTGCCCAGTTACTCGAAATCCATAGCTGATACCAAAACCTTCTTATGCAGGTGTTCGCAGAACAGAATTGAAGGGGCCGCATCAAGGTAGATACATTAAAAAAAATAACCCTGGTCTAACCCTAGGTAACTGGGTTAATTCTTAGGTAGGAGTACCTACTTATACATATATTACGGCAATATCATTATCAGTAGTAGGTACCTAACAAACCTAAGAATAGAATTAAGTACTAAACAGTTTGCCCGATCTAAAACTATGTGCATATCTTCAGACAATTAGGAACATCGTACTGTAAAGTAGGTACCTACCTACTATTTGAGTAGGTAATCACAACCTTGATCTGTAATTACCTAAATACTTTTTAACGTAGGTAGGGTAGACTGGGTACAGTTGTGCCAATTTTCGTTTGATCACCAATAATTTTGTTATTTGACTAATTAGCTCGCAGAAAAGGAACTTGTATCGCAATTTGCACATTTGTGTACGTAAAAACACTAATAGATTGTTCCTTAATACAATGTATTACTCATAAGATCAATTTAAAAAAAAATGGGAAAGTGTCACAACCGGCCACATACCAAGAGCGGTTGTGACACGCATAAACATATATCAAAAGGGTCTATAATATCTTTTATTGTAGAAATGTTTAACATAATAAGCTTACAAACATAGTTTTAACAATCAACAAAACAACATCTGCTCTGTTAAAACTTGTAGCTGTAGAAAGGCTTGTAGCTTGAGCTACACGTACGAAATCCCTTGTTTCACTTCTTCATCGGCATCTTTATATTTTTTGATATCACACTGCGCTCTTTCGGTCTTCCACAAACGTTTTCTGGACATCTAAAAGCAAAAAATAATAATATGAGATTTATTATATGTATAGATATTCGTCACAATCGTACCCAAAAAAATTGTCACAACCGTACTCAACGCATCATTTTGAAAACAAAAAATCGCCATGATTTTGCCAAATACTTTACGTAAAAAGACATCACTTGTAATTAAATATTAATGTTCAACTTTTAAATAAAAAAATAACAAGATAACCTATCTGTATAAAAATAACAGTAATTAGGAAAAGAAATCGAACAAAAATACTTACTTTTGATTGTTGAAAAGCAATGTGGGCTCCTGCTTACGACAACGTCGTGCGTCGGGTAACGCAATATTGGGGAACGTGTTTAGGCTTGTGAGCCACGTCTTTCTTCCTCACACACCTCCCACGTATTACGTATAGTTTCGTTACAATTGCGACTGTCACTACCGTACCCTGGCACAACCGTACCCAGTTTCCCCTACTTACCTAGAAGACATAGTAAATAGCTAGGTAAGTGCAAACATAATGCTAATTTCAAGGATAATTTAAGATATTAAAGGAGAATTAAATTACTGAATGAATAAATAAAAATAAAAAATAATTAAAGAAGGAGATTAGAATTTTTGTTTACATAAAAAATAAGTTATTTAAGAAAACAAGAGCAATGGGAACTATGGGAAGTATCGATTTTTTCAGTGAATATATTCAGGAAATGAAAATTATAGGAGGTACACTCATTACCAAAAGCGCGTTGCCGAAAGCAAACCATTTCCAAGAGCAGTAGATAGAGCAGATGCATCGAAACATGGCAAAGGCATTATTTCTATAGGTACTCACTAAAATTAAAAAGTTATCTTAAAATAATACTTCCCATTGCTCTTGTTCCAGGAAGAGATTGTGGAGGTGTCAAAGCCGGATCGATCAATCACAAGGTTAAGTATCGCTTGGCGTGGCGTGGCCAGTCCGTGGATTGGTGACCATCTTGTCTTAACGAATTCATCCATGTTTCGGTAGCGCTATAAGTTTCCAGCCTCTTCCAGCTTTCTTTATGCAGGCATACGGCCTTACGGGTAGTCAGAATCCAGAAAGTCTGACAACCAACCAGTCTTATCAAGGGTAGTTGGGAAAAGGCTAGACAGATGATGCTTTTGTTTCCCAAATCCAATACAAAGATAAGGCTTTATTGGGGTCGCTAGAACGATACCCAGGCGAATCGAGATTAGGACATATTATTCGCAAGTGTATTTCTATACAAATACTTTAACGCCATTCGATATACTTACTACTAGGAGGCGTTTTCGAAATGGCGTAAGGTACCACGCTTAATTTTTTCGATTGTGATCATAGTATCAAATATCGCAGGTTTGCTGCTGTCAGATTCGCTTCATACATATCAATAGGGCCCACTACAGGCCACGCACGTTCGTTTTTTTACTCATCCTACTAATATTATAAACGCGAAAGTTTGTATGTATGGATGTTTGTTACTCTTTCACGCAAAAACTACTGAATGGATTTTAATGAAACTTTACAATTCGAAATACTAAACCTGCGCAGACGAAGTCGCGGGCACCAGCTAGTAACACATAATTATCTGTAAATGACTGTAACACACTGCCGATCTTAGATCTATCAAACGGTAGTGGTATCCTGCATCTATAATTATAAGGGTTCAGGTTTTTTTTTTTTAATAACGGATAGACAGGTCATAGAAATCTGCAAGTCGGGATTTTGTCTCTTCATAGAGCAGAGGAAAAAATAAATGAAACTTCATTAAAAACATTATTATAACCTATATTAACATTATTTTGCTCCCATTAAATCAATCTTTAACAGTACTATCATTTTGTTTATCATTTACGTCGTCACCGAATTCTTCAAGCGACATTATGTTTGCTTGCCCTTCCGGCGGCAAATCTTTGTACCCTTCGACCTCGTCAATGGCGGAGAACACTGCTTTCTTTTCAATCTTCGATAGTATTTTCTTGTCGTGAAATGAGTGATTGTGTAGATTGGCCCTGTTGACAGAAAAGAGGTACAAAATATGTTTAGCGTAAAGTAACACAGAATATGAGGTTGGGTATATTGTAAATGCTATTGACAGAATTTAAATTCAGTATTTCCGTGGCATTTTTTGAACATGGCATTTTTTGAACTACCAATGAAAGTTGGCAAAAATGATGATTATGGTCACCAGCGCCGACATCGTTACATCTTAGCCATTTCAATTGTCTGGTTCATCATAATATAACATACTTATTTGAAATTAGAGATCATCAAGACTTTGCTTGAATGCTAATCTGTCAACTCATTGAAAATTTTATGTTACGAGTCAAGAAAATTATTTAACAGCACGTAGAAAACACTTACCTATTAAGAACAACATTGCCTTTAGTGACTAAAAATGCTGAGCATTTATTGTTTCTGTAGTCAACACATCGCCATCGTCTCATGCCTGACCGCGATGTGGTCGAGTGCAGGTTGTAAATGTACCTGTTCAATATTACTTGTAGAGAGCCCCGTATTGATACTGTGAATTGTAGGTTCGATGAGGCTGCTGTCAACAAAATAAATGTTTTATTATTAGATTGCAATTTATAGTACAATACTGTAAAACTTCATGATGAAATTAATCAAAAACATTTGTTAACAATATTTATTGTTTTTTTGAACTTGACCGACTGACATAGTAGGTAGCCTGCAATAACTGGGGTACAAAGAACATCTTTTTGTACACTTGCATTTCTACTTTTTCTGCATATCAAGTTTATCAAAAATACTTACATTGCAGAACTAACTTTTTGAAAGATGTATCTATTCTACATAATACATATAAGTAATAAAGAGAAAACATTTGTTTGTTTGTAAACCCTGAGGGCTCCGAAACTACCAAACCAATTTGAAACATTCTTTCACTGTTAGAATTCCAGATTAACATAGGCTACATTTTGTACGGGTACAAGAGGGTCCCCCGGGTCGCGGGTGAATACGGGTGAAACCGCGAGAAAACAGCTAGTCAGAAATATTTTGCATCAAGAGTGAAATGAATAAGGTATTGTCCAAGAAGAGCCTGAATAAACAAGCCATAATTCAGGAATTGCTATCAACACAATCAACAGCTAGCCTAATACAATGGCCAGAAGAAAAACAACCTTAGAATTCCTACGATTATGTCGCATTACATCGCTATGTCGCCGTTCCGCCGATTCAGTATTGTTATTATTTACCAGCTGTTTTCAGTCACGTCTAATAGACAAAGTAGCTTCACAACAGTGAAAGAATTTTTCAAATCGGTTCAGTAGCTCAGCCTACAAACTAATAAAAAAGATTTCCTCTTTATGAGATTAGTCTGAGGTATAGATAAATTAACCAATACTCATGAGCTAGATCTAGATCATCTAGATATAGGCTGTCATTTACTATCTTGGGCAGTCGTTATGGGTAGTCGGAAGCCAGTAAGCCAAGGGTATAGGGTTGCCTGGGTAACTGGGTTGAGGAGGTCAGATAGGCATAGTCGCTCCTTATACTCTGGTACTCAGCTGAATCTGGTTAGACTGAAAGTGGTCCCAACATTGGGAAAATAAACTGATGATTGACTTATGAGCTAAATGGGAAAATTATATCTTACATTTTTCTTTTACATCTTGAGAGATTTCCTTGTCCTTAGGGTCATTCATTTTGAAGTCCATATCGTCGTCATCGTGTGGGCCGGAGTCATCCATTAGATTTTCGTAGTGATGGTCATCTTGCGGCGTCCCGACTGGCGTGCTTAATGGTGTGTGTACGGAAGTCGCTGAAGCTATAGATGGCCTGTTTGGAAAAAAGTTAAAGTTTTACTTGATATTTTCAAACTACTTCTAAGAGAAACTGACTTTTGTCTAAATATATTATATAACTACAATATTATGTTGTATGAACGAAATGCTTAAAAAAACTGTTCTTATACAATTTATAGTCTACTTACATTGATGGGTCCTTTTTGATGAAAATCTTTCTTGCAGATGATGGTAAACTAATCTGGAAAATAAAAATTACATAATAAAGTACAGTAGAAGGCTGGTACTAAGCTACTTCCTGTAAAAATAAAATTCTATGTAAATTTTAATACTTGTCCAAGTGAGCATTATTGTAGAACTGTGTTTGTTAATCTTTATGAAATTCATTCCTATGTCCAGTTATCTAAATTTTCAATTGTCGGAATCAACCAAATTACCGATTAATACAAAGGCATGTTGCTTTTGTATAAAATAAATATGTAAGAAATACACAATTTATTATGTTATTTACAAAATACAAAATTACATTATATTTCAAACATGAAAATGGTTTTTGGAATGGAATTGAATACCTGTGCTTGCTTGAACTTGTCCGAAGGTGATGCGGTTAATCTCTTAGAACTACTGACACTGTTCACATCACTGTCGTCTAAAAGCGATGTGTTTCCAGATAATTTTATAGGCAAGCTCTCCGCAGTACTCTGAAATTCACAAAATAAAATATTATCAAGTAACTTCTTGCGGTTTCATCAATCTTGAAGGAAAAGAATCCTTTGGCAGTGCAAGAAAACTTTCTTCTATAAGAAGAATGATATAAAAAAGAAAACTTAAAATCTACATATTATACACACAATTATGAGTGATACATAATTCATACAATGAAAATTCTTATCTAAACCTTTACAATTACAATGTTTGTTTTAACTACAAACTAGTCAAAAATATTTTAATTATTTACATAATATACATCACGCTAACAATACATGGCTAACTATGTAATGTAACACCTGTTTTCGTGCACCTTAGCTTCATCAGTTGTCTAGTGTGCAATACTTACAATATTTTCCAGTCCTCGTATGTGCAGTGACTTAGCGGTTTCAGCGAAGGATGAAAGGCATTCAGCTGGGACTACAACTTCTCCTGTATAAATGTATTCTAGTAGCAGACATAGTGTGCGATGTGTAACATTCTGTAATAATATAATTGACTTTGATTTAGAACATTGTTTTAAGGTAAAAATATTCTGATAGTCTGAACAACTAAAGAAGTGTAGAACATGCATTTACCCAGCTCATCACACAAAAGTCCAGTCCAAATAATTATTTAGTTATGCACTTACATTAAGAAATATAACAGGATGCTGGCATGGTGCTGAAGTTATAAGATCCTTCAAATATGGACTAGCCAGTGCCACCAATACTTGGTGAACTTTGACAAGATGCCCATCAGCGGCTAAAGTCATATCAACAAACTCTCCATTCTGAAACATAAACACATGAAACAAATCTCTAAACAACGTTACAAATTGTTGCCTGAATCATGCAGGATGCATGATAATCTGTAGGTACTTACCAGAAACTGTAAGTACCTCTATTGTTTTGTAAATAATCCGATCATGACACAATTATTTTTTTACCTCAATAAAACTGGCGATTGCATTATGAATATAGAACTATCCACATTACCTGTTGCAAAGCGCTAAATCCACTGCAAATGCTAGACTTGTACGAATCCCATGACAGGGAAAACTGAGACTGTACCATTTTAGTTACACAACAAGAAAACAACAACACTTATTTATTTATAATAATTAACATGCAAATAAAATATACGCCGGTTTAGACTATCAATTATATTAAAAACAAACACATTCACAAAAACTCGCGTTCTCTCAAACAAATCCATAGATAACTAACATTTCTTAATTTGTCAAAAATGTCAAATCCAATCCAAATACCATAGACTATAAAATTATTGGAAGTGTGGGGCACTGCAACTGCTCGAAAGGGCCCGGCCAAACCTGCGCGACCAAAGCGACTGCGAAGCAGGAGCATCTGCCGCGCGGCGGACGGTGCCCATATTTTTTATATAGCGTTTTGCACACTTACGCGACCACATCGCAGAACGGCCCCGTCGGCAGAACGGGTGCATCCCGCATGCACGCGTTTAACCGTCAAATCCGTAACGGACCCCAATCGGGGTCTGAACATCAATGTCACCGTAAGCTCGGTTTAGACCCCAATTGGGGTCTGCGAATCAGTCATATGCTTTCCTAATTATTTACGCTCATATTTATTTTCTTTCCAATCAAACCACATTTGTGAGTACTAAATAAAATAACTAAATAAATTTAAATTATTTTTACGCATTCAAACCTTTCATATTTAGCATCCCGTTAGAAATATACCTTTTTAAAATCCAATCGTAATTACCGGGAATTCTGATCGAACTCGCCATGTTTGTTTACATTAGTTGTTTTTTTAAATTTGAAGACGCATAGACAAGATGGCGACGGTGATAGAAGTTTTGCATCGAATGATCCGATTCGTTAAAATAAAGAATCGATTTAATAATTTTATATTATTTGATATTATAATATTACTAAATTGCACTTTTGTATACTTACCATAATCTGAAAATAAATTAGGAAAAGTAAATTTATTTTGAAAAAAATGCTAGAAAGTCAGTGGTAGAAAATGATGATGATGATGTCCTCCTAGCCGATTATCGGCTACGGCGGCTGTTCTCATGTAAGGAGATTAGCCAACTACGCAGGACATATTATAGTGCACGAGCATTTGCGCAGACACAGGTGCACTCACTATTCCTTAACTCTCATAGCCCGATGGGACGGTAATCCGACACGACCGGAGAGAGATCAGGCGCAGGACCGACATTTACGTGCTCTCCGATGCACGGGTGTATCAATCACCAGCTTCCAGGCTCCGGGCTGCTTTGTGAAAGTCTTCTAAAACCCACAAAGCGATTTCGGCCCGACTCGGGAATCGAACCCGAGACCTCGTGCTCAGCAGCCGCACTTGCGACAGCTAGACCAACGAGGCAGTTAGAAAATACGTTGTAGCCGGAATAAAATAATCTTCGGTTTTTAGGGTTTCTGAAGACGGCAAATGAAGACTTATTTATTTCTTCGGGTGTTTTATGTGCAGGATTCCTGTAGACCTGCCAAACTTAATGGCGATTCGTTACTTCCATCTTTTTAACTGAGCGGCAAAGCAATTTGACGAGAGCCGTAGTTAGGTGTAGTTATCGCAAAATTTTATGACGATTTTATTGTTTGAAAGGGCAAATAGTTCGCTGTTCATCGAAAGCTGGTCCAAGAAGGAAAGATGGCCGCCGCCGACTTATTTTTAACCGACTTCCCAAAAAGCGGAGGTTCTCAATTCGACCATTTTTTCGTATGTTTGTTACGCGATTACTCAGCCATTTATTTATCGATTTTGATGATTCTTTTTTTGTTTGATAGCGTATACTTCCGAGGTGGTCCCATTATCATCAGGTCAGGATCTGATGATGGAACCTTGAGAAATCGAGGGCGACTTTCGAAAGTTGCAGAAATACATAGGTTGAAATCTTATCACTCAGGTGTTTGCCTGGTAGCACTATTCAACAGTGAAGGCTTTGAGCTGACCTGATGATGGAGACCAGTGAAGGTCGAGGGAACTCGACACCTGAATATTTAAACTTTCTCGTGTTTGTGCTTATATTATTCGTATTTACGAGGCCTCTGCAACAGTGAAGGAGATGTAGACGAGAGAAGTTCGGTTGTCGAGTTCCCTCGACCTTCTCTGGTCTCCATCATCAGGTCAGCTCCAAACCTTTACTGTTTCATAGTGTTATCAGACATACATCTGAGTGTCAAGTTATAACCTTATCTATACTTACAATTTTCGAGAGTTGCCCTCGATTTCTCAAGGTTTCCATCATCAGATCCTGGACCTAATAACAAATATGGGGAATATACCCTTTCGACCAAAAACAAACATCCAAATTGAGAACCACCTCCTTTTTGGGATTCGGTTAAAATATTTGGTGACTTTAAAATCAATCAATTATTATTATTGTTTCTCATCATCAAATAAGTACATTACTTTGGTAGTTACAAATTGCATTATATTTCAGAACACCAGGCTTACCCTCCGCCGAAACAAAAAACTTAGAATTGTTGAGAAATAATATAAGAATAAATTAAAATTCCGTAATAGGTAATAAAAATTCAATTAAAGTTAAAAATTATTACAAATAACGCAAAACCAAAATAAATAATACATATAAAAATTTAATGCTAAAAACTTTCATAAAACTTAAATATCTTTTTTCTTAACAACAAAAACAAATTGAACCTATAATTTAAAATTAATAAATAAAATTGAAATAAGTTGCTATTAAAAAATAGGTATGTATATATAAAATTGGTATTCGATTATTTATAATAAATATCCGATTTAGGTATCGAATGCACACCGCTGATTGAAAAAAAAAATACATACTCCATTCCAAAGTCTACTTCTCTTTGATCTTGTAAATTGTTCATTTTTATTGTGTATTTTATGTGCTGATTTTTTAGTTATTGAACATAAATAAGTGCACGAAATGTATTGCAACGGATTGAAAATGTTATAAATATGACGTTTGTGTTGTGTTTGAGAAAGTGATGCGATTATTTATTGGTAAGTTTTCACCAAATTTGAAATGCCTAACTTTTCGATAGACTTAAAAACACCGTAATTATTATCTTTTTCTGAATTAACTGACCCCATTTGACCTTTGCACGTTGTTGTCAAATAAGTGAGCTCTAAAGTTATAGTTAAAATACTTCTGATCAGGCATTACGGACTTAGAATTCATGTGTTGAAAGTTAGTACAAATTTTTGACTTCCATGTCGCGATTCAAAATATCCCGCCGAATCAACGGTAAAGTCATATGTCAAAATCTTGTCGAGCAGAGGGGTTAATGGTCAGACGTATGCAACTACGTACGTGCGAAAAAGCTAATTTCCTTATTATTGTTTATCCCAATTATTCGCGTTTGCAGCCAGGGCCAAAATAGCCCAAGAAGACGTCACTATGTGCCAAGTGTGGTGCACACAGGCTCCAGGGAAATAGGAGCGATCGCCGCGCCTCTAGCGCTTCCTGACCTTTGAACTGTTTTTAACGCCATCTATTCTTTCAGTACAGGCAGCGAGCACTTATTTTATTGCGTGGCTTGCAGAAAGATGTGCGGATATGGCACAAGAAAACTAGTCAAGGTTCCATCCTAGTTCTCAGTGGAGGTAGTCAGGATTTCAATTACAGATTGCCAAATTACTATATATAGCAAAATAACTTCTGTCCGAGATGACTAGTTACTAGTAATTCGAAATAAGTAGCCATTTTTGAGGGCGATTCAGCATAAACTAAATCAATAACTTAAGGATAGTACATATAAACTGCAGTAATTTTTTATGTGATATTTTAATAATGCTTTTTCACAATATACTTATTACAAAGTGGAAGCAGTATTCCATAAGGATAATTCACGTTTCTTGCTTTTGGCTGCCTTGGGAGCTTTTTGTTTGTCTGACTTTACTTTTTCTTCAGCTTGGGTTATTGAAGTAAATACAGATTTAGATTTAAATTTCCTCATTATTTTTGTGTCGTGGCAGGCATGGCTGTGAGCTTCTGACCTGGAAACAGTAAATACCTATTTGTAATAATTTGTAACGTTGAAGTATTATGTAAGCACTATGGGGGTGTTTGTTTCGGTTATTTTGCATAGTATGAGGTGTGGGGCAATCTAGATAGATGATGATTATGTTGCGGGTAGTTATTTGCTTTTTCTAAACTAGAAAACGAAACGCATTTTCGGGGATTCCCGCAAATAAAGCGTACGTTTAGGCATTCGCTTTAGAATCGATTAGGGGGACTTCTGCGCGTTATGTATATGTATAGAGTATTCATAAGAAGACTTTACCTATTTACAATAACATCATTATCTGTATCAATATAGGCAGGACAATGCATTCTTCGATAATCTACACATCGCCACCGGCGCTTCCGACCTCCACATGAGTGATGATGGCAGTAATACATGAAACGATTCAGCAATAGCTGTAAAGACCCACGGTTAGACACTGTGTAATGTTGAGTTCTGTCTGTAACAAAAATAATATCCATTACATAAGTCTATCATCATGTGTTACTTACACTACTTGTAACTCAAGAATGGCTGAACTGTTTAAGATGAAAATTGGAGGGTAGGTAACTCAGACCTGGGAGAAGGACAGAGAATAGTTTTTCACCATCCAGAGTGCAATGCAACTACACCTGGTTTGGGAATTCGGAAATGATTTATAAAGTGAGTTGTAAGCAGTTGTTAGGAATATTTATTCAAATTCATACCTCTACTTCCTATGCTAGGTGCAATAGTTTTAACACTAGGCGGTTTTGTGGTTGCTTTTTCATCAGTACTTATTGCCAACTTTAGTGCTTGTGTACTTGGGTCAGTAGTGTTTTTATTTTGATGTTCTTCTCTATTTTCAAGTTGGTCACCGCAATTATCAAAATCTACATCTATGACATCAAGTGAAATAGCGGGATATGTGCTGCCTTGATCATTGGAAGTTTTATCTTCTATTGTTTTTGTAGTAGGTAAAGGTTGATAATTTAGTAGTTCTATACTTTCTAGAGGAATTAAGGGCATTGTAACAGGCTGTGTCTTTTCTTGAACAGTGTTTTTTTCAACTGGTATAACTTCTACATTATAGTTTTCACTGTTTATCGTTATATGTGCTGCAAAATTATTGTCCGCTGGTTCCGGAGGTTCCGCTGGTCTGAAAATATAAACAGTATGCTTAGAATTTGAAATAAATACTGTGTACATTTTATAAAACATGGTATACCTTTCTTCAACTACTGAGGTTGCTTGAGCTGCAGCTGATTCGGAACATACTTTCTAAAAGTAGAACGTAATGTTAATCCTCATTTAGTAAACTACTATTCCATGTTAAGTTATATTGTAAAATATGCACCTTTGGCAAAACTAAATTTTCAACACCACTTATGCATAAAGCTTTGCAGACATCAATAAATGCTGATATCAAATCTGTTGGTATGTTCACTTCCCCTGTATAAATATATTCCAATACAAAACTAAGCATTCGTTGACTGACATTCTGAAAGTAAAAAAAAAAACATGTTCAGGTGCGATATTATGGAAGTAATATAATATTGTATTTTTCTTTAAAACTAGTAGGTATAGTTATCGGCATGTATAATGAGCTCTCGGCTGAAAAGCGGGGATCGCTTTGCGCACTGTGTACACTTATGGCAATAAACCAATAAATCGCTTCTGCACAGGTGAAGGTCAGGGCTCAATATCCTTGCCGATGATTATAGTTACTAGTTATCTGAACTTTAATGAGACTTACATTGAAGAATACAACTGGGTGTTGACACTGAGCTGACTGTATCATCGTTTTGAGATATGGACTAGCAAGAGCTACTATATTTTGATGTACTTTAACGAGATGGCCATCCGCAGCTAACGTCATATCAACGAATTCACCATCCTGGAATTTAAAATAATTTAATTTTATTCTTAGGACCAACATACTTTTAGTATTTTTTTCCATAAGCATAAAACATATATGTATAGTCTCTTAATTTTACATACCTGTTGTAAACGGGAAAGTCCTTTCGAAATTGAGTTTTTATAAGACATCCAACTTACACAGAATTGTGCGGTGGACATTGTGAAAATAACGAAAATAATCTTGATATGAAAGTTTCAGCAATAAGAAGCTGTATTCTAACTCCTTTTTTATTTTCAGGGAATAGCGAGGAGACTCTTTATTTAAATTCCGTTTTACAAGATCATGTTTTATTTATCACAATATTATCGTGTAATGTATTGTTGATGTTCTGTTTGTTGACTGTTGGTGTTTGTTGTCATTCACTGCTTACGTAGTATTGTATACTCTTTGATTCACTGTCTCATGTCTGTCAATGCCAGACTGTCATTGCAAGATGTAATGAATGAACGAATTACTTGGTATGGTATTACCATTCGACTATTTAAAATCGAGATATAAAATCTTGAAAACCATGAAGACATACTTGATATTGAAAATCTGAAAACCTCGAAAACTCTCGGTGAAAATATGGTGAAAATTCACATAGGGAAGGAACTTTTGTGACGTCTATTTACGATTCTGACATCGACGCGACGAACTGACATTGATATGTTTGAGTGGTTTGACAACTATTTCCAACTGACTTGAGCGAGTTTTTCTCTATTGTAGTCTGATTGTTTCAGAGAAGTGTTGTTATGTGTTTTATTAATTTATTTTTGATAGATTGACTATTGGACGAATAAAAGTTCGTATCTCCCTGAATAATTAAAATATTGCTAATATTTTATGGTGGAGTGATTCCATGTACGTATTTATTAACCCTGAAGAACAATTTTTTGTTTTGTTTATAGACGTACTTAATTTATTATTTATCTTTTCTTGTCCAAAGGTATAACAAACTAATTAAATAATGCATATAAATCTTCGTATTCCTATGATGACGGCAATCAAGTCAGCTACTTCAATTACTGGGATCGTTGCGCGAAAATTAATACCTATATCTTTGGATTCCAGGACACATCGCAGGTAAGTTTAATTTTACATCAATTACAATGACTGAAGTTAAATAGTGCTCAAGAGACTGCGCTTAATAATCTCATCTTTACTCATTTTCAGGTATTCCAATCAAAATTCGAATAAATATGATATTGTCGTCATTGGTGGCGGTATAGTGGGTTCTGCATCCGCTAGAGAGCTAATATTAAGGCACCCATCGTTAAACATAGCACTAATTGAAAAGGAAAACCGTTTCGCCTGTCATCAAAGTGGAAATAACAGTGGTGTGATTCATGCGGGTATTTACTACAAGCCAGGCTCATTAAAAGCTAAATTATGTGTCCAAGGATTGGATTTATCTTACAAATACTGTGATGAGAAAGGAATCAAATATTTGAAATGTGGAAAAATGATAGTAGCCACTGAAAGGCAAGAAATACCTAGATTGTTGGATCTGTATGATCGTGGAATTGAGAATGGTGTGAAAGACTTGGAGTTACTTGACAGTAAAGGAATAAGAGAAATTGAACCTCTTTGTAAGGGTTTACAAGCAATATGGTCCCCTCACACTGGTGTTGTGAGCTGGGCTGAGGTAACAGATTCCTATGTAAGAGATTTTGTTAACTGTGGTGGAACAACTTATCTCAACTTTGAAGTTAAAAAGTTCCATGATTCTGTAGATGCAGAATATCCTGTTGTAATTTCAGATGAAAAAACGAATACTATCTTTGCAAAGCATGTTCTCACATGTTGTGGCCTTCATTCAGATACAGTTGCGGTACTTACAGGATGCCCTGAAGAGCCTAAGATCATACCTTTTAGAGGTGAATACCTTTACCTAGTACCAAGTAAAAGCAATTTAGCTAAAGCTAATATCTACCCTGTACCTGATCCAAGATTCCCATTTTTGGGTGTTCATATAACTCCTAGAGTAGATGGTCGTGTCATATTGGGGCCAAATGCTATATTAGCTTACTGTAAGGAAGGATACAAGTAAGTTTATTATTTATCCTGTTGTAATGAGTACTAGTTTGTTCATAGTTCCATTGTATACCTATCTTACCAGTTACCTATACTCCTACATGAGTAGTTATTTCACTAGAGATAAGCTATCTTGATACGACTTTATTTTAAAATACATCTTGCTGAAATTCTACAATCATACAAACACACAATCACAACAATTACATAATTAAATTTACTACTATTTTAGGTACCTAGTAGTTTATTGGTATAACATGTATTTGTGTAAAAGTCCTATTAAGACTGTTTACCTTTAGCTAAATGCCTACTCAAATGGAGTTTGTTGATTTAATGGCTAAAATGGTTCAGATAGAATTATCATGCAAACTTTTATGGATGCTATCTTATCAAGGGCATTAAAGGTTACATTACAAGTGATATAGCAATACTCTTATGTTCAATAAAGTATGTAACTTACAGATAATTTCCTTTTTTTTCAGATATAGTGATGTAAACATAAAAGACTTGAAAGCCATTATAGGGTTTTCTGGTTTTCGAAAGTTGGCAATGAAATATGCTGGCTTTGGTGTCAAAGAAATGACAAGATCAATTTTTCCTTCGTTGCAAGTAAAACAAGTACAAAAGTATATTCAAGAAATAACAAGTGCCGATGTTGAGAGAGGTCCTGCTGGTGTAAGAGCACAGGCCATGGCCAAAGATGGTAATACTTTTTATTGTTTATTTTGTTTTACTGTCTATGTTAGTCCAATGCATTGCCAAGTTTCATCAAAATCCATTCAGCCATTTGTGCTTGAAGAACAAACATACACACATACAAACTTTTGTCTATAAAATATATGTGAATGTGTAATGTATACAAAACTGGAGGAATATGTGTCACATTTTAACCATATTAATTTAAATTTTCAGGCAGTCTCATAGAGGACTTTGTATTTGACTCTCAACCTGGGTCTGGTGCAATTGGAAGCAGAGTATTACATTGTAGGAATGCCCCCTCACCTGGTGCAACATCATCCCTTGCTATTGCAAAGATGATCGCTGACAAAATTGAAGATCAATTTACACTTAAATGCTAAGTAATTTTAAATTTAAAGGTGCTAAATGTTCATTTCATATTTTTATAAGGAGAGTTGATTTATTCGTTAGTAAAAGAAAATATTATAATCAATACTAATTTGTGTTATATTGGGCAAATATTTATTATTTACATTAAAATCAACAAAATAAAAATAAACATGTGAACAGAAATGAATGGGTCTAATACTGTATAATGTTAAATTAAGGAATATTGACTGGATAAAAGTTATAAACAATTTTGAAAATAGTTTTAGAAGTATAATGTCACAACAGCAGATTTTCCAAGCAACATCGCTAAACGTCGTGTGGGCAAACAAATAACTGTCAACGTGAGTTTAGCTTCGCGCAACCAAAATTCAACAGTGTGAAAGCATGCTAAGGTTAATAACAAAAAGTAAACAATTAACAAATTAAATTGTTTGAATCCAATTTTTAATTCATGCCAAGAATCCATACTCCATTATAGTAGGCACACTAAAGGAAACATCTTGATAGGACTTTTTACACAAATATTAAAAATAAACAAATAAAACATTGCTTTAAATGAATTAGTGTTAAAGTTTAGCTACATTTTATTTTAAAATTATATTTTAAATAAAAAGTCCTATCTAAATTTATCTTTAGAGTCTACTCAAATCGAGTATAGATCCAAAGTCAAGTTTTGCAATATGGTTCTATGTGTTATAGAAGCACAATTATAATGAATTAAAATGTTATCATGTGATCTGAATGTATTTATTTAAGATTTTGTTATGTTATTTTAACTTATACTATTGTTAATAAATATATAAATTAATTATCAATATTTAAATAATATTTTTACTTAAATTGCATAAGTATGCACCTACATAGGAAAATAATGTGTAACTTTGGGTGCTAATTTAAAGTCACTAAAAGTAGCAGTTATAACATTGTTTAAATGAATTGTTTATATTTTTACATTTTTATATTTGTATTTATATGTTTTAAAATTCTAATAATATTATCCTTACCCCAAAACTTAGAGAAATGTTTTCAATGGATGGACAAAATATGTACTATGCTTAAAAATATTTTTGGCAAACATTCCTGGACGTCATTCAGTGATAATCCCTTTACTGGTTAAACATATGAAATTTATTTGAAGATCATAGGCAGTTGTCAAATGGAAGACAATATTACTGATCACCACTATGTACTCTGACAAACCAAACAGGGAATAAACTGAAAACAAAAAAATAAATATTTTGTTAATAAAACTGTGATATTTTATTGGCTTCATTGTAAACAAGACCTCTTTTTAAATTTCAGTATTTTTCATCCCGTTAAGGAGTAATAATAATCTCTCTGGTTCTTTTTTAAGAAGAGTTTTATGTCAGTAACATTATAACGCAATAAACACAAATGTAGTAACATGATTGACTTACCATAAGGTTCACACAGCCTGTTATGCCTGAGGAAGAAGTAAGCAGCAGCAGAAAATGATGCTACATTCACAACAAAAGCTCTCCATTTTAACTTTACTGAATGCCTTTCTCTGTATGTTATATTTGGTCTTCTCCGTAACTTTGAAAGCATTATACATGTTAGGAGCATATAGAACACTGATGTTCCAATGAATGTTTTAAAACAAACTTCATGGTAAGCTGTGAATAAAACAGAATATTCAATTGTCAGTTAACTCACTTAACATTACAATGCAGCATTATTATAACTATGTAAAGGAGATCATTCAAGTCCCGAACATTTTGTACCCAAAAATGAAAGTGCCGGCCAGAAGAAAAAAATAGTAGATTCTTGTAGAGAATAATGTCCTGAACATTTTTTACTACTACAAGAATTGTCTAAAATTAACCCCCAGGCTGCTATTTGACTTTGAAAATAGCAAAAAATCCCACAATATTTGAAGCATTACATTACGGCCTCAAGCTGGAGAAGGCTGCCGCTGCCTTCAAAGGACTCCTGCCCAACCTGGAAAGTCATAAATGGCCCCCTTCCGCTGTGGGGAAGTCAGATTCTTACTGACTAAAACCCATCATGGGGAAACCAGGGCCGCGGTAATTCTTTCGAACAATCCTGCAGCCCCGATAGGCTTTGTCCCCGCTAAAAATATCGTAGGATTCTTGTCGAGGATGCCCTGATGATTTTTTACTTTTATAAGGAACGTCTCCGTTAACCCCCAGACGGCTATTTGAGATTAAAGTGAATATAAAATCTATACTTGAATGTTACGACAAATACGTCCACAGTATTTTTTTAACTAATCGAACTTCTACGATATGCCCCCCCTCCCCCTCCTGCTGCACACCGAGGAGACTTACTGATTTAAACCCATCATGTTTCTTCTGATAATGTACCAGGGCCGTGGTAACTCTTTCGGACAATCCCGCAGCCCTGGCGGGCCCCACTGGGGTTTGCTGACTATCTGAGGAGGGCTTGGGTCAACGCTCGCCGCCGACAGGCCTGTTGTTTCCAAGGAGGCGGAAGGACGATGAGCCTCCCTAAACTCACCGCCCACAGACCAACATCTATGGTGCCGGGAGTCTTCTCGACAAACGATGCGCGTGGTGTCTTCCACGTCCACGGCAGCGGCTGGGATGAGATGCGTAAACTCTCAGTTATTCCACTGCCTCCTTCTCTGGCATGCTTCACAGAAGGAGACGAAGGCATCCCATTCCCCCTCGCCCCTATAGAATTTCGAGTGGGTCATAGTCCCTCTGTCTCCTTGGAGACAACATGTGTCGTCGGCATGCATTGTTTACGCCCCCCTTAGAGAGTTAGCAAACCCCAGGTGGCCCACCAGGGCCAAAACCTGCCGGGACTGCGGGATTGTTCGAAAGAGTTACCGCGGCCTGGCTACATGGTCAGAACGAACATGGTGGGTTTAAATCAGTAAGAGGCTAATCGGAGCTAATCAGTGTAGCAGGGACCGTAATCGTAGACGTTCGGTCAGTTAACAAAAAAATAAAACCGACTCCCAAAAACACTGAAATTCAAAAAAAAAACTATTCTTAAGTGCATCGGCCTAGAAGTCGGTGGCGTATAAACTCAGAAATATCCATTAGACTCTGTGTTTTTTTTTGTAAAAAGTTTTTTATTTTTAGCTTTTCAGTGACAAGCATAGTTGTCACTATGCGCATTTGTGGAAAGTTCTCATTAATAAGAATAATACATATAAGCCCAAATACGAGGTAGTTTACATATTCAGTTGTCAAGTTCCCTCGACCTTCTCCGATCTCCATCATCAGGTCAGCTCCAAACCTTCACAGTTGCAAAGGTCTCGTCAATACAAATAATATAAGCCCAAACACGAGGTAGTTTACATATTCAGTTGTCGAGTTCCCTCCACCTTCTCTCGTCTCCATCATCAGGTCAGCTCCAAACCTTCACTGTTGCATACATAGTGTTATCAGACGTACATCTCATTGTCAAGTTTTTAACCTATGCACGCCTACAATTTTCGAAAGTTGCCCTCGATTTCTCAGGGTTTCCATCATCAGATCCTGACCTGGTAATTAGGTATGGGACTACCTGGAAGGTATCTATACCCTATCAAAAAAAAAATTGCAAATCAAAAGGTGAACATACATACCTCCTCCTTTTTGGGAAGTTGGTTAAAAAAATACTGTGGACGTTATTTGCCATAACATTCAAGTATAGATTTTTTATTCACGGTTCTCCCACTTTAAACTCAAACAGCATTCTGGGGGTTAACCGAAGAGGTTCCTTATAATTGTAAAAAATCTTCAGGGCATCGTCGACAAGAATCGTACGATATTTTTGCGGGGACAAAGCCTATCGGGGCTGCAGGATTGTTCGAAAGAATTACCGCGGTCCTGGTTTCCCCATGATGGGATTCAGTCAGTAAGAGTCTGACTTCCCCACAGCGGGAGGGGGGTCGTTTGATGACTTCCCGGGTTGGGCAGGAGTCCTTTGAAGGCATCGGCTGCCTTCCTCAGTTTGGGGCCGTAATGTAATGCTCCAAACATTGTGGGATTTTTTGGTATTTTCAAAGTCAAATAGCAGCCGGGGGGTTAATTGTAGACGATTCTTGTAATAGTAAAAAATGTTCAGGGCATTATTCTCTACAAGAATCAAGTATTTTTTTACTCTGGCCGGCACTTTCAGTTTTGGGTACGAATTGAATGATCTCCTTTAGCATAAACATGTGATACTAACGGTAGTTCTTTGATGATGTCCAATGTGTTAGTCCTAATAAAGCTAAGTTTTCTATGATATTTAAAAATACTGCTACATTAACTAAACCAACACAGCTTTCCATTATAATACTTTGATAATAGTTCCACCTTAGATACAATATATAGAAACGAATAGGTGCATGCACATAAATGGCTGTTTTCCATATTGTGCTTTGGGGTTCATAATTTCCTATGGATGCTGATATTGATGGAAAGATGTTGGGAACTTTACAGTGTGTATTATTGGCGCTTTCAAAATCTTTGTACATTGTTATCACAACACAAGTTATGAAAGCAAATAGCGGCACCGATACTGCGGAGAAGCACAATTTCGATGGTACTTTAATGTAATACTTCTTTTCGGATTCATTGTAAAGAGGTAAATACATTTATTAACAAAAAATGTGAAGTACATAAGGTCAAAATAGGGCCACCGAGTCCGTGTCGCTGATATAAACAATGGGAATGACAGCTGACAGCACTTGACTGACACTGACAGTACGTCAAAAAGTCGGTACAAGTGTTTTCCGTTCTACGCATTTTCTGAGCACATACATACATTTGCCAAGCTTGTTTATTTGCTTTACGGCCACAGTTTCCACCATCCAACAATTTTTCGTATAAAAATAATGAAGTGAATAACGCGTGTGAACAAAACTAATAATGAAATTCGTATAATATATATGTGTTTTGTGTACAAAATTCTGATATAGCGTGCAATGAATCGTGCATACTACGTTTTGTTATTTTATCGATATCTTTATTCATAGCAACTGCACAATCATTGATTTATTTATAATAAATTGTTTGGAAATAGGACTCCATCAGACACATCTTGACGTCTTTCAGAGTAACACTGCAATTGAAATGAAATTAAAATGGATAACATTTTAAATAAGGACATTTTCAAAGATCGTGATTTAGATGAACTTTCTCCAGATTATAAACCGCGAAATTTTGTATTACGAATGCAAATGCGAAGAACTTTGGTAAGTAATACCTAAACATCTATTTAATTAATTGTGCTATACTTACTTTTCTCCTAGCAGTGATATAGGTATGACAGTCACCAGCAAATTGTCGATTCGGACTTCGTAACAGAGAGGGTACTTAGTAATATATCTTGCCTTCTAAGACTCCGTCACAAAGACCTCGGTTCCTAACTTGTACTGGCTGTGAATTACCTACCTAATTCTTATAATATTCTTTCCAGGCTAAAGATACTCATAACCATGGTGTCCTCAAAAACATCAACTCTACAAGGTAAGCGCCAGAAGTAGGTAGGTTCCTTGTGATGTCATCAACTGCCTAGCATTTTCCCAGCTATGTTGGGGTCGGCATGTTTTACATGAAGCGACTGTCTATATCTAGAAGCCGAAAATCGATCTCAGTGGCGTGCACTTGGAGAGGCCTATGTCCAGCAGTGGACTGCGATAGGCTGATGATGATGATGACTGTCTATCTATATGACCTCCACAACCCAGTTACCCAATACCCTCTGGCTAGGCTGGTAGAGAGGGTTTCTGATTACTCTTACCGACTGCCACAGATGTCCAAATGATAGAGCCGGGACCCACCATAGTACCTTTCGAAACACGGAAGAACTCGTGATATCCACGCTCTTCTCCTGGACCCACCAATTTAACGTAAATAAGCTCGTCATAGCAACGTGGTCACCCATCCACGGACCGACCGGGACAAGCATTGCTTCCATCGATGTGCGGGTTTTAGTCAATCACGAGATCCTAACTTTACCTCATCTTAGTACCGTCCAATTTAAGTACTTATCTACTCTTTTTTCAGACGAAACGTTAGTATAAAATTTAAATGTAGGTTACAGTACCCTACGTTCCTACATACCCTGTGATTAGGAAACCATTTCAATATAGGTTTACGTACCAGGTAAAGTTGTACCTGCAATAGATAACTTAAATGTAGGCCTTAAGGTAACCACTCCTTGTATCCGGTTAAGTGCATACCCATACGTACGTATGTAATCATAATCATACCTATAAGATTTGATCTTATCGGTCAGATGTTTTCCGTTAGTACCTATGTAAAAAATATATTACCGAACTCGCATTTACAAAGTCAATAAAATTACCTAGGTATAAAATTTAATGAAAAGTTGTCCTTAATAAATCGATAACGCATTACGTACTTCTACCTACCTGTCGTGGTCGATTATAATAAAATACTTATATTTTTTTTTTTCAAGGAAATCGATGAAACGACCTAAAGAAAGCTACAACATAAACAAGGAAATTGGAAAATTGCGTCACGAGTTTAACAATATCAATTTAAAAAATCGAGTGAGCTTTAAACGCCTTGAAGCTTTGAAGTTAAAACCTAGCATTCTCAACGATGATTCTCAGTTATTTGATTCATGTTTGAAGTCCAAGGAGGATGAAGACAAAATATTTTCGTATGATTATTCTGATGATTCAACCGAATTAGAAATACGCAATGATAATGATTTTAGAGTAAACCAAAAGATTAAACCTCTTAAACATATCAAGATATACAGAGAAACGCAATGCTTCAGAAAATCGAAACAACATACTAGTGGTTTATTAGATTTGAACAAGGACATAAATGAAAACAACGAAGATATTTTTAGAGTTGAATGCAGTAGTAAATCTCGTAGTCCTCATAATTTTAAGGAAAATACATCCACACTTGAGGAACAATCGAATAATGATGTTTTAAAACTAAATATTAGTCCGAAGAGTCCAAATAATTTTGATGGCACAGTAAGTGATTTGCAAAACTTGTTGATAATGATGACCATATCTTCTAACTCTAATGACGACGAAGATATAAACAATGAAGTAGAATGCAACTTTACTGAATCTCCAACAAGCGCAAATCATTTATCAAACGGTTTGAACGCTGAATCAAAAACATCGATAATTTCGGAAGGAATTGATGATATTTTAAGTATAACACCAATTAAAGTACAGGTTGACAGTAAAGAGACGACTCTTTTAAGGAAATTTGTAAATAAGTGGAAATGTTATGTCAATAATAGAAAAAAATATGCATGCGAACAGAGGCAGGCAACTCTCAACAACTTCTTTGATAAAATTGCAAAAAAGAAAATGAATATAAACCAATCAATGGTGCCTGAAAATAAATCCAAGCTTCTCGTCAAGGATTATAACACGTACCAACATAGGTAAGTTACGATTTCAGGTAACTGTGTTGATCAAAAGGTAAGAGTTTAAGGCAAGAGGGATAAGTAAGTATGCATATATATTTTGGGCCTAAACTGATAGCAGAGTATATTCTTGCCAATTTTATACCCATTTTTGCATTTGGGAAGGTGATATTCTGCAGCAAAAGTAACAAAAATGTTTCGTAAAGAAGCACTTTTTTTCAATGTTTTAGGTACAAAATACAAAAGCATATCATAGCACTGCAAAAAGCGAAATTAGAAGAACAGAATCGTTTGATAGAAGAACTTAAATATAATAGGATAGTAGAAGCTTCGCGCCAATCAGTAGATGACATGAGAGAAGAAGTACGAAAAGCATATTACGAAATAGATCGGCATCTGAAACCAAAGATAAAGTGCTTGACTAATGAATTGAAGATACCTGAAATTGAAGGTTAGACACTTTCATTTACAAAATCTTTAAATTACTATGAAAAATCTACTAATTTTCATAATTCTGTTTCAGAACCATCGTTAGTATTACACTGCTTAAAAGTTCCACAGTTCTTACAGAGGATGGAAAAGAGAGCTCGAGAACGAGAAGAAAAGCATGCGATGATACGTGAGCGAAGACGACAAATGGAAGAAGAACGCGTCAGATTAAAACAACAGGTAATGTATACCAAAAGTAAGACGCCAGTTAAGAGACAGTCTAACTTACAGAAAAACATTAATTAAATTGGATTCTAGGCAGAACTGGCGAAAGCTGAAATGGATAAAGAAGAAAAGACAAGAAGAATACAAGAACTTAGAGAAAAAAGGCGAAAAGAAAAAATAGAAAATATAAGAAAAAAGCAATGGGCTTCCAGATTGAGAGCGCTCATAGTTATGGCTGACTTGCATTATGAAAAATCGTTAAAGGCAAAATATGGGATAAAGCCTTTTAGAAAACTTATAGAAATTAAGCGAGATAATATTGAAAAAGCAAAAGCACATTACATTTTTCAACTTAAAAATAATACGTTTTTGCATTGGATGTGGTATACTGAGGATATGTGGATTGAGAGGAATTTTCAAGCAGAGAATTTTCACCGGAAGAAGTTACTAGGAAAAGGGTTCGATGCATTTAAGAGGGTAATTATTTGATACAAAATCATTTAAGCAATATTCTCTTACTTGAGGTCGAAGCGTTTCAAGCACCTCTAAGGGATATTGGTTATGCTGAAGCTGGGTTGCTGAGATGTTATAGTATACCTAGATGATTTCCCATATCTTTATTTAACACTGAATATTTTTTCAATACAGAATCACCACGGCTTGGTAATAAAGAAACAAGTAGCTGATGACTACTACGATTTGTATGTCACGCAGGTGGCATTCAGAATGTTTCGTGACGGAATAAATGTGATAAAGAAAGAAAATGAGTTGAAGTGGCAGAAAGCTGTAACATATCATAGCAGGTAGTTATTTTGATTTTATGTTAGCGGTATCACCGTAATTCATAGATCAGTTGCACCAGGCATTTAAGTATGTTATTAGTTAAAGTATTTATAAGTTTTATAGTAAGTATTATAAGTTATCACTTATTCAGTTATGAACAAATGAGTTAGGATTATATTTATACTCTTGGACCTTGGACAGCGAAATAATTTATTTTAGTAGATTTACCATAGCCCTATCACAGATAAGTGTACCTGCACCCTAGATGGGGTGTAAAATATAGAACGTAAAAACTTTGATACCATTTATTTAAAAATTATTCTCTGTTAATTATGAATCATTTTTGTAATTAAAATAAGGTAATTTACTACGTTGAGAAGAGTAGACAAGCTGGGATTCCACAAGGTTGTAGACTAGGAGCTTTATGCTTTTTACTACTATCTGACTGGACAGTTTATCTAGAGGTATGTGCTTTCTGGTTTAAGATGCCTCATTATTTAGGTACCCTTCCTAAGTGTGGGATTCAATAAGTACGACAAGTATGTACAGGTGCAGATAACTTATGGTATAAATCAGTCTATGGCTCTCGGTGGCCATTTAGTTTATACTACAATATTACTTGTTTATATTAACTGTTTTATGCTCATAATTTGTTAAGCATTATTTTTCTATTTTTCTTTCAGCAATCTGTTATTTAAAACTTTCACATGTTGGCGAACATTGCCAGCGTTGAATGCATTAAAAAGGGAACAAGAAGCGAGGAAGGCCAGGTGGCGGCAAAAAGTACTGCAAGTGGTACCGGACTACGCGCCGCCTGAAGATTAATTAATATATTTTTAAATTAAGTGTAAGATAAATTTAACTAAGCATAATAAATACTTTTTTTGCTTTAGGAGACAGAATTTTGAGCCTTACATCAAACTTTTAGCGAGATAAAATAACTCCTATCTCGGAGAGCAAGAGAAAGTATCTACTGTGTGAATATAATTGAGGCTTTCAGTCTTTTTTAAATAAACCTCTAGCAAGAGTCCTCTTCTGGATTTATAAGGATTATTCTTGATTATTGGGTATCTGTGTTCTGTTTGGAAAAATCCTTATATTTTTTTGTCTCTCTTAAGGACTTCTAGTATTATACACGTAAAGGGTGAGTTGCACCATTTAATGTAACGATTAGAAAACTGTTTAAAATGGTGTAATGTAACCCATCGATAGTTCCATATGTAGATATGTATGCTTCCATCCACATACTATGATAATAAGGTATATAATATAACATGCAATTTGATGTTTATAAATATTTTAATAGTTAAGGTAAAAACGTAAAAGCAATTATATTATTATAGATTTTAATCATTTGATATGTTTTATTTTTAAATTTAAAGGTGTTGACATTTTGAAAAGCTACATAAGATCAAAAAGTTTTTTTTTATAATTTCATTATAATAATCAAGACAACTATACTTATAAATATTGATGCAATGTCGTCGTAAAAATTAAATAGAGTACATACCTACCTAGATTAAGAAAAATACAACCATTTGTTGCTTTAAATTGCTACTTATTATGTATGAGTAATTTATTATTTTATGTGCTAGTGACTTCCTTAAGACTCGCAGTGTAAGTATCAAATAAAAATCAGGAATTGATGTACTTAGGTAGTTTAAGTAAAAAGAGGATCATAAAATCCTATAATTCTTGTGATCTTCTTAAGTAAAATATTTCTTACATAATATATGTTTGTTACATGTACAACTGGAATTTTCAAATAACGTAAGGGATCAAAGCAAGCTATGCTAGCCAAAATATTTTTTTATACATTAACCCCAGACTTGAAACTCTCTTACTTTGAAAGGGTCTAGGTCCAAGACCCTTTAAATATTAATGCATACTAGAACAAATTTTAACGAAATGTCCCTTACATTATAGCAGTATATGTCCTAAAACTAGTGTATATCTCAGTTTTTCATGATTTCCATGATTTTAAAATAAAATATTTTATATTCATACCTACTTGTCATAAGCAATTATCTATAAGCCTCAGTAAATGTCAGAAATAAATTAATAAATATCATACAGCAAAGTTTTGAAAGTGTTTTAACAATATCTTGATAATCCATCTTGATGTGTTAGGTTACATGTCTTTAATGGTATGTACTTACTAAGGCCCTTTCTAATTAACACTTTACATTCTCATTTAGACATTCATTTATAATGAATTAAGAATGCAATCGAATTGAAGTGTTCCAGCTAGTTTAAATCATAGTACCAAGCTTAAATGTTTTCCTTCATACATTCAGCACATTGACAAGCTTTTTCCATTGTGGTTCTGTAAAAAACAATCAATCAATTAATATTTATTTCTCATCAACAAATACATGTATTTGGTAGTTACAAATGGCATTAAACATAGAGACTGGTGTCTGATGTAGGTTAATCATGTATTACAGAACACCAGGTTTACCCTCCGCCGAAACAAAAATCTTAAACCAATAGATCAATTTATTGAGGAATAATAAAATAACATAAGAATAAATTGCAATTACAAGGGTTTTGAATATAAAGATGACCTTGTGTATTCTGGGAACCAAATTGTCTATGTATTGGTGGAAGTAGTTTAGTCTGTTATCAATTTATAATACCCAGATATTTCAGACTGTTGGTTTTAGATTTTCAGAGAATAGATTTTGAGTAGGTAGTTAGGTATTTTCAACTTACCACTGTATTTTGGTATGTAGACTAGAAGTTGTCGAATCAAAACTAGTGTAATAACAAGTAAATATCCCAATGCATAGACACATGTAACGAAGCATATTGTTGAACTGGAAATAAAATAAAGTGGATTATAAAAACGACCATGTTTGCATTGAGTTTCATTCAAATTCGAAAATATACATATTTATTATATTATTTTTTGGTTTTCTAAATACTTACTTAAAATCATAATACATATCGTCACAATCCTGTGGCATCAGTATGACACCAAAGAATATATATGGTTGACAAACTGTTGTTAAACCCAAGTTTGTTCCAAATAAAAGTGTGGCAAATGCGAATATTTGCCCAGCAAGGAAGTAAATATAGTTAGGCCTCAGCACACAGCAGTCCCACCTGGATGAAAAAAAATTCATCAATGCGGTAGATCAACTAATGATTACCTTAACAAAATATAATCTGTGTAATAATTACCAACCATATTGAATGGAAAAATCTCTCATTAACTTCAATTTGACATATTTGACAATAGTGTGAATCTGCAGTCAAAACGGGGCTAAAACAAAAACAGGAAATTTTAATGTAATAATATTAACATGTGCATATTTGTTACTGTTACTGAATTTTGCTTTGGATCTTTATTTGATAATAAATTTTGTCCAATAACATATTTCAGAGTCAGAACAGATACCATAAATATGAAATAATTAGTGTAGGGGACAAAACCAAGTTTTTTTACCTGTATTCTTTTCCTTTAGATGTTCCAGTAGCAAGTTCAAAATCAGCAACAGCCTTCATTTTGTAAAAAAAATAGCATGTGCAGCACAGTAACAGCAGGAACACAAAGTTTTCCAGCTGGGTGATTTCAAAGAAACCCAGCACTCCGCTCTCAAATACCAGGAACATACATATCCCCGATGACATCGTCCATGAAAAGAAAAATGAGGACCTGAAACATTTATAATGTCTGCTAAGTATCTTGAAAATTATTTAAGCATATTTATAATTCATCTCTGTTGCCTAGAAGTCTAATCAGAAGGATTCTCATTAGAACAGTTACAATAACTAAATAACATACCACTGTATAAGGATACAACTTTCTATTATCATTAATTTATTCTACAGCTTGCATTATAGATATGCAATATTTCGTCTATAAGTGAAAGTAGGGAAAATATTTAGTAATATTAAGAAGTAGTTAAGTACCTGTTTTTCTGTCGCGGTCTGGAATGTACGTATAAAGCACCCATGCCAATAACTACCATTACTATGATAGTCACTGGACGCGATATGGTAGCTATTAGCAATAATCCTGGTAATATTAAATACGGCAAAATAGCATCCACGTCCACTTTCTTGCCACTTCTGTTTGACCCAGGTATCAGATCTTGAATAGTAAGTGTTGTGGTCACCATTGTAGCGGCAAAATTATGATACCGTATAGCCTTAGGAAATAGTTGTTCGTATTATTTCGTTCGAAATACTTAACTGACTAATTGTTACTTAAATTTCGTTTCGTTACATCGTATTTACACCACTTTCGAGACAAAAACATACACGGCACAGGCAACTGGCGAGGACAACCATCAGGACAACATTCAATGAAGCTGTCAAGTTACAAATGTCAGTTGTCAAATCAAAAGCAGTGTCAACTTGTCTACAAAAAGAAGCTGGCAACTCCGAATAATCGCAATCGGAGATTGGAGAGAGAGTAGCATATTCGTATCACAACTTGAAACTTACCTAATGCTCTCCCTGCAGCCATTGACAATAAATTGCGTACCTAATATTAAGTATTTTTAACCGACTTCAAAAAAAGGACGATCTCAGTTTGACCTTATCTATTTCTGCGCGATTGTCTCATGTTTGGCTGAACCGATTTTGATGCGGTTTTCAGCATAGTATTTGTCACACTTAGGGAAGGTTTTAGGAATGTTATTGAAGTCAGTTTTATTTTTTTGTAAAAAAGTTTTAACGTTTCAACTCATTTACCTTTCTTCCTTCGTGTTTCAAGGCTGTGGTAAGTGAAAAGTGGAGGTATGTGACCACACTAACAAATTCATTTCAATGAAGCAAAGTTTCCGTTTAAACAATGTGCTTAAACCGAGCGACCGACGTTGCAAGCGATGTTATCCTACGAATGAACCTAGAGACAAGTATCGAACCTAACTATCTACCTAGGTATATCATACGTATAGGTAGCTAACATTTTCATGTTTTGCCTAGGATTAACTACGTAATTGATTGCAATTTAATAATATGTTAAGATTCGCAATTAGACAACCCAAAGTTTGATACACCTAATCAAAATCACTATCAGTTAAGTGTTTATCATTTGTTATCTCCCAGCAGGTTATTTTGTCAGCAATTCCATTAAGATTATTTGCCCTCATTGATGAACCTACAACACTTCTATAGGTTTATGTCCCTCGTATGGAAGTTGGTTGGGTAGGCAGGGGTCGTGGCATCCGACACACATGCGCCGTGTCAGACAACAACAGATTGCGCGCGCACGCGTAACTAACGCTGTGTTTTTTACCTTATCCGCCGGTAACGACATACCGACCGACAGTATTGATCGGGTGTTCGCCACGAAACGGCGTCTCGAAAATGCGACACGAATTTTTCCGCGCTTAACCTGTGGTCGACTACGAATACTGTAAACCTGATACCTTAAACAACGCTCAATATGGAAAAGTGAGAAAGGTGTTTACGAGTGATAGCTCTATAAGTTGACGAAATGTCCAAGGTAAGCGTTATCGCATATAGCCATTGTTAGAACTTGGATAGTGGTGATGCGGGTACCTGCGAAAATCACTGCCAAGGACGTATTATGTGGTAGCCTAGATTTTGTAGGATTTCTTTTCCTAAATCATAATTAGTTTATCATTCCTGAAGGAGAATGTTTTAATGTAAGTCGGTAGGATACTATCAGTATGATCTAAAACCTTTCCGCAGATTCATAATGTTTCATAATTTGATGACCATTTCCTAATGTATGCTACAGAATGACACCATTATTTTTATTGACTGATTGATTTCTGATCTGAAACTCGAAGATAATAAATGTAAACCGCAGCGCACCGTTGGGCTATCATATAACTATCCAGTTACCTAGAGAAGAACATCCTACATGTACCTATGTTAAAGCATACATTCGATACATAATAAGTACCTCTATCAAGTAGTAGGATCTTTCTACATTGTTTTAGGATCATAAAATATTACACGATACCCGAATTAATACTATGTGACTTATTTTTTCTGATGTATCTAATCCGAATACCTATAATAAGTAGGTACAAGTGCTACCTATCCATTGTTCTGTGCCGTATATCGAATAAGTAGTTTTGACAGGTTAGATGAAACCTTACTACGTATTTGTTAAACATACTGTCATAGTTAACATTCGAGTTTTACCCAGTCTTGGTTAACGTACGCCGATTGGTAAAAAAAACACGAGAATTAAGGTATAGGAAAAATTTTATAGGTATCCTTGAGCTGACTCAAAATAATGGTAAGTCTGGTGTCATCTTGGCAGCCGGTTTTTCAGAGCCTGTTTTGATCGCCATCTTCGCAGTTGCTTGTTACATGCTTGTCCTTTTTCTGTAGTTTACCTTCAGATATTTTACGATATTGATAAAATATTTACAGCTTTACAGGTCCCTGTTTAGGGATGCATAAATAGGGGGTAAGCTTGCTGGTAACATTTAATTTTCTGCATAATTGAACACATTAATTTGAATCAATCACGTTCATAAAAACTTAGCAGTAATTTAATATACGGAACAACTTTAGTGTTTCATTTAGATACCATATGTTTTAATTAAGTATTTTAAATATTGTGGCGTTTTTATGATTCCATGAGATCATACCTAGCTTCGTTATTCATTTTACCCGGTAAAGATCTTAATTAAATTCAATTGCTTGCGAATTGAAGTAGGTAGTCAATCAATTTAGGGCGTTAACTTCCCTGATAAACAATATTCTTGTATCTTTAATGGCATTTGTATCATTTTGTGTGCGGCAAATATAATACAATACAACCCTAATCTTAGCTTACGTCTTCTTACGTCATGCTCGGCAAGAAGTTAACCACAGGTCATTGACAGGACAGAGTCAGTTTTTTGCTCACAATCACAGCCAAATCGATGCTGGGTAAGAAACGTGTACATTTTGTACAGTAAGTATTTTACTCGACTTCATTTCTAACTGCGAAATTAAATGGTTATTTCTTTGAAATCAGAGGATGTTACGACGCTTTCCGGCTTGAAAAAAGATTACCGCGTAATGTTATACCTTGTAATCGTATTGTTTATAGTTCGATTTAGTACGCTTCCTGGCAGGAAATAAAAACTGTGGTGGCAATACAAAATTTAGTTAATTACACATTGATTACTTAGTGTTTGCGAATAACTGTAGCACCTACAACATATTGCAGTTCAGTGAATTTTTCTTAGAAAGCTAATCGTAGCTGAAGTTTCAAACTGTAAACTGATTTCCATTGCACCACGAATACTAGAAATTGGCTGCACTCACGAAACGGTTTTGGGTACGACCAATCAATAATGACCAATGAATTACAAATTGCGAGCTGGATTTTGAACAATTGAATGCACAGGCTATAAAAACCTTGGATACAGGATAAGTACGTACATTATCAAGAACTAGACTATAAACCGGCACAATATTATTATTTTAGACGTATCGTATGGCATCGTGTCGGGTCGGTAAGTATGGATTGCACGTTTCAGCAGTTGCGTTGCGATGTTGGCAATCGTCAATAATTTATTAACGTTTTTACCTACTTTGTTAACAGTGATACGAGGGAAAGTGTAACGCTGCCGTGTTAGCTGCTATAGCACTTTCAAATGAAAATAATAAATACTTTCTACGGGTTGTCGGGACCCCGCACTAACACAGACAATTTGTAACAGTAAAAAAGGCAATTCGTACGAGCATGACTTACTATTTAACACCGCAGTCCACAATTTTGACTCTCCAAAGCAATCTGATATAGTTTATCTTGGGTAAATTTAACAATGTGTTGGCGTTAGAGTCGCGAAAACGTTGCGTAGGCTTTTCAATATAGGTAGTCGTAGAAACTGCGTAGGCTCTGCGTAGACCCTTCGTAGACGCTGCGTAGACTTAGCGTAGGCCACGTAGGCGCTGATCCTTGAAATTGATTATTTTTGTTTGTTATATGGTAGAATTTTAAAGATTTTAGTAATACATACTTTTTTTTGATGAGCAGTTTTTAGATATTGTTTATGCTAATAATCTAAGGAAATTTAAAATGCTTTAATCTCTTTAGAATTCACAGACCTTGGCGAGCCACCGCTGACCTTTGCTTTTATTTTTTTTTCGTATTTAAGGCAAAAAGTTTACACTGCGGGCGGAAATACTTTGGTAATCAATACCCTGTCTATAGGCAATAAAAACTAAAAGTGATTAATAAAACCAAACGTTAGGCTGATAGACATGGTTATGATTTCAATTGCTACCGTGTATCATATTTCGTATCATAATTTATAATAGCTATAGAATTTATTGGGCAATCGAAATAGGCATCTATATATCTACAGTCATAACAAACATGTAGGTATATTTTGTTTAGATAGATAGCAGGTTAGATATAAATAAACAGAGCCCTTGTTTTATTTCACGAATATATTATTTAATGAGTGCTTTTGTGGTCGTAAATACATTTTCAAGAGAGGTCCTCCATGTCTAAATATATTTTAAACGTGAAGGTAACTATTGGAACATTTAAAATGTCTGGGTATTTTCAATATTCACAGAGGTGTTCGTACCTACATAATGAGAAGTCGTGACTTGCCACGAACTGAGCTGGAGGCACCGAAGTGTTTGCCTTGTCTTTATGGAAAATAAGTGTTCACGACCGGCTTACACGCAGCAAAGATGTTTTTTTCCAAAAAAGTTGAAGAGAAAATTGAATTTGTTAGTCATATTGTACCTAGGTATCGACTATCGATAAACAGAACAGAGTCAATAATGGACATCGTTATGTTAGTTACTGGTTTGTTGTTCGATTTAAAAGAATGCGTAAATTGTTCTTATGTATAAAACTAATAATATTTTTAAAAGCTAAACGGAAGAGTATTACTAGAACAATGTACAATTATTGTTTTCGATGTGAAGGAAGTAAAAAGAACAGTTCCTGGTGTAGTTGAATTCATTTTATATACCTAGTTAATTAAGTTCAAGGTGAATTTATATGAAACATCCCGAATAATATCATGATCCAACAAAGTCTTAAGTATTTGTTACGAAAAAAGATATGAACATGAGTTTTTTCGCTTTTTTCATTTTTGGGTATCTGACTTTTTTGATATTATTAAATCAAGCCTGTATATTGTATAAGCCACAATTAACATCCATGCGGAGTTTACGTAGTCACACACACGCAGTTAACAGTCGTTAAGTTATTAATACTTGATTATCTTACGAGTATAGTGGACGATTTAATCACAAGAAACGATGGTCAAGGATTAAGTCCGTATGAGGAAAAAAACTTGTTTTATTGCAAGAGCATGTCTACACGAAGGCATGCAAGATTAATGCCAGGCGGCGAACTAAGTAGCTCCATTAGTTAGTTTGTTAATATTAAATGTAACATCGATAGTTACCTGTAGCCTTGTAGAACTGTATTAAGATTATTACCCCGTCGGAATCGATAACCTTTGCAGTGTCACGGCATGAACTTTAAAATATACCTATGTAGTTTTTACAAGAAGGAAATTGTAACCATCTCTTAGATCATCGTTTTATTTAAAGTCCCAAAGTGTAGATCGGTTTGCTTCTTAGGTGATATCTAGAGTAGAAACCTTGTTTAAAGAGCAGGTTGTAAGAGCAGCCGTGGAATTCTACTCATACATAAATAATGTTGGCAGATGGGTAACAAATTAAAATGCAATCATTTCCTTCTTGGCGTGCACTGACTCGAGAATAAGTATAACTTTCAAGGCAAATGTTGGACACAACAGGGGAAAGTCTGGTTTTTAATGTACACGTGTTTAATACGGTACACTTGGACACTTGGATCGCCATTTTTTACAAAATGACATCAGACCCTGACTGGACTGGCGCCACTCTACTTTGATATACTTAATTATTTTTTTAAACTGAAGTGGTAAATATCAGCAAGGCTTGTGCACCTGTATTAAAATAATTAACAGATCGTGATGCTGATACAAAATGAGATAAACTTATGCATGCAGAAGTGGATTACGAAAAAAACCTCGACGAATATGTTAAGCATTTGTTAAGCCTCGTCTGGTTTCATACGAGAATAATTTGCTGTTCTTTCATTTGATATTGACATGAACTCTGAAGAGAACTCAAATAATTTCTAGTTTATGTAACAATGACTGCGGTTTGCCATGATGACCAGCGTTTAACGCAGTTATGATAATGTTTGACATTACAATGGGCCGTTGACATACTATAGCTACGTGTCATGATGTCATGTCATGTAATAGCTTTCTATTTTGTGAACACTAAATTATCGCTTCCTATTTGCATGTGAATGTCAGTAAATAATTTTGTTTATTTAATAAAAAGAAATTTGAAGCTTCCGATATCCCGGAAATATCATATCATGTTGTTAATTGGTCTTTGAGTTCCACATTGTTTCAGTTAACCATTCGTTGTTAGCATTGTTCTGTCTTCAATTAAGTACCTACCTAAGTAGGTAACTAAAAAAGTTTTTTATGTCTTTGGAAATGACGATATCCGTGATGCAAAAGTAACGTCATGCAACAGTAATAGCCATATTCTATCTTCTGAGCTACCCAGAACACCGTGACAGAATGCGTCCTGGGTCATGAAATACCTTCATCAACATTTTCAACTCTTATTGAACTAGTTAGCTACTTTTAGAACATAGGTATGCAGTGGCCTGAAAACAATAGGCAGGTAACGTGTTCGTAAAGTCAATATTGACATTCTCATCAACATTATTAAATTCACACGATTACAATCACCAGGCAAATAAAAAAACTAAAGGACAATGGGCACAAATATATGGGACCTGGTATACCCCACCAATAGGAATGTCATATATATCATTGGATAGGCCTTTTTATGTAGAACAATATTTACTATGACAGCTTTGCTGAAATGTTTGTCCGTTCTGAGATATAGATCAAAAACTGTGCAAAAGTTAGAACTAAGTAATCTATTGATACCTCAAGTTTTTAAAGGAAAATCTAAATTCTAATAACTTTAAGTCTTGTAAGTACTACTGTGCCCGTTAGGATCCATAATTGTTACTATTATGTACCATTTCAACCTTTTATTGTACCAACTGGATGTTGGGCGTAGTGAGAAACCGCACCAATAGGAAAGTCATACATATCATTGGATAGGTCTTTTTAACTGGAACAACATTTACTGTGACAGCTTTGTTCTATTGTTTGTCCGTTCTGAGATATAGATAACAAACAATCTTAAAACTGATGCTAATCAATACTGTAATCTGATTTTCTTTCATACAAGACTTACACTTAGTAGTTCTTAGATTTTCCTTTAAAAACTTGAGTTATCAATAGATTACTTAGTTCTAACTTTTGCACAGTTTTTGATCTATATCTCAGAACGGACAAACATTTCAGCAAAGCTGTCATAGTAAATATTGTTCTACATAAAAAGGCCTATCCAATGATATATATGACATTGCTATTGGTGGGGTATACCAATCTGCCCATTGTCCTTTAAATGAAACAGCAGTTCGAGGCAAGTCACGCATCAAGGTTTATTAGGCAAATGGTGATTTCATATGGTTCTATTTTAAAGACACCGATGTAAAGTTCGATTTTATTTCCATATTCTAGATTGAAATGGCCTTTTCGTGTTTATCATTTCGCATTAATTTAAATACATGACTTGTTTTGTTTGGTATACAAGACAATTGACCTTATACGGCGCATACCAAAATACAACAGTGTAAAAAAAGATACTTTAAGAAATACAAAACTGGTTTAATGGGATATTGATAACGATCGATTAGTTAGCAGCGCTGTATGATGAAATAAATACGAGTTTATAATGAACACGGGGACTTAAAACAATAATAAAAGAACTAAGTAAACTAGGTAGAAATGTGTTTTGTATGACTGAGAGTTTGTCATTGTTTTACTCTTGGAACATTCAAAGTATTTTCGCACGATCTTAAATTCTGAATACCTATCTACGTACCATCTAACGGGTGAATAAGTTCTTTTTTAGTTCATATATACCTACTAATTGAACGTTCTCACGAAAGCTACATGCTCATGAATTAGTGGGCTGTTAAGTTTCTAATTTTATTTTTGCTTGCATTCGTACGCAGACGGTATTTTCTCGTATCTATCAGCTTATGAATATATCCTAGTTTTTTTCTGTAATTTATAACTTAGAAATGACTGTACGTGATATATTACCTAGGTACCTATATGATATTTTGTAATAGGTGATATCTTCATATTTTTATTAATCTTATCGTTTCAGAAAATAGCACAGATTCGACTTGTGAAATCATATTTCTAAAAAACTTCAATGAAAAAAACATATTTATTAAAAGTCTTTGAATTTATGCAAATACTGGATAACCTAGTTTTATTCATGCAATATCAAATCACCTATGACATTACTCGTTTGTGTAATACATATCTGTGTGTAATGATATCCATTACAGAAACATTACGTTAACGTACGACATTATCTTTGTTCATTGATATATTTTATAAGAGTAATTGTGGAACCGACTTACCTACATATTTACCTATCTCATTCATTTATCTAAACATTCTAATGTCATCATCTCATATTTCCATTGTAGTTACCGGTTCTAATAACCCATTTAATTAATGGTTTGTTTTTTAATGTGACCGAGGATCAGCCAGTATACATAGGGAGTCCGTAATAACTGTACTGCTAATAAAACAAAACCTCTTTAAAACCTTGCTGAACCGAGAATTACATGCTGGTTATTCAGTAGTCGCAAGCACTGGACTAGATTCGATCCATGAAAAGGTTATAGTTAGATCAATTACACTAGTTTACAAATTTTTATTTTTTTTATATACCCCTCACAAAATCTATACCAGTACTCTCCGCCACCTTTGTACATTCTAAAAGTAACAACATAAAAATTCTATCACGTCACATTTTTTTTCTTCCCTCAAATATTTGTATTAAGGAATCATTCTTAACTACTGATCTATGGTGTTGCATTACTTGTTTAGTTTAGGAGATATCTTTTGTTTAATTCAAATAAAATGTCGCGTAGACAGTGTAAACAAAGTTGTGATCGCTTTTGTTATGTTTGTGGACAATTTATATTTATAAAAAAGAAAAGTTATATGACAAAATCCTTGAAAATTGCATATCTTCATTATTTCGGATTTCTTGTGGCCAGTCAAGAAAAAAACTGGACTCACTATGTGTTTTGTGAGAGCTGTAGAATCACTTTACTGTGATGGTCTTAAGGGGAAAACATACACCTGTCATTTGGTACACCAATGTTGTGCAGGGCAGCCGTTCCCAAATGGTGTTCCGCGGAACCCTGAGGTTCCGTGACAGGCCCTCAGGGGTTCCGCGGAAAGATTTCCATATAGTAAATCGTTTCACTTTTGACAATATTAAATTATTATTCATTTTAAATTAAATTGTTTTAAAATATTGCATTGGGTATCATTCGCGAGTGTAAGTACGAGTTCGCGACCAGTGGCGGGGGACGGCCACGGCAGCAGATAATTTAATTCCGTTTTTTACACATTGTAGATTACCTCAACTCAAAAACCTCCAGGTCTTCGGCAATCGGCAAAAGAAGGTCGGCCAAAAATCACCGAATTTTTTGGGCTTATTTCATCGCCAGGTTTATACGTTTTCATACATTCGACAGGACGTGACATGACACGGCATACGACTTACGAGTATGTCTGTATGTTTTTATCATGAATCAAAATGTGACATTGATTCCATTTTTTGCCCCTCCAAACTAAGAAAATTTCGCGCTCGCTTCGCTCGCGACTCCATGTTACGACATGTTTTATGTTCGTTTTATTGGTCAGGTATCCAACTCCAAAAAAATTTCACGCTCCTCCGTCGAGGTTTTTTATTCATTTTTCTTTTGATATGTTTATTTTTATTTCTCTGGTTCAGAAAAAGCAATAGCGCTTTCTTCGCTATCTGCTTCTTATTCATTTGCTTTTTCGTGTGGATATTGTTCTTTTTGAGACCTTATTAATTTACAGTGGTTTTATTTATTTTGTGTAGGTTCTCAAACTAAAAAAAGTTCGCGCTCGCTTCGCTCGCGATACCGGCTACCGCTGGATGTCTTTCAATACTAGCGGGTGCTTTGAACTTCTTTCTTTCAGTTAAAAAAAAATCGCGCTCACTCGCCACGCAACTGTACAATACCCAAACTATTTCTTTTTGAGTTTACTTCGTCAGTCTTCAAACTGAAAACTATTTACATAATATATAAAGTCAAGGGCGGCTAAATTGTTTTCTGGCCCGTGCGGCAGATAGCCATGCTACGCCTGAGTATGTCTCTAACCATGTAACCATTTGGTGCGCTACCACACGCCACGAGCCGTACCTAAGTGTATTTACGTCTTTAGTTTAATTCTTACTTAAGCTAGGGTTCCGCCGAAAAATGTTGGAACGAAAAGGGTTCCGAAGCCAAAAGAATTCGGGAACCGCTGGTGCAGGGAACCAGCTAATCACGAAAATGACTGTTACTTTTGTATTACTAAGACTTCGGGTTTTAATAGAAAAACTAAGTCGGGTATTGTATATGCATATGTCACTTAAAGGGGATGTTTGGCGCCCCACATGTGCGCAAAATCATAAGTGATTTTAAGTTTGATACTCTTTTATCTACGACTGAAAGAGTTGCTTGGAATTAATTCAAAACTGTTGTTAGAGACTTTCTAAGCAATAGTAAAAGTGAAAACAATAAAGAGATAGTGAGTGATTCATTACAAAATTATCATAAGATGGGTGTTAACATGTCAAAAGATTCATTTTCTACATTCCTACTTGGATTTTTTTCCGGAAAACTTAGGAAGCATGAGCGACGAACAAGGAGAGCATTTTCACCAGGATTTAAAGGCTTTTGAAAATCGTCATCGAGGCTATTGGGACGAAAATATATTGGGAGACTACTCTTGGTCTATATTAAGAGAAACCGATTTCGAAACCTACAAAAAGAAGTCCAAAATTAATAATTTTTAGTTGTTTATGGTCCGTTTTCTCGTGTTTTTAAAATTAAATATAATTCCAAATGTGGACGTGACAGATTTTTTTTAGTATTTTTCCTAGACTACCTATAGATAGATAGACAAAATTCAACAACTTTTATCTGGGGTATAAAAACCGTGTAAACTAGTGTTATAATTACATTTTTATTTCTGCCTTAAGGTTTTATAACAGTATCAATGAAGATACTCGTTTCTGATATAATTCGGTGTTACATATGAATGTAAGTTATTGCCTATCAGCCATGTAATCATTGGATTAACCGCGTTGTTATATTTTCTAGCCCAGAGTGGCAATGACAGGTAAATTGTTGGAGATTGAATTAGATACATCGCATCATCCGCTGTTATTAGATCATCAAAGGAAGGTCACAGACTAACAACTGAGTGTCATAATGCGGAATTTCGCAGTCCACGAAAGTAGCACTAATTTGAACAAGTCAAGCTATATTAGGTTTGAATTTCATTAGAGTTTTATTGCCTTGAAGCAACATTCACACGGAACCGTCCACTTATATCGATTTAAACCGAGTTGAGTTTGAAAGTCATTATTGATTGGAACTTATCACCTATTATCTACCTGCCTTCGTTCATGACTGAGCGCTACTTTTCAGTACACTGTGTATTTAGATAAATAAAATTGTTGTAAGTGATTGTATTTTATCTACTACATTAATTGATGCGGCGCCTGATTTATCAGTCTTTATCGTATGATGTATGTATTCATATTATTCACATGTCCATGATAAAATCGTCAACATCGGTGAATTGCACATTGTGCAAGTAATACTGGAAACAATTAGTTTTGTACTCGAACAAACAATATTATATAGAATTCCGTTTAGTTGATCGTCATATTCAATTAAACACTTTGAGTAGCAGCAGACAAGAATAAGGTATTCTCTAACAATCGCCTTTCAGTTTTGAGATAGTTAATAAATAGAAAATAGCCTAGGTACCTATATCTAATCTACAAGGCGTTAAGAGCGTGTACGTCAACCGCGCGCCATTTGGCCTAAAATGGTACTTTTCAAACCACTGTTTCTCAGTAACTACTTATCCTATAACTATGTTATTTTTTAATAACGCAAGGTAATTTCACTGTCTATATAGTTAATTGAACATAAATTTCAATTTGTGTAGTTTAAATACTTAAAACCCCTATAACGTAACAGATGTTTTATAAAATTCCCGTTCAGCGTCTATTTCGAAGCTTAAATTCATGTGAAAACAGTGGTAAATCTAATCATATTTATTTTTTTACTCATAGACGAAATCCCCATGCCTATAGTTAGTTGAAAACATTTTTTGATTTAGGTCTCTATCTTTCAGAAAAAAATATTTTAACAATGTGAAAAATTGTGAATTTCAAATGCTTTTTTTACCTATCTATCTTACTTAATTTAATATAACAATTATTTACTATAGTAATATAACTCTTTCTTTAAAACATAAACTTTATATTATAATTTAATCTCTCGTTTTTATTTTTTTATAAATTATTTAAAAACTACTATAAAACGCTGCACGCGAGTCAACTCAAACCAGACCGCCGCAAGGCTTCACAGAGAGAGGACGTGTCGCTCCGTCACATCGCGTAGGGTGAATAACCTCTGACGTGGATACCGAGAATAGAGTACATTTCAAGCGCGACCAACAAATTTTGATACATTAGTATTTTATTTAAAGCTCAATTTTGAAGCATATTTTTTTTATCGATTGAGTTGAAATTTTGTTTGAATGTTCAGTTTTAATGACAATGTATGATTCTATATCCAATATGGCGGTGTACCCAAGATGTTTTTAATGCATTCCTACGATATGGGTATCAAATGAAAGGGCTTGCTATGAATAACTCGAAAAAAAATGTGTCGCGAGTCTAAATCCAATATGGCGGACTCCTTAGGCTAGAAATCACTTATTGCAGATGTCTGTTACCAATCGAGCTATAATTTTTTTTTTTTTCATTTTGGATGTACCCAAATTTTTACTTTTGATCTCGAATAACTTTTGAAGCATATAGGATAGATAACTTAAAACTTTATTTGCAATGGTAAACCCAAGCTCTTCACCAATATTTGGCTTTCCGGCAATTGTTGTTATTTGACCACAATTTTTCGGTCTGGATGGACTGGACCATTCATATAAACAATCAATTTTTCAAATCGGTCCAGGCGTCTTTGAGAAATCGAGAACAATCAAATTGAGAACAATCACAAAACAATCTAATTGAAACCTCCTCCTTTATTTTTTTTGAAATCGGTTAAAATACAGAAACTCTTAACATTGTCATTAATCATATCAGTCGACTATTTAGTACTGTTGAAAATTGTATGTAATATACAGAAAGTCCTCAAAACTAAGGTTTTCATAGGTGCCCGATTTTTTTGCAAAAGAGTGTAAGTATTAACGACTTATTTTCATGCTTTTATATTTTAGACATCCATAGACTTACACTATTTTCCCGCTATTAACTATTTACTAAATAATATACACCGCGACTTTTTAGTCGTCTTACAAAGGTGGTCCACTGAATGTATCCGACATAAAATACCACTAGACATGATTATTAATTTTATAGCATTAATTAAGATAATAGGTGCAAAGAAAAATAAATAATACATTAGAAATAGGAAACATCCTGTTAATAATGTTTACGTATCAAACGGTAGAAAGTAGGTACCTTCCCAGCGCTCGAGTCGAGTGATCGTTCCATCTCCATTTTTTACGAGACAAAATATCGTAAGCCAATCTAGCACAGTCCACGTGGACTGTCATCCAATGAGATTCATTCCACGAGCGGCACGACGGCACCGCCAAAGACGACGACGGCACTTTTCAAAGAGTCCACGTGGACTTTGATAAATGCCGCCTTTTACTTAAAAATAGGTTTTAAAGGTCATTCTGTGGCTCAGTTGCCGTCCGAACACCGCAAGTGGAAGTGTGCGCGCACTACCGGTAATCAAGTGTTGTTCGCGATCGCTACGAGTGAATAGGGTATACGTCTTGCATGATGAGTGATAGGAACCGTCGCTACTCGAATATCGAGTACCTACAAATGGTACGCGTGTACGCAACAGCTGGTGACAATTTAAGGGAAGCAAGAAGATTGTACGCTGCGCCTAACAATCTAATAATGTTACGGAACCGAGGAGTGATCAACCCGCACGAAATAAAAATAATAATATTGGAGCGCGCGCGGCGCGTGTGACTGTTGTGCGCCCTGAGCCGCGTGGGGCTACCGGTAACCCAGCGAGCGGTAGGCATTTATCGCGCGCAAGTACAGAGAGTGACAGAGGCCTGATAATAGGTACGTCATTGTCAACTTACATCACTTTGTTTTGGTTTGATTACGAGACGGTCCTAAGCCCATAAAAGTATGAAGGAAGAATTGGAATTAAGTGTTACAAATTAAGTAAGAGTGCAAGTTTACAAACTGCTACATAATGAGAACATTAAGATTGCAATAGTAAGAAACTTATTTTGCGCTAGGGTGAATGAACTTTGATAAAGACGCCGCGCCGCGCCGCGCCGCGCCGCTCCATTGATACAAGACTCGGGCCGAGCTCACTACAGGGTGTTTTTATAATCTATGTCATGCGTCATAATAATGAATTTATTTTTATTTTTGAATTATTCAAATGTCATAAATATATATATTTTTGTAATGAACGTGTTCTAGACATTGGATACATGAAGTGGGCTGCCGTTGTAAGACGACTAAAATGTCACGGTGTATTTTTTGTTCTACCAATTTCACTCGAAAGGATCAAAATGGTTTGTGTGACTATACGTGAAGTATGATAGGCACGCACACAGCCGCGACGCTAGTCTGCGCGGTTTTTTGCGTTGAATTACCTAAAGTTGACATCGCGCGCCGAGCGTACACGCTCTTAACGTTGACTTTGTTGAACAGTTAGGTGATAAGCACACTGCTAAATAAACCATTTGTAGATAACAGTCAGTGTTATAACACCAAAACTAGAGAATACAGAATTTTGCAAAACCTCCAATGAACATAAAACATTACACAACAAGTGCCGGTATTGGTTTAATTCACTGTTGTATTAACGTAACGTTATTGAAGTATTAATTACCGTTTGAAGGAAAATCACCGAAGTACTGGCATTGTGAAAAGTTAATCCCTTTTGACGGTTAAGCAACTCGTTCCAATAGCCATTTTACTCGGTTCATATATCTATGTTAGCTATGGTTCATATTGTATTATTAAGTACCTTTATGTATTTAGCACGATAATAGTAACTTTGACATAAAATACAGACGTACGTAGGTAAGTGTATCTTTAAACTACAGCGTGATTATTTCACATGTTCAGTATGAAATCCGCTTTCGATGTGGAAACACGAACGAAAAACTAATATAATTTCGAGACGGTGGCGGTGTAAAGTAGACTAATTTAGTATGGAATTATGAGTGGGAATGAACAGTCGTGCTTGTGAGAGGAATCAGGTTGAGAAGTGCCGGTTGTCTTCTCACTTGGAATAATACTGGTGTCAAAGATTCTTGGTATCGTTGTGTTCATTCGTGACTTTGCGCTCCAATAACATGTAGACGTTTTTATATTCTATCGTAATGATGGATGATGATGCCATGCTAACGACCTCTCTATTGTGTTTTTTCGTAGCAATTTGCGCCAAATGAAGTTTATGTAAAAAATTGTTGTGATTGTGAGTAATTTAAAATCGTGACTTTTTTTACCGGAGATAGTTAAAAGTGTTGAGTTTAGTGGGATTTAAAAGTAAATGTATCGAGGCCCACTGTGTACAACATGACCTTAGTTTAATGAAGAACATAAAAATACAGTGCAGCGCATCGTAAGTACGCGTGCCCCCCACAATAGTGTGTATGCATGGAGAGCACCACGCGTGACCGTGCTCTGAACCGTGATGCGCAGACAATGGGGAGTGCTCGCCAAAGCCCCAAGTCTAGAACATTAGCGTAATTGCGTATATGAATGTTCATGGACAGACCATCACATCTAATTAAATAATCCTCAAAACTTCTTAGCAATCCTATCCGTGTTCCGGGCAGTTTTTGAGCAGTTTTTTATGAAGTTTTTATTGTAATTTAAGTTAATTTGAACTAATTGAAACGTTAAAACAGCTGATACGTTTTGTTGATGATGATATTATGTTTATGTTTTTGTTAAATGTTTAACAATAAATTATTCCCGAGTTAACTTAAACTATTTTAGTAGTAATGTATGTAATTATTGCGTTTATGACAGTACAATAACGAATGTTTAATTTCTTTTCCAGATTCCTGTCGATAAGAATGCCAAGCTAAGAACACTAGAACTGAGAGGGGTTTACTCCGCCTCAAAATTAAAAAATTTGGATACCATTAAGCCTTACGATGTAACAAGAAATGCAGAAATTGCAGAAAAACCTCATGCTGTTACTAAAACTAAAAATGATATAAAAGAACCAGTATTTTGTAAGACTTATGCGTCATTCATACCAAAAATGAGTTTAAACTTGGAAAAAGTTATTGAGCAAAACCCAAGAATACTAGACTTGCGTGAAAAACTTAATCAAATAACAAAAAAGCAGGATTCTAATGTAGATAAGAGGACAAAAGGTTTAATTAATGATATAACGCAGCACCTAGTCGACAAGAAGGATGAAGACGAGTCTGGTCCTTACAGTTTGTTATTTGATCTACAGTCCGATCCTTCTACGTCATTTAATGAAAGTGCAGGAGTGAATGTTTGGAACCGACCAAAATCAGAAGTACTTAGTGATACAAACTCACTTAACTTCAAGAAGTTAATTAATCCCATTAACAAGAGTGCAGACAGGCTACCGAACGTGTTGAATTTCGATGAAAAACCTATGAGAGAATTTGAATATTCTTGTGAAAACGATTTGAACTTTCCAGCAAAAAAGACATTTAATACACATTCCAGATCTGATCTCTGTCTACAGTTAAAAACTCATGTACACTCACGTATGTTTGAATCTAATTTAAGTCCTAATGATAATTCGCTGAGTAGGACTAATGAAGAAAACTCCCTGGATGACAGTTTGGGCATTCTGACTCCAGACCAGATGGATGATATATGTTATTTAGAAAACGCTTTCTCTCCTACAGTAGAGGGTTTACCAATTTTCTGTGATACTAATGAAAGTAAAATATCCCCAGATAATGGTGATACCCCATCAACTGATAAGACTGAAAGTAACTCTGCAGCATCGACGATACAAAACGATGGATTTGATAGCTTAGAGAATAAAAGGTGCACGGTTGAAGGGCAACTAGCGCCTATTGTGAGTCTGGAAACAATAATGAATAACGAGGAACACAATTCACAAACATCCTTCGATTCCCCAGCTCATAAATGCATTGGTACATTGTCTATTCAAGAACCATTGTCAAATACTTCTAGGACCTACGATATGCCCTCACAAGATAGTACAATAGGGAAGGACGAGTTAACTTCTAATTTGATAGACGAAGAATTCATGCCTTCTATTCACAGCAGCATTTTAGAACCCGTTAGTTCTATTGCTGAAAATGTGGCTAATTTAGAAATAGCTCTAGATTGCAAACATGAAAGTCTATTGATTACAAATAGAATCGAACAAACTCCTTCCCCAGAAGATTTGCCATTAGACAGTTCAGAAATAATTGGTGAAATAAGTACCTACTCGCAGTTTTCCGCTTCAACACTGCATGACTCACAGACCTATTCAGATGGTAAAAACGATTATCCGAAATCCATGGAAACTTCTAAGGTTTCCAACAGTTTCATTACTAGTATCACGAGCATTACGAGTTTAGATGGTTATCAAGGGGATGGGGAAATGTCCAGACCTGTGAGCAGAGGAGCAGATCATTCAATTGAACACCGTGAAGACGCTATTGAAATGGATTGGCAAAATGTGCCAGTCGCTAGAAGAGCAGATCCCATGACGGATTCAGATTTCTTTACAGAAAGTGATGCCGATGGTTTAGATGATCATATGCAAAGAGGAGACCGACGCGCTCAGGTTATTGATGGTGCCCTGTATGGTGGAAAAAAAGTTAACGGGAATCCACCTCTAATTGTAAACAGAAATGAAGACTCCTGCATGGAATCCAGCGGAGTTTACACCGATTTCGAAAATCATCGTACGTCTCCTGTGTTCTTGAATGTTATTGATGACATGTCTCCCGATGGATCTACACCATCTACACGATCAGAATGTAGTCAGAAAAATGCTAGTACAGGAAACTTGAATGCTTATTTTTCACCACTGCAAGATGCCATGGAAGAACATAAATCAGATACATCTCACGTTATAGACGACGATGAAACACCGAAAAACACCAGCAAACGAAATTCGTTGAACAGTGTAAAAGACATGAAATGTACGGAAAAGAACAAGGAGGAAAAGAGGAGTTTCACCTTGAAGAAGTACAAGATGCCTAAGCGTGATGTGCCAAGTAAACTAAAAAGTATGTTGGCTAACAGAAAGACTGATGCGGATAACAGCGTGCAGAGTAGCCCAAAAACTGCAAAAAAGACCGAAAGAAGAGAAAATTTGGCAAAAAAGAATTCTTTGGACACCAAAAACGATTATAAAATAAAATCCTTCAAGGATATTAAATCAAAGGTGGACTGTTCATTTTCATTACAACGATCTCAAACTTCATGCAGTGTCAGTAGAATGTTAAGCTCAAAATCCACAAATAACAACGTAAAACCTAAAAGGTAAGTTCATATACTTAGGTAATTACTTTTTGTTAACAGTCATTACAAATCATATTGATTTGAAATACTCGCTTGGATGCATTTTTCACTTTGAATTACAATTCACCCAGCATGGTGTCAAGAATGTGTCAAGTTTCAAAGTTAAACTTTTTCAGACGACCATGAATATATAAAAATCCAAGCCTGAATTTTTCCATTCAGTTTTACTTACAACATTTTGGACCATCAACTTAAAAAATCCAAGTTTTATTATTGAGCTTTATTCCTTTGTATTTCGACAATAGGGACAAGTTTGTAAATAAAGTTTACATTATTAATTTAATTGAATAAACATGACACCAATAAAAAAAACAAAGAAAATAAACTAAAATAACTGTCGTTTCTGTTAGAAATAAATAAAATGGTTTTTAGCGCAGAATACGTTAAACATATAACACACAACATAGGGAAAAATATTCACCGTTAAATCATATTAATAACTAAATTATATTTATCTTTGTGTAGCCGTCACATGCGTATGCGCATGGAGCTAGGCTCGGCGGCGGGCAGCGGCAAGAGCAGCCTGCACAGCTCCCAGAGCGATATCAGCGCCAGCAGCACACCGCTGGGCAAGCACGCCACCAGCCGCTTCCCCTTACTCAGTAAGTACCAGACTTACTACCAAGACCTGGCCCTTTAGCCACGTGTTTCATGTCACTTTATGACTATGCGTAACACTGATTTAAAAGGCTTTTCCATTCCTTAACTTCTTGAATGCCAATAATTAGAGAACAATAGAAAATGTGTTATCAATTGTGTCTCGCGTGGATCCGCGCACAGGCATACAAGGGGTTAAGTATCTTCGAAAGACAACGTGGCTAAGGGGACAGATACTAATATCATACCTGCTATAATTTTTCCTGCGCCGAAGTCAGGTGGAAAGCAATCAGTGGCTTACAAAACAGGTAGGTACTAAATGACTATCTTCTATTGTGTTTACAAAGCTGAAAATTACTTCAGGGAAAATGTAATTAGGTAGTCAGTAAAAACTTATTCAGGTTTATGCTAAGTTTATTATAATGATTCAGTATGTAAAGAGCGGCAATTGACTTGCAAACGTTTATCTAGACACACGGCAGTGTGTCCGCCAAGTTCGAGCAAAAAAAGCGACACACCGGCCGTGGGTTATATTACACGAACCATTTCGGGCCAAATTCGACCCCCCTATAACTCAAAATCTATTTTATTTACACATATCAAATTTCTAGTATCTGTTGAGACCCCCTCACTTATCTAAAATACAAAATTTCATTAATATACCTATTGTAGGTCTTGAGATATTGACGTCAGAAAATCGCAATTTTTACTATACACTCACTGACTGACTGACTCACTCATCAAAAACCTAGACCACTTCCAATGGTCGTATTGACTTGAAATTTGGCATGGAGGTAGGTCTTTATGTCAAGGTAAAGGAAAAAATCTGAAAATGGCCAAGTGTGAGTCGGTTTCAAAATAATGAAGGTGTATACCCCTAAGGAACTAAAACGAACTAAATTTATCTATATTTATATAATATAATATCTTCGAATGGTCGTACCGATCTGAAATTCGTTACAAAGGTTTGTATTTAGTCAAAGTAAAGTAAATATCTGAAAACGGCCAAGTGTGAGTCACTTTCGAAAATAACGAATGTGTAACTTTGATCCACGAACATAATATATGATAACATGTCATGTCAGTCAGTTGGTAAATCTAGTCCATTTAGTTATTCTAGTTCATTTCTTTGTAAGAAGCATAGTGCATATTCAAAAATCTGAAAGATAGTATAAATGAGACATTTTCTTAACTAACTTAATCATAAGAAAAAAATAAAATAAACAACCTTACAAAAATAAATGAAATCCCACCCAAAACAAAAATGTGAAAGACTGCCAAGTTCGATAATATGGGAATGCTTCGCCTATAAAAGAAGTGAGATCTGAATAAGTACCAAGTTCCATACACATACCTCAGTTAAAAATAGTTACTTTTTAATGGTGTTACTTGGCAAGTTTTAATAGAAATTAAATACTTGATTCCCTGCGTTTAGTAGGTTTTTTAACAAGGTGTGTGAAAACTTGCCAAGTAACATCATTAAAAAGTAACTATTTTTAACTGAGGTATGTGTATGGAACTTGGTACTTATTCAGATCTCACTTCTTTTATAGGCGAAGCATTCCCATATTATCGAACTTGGCAGTCTTTCACATTTCTGTTTTGGGTGGGATTATTATTACACACTATGGAAATAGCTCTAACGTCAATCAAATAATCACCTTTGACAATAATAATATTGTAGCGTAAATTAGAATTCAAACGTAGCTGAACACACCTACGCAAATAACTACGAATTACTACGAGCTACGAAAAATGTAGGAAAATCTTAGATCACGCGTATAGACGTTAAGCCTGCGTGATAACAACGCAATACTTCTAGTTTGTGTTTTGACACACCATTCTACTTCAAGGTTGCATAGCATTGGCTTTATGTGATTCAATGACATGTGTTAATTCTAAAACAATTCACGTAGAATCATTAAAAGTGGAAACGTACGAAACTTTTGTATGAAGTCTGATTTTGAACAGCTACTGACAGAAATGGAACAGAGTAAACAAAAAAGTATAAGAAAATGATACTTCCATTACTAGCCAAAATTATGTTTATTAATATTGGCAGAGGTACTGATTTGAAAAGTCGTAACTTCTTTATGAATATGCAATGTGACAGTGACATGCTACAATGTTAACCCGCTGCTTATTGTTAGTGCTCCTAATTCTTGTGTAAATTTTACACTAATACATAGAGTTCATGGCAAGCTATCGTCCTTGTTTATAAGGTTTCGTTTGATTTAGCAACTCCTTATTTATTAGCGATAGCAATTATCACGTAGCGTGCCGTACCTTTATAAATAGGCACTGGTTGAACTGCTTATACGGCCAAGTAAAAGTGAAGTTTGAAATTATTTATTGTAACATTATCGTGATTTATGGTTGAATACAATCTAGGTATTTAGCTAACTAGGTTTCAGTCGCTTCATGCTTTATCCATAGCCTTCACACTTTAATCTGATTATGAGTCAGTGAGCGGGATTGCCATTCCATTTTGCTTAGGCGCTTAACTGCGATGCTAGAATAAAAGACTACGAAAGCTATTGATTTCACGCAAATTATAATTACTATGGTCCATTAATATATTTTTAAATCTGAAAGAACATGGAGTTTACTTTAAGTCGTATTCATAATCTAAAGCCTCCAGTGCGGGTGCCTACTATAAATTGAAAGGCAAGCGTAGTCAATAACATACTGTTGCCTTTTACATTTGTAGTAAAAAAAATGATTATTATTCAGTATCTATGAGGTATATAATTATTTCGCAAAATAAGCATCAGCAGCCTTTTTGTCATATCACTACTGGACACAGGTGTCCTTTCACATAAAAAGGATTGAGCATTCATCACCAAGTCCACCAAGTCAGTCTAACTTCCACGAGATTTTTTCTTGTGTCTTTATTTAATCAGTCATTCGTTTCAAGATATACTAAGCCATTGCTATGTTTAAAAAATAAATAATCCACATAATCTTAATGGGAATTACCCTTATAAAAAAATTATTTTTCTGAAAAAGTTTACAGCCTAAAGGATACTTCTTCATCCTTATAGGTAAGTGGATTTCCTTAAAATAATATTCATTATATTTCTTAAATATCCACAACAACAGGCTTTCTTTATAGAAATTAATTTAGGCTCATTGATTACTAAAACGCATATTTCGTACCACGTAGATTGCAATCCTACCTCCAAACTCAGTACAGATTTCTCTTTACCAACTGCATTAACTGCCCGAAAATTCAAGTTGCATAGCTACCCCAATTCGAAATCAGCTGTGCAAGGAAGACAAGTACAAATCGATGCGGAAGGTCAACAGTACGGCAGGCTAAGGGAGCGAGCTGGCTGAGACCGCATGGCAACGAGCGTTTTCCTCTCGGCTAGGTTCAGTTCGCCAGTCGCCGGTGAGACGCGAGCCGGCGCGCGCCGCCACTCCGCCACTCTGTCGCGTTCGTGACGTCAACTTGCAACGCGAAAAATCAATGGATTCCCCTCCGACACTAAGGTTAACCGCATACCGCATTTTCTCAAAGAAAATGTGCCATATGTCAGTGAAGTGTTGACGATACAAGCACCTGGGATGCTAATTCATTGATAATGATAAGAACACTACGATGTAAAATGCAACGCGGCACGTGAACGGTTTACTTTCAAGTTTTGTTTTGTGTGGTGTCATAGTTTAAGTTATTATTCTTTTAATTTTACCTTTTGTTTACTTGGCTTTAATTAACTTAACACTTGACATTTTTTTAGATTGATGAAGTAACAATGTTGTTGTTTACCTTGCGAACTGTCACGGAATCTTAGAATGTTTATTAGAAAGGATTCTTGTCCTGTCTATTGTCTATTATTGAAGAAAAAATCTCTGTTTATAATACTTGTATATACCTATGTATACGTGTATACTCGTCCTTCGTTTACTTCATGTCTACCAACAACTGGTTAAACAAGTTACCACTACAGGCCATTATTATTAAAGTAAACATTTGTCACATTACATGCATGTAAGCACATTTGGTTTTTCACGAATACAATTTTGATTCATAATCGGCATAAATAAACATCATTTTTACCTTTTAACTTTAAGCGTAATAAATAACTTTAAAATAACGGCGCAGTTAAATCCTTTGATAGTTAGCTCAGGCGCGTAACTGTATCTCGTTAAGGAATCAAAGATCATGGCTAATGAAACGCAAGTGCATAACGATTGTAACTCGATACGAGTCTCATTAGAAATCGATTATTTAATACATTGTAGGAGGTATTACATAAATCGTTGTAACTCATTGTTAGATAGCAGTCACAGCAGAAAATAATGGGCCAAATAGAAAGTACATTAACGCACATGCTCGGTTCACATGCAACGAACACTGCTACATAATTAAAAAGTGATTTATATACAAAAACGTACATTATGTTCTCTATCTATTGTTTTTTACAGAGATAATCGTTTTTATCTCATTTTCTATTTAATCTTGAAGTTGCATTCAAGAGAACTTAATCAATAATCCGTGACGATGTTTAATGAAATATGTATTATGTCCGCCAGCTTAAATTCACGCGTTACGTTAACCGGTTAGCTAATGTGTGGAGGAAATTGTAATAAACGGAATTAAATAATATATTATTTAAGTTACTTTCACTGTAACATGCAGGTACTTAACTTACAATGTCTAGAGGTAACTATTCTACACGCAAAAAGTAATTGTACGAAATTTTTAATTGACACAGCTAACTCGATTCGAAAGCATGAAATTGGAGAATCATGATATAGATAAATTTTATCTTTCACGTCTACTTCAGATGTCGAAGTATTTCATAGATATCGAGTATCATCTTGAAGAGTATCTCAACATACCTACCTGACATTTTTCTGGAAATATCTACAAAGATTTTGTCATTTTCATTACCTATAACATTTTATATTTTTACGAAAACCTGTCGATATTGATTTTAATTTTAATTTATTAAATTAAATATTTAATAAGTAGCCAGACCAGACATACATAACAATATACTTATGTACTAAAGACATTACTATCGGGGAAATGTGAAAATGTTCCACATAGAATAGACAGCTATGAGGTGCGATGCGAATTAGTTGGCGAAATTGACGCCAGCCAACAATGCCATGTTATTTCTACCTTAACTGTTCAAACAATTCAGTTTCAATTGTGAATTGTATATTAAAGGAGAATTCCAGTATCGATATTATTTTATTAATTTGAATAGAGAAAATAGACTCCATAAAAAGTTTATTGACTCAAAACTTCTGAATTTTCATGCAGTGTTTCAAACATGGGTACTTAGGTACATTCGTAGTTCTAATCTTATCCCGACTTATCTTTGAAGATGATGTATTACGTTATTGACATGACTATTAGGGTTATAGAGAAATGAAATAAACAGATGTACCTATGAGGTTCATTTGCCATTAAACATGCGAATGAACTCATGACCATCCTTAGTAACATGATCCAAACTTTTACATCATACTTAACTGTTATTAAACGTAAAGTACGTATTTTACGCAACAAGACTTAGATCTTTATCTATTCAGTTAAAACAAGTTTCTAAATCGTAGGAGTAGCACGTTGTAGTAGCCTCGTTACTCATCATAGATAAATATTACAACAGTGACCATTACTTATCTCAATGCGATAAAATATTAAATGATATTTGGGAGAGGAAAAAATATATTGAAACTACTGATCATTAAACTATCCTGCCGGGTTTACCGTTAATTAGTTAACTGATTAACATACTGAACTTCCACGTTAATAATCCTAACGGTTATATTTCAAATGCTTTTGCTTATCATTCCCTCGTATCGCTCTACTCGAGCTCGGTATAGAAATAATATTACTAACGGCACAGGTTTCCAAATATAGACTTTTAAGGTTAACCCTAAAAATATAGTTTATAAGCGGAGACAGTATAAATGGTCTAGGCGATACTTGCGAGTGAAATCCGCTGGAAGCCGATGCAGTGTAACGGGTTATTCTCGTCGATGGATTTGTTGACGAGTCGAGAATCGTTGACCCCATCGGTGAAGGCGAAACCGACTGCAAACTGTTCCATCCACTACTTATTGATGTTAAAGCCAATTCTGACAGAACAGCTAACCAGCCACGAATAGCCCTGCCAACAATATCATCACAGCGTCTTCCAATCAAGATTATTCTAAAGTCATCTTCGGAAGTGTTTATTTATCTTACCGTCCATTTCGGGCGGATTTCCAATATTTACTCAGTTGCCTACTAATTTGGAGTAATAGCTTTTTGTTGATGATTATTCTTCAATGATTGATTGTATCCCTTCAAAGTAACAAATATCTTTTTATTTGGGTCTATAGAATTGATGCGTAGGAATGACACCAAAACCTTCATTTTAATAAATAAGAAACTGCTATTAATGCCACATCAAACAGTTTGATCGAAAAATAAATATAATGACTGTAGCCATTGGGCTATGAATATAATATCATAATAGTTGTCCCAATTTTGTGGTATTGGAATCGGTTCTAGAACAGTTGTGTATTCAGCCGAACTATGAGGTCTCGTCTGACCCACATTCATGGCTTTAATAGCTTGCCATGGCCTAAAAGCCTACGTGACATGGTGTTCTACTATTATATCATTAATGTCATTAGTTACATCAAAGGCTTGCAGCTAAAGTGTATGAGGACGCCCACTGGGTGCTCATATAAGCAACCCACAAGAACAATAAACCATATAATGCTATCAGATTTAAATATTGAAAATAAAATCTGCCACTATTAGAGAAAGCAGTTTCGGAAGTTTTAGTAATGAAAATATAATTCTATTTCATAAAATTTCAATATTTATTGAAAATGAAAACTATTCATTTTCTGAATAACTTTATTGAACATGTAAATCGGCATTATTTTAATGGTTTCTCTCTGTTCTACTACCCGTTAAGACTTGGTTATAAGCTAGGCAACTATAAAACGGTTTTCATATTTAAATTGGCGAATCAAAATTGTAGTCACCTCAACCATTTTGGTTTTTAAATTGTCATAACTGTCCATTGTTTCGTTGTGGCGTGACTGTAAACAAACTGACTTTTAGTTTTTAAAACGTTTCATACATCAATTTAATAGCTTTATTTGTGTCTTGGTGTTACAAAGCAAACAAAAACTTTAATATCAATTTAATTGGCCATGATTTAAATGATATTTTATGATTTTTATTTATATGAGAGTGTGAGGAATTCCGATTTTTTCACATTCATTCATATTCTGATACACCTCAGTGCCAAGTAGATGGTTAAACATATAACAAATGAGTCATCTGATTGTTTCTTTGATGTTTATTATTTGTAAATTCCCCGCATCGGCATCGCCATGAAGACACAGTCCGATGAGGCGTTGAACAGAGATGCAAATCATGGCACTTAATATTGTGTAGAAAATTGTTAGCAGATACCGTTTTATGTCCATTCGGTTTAGCTGTCACATAGCCACTTAGTCCAGATACAAAAACGTAAACCGTTTTAATGGATACCGGTTACCAGTTTGCAGTTCCCAGTAAGGTTTCCCGTTGATTGTTTGGTGCTAAGTTTGCTCCAGCCTCCCACGAGCTGCTCGCTTCATTTATAAACTGTTGCTTTTCCAAGAAATGACATTACAATCGCGCGTATGATGAATGTTGATTTTATCGTTATTTTGTATCGGTCCGGTGTGACTTACTGGGAACACAGTTGCTATTGAATTTGAAACAACTGTTACTATGTTATTTAAACAATAAGATAAACTATTAATAGAATACCGAAACAGAAACAAAACTTGTGTGAAATGAGATCCATAAAATTCTAAAGGTGGTACATTATGCATGGAGTTTTATATTCCTAGTCGAAAGTGTGACGACCACCTTTTTGTGGTTTCCTGACCGCAGGAAACCGGTCTCTGTGCAAGATAGTTACAGGTGATTCCTACAAAGAACAGGTTCCTTTTCGTATTGTTGAAAATCAACTTCTTTGTCCAGTGAGTGAACGCACAGATATAATTCGTGCTCGTGTCAGGACTACTTTTACTTGAAGGGAAGTTGTAAGTACCGGTGTAGTGCCGCAATCACGGTCCGTGCCACCGGGAACGGCAGATCTTATGAAATCTGAATTGATCAAGACTGATTTTTCGCTCGGTAAAGTTTTCTTAATGGAATTATGAGGTCAGGTATGAGGTTTCTAATAATTACAGTGGCAAGTATTTGCCGTACCTACCTGCAGATGTATCTAATAAAATCAATATTTTTGAAGAAAAAATCATTTTTCTTATTGACTACGGAGACACCATTTAACAGATGTTTTGGACTAGAAAACGTATAAGTCGTTAAACCCTTGTACGTGCCGCGAACTGCAGCAGACATTGGCGTCTCTAGTGATATACTGAACCATGTTGCTTCCTTGTAAGGCGCACCATCGTGAGATGAACGGATGAAAGCACATACATTTTTTCGAAAGCAAAGTAATTGCTACCTATGTGTTGTTTTTGCTCACCACAACTTGTTTAGCGTTGTCTTCTATACCGTGGTACGTTCTCGCCTATTGATATACCTGTCACAAGACAACATCTTCGGCCGCCGCGTGCGCGTGAGTTCAATTATGTGCTCTACTGTTCAAAAGATTGGTGCTAACATAATTTGTTTCTTAATACATCAGTCGCAAGCCTGTTGGTAGTGCTGTCACGTTTTTACTTCATATTCTTAGTCGAAACGATTTAGTATTTTTTCTAGGACTGCTTAATTGCATATTAAATTGGTCATTAGCGTTTTTGAACTACTGATTAAGATCTGATCAGATTAGAATGAAAAGCTAATCGAGCTATGAAGAAAGTGAGCATAAATTAAAAACAAAAACTGACTGATGGATGAGACAATAATAGACTAACAAAAGAGCGTAGGCAGATGCTTAATCAGTAATCAGAAATAAGTTTGTCCTGACAATTTTGAGAAATCTTAAAATTAATTAAGTATTATAAACGCGATATCACTCCAATTTGTGTACAAAGAAAAGATAAAATATTTATAGATGAGTACATAGTTTAGAAGATCAAGGTATTGTGTGCGTGTTTGTCGCACGGTGGTTCGGCGCAAAGAGTTCGCGTAACTAATGGGAACGCGCCGAGACTTCATAATTTGTCGTTACGTGACACTAATAATTATTTTACTTTCGTTCGATCGCTCCCAGACGGGTGGCGGGATGTCGGACTTGCTGCATTCCATTCAAATATTGTTCAAGTTTTTTTGTTGCCGTCCAAAACAGTCTACTTCTTTTTTGTTTTGTGGCTAGAGGTCACGCTCGAACTAACCAAATAAACTAAAAAAACCTTTGTATTTGAAGACGAGAAGTAGATATCAAATCACATAGGATTATAAAAATAAATAGTTTTTGCCAACCAGTTAACAACGTTCGCCAATAACTTGCATGTAGCACAGTATCGTGTAACGGAATAACTAAATGGTCTATAGATTTAATCTTGGAAATACCTTCAAACTATTGTTCGCAATATTGAACGTTCTATTTTACATTTTGGTTAAAATGTTAGTCGGCGCCGATCGGCGTGCAGCGTCGTTTGAGTCGCCAAAGTCAATCACTTGCCGGATGTTAATCTTTACATGTGTCCTCACGCACTGATTTAATCTCGCTGGCGATACCCATGCTGGGTGCAAGCGAGCAATTTACTATTTAAATGTATATGAGCATTGAGCACCTACAGCCCAGTATATTAACGTTATACGTACTAACGAAGTTGACCTCCGTGACTTTTGAATCTCTTGCCGTTCATAATAACTGTTGACACAAATGCTTGTCTAAAGCAGTTTTGCTATTTGCGAAGCTGTTTACTAATTTGTTAGACGCACGCTTGAATGAGAGAGATTGTATGGGCCTTACTACAAAAACTTTAAACCCTGTTTTACACTTGTCTAATAAAATTTTGGCTGCAAAATGAACCGTATGTCAACGTCATAATTTGACATTTTTTTAGACAAGGCATAAACTGACGGTTAAAAGTTTTTGTGGTAAGACGGTATGAGTCTGCATGCTGCAATATGTGCAAAGCAATAGTAACTGGACGCTACGATTGTCATTAAAATTATAAAGCATTGGTTGCAAAACACACGTCGGCCTTCAAGAACATTCCCAAAAGATCTTTCACAAAGATAGTTCTTCTTAGAAGTTTTATAACATGGTTCAAAATGGTGTTTAACCATCCGCAGCTCAGTTCCTTTAAAGTCGACTGCAATTGGCTCGGAGCCAGGAGTAGACGCCACGATGTTTTGTATATTACGAAATTCCGCCAAAACTGTTGCAGTAGGCAGGAATGACCCCATTTTCAGAAGCTATTATGATATGACGTGATTATTTATTACGAAAACGCACGATACTCTATTAACTTGTTCAGTAAATTCGCAATGCATTGCGAATCGGATTTAAGGACGTCCGAAAGTAATTATAAACACTAGCATATTATTTGTCCTCGCTATTGTTATTTGATTGTAATTGGCTAAGGGGAGGACTAAAAATAGGAAACGGTATTGCATGCCATTCGTAATGACGGCTTCAATATGCATAGAATAAACGAGTTCTTTGAAACCATGTGTACTTAGTTCAGCCAGTATTAAAGCTTTCATGTTCCATAGGTATAACATAGAATGGGGTTTCAGGACAAAATACACAATACCGATTGTAGTAAAATTCTGGGTCTGAAATGAACAATTTTATCTGACGCCACTATTTCTCCATGAATCGGCCATTGACCCAAATTAGTCTGTACCTTTATATTTTACAAAAGACTGTTTAATAATTTCAATATAATATTTAAAGTTTAAGTGGAAAGGGCAACGCTATGAATATGTTATTTATACAGAATCAAGGCCCTTCTAAGAATTCCTTAAAATAAATATAGAACGATAGTCTAACGAAAGATTGGTCTTCATCCACTACAGTTTTGCAATGCAAGACGTATAGTTTATGAATATTACTTACATGTGGAATATTAATAGTGATCTGTTAGCAATACGATGTTCTTGTCTATTTATTAGGGCTATTTGAAGATTCGCATGACCGGGTTTTCTGGGCTATTAAACAGGCGTCTTGAGGACTTGATGGCAGAGCACTTAGAGCGAATACCTGAACGTCTCGAGTCACTCAAGTCACTCAGGTTGTGTACGCCGTGGATCAGAACAGTGGGGACAGCATCCGTTCAGTAATCAGTCGTCCGTAGTTGTTGTATGGGTGAGTTCGTATCGGTGACCGATTTCAGGTAGACTAGCCTATTTATAGAAATATTTGGAGCATGAACTATGTGATAGAACCATGTATTAGGTGCTTAAATTACGAAATGGCGCCTTTTATCTCAAGGAATTATTTGAGGTGGTTCTTTAGAGCTGGTTTTTTCTTCGTTGTGTAAAGTATAATAAACTTGATTTATAAAACCGGAAAGGTATGCAAATTTGATGTGTTCAATGATATTATAACGGTGTTAAATGATCTGACAGGCATAAAAATGAGGTATTTTAATTGCTGGTTGGTAGTGTTTGGCTGCTAGAACAAATAAACTGTTTATTTTTAAGGTGGTTAACTAGCCACTCGTCGATAGGTCAACTCACAAAATGTCACGAGTTGAAATGCCAGAAGTTACTTGCCTTGTAGAAAATACCAACCGTTACGGTTGTTTTACATACTTTCTACTCCCAAAACAAAACGAAACTTTAAAACTATTAGATTAATGTGTTACACTTCAAACATTCCGTTTGAATATTTTAACGACAGATTCCACTACATAAACTATAAATATAATTATTTATATTTATTTAAATTGAAAACAACTGTAGAACCTACGTTTTTCACGTTATTTCAGTAGCAGTTCAAATGTGTTGAAATTAATGAATACAGTTTTTGTCTTTTCGGTGGAAAAACACGGTTCGTCGATGGCGATCATGTTTGTTTTATTTATTAGGCATATTCATCTTTATCTGCTTTTAGATAAGGTTGAAATTAACTTGAATATGTTCGGAATAAAGCATCGTCACGCAGTGTCCGTCGTAACGACTGCACCTAGGTAATAATCATACTCGTTTGTTTGTTGTTTTAATGGCATCATCTTATGGCTATTTTTGTCGATGCAGTGTTCGTTATCTGCTTAGAATAACCTTTTAGGATTCGCAGTATCCTTTGAAACGTGCGGGAAACGAGAAGATACGCCAATAAAATTAATCTTTATCGAAAGTAATAAAATTATGTGTAGTAGTAGCTTAAGATGTTGCGCAACTATCTGTCTGTAATTCTATCTCTCCATTCAGTATCGTATCTTTGAAGTTCTAAAACAAAAGTTTACATCAACTATGTTGGTACAGTATAATAGGTGCAACTAAAATAACCCGACATAAAGACGTCTTTGACCCACAAAGAGCAGACAAATGGAAAATTATTGAGAATGTGCCCTATATCCAATGTTTATTACAAACGGTTTGTAATACAACCAACTTGTGATTTGACTGTATTACAAAATGTTGTTTTGCACTCTATGAAAACATATTAACAAAAAAGTTTTTCAGTCGCAGTTTTTTCAAAGAAAAATCAAAGATTCTTGTAGGTTGACATCTTAAGTTCTTTTCCTTGCTTTTAGTAGGAGAAATAGTTCCTTGAACTGAAAACATTCTAGCAACAACTGTAGCGTGCTTATTATCAACCTCCAGACGTTGCATAACGAATTCGCAGTGCATTCGCGAAAATATCGATTAGGTCGGTAGCAGACTTTCGTGCGAGCCGTATGCAATTGGGGTAAAGTATTGAAGCGTGGCTTGTTAAAATTTTACGATAGCTCCTACTTTAGATGCACCAAAATGACGCAACACTGCTAACCGGCTTCAAGTGAATGTATTTTGGAACCATTATGATCACAAACCACTTTTAAATGTGAAGATAAAACTTTAATGTTCTGTTAATGAACATTTTTGCCTAAGTAGTAGCTCGAGTATTGGTATAACCTTGGAAAAAGACTCTTTTCTCAAGGTTTGAGAGGTGCCAAAGTGATTGTGCGATTCACATGGCTGTTTTAAAAGTTCAGCAAAATAATAGTAGCTTTGAATCTTCTGACCGTACGATTCAACTTTGTGTTAGACTGAAGTTAGTTCGTTCATAATATTTACCGATATATCAGATATTATACCTAAGTGTAATTTCTAAATATGCTCATTTTGAATTCGATTGTCTTTTTGTATTCAAATGCGATTGAAATGCAAATGATTATTTTTAGCAACACATTACTTAAGAGTGGTCTGGTGGGGTGCTAACTCGCTACTGCAGACCAACGTACTCACGTAGTTAACACTTGTACGTGAACAATATGGTTCCTATCGGGTCGTACGTTTTGCTTTTCTTTTAGATTGGTTTAAATTAAAACTTGTGTTGACGTGTTGAATTGTTTCTGACAGTTTCATTTTTCTCGATGTGTACTTGATTGTGATATCTGATGCTGTGTGATACTTTAGTCAGTATTTTTCTGTCTAGATTTTTTTGTTGCCTTTGGTCACTTTAAGTCAGTATGCAAGTGGTAATATTTTAAAATGCTTTTGTTCTCTTTGTCAACTTTTATTATGTCAATGTTTTGATTTATAAAACCTGTTTACCTATCGCGTGAGGCATTCCATTTACCTAATGTGGAAAATAATCGTGTGAAATTGAAAACTCCATTGATTTGTCTCTTAATAAAGCAAACGATTGTGAGAAGCGCAATGCTAAACATTAAACTATTACAAAAAATTACAAAACTAACGTAGGTGAGGCGTATACTTAACGCCCGCGTGCATCTCTACCTACAAGCAAAGACGCTCTGAACGTTGCGAAGGCTTCAATCATTTACGCGCTGTTGATTTTAATAAAATCAGTAATTCAAGATTGCCAATTAACTGCTGTGTTCAGATAATTATGGGTTACAAAAACAAGAACAAATTATACCTAGTAAGTAACATTGCATCTTGTGTTCAATATAGCTAGTAATACAATCCGAGCACTAAAACGCATTTATCTCCATAAACTAAATATACCGCGCAACATTGGACGTGTCTAAAATATCTCCTTCAGCCGCACTAAAGGACACAAGTGCTCCTTCAAGTTATTTAACCCTGAAAGCATCGCTTACTGAAATAGCAACAAATCTGAGGGAACTGGTAACACTTGCTTATGTTTTGGAGTGACTAATGCGCTCTATTACTGCTAAACTTAGCATATTATATGATAATTTTAGTTTATTTTGATTTCGATTTGTGACGTTAAGTTGGCACTCCTGACTGGAAATAATTTGGATAATTTCACGTTTCTTTTTCTCCGTGTCCTAACAAAATAACGTTAAATCAAAACGACACTTTCGTTAATGTGATAAATATGCGTGAGCGCGAGCTAAATTGGAATCAATTAGTAGCAAGCTAATTATAAAATAGTCGAAGATCAGAATAGAAACCATATACCTACATCGGGCAAGGAATTGTTGAGAGATTCATTTTTATTAGAGCGATCGCTTCGAATTTAAGATAAGTACTAACGTTTATGGCACTAAGCGCAGACAATTTTTTCATTGATGCTCATAGTGTTATCTATTTATATCCGTTTCATACAGGTATAGACGTACGTATAATCTAGTTGCAATGCTCATCCAAGCTCTCGATAATCTCCGGTAGGAAATGAATGTCCCTGGCTAACATTTTCACTCTACGGCAATATTCTCTCATTTTAATTGGAAAAGGAATTTTTACATCAAATGATCATTGATTTTGCATTTAGCTGTCAAAATGAACATATTTATTGACAGTTACGAACGATAAATTGTCAGTTAATATGGATATAACCAAAGATGTTCAAAGATAATTACACTTCGGTTTTCACGTGGCCGCGTCGCTTTGTGCACAGAAAATGTGGCTCTCGCAATAATGTACGTTGAATGATAAATGGTAGCTCTTTAGAGAAAATCCTTTTTAAACACAACGCGTGAAATTACCACTTTATTAAGAGCTCCGTGATTTCGCTTATTAAAGTCTCATTAGTTGTCCATAAAAGAATCGAGAGCAGACTGGGAGCTCCTGTTACACTGGCACATTTGTCGTGAGTCGCTTACAGAAATAGATTAAAGCGTTGCAATAATTATATCAGCGAATGGGCTTTGTTGACCACCGTAAACCAAACACGTGTGAGCTTTTATAAGTTGAATGTTAAGGACTTCTCGCTATAAATCTGTTTTCCTTTTAAGTTACGTTACAAATAAGAAAATGTCAAGTTGCAAATACAAGTACACAATAAAATGACCAAAATGAAATATTATTTTAACTTAAAGGATGACACTAAGTTACGTCTAATTTCATTGCTGTTACAAGTAGGTAATTAATGAGTTTTCGTTCTTTAGAGGTACAAACAAATATAGATGACGACACACACACGTAGAAATATGACACGCAAACAATTATGATGTCACTTTACAAGTAATAGACAAGTCTGACGAAGTTCCTAAAAAGTGCTTAATTACAATAATAAGATGCCAAAATAATAAAATGTTTTGAATATTGATGAAGAATTTGAAGATGGGGGCACACGGGTCCAAAGAAAAGTTATACAGAAGTGGCTCCGAGAAATATCCGTCTAAGCTGCCAGTGCCGAATGACAAAAAGTATAAGATAGCGGTAAACCGAGAGAGATTCGGATCTTTTGGAACCAGAGGTGAGTAACGTTGGAAAATAACCATCCAATTTCATTATATTGTTAATGGACATTTGATACGTGCCTTTTTCTATTCTTCTATTCAGGTATTTTTTCTTCGCAATACTCTTAAATTAAAGGCTAAGAACTTGCGTAGGTACATACCTACGTCAGGAGGGTGATTGCACAGAAGCAATAGCTTTAACAATGTTCAAGTGTTAGGCACTAGTGAGTCACATTATTTCAGTATAATGACATTATTTGTTACCTACATTGTCGGCGTTTGATGTTAACGAATGATTTACGGTTTCTAAAAACTATGTTTCACCAACTGCCTGATTCGGGTAAAGCACCTTTGACCTTGAGGTAATAGCATGCTGAGGCTCACATAAATAAAGCAAAAAATATTTCTGAAGACTATAACGTGATTCAAAGTGTAGGTCCTTCACCCTCTTCCAAGAAACGTTAGGATACATCGATATAGTTCGACTTAGTAATATTAATCACCCTGTGGAACCATGAAGACCATCATTAGTTATTTGTAAGTACTCATATAGGCAGACTAGGGATAATAGCTTTACAGGTCATCGACCCTTCTTCTTCCTTGTGTCGGTTATACATACCTATAACATAATAAATTACTATTTGGAAAAACCACAAAAGCTTATTAGTGTATTCAAAATATATGTTAATTAAAAGTTTAAAAATGATTAATTAACATTACTTGTCGGTTTTTTTGGATAGCATTATAAATGTCCTGTCCTAATTCACGCTCAAATTATTACGAAAGTCGTTTAACCATGAAAGTGAGAGACACAGCAACATTATTATGTGTGATTAAGGATAATACATAGTATATATTTCACAGTGTATTGTAAAATCAAGACACAGGTCAGGACAGTAATTCACGCGAGAAGCGGATCAATAAAACGTTGTTTACACAGACCAGAAATAATTTAATTGTATCTTTAACGGCCTTTAGGGGCACGTAGAAACTGTTTTGCGAGTCTAAAGCAAGTCATTACCAAAATAAAAAACTATCGCGTAATATGTATAAATTGCGTGATAACTTTTTATTCGGTGATGTAAATAAATATGTATAGTGAAACATCTCGTAACCATACGTAATATTTTGAATGTTAATTTAGTAACTTTTGTTGTTTTGGAAATAAACTTTCAAGACGGAAGACCTTGTGAATTAATTTTAATTGTTAAGGTTTTTGAAAGTTCATTGTTATCGTAAACTTTTCAGAAATTAGCTCGGGGCAGTATTGAGCATTAATGGCCTTACTACAAAAACTTAAAACCCTGTTTTACACTTGTCAAAAAAAATTTTGGCTGCAAAATGAACCATATGTCAACGTCATAATTAGTCATTTTTTTAGACAAGACTTAAACTGACATTAAAAAGTTTTTGTGGTAAGACGGTTAGGCATCGTTCAGACCAAACGTATTGTCGGCCGCTGACTGTGAGCGCGCGTTACGCAGTTTATTGCTTTTCCATATATATTGAAATTGTCGTTCACACCGAACCGACTATACGCTGTTACGTCGTCTGTTGTAGCTGACGCTCAGTGGCCGATTATTTTACTACGCGACTATGCACGGCGGACGCGGATTGGCTACGCGGACGCAGTTGCCGAATAGCGCCGCTCCGCCGCGTACGCACCGCCGCGCCTCGGTACAGCACGTCGATAATTAGTGTCCCTTTTATATAAACTTAAACGTATTAAAGATAGTAACTCATCGAATGTTTTACTGTCATACGAAAATATTTCTTGAACTTATTTGGATAAAGTCTATATTCGAAATATAAAGTATGAAATTGACAAAGAAAACATCTCTTCAAAAAGGGATGTACCCACAATCTCTTCTTTTTATTATTTTCATCTTCCTCTAGAGCTTCGCAAATGGCAACTATCTGAATGCGAAAACTATCATTTAATTGAAATATCAGTAAAACGTCTAATTTGAAAAAAATAAATTACGCTAGTTTTATCGTTTATAAAATACTACGAGCAACTTCAAATACTGAGCCCTTTTATGTGTAGAATAGTCAGCCGCTCAGCGTACGCATCTAGTGTGAACCTACAAGAGCCTATTCTTTTGTTCACACATGTAGCGCATCGTACGCTATAGCCTATTGTCGGCTTGGTGAGTACACGTACTGCAGATTGAGTCGACGTTCACACTGGGGCAGACAGTGAGTATACTCACAGTCAGCGGCGGACAATACGTTTGGTGTGAACAATCCCTTAGTATTTTGCATTTGTGACATTGCAGAGACCAGTAAAGTTTGACTTAACAAAAAACATCTCGTCTCATCGTCTATAAAATGTTAATATTAACCAAATGTGAACGTAACGTTAACTATAAATTATAATAGTCCCAACTGTTGCGGAAATAGCTGTTACCCAGTTAAATCGGAACCAGTTAAAATAAATATAGTAACAAAGTGGTGTATTCCGGACCGCTTTCAATATAAAAGTGTAATTTGTCGCCTTGTTAGTTTCTAATTCATGTTAACTAGAAGAGCTTTTAATGTTGCGTGTTATAAACCTAAAAGTATGGTATAATGTTTTATTGGAAAACCTGGTATAGTTGTGTATAAAAATAAGAGTGTTCATGTTTCTTGCCGGGTCTTTTCCATGAGACCAACCCCTTGGAACCGTGTAAAAAGTTTGACCATAAGCACCTGTATTAGATATATCACTTTTATAGATCTAAATGAATTGGTGGTCATTAGTTACACTAAAACTCAAAAAGGGCTTCACCGATTTGGCTTATTTTGATTTTAAAACGTCCGTAGAGGTCTAGGGAAAGTTTAACGATATGAAGTTTATTGGGCAGCCACTTTAAAAATAAAATTTAACATAGGTATAGGGGGGTATAGGGTAACAAAGGTATACATAATGGTAACAAAGTAGGAAGTCCTAAGCAACAAATCCGTAGTGAATCAAGTCAGGGTGTCCGCGTGTCCGCTCAGGTGTTCAGAAGCCTTACGCGACAATCCGTATTAAATACGTGACGTGCCCATTTCTAATAATATCCATACAAATATAAATAAATACTGTCAGTTAGACACTTGACAATGTCTGAAACCATGCAGTGATTTATTACAAGTAAGTTAAGTAATATAACAGGAAAGTTCACAGGAAAATTGCAATTTTAGAGGAAAACACAAATTAGAGAGTAACACTGGTATTAAGCATAATTATTTCTAAGTATAGATAATCTTTTCAGCTAACGTCATGATTTTGATGTTAGATTTATAAGACCTTTTGATCTTGACTGGAGGTTATCAGTAATGGGTATAGAATTGACTATCGGGAAAATAAAAGACGTCAGAGAATAAAGATTAGTATGCAAGCAGTAACTGTGGGTTTTAAATAAACCCGTAGATTTACTTTAACTTAGCCTTAACCTTAGCTTAATTTGTGTGGGAAGTTGCTAACAAATTCTTACTAAAACCTTATACCTGGTAGCGCTAGCCAGTGTTAATTTGTGAATCACGTCACTTGCAGAAATTTCCTTTTATTTTAAAGTCCAAAACTAAATTGTTTCACAGACATTTAATGTAATTTCAAGGTACATTTCTCAATTAGCTCAATATTGCTAAGTGGCGTTTATTTACAGTTAATGTAAATGCTTTAGCAATGAACAATTGCCGATTCAGGCCAGTGCAGACATCAGTCACCTCAATAGAAGCCAGATACAGGAAAAATGATATTACATTATCAATATTACCGATTCGTCACATACTGCAATCAGAGCGGGCAGGCGACTGTTTACATTTCTATTTCTCGGTAACTGACAGAACTAGCACTGTTTTGTACGCCAAGTTATTATTATTTTACACAGCCGTTTCTATGTATAGTTTTGCTGTTGCTAGCCTGTTTGATGTTATAACTAATTCGGCCTGCTTGCCACTAATCACTGTTTTAGATGAACCATAATTCGAGAGTTTGATTTTTGCGACAAGATGACTTTTAACTAGAAGCTTCAGAAAATACCGATGAGGTTTGACAGTAAATTGATGTGATAATTTGTTATTCTCAATTCACACTGTTAAGCAAATCGTGGTCTCGCTTCGTGACACTGATGTAAGAGAAACGACAATGATACTTTCCCTCACACATCACGAGGAAAAATTCCGGCTGAGCTAGATAATATCGAGATTGGATCAATGAATTCGCAATATCTTAGCAATATCTACCGCTTATTGGTAATAGGACATATTGCAGACCTATCTTCTCGGCGCATTACTGCTTACAGTTTTAACCACAGGCCTCTTATAGTAACCGCATACAAAATTGCATTAATATTTTCGAGTTCTGCAGGCTTTATTTCTTAACTTTTAGCTTAAGGATGTAATAGTACATTATTGCAAAAACAGGGAAAATAGGCAATTGGAGATCGTAGATTAAAAGGATCCTAAGATTATGCAATTTGCGTGTAAATGAGTCTAAATGCTTAAGGGTATTTGTGACAACAAACATTACATACACAGCGATAAGCTGATAAAAGATTTCACCTCATGCATTCAACTTATCTCGTATTTTTCTCAACTTTGCTCTTCCCACGGTATCTGATATGTTATGCGAGATTCGTGCAGCAAATAATAAACAGGTACATTATATTGTAATGACGATTTTCAGAAGGCAACTTTAAGTAATTTTAACTTATTGCTCGATACTTTTTATAGTTATAAAGTTTTTGTGCGTATTTAATGAATTTGCTTCGTAAATGCGTTGTGCCAGTCATGTAATTTGATCATTTGATTTGGTACCTAAGACAATAGTGTGATATAATTTGGTAATAACAGTAAAAAAATAATCGACTATATTTGGCTCCTGTAATAATTGCATTAGATCCGGTTTTAGTATATAATTACGGTGATATAATTCGTAGGCAGGTCTACACATAGCATCTGGATGAAATGGCTTTGATCCTAGAATACTTCCCCAAAATGCATAATAAGATTATTACTAGGAAGGTAATAGCTATGTATTTGATATTACTCGGTCCCATTGTTTAAAATATTATAAAGCAAATGCAGTAAATACAAGCTGCTCAAAATAATTCACTTACTCACACCGCAGCTATACATACGATGCATATGTACATATACTTATGATTGTTTTCCGTCTTTTCCAGGGAACGGCAAGAAAAGGGAGAGCGCCCCCACGCCGACCACTCCCGCGCGCCCTCCGCCCACTCCGCCGCAACCCCAAACTGTTCAAGGTGAGTCATAGTCTGCAATATTTACATAATTACTCATACATCCGTATAACGCAGTGTACACTCCACTTAGAAGTTCGTAAACGCTGACAGACTCGTGTCATTAGGGCTACTGTACGCCGAAAAAAGTATCAAGTTGCATCCTAATGACAGTCCAACAGTGGCTGACACTGAAGTAGATTGATGACACGCGGCCGCAGTAGACACTAGCGAGAAGTCGTGAAAGGTGCCATTTATACATAATACGCTGCTATCCGTATAAATACTATGTATCTATGTAGTAGTTATCGGAAGTAAAACTAATCAGCAAGACTTGGTAAGCCAAGCGTTAAGCCTGAGACCGGTCGACCTGAAACGCTTTAAAGACTCGCCATGTACGGAAAATATGCTATATAAAGAATTAGCTACGAAATAAAGGAAATCAACATTGATTTGTTTTTTCCGGACGTGTAATTAAGAAATGTGTACCCATACCTATAACAATGAGGAACTCAAAAACATAGTGTCTATATTTAGCTCACAAAATGTGATCATGTAACAGGACTTAATGGTCACTAGAAAGGAATTAATTAGCAAGTAATCCACTTACCGAAGACAAATCGTATTAGTCTGCTTTATGGGATCAACAAAAGACAGTCTAATTAACTTTGTGTTGACAGTATATTATATAGATACGTAGGTACTCGAGTGCTGGCACTCGTGTAGCCACACGTAGGCAGGAAGGAAGTCAAGTGCCTTGGGGTTACATAAAACATGCAGTGTCTACGTCTTAATGAGGTAGAAGACAACCACTAGAGCGAGATAAGCAGCGGTCTTAATGAAACTTTAATTAAACACATCAGCACAAGAAACTTTGTAGGCTCTAATGAGGCGTACAAAACAAACGATAACATCTCTATAGATAACCTTCAATATGCATCTGTAGCTGCAGCCAATTATTGAGTTAAAAGTAGATTAGACATTGTAGGCATAAAATAAAATTTGGCTAGGTTTTGAAATTATCAATGCATTGAAACAACAAGGTTAAACTAATCACGAATTCGTTTTAATTATAGCTATTATAAATTGCTGATAAAAAGAGCAGCTAACGTTGAATTTGACGGAATACATTTGACATTTTCCGTGTTTCACATATTTTTGGAAGGCATTTGCAAATGAGAGAAGCTATTTTGTCATAGTAAATGACATACAGGCTAACAGACCGCAGCAAAAACAATACAACACTTAATTAAACAAACTCAAAATGTTCTGCATACGATTTCGTAACTTAAGTTACGCAAGGCATCTTTGGAGAATAAACAATGGCGGCTGCGCAAAGGTTGTCCTTTGAAAACTGTGTCAGATGGTAACTGGTCCGATTGGTTCCAGTGCATTAGAATATTACGAGCCACGTGTCACTACGAGCCAGATTGTTTCATTAGCATGCTGATCAATATCAACGTATTTGCAATAAGTATTATCAGCTAATTCGTATTTTTTATATCCCCAAAAATGATAAGTTACATGAAGATGAGGACTTTATTATTCTATTAACTTATTAAATCTGCATTAATTTGATCGTTTCTATTTCTTTTGCAATAGTTATTTTTAACACTGATTTGCATTGACATCGCTTTGTTGCCTCAAGTCTGGGTCGTTTCCTTATCATTCTGTTCGCTTTCTGATGGTCACTTACAACGATATTCAAGTCGTCTATTATGTCGATATTTTAATGTTTGTAAATGGAACCAAACGCATCTAGAACGCTCTTGGAATAATTTGTATTCAAATGATTACTTATCTTGTAAGTTGTTCTTGTCCTATTGTTTTGTAAGAAAACGAGTTTACATATCATTTTCTGTTGTGTTTACAGCTAAGAAAAATGGCGTGGTACCTAAGTTGTCGTCATCGCCGGTGGCGGTGCGTGCGCGCACCTCCCTGGCCCCACCCCCTTCGCCTCGAAAGCCTGCGCCCCACAGAGTGCCGCCGGCTCAAAGACCTAACACCTTGCCTACCAATAAAGGTCAGTGGAAAGTTGATTTACCTACTTCCTTAACAAACTCAATTATCTCTAATTACCGTTAAGTATTTCGTATCGAAACCTTCAGGAAGTTTTTATCGATTAATTTGAACTTTGAGCTCTTTAAAAGCAAAATCGCACGCAAAAAATTACCGGCAGTATTCGGTCGAGTAGGAAAAAAGTTATTGAATACGTTACATACGTGCCAATAGATTTATAAGATAAGATTAAGGTTCTAAAGGGTGATTTTTTAGCTGGTATCTTTTTGGCAACACTGTTTTTGGTAGATCACGCGTGAATCGTGTCTTGTGTCATTGTGAAACTTGTTCAGTATGGTCTATAATTTAACCATGAATCAACTTACGAACGAACAACGCTTGCAAATTATTGAATTTTACTATCAAAGACGACAATGGCCGAAACGTTACTGTGAATGGCGGGCGTTACCGTGTGATGATTGGCAATTTTTTTTTGCCCAAAATGGAAGAATTGGACATGCCTGACATGTGGTACCAACAAGACGGTGCCACATGCCACACGGCACGCGAAACAATGGCCTAATTGAGAGCAGGCTTCGGTGAACAGTTTAACTCACGTTTTGGGCTCGTCAATTGGCCGCCTAGATCATGTGATCTAACGCCTTTGGACTATTTCTTGTGAAGCCAGCAACGATTGACGCACTGGGAGCCAATATTGAAGCATTTATTCGTAATATACCGGCTGATATGTTGGAGAGAGTGCCGAAATTGGGCCTTGCGAATGGGCCATCTAAACCGGAGCCGCGGCCAGCATTTGCATGAAATGATCTTCAAACATTAAATTATATTGATCGTTCCATCGATTCCAATAAAGATTTCATCAAATTTTTCAAGTTTATTGTGCTTTTTTTGAAAATCAAATCCTATACCTCTTAAAAAATCACCCGTTACATTATCTATTATTCGATGTACGAAAACTGTTCATGTTTTTGTAGATGCAACAATAGCTTTAGTGTAAACTTTGTCCGTAAACTACCGCCATCTATTGTGATTTATTAGTTACCTAGGCAGTAAAACAGATGGCAGCACTGCTGTCTGTTACTAAAACCAATCACAAGGTCGAAAACATTCTGGCCAATGAATCTTTGTTTCGCTGAACGCTAGTAGCGCCACAGAAACGTGGTTGATTCGTGCTTTTTATCGTAGATGGCGTTATTCTCACTAATAAAAGTAGCAGCTATGTAGTTTCTTTTTCTTTTATTTTCCCAATGAAAGTTGAAGTTTAGTTTTTGAAATTAAGTTATATGGGTATTGATAAATTGTTGTCATTTCTGTAGCTGAGTAGAAAACCAGCATAACATAAGTTGTAACATCGTACCGGTTACTAGGTATTTTGTTTAGCTTAACGTAACTTTAAGTATTTGTTTATTCAATTTCGAAACTCAACCTTTGGGTACTGATCGAACACTGAAATTATGTCCTTGACCATGCTAGCACCTGATTATTTTTATAGAGGACATTATATGCCTACGGTCCAATGACACTGACGAAAATTTCTATTAGTCTCTTTAAAATAGATAAGAGCTTGTGAAGATTCTTTCTAAAAATCATTGGAAGTTAGGACTGGAAACAGTATTTTTTTCATCAAATTATAATGTTGTATTCCCAGTTGTCGGACAATATCTCTAGAAATAACATAAGCTATAGGTCTATAAGCAATGAAAAACGTTTTCCCATCCAACCACAAACATGTATAAAATAGACAGAGCGAAGCAATAAAAACGTCAAGATGCGGTAAAAAACGGAACGAATTTTAATTACATTCGACGTAACGGGACTATAAAATTACAGTAGCGATTCTAAAAGGAGTTTTATTTTTCAGTTGGTACGCAGAGGTACTTACTGTCAAGCCTGTTTATCTAAAAAACGTTTAGCTCACGTATTTTACTGCACATGCACCTTAGGCATAAAGGCGGAAATAGCCTTTGTACAAGATATATGTGATATGTACCTAACTACAATGCATTGAGCAATAGACAAGTTGTTTCCTCAAGTTACATGCATTCTTACGAAATGTTGACAGACAATACTTACCTATAAAGCTTCATGATAAACAATTAAATACGCAGGTGTAACTTACGACTGATTAGAAAACACTATAATTGTAGATATTATTTCTATGGAAGAGTATACACTTCCATATCTAGCAGATCTTTAATGCTCATTGAATCTATACTTTATTTGATAAACGGAGAAAGCGTTTGAAATTTCAATCAATTTATGGCGTACATAACGGCATTTATTTTTCTATTAATTAAAAGATTTCAGCTAGACCATTAGGCTTCGATCACGTTTTATAGTCTCTATTCCGCAAACTGCATCAATATTTTAACTTTGAGTAAATGTTATAGGAAACTCAGATCACAAGAACGGACTTTATAATCAGTGTTCAACAGTCCGATTACCTCATCCTCTTCTTCTGAATCGCATTAACATTCGCACTCATGGACGTTATAATTACGCAACTCAATTATCATAGCTTGATGAGAATACAAATGAGCTTCTGTAACTGAAGCGTAGGTGAAAATGTAAACTATAAAAATTCTAAGAAGAATAAATAACCCGTACCTAATGTGAGATACCAGGGTTAGTAAAAACTCGTGACGTCATTTTATCGAGCCGTGGCCACGAATGCTCGCTTTTATTATGTGTAATTAAAAGAAAAAGCAAATACAATAAAATTCAGCCACCAAGTTACGTGTGCCAGAACTTATGTAAGAACAATGTATAATGGTTTGGAAACTGTTTTTAAAGCTGCATGGATTCACACAGCGATAATTATCTCTTCTATTGTAATATCAGCCCACATGTGATCAAACGCGTCCTGGTAGAAGGAGTAATAAATATCATTCAGTGAAGGGTATCAGATTGCTTAAAGATAAATAACAATATTTATTTTGTTTGTCGTGTGCGTGTAGTAATAACCGTATGATACATTGCGATTTATGGTATTTTAATACGACTTCGTTTCATTTTATAGCTTCCTACTGATGCTTTCTTTTGATAGACTGCAAAAATCTTGACACGTGTGTTGATTTTACTACAGTGTGCTGTTATGTGTCATAAATGTTTACGATCTAATTCTATGCTGTAACTTCGGACAAAAACCTTATTTTAAAATAAAATACTTACTTCAAACTTCTTCGTATACTCTATTCACAGAGGGTACTCGTGCGAAAAAATTGCTTCTTAAAATAGTTTAACGGTACTGCTGCTAAAATTATTAACATTAAAATAGCACATAACATAATTGAATGAAAAGCGACCATAAAATGTAATCATAGAAAATATAGAGCATGACAAACCACCACATAGAGGGTGAGCGGTGCCCAATGAAAGTCCCTGGCCGTTTGATGAAAGTGCGCGAAGCAGTGGCAATAGGTAAAAGAGCGGCCGGCGACACTGTCGCACGCGCATCAGACCAGCGACGACAAAAAACTTAGCCGCATTCACAACCGAGCTCTTCCGTGCCGTGCTCATTAACAACAATTAGTGCTTAGCCATTTTATTCACTTAAATTATTTTACTTAATTTGGGAGAAAGTTATACAACTTCGGACAGTGTTATTTCTGCTCTTGCCGGTGTGTCATGGTTCATGGTGATTTTTCTTATTGTGTTAACGTTCCTGAACTCGCATCTAAAAGTTATAGCTTAATTATTTAAAGACACTTTATTGCTCAAAATGAGTCCGCTTCACAAGTTCGTGTCATTTTTTCAATCGGATACTAAAACGAACAATAAAAGCCTTTTACATCACAAGATATTCTCCAGTGAACTGAATATCTGCAGTGGAACTGTCGACGCTAAGAAGAATCATTGGGGAACCCTTAATGGATATCGCAAGTATAAAGGTAATAACACGCTTTCAATATGATATCCGTATGTAGTTTGATTTATTACTCGCACATACCCATTCATTAATCGACACTAAGCAATAAATACGATTTCCATTTTAGTTCAGTTCATAGTATTCCGACCTTCCAGTTTTATTTTCGTGGCCGTCTTCATGTAGACTGCCCCGGCTATCTTTTGTTATTGTTTTAAAATAAATTAACAATTCAGTCAGAAGGCTGTCTGTATGTGTAATTTTGATTGAAAGTTGAATACGAAGGGCAAACTCTGTTGACAATATCCGGCCATGGTTGAACGCATCTGTGAATAAACTTCCTTGACCTTAATAAGTTTAAGTAAATGTTCATGTTTACACGGTGTGAGCGTCTAACACAACAAATTGATCTTATAGCTGCTGCGAATGTAAGTAGACGTGAAGATGCGAGTATTATTGACATTAATGCATTAAAGTGTCTGCCGTACAACGGATGCGCAATGCCATTTATAAACGATAGCCCAACGATGTGGGTGGTATTAATTCTTTCACTATAGTTGTTTTGTTTATCCATTATAGTCGCATAAATGATTTGCATATCTCAACAACTATTTGAAACCAGTTCACCGTAAATGTTCAGAAAAAAACTAAAGCAACATTTACAGTTCTCAGAATTTCGTAGGAAACGAGCAATTGTAACAGCAGCAATTGAGTTAGTGAGTAAAACAGCAATGATCGTGAAAGCGCCAACAGTGGATAGTTATTTTGCGGAAACTTTCTATAGCAGTTAAGATTGGTAGCATAATACACTGTAAAGTAAGACGAACACCTCGATGCCTTGTTATTATTGTAATTATCCACAGTTTTATACATATGAAATACATTGTTGTGAATTATGAAAGTTACATCGTGAAACGGCTCGAGGAACCTTTTGTTGAAGTGTTACATTAAAATGAAGCAAAATTAACATATTTGCGTTTACACAATTATGCATGTAGGATACATTTGCAAGTAGTGATATAACAAATCAAAACTACGAAATTTCCGCCTCACATTATGAAACCGGTATGAATCGTGTCAATATACTCACGTAGGTGGTTCATTCTTTCAAAGAAAGAAAGTATGTCCTATGTGCCGAGTGTGGGAAGACAAAGACTTTGAAATTGGTCAATTTGCATCCTAAGTTTTGTTAATAAACAGCAAACCAACACGTTTAAAAAAATTGGAAATATTAAATCTGTCATGTTTTATGTTCTTAGTTAAAATGCCACCTACATTGTCAGTTGATTAATTATACTGCACTTCTTTTCTACTTAACGACAAATATAACTTGTTTAAAGGTAAGATAGCGTAACGTCCAGTAATGTTGTCATCACGTCCTCTAATCTCTTCCTTTATAAGTTCTTCTCAAAGCGTATCTCCCGGAATATCGTCATTGACGGCTCCTACACTATATTTATCGTTTCCTTCATTTCTTCATTGTTCCTTGAAACTCGACAGATTTTTTCAGTCAACTAATTGGCTAGTTATTTGGTATTTGACCCGTCAGTTTCATTCATACTTAATGGATACAAAGTGTTGCTATTACAAGGCGTTTTCTTGTTAGCTCGTGGCGTATAATTTATGTGCCGGCTATTTCATGTTATGCAATTTATACAGTGTTGTGCAAACTCTTATGGTCTTTGGACCACATCAACTTTTTGTGATCAATAATGTAGAACGTTGGAACTACTCTCGATAAAATGTTCCTAATTACCGAAAAGATCTCATACATACATAAATAATGCAGTCCGCCCATTAGCACTTCTGTTACGCTTTGAACTTCGTATAGGCTTACATCCATTTCGGGCCTTCTCGTTTTAGCCGCGTCACCAATTAATGCATTTTTTCGTGTCTCGTCTTTTGTTTTTGATTTTTTATTGTTGATACTTCCTTTGTTCCGTTTGTTATTTAAGAATCTGTTAATGGTCAATGTCAGTAATGTTCTATTCATATAACTGTATAATTAAGATTGTATAATTCCTTCATGAATGATTATCCCACGATGACAAATTGCTGTATTTTTTATAATAGCAGTGCAAAAGGCCTACTCTGCCTATGGAACAAAACAACAATAGGTCTTCCATCTACTGTATGTATTGTTACAGTTGTAGTCACGATTTCTTTAAACTCTCTTGTCCGAGAGTATCTTTATTTCGCAGTGTTCGGACAGTCGTGAGTCGTGCAGTATTTGATAAAATATTTTTCCTTTTATGCCGATTGTTTTATATTACGACGAATGTTACGCAATTTCCTTGTTCCCTTAGATGCCGGTTGTTTCTTTTTTCATCAGAATATGTTTTCGTTTTGAGAATCACGTTGCCGAATTTTACATCACAATTTATTTTAATTGTTTCGACTAGTTTTCTATAGTTATTATCTGCACTGAAATAAATCTCCTGGAATAGCTTTAGGAAATAAATTAAGATTTTTTGATGCATATTCATAATTTGAAAATAAATGGATGAAATTGAGATTATGATATTTTCTTATGTATCTGGAACTCATTATGCATATTAAAATGAAATTATATACTCGAAACAAGGAAGCATTTTTTGTTATTAATGGTTACCGAAATCAGAAAAAAAGGTGCGGTCTTGTGGCCAGGTCGGTCACCGTTAGGTCTTCAGGTCCATTACGCAATGTGGCTAGCCCACTGTTTAACCGATTGTTTGGAAAGTTAACTGCTACATGCTTAATAAATCTTAATATTCCATTGTTTCTTTGTCTCGACTGATATTTCAATGGTACGGCAATTTAACACATATCAAGTGAAATCGGCTTATTTCGAAGAATGATGTGCTGAATTCTGTGTGAAAATATTGTTATCTAAATGTTATCAGTTCTTTTTAATTTCTTAATTAAACGCAGATAACAATACACTTGCAGACTGCAATGCAATTTATATTGCACCAATCGCACCGACTGTACCCAGAACTTGTAGCTATTTAAAGTTCGAAAGTGATAAATTCATGACCGTGAACGAAAATATTAATATTAATGTTACGATATCCGCCCTGAAATTATAAAATGCGGTAATAAAATTCACATGTTTGCGTTAACTTCAGATAACTGGCATAAAACCTCAAGTTTATATTTTAATCGTTGAATTATTCGCGAAACCAAAACCAGTTGCATTTTCGACGTACCTGCTTAGTTATGGTTTTTATTTTCATGATTTGACAAGCGGTAATCTCTTATACCGGATCAGTTGAGCACTTTCTGAGAATATTTTTGACTCACAGAAACTGTGTAAGCTAGATATATTTGACGCTTAAGGATGCACTAAATTCGATGCCGTTCGAGCCAGTGCTTAAATCCATAAAAAGCTGACTAAAATCAATTTTACATTTCCATGTTTGGTTAACCTAGAAAGATTATTTGGATCGAATGTGACTAAAAGACAATAAAAACTTCTCAGAATACGAAAGAACTCGGAAGCGATTAGTCGAATTTTGCCACCAAATTGAAACATTAAAGCGTGGTAATATATCAATATGGACGCGCCTGAGTAGCCAGATGCGCATTTTATCGTTTCTGGCTAGTTTTCAAGTGCCGAAAACCCATTAGAGGTATATTAGTAACGGGAATAACCGACCGATAACGGATATTTTTGCACAGGGTTCTGCATATTGTTTGTGAAGCTAATTCGGTTTTCATTAGGTATGTTACCTTGTAGGTTTTTGCAATTCATTGGAGGACTACCTAATAAATTTTCCGAGTTCTTACCGTCAAATTATCTAGTCTATCACACAGTGTCCAAAATGATATATTATTCCCATAAAAGCTAGCATATTTCAAGTGTGTTAATGACATCTGTATACTTTTAATATTATGGACTCTAAATCCCGCAGTAGCGGCGGTTTTGAGAACTCAAAGAAACTTCGCTTAATACTGCCACTTTGAGAAAACAAAAAATAGTAGTAACTGTAAAAATTACATAAACACACAAATAAGAAAAAAGAAAATCATGATTAAATACAATAATTACGTGATAAGTTGTTTTATGTTCTTAAAATAAATAACTGTATCACAGCAGCAGAAAATTTACATAATACACTATTTAAATAAAATTCATTGCTCTCAAAGCCTCATAAGAGTTATATAACCAAGTGTAAGAAAACTTCCAGTAACGAATACATTTATAATTTAATCAAATGTGGCGCCAATTGATATGTTAAATTACTTAAATTATAGTAAGTACGGAGAACACGACTTCGATTCTCGTTCAACCGGCTTTTATCTCAGTCAGTAACCAAGGAACAAGTTTTGGAATTGTGCTGCACTATCAGTAGTCATTTAAAGGGGCATTAACCAACATTTTGTTAATAGACACGTAATACTTATTCCTACTATTAAATGTCCGTTTTAGTTTTTTGGTCAACTTGCTTCGGTAATTGGTTGTAAGCAACAACTTTCGAGTTAGGAACATTAATTGAATTGTTAATTTACTGCCAGATGTTCTTATTTTAGCTCAATGTTCTAATACACCTTTAAATATTAACCTATTAAAAAATAACAAAAATGATATAAGTATCTAATACTTAACAACTAATCTACTATAATATGGAATTTAGTACCTACTCATAGCGAGATTCTATAGAACGAAAATGAAATACAACTTGACATGTTTAATAAATAGGTTGTCAATCGTCCCCAGAGACGAGAGATTATCGTTGTTCTCCTAAACATAAAGTCTTAAATCTGTTGCCGTGTCCTAAGTATAGCTCAATTGAGTCAGCTCGCACAAGTAAACATTGGTTGAGTAATACTAAACCCCTTGTTTTTCAGCTTTCTTAGCGTAAATGCATTAATTTGAACGCGAATAGTCGTGCATCGCGCTAATACTAATTGACTTAGACAAATGGTATCTCTACCGACTACATTAATGAAATGAAACCGAGCTGTTTTCACTAATGCAAAAATGCTTTATGTACCTAGACTTGAAAGTCACTTTGCATAATGATAGGTTATTGAGTATTTTATAATTTCAATAATACATAGTTAGCTTAAAGATTAATTTGATAGCTAAACGCTGTCAATAACGCGAATGATGACTTTTATATTTTGTGTCCTAATTTTACACATTAGGTGCAAATGTGAGTGCTGATTGCATATTACGTAAAATGATAAATTGACCGAGCAAACATTAGCTCAGCTTATAAAAACGTGAACTGGGTGATGGTAAAAGTGTGTGTTATACACATATGTATACGTGGGAGTACGTAAGCACTCCAGCTGCTCACCACGCGATCGCTGCGTCTACTTTCTGTCGTTAAATTTTTTCTACTTCACTTGCAACATGCATGCGGGCGTTTATCATCATTATAGTGAAATACAATACTGTCGGTATTCGATATATGTTTCAAGTATCACTACCACTTGCCACGATTATCGACTAATCAGGCAGGTAATTGAATTTATTGCGGTACAATGCTACTAGCGTTTTTTTGTTAATTTCTTACGTGCGTGTCGCTTAGCCAACCATTGAATTTTATGTGCATTACATTTTATGTATGGATTACATATTATATTTTGCGAATGTAGCCGCAATTTTTAAACTTTATGGAGGCAATGGACCGTGTTGACCCTGGCCATTTGGTTTGATAAATTGTTCAAGATTTGAGTTATGGCCAACTTTTATTCTCGGCTACAACGTTTACATTAACAATCACTCATAACTTAAAACGGGATGAATTTAAATCGCATTTTTATTGATGTCTTGACGTCATTTTCTCTTCAGTGTTGTTCTAACCTCCATTCAAACGCTATGTGTACAGCAAACACTAGTTTTTCAGCTTTCACAATATACAAGCAGTTTCAAATGTTTTACTATCGTTTCTAATGAGTAAAAAGTTATATTTAAGTAAACGGATATCCCATAAGTGTAATGGTAGATTTTTTTCAATGTCAGTCTATCAATCACGGGTCCTCCTAGCGGTGCGTTAGGGCGCCGACGCGCGGTTCCGCCCGACCAACCGACTATTTACGTACGTTTCATTAGTTCCGAGAAGCAAACCCGCGGGGAAGTGACGAGCTTTTTGTATCGGAAGTCGACGTGTTTGTTCCTTTTACAATGTATGCGCTTAAACACTGCAATTCTGTGTACTGAGGCTCCAAATTTGATTAAAAAACAGGATTTGGTATTGCTGAAATGGATTTACAGTTTACAGGGAGTGAGTTACAGTTGGCACTCATTAGGCAAAGTTTTGCGCCCTATATCTGAGGTCTATGAATTAATTAGTCTACTACTTATTATTCATGGAACCAATGAGAAAAATACACACATTGAAGATGTGAGTCTTAAATTGACTTTCAATAGTGGGCCCGGTACTCTATGTGCATTACGAAAAGTGGTAGTAAAAAGTTTTAAGTAGTCTTGTTACTTCCTTTCAAACACTTATGAACAACCTTACCTTTTTGATGTGGTTACATGAAAACAGTATCGGTCCTAGCTTTAATGTTGCCGTACGCAGAATGTAAACTGAGTGGTTGTTTGATCTCGCACCTCCAAACATAGATTAGGTAAATCTATAGAGCTGACAATACATTCTTTGACTATTCTATTTATTATTTGACTATTTCTGTGATATATCTTTGTAAGAAGATTTTAAGTTATGGAAACAAGGAGTTGCTAATACTTTATTTGGCATTGCTTTTCATTCGATCTATAAAAGAATATAGTGTTCTGCTCCCCTAGCAACATTTCGAGACCTACTCTCCCTTGGGACCTAAATAGTGTTAGTTCAGAACATTTCGGAGAATCGATGTAATATCAAACTATTTTAGTGTTGTATTCAAGTTACGTACGTGTTCGGCATCGTAGTTTCTGATGTTTAGACTTGCCAGTTCCTTTATTCAGTTTTCAGTGAGAATTGCCCTGAGTTATGGAGTGGGTGAGGCAATTCGGTTAGGCATTCGTACACATCCGTCGAGGAACGTGCGCCGATTCTAAATTATTGTGTTCACTATATAATTCATGACACTATTTTGGTCCTTAATTTGAGGTTTACTATATTACTTTTCTTATAAGGATACACCGCTTAGACGGTGTTATTTATTTCTTGTTACATGCACCAACTGGAACAAAGTGGAGCCTACGTTTTTTTATATTTTATAATTCATCCCAATTATAGATTCCAGTTGTTTTTTCTCTTCTAACAAATAATTATGTTTTTGTTGACCCACATTAGCATGTGTGTCGTGAAGCCGAGGAATGATGCCAATACATCTTCCAATAAATAAACACGATGGCTCGCTGGGCTTTGTTGTGACGAAACTGCTTTTATATATAGACTATACATGCTGATTAGCCCTTCACATTTACTATTCCAACACCTAATGTTGCAAGGATATGCACTGCATTGTTATTGCATCACGATCTAAATTTTAATATCATCTGTGTGAAACAGTGTCGAGGATAGTCGAGAAAAATACATCATTCTATTTTTGTTTTCTGCGCTATTATGGGAACGTCCCACGCCAGTTGCGAAGTTCTTTCTAAACACTATTTATAAATGTATATGTTCTCTACTACACAGTACGACGGCGCTTGCTCAGGTGTGAGCCAAATGTTGTATAACTGCAGGGTACTGACATTTTGCAGTCCAACGCTCTATGTATAATGACAATGATTCATCATTAAATGGATTTGAAATTGAGGATCATGATTGTAGTGTTCAATTTAAGACAGCTGATAAATGGTAATCTTTAAAGTCGTTTACGGACAGACATCAATTGGAAAGTCTAGTTTTGTTTTAATATGTTTGTAGTTCGGAATGAACGTATGTTTGTTTGTTATTGTAGCTTTGGAAAAAATAAACAGAGATTCTGTTTACACCACCGCTGAACAATGTAACGTACGAAGTTAATGATTATAAAAAGTTATGCTGAATGGAATCATTGCGAAACGCCTTAGCAAGATGCTCACGTAGCCACTATTAGGTATTACAATGGCTGTTATTTATGTAGCTAAGGTGTTATAGTAGGCATGTCAATAAATACATATTGATAACACGCCACGTGCTACATAACCAGGCTAGAATGCTAAGTAGCTGTGCATTACGATAAGTTGTTGATATACGTCACGCAACGCAATAAACTTCTGCGTCGACGTGTCTAACATCGAAATTACATACAGAATGGATTGGAAATCGCCACCGTGAGGTCACTATTATTCTAGATAGTGTGCCTGAACAGCTTTTTGATATTGTGGTATGACGCACGTCAGAAACTTGTTGTTCTTTGTCTGGCTTATCCCCTGTTTTCTGAAAGCGTCATCAAGTTTCTGGAGCCCTTTGATCAGTTCACACGATGTCTTGTCAAAGCCTCTCGTTAGCTGTGGTGTTTGGTCGAACCAAGCAAACATATAATCAAAATATGAAATGTCAGATGTCTTCATCATAAGTGGGTATTAGGAATCTTGGAACACGCGTTATTACCATGTCATGGACTATTAGGAGGCTGATATATACATAGTTACTATAGGATAATTTGCTAGAATTTGCACAAGTTCGCGTGTTTCTAAGTATCGGATACGGAATCGCAACATACCTACTGTTTTAGCTCCAAACGTGATGATTAGGCCAGTTTCCTTTTGCTGCAGATAAGTCTAACGAGAAAGGCCTTTAACCGGTAATGGGACATAACTAAGCAGTTACCACTTGCTACACTTTTACTCGATGTCAACATCTAGAAAATCTTGATTGAGGCCCAGGTTAGACTTGTTGATGGGAAAGCCAACTGCAATATTAATTAAGTTCTTTAATTAGTTTATGTACTGAGATCAAGTAATTTTTCAACTGCATGAGAAATGGCCCTGATTGATGTGTGTTAGAAAACTCATATCACAATGGCAGAAAACATAAACATTCCAGTTCGCCGAATCATTCCAACAGATGAGACAAAAGCGATGACGGCAAACGGTTGCCGGGGGAAGTCTCCTACCAGCTTCTCTGAAATAAATATTTGGTAGCAATTTGAACTGTTTATTCTACTTATATTCTCCTTTTGAAACAAGACAATGTTTTCCTTTGCACATACTGCGTCTTAAAATACTTTGAATGTGCCAAATGTGATGCTGATGGTACGACCATATTATTTGGAGATGCTATTTGATGGCATCTGGCCATCGGTTCTAAAATTATAATAGAGAAATGTACTTATACAGCTCTGACAGAAATTACTTGGTTTAATTCAATTGTAAATCAAAGAGAAAATAACTCCATCCACTACATAGAAAATACAAAGTGAGAACAGCAAAATTCTAGACAAGTCTCATGGTAACATTATCTGAGCCCTTTTGTTCTTTTACAATAGAAGTACCTACGTAGAGGCCTATCTGTGTACGATGTCAGAACAAACACGAGGTTTTATCTAGATTATCTTATCAAGCATGGGAACGACTATCAGTAGCCGTAGAGTTAGCATACAATGGGTCATTGGCTCGATTAGTTTCTAAATCATTTGCATATTGTCGGCGACGCGACGCTAGCGAAGGTGTAGACGCTATTAAGACTTTTTAATGGCTACTGCTTTCCTCATTAATATGCTTTCTGATCATGTAATCAATTTATTTAGGACTTTCCGCTTCGAAAAGGTTACTAGAACTGCTTTATTGTATAACCTATTATGAGAGATGTTATCATAATTCAGGAATAGGATCCTTTGCTTTCTATCAAAATTAATATGTTAATTAAGTATATTAATAAATTTACAAGATTCTACATAATAATATTAATCTCAAAAACATTCACTATCCACCCAAAAATTACAGTGCAGAAAAAAATACAGTCGGTACAATCACGGACGGTACAGTTATGCAAATGCCCAGAATAATATGCGTACATGCGTCTCATGTCTAGAATTGAACATTTCACGTGATAATGAATCTATTCAATACAGAAGCGCGTTACACGCATGGGTGCGTATATATAAAGAGATTGCATCTGCGAAACTCTAATAAACATTCTAAGTGTAAAGAAAGTTGGTTTTTCAAGCCATGCATATGTATGGTACGCGTAGACGAGGGCGGCGGACCGCGACTGTTGCCGCAACTGTACAGTTTTACTTAGGGAGTTATAAACTAAGCTAGCTGAAATGATTCCTATCATTCTACTGCATTTTTCCTTACTTATTCGTTGTAGAAAAGTGTGTCAGTAGGCTTTTGTTAACATCAAACGGTACAAATGGTTTGTGTCAGGTGGTCAAACCTAATCGCCCATTTTGTTTTCTCTAAACGGTTGCATAGCATTAGTAGTTCTTTTGTCCCATAGTCCCCCATAGTATTCGTTTCAGAGCGATGGATGGTATCTGCTCAATCAAACGTATCGCTTAGTGCAAACCACAGTAAGCATCCACTTAATGCTGTACTCTTAGCTGAAGCCTTGATTGCATTCATGGGATTGCAACCATGCCGTTATCTTGCCGAACTGAGCTTCGGCTCTCTTATGTCAACAACCTTAGAGTCGAGATTCCATTCGTGAAGTATAATGCGAGTTTGTATACATATACGGAACTAACGGATGCACTTGCCGACGTATTCACTACACGTCACGAATAGTTTCCGCTGTGATTGTCGAGGCCTAGACTAGTATGCGTTAATTGTCGCTCGCTCTAACGATGGCTTATTAGTAACACGCGATAAGCAACACGTTAAAAGCTGAATTAGCCGATTGTTCCCGTGGTCTACTCGATCGGTACACAATGGAGCTTCTTGAGAAAGTTGGACGAGCTCGCTCTAAATCGTAGATTGACCATGACGCTACTACACACTCGTACTGCTGGCAATTTTATTTTTTGCACCGGGGCCTTATGACTTGGACATTAATAATGTAGGTGGCATATCGTATTTTTCATTCTATTGCTCGATTTACGAAAATAGCATGTGTATAGGTGTTTGTGTGGAGTATGACGAGGGCTATAATTAATACCTGTGTATGTAAGTGCAATGTGGTGTAGTTAGTAATAATTAGCAGTGTGGCTCCGCAGCGCGGCCATGCTTCAGTACGCAACGTTCAGCGGGTACTATGCTTTATTGACATAGTAACGAGTTAGGAAGCATGGTGTTACGAAATGCACATTGGAAATACTGCATTACATATGCAAAAAGCATAATGCACATTAACATTAATCCATAAATACAACGCAGTTCAATAACGGGAAAAGTTACTTCATATAGTGCACGCATGTGTATGAGCTTGACATTTATGAAACATTACAATTCGAGTAAAGATATGAACAATAAACTTGCAAATTAATGTTTAAGTCTGTGTGTGTCAATGCGTAAGACCTATCTCGTTCCTCAACTTTCCTCACGGCCCGGCGAGTAGGTACGTTGAACCGTCACTCACTCACTTCAAAAGGGAAAAGTTTCGCGAGTGCGTGTTCGTTGTAACAAATGCAATACTTAGTACGTACTGCAACTGCAGCCTGTTAATTGGTTGCAAATCCCGGTCGTTCTCTGAATGCATTAACATTTTGAGCTTATTGCTCATTAAAGTCTTTTTGTATTGGAGCTTGCTGGTCTGCATCTTAATTTTATTCTGAAGTGATATTTTTTCCATATATAAAAATGTTGTTTCCGCATCGCCGTGTTTTCTACTACTTGATCGGAGTTAATGAAGAAGACCGTTCAAATACCGCAACGGACGCGAAACGTCAGTTCAACACATAGCGTGACTCGGAACGCACGTTCCGAACGTCCCTTGTTACGTCTATTTACGTTGTTCGTGCCTTGGCGAATGTTTGGGCCAACATTTGCATTGCAGGATGGATGTATGTACCGGTGAAGTGTTGTTCAAGTGCAGTGAATTAAACTTACCACACATTATGAGTTAGTTGTTTGTGCAACTTCGCAAATGTTTGTGGACGGACGAGGTTAGTACTCTCTGATGAGCGTAAGGATTTTGTCAAATTAGTGTCAACGTTAGAGCGACGGCTTAATAGAGGGATTAAGAGTTAATTTATTCCTCTTAAGAAGCTTCCCGCTTTAACCAGTAACGTCTTATAAAATCCTCTTGAACGTTGCGTGTTTGAATACGGTGGCATTTAGAAATGTAGGTTGGTAAGTATGTGCATAAATAAAGATATTGCAGACTTAATATACTTTTTCTATAGATAGGTACTTTCTATTTTACTGTGATTTGAAATAATATGTTAAGGAAGTATATATGAAGTGACAGCCAGGAAGCACTGTATAATTGCCATTCATAAGTTATTGTCGTATGTACATGTCAAAAGTGATTACTGAATTAATTCGAGTAGAATGTCGAAAAACTTCATCTGTCCATTTAAACCGTGCCGTGTCTGTTGGCCATGGCGGGAACGTTTACCGGGAGGGCTTACACTTGAAAGTTTCCGTTTGACCTTGCCCTCGCCAAGGTTAGCAATTTCCACGAATATTTTCATGGCGCATTGCTTGTTTTCGCCATATTACCCAAACCATTGTTAACCAAATATAATGGTGTCGTTTGTTTAAACTGCGGATGTTCGTTGATTGATTACTTTACTTAAGGTCCACTACACCTGTCTGTGGCCTCGTTGAGATTGCTAAGCTTCGTAAACTGTTATTACTTCATACATTACCTATAATATGAAAAGACAGTAAGCCCAAAAATATCTTTAAACATTTTTGTCGGTTATAAACAAAGAAGACACGATAAGATAAAATATTGCAAGTGCAATTATGATTTAATTCGTTTAGGATGTTTGACATTTTTGAGTAAATATGCAGAAGTTTAATTTGCTAAAATAAATAAAATTCCATGAAACAGTTGATATGAGAATTTCGTAATCATAACATTGTAATTGGTAAACACGTTATTTGATAATCCGTGCGTACACGTTGCGTGTGAAATTGAGGGCCACAGCGAATTGACCATTGATTGCGAAAACTTTAAAAACTACGTATCTATGTACCACGAGGTCTTTCATTTACTACAGACAATTTGGCACTTTTAGCTGTTCATTTTTACATTAACATTGGAGTCTTGCCAAGACATACACAATACCTGGCCATTCGTCACAGGTTTCGAGGTCGGCTTAGTGTAATATACCTACTCCTCCATGTTTCAATGGGTGTGCGTGACGATATTACAGTTGATATTATGGTGTCTGAAACATGACCAGTTTTTAGTACAGTCAGAGTATTTTTAGAGTAGACGCAGCCATAACACGTACAATTTGCACAACTTTAATCCCAATTATACGTATTGAATGTTAAAAATCTAAAGAAGCATCTGTTTCGAATAATTTTGACATTTAAATGCACCAGTTAACTAGAAAATAATGTGTACAACTGATTTGGATGTGTACTACGCAATTGTTTGCCTTTGTGAAAACAATTGCCAAAAGCTATTGCATTGGCTGATAATGTAGATTTTTCATTCCCTCCCTGTGTTTACACGGGATTATAGTACTGTTAATATGTTATTTGCGATGCGCAGTATTTTTTTTTTGTTACTGTCTCAAAATAAATACAGATGTAAAGAAATAAAAACACCGGTTATTACAGTATGAGCTATAAAGTTTTGCACGTTTTCTTCTGTTGTCAATGGAGACATCAGCTCTTCCTGTCGACTTTCTCCTTTTAATATGCGATGTACTTCAATGATATCTACAATCTTGGATATCTCGGTTTTAATGTATTTTATTCTGGTTGCATAAGTCTAATTATGGGTATAAGGTACTAGGAAATTCTGAATAGGTGCTAAAACATCAAATGACCAATATTAACTTAGATACTTAACTTTTTAATTATATGGGTATCTTTTATGGAAACGCGAAAATAAATAATTTTATGATACCTAGTTAGTGTAAAGACTGCTTAATGGCTATTTCAATGATCCTAGGTTGTATCATCTACGTCAAAAGCTGCAACTAATTGTATTTATGTAGGTACGAGTGCGCGAATGAAGATACGATTGTTTTTTTTTTCAGTGATGCTATTGTTTCATTATTTCGGTAACACCGTATTGTTGTGTAGTGTAACGGATATTACGAAATTTTTGTGGAAATATTATGCAGAACCGCAAAATGAAAAATTGCGCGTTCAATTTGCTGATGAATATGTTAATTATGTTATTACTTTATTACCATACCGTTAACTTCCAAAACCTTGGTATAAAGATCCATGGTAGTTTCGTCTCTATGCACTTTATCAATCGAGACCTTTCAACATCGTAAATCGTGATTGCGTGATAGTACCTACGTCGTTTCCTTCCTTGCCCTTTGGTAATCACTAGCGTGACCGTTAGGACGTATATGTAGTGTGTTTTAACCGAATTCAAAGAAAGAGGAAGCTGTCAATTCTCCGCGCACGTTTTTTAAGCGAACTAAATGATGCAGCAGCGGAACATCCGCCAGCTAAGTTTGTTAAAGTTGAATCTTCTTCGAAACTTGCTTGCTGTGAGATAAACCAATTCGACATAGTGTATGAGTGAGCACACTAACTCCCGCCATCTATTAGTAAAGTACTTGTGTGGAAATTATGCCTATTAAAAGTTAATTAGTGGGAGCACACACAGGATGCTCGCGCGGTATTGTCGTAAAACAAAATACTAAAAGTAAGGCCACGTTTATTTCATGTTAAGTGGAATTATATTAAGTTGGCGAATAGCTGGAGGGCACACGTTTGATGGCATGTCTGTTCTGTCATCAGCTGCCGTATGTAAATATAACTTGACACATGACAAATTTAATAGAGGGCTTACAGCCAAAGGCGCCGCCGCCCGTGAATAAATGAGTAATGCTTTTGTTGAAATTCACGCATAATAATGCCTTCGATAACAGCAATACCTTATTAGGTATTGCAAAATCGTTGTGTGGTCGATATATCGGCAATTTCGTTTTTTCCAGTCCACTAATTTAAATAATTTTATGTAAATATTAAATTAAATTAACGATCATATTATAGGTAATCGTGACCCAGTTGTAAAATACAAGGAAATTGTCAAGATTGTCCTTAAAATTTAACTTCCTTTGCAATGTCCTTTTAATATCTCAAAGCGAACAAAGGTGACGATGTATGAGTTTTACAACTTCGTTAGTACTCATTGACAGATTTATGTAGTGGGGCTACGTAGTTATTTGCAAATTGACCATTGTGACGAATTCTATTACGAGGCCTTTGTTTGGTGAGATACTACAGCCAATGCGATCACTGCCTTGCTAATGTTGACACTTGACACTACGTGTTAGCATTACCTCCTGTCCTAAGCATGTTTTTAAAGTGTCAGAAGAGAAATGAGGTCACCACGGTGCTCCTCGGTGACAGACTAGCAAGTGATAGATTGCCGTGCGTGAGCGGGAAACAGCGCAATCGTGCGCATGATCTCTATCTATAAATCTAAACGTTGCTATCTACATTTTTTACGTAGTTGAAGTAAACAGATCAGTCATCAGATGAGATATCTTGTTCACAGTTCTTCTATCTTTATAAAAGTTTCGTAGGTATGTAAGCGTAAAATCTATCTTTTCTTAGTCTCCAAAGTGAAATGAACGAATCATCTCTCTCTAAATATTGACTAACCAATTCTTTTTAACTATTATGCTAAATATAGTTTCCAGACTTCTTATGAAACCCACTTGACATTATGATATGAAAGTAAGCATTCTCAAACAAGAGATGAGTTGGTAAACAAATATTGGCAACAGGTTATTCTAAAATATGGTCTATGTTGTTACGTTATCGTCACGTATTAATCTTAGTTTTATTTTATCAACGTGTAATGTATTCACACGTTTTTCGCCTAGGGTGCTCAAGCCTTGGCCAGTATTCAAGAGTTCAAACTCAAGGTTTTGTCTACGCACAATCTTGAAGAATCAAGTTCAGTACACTGCAATGCGGATTGCACATAAAATGCGTGGTCTAAACGTTATTTAATAGGTGTGGGCAACAGGCTGGCAGTATGCCTGATGAGTCTAGATGAGAGACGAACAGCCAAAGATATCAGAGGACGATGATTCAGCGAAGCCTCGCAGGCTGGATTTAACAAATTAGAATTAGTCGCACGACTGACGTTGGAAAGAGTTCAAGAGATGACATCACGGGTACAATTTTTGGCGTGTAAAATGACAAGCCGGGGCAGTAGGAAAACAGGTGATAGCGGCCACCTTTGATTTAGAAGTACATGTAGTAACCTCAATGTAGGGTGATTTCGAATGCTTAAATGTAAATGCCATGCGTATAGGTACGCAACGCGTGAGAAATAAGAATAAAGGCTCTTATCCACGTATCGGTGGATCTATGCTAAACCAAAGACTTGTTCGCAATCTATGAGACCCGGATTTGGCGTAAACACAATTGAGTTTGCATCGCGATTGTGTCACCTTATGGGTCAACTTTCTTGGACCTAAATGACGCACAGACACCTGTACACGGCTACTGGGTCATGTATATCGAGCTGTGATACAGATCTCCAGCCAAACCGAGTGTTTTGATTAACGTAAAAGTATATCAGGTGCATGGTTTTAAAATAAAAGTAATCAAGGTTGTCTTGAGATCGTGTTCCAAATAAAGAGCAATGGGAAACAAGTTGTAAGATTCTTCTGTTTGATCATCTTAAAATCTTGTTGCCAATTAGTTCGATTAGCAGGCATCTAACGTGCCTTGCGGAAAACATACTGTATGGAGTTTTCCACATATTGACACCGGTATGGAAACTTAAGTACATACATAACTTACTTCCGAGTACACACCTAGCTCGCACGAGCTTGGACCTGCACAAGTACATATGGTATCTTGCATGATGCATGAATTTTGTTATGTCATGTCACAGTACACACATACATTACCAAGAACTTGCCGAAACGTGTAATTGTAAGATGTTATCATTATAAATAGCAATTTCACAAAGATTTGGATCTCTCCACAATAGGGTCACACGGTACAATTACAATTTACACAGAAATGTTGCTAGTTTTTTTAATATTGCCAGTTTGGCCCAGTTATTAGATTCCTTGTTCGCGATCAAAGATTAATTCCCGAGAAATTAGTATAGGTTCTGTGTTTTATTATCAACATCTGGTACTTAATCGACAGTTATTGTATGATTCGAGGAATAAATGTCAATAAACTGGCGCGCTTTTGACGTTAGGTGATGTGTTATAATTGTTCATGTCCTTAATCAATAGCTAAACCTATAGCATATACAGCGATAGCAAGAATTCAGATCATCTAATCCATGCTACACTTCCCGTATAATGTTCGAAGCATCCAGAAAGTTCAAATCATTTGGATCCAAAATAAAACAATAAGGCGACATTTTTGCGCAACGCCAGATATATTGCGAAGCTGTCGTTGGGCAGATGACCCTTCTAGGGCGGGCGGGCGACTGGCGCGGCCCCCTGACATACATACAAACACAACTAAAATTAGATCTGTGATTCTCTCACTACCACTACACGCTAGACGCAAACGAATGGATTATAGTATTATTAGAGCGGGTACGCGGTACAAATAACAGTGTAAATGAACTATTGCGGTAAGATTTGTTGCTATCCGGAACCCACCAAATGAGCAACAACCGTTTGATGAGCGAATGATAAATGGATTTCGTAATGGCGCTCCGTGGGCGGAGTACCGGAGTGTTAGTTTGGCACTTTAGTTTGCTATTTTTTTTACACATAATAATTATACTAGGTACTCGTATTATGCCGGTGGAACTGAATATTTACTAACCATTTAATATATGCAGTTAATTTGTTTTAATAAAAAAATCTTCTAAACGTTTAATTTAACTTTTAAATTCAAATTAATCAAGCTGCAACAAATTATACTCTTTCAACGGTGCCCTAATCGACCAATCAAACCCGAATATCGATTACGTTTATTTCTCAGTAAAGGAAGTAATGGTTACTTTGTACGTCAATGTGTGATTCAAATAATGCTATATTTACGTAAAATGCTAAAGACTAAACTCTTTGATGGAGAGCTTCTGTTACATAAAATGTAGGTCGAATAAACATTCAATATCCTTTCAGTTCGCTTTGACCAACCCGTATTATTGATCTTGAATAAAAATAGTGCAGGTAGTCACGAAGGCGAGCTATAGGTATGTACCTTAAATAATTTTATAGCTTTACGTACTAGTATTTAAAACTCGAATTGAACTTTTCAAACTCGTCATAACTATGAAAATAACTGCAAATAATATCTTATTATTATTTGAAGAAAAAAGTTTTGAATGCTTATTTATTGACTATCATTACGTAAATAGCTATTAAATTAAGCGTGTAATTTGCAAAACAGCAGCTTTATTTTTTCACAAATTAGTGTTTATGTCATCGACCTTACAAGGTCATCTTGAGACTATTGTCTTTAGGGTGATTTTTTTAGGGTTGTCAATATTTAGATGTCAAATTCGATTTAATATTTATATTTTTTCACGGCGGTAATAATATTCATAGATTTGTTTCTTCAATGAATTATTGTTGACATATTACAGGAAGACATATATAATGGGTACTTTTAAATAGTAAGTAGTCAATGTACTCTAGTCCATAGAATATTCACGCCACGATCGCGCAGACCCGTTACCCTACTCTGTAAGTAGAATACTGATACAAAACAGTCAATCGCTGCTGAATCCATCATAGTAATGACTGTCTGTGGTTTATGACTCTATGGCCTTTTAAATTGCCAACTTATAACTCGACAAGTTGGTCTGAACTTAGAATGGTCAGTGGTTTGTTAAGTTGGAAATAGTTTTCGCTATTTGCCCTTATTTAGTTAGCAGCCTTAAAAGTGTAGCAACGAGCTTTTACGATTTCTATAGTGGGGAAAGTCTTGTTTGTTAATTCATACACGCTGAATAGATAAATACACGTAATTCAGCGTCCGTAATAGGGCTGTAGGTACATTGATTAACCGAAATATGCAAGTAAATGATGGTAAATTTTTGTCATCGTCAAGAGACTTTTGCCGTTTTCGCAGAAAACGCTTATTCATAATTTAGAAAGGGCTCTCACAAATACCAACGTCAGATGTTATGTATGTAAAGCTCACATAACGATTGCAGAATCTTGCTTATGAGAATTGACATTTGTCAAGTCCATAAAAATATCAGCAATCATGTGGTCAAACGGCCTATGTTCCCGGCGTAGGCGCAGCGATCTCTTGTACTTCAACTGATATTCATACGTGTACTTTTACAATAATAGGGTTGGTAGGAAATACTATAGGAAGCTAAAATAATCTTAAAACAATTGACCCACGAATCTCTTTATTGACATCATTTTAGGGTCAATGCCGAAAGTGAAATGATCAATAACACAGCTGTCACAATTTAAATTGATATGACTTTATTTTGACGCGGAATTTAAACGGACATGATTAAGATCATTGAGCCTTTAAAATGGGCAGTCATAAATTAATTGTATTTTGATATGTCAGCCCTACTGCATGTTAATTTGACGTTTCAACGTTCCCAATTGATGCCCACGCGCATGCTGTTTGACCCTCTAACCGGCCATTCACAAAATTACTATTGAGGCATCATCTGCAATAATTATGCTTTATGAGCACAATTACTATTACATCGGCTTTGTCTATTCTTAGATCGATGTATTTGGTTCCTTAATTTTTAATTTCGTCAAGTAGTTAGTAGATACTTGTATTGCACCTACAAGACCTCTTGTGGGCAGAAGTCATCACAAAATTAGTTAAATGCCAACAACTGTTGAGCTCGGGGTCAGGCGTAAGTATATAGTAAGAAGCTACAATTTTGTATAATAGCTCAATTTACACTTTTCTGTTTGCAGAATCTAACATTTCTTATTTCTAATCTTGTTTGTCAGTATGATTTTGAGTCAAAAACATAGCTTTCACGTAACAAATGCACATCACCGTGTTTGTGCAAATCATTATCGACTTGATCCCTCGTATGTACAGACAGACATGATTTCTGTATACTTTTATTTTATCGTCAAACATTGTAATCTAATTTGCCACGCGAAAGTTAACAAATTGGAGTGAAAACTGAACATGTTGGAGCTTTATTCTTACCACGTGGCGGAAATGGGCGCTGTCAACCGATCCTAATGATGCGTGGAGTTGCGTCGCGTGGGAACAGTTACGAACATAAAGCGCGACCATTTTTTACATCTGTTAAATCAAAGCTGCCGTTTTGTTGCCCTACTTTGATTCAATAATTGGATAGATTCATGATGTTTTGAACTGTAGGCCAAAATGCAGGAAGAAAGGCGGAAAATATAGAAGTGAGAGAATTTAAACGACTTGTGATTTTTGAGCCATGATTCCATTTATCAAAACTACCAATTAAGTCAATTAAAGTGATAGTATCTTCTAATTTAATTGCTCGTTGCTAAATGAGTACTTACTGTTTGAAATATTCATATCAAATAATAGTTACGTGCGCGGGACTACGTCGATTTCACTTTGTAATGGTTGGTGTCGGCAATGCTAAGGGCTTGCCGTGTCATCACGAAATGTAGAAAGCATGTTTTATATAACGCTGTTAATTAGTTATGGGAACATAGATCATCATCAAAAATATGTTAAAAAAACACATCATTTATACTAAGAAATATTTTCTTGACTATTACACCATTTATTGTACACTAGCTTCTGCCAGCGGTTTCGCATCCCGTGGGAACTACTTCCCGTACCGGGTTAAAAGTAGCCTATAGCCTTCCTCGATAAATGGGCTATCTAACACTGAAAAAAATTTTCAAATCGGACCAGTAGTTCCTGAGATTAGCGCGTTCAGACAAACAAACAAACAAACAAACTCTTCAGCATTATAATATTAGTATATAGATACGTGTAGGCATACTGCACTACTGCAGTGACCACTACTAAAACTGACCTACTCTATACGTCCATTTATGAAGTTTTTTTTGCATCTAAGTATCTATTACAATGATCTTGAAAAAGTTATATTGTCTGCATTAGTATGTAGGAATGAATGAATTAGATAACAATCATTAAACGAAGGCTATTTGCATGCATATTAAACACTTGTTCTAAGAATGCCGTATACCAACCTGGGTTAATAGAAAAACAATACACTTAGATAATTACTGATTTACTTCCACTCAGTAACTTGTCTCACTATTTCTATAAAATCGTGTGAACTCTTGTGCCGTGTAATTATGAAGCAAACAGAGGAAGTGTGTCGGTTTCTATTATCGTAGACAGTCGCACGCGCAGTCACTAGACCAATTTTGAGACAAGCTGCCCTAAATAAAGGTGTTTGAATTTCTCCCGATGAGGTAAAATGTTTAACGAGGAAAATAAGAAATTCATGTCCCAAGTATGATAGAAAAGGGGAAGAAATTAAAACCCTTCATAAAACGTTCGAAATTGGGTAAAAAATGCTATAGTGTCTCTACAGTATAGGAAGGTAATTTCAATAAAACAATGGGAACGTTTTCCCCAAGCTTTTGTCTTCCGTCGCCCCTGAAAGATGATAAATGACTTTTGTATTTAACACGAGCATAATGAAAAAAACCCACAATGAGTGAAGCCGTTGAAGATTAACATCTCTTCATACATGGAATACGATTTTAGAGGTCGATTCACTGATTAGTCGGATCGTGACACACGTCCTCGCGTCTGCGCACAGCGGCTTAACAGAAACACTTGAATATTTTTAAAACACCATACATTTTCATGTATTGTTCTCAGAGCTATGTTAAAGATAGACCGTCCTCAGCTTCTTGGCCGTTACAAGTAATGTGTCAACCTTAGAGTATGAATAAAACAAATTTTAGAACGCTAATGTAGTCGTTGGCATGTTACCCAAACGCTGCCGTCCTACTGCAGCAAATTGCATGTATGTGCATATTCTGTTGGCATTTGTTTTGTTAACGTTTCACCGCTCTAGCATCTATAAATTAAACGGAACGTTAATGAGCGATTTCTAGTATTTTCTAGTTAAGGCACACCAGCTGAGTTTTATATAGGTACTTACTTAAAAAGTTCTTGTTCCATAATTTGACGGGACATGTAAGTGTATGTACTTTCGTGCAACAGACCCCGGTTCATACAGACGGACATAACAGGCAGTTTATTAATTAGATCATCTGATTCACACTAGAAGGTAACCGTCGGATGTATATTGTTGTGAAGTCTGAGGTAGGCGTTAGATAGCAACCTGTCACTGCCCACGCGGGTACTTAGCCGTGCTCTTTGACCCAGCACGGTCCTGCGACGCGTGGCTGAGAATTATGCCAAGAGACTTAACGATAACATTTACTAGGCGTTTTGTTTACGCGTGACTGTTGTTTCATTGAAGAACTAGACGGAGATCGTGACTATAGCTCATGCAGATCGATCGTTCAACTCTGTGTATAACGCTACTACGAGAGGCCACCTACATCAGTTCGCATAACCGTTTTTTGGAGTCATCATGAAGGGCTATTAGGACCACTTTGTTCTGTTTATCAATGAACATTGTGTACTGTGCAATATTTAGGTACTTATTACGAGTATAGATGAGGGTATTAGCTAGACCAAAATGTGTGTTGATAATTAAAATATAAATTCATGATATATCAGTAGATATGCTAAGTATCTTTTAGCCAGAAAAGTCTGATGAGGGAAGAAAAACTCCATGATACTTTTAATCGATATTTGCAAATTATTTTAGATACGTGTTATTTACCTTAATTAATATTTTATTTCTCATTGTCTACAGAGCCGCCGCGAGTGACAGCGGCGGTGGGCCCCCGCGGCAAGCGGGTGCAAACTCCGCAGCCAGTGCGGACCCCCGCCGCCCCGCTACCCGCGCCGCAGCCGCAGCCGCGAGAGCAGGCCGTGGCGCTTGCGCACGCCGCTAAAGGCGTCGAAGCCCTGGGCGTTTTAGTCCAGTATTTAGTGTTTCGAGTGAGTATTTGTTAATCTGCTGTTTAGTTGTTTTGTTGGTCACTGACTGCATGTTGCTGACAGAGAGCTCGATATGCTATTAAAGTTATCGAATTTGTTGCACCACAAGTTGCTAGATATCTTTTATAAGCAAAAACTTTAAGCAACGCAGAACATAGCCTGCGCCTACAATGGTTAACGCCACATGACGTAAAGCATCCACAATATCGTCACCACTCGTAGTGATTTACGAATGTGGTCAGACGATTTACATAAGTTGTAGGCACTCTATTGTGTTTACCAACCAATACAACAAACATTTGACAAAGCGTTGAGGCCAATGCAGTCCGATTCGTGTTTGAACAAATATTTGAATAGCCCTTCGAATGTTTTACGACTATGGATGTTTGTTCATGGGTTTGTGTTATGGCCGAGTGAGCCCATCACTTAATGTCACCCATGTTTGGTGAACGGTGAAAACGTAACATAAATAAAATAATCTGAACTTTCGAAATTATAAAACAAAAATAGATAGTAGTAGAATCAACTATGGTCTTCCTAGTAGATTTAGGGTCCGTTCACACAGACCGGCTCGGAGAGGAGAGCAAATTCTTTACACGTTAAAAATCGAGTACTAAGAATATGTAGTAAGTTTTATTTTTGCATGTGCACTGTTTTTGTCATTAAGAATGCTCGAAGGCGTTTGGTGTAAAATCATAATAGGAGCTGACGGGCTCCGATCGCGTACTTTTTTCGGTCTTACAGACGTTTGACTCCGATTGCATGCTCTTAAACATCCACAAAGCCGATCGGAGCTGATTCCGGTCAGTGTGAAAAGAAAAATGCGCGCCGATGCTCTGCGAGTCGGTCTGTGTGAACGGACAAGTAAAACATTCTTAGGATCACCTGCAAAAATTACACAGTTTCTCCGAGTCTCTCCTAATTTTGTTCCAACCGGCACCACATCATAAAATGAAGTGATAGCATCCTCATTACCTATAATAATGTAACATTGCAGTTGGACGCACTAAATGGCAGCAGCTGGCGCATGGAGGCGGAGCGCTGGCGAGGCGTGGCGGCCGCCGAGCGCAGCAGTGCCGCGCGCGCCGACCGCGACCGACAGCAGCGCGCGCAGAAGGATCTCGATACCAGTTAGTATACTCGTACATACAAAAATTATTTGTTATTGTACACTACAATAATAAACAACACAGGAAAATAAAAAAATAAAGCTATGTACAGTAAAGTAAGCTGAGTAATAAATGTAGTACTTGGACTTTAAAGTCTGAATCCACCTTGATTAAGCGTGGTGATTAACGCTTATCATCTCTGTATGAGAAGAAGCCAGTCAGATACATGATCTGCATCTATCTATAGTATCTGAAGGTAGACTTTTGTGTATGAAATAATGTTAATGAGCTTGGAATAATTAAAGATCGTTAGCAAAAAGCTAACTGAGCAATTAGGATATAGCTTTTGTCATCTGCAAAACAGACAGCCAGAAATTATGACCCAGTCTCACTTTGACCCTCATGAGCTTTGCCGCTAAAGTAATCCAGGAGGTAGAATTACTTGATGATTGCTGTGCTCAGCAGATGTCATGGTGTTGTTGATATCCATTAAAGTGGAGTGTAGTTTTGCTTTGCCAAAGACTAAAAAATAAGAACTCCTATGTAAAAAAAAAATTGAATCAGTCAAATTCCATTCCTAAATACATTTATAGGCAAAAGCGAATCCCACAATACAGAGTACTTACATATCTGGTTTCTAGAATTCAGATGATCAGTAAATTTGTTTTTATATTCTGGTTTTTATCATAAATACTTAAAGACGAATCGGTAAACAGGAAAATTACTTAGCCATAACTCAAAAGAAAAGAAAGACAATCTTTGTTTTTAAATGCATGCTAAAGTTTTATTTGAATGCTTCCAGTCGCAGAATGCCTGAGCAAGATCTCAGAGCTGGAGATGGAGGTGTCATCGAAGGAAGAGGTGAATGCGCGTCTCCAAGCCAAACACATCGAGGAGGTCGCTACACTCGCCAATGACATCAAGGGACTCAAGGTAACATTGTCATTAGCATTCCTCGTGGACTTAAATAAGCCGCAATTAATATTAATGCATGCACAGACTTGTGGCACTGGAAATGTTTTAAAACATTTGTTTTTATTGTTCAGTACTTGTTTTGCCGGCGAAGGCCATGGAAGTTCCCTTGGCCTTCAGGATTACCAATGGCATTCTCATTGAATCTTGTCCCTGCCATACCTAGTTGATAAAAACTTGTTGATGTCTTCGATTGAAAAAATGCCTTGTGTCGTTATTTATAGGATACAATCGAATCCCTGAAACACGAAGTCGCCGAGAGTAGGGCGCGTCTACACGCGCACAGCGAAATCGAGCGTACGTTACGCGCGCAGCTAGAGGCGGCGCGGGCGGAGATTGAGCAGAGCAAGTCGTACAACACGTCGGTGATGTCGGCCAACACGTCGACCGACACGTCGGTGGACACGTCGTGGGACAAGTCATGCAATACGTGCGACGCGGCCTGCGACCCCGTGTGCTGCGAGGCGGAAGATTGCGAGCTGCGATTAGCTGCGAATGAGGAATTGAGCACGGATGCCAACGAGTTGGCAGCTGAGGTAGCTACTACTGAATCTATTAATGAAATAGTTATAATTAATAAGCCATTGAAATATTTGATAGCATTGTAGGGACACATGTAACCGATCCCTAAGGTATCGTTTTGTTCGAACTTTCCAAGAAATTCTTAATGAAAGTAACAAAATACATCCTTAGCCCAATCATCGTAAATTAACATGCGTCTATTATATTCAGGTACGATCACTCCGCGCGGTGATCGAGCTGAAGCAGGCGGAGGTCGCATCTCTGCGCGATTCGCGATCTGAGCTCGCAGCGGAGCGGGAGAGGCGCGTGGCATTGGAGCGAGAGGCACGAGCCGCGAGACACGCCGCCGAGGAGCTGCGCGAGCGCGCGCTCGCTCGCCAGCGTGACACCGACCGGCTGCGCGACGACAACAGGCGTCTGCGGGACGCCGCGGCACGGGACCGGGACCACGCCGCGCGACTAGCCGCGCTCAATGAAGAGCTCCGGTATAAGCTTCGACAGAAGTCACAGGTCAGACAAAACCTTTTAAATTAAAAAATATCATCATCAGCCTATCGCAGTCCACTGCTGGACATAGGCCTCTCCAAGTGCACGCCACTGAGATCGATTTTCGGCTTCTCGCATCCAGCTCCTGCCAGCCGTCTTGCGCAAGTCGTCACTCCACCGTGCCTGAGGACGTCCTACACTACGTTTGCCGAGGCGCGGTCTCCACTCTAGAACTCGTTTACCCCAACGGTTATCGGTTCTTCGGCTAATATGGCCAGCCCACTGCCACTTCAGCTTGCTGATTCGGTAGGCTATGTCGATGACCTTGGTTCTCTGACGGATTACCTCATTTCTGATGCGATCCCTCAGAGAAACGCCGAGCATAGCTCTTTCCATAGCCCGCTGAGCGACTTTAAACTTGTGGACCAGCCGTACCGTCAGTGTCCACGTTTCGGCTCCGTAAGTCATGACAGGTAGGACGCACTGATTGAAGACTTTTGTCTTTAGGCACTGTGGAATAGACGATGTTAGGACTCGACGTAGCTTCCCAAATGCAGCCCAACCCAACTGAATTCTCCTATTCACCTCGTCCTCAAAGTTGTTTCTACCTAACTGCAATGTCTGCCCGAGGTATACATATTTCCGAACAACTTCGAGAACGGCGCCGTGTATCGCAATCGGTTCCGGTAGAACATGTTCATTGAACATGACCTTGGTTTTGTCCAAGTTCATCCGTAGGCCGATGCGTAGAGAAGATTCAGCCAGGTCGTTAAGCATCTGTTGTAGGTCCTGCAGCGTTTCCGCCATGATGACGATATCGTCAGCAAATCTCAAGTGAGAGATGTATTCGCCATTGATGTTGATGCCGCGTCCTTTCCAGTTCAGCGTCTTGAACATATCCTCCATTGCATTAGTGAACAGTTTCGGGGAAATAACATCCCCTTGTCTCACTCCTCGATGCAACGGTATGGGCCTTGTTTGCTGATTCTGTACTTGGACGGACATTGTAGCGGCTTCGTAGAGACATCTCATCACTTGGATGTATCGCCAATCTACTTGACAACGCTGCAGGGACTCCAGAACAGACCAGATTTCAACCGAGTCAAAGGCCTTCTCATAGTCCACAAATGCTAGACACAGGGGCTGATTATACTCTTCGGTCTTCTGTATAATCTGCCGCACTGTGTGGATGTGGTCTATGGTGCCGTATCCGCTCCGAAACCCAGCCTGCTCCGGTGGTTGGAATTCGTCGAGTCTTCGCGCAAGTCGGTTCGTGATCACTCTTGAGAACAGCTTATAGACGTGGCTTAGGAGGGAAATGGGTCGATAGTTCTTCAACTGGGTTTTGTCTCCCTTTTTGAAGAACAGGACGACAACACTCCTACTCCACGCCTCTGGAGTTCTCCCTTCAAACAGGACGGCATTAAAAAGCTTCTGGAGCTCCCCCAGTACGGGCTTACCTCCTGCTTTTAAAAGCTCTGTTGTAATGCCATCCTCGCCAGGGGCTTTTCCATTTTTGAGCTGTCTCAGAGCGATCTCGATTTCGCCACTGCTGACTTCTGGCAGGTCTTCGGTGAAATGGCGTGTTAATGTGGCTCTAGAATCCTCATTTTCGGGATCAGGTCGAGATGCATGCGATGCGTATAACCGGCCATAGAAATTTTCCACTTCCGAAAGGACTGCCGGCACCGAAGAAACGACTTCTCCACTTGTTGTGGTCAGCTTCGTCAAGTGGCTTCTTCCAAGAGATTGTACGAACACCTTTGACCCCCGATTCAGCTCAATTGCTCTTTCAATGGCAAGAGTATTGGAGCACCGGAGGTCGCGTCGTACGTGCTTGTTGATCTCTTGGTTTAGAGCCCGCTTAGCTGACGAAGTGACAGGCGGGTTTTCACGTCGTTTCTTCATAAGCCCTAATGTCTCTTCCGAAAGCTTTGATTTCTTGCCCTTACGCTGCATGTTACAGAATCTCGAACCTTCCTCCCTGAGGATCCGAACCACATATTCGTGGTTCTGGTTAACGTCTGTTGTGGTTTCCACGGCGGCAAATCGGTTCTCCAAATTTGACTGGAACGTTTCGGATCCTGTCATGGTTTGGAGCAGTGTTGGTCGGAGCCTGGCCTTCATCAGACGGAGACGTTCGGCCTTGAAGTTGATATTCAGAGAGCCTCGGACAAGTCGGTGATCGCTACCGGTATTAAACCTATTGATCACGGAGACGTCTCTGAATATGTGCTTCTTGTTCGTCATGATGAAGTCAATCTCATTTTTAGTCATAGTGTCGGGGCTTTGCCACGTCCACTTCCTTTGGGGCTGCTTTTTGAAAAAGGAGTTCATCAAAAAGAGCCCCTCGCGTTCGAGGAAGTTGACGAGCATTTGCCCCCTATGATTCCTGCTTCCAAATCCATGGGATCCTACTGCCGATTCGCCGCAAATCTGTACTCCCACTTTAGCGTTAAAGTCCCCCATGACAACGGTGTAATGGGTCTTTGTAGTGAAGTGGAGGGCCCTTGATATATCATCAAACATATCCTCCACTTCATCGTCTGAATGTGTCGAGGTCGGTGCGTACACTTGCACTACCTTGAGGCTATACCTGTCGGTGAGCTTTATGATAAGGTACGCTACCCTGTTCGACACACTAGACACCTCCACAACGTTATCAGCTAGGGACTTATTAACCAGAAACCCAACGCCACCTTGGGATTGTTGGTCTCCCTCTCGGAAGTACATTAGGTGACCTGATTCGAGGGTTATGGTGTCCTCCCCCTCTCTTCGAACTTCACATAACCCTAATATGTGCCACCTAATCTTCCCAAGTTCCACTTCGAGTTGCGCCAGATGCGAGTCAAGCCGTAGCGTGCGGCCGTTGTACGTCGCCAGAGTCAGTTTTGTTTGGTGGCCTCCCGTAACCCGGAGATTCTTCGCACCCCCTGCCCCGCCGTAACCACGGTCGCCACCGTGACCGGGAATAGCGGGACTGCCGGGAACTAGGGGCCGTGGCTTTTTTGTGCTGCTCATGGAGGTATTTAGCCTACTGCTATCACGCTGGCCAGACGGGTTGATAGAGGATTAAAAAATATATATTTGTCCATCTTTAAAAACTACAATAAAAATAGAAATAATTCAAAATAGGATGATGTAGTAACATATGTTTTTTTTATGCAGGTGGTGTCTCTGCTAGCTGGTGGCGGCTACATCGAGCGGCCACCGATGCGCACGCGCACGTCGTCGGGCGACTCGGGTCGCTCGGCGTCGCCGGCACCGGATTCACCCCCCTCGCCCGCCGCGTCGCCGGCGCCCGACTCGCCGCCACTGCCCGCCGTCAAGGGCGTCGTCGAGAAACACGACTCAGTCAGCTGGGTGCTGGAGATTGAAGAAACTCCTGAGGAGGTGGCTTCTAGGTAATTTATTATTTTACTCTGACTGTTCGTTATTTCAATAGAGAGTCATAAGGTGAAACAAAATTACTTAACTTTTGAATTGGTTGGTACAGGTTGGCTAGGCGGTCGTCATTCCGTACGGCTGCGTCGCCCAGCGGCGTGAAGCGACGCGGTGGCGGCTCGCCCGGCAGCGGGTCTCCGGCGCCCGCTTCCCCGGCGCCTAATGCCTCCAAGCTGTTCCGCCCGGGGGACCTGGATTTCCCCCCGCCGCCGCTCAAGGAGTCCGCCGGGGAGGCCATCTACATATACGACGATCGCCAGTATTGAAGTATGGACTACTGGACTTAGTGGTGGTGACCGACTAGTCTGTACGCGAGTGAGTGCGCCGGGTCATGTTCTTGCCGGACTGTATGTACTGCAGGAGGAGGTGTAGCTTGTAGGAAACTGGGACCCAACCGGAGTGAATTCTCTGTATCTCGCGTTTATGCATTGAATACGTATGTACCTTATATGGGATGGTGAAGTAATCAAACTAAACACACGATACCTATGGTCTAAAGCTCCTAGCTCTGGAATGCCATTGTTTTAATGGACTTTGCAAATAATTTATGAGCTTCAAATGTTATTTTACGTAGATTTAATACGAGTTTGCTCTTTCTCAATAGAATTTAGCTTGAAGTGATAATGATATGTTATTCTCATAAACGATATTAAAACAATACCTTAGATATCTCATAGTAATCCTAGCTGAAGGGTTTTACCTATTTATCTTATTTCAATTTTTATCGACTTCCCACGTTTCTACCATTAGTGGATAAATACAATGAAATAAGGTAAGGAGTAGCTCCAGACTCACTTTAAATATAAGAATTTGCTTTTCTCAACATTCTGGCCTCGGAACGGTATACTCGAATTGGGCTGCATTTGAAGGAAAGTGTTTATGTACCTGTGGATTGCGCCAATCAATAAAAGTTATATCTTAGTCAACTAGCTATTCAAGTCTTCTCGTCTATAGTCCTTTCATTTCCTTTATATTTTTCTTTTATTTAAAAACTGTTTCACGTCTTTCTTATGTCTTATTAACGTTTACTTTATGTTACTTTCTAACCCCGTTTCCCCTTTTATTAATTGGTGCAATTATTCTTGTTTCTGATTGTTTAATAATTAAAGAAAATAATGTGCTTTGATAATGTGTTATCCTGTTCAGGCTTGTCAGTACTAGCAGGTTGTTATCTGTATTACTTAGCAATAGATTGATCGTAATTAGGTATTTATATTGTTTTGTATTGTATTTTTAACTTAATTATTATATTTTATCACACTCGTTGAATTATTTTGTACAAATAACAATTTTAATGATGAAAAAATTAACATAGTTGTAAGTGAAGGTGTAATAATGATGTTTTATTCTGTCTGTCGGAGTTTGACGCTTTTGTTTTATTAGGACTCGATACTTTCTTCTATTGTGAATGTTGATTTCGCATTATTTTTTTATGTTTCTTTTTAGATAAATATAGTCCGCTATTCTAGAAGAAACAAAGAAACCAAAGAGTCACGTTCATCTGAACTCTTTGCCATGTTCCTTAATTTCAACATGTCTGTCATTGTGCATGATAGATTGCATTGTAAATTCAGTTTATATGATTTTTATTTATTTTTAAGCTTATCGTTATATTACATTAAATACCATTCCAAAATTAAACTGTAATCATAAATATTATAACGTGATTGCGAAGGATATTAATATAAAGAATAAAATAGTATGTTAAAGATTTGGTGGTTTGATTTTTGCCCCAACATAGATACGCTCATACGCAGCCTCAAAAGTAGCTGAAGAAATTAACATTTCCGAATATGCCTAACAACATAAAAGTTCAACATTTCTTAAAAACGCAAACACAAACACGTTGTTTAGCGGATTTAAATATTTTGATTTGTTCAGCTTCTTTTGATGCCGACTGTACCTACTTACTACAGTTACACAGTTTATAGTTGATTAGTGACAAAGATATAATAAGTCTCTCAATAAGATAAATAACTTCCTTACTGAGTTAGAAAATATTACTAGATAGCCTAGATATTAGTCTTAGTAACAAGTAAATTGTTTAAATGGCTAATTCATTTACGTTATTGTCCTGGGACGAGTTACGCAGATGATTGGTGTGACACGTAAGTATAGAGCAGTTCATGATGCTGTAAGTGAAGATATATATTAATAGTGGCTCTTTGGGCTGATTGTGTTAATTAAATGATCACTTAAGAACATAACGAACCGAATAGTTCTTTAAATTCATTGAACATCATCTTTAAAAGCATAATTTTATAAGTAATTAAAACTTTTACTCTATTAGATATTATAGACAGGAAATATTGGTATGTATGTAAGTAACGAATAAGCTCAAAAACTACTAGATTTGTTTCAAATGACTTGTAGCAGGCCATATTTTATGTAATGCCTTCAGGCCCGCCGCTAGCTGTTTGTTCGCCCGCGTGCAAAACCGATTATGCCGCCCTACGACTACATATTATACTGGGTTTTGTCAAAAAATATATAAGGGGGGGGGGTCCAGGGGGTCCGGACCCACCCGCCCATTCATATCCATTTTACTTGTCCAACAGAAAAAAATATGTACATGCACCGCTCTGATTGCAGAAAACGCACTTCCTTTTGGATACATAAATATTGCAATAGGTACATAACATATATTACACATAACTTTTTATTTACTTGAAATGCTCAAGTCTTAGAGTAACCTAAGAAGTCCTGGGTTAGCCCATAAGCAGACTAAGCAATTGCTTAGGGCATCAATGCAGTGCAATCATTACCCAAGTGGCCCCGATGTATTGAAAGATTGTGATTAATGGGTAGGTACCAACATAATGTATATCAAAGTGCTTAGAACAGATTATGGGTAACTTAAACTAACGAACTTAAATTATCTACAGCAACGTTTAATTTCAGTAAAATATGTTATTAATGGTTTTTTGTGGGTTTGCCGTTGAAAAAATCAACGCATGAGACATATTTCATATGTAAGGAAGCGCGAGCGAAGCGAGCGCGAAATTTATTGTAATATTTTAGAACTCAAAACAAAAATTACTTAAAATTTTGCCCAAACGTACATAACTCTTTGTTGATGATGGCGCCTATGTATTAAAATTTTGGGACTTAAAGTAGTACCGTAAATAAGAAAGTTCATATGGAAACTAGAAGTTACTTTCTTATTAATAAAAGAACTTAAAAACGACGCTCCCTTTTTGCTAGGGTAGACTAAAAAAAATCTTGAAAAATAAAAACAACTGTAAAGTGAAGCAAGCCCGAAAATTTTTGAGTTTTGGATCACTAAAAGTCCTCAACATATATAGTAAAAAGCGACTGTGAAGTGAGGAAGCCGCGAGCGAAGGGAGCACGAATTTTTTTGAGTATTGGACATTAAAAGTAGCTATATGTGATAAAAAATTGAAGCGTAAAGCAAGGAAACCGCGAGCGAAGCGAGCGCGAAAATTTTTGAGTTTTGGGACATAAAAGTAGTTTTTCTTCGATAATTTCTCAAATTGAACGCCGAATTAAACACAAATTCGCCTTGGGCGCCCCTGAGCCCGCGGCGCCCGGGTTATTCGCACACGCTGCACCATACATAGGTTAAGATGGCCCTGATGCTATCCATTCATTTGGATACAGCTCTTGTAAGTTGCAATCTTTGATGAAATTTAAAACAAAAATAGGAGTAACATTCTGATCAAGGATTGGTTGGGGGCGCCTGCGGCGCCCCTTATATCCGGCGCCCTGGGCCGTCGCCCAACCGCGCCCTACCCTAAAACCGCTACTGACTGCGATATCTGACATGGAGGCGCGAGCGCAGCTAGCGCGAATTTTTTTGGGGATGCAAAGGATGAACCCGTCAAAATTGATAGAGGACGACCAAAGCGAGGGCGGTTTTTCTGAAATTTTATTGCTAATCTACTCATCTATTTTTAGTAAAAATATTTTTATTACGTAGGTAATTATGGTTTAATTTTGCCGTATGGGTTGATTTTGCCGCCCCCTAAATAGTGCCGCCCAGGGCATTTGCCCCCCCTGCTCTCTCCCCCCACGCTACGCCAATTGTTGATCTTAAATCGTTTGTAATAATTTTTAATTTTGAAAATGATCAACAGATGTAACTGAAACCGGCAGTATAAGTAATATTCTTAGCGCTATTGCTGTGTTTGGAAATATTGAAATCAAATAATTGGTAAAAAGATATTGTTTTTTTTTTAATATAACATGATAAGTCGCTCGATTTGCCGCCCCTAGGATGTGCCGCCCGCGTGCGGTGCACGCGCTGCACGCCCGCTTACGGCGGGCCTGAATGCCTTGAGCAAACGTGATACTTAACGCAAAAACCAGCTGATGCCAAGCTGCTACGTAGAAAAACATGATATAACTATACTACTAAATACATGGAAGCTTTATTTTCCTTCGCAACAACTGATGAAATACCTTACTACAAACGATTACTGGACCAACGGCCTATAGTGATAGAACGGAGAGGTCGCTAATAGACGCATTAGCTGGCTACTCACTTATTAATCTTTAAAAATCAATATTTCTAAACAAAACTAGTCCTTGTAAATAACTACCGAGCCTAGACTGCAAAAAAGAACTAACCTAAAGCTAACACCTAAAAATAGGAATGCCTATCATTATCTAATGTTTATTATTTTCTAAATAGGTCTACTACCACCTTGAGCCCAATCGTTATCATTTTAATACAGCACTAACTTTGCATTAACTGCAGTATCCACATTTAACTGGGTCAATACATCGTTTAGTATCTCGTATTTACTTTTTAAAATCATTTTGAATCACAATTTTCAAAAGAAGATATTCTTGTTTTGAATATTGACTGCAATTCACGGGAAAATACAGTTTCGTAAATAGGCTATTCGACGCCACTACACCGGGCTTATTGCAACAGCATTGGAATAAAACTGACGTCAGGCGGATAATTCAGTCAATTTCTCATACAAAATACACACAGGTATTGCACACAATTGCATCGGCTGAATTTTATCCTCATACTCGTTTCGGTGCTCGGGCCTAATATACGAAAACCATCTCTTAGGCAATTATTCATGTAAAGGAAATACATATATCACGTTGATGCGTTAAGGAAAAAAAATTAAGGAAGGTTCCACTTAAAAATTAACTTTCGACCTTATCTCAACAGTTACACCATACTATTCTAAGAAATAACATGTAAGAAGCAGTCGATAAAAACCCACACCAATCAAATGATGGCGATTCTAAATAGAAGTCAAGGTTTCTCTCTTCAAATATACCAACATGTACCTACCTACAAACAAGGATACTGCCTTGACTTTACCCGCAAACCACAGCCGGCATTATCATGGTACAGTTACTTAGCAATTAGGTTTACAACCGTAGTTAGACTAATTTATTGACGACGTGGTAATTATTTGCATAAATTAGTAACTATATTCGCCAGCTGACTACGCCCACCTTGGGAGCAATAAACCCGACGACATTATATTAAAATTATTATGTTACAAGATTTAATTAATTGAGACACAATTTTGGGATGGTGGATAAGTGGTTTCTAAATGACTGAATGGTCTTTTTCAGATTATACAATAACCTAATGAAAATAAAAACTTCAGCAGAAACGGCAAGTAAATTAAGTTCGTTTGGATTGGCGTGCCTTTATTTAAAACCCATTTAAATAGTCCTAGCTAGTTAAAATTACATAACTGCCAACAGCCCATGGAGCAAAATGTAGGTGAGGCGTCTAGAGACCTAGTCTGAAAGGAACAAAGAAAGGAATTTATATTAAATTGCTAGAGTAGGTAACTGAAACCTACACTTACAAGCAAAACTAGCGCTCGCTAGTTCCTATTAAATGTTTCTAGGAAGACAGGCTGCACGAACACCGCACATAGGTACCTACTACGATATTTGAAACGTAAATTGAAATTTAATATTGCAAGATTTGCCTGAGATATGTAGCCAATAGGTAAATTCGATGTTTAAATCAGTACATTTTTTGTAACAAAAAATCCCGAGCCTTTTCGAAAAAGATAAGATGGATAAGAGGAAAACTTGATAAATCGCAATATTTTCTGACATCAAACGAAAAGCTCTTCGACCAACTCAAGAATAGACGTGATATAATTAAGTAGACTGAAAGAAAAACACACTCTAAGAAATAAATCTTTTTGTGTCTAGTCAGAGACTGTAGAAAAATATAAACAGTATACTGTAACCGTAACTGTAAGTATTCACAAATACTCTTATTTATAATAGGAATAACAATAATTATAAATTGCTAGATAGAGCCCCCTTCGCAAAAAAAACATTCTAAAGCACTTATTTAAATCAAGAGAGAAATAAGAACAGCAAAACCATTTTGTGATGATCCACGCAAAGTATACATATAAGTATGTATATTTATTTTAAAGGATACTGTGGGGCGTCGCCGCCAAAATCGTAATCAGCAGCGATTATGTCAAGGAAAGTTCGTAATGCTGCAACGCATTGATACCGTCCCCTATATAAAAAGATTTCGAAACTAACTAAATGGACTATTCGTGAAAAATCCTCAAAATGTTCACAAGTGTCTGTACTGTTTTCTTGTTGATTGGCGCCGGTAAGTACATATTTTATATTAAATGAAGTAACTTACTTATTTAGAAACGACACACTATCGGCCGGTAGGTGGCCGTTTGTTTTGAGCGTATTCGTGAGTCCAATCAAAGTTTTTAGTCTGATACTGCCTCGATACCTAGGCACTTTGTGCACTAGGTACCGATCCTCTTCATGCTGACTAATGTCTTTAAAGATATCATTTTTACAATAAAATATATGTATATTTAAAGATTCAAGGCAGATCAAATAAATTTACGAATAAACTATATATTCAATGGGTTCATCTAGTGATAAGTAATTAATTGTTTGTTATTTTAAGTTTCGCGTCTATAATATTAGTAGGATTCTATTTGTTTTTCGGTAACCTGATATCGTTAATAATTGTCTTGTCTTTATCAAAAGTGTGCCTCTTCTATTTATAAATAACGATTTTCTTCAAATAAGTGCGTTACGCGAATAAAGGATGATATCGCATGACGGGGCACGAGGAGACAAAATACTCTTAAAAATAAGTGCCTCGTTATGTAATGGTATATCGAAGCCATTTAATATAATAGGAAAAAGAAAAAAAGCTGTTTGCTACAGTCATCTTTCCTTATGAAGCTTTTATTCTGGACTAGGGGTCTTAAGCAATAAATATTTTTAGGTGTATTAAGTAATGTATTTCTGTTATTCAAATACAGCAATATTATTGCCATAATACAGAGATCATATATAGATTTATAAAATTAATATGTCTACTAATATGAACAAACTACATAATTTTGAGTGAACTGTAGCGTTCCAGTAATCTATTATTGTAGATAACTTTTTAAGATTTTTGCAAACCTTAGATAGTAGGTTAATGGAATATTTGACTATAGGCCCTGTACATAGATTAACATTCTAAAACAGTGTTTGGTCAACATTACGTTTTGTTTGATACCTGTTATAAATATTCTCGGATAACGTAGTGTATGTAAAATAGAACAAATTGACTTAATAGATGACTTGGTACAAAAAAAATCAAGTAATTGATAAAAAACGAAAATCTTTCCTTTGGGAGACTTGGTTTTCTAACTAGGAGGTTCTACAACTCTAAATGATCTACCTATTTATCTTTTTATTTTTACATGAATACGTGCAATAAAAAAAAAACAATTTTTAGAAGTCATACAAAAAAAGGCAGGTTAAAGACGGCCTCACAGCTGAAATATTATCAGGGGTGCGATTCACTAAGAAAAAACATCTTTACAACCAAGAAATCATCGTTGTAACATCAGATGTAAACTCGGCGGTATTCATTAGTTAAAATTGCGCGATCGTAGCGCCTCAACGATGTTGACGGCGTGACATAGAACTAACATTTGGTGCCAAATGTATGAAAATCGGTATTCAGCAACACGAAACATCCTCGCCTGCAACGACAACCTCGCCTTCGCCCTCGATTTTATCTGTCAAACCGAAAAGCTTGTAAATTGTGGATGTTTTCTTGGATGAAGGCGATTAAAATGTAAGTAAAGCAAGTTATTTAATAAATTGCAATGTGAAAATATGTTTTTATGATGTTTTGTTTATCGTACTTTAATTCCTGAAACGTTTACGCCTATTTTTAATGTTTTAGATGGCAGTTCGTCTTTCCTGTACTTATGATTTTTTTGTTGGAAGAAACTAAACATCAAGATAATTAAATAAATAAAAAGTCACGCCTCCGTGATACGTAATATGGATTTACTAACTAGGTACTGATAAAAACTATATTAAGGTTGACTGAAGAACAGATTAGACAGTTGAAAGAAGAATTCTCCTTTCCTAACAAAGGCGAATCGTTAAGGAGGAATTAGCAACCACACCAATATATTACACTTAAACAATATAATATAAATCATCATACAGTACAGTGGATAGGTGCCTAAAACTTACTGGCCATCAACCTTTTGTATGTAGTGTAAATTTTTTGGTTAGTGGGATTTATGTACCAAATAATGCTATGTGACATTGCAAGAACAATATCGCACGGGCATCTGCCTCAAGGACTCAACAATATACAGTAGATGCCATCAACCATCAAGATATTATTGATAAGTACGAGGTAAGAAGCGACTGTGACCAGGTTAACAAGCAAGCCGGACTCTAGCAGTGACTTGGACAGTGGACGTCATGCTAGAAGTTATTTAATAAACAATAATATGTGTGACACCTTCTAACAATACATATGTATTTTATTACCTGTTACTGTTACAGCCTCTTTTTTATCGTCCCACTGCTGGGCACAGGCCTCCTCTCACATGGTTTGAGCATTGAGCACCACACTTGCTCAATGCGGGTTGGTGTTTTCCTTCACCTTTTTATCAGCCAGTGGCGTCCAAGATATACTTGTACACAAAAACTTAGAAAAGTTGCATTATTTTACCGTATTTTACCTGTGTATGTTAAATAGTATTTTAACATTACACAATAGTGTGCAGGTATCAAAGTAATTTTTATAAAAATACTTTACTTTTCTGTAATCATTAATTAATAAAACAATATTTTAATTCAACATGTCTTTTTATTATTTTGTATTTTATAATGAACATGGATTTATTTATCTAAATTCAGATTCCAAAACATTCTCCTCACATAATGAAATGTATTTTTAACTCAATTACACCGAGTTCTGGCAAATTCTTCATGTTGCCTCGCAGCTGCAACTGAACTGGACTTCCTCTGCACTGCTCCTTTTTGTCCTTCCAGTACTGCAACACAAGCAAAAATTATATGGTGTAATATATTAAATAAATAAATCAACTATTTGCTTGGTGTGGTTTAACTTTCAGTTGCAATTTCAAATGCCTTTATGATTGAATTTGAAGGATAGAGTAAAATCATTGTATGTATATGCCTGCTGTCAACACTAATTTAGTACCTAATACATACAAAACACAATGTAAAAGAGTACCTACTATTCTTACCATGATTTAATGCAACAGTAAACACACACAGGTTCATAAATTATTATTGATTACTAACCTTACACCACTGCTCCAATATTTTCATACACCCACTACGTCACTGTTTGAGGCTGTTGTTTTCGGATCGTGCCTGATGACTGCTCGCATTTGCGGTACGATCATGCCCATCATAATCAAACATGGTTTGTTTTCCAAAAAGCTTACTAGCTCTTCCAGCTGACTCAACGAAGGACGACGTTGCGAGACACTAAAAGATAAATATTTTAGTTAATACACGTAGTTCACAAAGACTGTATTGTATATTAAAATGTAAATGTTACGTACTGTGTACTTACTTTCGATAGTTTTGGAACCAAACTAAAACACAGGACAAGTAGAATGCCGTTGGTTAGGGGTACAACTTTTTTTAAAGTCCACTTGACCGCTTAAAGCCATTTGGAGCTTTGAAATCTCGTATTTAGATAAATAAAGATATAATCAAGTTATGAGCAAAATGTTTGTTTTGGTTTTGAAAAGTTTTGAAATGACACAGACTATATATTATACTACATAACCTAGATTATAACAAATGTCAAAGATTTGAGTCATGATTTTCTATGTCGAAAATGATATGATTAATTAAATATTCGTTGCTTATCGAATAGAATGTGTTTTATACAAACATGTCATGCATTTACATTGATTAAAAATGTCGAAATAATGCCAAAAAACGTTAGTCGAGATTTTCTCGATTATACTTTAAATTGCTTTAGAAGAAATTTGGCAACACTGGAAACATCCTACCCGTCATCGTTGTTCGGCAGATCGTCGACGAGCTTTTGAGCTAAGCGAATACGGTTTTCAGCAACGTTGTTTTTAAAAGCGATGTCTACGATGCGACATCTGTGAACTCGTCGTTGTTAGCATCGATGATGTGTTTGTTACAGAATCGCATGGCAGCACCTACGTGAAATTAGTCCTTAACTTAGAGAAAAAGTAACTAAAGCTTAAGAAAACGGATCTAAACAATTATGTATGTTAGTTCCTGTACAGCAATTTTTGCATCTGATTACAATGCAGTTGTATTAGTGAGCTAATTACTGCAAGCTACTAACATAACATAGTACCGGATTACGGTTTGATCTCACACTCTGATCTCTACGTGCGTTCATTCGCTCTAATATGTATGACATATAATGTACAATAATGTATTGTTTTCTATTGATTTGTAACTCGTCGCTAGCTGACTTTATTTCAGTGAGATATCTGTAGCACCTAATACAAAGTCTTGATTGATGGTAATAAGTTCGTCTCTGGAGACGTATCTCTGCCACAAAACTAACGGATATGTTTATCTTACTTTAACCTAGATTTTTTCACTATTTCCAGTTCTATGTGGAGATGACAAAAGAGCGAAGCTTAGATTTTATCATGGGTAAGTTGCTTAATTTTTAGTAATTTAACTAACCTGTAGGTATTTAACCAATTTTGTGACTATGTTTTAGTGTCTTCGAAAATTTCACCGAGTTTCCAATAGACGAATGTCAAGAAATATTATCTTCATCTTCATCGTGGTACAACTCTAGCAGAATGACCACAATATTCACTCACGGATTTACAGGAAAGTACTAGGAATGCTTTCTCACAATTTCTACTACCCACTGTATTTTATTATATTTCTGATTATAACTGAAAAAATATGTTAATGTACTTCGTAAACTCTCGGGTAAAAAAACCTATAAAGCAGACTTGCGAGCCATTCATAATTCTTATAACGATAATAAGCTTAAGGTCAGAGCCGAAAAAGAGGAAATAATAAAAATTAATTTACTTCAGGTCATCCCAATGGGTTTGCGGTGACGTCTGTAATAAAAGCGTATTTGGAACAAGGGCAGAGTAATGTAGCTCTTTTGAACTGGGATCGCCTAGCAGCGGTACAGAATAATCAGATGTCTGGTTCATATCTGAAATGGGCGGCACCGAATGCTATAAAGGTAAGTTCAATAGATATTTTGTGAAAAGTCGGTTGCTAAATACCTAATAACTGATTTGCAATAAAGGCATTATTAATATAAAATGGATAAAATTATTTCAATCAAAGTTTATTGCTACAAATAACTTCAAGGTTTAATTGAAAATGTCTTTGATGAAACATTTAATACTCCCTTAGTTGCTGAAACAAAAGGTATCAGGGTCCGTTAGAGAACCAAACATTACAAGATATTACATTTCATAACTTATTTGTTATTTAATCTGTTTCATCTTATTCCTTTTCACTTTAAAGAAACAAGAAGTTTCAATTCCTAACGCCAATATCGCTCCACTACTGTTTCTCTCTAAATTGTATGTAGGTATATCAAAGTGCTATCGATAGTCTCACTCAATGCTTCTATTGTTTCTGCTCGAAGCGAATCGTATTACACCCAGTATGAATATTATGTGTGATCGTTTGAAGTCTATAAGCTCTCGTAAGCGACCTAGCTTTTATACATTACATCTAAAGTACCTTTCAAGAAGCGCTGTCTTGAAAAGGAGAAAAATAAGGAGTACAAAAATACAATAAAATAAAATACTGACGAGCATGTTTTGCGCTGGTTATTGTCATTTCTCTCACTATGAATACAAATGACGCTTATAATGAATACAATGCGATGTCTTGCTCAGCTCGGCTCGGAATTTGCTGACGTACTGCTGAACCTATCCTCGGCCGGACTGGATTTGAATAAGACGCACTTAGTGGGCCATTCCCTGGGTGCGCAGATTTTTGGCATCACTGGCAACAAAATGGTGAAGAATGGAGTCCAATTGCCTTGGTAAATATTTGCTTGCGTTATCTGTTTCAATATTTAAAGTGGGGTTTTAATGCCAAAGCAAATATTTGAATGAAGGATTCAGTGTTGGTCAATATTTGCTTTCTTAAAGGCCATGTTGGCTAAGGGTTTTTTGTAATAAAAATTTTTAAGTGTTTTAATAATTTCAACATTGTTATTCCGGCCTATTCAGGAATAGCATGGAATACGTATAAACTTTTTGAGTCCACCATAATATCAGCCCCCAATAACTTTGACTCTCCATCATGATAACTTCCCCAGGATCACCGGCTTGGACCCCGCTGGTATAATGTTTGACGGCAGGGCCCCCGCCGACCGGCTGAGCCCCACGGCTGCTAGGTTCGTGGACGTCATCCATTCGGACCCCACCAAGTACGGCACGAGAAAGGAACTGGGCACCGTTGACTTTTGGCCTAATTATAGAAACAATGGGCCTGTTATTCAGCCTGGATGTGACAACAAACCTCACCCGAGGTTTTCGCTTGAAGGTACTTCCAGTTTGTAGATTTAACTCGTTCGGATATTAATTACGCGCTGCTCATGTTTTGTGTTAAAAATAAACCTATTATTTTATTTACTTAATAATCGTTAACCTTAAGAACACCTACATTAATAATGATTAGTTAATATTTAGTTAAACCTTTAACCATTTCAAAAAAAAAAATACTTCTTGACTATTGAACCATGACAATATAAACATAGCTTTCAGATATTAGTCTAGGTACTTCTCCATATTTACATTTTCATTTTTTCAGACCTGTGCAATCACAATAAATGCTGGCAGTTCCTTATTGACACTATTAAGTACCCAGGAACACTGATGGGGACGTACGCTAAGAATTTCAGAACGTGGAAGAACTATTCAAAGAAAGAAAGGCTTGCTACTGTTTTGGAACTTGGTGTCCGTTATGACAAAGTGTAAGTTATATAAGTGAAAAAGTGAGAATTCCCATAGAATTGGTACCACGTGTTACATTTTTTAAAATAATCGATAAATTTTTACACTTGTACGCATACACAAAGCGCTAATTGTCACCCATCAAAGTTATAAACGAACAAACACGACAGAAAATGCAATTAATTACAACTGGGTATATTTATCAATAGCTACTAACCACAAAATACATAGGTACAGAAGTCAATCTCATGTATGTACTTCACTTTTCATGCCTAAACTCGGCGGTCGCGCTAGGGTTGTCAACTGTTTTATGCGCATAAAACTAACGTGGTAGTGGTACTCGTATCTAATTATTTGATGTATTGTTGAGAATAAAACAGGAAAAATGAAATATAAACCAATAATAATAAAATATTTAATGTGGCATACAAGAGGTTAATAAACACTTTCAACGGAAATTCGTTTGAACGAGATACCGAACTTTTTCAGAAACCGCAATTTATAATTTTGTTATTCATACATATATACTTACCCTACTCTTTACTTGTGAAAAAAATATTTTTGTATGTAATGGGTTGGTACAGTCCCTGATCTAAGCTTGCTTCTACCTACAGAAAACTTGATGTGCGAGTTTTATTTCGTCTACCTTACAACATAGTCTCGCCATGATCACAAAAATTATCAACTCCTACTAGCAATAATCTTTGAGGGTAGGTAGGCAGGTTCGCCTGGGTCGACACTAGCAAAACTTATTACGGCATTGGGCCAGAGGCCGCCGCCGGGGCGCTTACCTACCCACCTAACTGTACCTACCTACTGCGTTTATTAAACGAACCATCGAAATATGAGAAAATAAGTAGGTACATACTATAGGTAATACGGCAGGCTAAAAAAACGACAATTCACTGTTTATTGTTGTATAAAACAACCGTCAACTTGTTCAATTATAATACGAATTTTGTTGCTCCATTATTACTTTTTCTTTTGTTATTAAAATTAAAAATATTACAGTCAAATTACAGCTAGGTAGGTATCACAACGCGTGCACATTTATCTACCTTTGTGTGACGCGCTTATCTCAAGAAAGCGGCAGCCGCGCTCGCACTGTTTTGAGTTGTTTTGAGACAGCGCGTCTGTGAACACGCACACATAGACACCTTTGTCTGCGTGACTCGAACGCGCTTTGTATGTAGATTGACTTCTGTACCTATGTATTTTGTGTACTAACTTAATTGAAAAAAGGCAACCGTAGCGAGTGAAGTAATAACAATTAATAATAATGTGCAATGCCTCGTTTGAACCGTTCGGTGGCGGGCTATATTTTACGCGAGCCACTAACCACGGCACTGGCGCAGAGCCGCATCCCCGTTAAACATTCAGCAACATAAGTGTCACTCGAACAAGTACGTAGGTCTGTGCACGCCTGAATACTAACTGTTTAACACCTGCATTCAGTTTAAATCACGTACTTTTTAGTTTAGGAAAGATATGTACTGGATGTATTGTTTAAATGAAATGTATATGCACCCCACGTTAATATCCAACCATCCAGGTTGCTTTACCTGAAATAACTTACCTAACCATTCCAAGAATACTTAAACGTTTTATCTAACCATCTTATGGTATCTAGCTAGCACTTATGTTTGTAAATTTTATTGATTTCAGTGTTCCTGGAAACTATTATTTCCTGACGGGTGCTTCGTCGCCGTACGGACTCGCTGAAAATGGCTTGTAGATTTACATACATACATTCAAAATTACACTTTATGGCTGTGATCATTCATTCTTATATAAGTAGTTTTTACCAAATCGAAATGTATATAATGTGATAACTAGTTGTCGTCTAGATTTAAGTCCCTTAGAATAAATTACCTTATCTACTAATCGTCTTCAAATTATGAACAGCATTGTTATTTTTGAGTGCGGAAAAAATCGACAAGAGCTTTAAGACACTTAAGCATTATAATATGCAAATTAAAAACTTTGCTCGCGATAATTACTGCTACTGAAGATAATGATTCATCGAATATCACGCGAATTAATCATCCAAGATGGAGGAATTTTTGCACAAATCATTAAAGCACTTAAAAGGCAAATGGATTCTCTGATGCGGATGCCAAATGGATTCTGAAAATTTTATAGATAGGCCGTTGTCTACCTGACCTATTGTTACGAACAACGCTGCAATTAAATACTTAATGCTTGTATTAGGCACTTTAGCTTTTGTTACCATTTTTATGTAGCGTATCTCACTAAGTTACTACGTTAAATAAGCCAGCGTGGATACATGCGAGTTATTTAACGCTCGCACTGTAAACAAGTAAATATTAATAAGTTCTTTGTGCTTACGAGGGTGCATTTTTTAATATTAAATTTAAGTAGGTACTTAGAGAAAATAAATTATGAAAAGAAAATAAGTCTTTTACATACCTTCTCTCGTAGACGGATGAGAAATAAGTTGTGAATAGTTTCCATACGAATTCACAGAGGCCCTTGATTAGACTGGGTGACTCGTTGCGTGGGTTGCCGTCATCACGCAGTCAGCAGAGCAATCTTTAATCTGAATAGTTATTGTTCTGTGCTTGTTGAAGGGGCACTCCATACAAATAAATGAGCACCAACGGAAAACAAGATACACTTAATTCTAACTACTTTTATAAACTTTTATGTCCCTATTAGTCACAAGTTCACGTACAAAGAAGGTGTTATTTGGTCCAGGCCAGTCCATCAGAACTCGTACAGAGTAATTCCTCTGGGCAGGTCCGACCCGGCTAGGCTGTTTCTAGGCACACTGTTTAAATACACCAGTGAAAACGGTTTTTAAATGCATCTCCTGAGGCTGTGTGTCGGCCGCGAGCGAGAATGCACAGCTTAGAAGGTATATTACATAGACGTATGACTTCTGTGGAAAATAAATGTCTTAGATTATTTTTTTGTATACCCGCATACGATATTTAGATAGTGTTTGTTTTTTTTTGAACGAACGCTTTCGAATTAATTGTTCGGTTTAAGTTTTTAGCTATCACTTGCCAGATTTCAGAGCAAATTATGTGAGAGTACCTAACTACTTATTTTTTTTAATGTTTTATGTATTTTAGTTTAGTTTAGTTACAGCCTTTTTTTATCGTCCCACTGCTGGGCACTGGTTTTATGTATTATTCTTCTTTAATATTTGTAGCACCACTACCAATATAATGAAAATCAAAATATGTAGGTGTTTATTGGAAATAAGAGCATTAAAAACCAGGTACGTGAATGTATTATTTATACTTACCGATCGAAGCCAATCAGAAAGCGTCTCGAGTTTCAAGATCTTTCTAATATCTTCGAGGTATTGGAAGAAGCCTTAAAACTTACATTTTTAATAAAGAAAAACCTACACTGTAGAGTAGAATATTTTACTTGGTAAAGAAAATAAGGAGGAAAAACGTAGAATTTGTAGGTACCTAGATCAGCTGCATTTACCCCGGGAATGTCGTAAAAATCAATTGAGAGGAAGTGATGTCTTATCTCGTAGAAAGACAATGAGCTGATAACGTACCAACTTAACTAGCTGCCCATTAGTGTTCATGTCACTATTCCATTCAATTTTATAGATGGAGGATAACTGAATCATTTTTTTAAAGGTAGTATGATGTGTTGACATTATTCGCTGGACATGCTGGACGAAAAATGTGACAAAATATAATGTCATGATTGACGACCATGGTACATTTTTTTTTCTAAATTATTGAATGCATTTTCCTCGACATCAAAGTCTATTGTGTTCTATTCCTTTACTCCACTAGTCAGATGTCCCAGTGGCCAAGATCTCAAGTCTATATTAAATACTCAGTTCTATTCTCATGTGTGGCACGAACGGGGTTAGATACCCCTTACAAACACGGTCAACTATTCACTGATTCCTCCACGTGGCCACCATCCCCTCTCCCGTGACTCTGCAGAATTCTTTACCAGGATTATATTGACTCAGCAATTAAAATGATAAACATTTGCCTATTTGTTACTTTGTTCCGGGTTTACGGATAAATACCTACGTAGACAAATGTATAGAGCTGCGCCGGCACGACTAATTGACCTAATTTGAATAAGCTTTCAGTAAGCACATTTTCACGAATTTAGTTTCACTTATTCTGTTAAAGGTAAAAGCAGATTAAGAAAGGGTGATAAGAGTGATTACAGTCTTAATAATTTAATTCGAAAGTTTGTTTAAAATGTTTTGATAAGATTGTTGAATCTGAGAGATGTTTACACGTTATTTACAACAAGCTTTGTGAGTAACTTATGAAAGCCATTTAAGGTAATTATTATCCGATGATGGTATTAAAACAACATTGACTAGATAATGAACCAGCACATTGTTGTGATTCAACGCCAATCAACAAGCTCATATAGAACGTCGATGGGGCTAAACCGAGCACGGCAATTTTCATTGCGTTTTAACGCAGCCGGGACGCAACCAAAGTCGTTTGGTACATCTGTTTGACAATTTACGCTTTTAATAATAGCCGACACTGCCTTTGAATCGGTCGCGCACGAATTAACAACCGGCAAAATTAAAGCCTTCAAACTTTTTGCAGAGCCAGCGGACCGATAGAGCGCGTTCGTTCTGCCCTTATTTAGCTGCGGGGGGATTTTCTCAAAATTAGAAACGTCCCAAATCGGCTTCGTTACATTCTTACTGGAGAATAGAGTTGTTCCCCAAAATATTGTTGCCTTTGTATCAAGTTGTTGATTAATCTATCCGCGCAGAAAGTTACTGTATATAATTAAGAAAGGAACGTGAACCCTACGAATAGGATTCATTTACTTTCGGGATGTGTTCGATAAAATGGAAATTATTTCAGTATTTCCTGGTATTGTTTATGAAAACAAACAGTATTTCAACCGTACTTTGAACCATGGAGTTTATGTGAAATTATCGATACAAACAAATGATACATTGTAAGTAATCGGTCTAACAAATAATTGGAAAAATAAACTTCATTATGAATGCTTCGGTTTGTTCATGTTCGTCAGGTAACCCGAGCACGTGTAATTTACGATAAGTGGTTGATATCATTATGACGATATTAATGGTCGGTACATACATTATAAATTCGATGAATGTCCTTTCGTGGACACACGGAACTAGTATCGAGCAACTAACAACTTTGTATTATTTTTGTTTACATTGTATAGGGCTCCGATTGATTAGTAACTATGGCACGTACGAGCTTCCATAAATTAGTTTTCTACTAACCACAATTATATTTTACAACTGTATGTTAAGTAAATGTTCTAGAATATTAAGTTATCATAAACATTTTTAAAAGCTCAATTGAAAGTAACATGCGCATAATAACATCAGTTATAATTTATGTTTTAGCCACAGTTATATAATTCTTAAGGAAACTAGTTGCTGTTTATAATAAGTTTTTCCATTATTTACACTAAGCTCATTCTGGCTGCAGTGTAAGTAATGCGAGTGCGCCAAGCGAGTTCGCTCCTTGTAATTATAGACTAAGACCTACAAAATTATCCACTAAGACTAGTATTTTCATAATTTATGCAAGCCAAAGTGTAGGGTTGAAGCGGCGGGGCAAGTACCTATGTTCAGTCAATTACTTGAATATCAAACCTGAAGTCGATTACCTGAGTGCCGTGTGGATATACAACTTTAATGCCAATCGATTATTATATATCGATGTTTTTATAATATACTGAGCTTATCGAATAATATTGTGGTAGGTAAATAAAATAAAAAGCGCGTCATCACGGTACACGCTTCGTGGCAATTAGTCTGCGTGTCGCACGATATGTTTTTTTTTTTTTCTGTAATTGGAAATATCAAAATTCGATTCGAATTTATATTGGCAAAGAGAAAAAGCACGGCGCTGCAGGTCCAAATACCTACATCGAGTTTTGTTTATTTATTTCATATCGGATTTCGGTTAAAAGTAATTTAATTTGTAGTCGATGGGGATTCAAAAACGCGCAATTTGCAATTGTTTGGGGAGTTACTGGGTCGAAGCAATTACTTTTTCTAAAACTTGATTTATGTTTTAGCCATTATAAATATATAATTGTAAACTTATATATGTGAAAGCATTTGTAAATAAGTTGTTGGTGTGCCTAAATAAATAAATAAATTAGTAGATAGTCTGTTTTATGAATATTTCATTATGATTTCTTAATTAAAATAATTGGCTTTTTAAGCTCAAATCTCTCATTCATAGTTTGTTAATTAAAATGCATCCTCGTCTCGGCGTTACATATAAAGTACGGTAAGCTACATAGAATTTCAACAAAAAACAAAGAAATCTTTTTCGAATATATTCTCCCAGAGCGTGTGAATGTTTAGGCTTTAGCTTTCATTCGACACGTGACACAATGCCGAATAAATACATAGGCAAGATAAGCATAGACGGTGACTCCAACAAAGGATTTAAACATAGGTGTACGCTTGATACACTGGAGTTCGCGCCAGGGGACTGCTTTATGTCAACACAGTAGGTTACTGAGAAATCAGTTGGCACGTTCGGATAGCACATATCTACAATAGGTACACTACAACTTGTTAGTTCTACACAATTGTACATATCTACTGGAGTACCATAATGTGTACTAGAGCACTCTATGTGTCCTGTGCAGCTGCTTGAGAACAGTCACACTGGCCGAAATTCGGCTTGGACGCCATTTCTATTCTATTTTCAAATCTTGAGGTACTTTGAATGGAATTGGTCGTCACGACAATGCTTGCTTTGTTCCCACTACCTACTAGGCGATGTGAGGTCGGTTTGAGTGCCATTTGTTCGACGCACCGTACCGTGGGAACAAACCACAAGGCATTGGCATCCTTAATTATTATTCAACTAATTGGTTCAGAAATAAAACTTATGTTATTGTAGCAACTTATGGCAAAGAAATACTAGACTCATTATCTTGTTTTAGGTGACAAAGACACAAAGAGTCTTTAAAATCGATTTTATTGTTCAAGTAATTGTATCTAACATTTTATGTGGGACAGTTTTATTGAAATCCTGTAGGTTAAAACTACATGGAAACGCGCACATATATTTTCGAAGACTTTTAGTTAAATTAAATATTTCAAATAAGTTCTTTACACACATCGTCGAACACATGAGTTTTAGCATCACAATCGCGCAGTCTAGATAAAATTGTAGGGAATTATGTTTTGGTTGTCAGAACTTTCGCAAGTTAGCAAGACATTTATTAAAACGCGGGCCAAGTCCGCTTCATTATATTAAAATCTTCGTAGTCTAAAGTTTATGAAATGTAACATTAATTAAATTAAATTGCTTTATATTTTGTAAGGGTAAAAATAGGCTCAAATTGTGATGAAAAATATACTAGGAAATGGACAAAGTAAGGAAAGCATTGTGCTGTAAAACCTTTTAAAGGTAAAGTCGAGTGAGTGCTGTTGTTATTAAGTACCAAGCTTTTATACAGTTTCATAAAATAAGGCTACGACGAAGTGACATTACACGTTTTAGTGTAAAAGTAAATTAGGCATCTTAGTTTTGCAACTGTAGCCATCATCATCAGCTGCTTAGCCTTTTTCAACTATGTTGTAATCGGGTTCTAGTCTAACCAGATGCAGCTGAGTACCAGTACCTTTTATTGATGGAGTGATCTGACCTTCTTAACCCCGGGCAACCCGATGCCTTTGGTAAGACTGGTTTTCAGACTTAATAGCTTCTGACTGCCCGCAACGACCGCCAAGGATGTTTAAATGACAGCCGCACCATTTTATTGTACTATCCAAAACTCGGAAGAACTCATCCTGACAAGAGTCACCTATCCATGGACCGAAGAACGTGCTTATGTTAAGCAACATTTTAACCTTATGATCGATCGATTCACAAGAGCTTTTCTTGCAACTGTTGCCATCATCATAACGTATTCTGCTTACATACTGTTTCTAAATTCAAACACAACCACATCTACAGGATGCACAAAGATGAACACAATTATTGCCACCTCTATTTGAAGTTGTAACTTTCTAAGTCCTGGTTATGACTTGAGCAGTTAATACAGGTGTAAGTACTACTGTAGAGCTTTGCTAAACACAATGGTCTTAATTTCCTTTATCTCGTTTAGTCAGCTTTGTACATGATATTGAACTTATATGTGTAGTATCGTATTATGTTTTTGGTTTTCTTCTATGTGAAATCATGTTTCTAAGATGAAACGAATGTAATACATGCTGTAAATAATATGGTTTGTTTGTCTTTAATACTTAATTATTAAATTATTTAAATAGATTTAAATACCTGCTTTTCATTATTATTATGTGTCTCCTCATTAGCTAATAATTAATTTTGAACATGGCAACATAACGTTGGTAAGCATGTAGCATACTTAGCTAGGAACTAAAACAAGGAGTAGTTGTAGAACCCTTAGAGCAAAATTCAAATCTCTCCAAGGTTAGATAAAATAATTATTATGATACTCTAACTGAAATAGTATTTTAGATAAGGGTACCAAGAACACTCAAAACATCTTGTTTTGCCAAAATTCGGTAAGGCTCTTGAATTTCGGGGGCCAAAACCTTTAGTTAGGTCTATACACGAGAATGTTGTTATAGAATTCCAGCTAATTAATTCCTCGATACCTATTTATGGAAAAAGGAAAATGAATGGAAAGGTAAATGAAAAAGGGCTTCTAGTTCTTAGCTTTACAAGTAATGCACCGTCGTCAAACTTATTGACCACCGTTAGTCATTCTAATGCGGACATAAATTGCGGGTCCGAGTCGCTTTATTGAACTACCACTCGCATTGCATTTCATTATTAAAAAAGTAAACTTATGAAAGGTTTTAGGGTTGTCAGTAACTAGATGTATGCTTCGTTTGTATTTGTAATTTATTTTAGCTTGTCTAGGTATAGCTAGGTTAGAAGATTTATTTTAATAACCGCGTTTTCCTTAAAAAGTCTAAAGCTTCACTGTATGACATAGATTTTAGTTACTTAGTCACACTTAACTTGCTTGCTATTCTGGATGCGTCATTGTGTATTTATCTATTTAATAAATCACTGAAGACTTGATGAAGTAAGCATACCAATAACACTTCAAATTCATCAACGAAAGGGTTACTTAGAGGAGACTATTCTTTTAGATTATAAATAGGAGGCATATTTCTTGTCTTCCACATTAGTTGGAGGTATCTTCAACCCTAAGCTAGGCGAGCGGGTCAGCAACCGTGCGATACCGACCCGGTCCGTCGAACCTCGTCAAATATTAAAAAGAGGACTGAATCGACTTTCGACTTTCTCATGTACATTAATATGAGTATTGCCTTATTACTAATGTATGTTATGCAAATGATAATAACAGCGTAGGTACCGTGTAATTAGCCAGTTCAGCATTTCACTAGGTATCAATAACATGGCAGCTAAAATTGTACTGGAAACAATTTTAGTGATGCCGAATTCGAAACCTAAACTGGAGTATTATTTTTTCATGAAATTTTAGAGATACTGGAATCCAATAGTCGATGTTATTTTAGTTAGTCTCGTACTTAGATGTTTATTTGGATTGCTTGTAGAAAATTCAATGGATATTGGAATTGTAATAAAAGCGTTGAACGCCTGTAGGTGAAGAACAATTTGGCTGTCAGAAAAAGCGTACTGTATGAACAAATAATTGTGAGGAACTGGCAATTTTCTTTTATCTTCAGTTCATTGTTTGCGGCACCCTCAAATTGTTTTATGTTGTGTCTGTTGTATACAGTAAAAATGACTTTATTAGTAAATATAAACATAGAATACAGCATGTAGAGATGATGGTTTATTAATCACAGTTTCAAAATGCATGCCTATTATGAGAAATGATTTAACATTATACATTATCAAAGTAAGAATATTTTAATGCTTTTTACGAAAATAGAATAAGCTATAGGGAATAACTTCTCCTTTCACATTCAATTTCTTTCAATATTATTTGAGTTAAGTTGAAAGGGTATTATAATACCACAATAATAGTGTTGTCGTAGAAAATACGAAATTATCTTCCTAGTAAATTTCCACCACCCGAGAAACATAGTGAAACTCATTACATGCAGTAAGCCCCTGCAGTATGGGATATTAAAGGATTCATCTTCCTTCCTCCATCAGCAAGTATACAAATAAAAATGTTTAAAAATATCGCCTACCCCGCAAGTCTCCTGGATATTGGGTTTATAACAATTCATTTTCTGTGTAGATAGGTATTACAATTGGCATGCTACCAAAATGGAGGATTTCCCGAATTGTATTGCCAAGAAAAAATGCTGCTTTCATCTAGGTTCATTTAGGTCGTATACGTTATATTTTGCTCGCGTCTGTACTAATTAAGCATTGAGACTTTGGAAGGTAAACGAATAATTCGAATTCATATTTAATACTAACACATATAGGAAATATTCCAGTTTGTGAGTTAGACTTTTTGCAATAACTCTATTATAATTCTGGAACGTTTGCTTGGTTTTGTGTATTATGACACAAATAGCTAGCTATCAATAATTATGAAATCCTCCAAAACCCGCACGAAATATTTCAGGTAGTAACTTATTGTGTACGGAGTCTATTATATATTGAGTTAATTGAACGAACAGACATTCAAGGTTTATTAAGTATATTCTATTGAATTCCCTGGAGCTACAAAGTCGAAAGCAATGAACATTATTTGGCTTGAGATAACATAAATTTTCGCATGAAGCGAATTAATACTTTTATCCTGTCATTTAATTAATAAACGAAATTAATCAGAGCTCAAAAGAGTAATTAACACTTTGACTGAGGCATTCAAATTAGATCGTACCGTACAAAAAGGTAGAGTATAAAGTCGTTGAGCACAACGAAAAAGATATTTGTAATAACATTTCATTTATCATTAATGTTTTAGTATAAAGTTTGATTAGAAGGGCCAGAGGATAATTAACAGTGACATATAAACAAAACAGGGTGATTGACTTTTTAACCGATAGGTACTTGTTACCGTTGCTTTTTGAAAGTTTTTTAGTCTAGTTATCAAACGTACATGAGTTAATTTAAAAGTTTTAATGATTGAATTGAAAACCTTTAATCTACATAACAACCATTTTTCAGACATCATTCATACAGGCCTCGTAAAATTAAGACTTAATTTTAGAGATCTATTTTTAAGTAGACAGTTACCGACCGACCAAAAATACCATAACGAAGTATTAAGCATAATTTTGTTCCCCGCAAGTAATATTTACCCACAAAAACTTTCACTCAAGGTTCCCCAAAAAGTTACATGCAATAACAAAATTCGAATTCATCCTTCGAAAGATATGAACATGGAAACACCCTTACAAATATGAGAAGCAAGTTGGCAAAATGTTTTAACGCTGTAATAAAGAACTTGTAAAGTAACTCAACAGGCGGGCAGGAACGCATGCGCCCTTACTCCTGAATCAGTTTCGTAGTGTAAAGTTTTCAGTCAGCGCGCCACCACAGCTTCGCGCGGCGGTCGCCGTCCCTCCTGCCCTCGTACTTTGCCTCGTGTGCGAAAACTACCGGCACATATTTCACCAAGTGTTGAGAGACTATGAACTATTCAATACACTTCGTGTTCCTCATTCTGTGCTCAAGTTGGTATCAAACTATGGATTGCTCATTTCATTATGTAAATGTAGTAGTTTACGTTGTTTCTGTCAGTTAACTATTGCGTGTTGAAAGTTTAGCTTGTGTGTAATTTTCCCGTCATCCTGCCTTCTGATTGTAGCGATTGCGCTGTGTTTTGAGTAACAATGACGCCTTTTGTTTTGATGTTTTCATGTGTAGAGCCTTACTTAAGGTGGAATTATTTAAACACGTTTACAAAGGTCAACGGGTGCTTTTATGTCAAATATAACATTCAGGAAGAGCTTACATTAAGTACACCCACGATGTGATGTCAAAAATAAGTCCATAAAAAACTTTGATGCGTTATTTGTTCACTTACTTTTTTATTTCTGTAACTTTACTGCATTCTTTGTCATGCCGTTAAATATTAATATATATTTTTTTATATAAAAGAAAATTCACAGCACACTAGCGCTCTTCTGTGTAATAAGTAAAACTATGTTTTGAGGGTAATCCAACAGCACCAACTATTCTTAACATTCTTTCACGGCTACGAAGTTAGTCTTTCAGCGTAAAGTTTAAACTGTTCTAAAACGCGTACATTCTTAACATAACTTCTAGAATAAACAATTAACGAGTTAACAATTTAATGCAGAATCATGCAAATGGCTTCATTCGCGAAGAAAGTTTCGCGCTTGGACGCGGTTAACTTAGCGTTGATATATCCACTCGGTTGATTATGTAAGCGGCGCCGGTGGTCGAAACAAGTGTCAAGTTATAAAGCTGTGCTCTTGATAGCTTTGGTCTAACTTTTTAATTGAAACTTTGTTGCTTAGCTCTAGAAGCCACAATTTCGCGGAGTAAATTGACAGATTAATAGCAAGAGGTACTCTAAGGTAGGTAATAGAACACAAGTTTATATACAAGGTTCATAGTTTGACACGGCAGTAAATTTGAGTCATCTCACCTATTACTTGCTGCCAATGGCAACATACACATAAAGGCATAAACACAACGGTTCTCATAGCTCCTATATCATGAATTCACGATTGCACAGCCAATTGTGTGCTTCGAATTTAATGGAGTCGGCCGTAAAGGTGCACCTGCTAAGACTAGGCTTCAATTACACACGCCTGCATTTTAGTATAACAATAAGATGCTCAGAATAAGACTTTTGGCTATATGTTTGATATTTAACATAAGGATAAACCAACTCATTTATTTGAAATTGAATCTAAGTACATCTTCGTCATCCTCCTAGGTTTTTTTTAACTATGTAGGGGTCGGCTTTCATTCTAATAGGATGCATGTGAGTAGGCACCTATGTCTTTTGTGTCCGGGCAACCATAAAGTTAGGTACTCTTTAGTGAGACTGGTTGTCAGACTATTCGACTACTAATCTGACTACCAATTCTAAGTAGTTTTCGAAACTCTGAGGAACTTCCAAGATAAGATGGTTACTCATCTACAAACTGAACACGCCAAACGTTGCTTAACCTTATAATCGATCAATCCATGTCATGCCATATCATGTCAAGCCAAGCCATGGCTGTTTTTAACCTCAATTCCCCTTTAAATCCACGCATGTATTGGAACTTATTTATCTCGCATGTATTTATTCTATAAAAATAGCTTTTTCTTACTGGCAAGGTAAAAAGAATCTCCGCCATTGGCAAGTAAGTGGATACGCTCGCTCGGATATTGACGGTTAATTTCCTGTTTTGGTTACGTTTCCACTCGTGTCTCCTCACTCCTGAGGTAGACAACGGGAATACGGGACCAATACCGTAACTGCCCACTCCTGTGTTATACAAAGGAATTGATACGCATTCGGTAACGTTATCCGACATCGTCGTGAAATATTGACGAGATTGCTTTGTGGTTCCCAGTGAAATATATTTTTTGTTTATTGTTGGTAGACTGCAGATTGTAAGCTCGGGGATTGGGTGTATTTTAAACGATTCTTTTCAACCTCTCTTTCTAAAAATAAAGTCACTACCTAATGTTTTTTGCCCAGCTTTTTGAAAGATTTTCCTATGTGAAACTTTCAGTCACCAATACTCTTACAATGTTGAGAAAACTTATCTTATGATATTAATAGCCAACTAGTGTGACAATATACCAAGATAAAGTATTTGTTTTATAACTATTGGGAGACAACAGAAACAAGTTGTGTAACAAAGTTAGCGATCGGCTTGATGGGTACGTCGGAAGATAAAGTTGTTTGCCTTTTACCTGAGTAAAACAATATTACTTACTGTCAACATTAAATAAATAATAGCGAGTATTTGTACGTAGTATTTATTTTCAAGAATTTGCTGTTATGTTGTCGGAAGTGAAACGAAAGAAATTTGCTGACCCGGCTTTGTCCTGACCTAACAATAAAGTTTGTGACAAAATCTCATACCTAGAAAAAGCACTTGCAGTTTTCCCGGTTTTCAATTTTCCGGACAATTTTTAATTCTTTTCGTTTGCTTTATAGCTTATTCTGAATAGGTGTAATGGACAAAAGAATAACTAAGTTTTACTGTCGACAAGCATTTACTTCGCTTTCGTAACATAATATACGCACCTTTTACGCTATAATTTTATTTACAACATTAAGAATATTACTGTCCACAGTGGCCACCCCGACATGACAAGGGGAATGACAAAAAAGTCGTGCTAATACTGTTTATTTTCCAAGTCATGCATGTCAACGTTTCGGCTATCAATATCAATTGATTGTTTTATTTATCATTACTACACTCATGAGCTTTATCTTTCACAACATAGGTAATATTCTCCCCTTGTTCAGTAATTGCTGTCCTGCGTGTCACATTTTCCACTCCAAAAATGTTTCGGTACTTCTGTAATGTAGCAACGAATACTCAGACATTTATCGACACGCACGATATTCAGGATATAAATATAAAACTCAACTACTAAATAATTTGTCTATACAATCTACATTATGTTAACATTATCTAAGAGTTTTAACCAAGGTATTGTAGGCCATATTATTAGTACTAATGGCCACTTTAATAGTTGTCAGCCATAACAAAAATAATCTCGTCATTTGAACCCTTAAAAATATTATTTCACAAATACTTGATAAACTTCATTTAGCACTTTAATTAGACAATAACAAAAGAACGTATTTTACGATGTCCTACGTCTAGACAGACATAAAATATCTTAAATGTAAGTAATAAGGTAACTGGAAAACTTTTATAGGAAACGGCAGGAAGCTAGATTTATATCAATATCTTTTTATGGCCCTTCATTTCTCAACGTGGGTGTAAACAACTGAACAATACAGCTACATATTCTACACTGTCCCATAAGAAGGTATCATTTGTTAGTCTGCATGTAGGTAATTATTGAGCTTCAAGACTAACATCGAGCCTATATATTACATAGGTACATTTAATGCGGGCAACATCCCAGGTAGGAAGGCATCCTTTTCATTTCATGTTAATCTCCTTTGACTTTGAATGAACGATCTATAAATAGGAAAGAGCTGCTTGACGGATGTAAGACTCAATTCTCAGTAGAAAGAATTCTCAAAGATCTGATACCTATCTGTAAAGCTAATCAGAAGCGGCTGCAAAGGGACTGCTTTAATAAAAGCACTCGTATTGCAAGAGGGAAGGATATTTACTAAAACAAAAGCATTCGTTGCACCCTTTCGGTTCGATTCTTGACTCTGCCGAAATAGCTTTATGGGTTTATGAGAAAGTTTTAAAAAGCAGCATAAAATTTGGAAGTCGGTGGTGTTACGTTGGTGCACCAGAGAGCACGTAAATGTCGATCCTCTACCTGATCTCTGACAGAGTGAGGGAACAGAGAGTGCATCTGGGTCTGCGAAAATGCTTTTGTGTTGTAAAATGTATGTAGTGCTATGTTTTTAAGTTCGAAAAAGCTGACGTGGCTGAAATTCAGCCTGCTCTTTTACATTGTTTTCCCAGGAAACGGCAAAATTTAATTAAATTATCTGTTCCAAATATTGAAACTGTCATGGTTTATTTTCAATAGAAAACCAGTGTGTCGGATAATTCCATGTAAAACAGCGTTATCTGTATAAAGATCCAACAATAACAATTTTTATACGTTCATATATGTACGAACCCAAGTTTTTCGGATAGCCCATATATCTATTAATAACAGCTTCCTTCCAAAAGCAATCCAATAAAAATGCTTTATTAAGATTATTTTCAATAGGTTTATATTCCGTCATTTTCATCGCTTGTTGATAAGAGAATTATTTCTGTTAGAGCCGTGCTGAAAACTTAGCTCTTACCTAGACTGTGGGTGTAGCTCAAAAGGTAACTGAACTAAGTAGCAGCTACGATATTGCGATACATTATTGGTTTCTAAATTCCACTTAAGCAAACCCGCGGACAAACTGCTGGTAACATAACTGTGATTTAAAGTCAATATTACTTGATAAACAATATAAATCGACGGATAAACAAACATAAAGTTAGTAATATGTGTGTGTAATAACAATCGAGGTTTCAATCTACTTGAAAGCCTATAACTACGAGTCGAGCTATATATAATATTTAACCTATATGCTGTTATACCACATTGCATTATTCATGGACTATTTGAGAGGGATAAACTACGAAAACAATATCTAACTGTAACGTCGGTATAATAAATTCATATTGGCGAAGGGATGGTCTGTTATTGCGAAAGAATGTTTATTCGCCGTGGCTTGAGTGAGCATGCTTATAACGCATACATTTGTAATGACAATTGTAGTAATGTTTGTGGGTTATTCTGTAAATAGTTAATGTGGTCTCAATGGTTTACGTTATCGATTCATTTTTTTATTTTAGGAATCATGAGCACAAGTAGGTTTTTTTTTCTTTATGTTATTTTTACTTTCTTGTGCTTACGATGTTATTTCTACGTAAATATCCAGCCCTGTCTAAGTAAAACTAAATACGATACACCATAACAATCTGCAATTCTAATCGGCTTAAATCTTAAAATAGCTCACTAAAGATAACCTCATAACTAGTGGATTTAATCAGGAACCTACTAAATGTCATACCGCTATTAGAAACATGCAGCTAAATTACCAGGAAATCATTTTCAGATATCTCGAATAATTATCAGTTGGTAGTGATAGATGGCATGCAGATGCAGCTACAACTAGTCCAGTGATAGGCGGACAATGTAGCGAACTCTAGACTAACATTCCCAAGTTCCTATCAAAGTTTTCCTGGTTCAGACGAAGTTCTACCGAATTCCTATTTGTAGCAAGACCAGGACCAAATTAAACACGACTATCTACTTCTGGAGTTGACCAGCTGGTTGTTTTATAGAGATGTTTTTTTTTTTTGCATTTTCATGCAGGTAGTTTAAATCCACTTTTTTGTGGGATCACCAAATGAGATCACCAAATGAGAGCGGTCTCTTACTGACTAAAACCGACCATGTTTCGTCTTGAGCCCTTTGTATATTAGGCTCTTTAAATCTTTTCAGCTATCCCCAAGCCCCGGCAGGATAGTATAGGTCCACGTTGTTGACTGTAAGTAGTAGTAGTGTATGAAATATTATCGTTGGATTTTATAAGGCTGTCGACATTCATAGGAAATACATTTCTCCGTCGCGTTTGTACCTATCGCTTATCCATATCAATATCTTTGTAGCGATGCGGCGCTGTATCCAGATGGCTAGAAAAGCAACAGTTTCTTTCATTTTTATGTATATTTATAGACACGCTTGTATATAGAAAATCATCTAGGAAACACTTTAACTTTATTACAATGACTTAACTGTTTATTTTTTATATATGTTTCCCGTATATCCATAATTGTGCACAGTGCAGAGCACAAATCGCTAGACGTTATTTAAAACGATATCCTGCATAATGTTTATGAGCGTGACCGGCTTTAGTTCTGTGCATATTCAGCCATCCCGCCACGTAAGAGTTTTACTCAGCTCTGAAATATCACTGAAACTAATATTATTCACGAATAGCATTTTCAGTTTTCCAACCTGGCTTATTTTAATTATAAATCGATACTGAACCGAGCTCAGATCATCGTACTCGGAACTAAGCAACTAAGTACACATTTTCTGAAGAAAATTAAACTAATTTCATCGAAGATAAAAGATCGTTTGAGGAGATAAAAATATGTTCATAATTATATTGTTTGAACGTGAATAGAAAACCTCTCAACTTTGTTAATTAAACCTACAGAATCCGTTTTGTTTGGTCTGCGGCACATACATAAGTGAGTTGACGAACTCATTAGGTGGTCGACTCAACCTTCATTTGTGTCTGACCAATTAGTAATCTCGTGTTGTCTAAGCAGAATTAAGACTTTTCCTGTTGTGTATTAATAAGTTAGATAATTGTGATAAAAAATCAGGTCAGTACAGAGACAATATCAGTACAAAGTACAACGGGTACAATAGAAAATATAATTGACAGCCATTGTACAAAGTAATACAAAGAAAATATCACGAAAGCTGGATTAAGCTAAACAAATCACAAAAAATAAAACTGACAGGCGTAGTTGCCAGAAAGGTTACGATAATTAATTAGCAGTGACACAAAGAAATGTATTCAGTTTTTGATCGTTGAGCTAAAAGCTAAAAAGGGGAGAATTTATTCCAGAGGAAAATAATTACCGCTCGCAAACAAAGAGATTAACTTATTCTCTGTTGCCAGCAACTGAAATACGAACGTTATTCCACAAAGGCAACATGAATCAGATTCTCTTTTATTAGGTCTGTGTTGTTCTCCCCATCAATTTGTGTCCTTACTCTCATTAAGATTAATACTTTATTCATAAACCTCTACGTCGATGTATTCGCTTGTCGAATCATTTCTTTGTATTCGTTACTCGGTAGATAACAATGAAACGTGAAAATACATCTGATCATTCTTGTTTGTTCGTATAAATGTTTTATTCGAAACCTTCGGACCATGCGGTTTTTAATTACTGTGCCTTTTGCAATTTTGAAGTAATACATTTTATAAAACATAAAAAATATATAGAGTTGTAACTTTTTCTTTTTACAATATATTTGATTACAGAACTATCAACACTCCTTCTGAAAATGTAACATAGAGGAAACCTGAGAATTAAGAGATTAGGACACTTACCTTAAATCTGTTAAGTAAATCTCGCATACATTTAGACCAAAAAAGAGCCATCACGTTATTCCAGTGGAGCAACAAAGCGATAGTGACAGCTTCCTAAACCCATGGCAATACCAATCAGACTCAGAGCGGTCACTTGTGCGTCTGTTACTGAGAGGATAATCCTTAATCAACACGGTAGCAGCGGATCACTGCAGCACGAGGTTTAGCTCAAAGCCCCACATACCCGATGTTAGCTAATTAGAATAATTATTGTGAAAATTGGGTTGCGACATAACCGAACTATTGTAGTTCCAAGAATAATGAATCCGTGGCTTATGTCAGAAATGAGTACGCAAGTTGAAAAGTTCTGTCTTTGTTCTTATTTGATAGGCTTACATCCTATTACCCTAGCTTCCTAATACATCTTTCACGCTCACGGAAAGTCATCGTAATACAGGATATGTTACATAATATATTACAAAACTTCATACGGAATAAAACATTAAATCTGATGTTATATCTACACAAAGTAAAAAGATGTGTAGCCAAACTTCAAACCTCCGATAATACAGGCTCTTTGCATTCATACATACGTGATTAACAGAGAGAAAGACGGATTTTCCGATATTAAACCGCATCGAACGTATTTCGTATTATGTGCTTCACATTTCTTTTACATAAGAGCTATTGAGGCAGACGATTGGGATCTAAGGATCCTAATAATATATTTTTAATCTCTTTGATCTCGATGGGATCCTAGTCCGATACGGGCGTCTTTCATATGGGAGTATAGATACCGTTTCTGCAATCGTGCTCATCTCGGCTGAGTACTTATAAGGCTGATTATGCAATCGATGTTACAATTCTTGACCCAAATTCTTTTATGAAAATAGATGCCGGGTACATTATATTCAGGGCACCAATTTATTGTCGATCAGTATTATGAGTATGACTTTTGAATATTAAGCATTAGCTAAATATACGAATAAACATAGGGATGAGTTCTTGTTTCAATAAACATGTTTCATAATTAAATTAGTTCTTTAGGCAGACAGTAATTTGTTTTATTAGTTTATGTACCTACTACAAATAATTTACCGAAACATACATGTTACTAAAGAGATTTAACATTAATTAGTTCAACAAAAATTTGAATATTGGTTATCTAAGCTCTTTGGTGCGTGAAAATATTTTACCTTCCAACGGGTTTTGGTTTGATAAGTAAGCAAAATAAATCCTTATTTCATAATTAGGCCGTCGTAGAAAATCAATCATTTAGAAATGGTAATCATACAGACTATCTATTTTTTAAAATGACTACATAAAACTAAGTAAAATTTTAGCTTTGTTTGTTGATGACTATTTAAGGATACTAGTCAGTATCCTACAGAACAACGTTGATGGCAATGCAGTCCGTTATCACGTGTCATGCGATTGCCACTACATTAAAGATAAACATTATGTCGATGTTCGCTTCGCTACTAACTGGGTCTGAATATATAACTGGCGAGCTATCTATCCTCTTGCACTATCTAACAGTGATACCTAATTGTGTTCCACTAAACTACACGGGCTGGAAACAAAGGATCTATCGTAATTACGTCCATCGATCCGTGAACGAATTCGAACGAACAGAAATTCCTATGTTATTTCTAAATCTACAAACATACATTTTTTTTCAATCGACTTCGTTTTTCTTTTATTTTGGTCAGAATACAAATAAGTAAAGACTACAGTAGGTAATTGTTCAAAACCACAGTGTTTCCCGTATATCATAATTCCTTCTATGAATTACCTGTTCTGTTTCTAAGCCACTTACAAAATTACTGCAAAATTAGTCCAGCTGTTTAGGACTTCTTCGGATACATACTCGCTATCATCACGTTGTCGTTAACGAAAAGGTAAAATATAAATTTTGTTTTGATTGCATTATGACTGCAAATTGCAAACTGTCCACTTGCCTGTTACATGAATGCTATGAATTTTCCCCCGAGTTTCATTCAACTGTAGCGCATACGTGCGCCATTAACAGATCGGATAATTGTTCACTTTGCATATTAATTTTAATGGATAGGACTTAATAAATTATGAACATAACGTTGTAGTATGGTAATCGTGCTTATTATTCCCGCAATTACTGTAAATGGTAATTAAATTATACAGAACATTAATTTAAATGCAGCGTACAAGCGTTAACTGAGTCAGTGCAAGTGAGCGTCAGGTTTCTACAATTAAAAAAATGTTTTCAGCGCCCTTTTGAAAAACACTCCTCATACATATTAAGGTCAATTTATTTTTAGTTGAACAATAACGGCCTACTCACTTGTAAATGCCATTTACGTGGAAGATGACAATGGTATGGTTCACATATATTTTTTTTTCCACAATGCTCAAAAATACCTAATTATTACTTAGAAATTGTTACTTTCATTGATTTAGCAATATTTTTTTACAAAGTTTTAAACTTCATCGTGTTATAGAATATGACAATAACAACTTATATTTTTTTTGTTTTGATAGTGGAAGAGGTGATTTTGTATAACAACTTATATTGTTAGAAAAACATTAGTTTAATAGAAGCCGCTATAACCCAGCGATCTATTTGCTTGTCACAAATCTTCAGGGAAGCTTAAGTTGTCATAACGAGATATGTATAACCCTAAAGCCTGCATGTGTTTATCTAATCCATTGTAGACGAGATTAGTGTCACAACCCTTTAAAAATATACTTGTAACTGTCAGACAGACTTTCTTCAAAATATTAAACGTGGTAATAAGAAAAATAAAATATACTTTTAAATTAAAAACGTAGACTGCAGAGTTTGTAGTTTTTTCATCAGTAACTTTTTTTATTTATGATATCTAGCTCGAATTACAATTTAAGATAAACGTAGGATTGTAAAAGTCGTTACAATTTATAAAAACCAAATGGTCTTTTTTATGGAAAATAACGAACATCAAGTTTCTAGTCAGTAATTAAAGTAAATCTTTACATCTCAAAGAATTATACTACGTACTTAATTATGCACGCACGGAGCGATAGCTTGGCGCTCAAGTGCATAAAAAACTGTAGAACTTTAATTTTTTTCGGTAATATTATTTCGGTAATAGTATTTGTTTCGGTAATATTTTTTTTCACAATGTATTTTTAATTAACACATACATAAAGGTAACATAAACAAGTCGCATTATTTTTACTTTATACTTGTGCCTGCAATTTCACCTAACTCGTTCAATATTGAAATTCATTTATTTATTTGCATTCCAAAACATAACTTACATTTTACCTCAGTTCAGACCAGTACATAGGCACATAGCTACTCAGAAAACTGACACATTAGCCTATACATATATGACTAAATAGGTATAAGGAAGTCCTTAACAGTAAACTTCGAAATTTTGTACATATTTCATACCAAGTTCGTACCTAAGCACCCATTACCAGTTCTAACTCTATATCTCAATGAACACTTCTAACTGTGATATCATGAAGTAAGATTGTTCCCCGATGTGTAACCAGTATAACGAAGTCAATTTGACGACCTTGATGGCGAAATGGTTACCACGCCGGACTGCTGAACCGGAGGTCTCGGGTTCCATTCCCGGTTTGTGTGATGTGCATACTGGTTGACCGTTATCTGAGTGTTATAATACATTTATAAATGTGTAAGCATTTTACTATATGTAGTTTATCAGATGTTTTAGCACCCATAACACAAGGGGGGGCTAACCGACCGTATGTGAAAAAGGTGTCCGAGTAGTTCTTATTATTATCAAATTGTTCGCAGAATGTATAGCTGTGAACATCAAGCGTTTGGATGTGCCGGCCTTAGTGGAGCTCGGCACGGAGTCAGTCATCCTGGACTGCGACTACAGCATGGGAGAAACTCCAGGCCCAGGACTGGTCATAAAATGGTTCTTCAACGGTTCTACAGGCCTCGTCTACCAGTGGATACCACCGCTCCAACCACAGTTTATAGGACTGCTAAAAGGAAAAGTTGACCCGAATTTTAAAATATCGGGTAAGTTGACACATCAAAACATCATTGAGTTACTCAAGATTCTTATATTATGTGATTACCATAGTAATTCGATTCAGGTTCGCGAAGTACTACATCTATAAGGCCTGCCGCCGTAAACAAGTAAACATTACGTAGAAAAGTTTTTCTGATTCTTTCCTGTTATTCGCTTGGTTCACGTTACGGCTTTAATATACTTATCTTCCATTATTTATATTTTTATCGAAACGTCCTACCTATTTTTATGTTTACAAATGGACTCTGCAATTTAATTAAATTTACTGCTCTTCACGAATAGAGAAAGAGACATTTTTTTTGCGGGAATTTTTCTCATACTTATACTTTTCATATTTGTGGTTGTGTCGCAATTCTAGTTGAGCAAAATTGCAACAGCGTTGATTCCCGCTTGAACCTTTGAAAATAATCTTTTTATTAAATTCGACGTAGTTGTGCCAAATTTTGTGAATATATTTTTATTTTCAGATGAGCCTTTACAGGCTTACCGAGCCATCAAAATAATAAACCCTGGCACACACTTGAGTGGCAACTATACGTGTGTGGTGTCCACATTCATAGCTGAGGATAGTCAGACGAGATCCATGTTAGTGTACAGTAAGTAATTTAATAACTTATATTCATTTCTTTAACTTATTGCGGTACAAACAACTGCTTTGAGCCAAAATTCATTACTCCGTACTAAAAAAAGGTACCAAAATTTTTCTAGCTAACGCGTACGTAAACAAAATACTTGTATTGTTGAGTAATTTTTGGCTATAAACCTCTTTAACTAAATACCAGGCGAAATTGAAAACGTTACTTTGTAGTTCCTATAAATTAACTCAGCTGTCAACGTCGAAATGTCTCGAAGGAAAAGATATTTTGCCGACACAGAGAGAGATATTAAATTGACTTCTCGGTATTTCACTTTTTACTTCTATTTCGGTAATACGACTTGGTATGTGCTCTTTTTTCAGTGATAAAAAAGAATAAATGATGGAACCAAAAAATATGTATACACTGTTAGACTAAATATTGTTGATTGGTTTTGAGAATTGCGGATTAAAATACGAATGTTATTTCGAAATTGATAGTTAAGCTTTCTATATTATTAAATATACAAAACATTATACATTATTAATTCATATATTAACAACACATTCAATGATTTATCATTTGATTTCAGCCCTTTGATTTCAACTATATATAAATATTGCGGTTTCTTTTAATTTCCACGAAATTGTATTAAAATGTAAATATTAATAAGCTGAAATGTTTAATGTCAATCACCTGCCATGAAAAAATGTTATCGTCAACCAATAATCTAAAATCGATATACTAAACTATGGCTATAATGATATATCAATGGAGTGTATTCAAATGCAGTTTAATTGCTAAGTTATTTTTAGCTTTATCAGGTAATAAAATAGTGAAACAATAAATTAAACATTGAGTCATAATTATTTTATAAGCCTTACATAAATGTAGATATTAATCACACATGAATAAATATTGGTTTGTTTAATAGAATGTAAATAATATTCTAGAGCGCTGTTTATACTAGATGTGTTTATATTACTCGGTGTTAGCGATAGGAAATTATAATAAGGTAGCTAGTAAATTCGATAATATATGCATGATTTCGTGAACCGAACGCCCGTGGCTGCCCTGACTAAGCACAATCTGGATAGATAACTTCCACAATATATAATACTCTGGAAGTACTATTTTTAGAGCGCTTTAATATGGATGTCAAAAGTATTCGAACGTGTTTGAGTATCTAAACGTACTTACGGGACTTAAATCTTGTGACTTGAACACGAATTTTGTTAAGTAGATAAACTAACAATACAAAATTTTTCATAATATATGAAGCGATCTCTTCACAAACTATTCATAGAAGACTCAAATGTTTTGACCAAAAGAATTACCTAATATTTTTCGTACTAAAATTGTATTGGCTTCATTTGTCCCGATTTGGTCTAATCAGTTTAGCCCAAGGCTATAATTACCTGTTAATTTCAGGGAAGGTAAGCTGTCAGACCACGACAAACTAGATTAGCTAAGGCTAAACAGATAGTTGGAATTGGAGTTCGATGAACCGTACCGCGTCATTCTAATTAGGTATTAAGGCGATAATAAAGTTTGCACCATGCTGTATACAATTATACCTGCACCTACCTGTGAATAAAAACTAAATTTGAGTAGGTATAAATATTATAAACAATATTTTAGGAAAAAGGCTAGGCATGTGATGGTTATAAAAAGTTTATTATTTTGAAAACAGTGTCTATCTATAGAGTTTCCTGCCGGTTCTTCTTCATAAAACCCACTTCTTAGAACTGTGCAACTAGCCATTGACATTTCACAAGAACCTGTAATAGGTCTATATGGAATAAAACCCTTTGACTTTGTTTACCTGAAAACAGTACCTCACGAGACAAAGGAAAACGTAATAGTGCAAAACATCTTTGTTCATCCACGGCCGACTAAAATGCATAACAATATTCTAGCATGAACTACAAATCGAATTGTCTGTGTATAGGCTTCCTCCTATGTTAATCTAGTTTATCGAGACGCGTATGGACGAATTAGTTCAACGCAGGACAAACCGATTTACTCTGCAATCGAGTTTGGCAGTCGGGACCTTTGTGTCTCATGTACGTTCATTGCTGCTGACAGACCTATACAGCCCAAATAACAACGAACTAGGAAGTCATATGTAACGGGAATTTTGGGTACCTTTTGTCTCTTAAAATAAGAACCTTCCCTAAAAATAAATACGGAACATACCAACTGCTTATATAAATAAACGTGTTCTGTTTATAAACTAATTACAGCATTGTTTCTTTTAATTGTAACTCACAGTTATTTTTGCTTCACAGGTCCGGGCAAGAGTTTTCATTTCCAGCAAGAGAAGAAATATGTATTTTTAGTAACGTTAAGATGTGTCGCGGAGTACTTGTACCCTCGACCAGTGCTAACTATATTATCAAAAGGGTAAGTACCTATTAAATATACATGCTTTATTTATGAAGATTTGATTATGCTATTTTTTGTCTACGTAGTGAGACAACTTGCGCGCCATCTCTCTCGAAAACTGGTAACAATTGAATCTGTGTGTACAAAGACTTATATGGTAACGAGTGCTTTATACATTTCCTGGAACCTAATAACGGATCTACCCCGAGGCTCTGTAACTGTCATCAAAGCCAAGCATGAAATTCTATCATGAGCAAACATACTGGAATCGGCACATGAGTGAGTACTGGAATCTAGTCGATGACAAACATCACTGTCTGGACAACAAAAGCAAAATACATACTTAGAAATTAAAAATAAAACTTGTAAAAGGTAATAAAAAAGTTAATTATCAAGACTAATAAAAGTACGTATAAAGCATTTATACAGAAAGTGAACAGGGCGGAAAATATATAAAAATCTTGAGACGGGCAGACGGCAGTTTTATGGGTAATTCATGAGTGAGATAAGGTCAAGTGATCTTGTTATACGAATCTTGATGTTATATTGATGATCTTGTCGTATAAGTTCTGTACGCTTTACGACCTGGCCAGCTGCAGGTTACACATGTAATGTCTGCCTACATATTTATTATTGATTTATATGCTATACCTACTATGTTTTGCTTCAACACTCAATATTAATATGTTTACATCCACTATTGGTACTGATACCTGTATTTGTCACTTAACGGTACATAATACTACAACCACTTCTAAATGGAGTAGGAACTATGAACAAACTCAGCTCCGCCCGGGGGCAATTTCTAAGTGACGTGTCTCACCCGACGTGCTTTAGTTTTTCTTGCTCGATTCCCTCAAGACACAGTAAAATTTTATAGCTATAAACTTTCTCAAAGATTAAACTTCAGAATGGCGAAAAGCTAAGATTAAAGCCAGCTTTCAGACAAATATAGGCAAACGTATTTTTGCAGTAATTCTGTGCCGTAAGGTGAAATAAGGTTATGTCTCAGCACTTTCTCAAAGGCAATAGTAATTCAAAAGGTGTTTGAATTCCAAATTTATTACATTTAATATTAATGTTTTTATAGTGTGTGATTATTAGAATGTATAATATTTTATTTAAATATCTCTTTTATTTTTTGTTAGAAAATGTTTTCGTCATTATTGGTTAAATATGAAAATTTGACCAAATCAATGATAAATGTCACCATAATACAGTGTTTTCACACACCATGGCACTAATCCTTTATTTACCCCAGAATTTGATCTATCTCCTAAAACTTTTCCCCCTAAATCACTTCACAAGACACAGGTTTTCCTCGAAACCTGTAGAGACAAACAAATTAAGGTGCTTTTACAACGTAGCTTGGTATTTCGGTTTTAGCAAGCCACTGGAGCGAGCACTGACTGACATGAGGATGGATTCCTGGGGCATGTACACCGTGGAGACGACGGCGCTGGTCCACGACGATGACGTCACCAGCCCCTGGGAGGAGTTCGTCTGTGTATTGAGCTTACCCTTAGCTAATTATACTAGTAATAGAACTACTGTTTATTATCCAGGTAAGTCATTATAATTTTCTAGGACAATTTTTCTGTAGATAAAGTGGAAATCAAAATAATTAATTAATATAGGTCTTCAGAGAGTTTACAAAAAGGTCACGTACTTCAATATTTATTTGATTTTTTTTTTTTAATGGCCCAGGAAACCTAAACAGACCGATACTGGCATAACATAAACGGCAATCAGTTGCAATCTCGAAAATAAAATTCGATTACGATACGAACGATTTTTTACGGCCTACGGAAACCATAGATATTAACGAGCCTACAGTATCTGCTGGCCATGAAATCTGAGTTGCGTGATTAGTACGTGTAATGGCAGCCAATACACGGGGTACCTGTTCAGCATGAAGCCTATTAGGCTGGGATTAGTTTGGGTCCGATAATATGAGCGTTCAACCTTTGTACGTGTCTCTTCAATGCCTAGAAGCGCGTTCTTTTTTTAAAGCTAGAGAAAATTATGCGTCATTTATGTCCATGAATTATTACTGCAGCGTTTTCTTAATGCTCCAATTCTAATGAAGGTTTTATTCTTGTATTCGTTTTGAATATTCCATTAAATGTACCTCACCTATCGCTTTTCACTGAGCAAACAGGTGCAATAACTGGTATTGACAGCAGGTATCATAAGCCCCATACAAACTTCTTGCACGTTGTCTGAAGTTGACCTCCTTATTGCAGGTCTTATGCCAACGCACAGTGCAAGCATAGAAGTGAAGAAACCACAGGAGCATCAAGCCAGCAGTAAGACACTTTTGAATACATATTTTTGATATAGTTATCCAACTTTTATCGACCTTTTTTATTTAATTTAGTTAATAATGTATCGAAATGCAGCGTAGAACAAGAATTTTTAACACTGCACGAAGCATTACTCGATAAATCTGCTAAAATGCAATGTCCCAAACCGCAAACTGGCAATAAATGAAATGAAACGATACAACTACACAATTCTGCCATAAAAACTCCGCCCGATTCAGTAACAATACAATCATTTTATTTAATTGAACACTTTCCACCTTAATTACTGTAAACAATTTTATTTTCAGATAGTTCCCCGCTCCGGAGGTGCACTCTATTATACACTTTACTAATAAGCATTAAAATTACTTTTTAATAAACTAAGTAACATTGTACATACTGATTTAGTCTAGAATATTAAGTCTATGACTTTATGAAAGACGTAGCCTTTTAAGTTCATTAAGTTTGTTGGCTTCTCGTTTAGGTTCATATTTTAGACTGAAAACTTATTAGTTGTTGTTTTTGACTACCGAGTAGTTTGTATAAATTAATGTTGGTTACGTATAAAGCTTCGTATTAAAATTGTTTTAGAATGTCTACAAAATCTGTGATACTTTAGTTTTAAAAATGTTTAATATTGTTGAAAGGCAAAGGTAATTTTATAAAGCTTTTAATTTTCATAATTATAAAATCTAGGGTAAATGTAATAATTAAGTATTACTTGAATGTGACAGTATTATTTTAAAAATAACAACCGTCTACTTTACCGGTACTGATTGTAGCTTTTTGATATACACCCTGTAAATAAAACGCTTGATGTACTTTCGTGTTTTCTCTTTGTTTTATAATAACGACGATCTTTTTGTAAAACCTCAAAAAACCTTTTGAAGCATCATCCGAGAACCTAAGTAGGTACGATTCCACGGGAAATTCCACATTTATATTTTTTATTATATTGTTTTAGAAGGTGAGGTGTGTATAATATAAAACAGTAAATCAGATTTTGTTCCTCGCTCCCGTCACTGGACGGTAGAAAACACATTTTCTTTTACAAAAAAATAAGAAAAACTTGGTGTAAACACGTTCTCTGGAGGGAACGTCAAGTCGACGGAGCTCGTGTAACGTTGGAAAGTAGGTATAAAAAGCGGAGAAGGTCATAAAAAGGCTTTTTATATGTTTATAAGCCATCTCCCATCAGTACGTAAATAATCTTTCCAGCTTTAATTTCTCTTGTAGCATTACGTCTGCAAGAAAAGTAATCTGCTTGGAGTGTATTTTATCAACATTGTAAAACTGTAAAGTCATCATAGTGCATGCACAACTATCATCACATAAGTAATGCAAAAAGTTATTGTCATACATGAAAGCGTTATTTACTGAATTGGCAAGATAACCACAGATGAATCCCAAAATTTTTAAGCCTCAGTAAGAGAACAGCACACTTAGCGTGCCGGTTACTACCATAATTCAAGGAAATCATATCAGAATATAATTTTTAACAATCAATAATATCTGCACATCTCTAATTCTGCGAAATGATCCGCTCGTCGAAACTGATTTCATCGGATAAAGGTCTTACATGGAAATATTATTAAAATCGAACCATAAAATGCAGTACTATATTCTCTCTGGAAACCTGAAAATGCTATTGCATATTCGGATTTTTTGCTCTTATATTCAATAATGAAATATGAAGAGCAGAATCTATAACTCAATTAAAAGTTGAAAATATTTTTCGCCTCTGAATGGAAGAATCCACGCTTCAAAAAGTTAATAGATTATCCCGTCACTGAAACAAAGAGAACTAAAACGAACTAAATAAATAGATCTTAGACACTGTAATATAATCCTGCCTCGGGTATCTAATGAAATTGTCCCCGGCGAGTTAAAATGTCGTATCCACCAAATGTATTGATTGAATCCTAGAACTTGATGAGAATCTAGTCATAATGAAAAACTAGAATAATTGTTTTTCTCTCGTCTATGTCTACTCCTTCCATCTATAGACGTTTACCAAGTAGTTATGAACTCCCCGGTGTATACATTTTTCATAACAAATGTCCGGAACAACGATGTATGTCGTCGGAAATTATTCCAGCAAGCAGTTGTTAGATAAATGTTTGTAGATAAATACGGACCGTAGTTATATGTGTGTCCATAGAGAACTTAATACACTCGCACTTGTATGTAGTAGGAGGTTAACTTGAGATAGAAATATTACAACAGATAAAGAGGAAAGTGAGCACGGCTAAGTAGATACTCTCTCGCTGCAGTAATTTGGGAGAATTCCTTGGAGGCGGCCTGCGCGATATGTCTGCCTGAGTGCGTGGCTCCTTTAGCATTACCATAACTGTGGCGTTTCTGTATCCTCCTGGTCCAATCCCAGCGAACATTCCACATGACAAGGAAACTGAATCTAATGAAGTACTAGCGATTTGTATTTTCAAAATATCTAAGAACTATGATCTGCCCACTAATATCTCTTTTGGACTATCTTGTGAATAACAACAGAAATAAAACTAGTGCAAGAATGTACATCTATAATAACTTTAACTTAGTAACAAATTGCTAGTTACGAGATGATTGTTCTCAGCGGCCAGCTTCCCTTTATTCCCTTAAAGTATAACTGAGTTGAGTACTTTGTAAAGCGCGAACAGCACTTCTAGTAACGTCTGACTCCGCGGTGGTAAGTGCTAAGTTGCCTCTGTATCTCTGGCGATAAGTTCCTAATTGCACTTCACTGTGCGGAAATGGGGTAAAGCGGGCAACGTCGGGCGAACACGTAGCGCGCGTACGTGTTCTGAAATGTACTACGCTTTAATGCGTATGACACGCGGCTTGATGTTATGTCGAGCACTTCCATTTTATGTATTTCAATTCGATATGGAGGCCTATCACGGCTCCGGACGAAAGAAAGAAAATCCTTTAAGGTGATCTCGGTGACGCGTGGATTACGCGAGACACCTTATCTGCGACGGAAAATGTTAAGCTGTCGTTACCCGACATATGAACCTCGTCGGCATCTAGACTGGCTTATTACTACAATTTGTATACATATTTCAAGGGGCGTGTGTTAACCGTGAATATATGTTTTGTATTACTGCGCTGGGAGCTGTAGCGGGACTCGCACAATTAGTTCAAACACTACAAATGAAGAAGGCAAACATTTTGTTAGTGCCACGTTAAATAAATAAAAAACCCGCAAACGAAAACTTTTCGAGGTTTATCAAGTTTCAAACACTACAGAAATCTTTTGTTTTCCTTATCCGTGTGTGTGTAAATAGTAGAATTAACTTTTGAACAAGCTAACAGATCTTTTGGCGGGCACTGATTGCTTTAAGGAAGTCGGAGGCAGTTACAAGTCTTATCTTATTATTCGTAGTCATACACTACTCGCATCCATAAAATCTAATGTTATAGTGAGGGGGAAGTGAAATACAAATTATTTGCTTATAATAAACTTGTACTTGCGACTGCGTCCGCATACATATTGGACTTTAAGGGTAATATAAAAATATTTGTATTGATAGTACCTATTCGTTTTATGTGCAATACATTTTGATTACATTCACTACGGGTCTAGTAGGTTGTCTGCAGATTTAATAACTAGGTACTTACTCACATGAACCTTTTTATTCATACAAAAAGTAATATATATTAATAAGCGAATAACTTGGTTTACGCTTTATAAACTTTAAACTTTTTATTGAAAGCGCGGTCGTTTCTAAATAATGTATGTAGAGTCGCACAATTCGCCTGAATTAATTAAATTTACACACGCTACTGACCTAACTAGTTTTAAAAGGCTTCTTATTAAATCAAAGCGCTCCTCAGAAGTGGAAGAAACATTTTTAATTAATATTACGTACTGAATCTGCACCTCGTGGCATCGTTATACTAATTATATTTTATTAGACGACATGTTTTGTAGAATTTAATTACTCTCAGTAATCACATAGGTTTACAGTGCGAAATATAGTTTTTGATTATACATAATGGAATGTGTTTAATATGAGTTAAGGCTAGATTATTGTTGTGTAACCCCCACACCGTAAATAACCGTAGGCAGTAATGTCATGAAAGCCGACAATGCGACACAAAGAAAGCTAATGTTACTGTAATTGTAACTGTTAGATATACTTTCTTCTATTCAAGATCTTCACTCCTGTTGCCATGCTGGACTCCCGCTATTACCTACTGTTGGCTAGTCAGATTTATAAACGCACAACTATAAGTGTAGTTTTTCGCGAGAGCTATAAATTACATCGACTAATGGATAATACAAAGCATCCATGTTGAAACAACGCAGTCCGCTCGTCCCGTGGGCACAAGTTAATTTAATTTTCATCAATCAATATGACAAATTATCAATATACACAGATGGCTAAATAGACACACATACAGCCATAATTCATTTCACAAAACAAATGTTACTCGGTGATCCGAAAAGTCGGACATTGCTTGTGACAGCTCAAAATAGGAGTAATATTGAGTTCTTTTGCTAAACAACGACCCATGTCTACGTTAGGGCGTCCCCACACTTATCCGCGCGTATTACACTTAAGCCCCTCTAAAACTGGTAACAAAAAGCTTAGATCAAGACCACGTATAGAAATATAGTCGCACAAACGTTTTATTCGCATTAACCCCTACTGAAACTGAAACGACATCAGTATCCGAATGATGATACATACACTATTATTTGTATAAGGTACATGCACCTACATAATGATGACATTAGGCAGCAATGTTGAGCGTATGTTAACCATGTTGCGACGACAGATCTGCGCTAATCGGCTTATTGCGGGGTGTGTGGAGACCCTTAGAGGAAAGGTAGCTAACGTTATTTTTCTTCCTGAAAAAGTAACAACACTGCTCTTGTCTCAAATATTTTTTGTTGTCACGTGTTTTTGTCTTTGTTGTTTCACTTTTGCTTGTCGATTTGTTTGTACCTGGTTGTTTTTTGTACAACTGATTTTCTGAATATTTATTATTCATAAAATCCGTTTTATATAGAGAGCAAAATTGATTACTACGTTTCCAGGAACAAGGATTTTTTACATAATTCCATTTACGGATTGTTTTTATACATAAAATGTTTTAATAGACTTTAAATTAAATGGTAAACCAGACCACTTTGGACTGAAGATCCTTATTTCATGAGTTGATACGTATCTGTGTATCTTTGAGTATTTTCGTTCAAGGCACCGTGAAATTGCATGGTGAGCACCGTATTCTCGACGAAATAACAAAAAAGAACGGAAATACGAATAATGAGTTCTGTCTGATAGGAAAAGGATAGGATTGGATGTTTTTGTTGGCAATTTCCAAAAAGTTTATTATATTTTAAAGTACCTTTTTACCTGCTTACGAAGCAGAAGGCTTTGATGTCAGCCTGAATTGCAAGGGAGCTCAGTCAGCTGTTTTATTTTTTTGTATTTTAAAAGTATTTTTATTTGAATCTGAACCTCTACCCTTAAAATACCTACATCCAATTAGGTACCTACAAACATTATTAGGATTTCGTTTATTATGGAAACTAAAAAGAGATCAGACATACGTGTATATTTTTTAAGTAGGTTCTAAATTGCAAAGGTTTATGAAAAGTTTTATTTCAATTGTTAATCGTCCATAAAATAACTAATGATTTCACTGTGAAACTCCCTAAACAATTTAACTAATTTTCTACACATGTACAAAACCACCTACCTACTCGATGTAGGTACGTACGCGTAATACTGGAAGCAAGTAAACTTACGCAAGTATTCCACATTTACAAGACATTCCCATACGATTTCCTTCCCCACCTTCACCAGAAGCACTCAATATCAAGATGTATTCATAATCCATTTTACTGAAATAATAATTTCAGCAACTGAAGAGGATACCTATTAAATATTAATACCACTTTTAGTTTGATAACTCAATAATCATGTTCTCAGGAGCCTTTCAGAATTTGCGCGAATATCTGAAATAGGTACTTCAGTCACGTGCTGTCTACAATATTGTTAACTAACACTAATTTTTCAGAACAAAAGCTTTAAAAACAACACTATTAAACAAAAGAAAAATAAGACGCAAGTATATGTTAACAAATTTGAATGAGTTCGTTAAAATCGTACTAAACTGTTTAAGTTTAAAATACCATCTACAAAACAATGGTTGGAATATGCAAGGCACCGCTTATTCACTAAAACTTTTATAATTACGTACAGCTCAGTAAAGTTTTTATTGAAGCGTTTTTCTATTTTTTTGATAATTACAATGCAATTACGAAAGTTCCTGGATTAACTCATTGTGGTTAAGAATATTTCAACTCTATTAAGTGTAACATCGAAATATAAAGGTGTTCTTTTCAGTTATAAAAATATTGCACTTGTAAAGCCAACATTTTTTTTAATTCCCACCATGAAATATACATAATAAAGCTAATTCCATTTGTAAAATGCCAGAGTCCGATACACACGTTTTACTTAAAACGCACGTTTTTCAGTGGAAATGGTAAAATCCCTTATCAGGGCCTGAACATAATTATTGATGCGATCATAATAACAAGCCGTGAATTCGAGTATCGCATTAGCAAAGCTGGCTAAGTGAGTTTTGACTTGGATTGCTGGGTTCCGTATGTTTATTTTAAAAATTGCTAAAACTCTTGAAAATTAGAGATTAAGTAGTTACTAAGTGAGTATTTAGAGGTTTGGAAGCATAATTTTGATCTGTTTAATACTACCAATCATTTTTGTGTATTCAATAGCATATTTATACACCTTCACAAAACTTAGGACATCTAACTCTTCACGGAAATACTGAAAATACACAGTAACGCAATACAGAATAAAAATATTTTACATCACAAAGAGTCTGCTACAAGTTTACACCACCGTAGTTTTAATTAGTTCACCTCATAAAATCTTAACACAATACCGTCACTAGTTAAGTCCTTAAATATAACCCTATTCTAGCATATTGACCTTAATTCAACAAAATAAAGGGTCCGGCATTAACTGATTAAACTGATACCCACCCTTCTCAAAAGGGATGCGTCTGAAGACACAAAAAGTCAATCCACCAGGGTTTGGGGTAAAATATTGATCATAAAACATACTATGCATGTGATTTTCAAATTTATTACACAGATTGATAAAATAACTTTAAGGCCGTGCAGAAACAAAACGTAATTTATTGATACAGACAGACTTATTTATTTCTGTCAGTTGGTGGTTTAAATCTAGATATGTTATCTGTGGAACACTTGCGTTTTATTGAAAAGAGGATAATCGAAGCAATAGAATGGCAGAGTAAGGACACACTATTCTTATTTTTTATATTGTTTTTTCTCGTGACTACTGTGAATTGAAGTAACACAGATTAATCCATACAGCTTTTTGTTTTGTAATGCAAATCAAACAACAAGCTGCATCATCCAGTATTAATTATTTACTTTCGAAATATGGTAAGCCTATATTTATCAACCCTACTCAATATTTTTATTGAAATTCATTAATTTTATTTAAGTAGGTATGTTGTCATAAAAAGAAATAAGAAAAAATATCGTGATTCTGGAGACCAAGCCAACTGTCACATAATTGAAACAAATGACTTACGTGACATAAACCTTTCTAGGCACGATCAATTTTATTGCTAACCTGTACACTAGCTATATCCCGCAGATTCAGTTGAAAATAGAAAAAAACACCCGCAAATGTCAAGGATCCAAAGCGTTTCATTAAGCGTTTTGACAAACTCTTTTATTTTTTATTTTACCTTTGTTTTGCCTGTGACTGTGGATAAATAAAAAACTTTGTCAAAAAGCTCATTTTTGCGTTGACATTCCTAATGATTGATAGCATTTTAGGTCGATTTATTGACCTACTAGATAAATATCTCCTCATTAAGCTGTGATCACCAAGTGCAAAAAATACCGTGGCCAAGACGGTACGACTTCGATATAAATGCAAATTGGTACCAGAAATCTAGAAAATTCGGATTCCTTTGACGTTTGGTGATTGGAAGGATCTTTTAATCACGAAAGTCCCTTGAGAAAAGTATCATGAGTTGCGGGTCAATATTTTTAAATGGAAAATTTTAAAAGGCGCGCGAAGCACAGATTGTGACTAAAAAAATTACAATGTAAGTAAATGAAGGATTCATAAATAAACTACGATAGACCCAGCCTAGCAACTAATTCTCGTGCAGTAGCTCTCGGAGATGAAAATCACCCGATAAGATCTTGATACACCCTCATTTGATTAACGTAGCTGGGATCCTGTCTGGATACCAAATCCATTATCCTCGAACGAAGGCTGCGTCTAGAATATGTAAGTTTATAAGATTTTAAGCAAAAAAATACGGAGCGAGAGGTACGTTTCACAAAAGAATTCGCGGAATATCGGTATTTAAACGGCTTTTAGAGCTTAGGTGTTCATTATAATAAAGTGAAAATCCTGATAGTGGATACGATTCCTTTCTTTACTTGCTACGTCTGAATAGGTGCCGGAACTTAAGATTTTAAGATAATCAAGGTTTGTACATTCAGATATTTTTGCAGATAAAAATAACAGTATTGTTAACAATACATTCTGTTCAAGTATTTACATATAGGTATTGCTCCACAAAATCCTTTTCATCTCAGACTGATTTATTTTCAGGAGAGTTGTACTTTTTATTGCAAACCGTTGATTAGTTTAGTCGTAAAGAATATCAGGAATATACATAAAGTAATGTGTGGTATATGAAGGTATGGCCTTTTTCGCAAAAGTACAGACAACGCCATCTATGGCAGATTTCAGAAAACTCTACCAACGGTACCAAGTCGTCGTACGTTCAAACTACGCAAGTTCGTTACAATTTTCTTGAAACCATTTAATGTGAACTATTGCTCTATTCGTTTCTGTGAGCGTCACTAGATGTCGCCTTTTTCAAATTCTATTTTATAGTAACGTCATCTTTATTATGTTGATTGTGTTGGTTACAACAGGGGTTAGGTATAATAATACACAGAACAACAGTCAGCCCGTTTTTGCATACAATAATTAAGGCCCAGTCGGGCATCTACATTATTATTTATGCCAACTTTACTTATTTTCAATAAAAAAACCTTAATTGTATAATAACATTTTTGTGCCAACCATTCCTTTATTTTCACTTTAAACAATCTTAACGGACGTTCTCTGATAGTTTGGGGTATTTTATTGTAAATGTACAACACATGAAAATACAACTTAGGTACGTATGTGGCACAATATGGTTCTGCATTTTAGTATTGTAAAAATAATAAATACATAGGTACTAGTGACTAAACACATTTATACTTATCTACATAAATAGGAAGCTACTTATCAGTTGTCAGCAATATGGGAAATAATTAAAGTATTGTCTTCTGTTCGTATAAAAAATAAAAGATAATTCTGTTATGAACTTGAGAAATACTTACAAAAAGGGTTATGTACCTATTAAAGTTTGTTGTTTCAATATACAAAGTAACAAACTTAATTTACTTTAACTTACTTTTTCAGAAGAACCATGCAACTCATGAGGTAACAAAGATCACAATCACACATGAAACTGCAATAAGGCATAAAAATAAATGGAAAGGTTATGATTAATTTTCCTACCAAAATATATTTTTCACAAATACTTACTTAATTCTAAATTAAAAGAATCAATTCCAGTAATATAACAGACGAGGCACCAACTCTTAATTTTGCATCAATTAGCACAAAATCATGTATGAATTTCATTTTTAAAACTCGTTTTTGACCCCGGCCTAGAACAAATACTTTCACTGCACATACCTAAGCAGGTATATAAATTGTAGGATGAACCAGTTTGAAAAAATAAACGAAAAGAAAAGTCATTCATCTGGTCTTCTGAGATACCTTCGTAATATATTATTATCTACATAATCATTATCCAGCCGATAGACCTGTTTCTCACAACATAAGGACATCTTGATTATTACGTATTATAAAGGCATGGAAACTATTTTGTTTATCTATGAACTTGAATTTAATTATTTAATACAACGACACATTAATTTTAACATGTACAAAAGACATGTAATATAACAGTGAATGAGCTTTAATACCCAATTGTATAGGTAGCGGAAACCTTCCTAGGTCAGGCGGTTGCCAGAAATAACTTAAATATCACTTGACACACTTTTGCTATTTTTGGATGTTTAAGTATTATAGAAATTCGCGGTTTTGGGTCTGCTTTTACATTTATGATGGAATTAATCTGTCTAGAATAGAATCATTAAACATTGTCAAACAAAACACGAGTTTAACGTGGGTGTATACTTCTTTCTGCGTAGGCCTCTTATTATGTCTTATTATTCAGCAATTTATTTGCAAAAACAGAAATGCCTGTTGGGAACGCAAAACAACCTACGCTAGGGTGTAATCAAGGAAGAGGAATGTAACGATAAAAAGTGATGATTTATACTCAGTAAGAAACAAGTACAGGCGAGTAGGTAGTAAGTGCTCACCACCTACTCGCCTTTCCTTTGGGGTTGTTGTCCCTATTGGCATCCCAGGGCCCGTCTTCACATTTTTTTTCTTTTTACACAAACAACATTTTTAAATCTTAAAATAACTGAACCGGTTAAGCGTCATTTCGTTTAAAAAGCCAGAAAAAAGTAACTGTTTACGTTGTGTTTAGCGCCCAAAGGGACCGGTACATTTGTATCGCCTGGAGCAAATCTGTAGGCCGGAGGACAACCAATATGAAGGTTATTAAGATTCAATACACGAAGCCGTTGGCCCCTGACATTTCTAGCATTTCGAACCAATTCCTAATGGCGAAAAAGTTCCTGTGTATACAGAATACATTATGTTACCAAACTTATTTTGATTAACTCTCTTCTTCCAAAATTCTCCGAAGAAAGCAAAAAAATATTTTCTCTTTAAATATTTATGTAAATGAATTTCGACAGTAGGTTATTACGACTATAATAGTATAATTATGAACGGATTAATTTGACTATGAATCATAGAGAAAGGAGCCTAAAGAATCCTACAAACTTTTGTTTTTATCCGTATTAGAAAACATCCCACATCCTTTCTACATGATTAATTAGTCTGCTAAATTCTTCCTTCAAATAAAAATTCAGGCGAAAGAGTTACTTTCTTATTGAGTACAAACAAAAACATTATTATTATTTTGCTGTCGTTAAGGCACGTCTGTGACGTTACGAAAATGATTGCAAATAATTGTAGGTTCATATCATATCTACTCACGTACGAGTAAGTAATAGTGCATGTAACTAGATTATATTATTGTGTCACAAAATTTTAACTACGGTCATAAATTTCAATTGCAGCATTAGTTAGATGTTGTTAATTAACCCTTATGTGAGTGACGAATAAAACACCTTTATTAGAGTGACGAGGTACCCGGGTACCTTCATACAGTTTAGACGTAATGTAAACAATCAAGGTCTGTTTTAAAATTACCCTCATTTTGAATATTGTTATTTTAGTTAAGCTAAACAGTTGATAATCGGACAAGCACAAGAAACACTTGAGTCCATTCAATACATTGTGTTAGATCTCTTGGCTAAATTGAAAAAATCAGGACTAAATGTAACTACGGATAATTTTTTTATATCTCTTCAACTGGTTCATTCCTTGAATTTGTGGAACATGACACCTAGTTGGAACGGTAAAAAAAAATAAACGGTTTCTTCCTCTAAATATGCAAGCACACAAGGAGAGGGTGATTTATGCTTCTAACTTCGCCTTTAGCAAAGAAGCAACTGTGTGCTCCTATGTACCCAAAAAGAATAAAGCAGTAATAATGTTGTCATCAATGCACATGTCACCAGTTATTGAAAGTGATAAGGAAACTGCCAAGCCAGAAATAATTTTATAATACCTATAACAAAATCAAAAGTGGAGTGGACAATATGGATAAGTTGTTAGCAGAATACACCGTAAAACACAGAACGAATAGGTGGACTTTTTTTACATTATTATTGACATTGCATCTTTGGCAAATGATATATGCTGCTGCAATAACAATAGCTGCAATAGCTTTGGCAGCACATATCATTTACATGGAACGTAACACACAATTTGTCTCGAGTGACAGACGTAGAAAGTTTTTGAAATCATTATGTCTACAACAGTGTGGTAAAAATATAGAAGAACGATCAATAAAATCCATTGTGACATGAAAATCACATGTAAGATCTACAATGCAGGTGCTTGGGCAAGAACTTAGGCTTTCGATTCCTTCTGGATCTACAACTTCTATAAGTCGGACCAGACGAGATTCTACAGGGCGTGTTGCAGTCGTAGGAAGTTGCTACAAATGCAGAGAACTCAAACGCAAGCCAAGAAAATCACGAAAAGCTTGCACTAAGGGTGAAGCCAAACGAGCGTAATTTTATGAGTTGTGAGTCGCGAAATTTCTGTCGCGTAATTTCTGCTGCATTCGGTTTCATACAAAAATGCAGTTTTTACCACACGACGACGCAAAATGAGTTGTCTGCCGACTCACGCGCATAAACTCGACCGAATTTCTGTCGGGGCGAGGGAGGGGTGCTGCGGAGAGCGGTCAGCGGGGCCAGTTCGTTACGGGATGTGTAGGAGTCGACACGTTTCTCGCTCGCAAAAATGTTCGAGTCTCATATTTGTGTCCGATTTAGTAATAAAAGGTTTTATGTGATGTAATAATTCTTGAAAAACATGTAATGGCATATGGTAGTAGTTTTTAAACATATCTGGATTTGCACATACACGTTCATATAATATATGGAACTGTCCACATATCAGCCTCTCACTATTGAGTGGGTTTACCCAGCTTCTTTTTCTGGTATCATCTTCTGAATAAGTATCTTCTGAATATGCTTCATAAATACACAATATTTTCAATGGATCCATCGCACTTGACAACACAAACACCCTGTACCAACGCTCGGTAGTAACTGAATAAATTACGTCCGTCTGGCAGCTTAACAGAAATTCAGTTGAACGTAAAATAAGTTACCGAAAATACGCGACTCACAACTCATAAAATTACGCTCGTTTGGCTTCAGCCTAACTGTAAAAAATCAGTTTGTGATGAACATGCAGTAACTCGTTCAACACCTGCTTCGAGAGATGTACCTACAAGTTCTGCATAAACAAAGAATTAGTAATTTTTATGGAAATAAAACATCATAATAATACCATTTTATGATGAGGTACCCGGGTACCTTGTCACTCCATTGTGAGTTTATATTCTGTTTTGGTTTCCACAAAACATTGTAAATAGCTGATTGGGTTAAAATATTAAAAAATATTTAATTTATAAATAGTTAAGAGCTCTCAGGAAATCACAGCCACCTACGGAGCGTAAAACATACTTTTCTTTAAATTTGAAAATGCTAAAGGTACCCGGGTACCTCGTCACTCACATAAGGGTTAAGAGACCACTGTTGTTCGTAATCACCTGATCTTGTTTGTTCATGTTAAGTCTAAGTACTTGTATCTACCTACGTATGTTCGTAAGTGGGTGCATGAACATGCGTGGTACATAGGTCAAATGAAGAGGATGAGATAAGTATACATGATCCTGAACGCTTATAATACTTACCTCATTTAATGAAATTCGAAAGGTAAGGTTTAATTCGGTTTTTGTTAGACAGCTATTAGTGTACAATAAGTCCCGTTAGTTTTCGCTATACTTCCAAGTGGTCCACTTATGGTATACCATAGAAACATTCGCAAAATGCGCCAAACCTTGATTGGAATCACACATGTATGTACACTGTAAATATGTATAAGTACACAAACATATCCTACTTTTATTACATCTCGAAACTATGCTAAGTCGGGTCAAACATGAAAGGTAATAAATCAGCTCATATATCTATTGCACAGCACTGTTAGGTAGACGCGATATAATATTTCCACCTTTTAAGTTCCTAAGAGAATTCTTATCTTGTTCGCTCTTAAATGGTCATAACTTCCTATGAATAATTCGTAGAAACACCTGCATTTGTGTGTCCTTTGTGATCGTACGTGCAATGTCCTGTAACGGAATACCTTGGCAATTTTCTATATACATATATTTTACATATATTATATACATATATTGTATGTAACTGTAAGATATGTTAGTCCAGTGTTTGTTCTCTTTTGTTAGTAGTTAACGGGACCACTCCTTTTAACTGTAGTGCTGTCATCATCATCCGGTTCATCACGATTTGTCTATTTATCTTGATGTACCTACACTACTCTGTAATTGGCCATAGAGTGGTAGTTGGTGTATTGATTTCAATGTCTGACGCACTTAACTGTACCAAATGAAAGTGATGTTCAATTTATTAATTTTGTTCTCTACTTCGGTTTTTGCTCACGGCGTATCTCATTATGATCAGGGTATCTTCATTAATCATAGCCAATCACTCAAGGCCTTTTTTATAATTCTTTTAAAAGTAGTGTAGAAAAATATTTAGGCAACAAAATGATTAAAATATACTGGCGCAAAAACTGTTAGAGTATAATAGGTCAAGCTGTGCTGTGGTTTAAACAGTGGTGACCGGTGTCTACATTCCATGTTGTAAAAAGTCTTGAATGAACAAAACTGCGTTTTGTATTTCTGTGATAAATGCACAATATATTCACATTAACAAGTACCTACCAGTTTGTACTATGTCAAAATGGTATTATCGTTAAAGTGGTAATTACTATAAAGTATGTCCCCCTTTTTTATTGCACCTCATTTTAAAATGTCGTCATAAAATTTGAGAGTTTCCGCGTAACCAGACATGTTTACTTGCAAGATCCCAGCTTACAAAAATTAATCGTAAAAATTAAACTTTAGCGGTGTTTAAATCAGGAACTTGCAAATTTATGAGAAATGCGTCGGTAAACAAAACTTAATTGAACTACAAGTACTTACTAGCCTAACATTAACTTAAGTAACGTGGAACTAGATGCAAACCATTTAAGAGAACAAAACGAGTTACATACTCATATGCTCAATTTTGAGTATATGCGCCTTCTTAGATACGTACGGAAGTTCTTCTAAGTCTTTGAAGGACATTTGACTGTTACACTCAAGTACACGTTTCAAGGATTGGGTAAACGCTAGTGTCATTGTTGATATTGGTCATTATGTCAAACTAGCGGTAAATTCAAGTGCGCGGTCAAGGCGCTGCGCATACACAATCTCCTACGAAGAATGCTCCACAATCATTGCTCGACCATCCGTTGCAGTGGTGAGACGTGGTAGACATAAGCCATTTAAGGATTATAAGGATATTTTTTTGCTAAGTAAACGTCCTTTAGAGGTGAGTGAACCGCTGTGTTTTTAGCTTATCAAGAACATGCAGTTACATTTTTTTTTTCGTTTTTCGAAAACCGTTGTTTGTGTTTTGTTGACGGTTATTTTATTATTATTTTTTATCAATTATTTTTACTTATAACCACTTAAATTCAACCTTTAGTGTATGCATAACACAAAGTGTTAACCTTAACATTTAAATAATTACTACAAATTAAAGCAAAGGGTAACTTTTAAAAACATTCTATCAACAACTGAACAAGAAAGTTTGGCAAAGTGCAGAGTGAACAGCTGCGTATTGGTATAACTAATTAAACTGGCCAATTAACTAACTCAAGTACTGTGCACAACTAACTTACTGCTGCACTTTAACTTCATTTAAATAGGCGTACCTTTGAACTTTCTTTTCATGAACCCAAGCTTACAAATTGTAAAAACAACTTATTTAAAGCGTATTTTTTGTAAATAGTAAATGTAGTTGAACTTATTGTTTATACAATAACACACACGACTTTGAGCGGTTACGAACTTTATACCTGGTTCCCAATTAAATGTTAGATACTTATAACAACACCACTTGCAACTTTTTCTACGATTAAAAATAATATTTCAGGGGTTTTTAGACCATTGATCGTGGAGTAGTTCCCACAAAACGCGGGCGAAACCGTGTGCGGAATTATTAGATTCATTATTTATATTCATTGATACCTAACTAACCAACAGATTTTCGTTGTTTCATTATAATTTCGTGATACACGAACAAAACATACGTAAACTGGGAACTATTTTGTGCGCCATGGAAAAGTTGTAGGTATACCTACAGCCTTACATGATGAATGAAATATCTGACACTGAAATATTATTTCAAATCGGAGTAGTTCCATAAGCCGCGTACGCACGTACGAACAAATTTGTTGCGTTACATGATATGTAACAACTTGGTTCGCACGTGCGTACCACTATCGAACATCGAACACTCTGTTCGTCAAACATGTTCGCGGCGATCCTTGTAGTGTGTTCTGTATGGACGGTGTTCGAAGCGCTTTAATAACTTCACAATCGACCACTTCCAACGGCGCCGTCATGGCTACTAAGATAGAGTTCACGACTGTTGTTCGCGAACTCGACTCAAACTATGTTTGCGTTCGTGTTCGAATATGCCGTCCATACGTACGAACCAAATGTTCGGGTCTGGTGTTTGTGTTCGCTATGTTCGTGTTCGTACGTGCGTACGCGCCTATAGATAAGCGCGCTCAAGCAAACAGCATACAAACAAAATATTTAACTTTAACATTAGAACTTAAAAAAAAAAAGGTGCAGTACTTTTTTTTATATAGTATAATATTGTTTTGTTGAATGTTACTACCTGCCCATATTTAAATTACCGGACCACGTAAATCGTGTGATAATAAAATAAATAGATACTTCAAATTAATAAGCATTTGCCACTAATAGACACCTTTGTAAATTAAAAATAATTATCACCAAGTTCAGTCAACGGCTTTTGCAAAAAACATGAACATAAAGTTAAGCTCTACCTATTTAAAGTCAGCATTATATTTTACTATTGTTCCCTGAACGATTAAATTAATTAGTAATTTGTAATGATACTCCTTCCTTTCATACTGATTTCACTTGAATTCAAAATAAATTGAGATAAGGCCTTAATCCTAATAAAACACTACAGATGGAACAAGGTGTTACTGCACCCTACAAAAAAATTAGATACCGTTCAGACAGTCAGCTTCTTACTATAGACTTTGATTTATAAAGTTCTCACTAGCAACTGTAAAACTTCTACCTAAAATCTATCTTTAGGCAGGTATTAGCATTAACTGCATATCGTAAAACACTATCAATAGGTGCTTAGTATAGCCAAATAAGAACCGTTGTTTGTTGTTAGTTTCTATTCGCATCATGTGTGGATCCTATCAGGCACCATCGCATTCATACAGTTGCAATCGTTATGCCGAGTGCGTGACAAATACACGACTCGGTTCGCTCGTGTCAAGCGTGCGGTCCCTCTGAACAATAACAACTGGATTGTGTTATGGTAATATCCTTAAATAATTAAATTATGAATACATACCTATTTGTCATTACGTAGAGATACTAAAATTAGTTCACCACGGACACAACTTCATTTTACGATGACTTATTCAGAAAAACCGATATTTAATCCTAGGCCTACACAATACAATAATAATGCACTAAAAAACTTGGTTGTACTTTAGTTTTAGAAATCATACCACTTTTATTTCTAAACTTGAGGACATACGAGGACATTGAACCCTTACAATATCCACGTTACTATGACTTCTTTCAAGCAAAGCATCTAAATAATTGCATTATCATTTTATGTGAATAGGTTTTGTCAACGTTTTCTCGCGTTTGCTTATGATAACAACGTGTCTTCACAGTTTTACGATTTGGTTGTAAAATATTATTACTTTCATTCTCAATTCATCGTTTACAGCCAAATGTGGACTTTTGAGAGAAACAGGAGCTTTAAGTTCTATTATTTTTAGTGCAGAATCTCATATGTATTCACAATAGTAAACTATAAAGTTTTACAGTCGGACTACGACATTCTTCAAAAATCTTGCTAAATTATTCTGTTTTTATTTTTCAGGGACAATGAAGCTAAATTACGTATTTTTAATATTACTGATATCAACACTATTGTTGACTAATGCTGAAGATGATGAGTTTGCATCAGTAGAAAATGATCTGGATAACAGACAGATCCGGATACTATGGCCCTATCCTCTTAAACAGAACGACACTGGCGCTAAAGAAACCTTGACTTACAAGACTACCGATGAACTGCAGTATAAAGGAGAAAACCATGAGAGACAAAAGCGTTTCCTACCTTTGAATTACCATTCGTATCCACCAAACGTAATTGCCGACAAGATGATGCAGTCACTTAAAAATTATCCGTCAAACAAAGCAAGCGATCCTCTAGATTTCTTACGAGACTCCTATCCTTTACCCAAAGGTAAAACATATTTCTATTCACATTAACAGATTCTTAAATAATGTAATCTGATAACAACAGACCATTTATGCGTGTAATGTATCCAAAGTTATCCGGTAGCGTATCTCATTGTTCTCTTATTTTGTTTTCGCACTCAGAACCAAAGTTTTAATTACATTATTGTTTACTTGAAGGCCGCGACAGCAACTTGACACTTAAAAATCCCTTGGCAATGTTTCAGCTATAAATAACGAGATTTCAGTAAAGCTTTTACATGTTCTTAAATTATTAAATTAATGTGAAGTTTTAAAGTGCGACATATTTACCGACATACCATACGATAGCATACTCACATATTATTTTCCAAGAGCTTCTTCTTAACTGCATAAACATTTGGGAACCAAAACACTTTGGACAAAAGTATTTCTTTTTATTCTTCCAGGATATGACCAGCCACTTGACGAATATGATTACGTTATCGTTGGAGGAGGGACAGCCGGCTCCGTCTTAGCCTCTCGTCTGACAGAAGGCAAGCCTAAAGCCACGGTACTGGTCATCGAAGCTGGCAAGCCAGAGAGCCTCCTCAATGACGTACCAGCTTTAGTATCAACCATGCAGCTTACTGACTACGTGTGGCCTTACACTATGGAACATCAACCTGGCATTTGTTTAGGTAAATAAACCTGATTTTATCTCAGCGAGTTGGTGAATTAATTGAATGAGTAAAGCACAAAAAGCGACAACTTTTACTAATAAAAAATGGATGGTCGCATCTTGTGATTCACGTATTTATTTTTTCACAGACGGCATCTAAAGCCGGTTAAAAGTGGGTCAAATATAAGCTCAACGACTCTATCACTAATGTAACCCGAATGAGATCCCTTGCCCCTCGGTTTATGCCCAGAGGGTAAAGAACACTTTGAGAGCCCTAAAAACTTTGTTGAATCTTATCACAAACTAATTAGAAACTAATTAGTAACTTAAAGAAGCGGTATTTATAGACGTTAAGTATTTTTGACAAAAACCAAGGCATTTTTTGAAAGAGATGCTGAGGAATTATGGGATTTTCTTTACGTCAATACGAAGCTTCTCGCGCATAACCAAAGTGTGAGTCACTTCTCAGTCGAAGAAATCCATTCATATATCACCATTTTTATACAAATAATTCTGCATAAGTTAATAAAGAATGAGGAAGTCACCTTATGGTAGTAATTATTTCAGTATCTTTACACTATTTATGCAGCGTTAAATAATAGTATTCCTTAACGAACTATGCAACTGGGTTATTATGCTAATGAGGTTAATAGTACCGCTGAGAAATAAAAACTGATTTAGAATCATACGGACCTCATTTTTCTCACTTTGTATTAATAAGGCCTCCCATTGAGGATACTGTACCTGGTAGTTTCATGTGTAACTGAATTAATACATAAAAAATGCATATAGAAAACACTTTCGAGTTCGGAGTGTTTTTTTTAAGAACTGGTATATGCTAGAAGGTCGGCTAGTAGACAGTCCCTATTTTACATTGTTTTCATACATTGTCATAATCGTGTATTTAGTCCAAATATAGCATTATTTCATCGACTAAGTAGTCATATACCCATTTGGCCAAGTGTCCTCTGTGGTCTGTTATCTCATAGTTTATTAGTAGGTAGGTGCCATAATTATAGCAATAAGGTTAATTAAACTTTCATATTTTAACACCGTCTGAGGGTCATTTGCCATGGAGCCATAATTATTTAAATGTAAATAGTATATTTGGGGTAATGTACTTTTGTAACAATTTGACAAAGGTGAGAAAATACTACAGATCTAGTTAGAGCGCACAAAATTGAGTGTAATTAATGGATGGCAATGCAATGAGGTTTAATTTAAAGACTACTTAGCGTTTAAGTAACACAGAAGCTTTTCACAGCTTTAAGGAGCAGACCTCAGTAAATAGTAACAATGTCAAGCTATGAATATGCGCACACGTTTCTAAGACTGTGTGAAGGTTTTGACAGACATGATTTGAAAATATAAATTCGTTGATTTCAGGAAGCAAGAACGAGCGCTGCTATTGGCCTCGAGGCAAGGCTCTCGGAGGCACCAGTGTTATCAACTATATGCTGTACACCCGGGGTCGCCCACAGGATTGGGATAGGATTGCTGCTGACGGAAACTATGGATGGTAAGGAAAAAGTAGTCGTCTAGTAGTCTATAGAAAGAGTAGTAGTAGTAGTCCATAGAAGCTAACTTCGGACAAGCAAAGCTTCTCGAGAATATCGCGCAATGCGCAAGGAGAAAAAATGCTTACTTCAGAATTGTTATTTACGTGCGAACTGATCAAATAATTTTTTACCGTAAATACCACAGATTAGATTTAAAAATGAATGGCCTTAGCCAATTTGCGGCCTTACCCAACATGTATGTACAAAGGGTTAATAACATAAAGCCTGACAGGCAATTTGTCTCTGCAGTCTGTCATTATCATTAGTATGCACGTTAGATGAAGGTAACTCATTTGTTTTTCTTACCCAAAATGCTTGCCTTTACTCTACCCACACACAACATTTTTTTTGTGATCTTTAAGATGCAATTTTTTATAAGAAAATAAAGATTAGGTTTGTAAATCAGAACATATTATATTATTTATGATTAATTTAGTTAGAAGAAGCTATGAAGTTAAGATTAACAGTACTTTAAGATAAGATTAAATAAAACTAAGCACATTCTTTTACATACAATGTAGGATACTTTCAAAATATCACCATACGTATAATAATTCAGATATCATATTATTCCAATCAATGTAAAATGTTTATGAGAATATAAATATTTACGCCTTTTTTCATGCCCTTCAGATGGGTTTCCAGTCTAGTTATAGTCAATCGTATCATTAAGTGGGGTTTACCGAATGAAAGTTATGAATCCTAACTTATAATCGAATGCCAAGTAAATCGGATGAACTTGGAAATTTGAATACGTTATTTGAATCATTGATAAAGCGATTCCGCCTTTTTAGCGAATTAATATTCCAACGATAACTAGGGTTCTGCTCACAGATGATTCGTTTTATTATAATGTCTAAAGCTTTTGTGAGTTTTTCCGCATAAAGCTGTTAATTTCAGTTCAGTAATCAGTAATCAGTCTGTTAATAAAATCCTTCCTCACGCTATTTTATTTATTCTTGCAGGAACTACGACGAAGTTTTGAAATATTACATTAAATCAGAAAAATCCGAACTGAAACATTACAAAAACGCAACGTACCGCGGCCGTGACGGGGAGCTAACAGTCGAGAATGTTCCATTCAAGTAAGTTACCAACTGTTATTAATTTCAACTATCCAAAGTTTCCAACTTAATTAAAACTAGTGAGGCTAAGACTTGGGAGAATTTTAAAGTATCCATCTGACGTAATATTTCGTTTGCAGGACTGGTCTTGTTGAGGCATTCCTGAAAGCTGGCAGAGAAAACGGTCACCACACTGTCGACTACAACTCACCACACGAATTAGGATTCGGTTACACGCAAGCTACTTTAAATAAGGGTCATCGGATGAGCGCAGCCAAAGCATTCCTACACCCTCACAAGCGTAGACGTAACCTGCACATCCTCACAGATGCCAGAGCCACCAAAGTCATCATAGATCCCCAGTCTAAGAGAGCGTATGCCGTAGATTATGTTAAGGACGGTAAAAAGCACAGAGTTCGTTGCCGCAGGGAAATTATTTTATCGGCCGGCCCCATAGCCTCACCCCAACTGCTCATGCTCTCTGGAATAGGTCCTGAGGAACATTTGCAATCGTTGGGAATTCCCGTTCTCGTAAATTTACAAGTCGGCAGGGTTCTCTACGATCACATCGCATTCCCTGGGGTTGTTTTCAAGTTAAACACAACTAACGCCAGTCTGTTAGAACCTAAAATTGCAACGTTGCCAAATCTTATACAGTGGCTACACTATGGAGACGGACTGTTAACAACGACCGGCGGAATTGAAGCCATCGGTTATATTAAGACGGCGGTATCAGGGGATCCAGAGAATGTGCCTGACATTGAATTATTAAGTTTGGGCGGGTCTCTCATTTTGGATTCAGGCGGAGCGCTCAGGGAAAGTTGGAGACTTTCTGAGAACCTATTTCATGAAACCTTTGGACCTTTGTACGGCACAGATACATGGTCAGCTGTTATAATGCTGACTCAGCCGAAGTCAAAAGGATATCTTGAGCTTAAGGATGCAAATCCATTTTCTCATCCAAAAATGTATGGTAACTACTTAACCGACCCACAGGATATGGCGGCGTTTATAGAAGCTATTAAGCATGTTATTCAACTCGGGAACTCGGCAGCGTTCAAAAAATACAATCCTCAGCTGTTCATACCGGAGTACCCAACCTGCAGGAACACTGTCCCAGGTTCTGAGGCTTACTGGGAATGTGCCGTTAGAACTATGGTAATTACGCTACACCATCAAATAGCAACATGCAGAATGGGTCCACTTACCGACCCTTATGCTGTAGTTGACCCTGAATTAAGGGTATACGGAGTGGATGGACTGAGGGTGGTGGACAGCAGTGTCATCCCGCGACCGACGTGTGCGCACACTTCTGCACCTGCTGTCATGATTGGAGAAAAAGCCGCCGATATGATAAAACAAACCTGGTCAAATGTGGTCTCCTAGAGATAAACTATAAGGAACTATGTATTTATTAAGACTGCGTTATAGGTATAAGATTAAAAATTGTGATTCTTACCCAGATTGATTTTATTTACGTTGTAAGCGAATGTACGTTGTAAGGGAATTTATTGACTTTCATCGAAATTTTTTTCTACAGTATTCTGACACGACTACTTTATGCTTTGAAAAAATTATATCGACATCGGACTAATTAAGGCTTAAAAACTTGATCGGATACAGCGCTGCATATAAGATCAAACACGTGAAGTCTTTACCTGTTGAATCTATAGATGTTAAAGTCCCTATGGTCCTAAATACGCATATGAACGTTATAAATATGTACCTCTAGATACTCAGCACTTACACGTCATAGGCAAAACATGAACCGCGTAAACCTTAAAAACATATCTGACAAATTCGTGCCACAGAGCCAATAAACACGAAAACACAAAATAGAATTAGCGCACTCAGGTGCAGTGATGAATGTCAACAATTAAATGGTTACAGCAACACAAAAAAACGTTTTGGTTGAATAACAAAATAACAAAATCAGCGAGCATCGTTTGATTTCATTATATTAATAGGCGTCGGGCGCGGGAAAAGGGTTTTATGCCCCGTCATGTTTCCCCAAATAATAAAATTAATGGTTCTTCTATACAGAGATCCATTAAGGTGGGTATTCAGTGTTTGCCTTAATATTACCTTTGGGAAAGGAAAAGATTGATTTTCTAGTATTGTAAGACTATGAGAAAAAATGTCTCCGGTAGCCCATACAGGGTGCAAATGAAGACGATATACTTGGTATAGGAAATTAAAATGAATAAATTAAAAGTAAGGTGGTAATTAACACTTGCTTTTTTTAACTTTCGAGCTCAACTCCAATGCTCACGTCCCTACTTATTTCATCTCGTTTAAAAGGTTTCATTTTCGTAACATTCATTCATTACGCTGATCATGCGTTTGTATCAGATTTAAAAATCGTTAATATAGTGTCATTTTATTTTCTCTTTCATAATCATAAATTATGAAGTCACCGGTTTTTTTGATTGAGATTATAAATGACAGCGTCTCAAAAGTAATAACCAATATTTCATCAAAATAGAATTTGATGACCTATACAATTGGTGGCTTTCAAAGTTCTACAAAACATGAAACGTAGAGAACTTCAAAGACAGTCGAGGAGCTTTTTCATCGAGGTCAAAAACTGGCACGAAAACCTAAAAGTAACATTGTGCTTTGTTATGTAAGCACTAACTTCTTAAACAGGAAACACACTTGGGGAACAATAAAATTACTGCGGTATACAGTCTGCCACACGTCATAAATTCTAAAGAATAAGATGCTTCTCTTGACAAATGGTCCGAATACTTATGTAGATACCAATTATTTTGTGATGTTCCGCAAAAAATAAGTGTTAACGCTGAGAAAGTTTAACGTTTATTGAGTTGCGGATTTTTAACACAGTTTTAAATAAAATCTACACCAGCTTAATAAATTATGACTTTTAACGTACTTACACTGAACTGCAAACATGGAAATTCCACAATACCGGAATAAAAAGTCAAGTTTTCTTTTCTTTCATAAAAGGCAAGCTCAGCAAAAAGTAATATTATAAAATAGTTTTCTTGTAACGTTGTATTTACTTACTTGAACACACGTCGAAAGAATCATGCAATTTGTAAGAAATGACGTGTTTGTATGTATTGCATAGTTCTAGGAATGTTCTTATCATGAGAACAGTTATGGAAGGTATTTGCATGCTGCACGAGCTCTTGTTCTAAAGATTTTTATTCATCTTTGCGACGATAAGATGTGGTATTTACAACGTCTGTCTGATTTCCAGTGCAATCATACAAATACATTTTTATGAAAAAGGCTGTGATCTTTTAAAATTCAGATAAAATACGACGTACATACTTAATGTCACCGTTTGGATCAATTCTCACAGCAGATTAAATATTTTATGTTTCTAAAGTGTCATTTACATAATTAAGAAAAATTGCCTATATTTATGTCTCGATATTTCTCATAGATAATGACAAGATTTTTTGTACATAATTATAATCCCTTCATATCAACATTATGTGTTACGATACAAGAACTCAAGCTGCACGAATACGCATATGAATTAAGTATAATAAATTGCATGAAACAACGCAGCAACTACATGAATATTCAAACTCGGTCTCTCAAATCGGATTTCAGTTATGCGTGACTCTAAACTGTTAGCAAATCGCCGATTTCCCGAGATTGATAACAATAAACTGAGCTGTAAGGGCAAAACCATAATATTCAGTGAAGAACGAATTAACATTGGGAATGAAGAATTATATAAACAGTATCGCTTTAACACGACAGGAGCATTTTTTGCTCATTCATGAGTCTTGTTACACATTCATTTGTTGCCGTCAGTGTACGCAAACAATATGACATAGTGAACGTGATTCATTGCAGATTTTTCAATATTTATGTACTTACTTGTTTTATGACGTTTCAGTGCTTTAAACTAGTTTTTCATTCAGTTGGTCATAAATCTGCCGGTACAGTTGGGTTAGCCGGTACTTAAGTACCGTGAGAGTGATCCTAAGCCATCGCAGTATATCAAACATGGGTATAACACTTAACCAGACTAGGAACACTATCGATGTTTAACCCCGATAGGCTTCTATTAGACTTCAGATCGGGTCTCACTTTATTATTTTGGGACACTATATCAATTTTGTATATATCAACTAAACTTCAGTACAAAATATGAAGGTATGCTTATTGTTTTATTACAATAAATTGAAAGGCAACATCTTTAAAGCAAACTGAGAAAACTCTTATTTGTGTGAAGGAGCTGTTTGCACGGACTCACAGTCGCATAATTACTGCCACGGCACTTTTCAACATCACTGCAAATTGTAAATTCTTTGCTACATTTTCGCTCCAAACAAGCTAAACTCCTTGTTATAAAAATAACTGTTGGATAATTACCACAGTTTTGGGTTTAATCAGCAAGTTTTATCATTTATCAAGTTATAATTATGGTGGGTTACCTGTTCTTGATTTTAATCACAGCTATAAAACACGAAATCTTGTTTCCACATTGTACGCGTATTTATTGATAATGACTGAAATGCCACTCGAGCAATATTGGAAAAATATTAATTTACAAAATGAATGTCACTCACCCGCGGGTCATATTATTGTCTTCCATCGTAGATACTGAATAATAAATGGAACATAATTTGTATCGTATTTAATGTCATTTAAATATAAAGTATGGTGAAGTAATGTAGCTAATTTGGTGAAACATTATTATAATATAGAGAATATATTGTAGACATCAAAAACATACATCGAAACAATCTTTTCTAAGTTCCTAAGACATAGCTTTTCTAAGCAAATGGCACAAGAAATGCGGCAGTCGCGACGCATAAAAGCAAAACGTAGTGAAGCACTAGTTAATGATAATTACGACACCGCTACAGTTAACATTGCTTTCAACCAACCTTAAGTATCCGTCGACAGTTCAAACGAATACCACCAACAATATTCACAAATGGACTTCACTGTGATATTCTCAGAAGACTGTTAAAGAAAATTGAAAAATATTTTTTTCAAATCAATTCATTTATTTCATTTAGGCCTTTACAAGCACTTATGAACGTCAAAAATTATAAATAAGGTTGATTCTTGTTTTGAAATTATAACGTGGTTCAATTTATTTAACACCTGTCAAAATAGCCATAATATTATTTTTCACCTATAAGTTATTTATGATATACAAACTGGTAAATACACTAACGGTGACAACTAGAGTCACCAAAGTTATGGATACCATTATTTCCCCCTTTGTCAAAAATTACATAATTTATTAAAAGGTCAATAACATAATTTAAATTGAATAGCAATAGGTTTTATATCACTCAAAGTTCACGCAAAATATGTTTTTACGAGTATGTTGAAACTTACTTCATATTTACTTACATAAGAACAATTGAATGAAGGTTTTCAAAGAAACCAGATTCAAAGGTACAATAAGACGCGCTTGTACTTTACCACAGTTTCACTGAAAACGTGAAGTGAGAACTGTCTACCAAACAAAGAAAACTCATTAGGAAATACCGTCACTGTGTAACCACCAAACTATAACCACGATCAGAAATAAAATATATTTCATTAGCAGAGGAAAATAATTTTCTATTTCCAATTTCATAGAATATCTGCCTACATTATAAATTAAATGCCTATCTACATAGTGCAACTGTCACTTCCCGAGAATAGGCGACGAAATTACCAAGTTTAACATCCCGTACTCACGACTAACGTGCTTTCAATTAATGTTCGTACTAATTGTTACTACTTTCCTGATAAGAATTTCAGTACGTGAAATGAAATTCGTCGACAATGCTTAACTGTCGGAAAATTGTGTTCAACTAATAACTCGGTCACGCAAGAAATATTTTTATTGTTGCAGAGCTCTTAATTTATTTTATCTTTGCAAGAACCGGCAAAATAACTTGTACACTAACTAGTAGATGCTGTATTTTTCTACAGCTTACACAAATACACAAGTCGTAAAAGCCTAGTCTAGCCCAAAAAAGTTAAACTTTGTTCATGATTGGATTGTTTGTGGATACTATTCGTTTGGCAGTTGCAATATTTGCGGCGGGGGCGATTCGAGATCGAATCGAGAGAACGTGGGTAAATAAGGGCAGTTCAATGAATGGGCGGGAAGCGCAGTCGCCTACGCTCCGCCGAGCGCGCGAACGTTGATACCGGACCGCGGTGCACCCTCAACAAGTGGGGCATTACAGCTACCAACTTCGAACTCAATCAAATATTATATATGCGAAACTACAACATCGAATTAAAAAAATAAAAATGTGTTCCAATTAAATTATAAATATATTTTAAAAGTGCTTATTAAGTGAGAAAGTTTGTGATTTCATGAAACATTATAGTAAGCGAATTTTTGGCGCAGCGCTAAATTAAGCAACCGTTGCATAAATTATTCTAAGTTATCCCTGAAAGCTGACTATTAATTGTTAATTTTACGAAAGTTTGTTTTACTGCAGAGTTGATTCTTGTGCGTTTTCGGTTTTATTTAAAAAAAATAGTAACGTAACTTATCCGCAGCGAAAGTTTTCCACGCGATAAAGTATTTAAGTGATGTACACAGTGTTTACCATTATAATTATTTATGGTTTTAATCGTTTATGTTATTGACAATACAGGTAAATGATTAAAAATTAAATAATGTGTTTTTTGTGAATATACAAAATTAATGCAGCACTTTAAATAAATACTTGATGTATTTTCTATAAATAGCCAGCGTATCTCGGTAAAACTTTAATATCACAAATCGAGCGCAAAAACCACAAATTATTGTGCGCTAGGGTTGCGACGGTGGAACAAAAAGCCCGTAATAAATGTTTTAAAGTGCCAACAAATTAATCCAAACTCGTAGCCGACCTTTAGATGAAAATTTGCCATATTAGTAAACTGTAAAATGTATTTCATGATGTTTTTCCTCTAGTTTCCCCGAGCTAAATTTATTTTCTTTGGTAAGACATTAAATTTCCAAGATCAATTCACTTAAGTGCTCAACGAATATCGCAAATTTGTTTTAAAATAATAAAACAGAGACTACTTTTTCATTTAGGTAATGTAATTTAACTGAAGCTCGACTCAAGATTTAGTATTGTCATCTTTAGTAATTTATAGAAAAAATTGAAAGGACATATATAGGTCATCATTTAACCATTTTAACGTAAATAAATTAGAAATCGGTGACTGGTCATATTCTTTTAAAATAGGCCAGAAACGTTTAGAAATAAAGCTTAATGAGGGTAATTTATTAAAAGGAGGTACATAATAGCCGTTCAGGAAGCATCGGTCACCGGCTAGGGAGGGGGAACAAAAGAGCGGTCATCCGCACACCACCATCCGCTTACTAACGAAGCTGGCGCGTCCAAAGAGAAAAAACTCTTTGCTACTGCAATTACTGCTGAACACCGATAGCTTGAAAACTTTGCTTCTCCCCGCTAAGAATTACTTAACCACCAGACACTTTCCTACATAGATATATTTCGTTTAGATATAAAATGTTTGTATTTCTGTTTCTGTTTTCTATACCTTTTTAATTTAGGTAAGTGGAAAACTCCCTTTGCGAAGACGAAATTAAACACTTTAAATCCTATTATATTTGGCTCGTTGGTTAATACTCAGGTGTTGAGATTTTATTTCAACATTTTCCCTGTTCTAAATAAGAACCAGCTGGTTTACTGGAAATACGTTGAGCGGGGCTGCACCCCACTTTGAGGAGCACGCTGGCGGCAAACTGTAATTCTGTTTAAGTTGTCCGTGCTGTATCTATACACATATTGGAGTTGCGCCCGTCAAGGTTCAACTGACGTCGTACGTGGCGCCATTACCACGTAGCTCGTGAAATACGACATAAATGTACGAGTTACGACTCAGGTCGTTTCTTCTGCCCATATAATACGCCCTAGTCGCGATAAATTGAAATTGGCTCGTTTATCATCACCCCTCTGTGATTGTATTTTTTATTGTATCATCATCCTACACATAGCTGATTACAACTCGCTGTGAATGGGCGACGCTTGACGCTCACAATTATTGCGGCCATTCACTTATCTTGTCCTCTGCGACTCGATACTGATTAAAGAAATAGTCTGTTGCTTCTCTTTAATTGAGAAGTCACATCAACTGAAAATAGACAGGTGTCAGAAGCCATCGCACAGTATTGGTAATTAAAATGAACTTTGACTTCAATTTCTGACTTAATACAATAGACTGGGTATGTAATCCAATATGTCACTAATCTCCAATTAATTTTGCAACCGCGCACTGATACACGTACACACAGAAGCTTTACGACGACACAGATAATATTTGATCTATTAAGCTACCCGAAAGTTGATTTGCATAGGACGTCCCTTATACCCGAAATTATCTAATAGTGAAATAAATTAGTCCGTGATGAACATCACATAAACATGATTTATGGCATCACGTGCGTGACAAACTGTAACACGACTGCACCAATTATTTTTATGTAACTTTTTGTAGTCTTCCTCGTTCTCTATCAAAACGTCAAGTTTAATGGCCGTGTAGATTGTGTATCACGCTATTTTATCATTTAAGCACGATTTGTACTCGTGTGTTTTACGCCTTAGTTATTGCTTCTACATCAATGAAACAGTCATCATACCGACAATTATTAGGTGATTACGTTTCAATGTGATAGCAGTTGAGTTTATAATTAATTTTCCCAAATTGAAGCTTTGATCAAGTAGCGATGACGAGTATGATCTCAATTGAGTGATGTACAAAAGCTTACCAGAGGTTTAGTACCATATTATAGGTCAGCTCGCATCCCAAACCTCTACCGTCCGGTTCCGAGCTTTGTTCTACAAATCAGGCACGAAGCAGGCAGAACACGAATTATAATTTGTTTGTACTTCAAACGTAGTCGTTACTACAGCACAGTTTTATTTAGAATGCCTTTTTCAAACGATAGGTTCAAATGCATTTGATGTTTTCGATAAGCTTTAAATATAGGTATCGTATGCTGCGCAAAATGGCACGTACTCAAATTTAACTATAAATAACAATCAATGAATGAACTGATAGGGTGATATTTATTCTCATTGCTACGTAGCAGACTTTGGCAGCTAGGCAAAGTTTTATTAGCTTTCAGTAACCCCACGGACTAAATTCTAGTAGTTGCCACCCGGACGCCATGTTTCCCGGTTCTGTTTTGTTCCACAGTTTGCATTATGTTTTACGATATTCTGTGTTGACTGCAAACTCAAGTTTCAACTCCTCGGTGCACCATTTATATTAAAAATAATTGATAAAATTTATTCAAAGCTTGCGGTGCTGCGGTAGCGGTATTTGGACACGTTTAAATGCACAATCATAGAGCTTTATGTATTATACTTTCATGAAACAGGTTAATCAGGAAAAGGTTTATTTAGAATATTGTATAGTTTGAAACGGTAGCACGTGTCTGTACATGAGGGGGGTTTTGTAAGTCACAACAGCACTAACGAAGGGGCTTAAAGATTGCCGACTACATAGAACGTGACAGGCCGAATAAAAACAGTTTTTGGACAGTTTCGGACAGTTCCGGAAAATTTATCATGAAAGAATTCTCACTTTTATGAAAACGTTAACGAAATATTTTTATTATTTTTTGTACCACAGTTTTGTATCGTCTGCTTTCATAGGTTATAATATTCCAAATAAAACTTTTCTAACCACTTAATGACTGAAAATCTTATCCTTGACTAGTTTTGAACTAATAATCTTTTGAACAAGCGAAGTTAGAAGTAGGTTAACGTTTGTTCCGAATTTCTTGACTGCCTAACATTATTTCCGAAGGAGAAAGGAAAGGCTTGAAAACGTCATAAAAATGGTTTATTAACATTATCACGCCACCGTCCCAGGGCTCCTTTGTGTTCGGTAAGGAACTCATTTGCGACACATTTCAGCCCCTTATTCTTAGCTTGCCACCTATTGTGCTTGTAAATTAAAATTTAAGTTCATTAGTGTTTTGTTGTTCTCTGCGGGTATCTCTGGGAATTCGTTCACTTTGCATATACATACATACCTACGTACGTAGGTGTAACAATATTTATGTTGGTTTGTAGGATTATTTATAGCAAATATGCCTTGTGTGTTGTTGTACATGTGGATTGAAGATCTACAAGCTCCCGTATAATTTATGCGAGGACCAGTCGACGACACCAGAGGACAATGTGTCATAGTCTGTTACTGGCAACAGTTTAACTGCTGCTTGAGTCATACAAATATGTGTTAAACTGTGTTAGTTGTTAGTTATTTGCTAAATTTAACTCATCTAGAAGATTTTCTTAATTTGCCAATTAACTTGGATATTTTTCATGCAAAACATATTTACTTAAGACTTAAAAAAAGTATACTTCAGATCAACACGCGTGCTTTTATTGAAAACCCGACTCCCTTTGTACAGAAAATGGACGAAGTTTAACAAGGCAGATTCATTCATTTCATTCATTCATCATAAAACCAAACAAGCCGAATAATAATTCAAACATGACATAATTATAACAAGCATTCAAATAATGATGTTCATTGAAACTTACTTCATTTAAACAGGTATACATCGTCACAAACACAACAAATGAACTCTGTATTGAATATTAGTATAATACTCGTGGTAATTATTACTTAGTTTTGTTATTTCCTTCATGACAGGAACCGGCGCCGCATATATTTGCATAAAAACTTTTCCTCGCGTTTTGTCAAAGGTGTAAACTAACTTTTCTTTCATACACCATTTCCATTGTGTACGTCCACCTTCGTGTTTTTATTTAATGGATCGCCTTATTAAATATTAATAAAAATGTCCAACCTATTAACATAGTTATAGTCGAGTAAGGCACTATATTCTCATTTTGGTTTCAATTAAAACTTCCTGCATAATTTAATCCGCTAAAAACAATGAAAAAATTCAAAGTTTTATGAGAATAATTTTCCTTACGCGCCAAAACGGTATCCGTGCCAACAAAAACAATATTTCGTTTAAGTTTCACCTTGAGACAACGTTTGGCAGATTTTTCCTGAAATCTTTTTATAGCCTTGTCCGAGGTTCGGAGGTTTAGTAAAACCTATCACATATACTTTTACGAGCTTACGTCAAACGGTACGAAAATAAAGATAAAGATTATCGATTTATCTTCAAGATTCAGACTTCATTCACGGATCATTTACGGCCCCAGTCCTAGTAAAATCAAGTAGCATGGTACGTTTAAGGCCAATTATTTAGCATAACTAGACCGGACCATTAATCTGCGCCGTTCAAACTGTAAATTAACGGATTTCCAAGAAATGCCTCGAGTTATGTTTAACGTCATAATCGGCTACGAAATAAAGGCCTACGCTTTTCGTAGCACACCGCGAATGGGCGTAGAAATTTATCGCTACGGAACTTTTAGATTAGTTTTAAGAGAGTTTAACAAAGAGAATATTATTCTTTCTTTTATCGCCTGATCATTGAGAGATAATGCTAACCTTCTGTTTGAACTTTCTTAGTCTTCACACTGAGCTGTTGCTCTTGTTCATGACTAGAATTTCTTGGAACCCGTTCCCGAGCATGGGCGTAACACACGACACACTAAAACAGCTACGTTGAGTTGTAAAAAGTCGGTTAAGTGAGTTGGGCTCTGCGGGTTTCGTACCTGTCCAAACTTTATTACGCGGAATTAAAGTACCGCCATAATTTACCCGTAATCTTCTTGCCACTTTAGTTATTTTGCATAGAGGATTTTTCGGACAGTTTACTATTAAGGTACATACAGCTTAAAATGTTTTTTTTTTTTGTAGAAAGTAAATAAAATTCGTAGGTTTTTGTGAGTGTAGAGTAGACAACATTAGCTTGTTAAAATAGAAACTACAGTAATTTCTAAATCACAAACTAAAACAATAATTAACGGAACAAACAAATACTTCGAAGTAAAATAAATCTAATTCTAACTTTGACCTCTGCGAAGAATACTTGGAATTCCGCATTACGTTTATTAATAAACTTGTGACTCGGAATAGACTTACAAAGTCGTTGAACATTACTTGCTCTACACTTTTGTGTAAATATTTTGGACTGGCAACTCTCAATGGTTTTGGCCCAAATTGCACAGACCTGCATTTAGAATCTGATAAAGAGTCAGGTAAAGAGTTTATTTAATAATGAAAAATATGTATAATGGTGTTATGTCGATACGGGTGAGTAGTTCTAATGATGACTTTCAAACCTCAACTGACCGTATACTTAAGTTTAACCCCTTGAAAAAACTGATACAACACAACATAATGTTTGTATCATATATATGTGACAAGATAGGCCGTCGTCTACAGGTTCACCCGATTTAGGCCAGCTTAATTATAATTATTAATGAAAAAAATATTCCATACGATTTTCACAACGAGAAACATTTAAAATCCAACGTTATCACTTATCATTAGCATTGTCAAGTTAATGTTTTTGAGCAAGGCGAGATTACTTCCCGGGGCGTTTTTACGGGTAATGTAGATAAGACTGTAGGCAGGGGTGGGGGAGGGGATGAAGTAACACAGTTATCATTCCAGCCAGTACTAGCAAGTAGCTTCGACGTGAATTGTGCAGTGGGGACGAGTGAAGCTTTCAACGAGGCTTTGTTCTCAGTTCAGTGGGGCTCTTAAACTTGTTAACACACATACTCAATATGATTTTAATAATGCTCTTCACGTTTCAACAGGCGCTCTTAAAAGCTTGGTAAATTGTTCGAATTTTGAAATTGAGAAATTAATTTTTATTTGACTAAATTCTATTGAAGCATTTCTGGTGATTAGAGAAAATTTTATGATGACTAAATTTTAATTGTAATTTAGTTTCAAGTTATACTGAGAGGAAGAGTTTCGAATGGTAATTGGCCATTAAATGAAGCCACAACTAATTTTCCATTATTTGGACCATAAGCACATAATTTTATCCGAAAATGAACCCCTAAAGTTAATAATGAGCTTTTCTCGAGCAACAAAACAATCAAAGCACTCAACTATATTAGTAGCATAGCGCAGATTTCGCAGTACTACCATAACGTATTATTACCAAGAATAAACAGTCAGTTGCAGAATACACGCTGCACTTACGGAGTTACCTCAAATGTAAACTTTAACTTAGTTCCTTAACTAGCATCGAGCTTAGCCAACATTGTATGATACAGCAGGTTCATTCCGGTAATTCTATATTTAAGATATTATATATTTATTTCGATGAAAGCGTGCTCCATTTTCATACAGCTTCCAGTCCCGCAGTACTTATTTTGATACAACTCGTGCTTAGCTTGAAATGGAAAATTCCTGTTCGGACTACGGAGGAGGCGAAAGTGGAGCGAGTTTTAAGGCCAAACAAACGTAAAGCCGCACCAATTTAGCCAAACAGCCGTCAAACGAATGCGTTCAATCCTGTTCTATAAACAAGACGACAATCGTTGATCCAATTCCGTTACTTTATTTTCAGGGAGTAAATTCTCATTAGAAATTGTGATCACGATTTCTTGAAAAAATAAATTGTAATTAAATTAAAATATACTGCTAAATGATGATATTTCCATATCACAAAAATAGCATCCACCGAAATATAGTCGTTCATTGAATTCCGAGTTCATTGAACCTAGTCGCGCCTAGTATGTGAAGGAATTATCAGTGTGTAGCTGACGCGAGGTAAAGTGACGCTATGCGTGAGTTCACAAGTTTGGCACCGCCTCGCCTCGAGGCGGTCACGCGACCGTGTCACTTCAATTTGGTAAATGACCGCTGTACAATACAGTACACTAATATATGAACTTCTCTAATTATATATTCGACCTTGACACTAGCTTCCGTAATGTATATGTGACGATATGATTATTTATGAGTTTTATGACCTACATTAATGTATGCGGTTTTGTTTTTCATTCAATGTTTACTTTGGTGGTTGTTGGTATAGGATGAAATGACTCGAAAAAATTCACTGAATTCAAATAAAATGTTGATAGTGTAAATATCAGTTGCAATATTTTTATTGAAACAGCACGGTATTTAGTTATGTATGAACGAGTGTTAGTGTGAAGAGTGTTCAACTGTTTTTAACCAATTAAATGAAATTAATATTACGATAGGAATCCTTCGGGAGCCGTCCGTAATGCAGGCCACACCCGCGGCCATTTGTTGAATTTATAACTACAATGTGGTCTTGAATAAAATAATGAGCCCAGGGTGTTATCCAAAATCATTTAATCGAACTAGGCTAAAAATCGACACTTTTTAAACGTCAATAAAAATACACAAAGACAGCCCCTACACCACAGCTTCACCACTTCCTATACGTTATTGCTGTAAACGACGAAATGTTACTGTACTATATATAGGTACATAGGTACTAACTATTTTAGATCCTGTATGAATAATTAATTGGTGCATCTGGACTAGGCATAAATCATCTGTACCGACAGGGGTTTAAAACTGCTAAACATGGGTTATTCAATACCTTCTCTTTTGGAGCTAAACTATTGTGAAATATTACTGAAACATGTTCCATTCGTTTTATTACAAACAATAAATCAATAGTATTTTTTCATATATTTAAAGAATTTGTTATAGAAATGTTACTGATACATGTTTCTTGTATTGTAGGTAAAATTGACACATTTCCGGTGTCGCATTACCCACCTTCACACCCGTGAGCCTTTTCCGCGAAAATTGTCAACCAAGGGATTTGTTATCGTATGTTTATACCGACGATTTGGCTTCTAATAGAAACGGTGTTAAATTGAATTAAACACGAAAACTAACTGCATTAAAAATACATATAAATGCCTGTATATACTGATATCTTTTTATAAAACTTTTATGACGTGCAGAAAGGCAAAGCAATTCTTTAATAAAAGCAAAGGAACTAAAAATGATAGCTTCCATTTTCGCCATTTTAACTAAATGAAGATTTATAATAGGACGTCGACGGCCGGCCGGTTGATGAATCAGTGAGGACATACTAAGACATAGATTGATGTTTTCATCGTTAAACGGCAATCCTGAAACTAACGACCACGCACATTTTGTTTCTGAACACAATTTATAAAGCAATTTATATTTCTTCAGATCAGTCCAAACTTCAAGGCGTCACAAACAGAACCAAACTTTATAACATTTTTAATTATTTTACAATTATTTCCTAAAATAGCCATGTTCTTTTGTGTTCAAACCATTACAGCTCGTAGCTTTTAAAGTTTATTGTAAAGAACTTCAGTCAAATTCTTTAACCTAACTTCAACCACACGTGATGAAAAGCAATAAAGATTTCCCTAGTAAATACATTAATGTTTAATTACTTAGGTAGCACATCGAATAGTGTCCATCGTATTTTGAACCAAGAACCCCTTTATTTCTGAACTACAACAGGGTTCTAGTTTATTTGGCAATGGCATATAACAAATGGTTGTGGATTCTATTAACAGGTAGATTAAGGGACGATATCTACAGTAACCAAAAAGAAAATAAATCAATGAATTTTCATTAGCTTCTTTAACCCCAATAATAATGTGTTTTAATATACAACTTTTAAAGGTTTAAGTCCATATTATGTTTGTTGAAAATTGCCCTCGTTTTGACTTGAACGTAGTGGAATAATAAGCAAAATGCAATCTACGGGCGGTCGACGTGTCAACACTCGAGAATGGTCGTGACACGAAACACCATGTTGAAAATCGGGGTTCGGTTGCATGTATTCGGTTCTTTTTTGTTCCCCGCATATTCTTTACGCTTGCATATTTCTTATGCCTTTCTTTCTATTTCCTAATGAACATTTTTGCCTTATGCAATATACTGCAATGTCGAATGGTCAAAAAGTAACAAAAGTTCTCATGAAATAAATTAAATGTTCATCATATTTCCGAAGTTACGTTGCCCAATTAAATAAATTAATAAGGAAAGTCTTTTCAGTGTTTAACAAGAAATGGTGAGAAAGACGTAACACAACGTTGCTAACACATAATATACAACAGGCACAGTTTCTTCATAATTGTTGCCTATTAATCCTGTTCACCTTCTTCTCTCGGTATCCGATACTCGGCAGCTCGAGCGTCATTATCTGATTCCGTAATAATACCCACATAACTACCGCCTAACACCATTCAGGCGAAATACGTTCTGTTACGTATTACACGGCTCGATTTTACTACCATCGCAAAACAAATCCATCAAAGACTGGCTTCCTTTTTCGTAGCGAAACTGTAAAAAATCCCTTCTTATCCTTCGCAGCTTAAAAACTTTACGGAGCGACTGTGGTCTCTGTTTCTGTACCTTTTGACCGATGTTTACAACTTGGTAAGTTTTTACTGTCTATTGCTGAAACAAGAGAAATACGACGGACACAATTAACCCTCGTGTAAAGTTTAGTTGAAGCTGCTAGCTGTTATATTGTTCCCCTTTTCATGTAATTGACACTCACTTTGTATGGATGCCAAGTTTACGATTCTGTACTAACGTTTCTTTCTTTGGAGCACTTAAAGTCTAGTATCTATAACATTGGTTTATACTGCTAACGTGTGTGTAATTAGGGAATATGATCTGTATGTCTGACTACATAAACTCACGCCTTACCTATAATAGAAAATCAATAACGATTTTTTGTTTTCATTATTTCTAAACACCGATTCATTGGTATCCATTAATAAGGTATTGGATTTTCCCCAAACTCGCTTCCTAAATATCTAAGAACAAAAACCTTACATAATTTTCAAGTGATAAATAAACGTATAATTTTTGATCGATCTAACAATCGATTGAAGATTAAAATATACGGCGGTTGTAATTCAATATTCCCGATTTGATAAAAGATTTCTCGATTGCTTTCGGTTTTATATCACAAGGGAGACATTATGAATACAAATATGGAATGAAAAAGCCTCACAGCTGGTACGCTGATAACATTTTAGGTGACCTGCTATTTCAGCCTCTGGAGATTGGAGTGAGAAACGTGATGATACTAAATTCTTAATAACGTTGAGGGAACAGCAATCACTAGTACAAAATTATTAAATCGAAAAGCATATTATTATATGCAGTAAGAATAATGTTAGGTAAAGCAAACTTGAAGCAGTCCATTATGTGGCTGTCTACACCTTATTAAACGAACACGCTGCAACCTCATAAATTAGCCTGCATTATATTAACGACAACCGACTTATTTACGATTCATAAACTTTCACCATAAAAATATACTAATTATTCACAGTATTTACTACCAACATAAAACACGCGTCATTCATCAAAATCTATAAAAAGTTAATTAAAATATGGTGTTTATTTTCGCATACGTGCTCGCATAAGTACTAAAAGTCATAAATAAATAAATAGGTTCGTTTTCACAGTGAAGTAATTCCTAACTGCCGCTCTAGTGAAATAAAGAACAATTAATGATCATGTTAGTGCCGAGTGTAAGGAAATAAGTGTGTGGTGAATAATTAAGATTTGTGCGAAGTGAGTGCAATGATGGCCAGTTGATGTTGATCGAACCCGCACGGTCTGCAAGATGGTGGCTCGAGGGAGAGGGCGCATGCTCTCCATCCTCTTCAGCGCGCTGTTGCTGGGAAGGGCTATTGCAGGTAAGACACGCAGACTACTTTAATCCTCACCTTAAAGCTCTTTTGTCTGTTAAACAAATATTTAAGCCCATTGTTAATACCTACCCACATGTGTCAAACCGACAAGGCTACTCGTCGACATTGTGAATAATGATACATAAAAGTACACTCGCCAGTAATTATATACCTATTACTAAATAACGTGTATTTATGGACCTCTTAACATGATTACAATCGATCCGAACTGAAGTTAGTTTACACTATTAGCATCGAGCCGCAGATCTAGAACTTTAAAGCTTAAGGCGAGGAAGTGGTCAACAATAATTCCATAACCGGCACGCGCATCTAAGGCGCCAAAAGGGGTCGGAGCGTCTGAGCGGGGCGAGGATAACAATACGCGCGCTAGCTTATAACTAAAAGTCGTAAGCGACAAAATGGTTTTGTAATTTTAATATTTAGAAATGATAATTTAATAAAAATTCCTACTACCATTTTAAAGAGTATGTATATACTCAACTACTAAAAAAGTTAAGAGGCTTAAATCGGTCCCGTTTGCCCATAATATGTGAATCTCTTTTTAAAAAGAGGTATGTTTGATATATTTTTCTCTGTTATAAAAGTTACCTAATCATGTTTCTACAACTAACAAAATAAGGCTTATATCATGAACTTTCAGGTAACCAAGTTGTATTTTGATCCGTTTTGTATTTACTGAGAAAAATTGACATCCTTGGCTCCAAAAATTCCAATTCGTCCTCTTAAAATATTGCCTTGCTGTGACACGAGAAAGAATATCCAAAGCGATGTTCCGTCTAGCTAAAAGCCAGTGAATCGCAAACCAACTCGAAACTTGCATTAGCTGAGCTACTGTATCGATGGACGGAGCTCTGTCTATTTTAAATATTAGCATAAGAAGGCGATTTCAGCGAACCAAAGGACATTGTTCAATTTTGGCCTAAGAACCGATGTGAATATAAATTATACTATAATTTTTATTTATTTTTATATTGTTTGAAACATATTTTAGTATTCCACGGACACTTCAAATAAATAAATTCCAAATAAAAAGTAGGGTCACAATTATTGATGCCTTATAAAATGTTTCCGTCAGCCAGTGCTGCCAGTTTCGGAAGTTTTCGGGATTTCGGTAAATACGGATCGAATTGAGAACCTCCTCTCCGAAGTCGGATATTAAAATTAGTTGGTAACACTTTATTCATTTAAATACCTAAACTGACTAGCTAGAAAAAAACTAGTATTCTGTATAATGTTTTAAGATGGTTTTGAGCGAAATCGCGAATTTCTAGCTTGGCATTCGAGTAGGATTATAGTTTTCGTAATTGGCAACATTGGTGTACTTCAGTCAGTTTGCTAGAAGTCAGTTTGATTGCTTTGCGACTATCGTTTCTTTTGTGATTTTCTATGCGTTTCATGGTTTTATTCTAACAACTTTGGCTTGATTACGGACTCCGATTAGATTGCGTACTTGGTAGACTCGGCTTTGTGTAAAGAACTGGATTTTACTAGCATTTTCGGATATTGCTCTGTCTGTGATCGAATTTAGTTATATTATAATTACAACAATGGATGCAGAATATAGTATATTGTATAAATTGTGGATCTGCTGGAGGTTCTTTGGTATTAAAAAACGAAGATACACTTCGTTGCATACAACAATGGACTGTTCCCCGTATGGTAAGTGGTCTACGAAAGTATTTTTCTAATAAGATAAGAATGTTACTACCTACTTATGTTTTCATAAGCACACAATTTCTCGGTTTTCAAATCAATTGCCACAATTGCAAGTTACTTGATATTTACTAATGATTTTTTTGTATTTATTATTACAGGTTGAAGCTCATGACCTTATATGTACGACGCGACGTGTTGGTCTGAAGCAGTCGAGCATAATAAGATGCAATGCACTGTTGCACGCAATTGTGTACTTTGTAAGAAGCTGCTACCATCAGGCATACCTACTGTTGCAATTGTATCGTTGGGCGTAGAATAGTGGGCTGTTGTGCCCAGATAATGACTATTATCTGGTATTTAAGCTGGGCGAGATACCAAAACGCAATTGAACCCCCTGCTCAGTTCTTAGATATATTATTGAGAAATATTGATGATTAAAAACCTTTAATTGAATATAAATATTGTTTTTATTGTACATCCTCGAAAACCTCTTTCATTGTTATTGGTAAACCTTACTTTAAATGTTAAATTATTTTGTGTGGTAATGACATTTTTAGTATGGTCTGTACCTTCTTGGTAATAGACCGCGGGTTCGATTCCCGCCTTATGGCATGTAGATAGCTAGGTAACTGTCTAATATAAAAGTAGTAACAATCATTTAAATAAATAATTCTCACAAATCCAAAGTCGATTCACTATATATTAAGAAACGTAACGTTGAAAGCAAAAGCGTTTAGGTAGTTGTTTTTCATAAAAATTCTAAGCATTTATGAAAACTAGTCACACGCCCCGTCTTCGCACGGTGGCAATGTAAAACCTTGGTGTAAACCTTCCTCTTGACCTACTCTATCTATTTAAAAAAATCGCACCCAAATCCATTGCGTAGTTTTAAAGATCTAGGTAAAGCATTCATAGGGACAGACAGAAAATGCAACTTTATAAAATGATCATTGTCAAAGAATTATCTTTAACTTGACTATTTACTATCTCTTTTCCTAGTATCTAGTAGAGTAGTCTTTTCCTAGATCTAGAAGAGAACATATAGAGCTGTACATAGTATTGTTGATATTTTATATAGTTTAGTTTGATAACACTACTCTGATATTTCACGCAAGCTTGGTTACTTTTTATTTATAACCTCAAAATATTAACTTTTTTCGTAATTATTTTAGTTTCCTGAAGTGTCCGTTCGTGAAAACTTATTTCATAGGATTCCATATAATTTTAAGAGTTTATAGAAGTCACTTTCCATTCGAACGGTTCTTAGGCAGAACATGTATGGAGCCGGAACAATGTCCTTTAGCTTTCGACAAAGCCGATTCTATTATCCATTCAATTTATATTCGACAAGATTACAAATTTTATTCATCTCGAAGACTTGTCACACCTTAAATAATTCTTTATTCTGCTCTTGTAATTATACGTAGTAATGAATCATTGTGTACGTAATTGCTACAATTTACCGCTTTCCCATTTTCATACCCATTTCCACACCATTCTATATGAATTATTTATTTGTACATGGAACTACATTTTTTGTGATTAAATATTTATGGTCTAGGTACATGACACGAATAAAATATCGACGTAAACAACAAACGAAGGGACTCCACATAAATGACTGTGTGTGTATAGCGATGACTGCTAATTTTATTAAGAACAATCGAACAAACAAACTGCCGGGAACACTCTTAATTTTCAAAGGCAATCACAACATCGGATCCCGAGTAGATATGTACTCTTAACTTCGTTAATACGTGACTCAACGGTACAACCAAGTACAAAAAGTCTACAGATATCCGTTGTTATTTTAAGTCTCCGCCTACTCAAAAGTATTGATTGCCATAATGGAACTTTACCAAATAATCGCCTACACGCGTTGTTATTCAAAAAAGATTTATTGCGAATGCTAAGACTTAGCAGTAATTAAATGCAGAAATGAACATTGCCAAAATACGAGGGCTCAAAAGGAACAATTTTGTAAGCCGGTGAGCGTCGGGTATTAATATTTTTGCTGCTGATTGTACAGCTCCCAGCTAACGAAGCATTAACACAAATAGTTAAAACACCGAAACAAATTCGAATTAATTTTCACTAATTAGTCGGCGACGCGACGCTTGGCGAAAGTAATCTAAAATCTTTTACTTTATGTTAGTAGGAAACTGTTGGGAATACATGGCAAACAAACAGATACTACGTTTAATGAATGGTGCTGTTAGTAGCACAGATAAGAGTTATCTCGTTTATCCAAAAGCTAATCTAACAAAATGTACCATTTAGAGGAGTAAAAGCGTCTGTGGATACTTGTGTGCCAAAACTTATAATTATCAAAAATTATAGTCTAAATAACAGGTATATATTTGATTATGTCTAAAATGAGTTTGGAAATAATTGCGTATCGCTAAAGAACCTCGCTCGCTCTGTGTATCAATAAAACGATTTCAATGGTCCTTCTGACAATCCACCATTAAACAACACGAATTTCTACAAATACCGCCTTATCACGATTCTCTCACAATAGGCTTAATCACCCTTTTATCAAAATTGTTAAAGGTGACCGAGAACAATAAAACACTTAATAATAATAGCCCGAATCACTGAGAATTATCTCTCAACGTTGTAGAAACAAAACCGAACAACGGTTGGTCGCACTATAAATTCCAGCTTATTTCCCGCAGCTATTGTGCTCACAAAGTATAGTTAGAGTCTCCACAGAAATGAATCATTAAACAGTGTCGAGGAAGGCAGCGGCTGCCTCCGACGAAATAAATCAATCTACAACTGACATGTAACATAAAATACTGCTCGGCTAACATAACTATAGGAATTAACTGGTTTACTACACACGTTTGCCCAGGGGTGGTATAGTATCGCAGGTGCAAAGAGTTTCCTCATACGTGGTTCGCTCAAGATTATTTCGTCGACTTTATTCACTTGCGTAGTGCAAACCGGCTGTAAACCCATCTGCATTTGGCAGACATCTGCAATAGAATCACGTACACGTTACCTAGATATACATTTTTGAAAGATTGTTATTCCAAAATGTTTCTCATATTCTTCATGCAGTTGCGGGACTAAATATTGTTTATTAAAATCTTGATTTAGTAATTGGATGGGTGTGGTTAGTACATGTAATGAATTGGCGAGTACAAAAGTGTGAAAAATTACTTTCCCTTAATTCTATGATACAAGTCATTAAATTTCCTTTGAAGGTATCGCGCGTAAACTGTGGCCTCGATCAGTTCGCAGGCCCCATTAAGTATACTTAATTAACGTGTAAACTGATGAACTTTCTAATGGATTTTGTTTTTAAGCTCAATTAAGTGTAGAAATTGAGCCTGAGTGATGAATGTCGGCCTATAAGTTGTGAATACTTAGTCATGATAGAAAACATGGAAATTGTTGATAGCTATCAGGCTTATACAGTTTCAACTAGGTTTAAATTCCTCTTCACATTTTACTGTAGGTACATAGTTTCTGCGTATTTGAGTTTACAGCGAAAAGTATATATTTAAAATAGTGTACCGTCGATCAAAGTCTTGTCCTCTTAAAAAACTTTCACGTATTTAAATATAAATATTTAAATGCACTGAAGTTGGCAGCTTCACCAGTACTTTTCTAGAAGTAGTGAAGAGGTTTTTCCATTAGGAAACAACTCCCCACTCCGCCAGTATTTCCCAGCAAAGTATAGGTACTACAGGTAATATTTTTCCTGTCTATACTAAAGTCAATATACGGCGTTATGTCAACTTTCATAATACATACACATACAGACATATGTCTGAGTACTTTTGTCCCGGCTTAGACCACACAAAAGTTTTACAGCTTACGTACTTATCTGACCTTTAGTGCGGTAAGGTTCCACACGATAAACTAGGCACAAAAGTTTTCGTACGAGTCTAATTTCGACAATAACCACTTGAAGTTTTATGTGATAAAATTAGAAGAGTTACTGCGAACTATTCTTGGCTATCCCACATGACAAATGGAGACATCATTAAGCAACTAGTAAAACTTTTCAAAATAGGTGAGTGTGCGGTAGCAGACAAAGTGGGCGGCTGCAAACTCACAAACTCTGCGAAGACTTGGAGACCCTCCCGAAATACATGTTTACCCAAGTTTATTCACGAAACTGTAATGGCGGTCGGATTTTCTTCTGAGCATTTATTTTATCGTTTGTAGGCAATCAGTCACGATATTGGGAACTAACCATGTTGTAAGGTGTCATTATTTCAGTAGTCGTTCATTAACGTGAAATACCTGTAACTAAGCACATGATTTTGGTTCTTTGTTTTATAACAGATTTTAAGATAGCAAGTCCATTATATCGAGTACTTCAATCACAATAGTTTTTTGCCATAATCATATTAAAAACCTAGCTTATAATTTTCAATCTGCTTTATTCTCTTCTAATGCTTGCATTGCATGCTATTATAACGTAAATATAACACGTTAACATCAGATACTGTTTGTTCATTGAAAGCCGGGGTTTTTCTCGTAATTCGATTTGTTATCACTCGTCAAGCGAACTGACATTCCATTAAAACCAGCTTGGCTTGTCCTGACATAAGAATCTTAACAATCTAAGCGCCTTTTAACAACCACTTCTGGTCGTTAAAGTTTAACGATGCAATTTTGTTATGAAATCCTTATTCTAATTAAAAAACCTGAACTGGGTCAACGGTTTCCATCAGCCTATATTTTGCAAGAGTAAAATTGATTTAACTTTTGAATGCTAAGACATTGATCTTTTCACAAAATAGGTATGACCAACTATCAAGTTAAGTAAGCTGTCTAAATAAAAACCACTGTATTTAACTACATTGATAGTCACATATCTATTTTTAAACATTTTTCATACTAAGTTTGACATGAAAAGCAAGACCCTCGGACAACTTGCAGATTAGCAAATAGTATACATCAACTAGATATTTCTGTACAGACAGTACTTTCAGAAGATGAAGTATGACCTCAATGCCCTGTACATCGTAACTAAGAAAATAAAGAAAAAGAAAACCTATGAGCTACTTGCTCAGTAGCCTTTCCCTTCGCAAACTCATTCGTTCCTAACTTATAAGTTTGACGTGATACAGAAATAAGTTTGGCGCCGGAGCGATTCAAGATCCCATAAGAGCGCTTAAGGAAAGTGGCGCGCCCCTGTTTCACTCGGATATATTCGAGGGTTTCCTCGCACTACATCTCCATAATGTTATTGTACACCCTACGTACTGCGGATTTGTTAATCATATTGTACCAAGCTTATGTAGGCGCTTAAGTTTAGCGTAACTTTGTCAAACCGTGATGGAAAACTAGTTAAGAGCGTTATACTTCACGAAAATTGCTAGATTACTTACCTACATGTTTGGGTTGGAATAAAATCGATATGCTTCGATGTGGTGTTAATTTTATTTTTTTATATTATCCTCCTGAGAATACATCGTGGTGGGTTGGAACACTATTATTGGTTTGGGTCGCGTGTTCCATTAATTACATTATTCACACCTTCTGTAGATACCTATATATTTGCTTGCTAGTTAGGTAGTCTGTATGTTACAACCTAGCTCGGTGAACTCGTTTTGTTAAATCTATACACTACTCGTAACATGTAGAACAAACTTTCCACCCTTTATATAAAGCCGTATTGCGCAAACTTGCTATATTTAAATAGTTGAAGTTTATTGAGAAAGCACAAAGAAAGTTGCTTATTAAAATAACAAACCTCAAAACTTTTAATATATCTTAAATTACGGAGAATTTTTGTATTTGGTTGCCACTAACATTAATAGATTACACAGGTTTTTGTGTGTACCTTTTTATTTTTATCGATACGTCAATATTGAGATACAGCACTATTGTATCTCGGAGGTCCCTCGAGGGAACAGAAAACAAAGTAAAGAGACGGACTGAAGTGAACTGGTGTCAATCTACCCATGTTACTGGCGTGTTGTAACTTTGTGTTTATTCGAACAATACCTATGTGCCAACCTAAGTCACAAGTCACGACCAATAAATAACTTTAACGTGTCATTCTTATCAGGACAGAATGGATAGTATTTCTTTGAAATAAGACATACGGAGTATTATTAGTTGAACTAGTTGTATGTATTATCCACGTGTTGTATATTTGTGTGTTAAAAGAAGGTTCTCGTATTCTAGTTTTCAGATCGATGAATTCATTTTAGTAAGGATACCTACTATTTTTAGAAATGTGATTAAACCTGCAGCTAAGAGAAGTAAAACAATTTTTAGGTTGTATCCGGTCATATTAACTTTCATTGATTCAGAATCGTTAGTACCTACCTAAGATGTGTTTAACAAATGTTCATAACTTTAACACTTGAAGTTCCATGTGTTTTTGATAAAACTAAAAGCTTGTAATTTTCTCAGTTCTAATTTTGTTCCAGACTGATAAACTCTCTCCTCCTAATTTACAATATTATTGTGGTTTACAATCGTAACTCCAGAATCAAATAAACTAAATAATATTAAAGTGTTAATGAATGCTAACAACTGGAATAAAGCAAGTACTTTAGTTTAGAAGTTAGAGACTTGAATTAACTATGATAATAAAGGAGACCGCTTGAGACGTTAATAGTACGTAATCGTAATTAGCATGTATCTTCTTCAGCTATTAACTAAAGTTATATTTACTTGGATCTTTACCTGCATCGTATAGATCTTCGTTGACATAAAATAATAAAACTAGTCATAAAGTGTGAAGAGAAAAAAATCTATTTGACATTCTATGTGAGAAAACCGGTGCTTTCACTGCTTGTTTGTCGCTAATTACAAAACGATAGAAAATCAATTGTGTCTCGCATAAATCTGCGCTTCGACACATAACGGCTTAATCATGGTGAGCAACCGAATTGTGTATGCTATAGGGTAAAATTTTCATCTTCCCCTTCCTGGTTTCTATTCTCAAACGGAACTTGAAACTGCCTAACATAATCATAATAAACTAAAATAGCCTAGTCTAAAACAAACAAAAGTTACCCCACAGGTAACTATAATTCCTAGAAATGTTATAAAGAGGCAAAGTTTCATGTTGTTGATAATATTCGGAACTTTTGGATCGATTACACAAATAGGTAACTTCATTACACCCGAGTATATTATACTTACACTATATTTAGCGTACCTAGAATATATGCTATTCTTAGGACAAAAGCTCTATTACTCATTCTTAGAATTTTGTTACTATTTTAAGCAAAAATTGTGTTTGACAAAATCGGTTACACATACGGACTGCTTACCAAAAATCCAAGGATAACTGAATAATAAAGATATGGTATGCCGTCGATCCTTTGAATCTTATACGGAATACCTCGTAGCTTGACATTGAATAGGATAAAGAATATTGTAGACAGGAATAAAATGTACATACAATGTGAATTGTTTTAGTTTTAGCGGGTGTGGTTTTTTTTCTATATGCTAATATTATAAAGACGAAAAAATTGTGTTTCTGTTTGTTTGAAATGGATAAACTCAAAAACTACTGGACCAACTTTAAAAATTCTTTCTCTGTTGAAAAGCTGCACTCTTCCGGAGTAACATAAGCACAGTAACATAAGAGTTGATATGACGTGGGTGAAACCGCGGGAAAACAGCTAGTACTTTATATCACTAAAACATGATAGTTCAGTCAATAATATTGCATGTTTTGAGCAGATATACTCATTTCCCAGAACATAAAACAGTTTATCGGACATAATAGTCGTGTTTATTGTATTGAATAGCTGTCTCCAATCGAGGAAATTGATAATGTGCCAACAATAATTTATTTCTAAAATACTGTCCCGCGTTCGTATTCCTGTCTTTATGTATTTTTTCTTTATAAGAAATATAAGGCAGTGTTATGTCACGTCAGCCAAGATTTCCCACTTCTTGTGTTTTAATTAAATATATGACATTAGAACAACCGCTCATTTGTATTCAATTATATCCCAAGCAAACACGTGCGTTGTAATTGTAATTCTGATTCAGGACCTAAAACAATATGGAATGCCTTATTCATAACCTGTGACTGGGAAGGGTTTAGTTTCATAATTGTACTTAGTCGATAGGAATAGAAAGTAAGTGATGTCATATATTTTTTATTTTCATAAGGTAAGTAACTGTGAGGCAAGTATCTGTCCTTTATTCCTACAAAATAATGGTCTATTTTTAACAAAATTGATGAAAGCGTTTCGTCCTGATTCTAAGTTAAAATTTATTCTGCCAAGATTTTTCTCTCAAAGTTTTGATATAGGCACACAAAAGATTCGACATTCTCAGGCAACAAAGAATGGGGAACAGGTATCAGGGCACACAGAACATTTCAAACAAAACTTCATACAACATTGGATTACGTTGAACGTTGCTTATAAATTCTTTGTGACTACGAAAGGCACACGAATCTCAAGGGATAACAGAAAATCTAAACCTCTACGCCTGCTACAGAAAAACAGGCTTTGTGGTTGGAAACACACCTAAAGACAATAATTTATTACATACCAACTAACTTCTGTCCATGGGGTCGTTGGCGTTTTCACGAAGAAAAACCTCAAACAAGTTTTTCCGTGAGTTATCTCGAAAGTAAATAAACAGCAAACACTTCATTACATTTTTGATGAACGAATGTAATGTAGGTAGTAAAAACGTAATGCAGTTTCCCCGCAGCTAGTAGCGCAATATGTTCCTTCGTTACCTGGCGGAGTACGGTATAGTGATTCTGTTCCTGATTATCAATCAATTTGGCGCGACACGGAGCGCTCCCCGCTCGAGTTCGTCAACGAATAGCGTTCACGATCACGCTCAATTCAGTTTAGATAATAAAAGACAACGTACTGAAATAAAACACGAACGAGGGAAGATATGACGCTGTACGTACTGAATTTCTGTGAAACATCCAAATCGCTCACGGGGACACTTCTGTTTCAATTCCTTGAAAGTGTCGAGCAAAAATTGTGTTAGGTGGCGCGCATACCAATGTACCTATACAATATACACAGGTACGGTGTTAGAGACTGCCACAGACTTACGGGAAATTCGACTATTCCAGTTTCCTGTTGCCTTGGGCGCCGGAAACTGCTCGATGTAACGTACTGAAGCAACGGTCATCCATTTATCAAATTAACAAAGGTAAGGTAGCTGAATTGAAAATTGGTCACCTTAGATAATACAAATACTAGTCTTTTTACTACATTACCTGGAGTTTTATACTAGTTTGACTCCACCGTGTCATGCGAGGGTCAGATTAAACAGACCGTGTAGGAAACTGTGCTATAACAGTACCCTCCCAGATGTGTGGGTTGTGCCCACAAACGAATAGCACAATGTACCCACCGCGCGTAATTTGCTTTACGACCATAACAGTGTAATTAGGGAGATAGGCCGCTTTGAAAATTATACGGAGGTGCGTAATAGAAAGCCGAGCGGGGTACATTTAAACGCCTCAGATCGGCACCCTTTTGTCACGAAGTTATATCTCAAACAGTGAACCCTTCATCAAGAGACGTGGTGTTAGCTGAGATGTAATCTAGATTAAATTGTTAAACATGAAATATTTAACCTATTTATTCATATGTAATTCGATATACTTTAAAAAAATCATCATCCTGTGTGTCTAAGATATACTTAGAAAGTATATACAAACTTAGAAAAGTTGCATTGGTACTTGCCTGACCTGGGATCGAACCCGCGCCCTCATACTTGAGAGGTTGATCCTTTACCCACTAGGCCACCACGATTTGTATACTTTAAAAAAATCTGACCACATTACCATTGTGACTAAAAGCTTACTATCTTATATGAAACATAGCAAACATGAATATACTTATCAGTGACACGTGCAAGTTAATAAGGCTCTTATGTTCTTGTATCTGAGATGTCATTATTCTTTCGACATCAATTTATGAAAGTTGTCCAAAAGTCTCTAAAATTTTAAAGTGCAATAAAAAACTCTTGTTCGTATCATTTTTTATTGGCAATTACTCGAGACATTCTTCGAATTGGAATGTAAGAAGGATAATGAAAATAGATTTAATGTTATCCAACGTTCTTTGCTTAAAACTTGCTTGGAAGTCTTTTATTTTCAGTAATGTTATTACAGCTGAAAAGATTCGGGCTTTGGCCCACTACCCGCCTAACTTTGGCCTCTAAACTCTGACTTTTCTGACTACCTACTAAATATTTCCCTTTTTAAAATAGTTTCTACGAGAGTTGTCTCAAGTTTACAAACCTTCCGAATATCGGCGACATTTTATGCAAAGTTCTTGATATACAGTAGAATTCATATATAACGACTTCGCTTATAACAACTAATCGGTTTTAGCGACGATAATCTTTACTCAAGTTAGGTTTCGTATATAGGTACTAAGACAATATAACCGTTTAGTGCGACTCCGGTTTAAGCGACCAACTGCTTATAGCGACCAATATTTATTATAATACGTCCGGTTAAAACGACGCACGCGCAATGTTTTGTTTAACGCAACGCGTTCGTATCGTTTAAACCTTCCCTGGACCTCTACAAACATTCTAAAACCAAAATAAGCCAAATCGGTCCAGCCATTCCACTAACAAACAGCAATTCCTTTTTATATATAAGAAGAAGAAGACTAACTGATCCAACAAACTTCGTATCGTTATAACCTTCCCTGGACCTCTACGAACATTTTAAAACCAAAATAAGCCAAATCGGTCCAGCCATTCCACTAACAAACAGCAATTCCTTTTTATATATAAGAAGAAGAAGACTAACTGATCCAACAAACTTCGTATCGTTATAACCTTCCCTGGACCTCTACGAACATTTTAAAACCAAAATAAGCCAAATCGGTCCAGCCATTCTCGAGTTTTAGTGAGACTAACGAACATCAATTCATTTTTATATAAAAGAAGATAATAATATGTATTCGTAAGGTATGTATGAATGTACAAGTTAAGATATGAACTTAAGAAATAATCCGTCCGTTTTGTGCGTCGTCCGGTTAGTACGACATAGTATCGTCGGTCCCTTGAAGGTCGTTATATCCGGATTCTACTGTACTTACTGCAGAATATTTACGGTTATGGAAGAAACAAATTAAAGAAAAGGTGAAGGTTGTGACGTATAAGGAAGTTCAGGAGTTGGCGCTAGATAGGTGTAAATGGAAGGAGCTGCACCGACAAGAGCTGGGCTCTTAAATTAATGATGATGATGGAAGAAACAACATTTGTCCCACTTGGGAAAGGTGACCAGTATAAATTGTAGTACCCACACAGTTCATACAAATAAGTGGTGGATGCCCACACAACACAATTTTGGTGGTATTTAATTATTTTAAAAGCTTTCTCAAGTAATAGTAGAAAGTGTTTACACTTGCGGTCAGTGACATTTCTGCTATCAATATTCAATTCAATACACTCACCTGCTAGGTTTTTTATTCTTCTTGCAAGCCATATAAAACAGAGCATGTATATTTTAGTTTCTTATTTAAGGCTCGCAGGTTACAGGTAAGCTGAACTTTAATAATTTAACGCCTTCACAAGAAATTTTATTTGATGTTTCGAACTTCTAGAGCACGTTGCATTTAAAAAAATATATAGTCACCTCAGTAAAAAAACATGTACTTAATTTCATTTATATTTTTTAAATCGGCACACGACTTAAACACACTAAAATTATGATTACTGAATTTATTACCAAGAAAACTTATTTACAAAATAACTGGTACTGAAATATAAACCAACCAAACTACAATTATTGATTTTATTAATCACACCTCTCCTACCAATTCTACTTTTACAATAACAATTTAAAAAAATCTATACAAACAAAAGATTGGTGAAACCACGGGCAACAGCCAGTAACATTTATAAGATGTTTGAAGCACGTCTAGCAATGGCATCGGTAGTATAAATCGTAGCTAAGTGCCGCCATTTATTTTGCTTGGTTTACGTTAGGGTTTGGTTATCTCGTAACAAAAGCCGGAGAGTAAACCCTATCTCATAAAGTAAATTAAATTAAATGATTGATCTGAGAAGAGAGATTTCGAACCCGAAACTAAACTATTCAGGATTGTTTGCTCGAAAACTTAATTGTGAATAATCGGTCTTCCTCGTCTTAAAGTGAATTAAGCATTATTTAGTTGCTGAACTTAGTGCAACTTTGTTAAAAAAAAATCTTTATTAACACGTTCGCGTAAGCAACGTCTTACAACGTCGTATTGATATAAGTATGAAAAGGCCCAACGTCGTACGACGGCCTCTAGATTGTCATATTTATTTTGACGGACCATGTCAGACCTATGTGGTGGCGACAACGTTTATAGACGTCGGACGTGAAATAACGTTGCGCCACATAACACAGATTATAAGACTACGTATAACGGCGGGACGTCTTAAGACTTGGTTTAATTTTGTGTGCGAAAAAGGTGCGCCACAGTACCAACATTTAAAAATGAGATTGCTCACGCGAACGTGTTAATATTAATTATTTTAATGGTCGTAAGTCAATGTAAGAATCAGCAAAAAGTAAAGTTGTGAAATATTATTTGATATAAATCGAACAAATTATATTAGGTACTGATTTTATTTCATTGAAACCACTCGATACCATTTTAATAAAATGAAACAACATTCAGACAGCTCTCTGGAGCGCGCCGTAAATTGAAAACGCTTTTTCTGAGTAACGACTAAAAATAAATCTCCTTATTCTAAGACCAGAATAACATCTTATTGAACGCCTACAAAAATGACAAAATTGAATTAAACATTTTCTATTCAAATTTCACAAAGTTACACGGAATTTCGTCTGTGGGTGCTCTTTGAATAGGTTAGGTAGCATCGACCCTGGCTTTGAAAATATAGAAATAGTTTTTTTTTAACCCCCGACGCAAAAACGACGGGGTGTTATAAGTTTGACGTGTCTGTGTGTGTGTGTGTGTGTGTATGTGGCATCGTAGCTCCCAAACGGATGATCCGATTATAATGCGGTTTTTTTTGTTTAAAAGGTATGTCAGTCGGGAGTGTTCTTAGCTATGTTTGGTGGAAATCGGTTCAGGTCTTCAAGGTCATCAGCTCGATTGTTAGGTGTGATAGGAATGTTACACGCTCAGTTTACTTGCAAGCATATGTGGGATCTGAAATTTGAAACACTAATGTCTTCTGGAACCACTGAGCTGGTCTGCTGGTAGGGCACGAAGGTAGGAGACGTAACCCTGAACTGCCTTTTAGTAAACCCATCGAGTTTGGGCTCGTTGAATTTGTCTTGACGAGTTCTCTTCATGTTTCTGATTGACGAGAACCTGATGCTGAAAATGGGATGTGGCGGATGAAACCCTGGAATGCCGGAATGAAACTGATAAACCGATTTATATTTTTAATGAAAATCTAGAATGACCAAAGGTTAATCTTTATTGTTTCTCAATCTGTGCAATTCTCCCAGAGCCAGTTTGTCATGAGGATTGTTAAACCGCTTCCTTTGGCTGAGATCGCATATAGCGACCTCATCTTAAAATAAAAGAAATTAAACGAAAGAAGGAAAAGGGGAAGGAAAGGAGATCCTTCAAAAAGCATGAAATAAAATTAAATTATAAATTTAAAAAAACCCCCGACCCAAAAAAAGTACGCAATAATAATGACAGAAGGTAAAAACGCTGAACCCTATAAAAAAGCATAAAATAACTTTTAACACTACGTAAGTACCAACTAAAGCATGTCAGACTAAACTAAATTTTGAAATGTCGGGGGACCGCTTTTTACCTTCAAAAATACTTACATAAATCAAATGATACCTGCCTAATTACAACATTCGTATAAAAAAAACACGTACGGTAGACGGCACATCAGTGGTAACTGTCATGCACCTTAACTCAATAGTAATAAGTACGATTTTCCTATAAAACTGTTACCACTGACCTGAAGTTGACTGTACCTATCTAAAGTAATGAATTAGAGCGGTCCCCCGACATGTCAAAATTTAGTTTAGTCTGACATGCTTTAGTTGGTACTTACGTAGTGTTAAAAGTTATTTTATGCTTTTTTATAGGGTTCAGCGTTTTTACCTTCTGTCATTATTATTGCGTACTTTTTTTGGGTCGGGGGTTTTTTTGTAGCAACATTGACATTTCTAAGGCACATGTTTGCAGCCACTCAGTTGATAACTTTTTTGAAAAAAGAAATAAACTTCAACCTCAGAAGCAAAGGTACCTACAGAGGTAAAGGTTTTGTTTTTAACCGACTTCCCAAAAAGGAGGAGGTTATCAATTCGGCCGGTATGTTTTTTTTTTTTTTCTATGTATGTACATCGATTACTCCGAGGTTTATAGACCGATTTACGTGATTATTTTTTGTTCGACGCGGAATAGCTGCCAGTTGGTCCCGTAGTCGTCAGGTCAGGATCTGATGATGGAAACCCTGAGAAATCGAAGGCAACCTTCGAAAGTTGTAGGCATACATAGGGTAAAAACTTAACACTCAGGTGTATGCCTAAAAACACTATACAACAGTGAAGGTTTGGAGCTGACCTGATGATGGAGACCAGAGAGGGTCGAGGGAACTGGACAACTGAATATGTAAACTACCTCGTGTTTGGGCTTATATTATTTGTATTGACGAGACCTTTGCAAAAGTGAAGGTTTGGAGCTGACCTGATGATGGAGACCAGAGAAGGTCGAGGAAACTCGACAACTGAATATGTAAAATACCTCGTATTTGAGCTTATATTCTTTGTATTGATGAGAACTTTCCACTTATATGGATAGGGACAACTATTTGTATCACTGAAAAGCTGGAAATAAAAAACTTTTTTACAAAAAAATTAAACCGACTTCCAAAAACACTAAAAAGCAAACAAAAAATTTTTGGTGCATCGGCCTAGAAGGCGGTGGCAAAATTAACTTAGTAACATCCATAAGACACCGACTTCTAGGCCGATGCACCTAAAATTATTTTTTTTTGCTTTTTAGTGTTTTTTGTCATTGTTAGTTGCATAAAGTGTAGAACTTGGCATTATTCACAGAAGTAACTCTTTGAGTTTGACTTAATAAAACTAAATGCATAAAACCGTTTGTTTTTTCGAAGAATCATAAAAATGAACTGGGAACAGCATTATTTTATTCTTAGCTCAAACCATGTTCAACAAATTTATTGTACCTACATAATTGTATAATATCTGTATTTTAAATTGCTTTGCCCCGACTGCTGAGCTTGACTTCCCAACCACCAATTACGAATTTAGCAGAATAACTCAAACACTCAATACCTTATTAGCAACACGTAGTTAAAAGGATCATCCTTTATACCTTCAATCATGGTACCAATGGGATAAACATTACTTGATTACTTGGAAAGTACTGGAGTGAGGTATCTCGTAGGAAGATGAAACAGAACTGATTCACAGAATACCAAAGTAATATAAATTTATTTTAGATACGTAATATTCGAGTTAGGATTCAATGAAAGCAAATCAATAAAACAACTATCGGAAATGAACGGCAAATATTGATTGTTTCACGTTGATGATCTGCTTCGAGGGGCGAGCTCAGAATTGCTTCGGCCTTTTTATTGGAGCCCCGCAGTAACGAGCCGAATCAATGTTGTTCTATTTCGTATTCTGTTAGTGCACGGTTACCGAGTGGCATCTCGGAATTAAATTACTGGTTACACACTATCTCACTTCGAAGAAAACTTCAGATTTACTTTCTTTCTGTTTCTTTAAAGATTTTTGAAAGTTATATTTTTGCCCTTTCTTTTTTGTTATTTTATTTTGCCAGTCCAGTTATTTGATTAAAAATGTAGTTTTTCTTCTTTCATTCGAACTAAATATAATCTAAATTATGCATAATTATACATGCACAATTTCGCACCTTAAAATAGAAGCGTGTTTATAAAGATAGTTTAAGATGTTACCACTATAACATTAACGTGATATTCGATACAGCCGGGGCCTCTTGGCGTTCCTGGAGGTCAACATGGTTAAATTGGAAATCTGATGAACTACGTTTGTGTTTACTATCTCGGACGATGAAACTTACGCTTAGTTTGTTGAATTATGTTTTCCAATTAAATCAAAGTTATAAAATTTAGCAACTAATAACTGACGATAAAACTAAATTTTACTACGATTATTAAACACGAGTGCAGCTCAAGTGAAAAATTGCTACTGCTAAATTCGAGTAAACCTGCAAGGTAAGTACTCAATTTCATAAACCGTTTATCGAGTCGACTAGCGTAATAGGTAACGTCTTCGTGCTTCACAAACTTGGATCCAAACCAAATAGTTTCAAGCGAAGGATAGATGAAGTGCTTATAAATATTTTGCTACGAATATCTGGTTATGGAGAGGAGCGCTGTATCTGCAACTTGCATTCAAATAGCACATCTGTAGAGCATTTTATGTAACGGCTACATTATAAAGTTCTTGCAACCTTGCCTCCTTGCTGCGTCATACGATATACTATAACATCAGATAAGTCCAGAGGTTGCATATTATTTGAGTTCGGAGATCACAGCTGAACCTCAAATCTATATATAAAAATGAAACCCGCTTTCCGTTGTCACGACATAACATGAAAACTGCTTGACCGATTTGGCTGAAAATTAGAGGGGAGGTAACTTAGACCCGAGAGAAGGTTTTTGTCACCATCCGGCTAGGGGACGCGGGTGAAACCGCGGGCGAAAGCCCGGCTTTTTCATTTTTTTATAAAGCACTACTTTATAAAAAAATGAAAAAGCCGGGCTTTTTCCAAATTCCGACTATGTAGATACTCCCGTTTCGATAACGATCATCCTTTGGGCGATGTGTTTCATTGTGAATCACTGTTGTCGGCCACAAATAATGCAACATTTTAAAGCTTCAAAATCCCGAAATTGAGGCAATTATCAAACCGCACCGATTCATAGCGTTGACAAACAATTGTATGTTTAAGCAAATATGATTTGAAACTACAAACTAAACGCTGCAGGACAAAACTGTAACCGCGATGTCTATTAAACGAAGCAATGACAAGGTAATTGATTGTGTGTGTAATAGTGCTTAGTGTACATGATACGACGCGGCACGCTCGCGTGACCGCCTGTCGATCGGAACAGCTTATCACAAAGCGGAACCCCACCTCACCGACATCACCTGCATCACCTGCTCACAACACGTTACACCCCTATTTATAACCACTGGAATATCTTCATGTAAATATGTAATCTTATCCCCTTTTTATTACCCAATGACATCTTATGAATATTTTCTCTCAAACGCCAACATTTTGTGGATTTCCCTTCGGAGTTTTAGCCACGAAGAAAATGTTTTAGTAGTGGCAAACTGTGTACTTTAAAATACTTAAAAGATAAACATAATATTGTTATCATGTTTATCCTTCATCAAGACGAGAATACTTCGCAAAACTTGGCTAGGTGAACCATATTCTCAACATAAATTCAAATTCATTACTAACGGAGCTGACATTTAATCATGTCTCTGTAATGCAGACAGTACACGTCGTAAATATTATAGAAGTTGTATTAAGACGGAGTGTAGTGGGTAATATATCATACAGACATTATATCTAACGAGGTTTTCAAGAAAACATCGAAGCAAATGCATCTTTATTGAGTGTAGTTAGGTGGAGTAGCGTCGGCAAGTTAATATTAATGTGTTTAGTATCGGAGCGAGCGAACTGTTCTAATGGGTATCGAACGTGGTGCGGCGGCTGCGGGCTATGCACTTGAAATAATAAAAATCGCACACGCTGCAGCTCTTTGTGACAGTTTGTATGCAGCGCGTCCTCCGGCCATCCCCGACTACACGATATGTGATCAAACCGATACAATGTATCGAACTAAGCGGCACTCTTGTACGACACAAGTCTCGTGTTGATTCCATTAATAAATACATTTGTAGAATTTAAAGGGATATTTCTAACGTTGTAGACATTCCCTCAAAATATTTCTCCTTACAATAAAATATACTCACAACAAACTCCAATACAACGTGAAAACATTTTCACTATAAATTGTTTTGTGGATTGTACGGTTTGTTAGGAACCTTTTCCAATACCTAGAATATAATTGATACGAAAACTTTGTCGAAGCATGTGCACTTTACTCCCATAGGGATCCGCGGTCCAATTACTAAGCCCAAACACAATACGTTACATTCCCTCTAGATCGACGTTGACTATGCTCGTGCAAGAATAGCTTATACAGAGGTAAAAATATTCTCTAGTAAGTAAATGACGGTTGTAGGCCGAATGGACTACGGCAGAGTTGAGCGTGGTGGGTTATTTTTGTCGTTCATATTACTCATGGAGAACAAAATGACGAGACTTTTATTGCACTTAAATTGTTGAATATTTCAGATAAAGTGATGTATTTATTTTTGGCGACTGCTAATTGCTAAATAATTAAAGTTTATTCAGTTTTCATTCATTTCTGTATTTCATCTGATTGTTCATTTGATAATATTGCAATCCGAAGAAAAACGGAATCAACCACTGAAGTAATAATTTACCATAAGATTAGACAAACCCCCATTCGTAGCAGCTTACCGGGCATATTATTCATGAAATAAACTATAAGAACAATATCATAAATCGCGTAGCACCTTCCGCTACGCCGTAGCCGTAGCCAGCGTAGCCAGTAATTTTATTGTAAGTGTACAAGTATTAGTAGCGCTCGGCCCGGGCTCCAATAATGAGCTTTTTGTTCTCATTCTGTCAACCCTCAACAACCAGAAGTATTTTGTTAGATGAAGGACCCTTACTATGAACCAAATGATGGCTTTCGTTCCGCTCTGTTATTTATTACAACATTGGAGCCAAACGAACGATGCATTATTCCGTCTCATAAAGATTAGTCAGAACATCTCTGCAGTCTTAATAAATAATTGGTACCTTCCATTTTCATGTTACATTTTGTATTATTTTAGAGCATTAGTAAATATTCTAAGGTAAGATTTTTCTCGGTTTCTGAATCTCACGTGTTAGCTTAAAACTCGTGCAGAATACTAAAATCAACAATGCTCGCTTCTTCTTATCTTGGCTTTCTACTTACTTTAGACGCCAGCGGAGACAATATTTTTGCGGTCGGTTGACTCTTTAGCGTTTTTATTGTGGCCAGATATCGTAACACGGCCTTACTCTTTTGGAATGGTGAATATATAAAGAGTAGGTTATGCTACTTCAAAATGAGCGGAAATAGGTATTGAGATTTAAATAAATATTTGTATAAAAAAGTAAATAAAAATCTTTACGGACCAATTAGACATGCTCAACTAAAATATAATGCATAATCGAATCTTCCAATTTATGTGCTTCCATGAGCTTTCTCCACATATCATAGAGTATCACAAACTGTACAAACAGTAAAGGAAGTCATAACATTGTACATTAGTACAATAGGTGATCTTATCGCTGGCAAGACATTTAAACTATGCACAACAACAAATGATAGTTTGCTTGGCGTCGCAACATCGCACCTTCGAATCAGGCGACATTCATGGACAAAGTTGTGCGTTGTTCGAACGATGTAATAACTCGCGGCATTACCACAAGAGACTCGGATTTGCATCTGAGCGATATTTGCTAAATCGTGTCGTGGGTTAACGTGCTCAAACTTGAGCAATTTGCGAGAGGACTGAGCACTCCAGCATTTACCACACTTCTATATAGGTCACCTGAATGAAATATAGCACCCCACGACGCGCCACGACTCAAGTTTATCAATGTCGGGAAACTAATGAGTAACACTCAAGTTATCAAAGGGTAAACCCCGGCGCGGTGTTTTGGTAGACAAATTTTAGTTCCGTGAAATACGCGCGCAAATATCGCGCTCTTTACTGTGGTAGTGGCTTTCATTCACTATCTTCCCGATATAGTTATTTATGTAGGGATGTCACAGAGTAATAAATAATCATATATTGCGTTTGGTTGGACACATGGACATTGTTTGCGGCGTGTACATAGAATTGTTTACTGGTACACGTTGCTACAACATGCATGTAATCAGGCAAATTAGTTATTCAAGCTTTGCAATTGTAGTAGAGCATTACTCGGCTACAGAGATTTTGATTTCATCTAACTTTAAAGATAATGTCATCTAGACAGTTAGGGCAAAATGTCAAAGAATAAAAATTCAATGAACATTGAACTAATAAAACTGTTTAACTGCTGCACGCTCCCGTTTACACCTCGGTTGACCTACTTACCTGACATTTATCAAGCAAGTGACGACATTTTGTATTGCAACTAAAATAAACTTTCAAACGAACCGTCCCCCATTGCTGACGTAGCAGCTGTTAGCGAAAACTGGGGACATTCGTAAATATGAATCCATTGTTAACTGCCAGTCGTATAAAAAATTCACCGGTAGAAAATAGACCCTTAGGGGTTTCCACAGAAAAGCGTAAAAAAACTACGCTCCATCATTAGAAATTCTCCTAGCTTCCTATAAGAAAAATTACAATACAGGTGGCAAATAACCAAATCCGTAATTATACTCTTAACAAAAACAAGACACGGCTTTTCAATTTTTTTTCGGAATCAAAATAGAATCCAGGGCAAGAGAAGAGAATAACAAAACAAACAATATGGCCGCCGCCACTGATTTCCACCGCTGACGTCGGGGACGCAGACATTATGTAAATATTTATGTACAAACCGCACCTCAGCTGACAAGGAACTCTCACAGGAACCTTCAGAAACAGTCGTCACTCGTCAACTCCCGAAATAGAAAGCAATCACCTTTAAAATCAAAGTCAAATCATTGATTGCATTTAGGCCTTAAATAAGTTTGATTCTAGTTGTCCATTCAAAAAGTAGCTTCTTTGTAGAAGAACGGGCAACAAACTCCATGGTTACTCTTTTTAAAAATAATACGTACAATAACAGCATGCGAAGATCATGAGTCATGTATGTGATCAACATATAAGAATAAAATGACAACATATGAGAATAAAAAATAATTATTGGCTTCTAAGTAACCACAATACCCACTTTTACTTACATCTTAAGATTAATGATAACCTGGAAGCTTTCTAGAAACCTTTATTCAACGAATCAAATGACTTTCGATCTATGCTAATGACAAGATCTTTGCTTGAGCATCGCTTTAAATGGAAGCTTTGAATTTATTGGGTCGTGGATGAAAAGAAAAAACTGAATGAAAATTAATGAATGGCTATTCTACAACCATAATTGCAATTTGTAACACTATAGCTTCCCAACTAATTTCGCTGTAATACTTGAAGAAAACTTAAAAAGAAAAAAGGTTTTACGCTTATCTTGTTTTGCATGTTACCATAGTCAAATTGGGGAAAGAGATTGGCATCTAAAATTATTATTCAAACCGGTAGTAAGGCAGGCTTTCTTAATTAAATTACAAAAGAAATGTAGCTTTGTTACTCAAATACCAAAAGGTAAGCTCGGCCTATTAACTAAACGCAAACCATTAACAACATATGATTTTCTGTCTCCCCGACCTCACTACGTTGTACCGCTAAGATCCCAAACTTAGAGAAACAATGGGGACCTAAAATGCTTTGTGTGAACGTTCACATATTAGACAATTAGACAAGGGTGCCTTCATAGTCGCCTACATTATAACATAGGCGGCGTATGTGCTTTTCTCGTCGTGTTCGTACATATGTAGTGTTCTGGCTATGAAGACTAAGATAGTGCTCCCTCGGGTATCGCGCGGTACCTTCCCGCGTTATTTAAAGTGTAGCCCGCGTGCATGCACTTACGTAACTTTAATAGAAGATGCATTTTTACTTTGCATACTGCACCAAATTTTACACTGAATCAATAAAGAAAATTTGAAGGTTTTGTCATGGTTTTGTTATATTCACTTTTATTATAGGTACTAGTAAAAAGGCCAAATACAAAAGGTGAAAATCTTGTTAGAAAAGGCTTCAAAGTACACATTAATGTGGATATACCAATTCTGACACAGAACTTTTGAAGGTTGTCTCACATTGTTATTCTCAAGAAGTTGATTGGACTTCTTATGCTAGACTCGATAATAGATGAATCAAACGACAAAAGCTCGAGTACCGACTCTCCAACACGTTCTTCTACCTAAATAAAAATAGATCTTCTGGCACGAGACCAGAAAGATGCAGCCATGGAATATTATGAAACAAGAAAGCAATTAAATTCACACTCAAATACAGTACACACTTGACATTTTTTCCTTAAAAGAGAATTTATACATATTCAACATAAAACACTCACACACAGACACATTAACATACATATTACAAAATCAAAATCAAAAATCAAAATCAAAAGTCATTTATTCAAAGTAGGCTGAAAATCAGCACTTTTTGAACGTCAAATCTACAAAAGACAGCCCCCAAAACGCCCGCCCTTCACCACTTCCTATGTGTTTTTGCTGGGAAGAAGAAGTGGTGGAACAAACTCCCCAGCAACACAATTCTGTCTGTATGGTTTGAAGAACCGTATACAAAAAAATAAATAAAAATATCACTCAAAATTATACACATAAATTTGTATAAAAAAAAGCAAGTAAACATGTAATCATGTTAGCTAGTACACACCTTACCCAAGTAGCATTTTGTTCCATTTAAGAGTACACATTTAGTTCACATGTGAAGTTTAAGCATTACTACAGTTCACTCGTGATGTATTAGCTGCATTATTGCAATTAATTACACCTATACCTGTCTAAGGGACTTATATGAGTGTAGAGTAATACTTTTATACGGTTATGGGTGTTACAATACTCTAACAACTATCCTTTAGTCAGCTTTCTGACTAAGAGCATTATAGGAGGGTAGAGATACGGCAACCGCTGTTTAACGGCCTACTTGTTCGATGTTATAGAGCTAGCATTTTAATAGAACACTTCTGGTCATTTATAAAGCCAAAGGCTGTTATGTTTATCTGTTTTAGACTGTTATACAGCCAGTAGCTGTATTAGGACTTGTTTGTGATACTTAAAATAACCTTTTTTTTACTACCTGTACAGAAGTGTTTAAATGATTCACATGTGAACTGTAGGCTGCTTAGAAGGACTATAACAGTTCACATAGCCGTATTTCATTTCCACCATTTTGTTCTACGTAACCTAAAATATTTACCAAATAAATCTACAAGATTAATGCAGATTTATCACAAAATACGCAGATAGAGCGAATGAGTTTTGGTTTCGTGTTAACATTAATTACCGTAGTATAATTATAATGCCAATAAAATATCAAAAACTGAAAATGTAAATTTTCTTCTCAGCCAGTTTTAAATATTTCAAAACGAATAAAGCGTTTTTACAGAGGCGCGTGAAAATTTTAGTTGTCAATATGTATACATTTCACGATAAAGTTGCATTCCCATGGCATTAACATGATATAGTATATAAAACAGGTACTACCGCGTGTTATATTATAATAATAATCCGCCGGAGTTAGTTTGCCCCGAATCCGTGCACTCCATAGAATTGTCAAACTAATATATTAAAATGTGGAAATAATTTAGGACACAAGTGAATTTAAGGTAGCTTACTGGAGTACTTTTGTCCGATTTTAACTGTGAAGGCTGTGTATTTAGCCACTTATTACTCTTTATTACACTCATGTACGTTGTATGGTTCACACTGCATTCCATATAGTGCCGTAAGTCAGCCTTGAGTCCGATGTTACTACTTAAACTACTATTATAATGCTATTATACTTCTAATGTACAGCCATAGTGAACTTAAGGCTGTCTAATTTGTGCCCAAACTGGTTCAATAAAAGCATTATAGCAAGCTATACAGCTCATATACAGCTGACATACACAGCTTGTAGAGTACATGTGAACAACTAGACATCTTATATAGAACCCCGAATGCTACTTGGGTACCCATACCTATTGCTCAAGCAGCTACAAAAAAAATATATATATATATAATGTGTACATGCACAATCACCCAAACCCGGAATAAATATCTGTCGGCCGCACATTATATTATTTTATTTACTCCATTTTCGTAAATTGAAAATAATGTTAATGGCACAGCAGTACAAGGAAATAACAAATTAAATTGGATTATGACCAATCACCAACACCAGGCCCGCCGCTAGCTGTTTGTTCGCCCGCGTGCAAAACCGATTATGCCGCCCTACGACTACATATTATACTGGGTTTTGTCAAAAAATATATAAGGGGGGGGGGGCAACTGAAAAAAATATGTACATGCACCGCTCTGATTGCAAAAAACGCACTTCCTTTTGGATACATAAATATTGCAATAGGTACATAACATATATTACACATAACTTTTTATTTACTTGAAATGCTCTAAGTCTCAGAGTAACCTAAGAAGTCCTGGATTAGCCCATTAGCAGACTAAGCATTTGCTTAGGGCATCAATGCAGTGCAATCATTACCCAAGTGGCCCCCATGTATTGAAAGATTGTGATTAATGGGTAAGTACCAACATAATGTATATCAAAGTGCTTAGAACAGATTATGGGTAACTTAAACTAACGAACTTAAATATCTATAGCAATGTTTAATTTCAGTAAAATATGTTATTAATGGTTTTTGGTGGGTTTCCCGTTAAAAAAGTCAACGCATGAGACATAGTTCATATGTAAGGAAGCGCGAGCGCGAAATTTTTTTAGTCTTAGGACACAAAACAAATAAAAACCACTGTAAATTAACAAAGCAAAGTCAAAAAGTAAGATATGCACAGAAATGAAGTGCAAATGTACATGAAGCCGCGAGCGAAGCGAGCGCGATTTTTTCCTTAGAGTTTTCATGAAGTAAACATATCATAAAAAACCAAAGTGAACAAAAAGCTAAAACGGACGTGAGCGAAAAATGATTTTTCAGAATTGAATGCCTCAACAATTAAACAAAGATAAATTGCGATCAGTGCCGGTTTTTACTCTACCAGCGCCCTAGGCGAGATTTCTACGGCGCCCTCCAACTGCAATTCAATCCCATACGAAAAACAGAGACGCATGTAGTTACCGATTGCGCGAGCGAAGCGAGCGCGAATATTTTTTTTAAAGTTAACAAGTCGAAGCAAAAATTACGTAAAATGTAGCCTAACCTAGCCTAGGTAAGCCTAGGTAGACTAAAACATTCTTGAAAAATAAAAACAACTGTAAAGTGAAGCAAGCCCGAAAATGTTTGAGTTTTGGATCACTAAAAGTCCTAAACATATATAATAAAAAGCGACTGTGAAGTGAAGAAGCCGCGAGCGAAGGGAGCGCGAATTTTTTTGAGTATTGGGACATTAAAAGTAGCTATATGTGATAAAAAATTGAAGCGTTCAAGTAAGGAAACCGCGAGCGTAGCGAGCGCGAAAATTTTACAAAAATAGGAGTAACATTCTGATCAAGGATTGGTTGGGGGCGCCTGCGGCGCTCCTTATATCCGGTGCCCTGGGCCGTAGCCCAACCGCGCCCTACCCTAAAATCGCTACTGACTGCGATATCTGATACGGAGGCGCGAGCGCCGCGAATTTTTTTGGGGATGCAAAGGATGAACCCGTCAAAATTGATAGGGGACGACCAAAGCGAGGGCGGCTTTTTCTGAAATTTTATTGCTAATCTACTCATCTATTTTTAGTAAAAATATTTTTATTACGTAATTATGGTTTAATTTTGCCGCCCCCTAAATAGTGCCGCCCAGGGCATTTGCCCCCCTGCTCTCTCCCCCCACGCTACGCTAATGGTTGATCTTAAATCTTTTTTAATAATTTTTAATTTTGAAAATGATCAACAGATGTAACTGAAACCGGCAGTGTTAGTATATTATAAGGTAAGTTATATTCTTAGCGCTATTGCTGTGTTCGGAAATATTGAAATCAAATAATTGGTAAAAAGATATTGTATTTTTTTAATATTACGTGATAGGTCGCTCGATTTGCCGCCCCCTAGGACGTGCCGCCCGCGTGCGGTGCACGCGCTGCACGCCCGCTTACGGCGGGCCTGACCAACACCAATGTAAAAGTGTTTTATTTACTTAAAATAATTACTCAATTACTAAGAGTGGAGTTTCACCTCTTAAATAAATCGTTGTAAAAGAGTGGAGTGTTAATAAATTACCCGTGACACCGGAGTTTGACCCTCTTCGGACTCCCAACTGTTCGCAGGACTGACGGGTTGGATTGACCTCGTATTTATATCTAAAGTTTACATTAAGACAAGTATCTACTTTGTAAAACATCTACATTTTGAATTGAACGATCTCGTAAAACAGATTCGGCGATATAAACTCGTCTGTTTTGTTCAGACTCTCATCTTTGTAGTTTTATCTAGATAAGACTAACAAGTTACTAAGTAATGGAGAATCGTGTGTATAGCCACCCAGTACCGACGTTCGTGTCACGCACGCAGTATGTCGAGCCATTTACGTTCAACAAAGGCTAAAGCTCATCATATTTTTTCAGCAACATTATATCTTACCCATTTAACGAGTTCTTATCATGCTTCGCGGTTCCAAAAATGATCAACTTTCACATTAACGGATTAACAACATAGTTATAACAAAATTATAAAGGTGGCTTCGCTAGACAAATATAGTTGATTCGTCGTATCTACATATAAAACGGATCATATTTCAAGAAGAAAATATCAAGTTACATGCATATTTTTATATGGAAATGCACGGTTCCGAATGTCGCGACAGTTTTGCTACGGCGTAGACGTAGAACATAGACTACTTACTACGGCGTAGAGAGCATAGACTACGTGAGCAGGCTATGTCACAATGTATCATATCCACTTTGCGACAACTGGACACGATCACGTTTCCAGGCGAGCGGTTACTTTGTCCTACTGCTAGCTTCTTATATTTGTTTGAGACATTTTCTTGAAAGTATCATTAAAACTATTGCAATATGTTGTTGGTTCTTTGAGATTTTAACGTCTTCAGGGGTCTCAAAAACAAGTATCCGTACAATTTAAACTTAAAGAATAAGAAGTCACAGCACGTTATTTCATACAATGTTCGTATTATATGATTATTTCGTAGAAATGACTTATGCACTCGTTCTTTACCCTAGAGTAGTCGCAGTCGGTGTGAGACAAGCGGCTCCATATGCCCAAACGCGCTCCTTAATACCGTCGTACAGTTAATGTACGCAAAACAAAAAATACAGTGCGAAAGCTTCGCCTTTTACACGACATTCTTTATTTATGGACGTGCACGCTCGCCCCACTTTACGAATGGATGTTCAAATGAAAGCGAGTTGCAAAAACATTTTATGTAGAAAAATGTGCTAAACAAACCAACAATATAGCTCACTCGCCTTCATAAGTACAAAATGTTAATACTCTGAAAGTGGAATTTAATCAACAACGGCTCGTGTTTGTCTCCGTGTCAATTAAATGTTATTGTCACGCGGGCCCTACTGGTAAAGCACCGACAAGCTTTTACTCATTTCATAACATTACGTAATAATTAGTCAATCAAACAATCTTAAATATTAAATTCAATGCACTCAAAATCCCCAATGAACAAAAAAAAAATTCAAAACCTTAAAACCCAGATCACAGTAGTGTTTACTCGAACGACTATTAAAGTAACTGGTAATTGCATTATGAGCGCATAAACGAGTTTCATTCAAAGCGATAGAATGTGCTCGCTCAAAATAAAGCAATCAATCTCTGTGTAAACGCCTATGTTGGCCATAATATCGAATCAAAATCCAATTTAGGTAAGCCGAGTTCCCACTGACGGATCAGCCGGAAACGATTAATTCGATATGCTCTGACGTAATGATTAAGTGTCTTTCTGTCTCAATAAATATTAGCACTTTGAATATTCATTTTAAATATAACATTATTGTACATTTCTTGTGTCAATATCAGTTATAAATAATAAAATAAAAATTATTTATTTCAGGCATTGTGCAGTTATGTTTAAAAAGTTAGGAAGTTCGTATGAATAAATTACTTAGAAGAGAATGCATATTGTGTTTACACAGATGTTTTTTTTTTTTTTACCAAATAATCTCGTACAGTCAAATTGTTAGTCGTAGTTTAAGCCCCAACAGTAAAACCTAGCAGAAACGTAAAACAGATTAGCTTCAAAAATTTAACAGAATTGAATGAAGCAGCTTGCCGTTTGCAAGTCTGCTATGAAAGTAATTTCCCTTTTATACCTATACATTTGTTGTTCTTTTCTATAGAATTTCAACATAGGTCTGTATTTTTTTCATTATAATGTCAACAACTACTTTTTGTTAAATAAGTACCTGCTTCAAATTAGTCCTCGTTAATTATGACCTCAAGTTACAACTCAATCATTGTTTGCATGTCGGTATTCCGATTAGGATCGCAATTCTTCGATCATTGACGTACGTTTCGAAAAAATAATCCCTTAATTATATTTATTATGAACAATTCTACTTGCCATATTTTTTCAACATGCAATCGCATGAAAGCTGAAAATTGTTTCTTTGAACTTTCTACTAAATGTCCCAAAAGCAATTACAAGGGCACTAACATATAATTATTGACACGGACGAATACCCATACCGTCACATAATTATTATAATAACTGTACGTCAGCTCCTGTTTATTTATGCTAATAAGGAAAGTTCCATAAACATTGAGGCGTATACATCATAATTCATAATAAAACGGAACCTAAATAAATATTTTAGATAAATAAATTTAGATATAAGCAAGTATGTAGTTTGTTTTATCACATTAAGCATTCATATGTTATACGAATTGTTGGGCAACAGTAATTACTGCGTACGACCACAGAAAATGGGGCATCTAAACAGTCAGAGAGAATTAATGATACAGTCGAATGGTCACAGCTGGGCCAAAATTTAATTCGCGTTAAAACGATGTGCTAAACAAAGGACAATCCGTTTCACTGGCGCTAAACTAGGCTAAGTCATTCTTATGGCTTAAAATAAAAGTAAATATTTCGATAATAATTCACTGTGTGAAGTAAATATCAAAACAGGCTGGTAATTTTATGTCAGTATATTTGCCAGTCAGGTGATAAATCAAATTAATATTGTTACTTAAATAGGTGTGCGGAATAAACATAGGATGAATATATGAATGAAGCAAATAACCAACTAAATGTGTAAGCAATACATAGAACTATGTTCGCGAGCCACGAGGATTCACTATTTGCCCAATTCAGTGGGAAGCCCGCAAAAAACAAATGAGCTTGGCAAATGACTGCTCCATCACATGAGGCTAAATAAAGATGAACTCGGGTGCTTAGGGCTTCGTAATGACGAAATGACACAGGACACATTAATTATTCCGCTATACTAATAGCTTGACCACGTAAACCAGTTTGAAATCCGTTTTATGTCCCGTATATGTGCCAAATACATGTTACTCGCTCGTACATCAACACTGTGAGACGTACCTTAGGTTCCACTCCCAATTACTTAGGCGTCTACCTAAGTATGATAATCTCTCCAGGGAAACGTCTTTAACATCTGAATTTAGTGAGCTATATTTTAGCGTATTAACTAAATTGAAACTAGTTCTATATTACCGTTTATTGGACTATTAAAATAACCGACTCTTGTTGAGATAACGACGGTGCCGGTATTGTAACCTTTAGAACGAAAGAGTTCCATTATTGACCTCAAAAACCTACCAACCGTGGTAATCTTTGCGGCTGGTTTAATGTAGGTATAATCCAATTTGAACAAGCCCGGCTTCCATTTGAAAAATATTAGACTGCTTTTTACTTTTTGATAATACCTCTAGAATAAGTAATAGCGGAAATAACCCCTATCTTTTGTTGGAGCTCGACGTTTTCAACATGTTTGATAGCAATGTACGTGGGTGTTCTAAAAGGTCTTGTATGAAATACTATTGTTCTCTTGATTGAGACCCTGATTTAACCTAGATACAACTGGATTAAGACAGAAATATTATAGTATTTTGTAGCTAAAATACTTTTTTTATTTAAAAATATAGATGTCAAGTACCTATTATATTTAAATAAACTCTTGTGGCTCAAAAGGCTCTATTCCACTGAGGAAATATAGTCTAATAAGATGTCCCATGACGATTACCACACAAGCAAATCTTGATTAAAGCCAGTATTTTATGGTTCGTTCTCATACTTACATATTTGATTGGCTACAAAAAGCTATGTATTATGTTATGTGTGCAGTATAAACGATGTCTCATCTGTAGGTACACAAGAACAGTCCAGCGCCGGTCGGAATGTTTGACTTGGGAGTCTATGCTGTTTGCTCAGTCCGCGCAATCAGCGCTGCGACTTGTGTGGCTGAAACTATCCTGCGGCCTGCACCGAGCACTGCGCTCTAATCGATGCAAATATTACGAGAACAGACCTACTTTTATATTCAACTTCAGTAATGCAATAAAAGGCATTTCATATTAGCGACGTTTTTATCTCATGGAAATACTTTTGTGCGCCTAAATTATAAGTATTCGTTACGTCATGATTTACATTCACCCGGCTAGGCTACTTCAATATAATACCAAAACTTAACGGAAACTTATCGATTAAGTGCCGAATTTACCTTCGAACTAAGTTCCCCAGTACACCACCTCCTAATTTTGTACACCAACTTCAGCCCCTGTGTACATTCTCGAAAGTTTCCTTGAATTTGTTGACATAGATTGCTGTAAATAATACAGATAGTATCTTCTTTACAAAGGCGACTGTGCTCAATAAAATATTTAGGTACAAGTCAACAGCCAACTATTCATCACGCAGTGTTCATTTGATAGTAATCTTTTGAGAAATAAACGTATTTCACGAATAAATTATTCTACCAAAAATAAATCATATTATCAAGCTGCTACAAATAAATATTAATCTAAAAGTAATCAATCCTGCAGTGAAATATTTATGTAAATAAACAAATTCGTGCGCCATCACTGGGATTAACTTAATTTATTATTTACGCTTTCCATTTTTTGCGTAAATTACCTACTGCTCGGTATATTACCAAATATTTATGGTACCGAGGCAGATAGAACTCAGTCTCAATCCTAACTTGAGTTGTTATTTTATTATTAGGTTTCAGGCCGTTAGTCATCGTCACCCTCTATCCTTACTTACATACGTCACTATGAACATTCTAAATGAAAAGAATTTGAAAATTTTTCGTTTTTTATCAGGAATCGTGAGGCTCGGAGGCTGGCCAGCTGTGTCTAAATTAAATGACCGGCTTGTTGTAATTTCAATTTCGATTATTATTTCATTCAAATAACGCTGGCATATTACCTATGAACTGCTCTTCTACTTAAGTATTTAGAGGTGAGTAGTCGTGAGATCTCATAAAAAAATATGAAGCTGTTTTCTTTAAAATAATGCAGCTCGTATCAACTAACTCAGGAAATCAAATAAATGATACATCGCATTGAAGTGTTTTATATAAATGTGCTCAACATTTCAATAAAACACGTGTAAAACATACGTTTTAAAAACATATTATTTGTGCGCCTCTAGTGCGTTATTAATAATCCACTCAAACACAATATTTCTTCTTTTAAAACGTATAATCGTATTAAAATCAAATGCAAACATTCAGGTTTTCTATTCAAAGCGCTCACGGACTGTGAAATAAAATGGTGTTCGTTATAAAATATGAATAATATTCCAGCGGAGTTTGCAAACGTTAATTTGTCCCGATTCAACAAACATTTTTGAGACTTCATCAAGCAGATTAGATTGCTGCCAGAGCGATAGTTCGTGAGAAAGCTGCAAGCGCTCTTCAATACTACATTGTATACATTATGTCTTTGTGGAATACATGTTTACATTTCAATTTTTCTTGGATCGTGGTTTTGACTTCGTTTGTAGATTTAATTTTCTATCAAAACCTTTTCTATAATCTACCTACATATTTCTCAAGTTTAGTTCAAAGGCAAACGATCTGTTAGAAAATCCATATGTATTTATTTTTGGTACGGAAGTAGTTTAGCAGTAACGTTCTCAGTCGACATCTATAAAGCTGGCACAGATTAATAACCTTCAATGTACAACACTAAAGAAAGTCAGGTACAGTCACGTAGACATATATTTTATGTTGTTTTTCCTTATAAAACTGTCGCGGACGCTTTCCAGAAATAAATGTTCGTCTTTTCATTCGTTCTGTTTTATATTTTTGATTGATTGCGTCCTAATGTCGGATTAGTGAGACGTTTTCTAAGTGATTCTTATAAAAGCTATAGGAATGTTTCTTGTCAAATACATATTTTTTATACTAAAACTGTTATTTCAACGCCCAGCTATGATACCATAGTTACGAGCAAAATGAGTCAATTTAATGATTCTTAAAAGGCATTGCAAGTGGTTTTAAAAATAAAATCTCAAAAGGGTAAAATTATCGGCTCGCACTTACGTTCACGTTACGACCATATAGAGTCCATCGAACATTACATAAAAGTGATTGATTCTCTATACGGCTGTTAGACACCAAAGAATTGGGCCTGACTACTGTAATGATTGCCCATTTCGGTGTCGTTAAGCGAAACCTTTCGATATCTACCAATGCTTAGCGTTCGCAACTTTCTTACATGAGCGATTTTCTTAGTTTTCGCACCTGCTCTTACAAAGTTAACACTTGTATATAGATTTATTTTGTTAAAAAAAACTTTCAAACGCCCGACGCATTTAATTACATTTCAAGATTTAAGTTCTTAATGTCCAAACTTTTAATGAAATTCTATGAAAATAATAAATTGTTGGACATTTACCGAACAAACTCTCGGCGCGTTGTGCAACGTTTGCGGTCGCCAACCACCACAACAGCTCACGTTTCACGTTGTATTTCTCTATGACGTCATACAGCATGCGGAGGGCCCAAAAGCATGCCTTACCCGCAAGGCTTGTGAAAAATTACCACAAGTGAGGTGTTAAAGTGACTCGATCATAAAGTTTTATTCCAGGCTGCCAACTATCTATCGTAACAAACCCCATTACGTGTGAAACCCAAAAATCGTGCGCTGGCCTTCATATTCACATTCCACGGCAGCTAGTTCACATCCGCATGCGGGGTGTGGCTCGATAATCCGATTACTGGAGAATAAACTGGTTGGAACGCAACAAAACCTACATTCTATTTGTAGGTACACGTTTCAGCCAACATCAGGCACAACTTCATTTGAAATTAGATCTCCCGTCTGGATTGTCACGGCGGTAAGCAATTATTGACAGATTTGTTCCCAATTATCTGGATTTATTAGAAACTAACATTTATAGAATAGTACTAAATTAACAGCAGGAACTTTACTCATAGTTAGGGCTGCCATTTCGAATTTCGCCAAACCCGGACAAATATTTAAAAAAACCCGGACATTTGGCGTAAATAGCATTTTTTCCCCGGACGAGTCCGATTTTTTTTGTTTAACAAAACAAGACCTAATTTTTAATATTACCATACGACTTAAATTCAATGAGGTCCTTCCTTACATGAAAAGTCAGGGCCGTCTCTAGCTCATGTAGTACCTAGTATTGAAAGATTGTGACTTAATGTATTTCGAAGGTCATAATTAAGAAAGCTCATATGGAAACTAGGAATTACCTTCTTAATAGGTTAGACAAAAAAATGTTGAAAAATACAAGCAACTGTAAAGTGAAGTCGCCGCGAGCGCAGCGAGCGCGAAAATTTTTGAGTTCTGGGTCACTAAAGCACCTAAACTTGTATAATAAAAAAATCCGCAAAGTGAAGAAGCCGCAAGCGAAGCGAGCGCAAAATTTTTTGAATATTGGGATATTAAAGTAGCTAAACGTGTTAATAAAAGAAGCCGCGAGCGAAGCGAGCGCGAAAATTTTGGAGTTTTGGGACACTTCGACTTCTACATTATTAGGCGATCGGGTAATTCGCATACCCAGGCACCATAGGTTAAGATGGCCCTATGAAAAATGTCCGGGTTTTCCCCGGACACTTCTTGAAACCCCGCCCGGACGGCCCCCGGACGGCCTCCAAACGAGGACAAATCCGGGGAAACCCGGACGGATGGCAGCCCTACTCATAGTGCAACGATTAAAATAGGTAAATATATTTTCAATTTTCGACGTAAACGCTAGGAAAAAGTAGCTACCTGGATTTAATTAAATATTAACACAGAATGTGGTTCAATGAGAATCATGTGAATTCAACATTCAATGGAAATGAATGATGAGGAATCCCGTTTTTTATGTAGTGAATATATAATGCATGCGGTCGGGCCCGAGGCGTTTTCCGTAAAAAAAGCATTTCACCTTTTTTCGTTGTTATCACTCTTCTTCTGTGTGTGCACTTCACTTGTCAGTTGTGCTTTCATATCACACTTCGTTATTGTTACTTACTTGTCCTGAGAATAAAATGAAAAATAGTCGTCATCAATAAATCATCGTAATGACTTGTCCGAAGTTAAACGCGCCAGGTCATCTCTCGCATCAATTTAAATCTGAATCCGGGCACGCTTGTTCATAATATTGTCATCGATCGAAGTTCGACAAACAAAATGTCAAGCCTCATTATTCGGTAAAACCGGTGTTCCTCTCGAAACCATTACATCGCTTAATAGCTCATAATTATAATGGGCGGTTAAGCTCGAATTACGCACGATTGTTCACCAATAAATTTGGGGACCTTTTTAGAAAGTAGATGGCGTATAATGAGATCCGTTAACGAATGCCAACCGTCGTTGTGTTTCTGAAATGTTTAATTTATTTTTACAGCACATTTCACTTATCGTGGCATCGTGTCTCGCTTTAAATATTTTAAATCTTTTACGATTGTTTTTCTAAAAATATAGTTCAGAAATAACATTAGTTAAAGTTTTATCCGCAGGTACCTTTATTTAGATACAGAGCAAATTGGCCGGCAGTATTCCACAACCCTTTTAACCAATGTTGTATTATGCTAACTTTGCCTTTATTTCTCCACAGCCTAAAAATACTATTATAGTTACAAAACATAAATTGGACGTTGTTCTAGTCCCAATAATATAACACAAATTGTCTTCCAACACGAACTCTGTCTCGAGTGTAGAAGTTTGTATCAATTAACTAAGCTAAATAGTGAGAGGTAGGATTTATTATGATCAACCAGATTTAAGAATCAAACAACTACTGGATGTAATTTTTCGACCTTGATATAGGTACACATTTTTGCCAAAAATAATCATACTGGGCTGCGTGGTAGAAACACCAAAAGGAGGTCATATAAAAAATACAAAGCTCTATATTATTACAATAATTATTCCGCGGCTATTAAAATATCATCAACTGTAACGAAGTTCTTAACTGTCGACGAAAGAATGTTTTACGATTATTGCACTTCCCCAAATTATGAGGCCCAAAGAAATAATGACTTTATCGTATGAAATATTAATGAGTTGTTTTAAACTCAAAAGAAAATAGCTTACTTAACTTGACATTACAACATACGTTTAAAATAAATAGGTTATAGTTGAGAATACAATCACAAAAAAGTTGGTATGATACTTTTTTTACTGCTTATTATGCAAACTCATTACAGAAATATGCACTAAATCAGGCAAAGAAATCTAGTTAAGATCAGAGATCCCACTGAAGCCTCGCTTTGCTAAAATTACTAATCAGATAACAAGCTCATTTTGGTAAAAGTAAAAAAAAAGTAAACAAAAACTTATTTTATTCCATATCTGTTTATCTTACAGTTTTTTATCAGTAAAGTTTAATTTTAAACGAACTTCTAGAAATCAGCTTTTGTTGATCACTTAAATAAATGGATTCTGAGATCTTGTTGAGAAACATATGCCAGCACAAATGGTATGCTAAAATTGGAAGACAAACAACATGCATTAGGAAAGTAGTTTTTTTTAGATAATCCAGTGGCACGTATCAGACATGGCTAGAGAGAATCTAGTCAGAATACGTGACCAGACACAAATAGCACGAGAAGCTCCGATAAAATCGCACCGACCAATATACACAGATGCATACGTTAATGTACAATGCAGTTTGTGTTTCTACTCGTTGAAATACACCATAATTCACACTCTTTTGTAGTTATTAATTCTTTATAAAGACAAAACTAATAAAACAGGAAAATAGCAGCATATTTTAATAACGTTGTCAGCGGTTTTAACGCTGTTTGCTATTTTATGACAGAAAATGGAAGGAATAAACAAAAACAAAATTGAAATCAAATAGCTACTAAAAAGTCAGGTGTGCAGATCAATGAGGACGCATTAAAATACGGGAAAGTAATCAAATAAAATTATTCAGGTATCCCTTTACGCATTCAAAGACACCCTCGAGGGGTCGTTAAAGCTTACTTACATAAGATTGAAAACTGCTTGACCCGCTACAGAATGTGACCGCACTTGTGAAATGAAAAAAAATAATGAATGCTTAAATTTTTGGAGATGCTCCAGTTCGTTTTATTTAAGTAGCTCTCTCAGTGAAGTTTGCACGTCCCGTTTTTCAGTTCAAGTTGAAGTTATCTAGACACCCAGAAAGCTTCGCCCTCGACTTGAGTTGGGTTTATGTCAGATGATACGTTACGTATTTCCAGTTTATCTTGGATTGCTTAGTGATCTTACTCGCATACTTTTCGGAGGAAATTAACTTTTCTGCGAAGGTAAATGAACTGCCGGTGTAGGAAGCTTGCAAATGTGCCGTTCGAGTTTTGTGAAAACTAGAAGAAGTCTACATAAAATTATTCTATAGAATATATTACCTGAAGTTTCATCAATTAAGTTATTCATTACTACGTTATATTATTCGTAGTTCATTTCTGTTCATTTTATGTGCAAAACAGTGTAAAATGTTTTACTCACACTAACTCTCATGCAGTAGAGCCATCAACGCTGCCCTTATTTCTAATTATATCACTCGAGCAGCTAATTATACGCGCTGAATAAATACATTTTCAGCAAACAACGTAAAATTGCCACTCATTTGTTTCAAGAAATAAAATTACCCCCAATTATTTCATCAAATTATATTCCTTGTTCTTTTTGTCGGAATGTGCCCAATAATAGGCCAAAATATATCGGTATATCCAAAATAAGTGATCCTGAAAATGTCTAATGAAATATTCATTCAAATGGGCAGTGACCTTTCGACAGGTACCCCGACAAGTTACCGAAGTAATCCTTTCGAATATCTTAATTCTATGTTCAGAATAAACTTCTGCGGACTCATTATTAAAGTTAGGCATACTGCAACTACTGATATTATGTCTTAGAAATAATTGCATTGAGAAGACACTCGAACATGCGGAATACTTGAAATCTCTACCGAACTCAGTACAAGTTTTTCTCGTTGAAAACTTTAATAACAATCAAGGCAAGTCCCTCGCATTGTGTTCAAAAAGACTGCATCAACACACAAGATATTTGCATCAAAAACAGATACAATCCGTGTAGGGACGTCTCAGAATATAGGTCGAGTATCCCGCGCCTTGGCTACCTACTGCTCCGGCCTAGGAAATAAATGTACTGGATACTCTCCTTACCACGAAATTCAATTACTTTAGCTGTCGAAACCTCTACTTGATTATATCGTCACTATAACGTAGCGATCGTGGAAAGACGCATTTTCAACAGCGTTTATGAATCTTTGAGTAAGTCTATTATTCCCAAAGAACGTTGGTTTATCAATATATTACTAGTAGCACTGAAATTCTATTGAATGTCTCCAACATAAAATGAACAAGTATATTTACAATCTAAATTAAGCATCAAGCTAGATAGGAATTTTCGTGAATTACAAACACATACTTAGTTTTGCAGGTAAATTATTTATGCTCACGTTGTTTCTTAGTGCGGCACCAACAGCAAAAACGTAAATAAGTGAGGTGAAAGAAAAAGATACCAGAAACTATGAAGACAGCCTCTGCCTCCGTATCTTTTGCACGTGATCTCTCAAATAAATTGTAAAATCTATTAATCATGATAAAATAAGGCCCCAAATAGAGCTAATCAATTTATTTTATGAATATTGAAAAACATATAGGTATTATTTTTCTACATATATTTACATGCGGTCTATCTCAACAAACATTTCGGGAAAAGGGTTTACTCTCTGGAAGGGACATGCCCCTTATGACTCTCTCGGGCATCGTCTAAGATCTGTAGCCACCTGTTTTTTTATTTTATATCTTTTTTATTGTCATTGCGTCCAATGGGTATCTAAAAAAGAATGTTGTTATTTCTTGTGCATACAATCTAGTGAAACATAATTGCTAAAGATATTAGGTGTCTGTGTGTGTTTTATCTACCAATAAGGGTTGTACGACGTACGAGTATGTGTATGTATGTACTTGGTGGCGAGAGACATTGATCTTTAAATTATAAATGAGTGTTGCGAAATGGGTCGAATCAAACGTACGTGTGATACGAGCACGTATACCGTGTGTATCTCTCGGAGAGGTGGAAGGAAAGCACTTACACAACCTTCAGGGGATACTTTACCCATCTACTTAGTACATGATTCTTTTACGCCATCCGCTACTTCGTAAAGATAAACCGACACTCCGAAAAGGAAAATAAGAAACGCATATATAATGTTGGTGAGTAAGTATCTTAATTTCGAAATCTTCCATGGATATTGGAGGCCTTCATGCTGCCCTAATTAATTGATCTACTTCGTAAAAGCGGTTACTTTAACATAAAGTAGGTTACACTAACAAAACAGGAACATTTTTTCAGGGACCTGTTTAGTGACGTTTTAAACCTTGGGTAGCGCTTTATTATTAGACCGTTCTATATTTGAATAAATATCACGTTTGCGTAAAATTTTCACAAAAGTATTTTTAAGTTGCTCGAAAACAACAAATTACACTTTTAATGAAACCAGAAAGGTTTTACGATTGTGCCGAGTTTTATTGTATAGAATATTAAATCCACGTGCTCTGAACCGAGAGCCTTTATAATTCATTAGAGAAAAACCTTCGGCCGTTGTGTTTATAAGCATATCAAGCTTGTGAATAATTTGCGACGACCAGATTAAAATGTCTCATACAAAAATAAACATTAGACATTTTATACGACCTACCCAAAATGTGTCCACGTTTGTCTTAAAAATCGTCACACGTATCTACATGTATAAGAATTAGATATTCCTTTGTCTCATAAGTGAAGATGTATTAACGAATTACAAAAAGCGAACCTGCATCAAACTTAGCGTGAACTTCAAAAACTTTCATAAGAGTATCTGATTCAAACTAGAACTTAGACTAGAAAACTATCCAGCTCATGATTGTGATAGATCATACTTTATACCTTACCGTAGAACAGTAAGTTTATCACATCCAAGTTTATTGACAAGTTTTACAAGCATTAGTATGATAAGATGCTCGTTTGTTTAAACCATGTCTAGACAATGGAGAATTGCACTGCGATAGAGTAAAGTATTCGAGTTTTACAGCGACTGCACTTCTCGATATCGAGTAGGTAAAAAGTACGGAAAAAATTTTACAGCGCCTCTTGTGGTCAGTGAAGGCATTTCAATTTCCCCTTACAAAAACAATACGTAATCGGTATAGAGAGTACTGACAAATACTTTAAACTTATAGTAGAGTTACTGACTACGAAAGTACGCATTGTATCGATAGGGTCAAAGAAATCGTGGCACCCGGCCGTTTGGCTTGCAACTAACTTGTGTCGTTTAGTTTTACGACAGTTTACAACTTGTATTATATTCCCATATAAAGTTACATCCACAAACTTCCGCTGATTGGATATTATGCATGCAACTTCAATTTAATTTAACTTGGCATAATGAACACGAGTATGACTTAAATAATTCATTAGGTGGATTAATTAGACAATTTAACTAGCTGATTATTTCCTTATCTATTTCCCGACCAGGATTTTATTCAGAGTAGAAAAATGTAATCTAGGTAAATGTGTTAAGAAGATTAGCCGTAAAGGCGAAAGAAACCATCAAATATAAAATTACATTCACATTTATGTGCGAGTAAGCATTCAGTTACGTATCAAAGTGCATGCATCAATAAAACCTGCCAAGAGCAATTCCGACTTGGAAAATAACATACGTATGTTTATCTTAGAAAGTTCTGTGAGTTTATATATAATTCAGTGCCTGGAGGACGACATAAGCTGACTTAGCGGAAAGCTGGAAGCGGTAACACAAGTTACTAATGTTGGATTATAGGATAGTGAGAACGCGACACTTGTCGCGACGGCACTGGCCACACATTTGTCACTGTCTCTTACGCCGTACTCAGCATTTCTCACCAACCATATGAATAAACGTATTCGGACATTTTGATAACAGTAAAACAAAGAGACAGGTCAACAATAAAGGTTTCTAGTTTCCCTTGTGCAATTAATAGCACACGTCAATAACGCTCAAACAACTGTGCGAAGAGAATTTAATTTTATTCGGAAACAATGAAAATGTTTGATGAACCTGTTATATTATCATACACATGTGGGTCATTCAGGAGCTGAATATACAAAAAGGGAAGTGTTTTAAAGCTTTTTGGGGATGATTAAATAGCCTGGTATACTTTATAGTTTAGACCCATCGAACATTTTATGAAAGACCTTTAAGTAAATATGAGTTTATTATAAGATTCCCAACTCGTGATTCTATTACTCTAAGCTTTCGTACTAAAGTTTTGTGCATCTATACTAATGAATAACTAACACTTTAACGTATCCTTTCTGCACGAATGCAGCAATGGTCGTTTGGATTGCGCTGACGTGAGCTATCGTGAATTAGTAAACTGCAAACGCATCCAATTCATAGCAGGAATACTAGAGCAGTTATCTCGCTATCATATCATCTGTAAGTGGACTGAGACCTTTTAATCTATCTATCTAGTTCACTCCACTCTAGTCTAGTTTACTTTAGTTTAGTCGAGAAAACTAAACGACCTACAACTGGGTTACTTACTTCCTTGCCCATTTCGGCTTCAGAGAGTACATAAGAGGGATACGTAATTGGAGTATATAAGGCGAGTACATAACTGAAATACATAAGAGAGATATCATTCATATGAGGAGTAAATAAGAGGAGTACATAAGAGGAGTATATGAGAGGAGTACATAAGAGGAGTACATAAGAGGAATACATAAGAGAGTACATAGAGAGTACGCGTATGTCGACGACATACCTTTCATGGGCTTTTTTGTGCTTTCGAGCAATATCATTTAGTTCGAGCTTTGACATTGTTCGTCACATGAAATATTTTTTGAGACACCTAACAGTTAGATGTAATATTTACTTTATCATTTACTTAAATACATTTAATAAGTGGACCACCCACGCTTAAAATAAATAGTAAAAAATATTCTTAAGATAAACACTTTTACATAATACTTGCGTTTACTTAGACTTAACTCAAGTTCATCTAAGATAAGATATTTCAGTACTAAAACCCTGAGCGGGACTAACAGTGTTACAAGTTCATACTATGCAAACGAGGCACGCTAAGTACGCCTAACAATATTATTAATAATCTAGAAAAAAAATAAGATTAGCGTTCAGAGACTAATGCCCATTTTCACCAACAAATACCTAAATTTAGGGATTCCCTAAGAGCATTTAGGGAACACTTAATACGAATTTCGTTTTCACCAAAGTTTTAGTGTCCCTTATAACCTTTATTTTTAGGGGAGCCCTTATTCTAGATGACACTTAGTTAAGGAAACGTTAAGAGATTGTTGGTGAAAACGGACATAAGAAACCTAGATCATTGTTTATATTATTTGATTACAAACATGCGTGGTATACTTACCTACCAATAAAGCTTATCATAATAGAAGATTATCCGGATTGAGACAGCGTTGTGCGATTATATTATGTCTGCGTTTATGTAGATACGGTATTGTACATTATACTGCCTCTAAGTTTGACACAAAGATACAGGAAAATCTGAACGCTATCGGCCTTAGTAAAATATTTATACTTCTGATATAGTAAGTGGTTATAAATTATCCAGATAGATTGGACTTACCTAATGTGTATACCTAATCATAATCCCACCTTTGATACCTACTGTACAAATTAAAAAATAGTTTGTGATATCGATCCGTGGACTGGTAACTTAACCATATCTATTTATATCGAAACACCTCTGATGAATGCCTGACGATGAACCTCGAATGCCTCTGAAATATGTTAGCTAAAAATATCCCTGATGGAAAACCAAGTAACTTTGCCTTAACTAGGATCTCAAAAGAAACATAATGATAAGCGAATGTTCCTACTAGCAATCATTCGACCAACAGGGGAATATCTTGAAGCCGTTAAAACTAATGCCTCAATTTCATTTCGAAATTATCTTTTCTCTGAGCTACGGCAATAAAATGAAACTGAGTCAAAGACTCAATTGTCTTGAACATTATTAGTTATGTTTATTTCTAAATCCTGTTTGAAACGGTTTATTGGGCCATATTCGTAGTCATCACGTTTAAGCATTTGGGTAACAACTCTATTTTGTTGCTCATCGGTAATGTAGACTGTAGTTAAAACCACATTATTTAATATTAACGCTAATTTTGTATCTACGTGAGAACAAAATAATTTTAAATTACTTTATTTACAATATTTATATCAAAGAACTTTTGTTTGCGGTGTGTATTCACTGTTGAATTCCAAAAATAACACAACATAATATGGCGGCTTTTCTTAATGAAAAACGTTACGTCATAACTTGAAACACAAAGGAACAAAATTCCCTTCATCACAACACGCACATTGTCCTTTTATTTATAGACTAGGTAATGGTACCTACTACGTATCATAGAAAAGAAAAATAGGTCTCTCTCTCATAGTTTGCACTGTCACATAGTGGACATTCATGAGAAGTTATTGTAATTATGTTCGCAACCAACTTACGTCCTTTCTACACGTAGTTTTCGGACTACAGGCTAGTTATAGCCTTATATCTATGTCATGTTTTTCATGGCTATATTTATCTTTAGTTGTATTTACCTACTTTTAGTTTTAGAGAATATTTCGTATAGCTTACGTTAGACGGATGGTTGAATACCCAACGTGTTTAGCTAAGTAAACAATCAACGTTACAAGTCTAGAATATTATTCACAAGTCCGAAAGTTATTTAACTTTTCCAGCATACATAAGATTCTATCTCTTTGTGCGGTCATAGGGTCAGATTACAGACGCCCCTTGTAAAATATTGATGTTCAGCGGTAACTACTTAGGCTAGAAACTAATCTAGTCGAATAAAGCTGGTCGAAAAAGTCTATTAACATTTCATGTGTTCGCTCCTTTATTTAACAACAGTCGTATCAGACTTGAAAGTTGAAGAGAAAATAAAGAGCTTTATCGAGTTAATAGTATTACTAACGCCTTTCAGCTGTAAACTCATTATAATATTAAATACTTATCTGCGTTCTTCAAGGATGAAAAGATTCAAACAGTTATTTTGCAATTTTGAACTTAAAATATTTTGAGGCTTTCATAATTATATTTCAATATATTTAGCTAAAGTTCATACCTGAACCTATTTATTAATTAACAACCTTTTAAGTATAGCTCTTTAAACTAATGAATGGGCGATTAAACAGACATAGGTAAGCATAAAGGGGCGGTACTTACCTATTCAACCAGTCCACGCATTATATACTGACCTACGCAGTAATCAACAAGTTTTATACTAATTAAAAAACCAACACGCGTCTAATTTATTGCAAAAGTACAGCTATTAATCCAAGGACTGGCTTTTTATAAAAGCATTAAGCTTTGTAACTGCTTTTGTGCACGAATGTGTCTAGTCTAAGTCAAAAATGGTCGTCATTCACGTTTTTAACTCTTTTACTAATTTAATTAGACAATGCTATTCTAATTTTGTGCCGTGGCGTACCAACTAGGAGTTGCAATGTACCGGTGAAAATCATAAAACGTGCAAACCATAAAACTGACGGAAATGGTTTATAGCACGCAAGAAGGATGCGAGCTATTCCACGGAGCTTTTCCATTTCACTTGATTGCACATTATATTTCATCGTCATTTCTTGCCGCGTTCGGATTAAGGAAATTGTTGAACACTTCCTAGGAAACTATCAGTTTATGCATCAACATTTATTTTTCTAACAATATTGGCATACCTACTTAAATAAATATTTGTTAGCGAAGTATGAACATAAGCTTATATTCACTTTTTTATTGTAGCTGCTAATAGATTTAAATGTAGATTAGAATCTTATCTAATCATTAGATAGTCACAAAATAAAAAATAAATAACAAAATCAATTTATTATGGATTTTTATTTATGTGTTCGACTGTAAGATTAGGTAAGTATATGTTGGATGGTAGTAAAAGTGTAGTCATATAATTATACTTCTCTGTACATATGGCACTTCCACATTACCCACCGCACAATAACAGCGAGTATAAAACGTGTTGTCATGAACCTTGAGTTTACCGAGGCGCACCCGAGAATGTTACTAACAAAGACACATTTTCCTAATACTAAACAACTAGGTACGTAGAACTTTACATACGAGTGAAAAGAGTTCAAAATACAATGGGTATAAAAAAGTGGAAATGGCATGGGTTTTCTTGAATCGTGGGAACAGAAGGGAGCCGACGCAATTTCTGGAAAACGTGACAAAGGTCATAAAAAAGGACATTGTTTCCTGCGACGGTGCGTGCAAGGCGCGTCGGATTACCTTCACGCCGCTCGCCTATATTTCAACAGTTGCATGTTTTGTTTACTACACAAACTCACGTGGTTCTGAAACTTCGGAAACATGCGATATCAAATCACCAATTAAACAAGGCTTAATCTAGCTGCCTGCCCTGCTTCGCACGGGGTAGGCAATTTAGTTTTTTTTTTTTTGTACAATGATTTCTGTATACAAATCGGCGCTGGGCTGAAATTTAGTCCTAGTAGGCTGTAATGTATAAGATTTATTTAAATAGTTTTTCTGATTATTTCATTTAAAAAAATGTCTGAAGCTACTGAAACCAACAAGACCTCAACTACTTACGTAACTATCTTTAGTACAATATTTCGAAGCATTAAAGTAGGCTCTCAGAGCTTAAAAGATTCACATAACATTTATCTTACCGAGTCTAAACCTAAAGCACTATACAGTTGTACAGGCAGTGATGGAAGCTGTATTTTTTCCAGTTCGTGGGCACGCAGAGGTGCGCGTGGAGTTACAAATGGAGCGGTGGGCGGCGCGCGGCGGCGCGGTGCGGCTGCGGTGCGTGCACGACGTGCCGGCCCATCTGCTTGACAAAGTGGTCTTCCTCCGGCACGGCACCAAAATCTTCCAGTACATTAGAGACAGGAAACCGCCTTATAGAAACTTTACTACCCCCGGAGCCGTGCTCAACGTAAGTGAATAATACACATTTTACTAGCATCGTGTTAGCTGTAACAGCACTCGCAGCGGTTGAATAGCTCGGATAAAATTGTTATTTCACTTTCTTAAGACGTGTAATTTAAAACTACGAAGTATATTGCTTTTGTGTACGAGCTTCGCACACTACAAACTACGTACAAGTTGTACCTACATGTGCCAGTAATTGATTGCTCGATTTGTTTTGTAAAACGAGCTGCGTACTTGAGTTTTTCTTCTAGAATTCTAAATTAGAAATACAACACTGCATGGTCGCTTACATTCTTCGGCAGTCTCTCATCATAGCTCAATGTCTCAGTTCAGATGACGAGAAGAGCTTTGTCACTGAAGCTATGCAGTGTACTCTGTAATGCATATTTATGACATTACCTGACGTAACTCGCGCCTGATCTGCAAAGCTTCCACTCAGTCACAATAATGAACACTCTCGCACCGAAGCGTACATTTTGCATGAACGACGCAGAGCTAGTTCAAACAAAGGTAACAGTAAACTAGCCGTACACCTAATTAATCGACTGGGGCCGTCAGTTTCGACAGAGGATTGCATCTGGACATCATACTTCCTTGCAAATATTGCACAGTTTAATGCAAAGATGTAAATAATTTTATTTTAATCAAAATTTTAAAGGACCAAAGTTAATAACTCCGAAAATTGCTTTTCATATTTGTATAGTGTGGCCATGATTTCATCATTTACTAAAATATAAGAGACATTATTTAACGGAAAAACATTAATTGCAATGGTAAGTCATGAAAAGGCTACAAGCTGCGCTGGGCTGTGTACCTTCATAATTACCACGTTGAAACTGTATTCACGTGAAATTCGGTTCAAAAAAGTTCTTGGCTTGCCCGTTGCACTATTATTTAACTCACTTAGCAACTTAATTAATTAGTTTATGCAAGTTTCTGGCTAACAAATGGGTACTTTGAGCTAGATACGTGTTGAACTCCACATAAGTACTATATTCGAAACAATAGTTATTTTTGTTCTAAACTGTTAGTGCGGTTACTATGAAAATTTATTTGCACTACAATTCCACGTGGAAAGAAAGCTACTCCGACTTTGTATTGTAGTTTTACAAAGATTATGACTATTCCGTGCTTTCACACAGAAAGTTGTTACCCCACGCTTGTTACAAAGTCGGTTAAAAATACAGAAAGATTGTGACTTGGGCGCTCGTTGCTTCGCAAGACTCCAAGCGATCATTTATTTCGGTTCCGCTTCTCTTGATTAAAGCCCGCTTTACTCGTAGACTGGAAGAGAATCAGACTTTCTTTGTCGACAAAAACAACTAGTGGCTTGCAAACTTTATTCATCTTGCTAGGCTGCTACACCCACACAATCGTTACGAATTTAAGTATATTACTTTAATTCAAACCGATAAAGCAAGTAGATATATAGTTGAAGAGTTTATTTTTCTAGCTAATGTAATCTTCGTCATTGTTCAAAAAGCTACAAGTCAAAGTAATGAAAACTTTTTACTCTTCAATCTCATCTCACCAGTGCTTCGTCATCACATCATTATTGAATTCGATATTCACGAACCTGCAAATCAAAGTGACCAAAAAATGGTTATTAAACTCGCATAAAAGTTACCCGACCTCACATGAGCGGGTACCAGCTGGATCGATGAACTGGAATTAAATCGGTGACAATATTTGATTGCAATATTTCGCAATGTTAAAACGGAAAACATTTTAATCATTGCCAACGTAGATTTTGTGTGAGATACAACCGCCAATTATGAGCAGCGCTACATTCATTGACGTGTAAGATTTAATTACAACATTTAAATACAAAATGTATATATTTCGTTACAAACCTCTATTTGGATTAAACAACGTTGTTAAATTAATATTTTAATATCGAAATTAATCATCTTAATAAGTGAATTATTCACTGAATTCAGTATCATTTCAACTCATCATATAATTACAGTTAGTTGTCTAAGAATATTTGCAATTTAATAAATATATATATAATATATGTTAAAAAGATTAGATTAGTTCCAAATATTAGACAGTCAGTAATTCACTCCGTTCTGTTATCTATTTATTTGAGTTCGTTTTATCTGTCTAGGACATTATTTACCCACTAGTCAGTAGACTCACCTAATACCATTATCGCAATTAGTTTCATACTCTCAGATCTCTAAGACCGTAGTTACAAAATATCATAAGCGATATCTCAAGATTACCCAGATTATATTTTTCACTTTCTGCAACGATCCTGAATATGTGAACGTACCTTAAAAATTTACAGACGTAGGTGCTGGTTGGGTAATGGCGCGGGCGGAGCTAATTTTCCGGGTCAACGTTACTGTAGGGTTACCACACGATTTGAGTTTAGTTTGATCAACTGTTCTACTACCAAGTGTTCGGTAGCTCGCCTATTTTGTTGTTTATAACTTCGCACATTCAAGTTTGGAATGCTGAGCTGTAATACAAGTGCAACATTGTTATTTGATGGACCATAAAGTATTTATGGTTTGAGTTTGAGTGTTATTTCACTGACGCAATATGATGTGGTTCTTTGTATTGTCTTTTTTAATGAGAAACTATTTTACCTGTAAATTATTACTTTTATGGCTGACTTTAGATTTAGATACATAATATTATGCAACTGCATACTTTGGACATACATTGAAAAAATAAACATACTTAGTACATGGATGTTACATGACATTTAAAAAGTCAATAAAAACACATACCTAAATCAATTACACAGGCTCAGAACTCGTGACCTGAAAATTCGTTTAAAATTATTCACCGTAAATAGAAACTTCATATTGAAAATAATCTGATTACGTCTGAAAATGCCGCCGTATTTTTGGTATCAGCGGCTTTCAATTACTAAATTTAAATGGGGAAATTATTTATAGGTGTGTATGTATGTAGTATAGATATGTATAGTGTCACAATGGGTTGCTATCAGCAATAACCGCTTATGGCCGTACCCATCAATTGATGTTGGGTGGAGATAACGCCGATGCATAAGTAATGGAAGGTCGCTAGCCATCGCCGGAACCCTGAGGTTACCTCACACTCCCGTGTCGATACCTACTCGATGAACATCACCAATACATTTTCGGTAGCCGTTACAAAGAACATCTTCTTTCCAATATATACAGGACGGAGTCAATTTGCGCGGATTCAAACTAGATATAGGGGAGGATGGGGGAATTGCGGACGCTGAAGGGAAATAACGCACAACATTCGTACTATCAGTAATAATCAGTCTGTCTTGATTAAATATTAATCTTTAGTTATTCATCTACAAAAACAATTATACTTATTATACGAGATCAGTCAATAAATATAATATTTTTAGCAAAAACAAAACCTTGTCAGTCCGTATTTACCCGCAGCGCTCGGGGTAAATTCGGACGGACCCTGGGTTAATTACGGACAGCATGGGGTATTCACGGACTAGGTCCACATCGCTACAAAAATCACAAGTAAAGCCTTTAGAAGAACTTCCTACAGTGCAGTTCTCATGAACCCACTTGTCACACTTTGAACACATAATCCAACCTTCGGCGGGTGGATCACTGTACTTTTCTTGACAATAAATGCAAACGTAATCAACATTTCAACATCAACATTTTAATCAAAATTTTCAGTTCGTTTTCTTGTATTCCGTTTAAAATGGATTTTAACCTCTCTTTGGTATTGTAGAAACACTGCCCTTTTTCACTTGGTCAAACACAGTAGCTCTGGTAATACCATATTTTTCTTCCGCCTGACGAAAAGTTATCTGGTCTTTTATTTCTTGCACAGCTTTTTGTATTGATTCGATGGTGTATGATTGTTCTTTTTTCTTATATATATTTCCGAGGCATTCAAAAATGAGTAGTTATTGATTGATTTCATAATAGTTTATCGAATTAGGGGTAATTGCAGACGTACGTATTTACCCCGCAAGGCTTGTCCGCAATTATCCCCACTGGGTATTTTTAAATCAAAGAGAGAAGTAAGTTATGAAAACGTTCCATAAAAACAAACATTGGCGCTGCAAACCCCATTGACAAAGCTATCCATAGAAAATATCACTTTTTACCATCACTTAGTATACAGACTTGTCCCTTGAATTGAAAAACACTGAAAATTAGATCATTATGCACTTTTTTTTAAAAAATTACCTACCGTTCAAACTGTGCGCAGCCGGCTGTCGTAAGTTTTTGCGTGGCACTAAAATGGCTTAAAGAAACAGATGACAGCACCGGGCTGCCGCGGGGGGAAGGAGTGAGTAGATACATGCTAGTCCGTTTTTACCCCGCGTCCGCAATTCCCCCACTCTCCCCTACAGCACTATTGGGCTCGAGTATCTATATGATATTTTAATAGGTAGATAGGTAGGTATGTAGTAGGTATGTACATAGTGCCAATACCAATATTCATACCTCTCGGTCTTTATCAATCTGCCGTTTAAAGTCCTGTCCAATAACACTTTTATTATTTATGAATCTTAAGAACATCTTATCTTAAGAAGACATGCATGACTGCATTTGATTGTAAATTAATCGGGACTTATGCATTCACAAATCAATAACATGAAATAAAATACCTATAAAAAAATCTACCAACAACCTTCACATAGCACAGAAAAAAAACATACAAAGAATAAATACGAATGGTAAATACGTTACATAGATTCGGAAAAGCTTTTTCCTCAATGAATAGAAAGCCATGGCCACCATACAGGAAGGTTTTCCTGCCTTTTCGCTAGTTCACCGTCTAATTGTATAGATCGTAATGAATTAAACGCTTTTCTGTGGACGGTTCAAGCCAGTCAGCCGGGATATTGTTCTCGTATCCTAATAAACGACATCCCACGATTTATGTGGGATGTAACACAGTAGCTCTACGAAGTAATTTCGCAAAATCACTCGACTTTATTTTCCAGTTTTAGAAGGTATTTTCTTGAAAAGTAGGTAAAAATAAAATGTGGAGTCAGGGAACTTTTAAGTCGTAATTTTTTTATAAAAAATCTGATAAGAATGAGAAAGGGTTAAAATCTTACGTAGGATACATAACACATTTTCGTTACTTCCGAAACCAAACTTACCACAAGCCGCGCTAACAAAATTACAAAAACTCCATGGTAAAGTGTAGGCTTAACATAACTTGTTTCACAACTGTATAGAATGCTCCCAAAGTTTCAGGTTCTCATTATTAAATATTATTTTCCCGCGGCTTTGTATGGAGTTATTTTGGCCTAACTTTAGTTTTAAACGTAATTTTCGATCTTTAAGGTTACGTAATGATTTATGCTTTGGTTTAGATTCTCTTTGCTTCTTTCTTTTTTCTTTTTGATCTTTGGTAGAGATTTGTTTGGTTACTATTATTTATTAGCATGTACCTACGTTAGTGTGAATGTATGTAGTACTACTAATACAATCGTAGATAGTAATACTTTTTATCCAAGAGTTATGTCAGAAACCCGCTACATTTACAAATGTGTTCGTGTCTACTCTGCGATATTTTTAAATAATTTATAGGTATAAGTAGCTTCCGCTAGAGGTTCCACCCACATCCAAAAGAACTGCTTTTTATTCAGGTGCGGGAACCTGAATTGTATTACCTATGATGTAAAGTCTATATTACTGCCAAGTTTCATCAAAATAAGTTTCTTAGTTTCCCATTCATTTATAAGTTCATAAGTGTGATTATATATGAGACTTTTTGTTTGTGATTTTAGCAATACCAACCCAACCTACACATAATGATTAATCGCCTCCAGTTTGCGCGATAAAAATAAGAAAAAACCTACGCCTTCGGGTAACTCAATAACAATCTTCCCACACACGATCTTATTAAACAATTACGTACGTAGCGTTCCTTTAGTTTTCCATACGTTAATAGTTTCGCCGCATAAAGTTATTATAAAGGCTATAACGTGTGCTAACAGCAGGCAGTATGCACCTAATGTAAAAGCGCACTTAAATTAATTCGGCGTGCCTAAGGTAGGTTTCATTGCATGCACATTGCTCGTTCCATTCCGCCGCAGGAGGGCGTAACAGGTCGACCTCACTGCCAGGTCAATCTAGCGAATTGTGAATATACCAGTGAATTGTCTGAAGGCCTAACTGCCTAAGTCGAGGTTACGGCTCTCTACCCCATTGATATTTGGATACAAATCTGCCATTGTTACACTCGACGTACTTAACATACCTACGCTGTGCTTTAGACGTGCGTGTGTGAGTCGGTAACATTTAGGTACGGCAATGTTTAAATTAATTAATATAATTAAGAGGTCGAATAAATATTGCAGTTTACATATTTAATCCGACCAACAAAAGCAGAACATTTATAAAACATTAAAATACGTCCAAAGCTTTTCCATTCTATTATTACGCCTTTGTGCATTCTGATTAAAATTTATGTTATTTTATTTGTTTAAAATTTGTAACTTTTGTTCAGTTTGTAACTAACTAATTAGCGTTTATTTTTGTGGCGAAAGTTTTGGGAGGGACCGACAGTCGGAAACTACGAAACAAGTGAAGTGAAGTGCTCCTAAACATAATGATTCGCCGCCATTCACAACAACACAACCATCACAAATGGAAGGATCGACAGATTGAAGCCTGGCTGTACCTACATATCCATTCATAATGCATGACTTCAAGAAGCATTCGGAAAGCTGCCTGAAACATTTAAATCGTATATCCTACACTGCCTACGACCAGGGTGTTTAACCGTACCTACACCGAAACCAAAACGTAGGATTTAAGGTCACTCAGCGTGCCCTGGAATGGCCTACGGTTGTAGTTTATCTGGTGTATAATAGCTTAAGTTCAGCAGAATACGACAATAAGCTGATGTGATGACTTCCAAAAAATCCATAAACATATTATAGCCAGACATTTCAAAATACAGAGTGTAGAGTATTTTACTCTAATATTTACATAGATCCTAGCGTGTAAATAAATAACACAAACATACTCGTACTATCTGGAATCGCACTATATTTTAGTCCCCGCTGACCTAAATTTCGGTCAGCCCCTCTGCCATTTCCCAATACACCAAGCATATTATGATGATTATAAACATATCCACTTACTCACGATCGTTAATTCCTTAATTGTAGCATTCTATGTGAAAGCCGACGACTGTTCATTTACAGGCTCGCTTCAGGCAATACTTAAATATGTACAACTATAGTTAATTTCTGTTTCAATCTATTGCTTAATGACCGGGTCATGTATTGTACAATTGTTTTACAATTCAGTGGTTGTCTTTGTGTGAAGCTAATTGACTTGTTTCCTTCATTTCAGATCGCCTTAGCTACGGAAAACTCTATAATCCTGCAGAACTTGGATTTCGCAGCGAGTGGCAGCTACTCGTGCGAGGTGTCACTCGACACACCTATCTTCACCAAAGCCTCAACAGAAAAACAACTCACAGTTTTCCGTAAGTTTATCTTTGTTAATGATTCTGTTCTATTTCCTCGTATGTGTTAGTAAAGGGTGATTAATCGATAAGTTGTAACAAATACTTCATTTTATCTGTAAGTCCAGTGATTTTACATTAGATCTATAGAAACATTTAACATTTTAACAAAATGTCATGAGAACCTATTTGAAATTTTAATTAGAAAGCCCTTCTACCAATCGTCACTGAACTGCTCTCCGTTGTTGCTAAAATGAGGCAGAAATTAATGAAGTCAATTTGTTCACAATGAATTTCGAGGAAATTCAGCTCACACGTGCCTCAAATGGGGCAGACAAATGAACGTCAACGCATCAAGGCACAAATTGCAACGTCGCGTCTTCGGTCGACAATCTACTAGCCACGTACAATCGATCCCAGACTGAAATAACCGATATCATTGACCCTTGACGGAAATAATTTGGATTAAATTTTCTTTCACTTGCAAAGTTTGAGAGTTCATAAATAGAATTCGGGATACTTATTTAATAACACTAACACCCGTATTTATAAAGAAGTAATTACTTGTTGCTAAGTAATTTCTTAATTAAGTCATTACTTATGGTTAGAATTCTTAAATACAAAATCTCATTCTATAGTTGAGTAACACACGTTACTTACTTGAGCAAATGCTTAAGTAATAGTCGAAAATAGATTATGTTGAATTTATGTTGATTTTAGAGATTATTTACTTAAAGGACCATAAAAAATAAAGTATATTAACATTATACATGCCAATAGTAATATCACCATAGTTACAGAGTTTGCCTGGTTATTAAAAGGTCTTGACTTTGACCCCCACCCATTGCACTATTGACATGAACCACTCCAGATACGATTAAGTACCGACCTTACCTACTTGAAGAGGTTTCCCTATTATATGTAACATTCTGAACTGGCAAAGGTTAATAAAAAAAAAATAAAAAAAAATATTTTTTTTTTTTAGCTTTTTAGTCACTATTCGCATTAGTGAAAAGTTCTCCTCAATACGAATAATATAAGCCCAAACATGAGGTAGTTGATATTTACCATTGCCGAGTTCCCTTGACCTTCTCTCTTCTCCATCATCAGGTCAGCTCTAAACCTTCACTCTTGTATAGTGCTAACAGACACACACCTGAGTGTTAAGTTTTTACCCTATGCACAACTTCTAATGAACAGCAATCAGAAAAGTTAAGCTTTTTATGTACTAAAATCGTCATCGAAAAAACCTTGTAAATAGAGAACCCCATGGTTTTTAGATGATATGAAATACTTTTTGGAATCTACACATTATACTGAATCCAACCATACATACGAAGTTTCTGTCGACTCTGGGTCTATTTCTGGCCATCTCCTTTAAATGTTCTCTTTTGCAATCATACATACAATCTGAAAGCTTCCAGTGGCATAAAAACGTAAAGCAGTTAGCAACTGATACAGTGGAGTTAAAGGAAGCCCTCTTTGTGTCTCTGATTGTAAAGTGTCTTCAATTATCGGTAAAATAACATGTCTCACAACACTTTTGGTGAAACGAAATCTCTTTTTAAAACAATCTTCCGAATAGTCATGAAATGGATCCACATTACGAAAGTAAACTTTGGGATTTCTAGGTTCAGCAACTTCTATCTCCTCTAATATATTATCATCTATATTGTCTACAACAGCAAAAACCGCTTAAATACTATCCAAAATGTCCAATTTTTTATTCAAGTAACGTCAAAGTAGTGCTTTAGTAAAGGAAATGGTGACTATTACTTGGCTGAGAATTCTAACATTTGACAGTTCTAAATTTGAGCAATTACTTAACTATAGAAGACAAATCGTTACTTAAGTAATAACTTTTACTCAAGTACTTACTTTTACTTCTTTATAAATACGGGTGTAAGTCTATTCTTCTGTTTTGTGTTTCTGTTTAAAGTTGGCGATGCAGAGACATTCTTAATCAATTATTTTAACAAATATTTTATTTTTAAATTATCGTGCATAACGCTTTGTTTCCTGTTTCAAAATGAGTAATCAATAAATAAACATTGTTATCAACGTTGACATGATTTCACAATTTTGTTGCATGAGTCTCTCTATGTGTAAGTATTTAGTAAAACTTGATTTCTAACCCGGTTCTAAACGTAAACTTCTATTACTACCGCTAAATAAACTACCTACCTATCTGTACAATTTAACTGCAAAGTAACAACAATTTGGCAGAAATTCTAATCAGTAAGTATTTAGTAGGGACAAACAATTGCTTTTCCCTAAACCACCCTGAAACTCTGAACACAAATAAAACTTTAGAGATACCTGCGCTCCTAAAGCATGGCGCCTATAAAAGTATTCATTTACTGGCCAAAACATCATCATTAGCGATCTATTAGAATGCACGATGAAGATCGGCCGGCGCGTGAGAGGCATATCAAACCAGATAACACGCACCATTAAAATCTGACAACATCAATCCCATGCCATTTTAAACCTTATGACATTAGCTATTAAGCCAAATTTAAACACACGAGACGTTCAAGTAATCCAGCCTGAAAGATACGACTAGCTGAATGAAATGGAGCTATTTCGAATCAGAAATGGAACGTTGATTAGGTTTTGAATTTGGTTTCGCCGAATAGACCAAATTCGGTTAGTTCTGACTTGAATAAATGCGGCGTCTGCAAGACATAAACATATACCTACTTAAGTCTGCTTGCATTTTATCTTTTTCTTTAAATTGTATCTATTTTGTTTAAAGTGGATGCTCGGTAAAGTTAAACTTTCGTATTCTCTGAGCATAATGCAAATAAAATATCACTTTGTACGTTTCCTTTTGTAAAACATTGTTAAAATTATTGTTCTCTTTCGTAAAGAAATGTATGTTGGTTATTTCTCCTCTCCGATCATTTATCAAGTCCGGGGTCGAGCAACAAATATCGTGGTCTCGTTTTTATTGAGGAGAATCCGTTTCCGTTCCCTTATACTTTATACGTATGTCTGTAAGGTAACCCAGATATATTATGTGGCTACCTTGTAGAAAATTTAAGGTTACCTAAACTTTGTGAAGTCAGTATTGACCTAATTCTTTTGAAGCACGCTGAAATAAAAACCTACACTCTATAGATTATAGAATCTTTCCTCACCGGATTTATTGTAAAATTATCGAGCGGCCGATAGCCGTTGAAGCCGCAGACCCCAAAATTGTTCGTAATTTGGAACCCTGCAGCGTAATAAATGATTAATCGAGCACTGAAAAGGTTCGGGAAGGAAATACCTCAGCCAATGGTAGTAAATCAACAGCTTTTACAGATGAAAGGGAACATCGAGAGTCTAACTTAGTGTTCCTGAAAACGTATTGATAAAATGCTTTCTAGAAATAAAAGTTGAATGATGTATCTAATCGGTTGAATGCGCTGATACATTTATGATTAAAGTCTATCAACGCGTGTGGCTAATTCATTATTAAGACGAAAAGTGGTAGCATCGTTTTCAGAAGTACCTACCTAATAAACTCGTTTTGTTTAAGTATTTCCTGAAACTCTGTAACGTCTCCTTGGGGTTCAATTGTGAAATGCAAAATAAATGGTCATGCTTCTTCAGAGAATCTTAAAAACTGTGCATATATGTATAAATGCTTTTTTGGTACATTATTAGTTTTCAAATAAGACAGGTTCATACAGATTCGTATTGCTTGTATATGTCACCGTAAGATTGCAAACATCGTTAGATTACAATCTATCTCGAGAGATTGTAAACTGTCGAATTATTGTGAACCGTAACATCTGATTGCAATTTAACGCATTATTTTTCGCTATATTATAATCTATCGATGAGAAATTGTCAAATTGTCAACTGTCCGAAAGCTCTCCCTGATTGGTCAGTCTTTTTGTAAGATCGACCAATAATCCGTTCTGTTCCCATGGAGTTCCCGTAGAGTTAGTAATGAAATAGAGGTGTCAGTTAAATAAAATAAATGCTCTTCAAAAATTCTTCAAGGATTTATTATTTAGTACGAGTATGTAATTAATATTCCTGACATATGGAGAGAACAAATTGTAACGAAATATTTATTCTTCAAACACAAATTGAAATTGGAAACATATTGATTTCTGACACTTCGCGAATATTAGACATTTAAATAAAACTACTTTTACGGATTTTATCGCGGTTATATTATATTATTTAATCCCGACGTTTAAAACCGACCACGATCAAATCCGTAAAAGTAGTTTTATTTAAATGAAATTGGAAAATTATAAGAAACTTTTATGAAAAAAAAAAACAAAACAATTAGGTAGTTTGTCTTCAAACACAAATTCATTCCTAACTCTACGGGAACTCCATGGCAACAGAACGGCTGGTCGTGATTGGTCGATCTTACAAAAAGACTGACCAATCAGGGAGAGCTTTCGGACATTTGACAATTTGTCAATTTCTCATCGATAGATTATAATATAGCGAAAAATAATGCGTTAAATTGCAATCAGATGTTACGGTTTACAATAATTCGACAGTTTACAATCTCTCGAGATAGATTGTAATCTAACGATGTTTGTAATCTTACGGTGACATATACATCATATCCTACATAATATTCATATATTTTTAGGGTTCCGTACCCAAAGGGTAAAACTAGAAAACTCGGAAAAATAGAATTAAATTAATAATTAATATTTTGGGGGGCTCCCACACAAAAAACGTGTTTTTTTGTCCGTTTTCAAAATAATACTACGGAACCCTTCGTACGCGAGTCCGACTCGCACTTAGCCGGTTTTGTGTACAAATATAAATGAAACTGAAAAATATTTTTTGACAAGTTTGAAGTTTTAAAACAAAGAATACCATAACATAGGTTTCTGTCAAAATGGACATGAACTATGTGAGAATAATTTTATGTAACTACTAGCTGATCCCGTGAACTTCTTATCGGTTAATTAAACCTTTCCTGGACCTCTACAAACATTTTAAAACCAAAAAAAGCCAAATCGGTCCAGCCATTCTCGTCTGATTAGTCAAACTAACGAACAGCAATTCATTTTTACACATAAGAAGATACAATTTACATTATTGTACATAGGGACTATTGTACTTTGCTTGAAAACAGAGAAAGCATAGGTTTAAAAGTTGACTACCACACGGTTGCCGCTGATTAGTGCCAATGAATCACCTCTCCTATGATATAATCAAACTCTATCTTTATATAACAAAACTCTACTGCGCAATTTCAATACTAGGTACATGAAATTACTGCCAAAACCAAGGTTTAATCCTCATTTATTGCTGTTAGGAGATTTCATTCGAAAACATATCGGACATTAATCCAGAGATTAACAGATAATGCCTCTTCCAAATAACTTCCAAATTACGTCCAAATAACAATCAATTATTCTAGACCGTTAATTCTTTAAAACAAGGGTAATAAAATAATTATCGGCTTAATTATTGTTTATCAGCTTTTGTTAAAAACTAAGACAGATAAACTTAACCATATAAAGACCCTGTGCTAGCCTGGCTCACAACAAACGTCAACAATGCGCGCGCTTCTCTTAATCTGTTTATTCTTTGTTGGTTCCTCGTGGACAAACGAAACAACAGCTGACGAACACCTAGGATGGCATCAGAAAGTTGGTATCAAAAATGCCGAGAGGATTAAACAGCTGGAAGATCCGACACGAAGTGGTCGCATCGTCGGAGGAGCTATAGCACCTATCTCCGCTCATCCTTATCTTGCCGGACTCCTCATTGATATCGTTGGATTCTCTTCGCCGTCAGCCTGTGGAGGGTCACTACTTTCTCAAAATAGAGTCCTAACTGCGGCTCATTGCTGGTTCGACGGTTTTAACCAAGTACACCGAATCACCGTCGTCCTGGGCTCACAATTCCTTTTCCATGGAGGCGTAAGAGTACCTGCATCTGCTATTGCCGTATTCCCAACCTATGACTGGAGAACATTCGCCAACGATATTGCAATGTTATATTTGCCAGTTCAAGTTCCTCTTGCTTTTGATATCCAGCCGATAGCTCTGCCATCGGGGCCGCTCTTACACATGGATTATACTAACCAGACAGTCATTGCTGCCGGATACGGACGGTACTCAGACGTAACGAACCCCACCACGAATACCATGGCTAGAAATGTCGAGCTGGAAGTGATACCTCTACAGACATGTCGGTCATTCTACGGAGATTTGGTGCTTGATTCGAACATATGCACGAACGGCTACGGGCAGGTTGGTATTTGCCAAGGCGACTCTGGCGGACCGTTGACAATGAATGTTCAAGGACAGCAAGTTCTAATTGGCGTGAGTTCATTTGTAGCTCGTGATGGATGTGAATTAGGATATCCTTCCGCCTTCGCAAGAGTGAGCAGTTACATCGACTGGATTCGAGTACAGTTATAAAAACAACAATATTGTTGAAGAAACAATTGGAGGCTTTGGTGTTCGTTCATACTGCTTCGGATGGAAAACATAGAATCATTGATAGATTTATGATGACACTGGATTCTTTATTGTATTAAATATTGTAATCATGAAGTTTGTTCAATTAATCTATATGTTCTGTGCACGTTGTCAGTGAGAAGCGTAGAAGGCTGTTTATTTCTTGTATAGCTTGTTTGTCATTGCTACTTAAATGATGATGAAATGAATTCAAGATTATTATAAGAACGTTTAGATTTTGATATTATTATTCTCTCATTTTGTAAATTAGGTTTGGTTATGGAAATGTGAACCTAAATTCGTAAGTTTAAAACTTTCCAACGTTTGACTCGTTGGGACAAAAGATAAAGCGATGTGACGGCCGCCAATATGTCAGAGATCCATATCAATTGCGACCAAAGAGCAGGGGCTGGAGATAATAAAATGTTCAATGCTAAAATATAAAACCAACCTTTTATTTCACCATTTTTCAACGTAAAATCGGCACACTTTCCAAGACATTAAGTTTTAGTATTTTTAGTCATTTCGAGTTTTACCGATCCAGGTATTAAAGTATATTTCCTACCTACAGTAGCAATTTTACGAAGCATGAAATGAGTCTTTTGTCCATTGGGACTAGTGTGAAATTTCATGGAAATGGCTTAAAACACACACAAAATCCACCTGCTAGGGGACTGACATACATTTTGCTTTCATAAAAATGCTTTTAGAAATCATGTTGTCAATAAAGGCAGTATTCATGATATTACAATATTGAGATTTAATACTAAGTACGATGGATTTTATGTTTTATCTCAATTTTTACCCACGACGGAATGGAGCAGGTATATGCGTTTAGGGTGAGAGATGTGCGTTTTGTAATATCATGTAATAGGTATTTTGTCAATAATATGATTCGAAAATCCCTATTTTCTCTACAAAAGGATAACACTGATATCACATAAATAAATAGTATAAGTACCTTTGTACCTAGCTGATTTTAGGTTAGTTAAATACTTTGCTATTTACTTCATATTTTATGTCATATTCTGAATATCTTGATAGATCTGCTTTGTTTCGAAACCGGTATACCTAAGTACATAATTTGGATCCCAGATTTGGGATATCCACATAAGCCGAATTTAGAAACATTTACTACTTTTTAACTTTTAAACGCAGCTTTGTAAATCATCGGTCAGATTTCAAGCCTATATTTCCTTTCTAGATCCTCAGAAGCATCATCCCAGGATCGACTTCCCCACGCGGTACCTGAGCTTCGGGGAGACCCTGCGCGCCAACTGTACCACAGCACCCGCACTGCCCGCCCCTCACATAACATGGTTCATCAATGGAAGAAAGGTAGGTGTTACCATTAATTAAATCTACCAATACGTCAAACATGTATTATTATTTTAAAAAGTTGGTATCTCACAATATTAGGGCTGCCACCTGTGCTCAAAGATAGAGTATCTACTGTCCTATTTTTCACAACAGGGAACTTTATTTTCTACGAGACCGACCAAGTATACTAAAATACTCTCTGGAGCTGTTATCATAGCCACTAAATCAAGCCTCTAAAAATTACAGATGGACGAGTTAGTGGCCCACTCACACAAGTTCCGCGTGCCCATGAGCGAGCGCAATGGTCGCCGAGGCTTGCAGAGGACCTTCGAATACGAGGCCGGGTTCAGCAGCCCTCCCCCCCTGTTGACTCTTACTCACGCCTCCCACATCGCCACCAGACCACCCGGCTGCAGTTTGAAGGAAACTCAGGTGATTATCCGTAAAACGGTTACACCCTATACAATGTATAGGGTTTTGCTCTACTTTTTACATGGGAGGCAGACGAAAATGTAGCCTCCTATTTTTTAATTGCTCCTGTAATCCATTCGATTTTTAACGTTGAATATTAATAAATACTTTGATAAAGGTACGTCAGCAAGAGATTAATTAAATTCTGAATTCAGTCTAAAATGACGCGAACCATATTTTGTTTACATACAAACACATACATTTAGATAGGTAAGTCGCTGGGCGCAAGGAAATTACTTTTATGCAAATTAACCATTATGTTTGTACGTGCACATCTACCCACCGTCACGTTTACGTATGTACGGAATATTTTTCCTTATTTACCTTAAATATACATGCTGGAAGAACTTCCATTTTAGTGTTTTACCCCGTGAGGCACCGAACGAATCTACCTTCAGACGTCAAGCGATCCCAGCGGTGAGGAGAAGACAAAATATTTTTGCAGGATAATCTTGTTGAGTGGCCATGGCCAATATTTGAGTTTCAAGTAAGGAATAACGAATTGTGTTTTGTTTAAACTTCAAAAATCGGCCATAACATATTTTTTTGGGTATGGCAAGTACCTAGTTGCCTTCTGATGAAACCGCGAACTTATACTTCATATCAAGACCAAAGACCAAAAAAAATAATGAGTTTCCATACCTAATTAAATATCAATTTATCTACATTTCCAGATGGCCGAAATAAAAGAACACGAAGAGCTGAACGTTATCCACATGAGCAGTCGACACAAGAGCCGTAAGCCTGGCAAGAGGGACCTCTACGTCACCGTGTCAGAACTACAGATAGTAGCCACGGGAAGACTTGAGATCACCTGTGTCAGCACGATACCAGAGTTTAGGAGTATCGAAGATAAGTTTGCTGATGTTAGAAACGATACTGTTATAGGTAAGATTTTAATATATTGCTTACAATGACAGCAAATAGCTAATAGAGTATGCAGTAGGTAATTTCACCACTAAACTCTTAAAAATGCTTGGGCAATATCAACCTATGCACTTGACACAAGACTTGTCGAATAGATCAGAAAAAAACCGTCACCAGCCTAACATTGCATAATCGTTGTAGTCGATCATTTGTGTACAGAAAGGTCATAATTTTTTTGAAAGGTACGATTCAAAGGCAGAATACTTTTTTAACAGTACATTGGAGAACAGACGCGGTCAGTGATCATAAATAATACCGCTTGACAAAGAAGCATAAAATGGAAAATAAAAACTGTATATAGTGTATTTTTTTCTGTATTTCCAGTTGACGTGATCAAGCCCTCAACGTTAGCTCAGCCATCCGCCAACCTCACAAAGGCTGACTCCAGTACTTCAGGAACTCCCAGAAAGTCTAAAAACCTATATTCAACTCTAATGTGTATTATCTTAATTTGCTTGCTCACGGTTGCTTGATAGGACAAGTCGTTAAAATTAAATAATGGGCTGTGATAAAATATGTAGAATGTTCATAATACTTTTAACATAATATTTAACGCGTGAGTGAAAATGTGAATATGCTAATCGTGTACAGGCACAAACAAATTATTTAGATTGATTAGGTAATTGTAAGACTATGTTGATATCAATTGGTTCTCTTTATTATGTTGCAATCAAAGACAACTTCGAGCCCTTACCTTAAAGGTTAAACGTAAATACATGAGATTTAGCCCCAGATTCTTGCCGATAAAAAATGGATGTAACACATATAAATACTGTAACAAAACGAGTGTGAGGATTGCCATTGTTGTGCCTAGACATTTTTCAAGTCGCCAAAACTAATGACATATCATCTCCTTGGGAGAACATTATTACTAAGTCAGTAGTTGTAATGATTTATGATGATATCCACCTCTAGATACCTATTACCTACCCACTTAAGAAACCGAAGTGCTTGAGTGTCTTATGTTGAGCTGTACAATTAGATACGTGATGAGTGACATAATAAGAATTCATTGTTATGAATAGAAATCGGATTATACACAATACTACTTATCGAAATATTGAGAACCACAACAATGTTCTGCTGACAACTTAACGCTTTTTGTCAATAGCTTATAATCGTAAAATGGCATGCGACAAAAACGCACCTCGTTTTAAATTGTAGCGTATTCGTAAACCAGATACCCACAAACCCACGTACGTTACGAATGTAAAGGTGTCTGAAATCTACTATAGATTCATGCACAGGTCTGCCAAAAATAAGGACTAGGTACCTATAGAAACATATTTTCTTTATGTAGTAATAAAATAAATGAAAGACTACTATATAGCTGATACCTACCATAAAAACGAGTTTGGAACATGAAGTCTACGATAATGACCAAACGACAAAAGCAAAATATGATCTGGATTTCCAGCTTTAGGAAACAGCATTTTTCCTGAATAGTACCTACGTTTAAAACCTACAATAACGTACCCACCAGGGTTGTGATACGTTAACACATCGCTAAATTACAATTGAGTCATCATCCCATCTTGTATAGGTCGCCTATTGCCAATGCAATCAAGTGGGATCAATTATTTAAATTGTTAAGAATGAGGTATGGTATAGGCATACGTAACCAGAGCATTTATTCTAAATATATAGAAAATTCTATACTAGGTACTCATTTATGATATAAATTATTCTTAATATTCCTGCTACTACCTGTGTTTATTTTTCGTATAGGAAATACGAACCTTAATAATGTCTATCGTGTTACGTAGACCATATCAACATGGTAACGTTGCTATCCAAGTAAATAACGTTGCATTCTATTTTATTGACCTATAGTTACCAATTTTTATGCAAAATAATCAAATGAAAAACTACAGAAAACCGGGAAAAATCAAATAATAAATAACGGCGAAATTCAAAAATATGTTTTGTAAAAAACTGTGGGGCTGCGTGCCTACTTATTATTCCGATTGAGTGGGTACTTCCATTTCTTAATTTTGTTTTTTGTGGTGTCCTTTGAAAAATATATTTCTTGGGCTCCGGTAGCAAAGAGGCCTTAGATAAATAATTGATCTAAAATTTCATGAACAATTATTAATTTAAGAAAGTGGCTTTATAGGCATAGGTTAACTTTAAGTGTAGGTATATAACCAGTTAGAACTACTTACTAAAACAATTATCTTATAAGTATTTCTTAGTTGTAAATAAGAGGTATGTACTACCTACTTACCTAACCAGAACATATCATTAGATAGATACCTGTAATATTAATGCGTAAGAACTTATTAAAATGGACAAAGAGCGAGACGGTTACCGAATTGTATTTTTTTTTAAGTTTAGGTAGTTAATTTGAACCAGATTTACGTGCAAGAAAAAATTGAGTACATTTTGCATATACATACTTATCGAAGATCATGTTACGTTTTTTAAATAAATTAACAAATTATTCTTTGACCAAGTACCAATCCTTGTTCGCTTCTATTTTCTTGTAGGACCCTTACTGATTGATCTTTTAGGCATTACCTAGGTTTTGCTAAACATGCTGCCTGTAGTTAGTTAGGAATAAAATTACAAGTTCAATAAGTTTTAAATGTAAATAGATATGATAATATTTATATAATTTTAATTACTGTAAATATTCGTTTTTACACTAGCGACATGCTATAGACTATTCCATGAAATAATAAAAATATGTAGGTAGGGTAATAACAGATAAACATGTCTACCAAAATGAAGTCAGTTAATAACAATATACCTACATAAAAAAGTATTTAACTGACCTAGCACATCGTACTATCAGATCCAAAAATATTTGTTTTCAACACTTGATAATCCTTATCAGGACAATAACATTGTAAAGTGTGTCACTCACTATTTATGGATTTGAATGTACTGCAAGCAATAAACTTGTGATCGTCATCAACGAAACACTAATGTACAGCAACCAAATTCTTGCCTGTCTAACAAAATCCACAAAAACAAAATCTTTGATCTATGTACCAATTATAGTAAAACGAAACATATCAATTAGCGGTCTTTCCTATTTTAATAACTAATAATGATAAGATTCGCCGGATAAGCGTACCTATTTACAAAAATCTTATGTCTTCTATAGATATCTACTTATACAATTTAAAAATGCTGTATATATTATGAATTAAATAATCAGATTATGAATTAAAAATTAAGCTGTCCAATTATTAAAGAGCTGAATACTTAAATAAATTGTTAATACTAAGTATTCCATTTGTTTCAACAGATTTCAATCAGCGACTTATATAACTGTATGTTATTGATTGTATTTATGTACTCCTTTGTTAATAAATAATAATAATTGTTACATAACAGTGTTAAGATTTTATAATCAGAAACAAAGTATAATATGTTGGTAAAGCATCTATTGTTAAGTTTTCCCGAGTTTATGTACTTATACTTTTTTTTCTATATGTTCGTTATTACTCGTTACAAAGCAAGTTTTCAGTACACATTGAGAGAAGTATAACCAGAGTGCCTAGTGCGAGTTTTGCAAGTTAATTTTTTCGATGCGAAGATTATCATACCATTGAATCACGTAGCACTTATCTTAGAATTGTTTATTTAATAAAGACTGTCATCAGTACTTGGTCGTATTACACTTGAGCTCACTTTTGCGAGTGTAATCATTATTAACCGGCAAAATAAAAGAAGAAGTAATACCTAAATCATGTGACGTAGCATACGACTCTTTATTTCAATAGACTTATAATTACGTATCGAGTTGCGAATGCTGTCAAAACTCGGAATCAGCACTCAGGTCTACCACAGCGAGAACTTTTCTTGTAAGATACCATATCTTACTACAGTCACAGGCATTCGTATCTAAAGTTGATGGTTTTTTAAGTAAATGCAAGTGATGACTGCTGAGAACTTGAGGTTTTCTTTTGACTTATTTTCAAACAAAGTATTTTTTGTTATACTTCTACATTAAACGTAAAAAGTACCCCACATAATAAGGCTAAACAATAAAGTACTTATGAAAGTAAAGACCGACTTTTTTTTCATTCCTGCAGTCCCTTTATATGCCCACAAAATAGAAGAAACTACGTAGGTAAAATATAGATTGAAAGTTTCAATGTTGAAGACAAAATATGAGAGCATCGGTCTATTACACACCTCAAACAAAGTGATATATATGCCCCGGAGGTTTCACACAAAAATTCACGAACACACAGAGGGAATAAATAGTCAGGATGTAACTTCTCAATATCAGTTCGAGTCGCAAAAAAGTCCAGAGTCATGATAGTACGTCAGTTATCTCCAAGAAGGTTCGGTGATGGCAAATATTAATGAAAAAGGAAAATGTAGTCTTGTAATATACCTCTTTATTTAAATAACAACTAAGTATACAAATAATTTAAGAATAGTTAAACATTAGATAAAATAGAACATCTATAACACAGAAGTACATGGTGATTATCGCCTGTTATTAGGAATACATGATTTTATATTTTTCAACCTACACTTATCCCAGTCGCCGTCAACAGTTTTGCCTTGCAACCTTGCAGAAGAAAACGTAGATAACTGTTTTTTTACTCTAACCAAAGTGATGTTACTCTTTTTGACTGTGTTTTGCTCAGCAAAACTATTTTGCGACTGATTAACAATTTTTTTACAAAATCTAATAGTCTACATAAGTGCATTTAAGTACAGGTACTTAAACGTGACGAAATATTATTTATGTGCATAATCAAAAAAATACTTCTGTTAATTTAATATTCTTAGTTATTAAAACTATGCGTTCTTTCTCCATTATAAAAATCCAAGTTATAGCAAATAAGATGCCACAATCAAGGATTTAATTTCAGCATCATTACATACATTTCTGTTCACGAGCAGCATCCTTCTCTTGACAAAACCTATCCCTTTCTACACAATTCTAATTATAATAGACGAATGCTATCGATAAAGATAATGAAATAATGACTTAGAAGAATACTTTATCGTACATAACTATGGTACAAGTAATAGTAGTTAATTTTCAGGTATTTTTGCAACGCAAACTGCACTTTGTCACACTGTCTTTGTAATAGAGATCTATAAATAGAAAGGCAGAACCATGCTGCGCCGACCTCAAATATTTTGGAAAGTGGATGACAGTGATGGCCTGGTACTTTATCATATCAGAGGATACTTCATCAAGGTGATAGGAAAATAAGAAAATTACGATAATTTTCATTGTTCTATTTAAACCGTTATATCGTTTTTGGAAGAACTTAGCAAACACCTAAGACACGAGTATAAAATGTGTGATAATGACACCTATTAATTAGACGCGAGGAAATGTAAACCTTTGTGGTTTCTCAACCTCGGCGAGGGCTAAGATTATCCGCTTCGTATAAACTATAAAGGTATCGTGATTAGGTACATATTAGCCTTCAAATTAATTATTTGCTATGTTAGGTACCGTTCAGCTTAGAATCTGTTGCACATATTTTTAAATAATTAGTCAATAGTTTAACGTCTGTGTTTGTTTATACATATACTAATCTATTTATCACATTTTCATATACTTAAATATATAAAACTAAAAATAGGCAATTCTAGGAAATCGACGGTAACATAATTGACAAAAGGCATTATGTTCGTTAATAAATCAATCGAGGTTTATCCTGAAAGTGCAAAAAGTTAATATTTATAATATTAGACACAAAGGTAGTCATTTAGTTTCGTGGAAAGATATCGAAGACCTTTAAGAAAAACACTTATTGCTTTTTACTTAGTTAAACTTTTTATCTAAACGATGACACTATGAATGAATTGAAGGAAGACAATATTAAAGCAGTTATGAATGCTGTAGCTAGCACGTTATACATAATTATTACAGGTGAGTAGTATTTCATTAAATACCTACATTTCATTAGGTATTCAACTGTTGGCTACATAGCTGCATTATGCATCAATATAAGCTAATCTGATTAATTGACAAAATAAAGAACCTTAGTTGGGGTAAAAAAATTATAAGAATATTAACGAAAAAAATAACCAGAAAGTATCACAAGGACTTTATAAAATGATTTGCGAAATATGGGTCTAAAAGTTCAGGCCGTAAATCACACAATTTATCGATTTTTGGAGATTGAAAAAAAAAATGTATATAAATTGACTTTGTCTTGTTCATCGTTCTATGACGGACGATACAATTCCAATTAGTATTTTTTAACGCTAGTTGTAGTAGATACTTACAGACGTTTAGTATAGGTAATAGGTACAAGTACCTATAAATTATGTAGTTTAAGGTAAAACACAATGAACTACAAATTCAAGGTTTTAGCCACGATTGCTCTACACAGCACAGCAGCAGCCAGTATTATTAAATAACAGCGAATTAGACTCTATATTTACTATTTTTATTTGTCTAGAAATTGCATATTTTTATAAACTTCTATGTTCTGAATATATTTTTATTTAATTCGCTTGGAGTTAGTTATTTATTAGCTAAGCTTTGCTATCCAACTGTTGAACTATTTGATTAGAAACTACTTTCGTGGCGATGGAAGCATTTGGAATAAGGAAGCGGTCCATGTCTTTTATCAAGAGATTGTCCCCATCTGGTATACCATACTTGAAAGTAATTAATTCAGGGTGCCTCTTTTTAGCAGTGATTTTAACAATAGTGGACAAAGGTCTTCTAGACATAACTTTCGCAGCACCTCGCTTGTTCGGAATGTCACGCAAAACAATCAAATGTGTTTCAGTAACTACTAAGTAAGAATCATGCATGTAGCCATTAAGCAGAACTTCCTGACAGGGGAAATTGTCGACTACATTATGCTCCTTCAGGAAGGATTGCAACTCAACTATCTCTTCTAAAGAATCTGAATCAGTGAAATCTCGTCTGAGACTGTCTGACCTTGAATCGTCGTCTTCGTCATTGATGCTAAACACTGGAGGGACATTTCTATATCTTTGTTCCTTTCTGTCTCCAGCAGACACATGCCATTCCCCACTGTTATATGTGGAATTTGGATTTACAATATATTCAATTAACTTACCTCTCACTTCTTGGCTCTTGGCTTTCATTGCAGATGACAACTTGCTAAATAACTGTTTTGCTGGTATATTATCTCTCACCTTACTTTGGTGTATATCTGCACCATCATTGTTATTATTAGGTGCACAGACTAAACAAGTAGATGGGTTGTGCTCCTCCAAGCAATCAGTCATATGTGGACCGAAGTAGTCATGGATTGCAACAAAACCTCCTTCTAGCATAGAAACATGTTTGGTATTTCTTTTTAAGAAGGATGCTACCACCATGTGAGCATAACTGTCTTCCTCAGTTCTACCAGAGCCAACAAAGCAGAGGTGTTCTCCAGCAGCTAAGGAGCCAGCAGCCAGAGCTTGCCTCTGAGCATTCAACAAACCTTGAACTGCTGTGTTGAATGCTGAAGGCTCTTGCAACATCAAATTGCAGTCAAGATGAAATGCTGTTGACAGATGACCAGCATTATACTGCTCAGCAGGGCGACAATCAACCAAAAAGAACTTCACACTATCATTGCCATTTCCAGAATCTAATGTAGCACTTTCAATCAATTCATGTACAGCTACAGGAAGACATAGGGCTTGAGAATACAGTTTTGAATTAATTTCAACTCCAGTCTCAGAAAACAAGACTTCTAAAACATCTTCACGGAATGATAGTGGAGTCTTAAGTGAATAATAATGGGCAAGTGAACAAAAGTCAGACACATCATTAGCTTCAAGATCAGAAGGCATTTGAATTAAAGTTTGAATAATAGCATCTTTATCTTCATTCTTCATTTGCAATAACTGTTCCCTGGCATTGATGACCATAATCAAGCAAAGGAAAAATATGAAGAAAGGATCAGACCTTTGGAAATATAAATCCCACATAAATAACACCACTTCTAGGCTACATGTACCAGAAAACAGAGATCTTAACCATGATAGACAATATTGCTCTGGAGTTATTCGTTTTGTGTCTAAGAAGGAACACAGCTCTGGATCATGATATTGCAGGATCAATCTCAATATGTGAAATGGCACACCATTTTTAACACAGCCCTGCGGAATGTACAGTTGTAATACTTTTTCAAACAAGTTGTATGTATCAGACCTTGGTAACTTCAGACTCAGTAATGGTAGCAAAATTTCAATCCAACCATTATTTGAAGAGTAGTTAATAGATTTGGACTTGCAGTAGAAAGTAATTATTGATTCAATGTCAGAAATAACTGACAATTTGTCATCATCATCATTTCCAAGTCGTTTCACAAACTTCTTCACATCATCACGGAGTTCGTTTTGATTACTTAGATCAAATATTTCATCAAATGAAAGCAGCTGATTGCCTGCATCTTGGCACCTCAGACAAAGGAGCCAGACATCAGGCCGTAAGCTTTCTGGGATCTTCTTGCCTTTGGTCAGAACATTTATTTCTTGTGCTGAGCAACCATCAAGGAGGGCAGACTCCAACTCTATCAGCCTGAAAATAAATAGGTCAATGTTTATGTATCACTACTCATGATTGATACTTTCTGCAGTATGACAACTTCACTAAATTCCAAATAGGGAAACTGAATACAAAAGATAGTTTAATGCACTGTTTGTTTACGTGGATGAAAACTCGGAGAGTACCTAAAGCAAACACAAATAACATAATATTTACCATGTACTGTCGTCTTCGTCTCCAGCCATCGCAGTAGCTATTCGAACTCAGAATTTTATCGCACTGTTTGCTTCTCACTCTTTGTCAAACAATTTTATTTTACACTCCAAGTATCAGTTCTAACACTATTACATGAAAATGCATTACTGCTTCATGAATCACAAGGAAAATTCAGATTGTGAAAAAATCTGATAATTTCTGGTAATCAATCGCAATTTTCTTGTAACAAACCAACAGCAACACTTCTGTCTTTTCCAGCAATAGTTACGGAATAAAAATCAATGGCAAGGCAATTTGAACTCTAAACTAATGTCGAAGTGATCATTTTTCCAGTAAATTAATCAAACAACAAATCGAGCTCGAAGGAACGGACCACGAAACGTCAATACGTCAAAGGTAGAGTTCTCGTTCTATGGAGAGTTAAGGTAAGAAAGAGTAATATGATGAAGAGGAATATGATGAGAGTATGTTTATTCTTCTCTCAGAAACCTCAAGAAGCTAAATTGTGGCACAGTAAATGTCCCTGTGGCAAGTTTAATTTGATAAAATAAGTTCATTTTCAAACCACTTACCATTTATATTTTATTACTGCCATTTTATACTCTATGGTCGACTAGTTTGACATGACATTGAACTGACACCTGACACTGACTTAACCCTAGAAAGATAATCATATTTTGTACTACGGAAAAGATAATCATGCGTAAAATTGACGCATGTAATTCAATTAGCTGTAGCTCTAGGTTTATTAGTTTTTTTTCAATAAATTATATTTTATTATATATACACATATATTCTAATAATTAAAACTGCAGATATTTTTTTTACTTATTTATTTATATTAAAAAAAAGCAACAAAAATCTAAACGTCTTCTATAAATCAATGAAATTATATAACACTTACTCTTTCAAGTGATAACTAATTTATTATTCTAATAATCAGTCTGTTTTTTAGGAAAATATCAACAATTAGCATATCTTATAATATAGAAACATAAATTTATATAAAAGTAAGTTACATGCAGCTTTGGCACATATCAACGTTATGCTCACGACATATCACTTTCTCATACATTTTTTGCAGGACGCATTTGCTTTTCGATTGTTTTTAGAAGTGAAATAGCAACAATAAATTCGTTTTTTCGCTACTGGCTCACAATCATTGTCTTCGGGTGTTTCAGGCACTTCATTTGGTAATATATTAGAGATATTATCTCGTAAATATCTCTGCAAAGTAGGGGCGTCTAAATCACGATAAAGATAATCATGCGTAATTTTGACTCACGCGGTCGTTATATTTCAAAATTGGTGGCACTTACCTTATTAACACATACGCCATACGGTTACTCCCAGCGACGAATGAAATGTCATAAACGCACAGCTATGAATTCGCGCTAGTTAGAAAGAAATAGCAATTTTAAAAAAATGCATGCGTAAATTTTACGCAGATTATCTTTCTAGGGTTAATGAATACTGAATATTTATTTTATTTGTGCAACTGCAAGGCACGCAAATTATTGTGGTTGATTGAGAACCGAATGTGCGATGCCAATAAATATTGAATTACACCGGGTGGATAAGAAGATTTAATGGATTTTTAATGAACGTTACTGCTTTCGGTGTTCATGTTAAATGAGCTCGTAATAGCGCTCCAAATTCACTCATAAGTCTACAGAATTTCGAATAGAAAATGCAACAATGTTCTAATTTGTTTCCCAATAAAGAGGCATTTATTATTTTCGCCCTTTATATAATTCTCTTCGTGTTCCAAGGTAAGAAATTATTACAATTTTCCAATTTTAATTTTCGTATATTAGGTAAAAATACTTGTTAACTTTGGGCCTTATTATACAAAAAATGTAACATAAATACTATCAAACGTTAATAACTATCTTACGTACTGTTATTTGTTTCTCTAACTTTGTTAAAACAACAATAATGAAACGAAATCTTCATCAAACCAAATCGAAAACTTTATTCTGAAGAAAATGTAATACTAACAAAATCTGTTTGAAAACGAAAATCGAAAGTTATATTTTATGCAGCTGAGGATAAACTCCTTGTGTCCGATGTTTGCTTGAGCATTCCAAGCTGAAGTTGCTCCACTAATTATTTTAAAGTGCAGATATTGTTAATAAAAATAATGTAGGAAAGTAGATAAATTATATTGTTCAATTTCAAATCATATCTACAGTTACTATATTATAATTATAATGTATGGATATGCAGTGCAATAAACTATAGCAGGAAAATGAACTGCTATGTAGATAACAAAATTCTACAATTCTGAATTGCTGTAACTGTTGATAAGAAACAATTGATTTGTTCCATAACATTGTTCATTACAATTTGGATATAAACTTGAAAACCAATTAATCCCCACATTGATTTTGATAGTGAAACAAACTTTTGAATGAATTAAATATGTTTTTGAAGCCTTCTCTCTCTCTCATCATCATCAGCATTATTAGATGCTAGGCCTTCTCTCATACTGAGAAGGATGGAGCATTAATCACCACGCTTGCACGATGCGGGTTGGTGCTATCAGACTTTATAGTCCAGGTTTCCTCAAGATGTTTTTCTTCACCTTTAATCAGCTACTAGTGGCTGAGATATACTCAGAAAATACACATAAACTCAGAAAAGTTGTATTGGTACTTGCTTGACCTGGAATGGAATCCACAAATATTTCATAATTCAAGTTATCTACATAATATTACTCATAATAGATAAATGTGATTTGGATTTCTATCAGATGATTCATCGAATCGTAGCAAGCAATTAGAATAATAGAGACGATTTATTTATCTCCACATATTACGTACTAAATCACAAAAGATCAGTTGACAACAATTTGGGAGATACCGTTCCTTATTTGTAGGAGATCTGGAATCTAAACTAAGCTGAATTCGGTATCTTAGAACTTCAGGTCCCCCATTACATGAGTAATAATAGGTTCACAATATTGTCAATGTGGTTTAGAAATACTATTTTGTGTGGACACAAGAAAACGTGTGCAAACTCAAGTTAGTGCGTACACATGAGCGTGTTTGGGTGTATATGTGTGTGGTTGTGTGTGTATGTGTTAAAATCGGTTTTATGTTAACACCTCAAAGACTTTTTCAGTTTGTAAATAGTTTAGACTAAGTAACCATTTAGTTATTTCATTTCTACATTCAGTTTTTAGGCAATTTGATATGCTAAGAAATTTTTTGATTTTTTAATAAATGAATGATACTTATATGAATAAATAATATTTTTACTTTCAAGGATATCTTGTATTTACTCAGCTCTGAAAACAATAGGCAGTCTTACCTATTATGTACACTGGCATCAAAGGCACAACAATAAAGCGTGATAGTAAATGTTTTGAGTTTAATACTTCAACAATGGACTATGCCACATGTTCAATTTTCCAGTTAAGAGTTGCTTACTGATGGAACCCACATTAGCATTTTCATTCTGCTACCCAACAAAATCTCCTAAATATGTTTGATTCCCAAATGTAAAAAAACCTGTTTGTAACGTAAAATTTTAAATGAATAAACCTGTATGAAAACAAGGGAATTCACATTAGTATTTCTCGTATTAATGAAAAGCATATTATATGTATAAACTTCAAATTGAATCATAAATCAATTTTAAAACGAGATAAGCCTGCATGTCATAAAACTAAAGGTGATTCATACTGTTGCCACCTCAACGTTATCATAAGTTTAATTCTAATTACTTGGTTGATAATATTTTTTATTAACACCTTTTTCCCTTTGCTTCCAGGTGTGTTTGTAACAGCATCAAAGACAGAAAATGGTGGATATGACTACAACACAACACTTGTGGTTTTCCTATCGGAACTCCTCAAATTATGTGCATCAGCATTTCTTTACACCTATAGAAGAGAGTAAGTACCTATGGCTATATATTGGAATAAAAGTTACTACCAATTAACCTCACATAATTTTCAATGGTATTTACCCAATTACTTACGCGCCACTCGTTACGATTCTACGCAATTAAATTTGTACCTACCTCGAGAAATAAAAATTTTTGCTAAATAAATTCCATATTATATAAAATACGTTAAAGAAAACTTGTTCGTCTATTTTTACACCTATAACGACTTAATGTGTAATAGGTCCTCTCAAAATATTAATAGATCATGTTTTTAGGCATTCACTTTCCTGTTTAGCTAGAATGCAAATCAGCAAAAAATCTATTCAGCAAAGGTTAGCTATGTCAAGATCAATGGCAATAGATAGCTTTTAGACGTAAAATCTAGTCGGCAGTTACATATTGAATAAAATATATCCAGAATGTGTGTCTTACCAAGTTTCGTCAAAATCCGTTCAGCCGTTTTGGAGTCAAGAAGTTCAAAACAAGCACACACTCACGTATTTTCTCTCTCGTAATATTAGTTTGATTTTTAACTGAAACCTACAGGAAAATTCCTATCTGATTTTCAGCTATAATCGATAAAAGCATAAACCCTCTGTGCTTTATATGTACCTACGCATATAAAAACTACATGCAAAAGTATATCATTAATTACTCCAACGGCACCTACCCAGTTAGCAAATCTCAGCTACTTATATTAATTTTTACAGCCTGTTTTTGCTACAGAATGATTATAATATCACCTTGACATTTCGACTCTCCCATAATAATTATAACGAATTATAATTTATTATTACAGAAATTTACCTATTTAGTTTTTCTTTGCCGTTTTTTCACAAATGGTTTCGAACGATACCGATACTCATCAGACGTGATAGACAAGATTCCTCTAAATCGTTATTTTATATTCAAATCTCACCTATCTGTGCACCTTCTTATTTCTAATGTTTTTTTCTATGTATTTCAGCAATAAACCGCATATATTCCGAGCCATCGCCATAAACTACAAGCTACTGCTCCTGTACTTTATACCATCATTGTTGTATTGTTTCTACAACAATTTGGCGTTCATTAATTTGTCACATTACGACCCCACGTCGTACTACATACTACTGCAGTTCCGGGTCGTGTTAACTGCGCTATTATTTCAGGTATGTTTAGTATTGAAAATAGGACTAGAATTGTGCTAACCTTGGTAACAAATATATTATCATACATGCATAGCAATACAACAACTATAAATGCGGAAATGAGTTTGTTGTTTACACTTTCACGGTAAAATCGCTAGACATAATCCTTATTACCTTTTCTATTTATTTTCTCTCTTTCAAGCATGCTCTTCATAAATAACTAAATGTGAAAACATGAACCTAATTGGTTAATAGATGCATAATTTGCTGTTTTTGTTAGCCGGTATTACCGACTCTGTTTTCCGATTATAATAAAATAAATAAATAATGAGATGAAATTAGCCTTGGAGATTGGCTAGGCTTTTCATAAGGCTTTGGGCCGTAGTTCACTCGGACACGAGCAAGAAGTAGGTAATATTTTAAAATATGTATCTCCTTTGACAAAAATAACTTATTTAACGTCGCGAACGAAATTACTTGTTAATAATGATGAATGTTTTCTTTTTCAGTTCCTATTCAAGAGAAAGCTAGCTTTCATGCAATGGATATCACTAGGCATATTAACCGTGGGATGTATGATCAAGAACTTCGATGCAGCTTCAATACAATCCAAAGGCGACTCGGATCTCTGGTCACAGTTATTCAACATTTATTTCGTATCTATTAATTTCCAGAATTTCTGCTCGTGTCTGGCCGGTACATATAACGAATATTTGTTAAAAACTAAAGGCTCGAATGTCGACATGTTCCTACAAAATGTATTTATGTATTTGGATTCGGTTATTTGCAATTTCTTCATTCTAATGTTCAAAGGCGAATTAGGCACGATATTCGATGATTTTGGTTCTCTTGCTGATACTTTTGTAGTACTTATCACAGTGAATAGTGCTGTGGTAGGTATAGTTACTAGTTTCTTCTTGAAAAACTTAAACTCTATTTTAAAAACATACGCGAGCGCTTTGGAATTGGTTATAACAGCTGTAGTTTGCTATATACTATTTAATATTGTGATAACTGCTTTCACAGTGATATCAATATGTCTAGTCAGTATTGCTGTCGCTATGTATTTTAAAAATCCAGTTAGTAATGTCAACATGAATTTAGCTGATGGCAAAGATAAGGAACCCCTTATAGAAGTTACAACAAATAACTGAATCGATAGATTGTAGGTAGTCGATTCTAATGACATTCTGTATTATAGTTTCTTATGAATTTTCATGATTATAATAAATAATAAAAATATACGTGTATGCGTATATATAGTTTAAGGAACAAAAATCTGGTGACGATAAGCTGAAATTGCCAAATATAGATGCGACTCGGAACAACACAGAAACCCTTTTGGGTATCAGCAATATATTGTAGGGCATTGGGCGTCATGTGCTTTTCTGTGCTCGGAAGTTAGTGATGAACCGCCATTAAGTTTGGTGAGAACTGTACATCATTCCCCATTGTGTGCTCGATGTTACTATGTAACTTTTGTGAGTGTATCATTGCTGATTATATTCATTATAACAGCAATATTAACATCACATATAGTTTCGATGCCATATTATAATGTGGATCATTATTTGGTCATTAAAAGTATTAAGTTAGTATTAGTACCTGGCTACTAAGATTTATGGCTGTAAGCCAGATTCTATGCATAAAAACCAAACATTACCAAATAGACAATATTAATTCATTGAATTATTGTAATAATTTCTTTCAAAATACTTATTGTTGTTAATTAATTCCTTTATCAACCTTAAGGCATAGACAATAAGGTTGAACAAATTTTATCTTTATTTTCATTCTGGAATACAACTATGATACTTAGCCGTGCTCATAATACGCTTTCCTACATTATCACTAAGTCTCGATGTAAAGTAAACTCGTATTATACGGTACTGCAATTTTTTTCGCATTTTATAAACCATAAATATAGGTGGGCCTCAAAGCAGTTTATAAGTATTTCAATTTATTTGAGTGTATAATTTATTTTATATGTTTTTAATGATAAAGGTGCAAAATGTTTTATTTTGTTAATAAAGATAAATAGAAGTTTAAGAAAAGCTTAAAGCCAAGGGATTTAAAGATTTTTGTTAACCATTAGATAGCCATAACATTGAATCTCGTATTACAAAACGTTCTACTAGACATAATAGGTGCAAATATGTATGTAATGTATGTATCAGATACTTTTGTTATTAGAATTCTCAGAGAAATTCTAAGCTAAATGTAAATTCAAAAAACCATAAATGCTCTTGCGATCGGACACATCCGTTAATTTTAAATTACGGCTTACCATAAAGCCAGTTGCGCAGAAGCCAGAATAATAATGGCCATAGCCAAAACAGATTGATTTAAAAACATTAAAGTTGATGGCTTTACAATACTCATTGAAGTGACAGTTATCGAAATTGAATGTGATTACATAGGTAATGATTATAATCATTACCTATGTAATCACAAAATCACAAATCTATAATTATAGATTTATGATTTGCTAGACAGTGGCAAAGATGAACCTTAAAATGCACGTTGTCTATGTGTATAATCAATAAAATACTCTGACATCTTTGGCTCTATTCTGAATTATACTAAGTAATACTGTTACATACAGTTCTTCAATTTAGCGAGCAAGTTTTCCACAGTACCTAGATACTGTTATTGACATTGATGTAAGGGCATTGTTACTCTTTGGAACTGCTTATTAGTTTATTTATCTGCATTTAAACCATTAAGATTACTATTTTATTATATTTTAGATATGAAGCATCTAATAACTTACGATTATTTTATACATCAATCAGAATCCCCTTGTCACAGAATGGGTTCAGCTATTACCTCGACTAAGTTCTAGCTAAATTAAGGGTTACGGCTGACAACATTTTGTAGTAAGTACTACTATATGGAAATCAAAAGTGTTTTTATGTACCTTTTTCTAAAAAAACCCAAAGAGCTGCTAAGTTTAAATCTCAACTTCTATGTCAATGGTGATCAATGTACTCGAAAGGTTTCTATAATTAAGTTTTTCATTATATTCTAAGGCTCTATACCACTCATTAAGTACCTAAATAAATCAAATCTATTGTGCCACTTCTTTTTATCAAGATTAGCAGCATCACAGTAATCTACAATAACTTAAGATTAAGTATGTAATGTACATAGTAATTTTAAACTGTCAAACTGCAATAAAAGCTTGAAGTTACAAATGAAATAAAATACAAATTTTATATAGACCTTTTATTTACACACTAATGTTTACATAATTACCTTTGCAAAGCACATTAAATTTATACCTAACTAATAGTTACAATCACAACAAGTCAATAATAATTTAAAACAAGTAGTACATTATCACATCTGGCTGCACTTAGAAATATGTAATAATATTTATATAAATGTTTTGTCAAACTGTTGTCTATCACAACTACACTCTTGACTTGATCTTATATACACATACAGTAAGTAACCATTGTATTCATCATAATATGTATTTGAAACTTCTTGATCAAAGTAACTGGGTCCCACACTATTGTTATTTCCCATTAAGGCCATAGTTCTGAGTTACTAACTCGCAAACAGTATTAACTAACAAACATAACAAAATAATCATAATACTAAAACTTTGAAGGTTGCCATTCAAAACCAAGATTTGTATCTACATCATTATTTCAACTGGAAGCATTTAGTGCCAAATATTAGCTGGTTAACATTAAACTTAGTATGTAAAAAGTATTTTGAAGATTTAAGAATGGAATTTTGCTGGCAGGTGAATAATTATTATGCAATGGTAAATTGAATACTGAAATGATGTGGCTTGTGAATTATATAATACCTCAGATCACAAGTTTAAAATTATATGGGCTTGTACAGTAGTGTGGTAACATACTTCTTCCTGTATCTGTGTGTTGCTGATAATACCATAACACCGTCTTTGATAGACAATGCATACAGGTGATTCAACATCACATGATTTGGTTCTGGTAACAAAGTTGGTTCACACTGGAAAAGATTAATTAGAATATCAGCATATGAATGTAAATACAGTATAATAAAATATTCTTCAAAAATGACAAGTACTTACTGATAGTGGAGTATCTTTATTCAATATTACTTGTAGAAGGTGAGGTGGTAAAATAGGTGGGCCTGAAACTTTTTCCCATGGTTTGGACTGTGGTATTTCCTAAAAAGAAAATGTAAAAAAATATTTAGTATAGAGTTAGTTCAGAAGAAATTTAGTATTTTCAAGTCAATTTTGCTTCAAACCTGAGAATATTCTGTTTGGGCACTGCTGTGAATCCCTTCACTATCCTTTGCAAGTGCTTGGAAAACCTCAAAATCTGACATTTTTACTGTAACCAAGTTATTTTTACTACCCATTCCATTATCCACTACCTTCTGCTGTAACAAAATTAGTGTATGCCTTAATATACTTGAACATTCATGATTAAGTACTGTTATTATACAGTAGATATGAATCACTTATGTTTATTAAATATAGTAAAATAAATCATACCACAGTAGGATCATGTCGCCATTCTCCATCAACAAAATACTTGTATTGATGTTCACCTTCAGGTAAATCAATTATCGTAACAAAGTCTCCATGGGACTTAACCATAGGAATTGTTTTCCAATCAGTGAATGTACCACTAATGTACACCTGGAAATAAACAAGAATTTTTATTAATATTTGCCGTTTAAAACCAGATATCGACCAAGACATATTAACTTACTTGCTTTCCTCCTCCTTCCCATTTAAATACAGTTGGTAAAACTTTGACATCGTCAATAATCTTACTGCCTTCAGTCAATGTGTTCGACCTCTCGCGTGGACCACTGTATTCAACATCACTTTCAGGAACAGCCTTGGTATAATAAGGTGCACCATCTTCAATGTTATTTTCGTCATCTCGACCACTACGATCATCGTCAACCTTTTTATCAAATGTAAATGCTTCTCCTTCTTTAACTGGCGATGACGGTCCGACATCGGGTGCCTTCGTCACAGCATCTCTGTGCCATTCTTTGGGTTGGTTACTCCCCGCGTTTCCCATTGTTTTATGAAAATACTCCCCCAAAAACCTTTTTTTACATGCAGGAAATCTTTTGCGACTTTGGTCAACAATCTGTCACTGCCATAAATTGACATTTGACATTATTTTACGTCATTAGTCATTTAATGTAAATAGAGCAGTGAAGCGATGGAGGTTTCTTATTTATGGTTTGTAGCATTGATAACGTATAACAATTGTTTTTAATCGATTTATTTATTGTGGTTTTGTTCAGCATGTCCAATACTGAAGTGTTCTGATCTCTTTCTCGTAAGCGTAAAGTGGTTGAAGAGGTTAATAAAAGACGGTATAGAATCTTATTTTCATATAATGTTTGCACATTTACGCGATTACGTTTTGCTTTTCGATGTAAAACACATCACTAATGCTTGACGACATCACATCTTTTCTCTTTGGTTTGATTTTATTCAATAACTGTCAAGTCGAAATAGTCAATACAATACACTTCATTTCATTGTGATAAGGGCGACTGTAAAGCGTATGGCTCTGCGTGATAATATTTATTAAAGTACATATAAGCATAAAGTATAGAATAAAATAATGAACGATGAAAAGCAACCGCTTCTCACGGGACCCAGCAATTCAATTGATAGTATCGAACAGCCAGTAGAATTAGTGACAGCTCCAGTTGCAACTTCAGCTACTAGTGGCAAACCAAAAAGCGACTATCACCCAGCCGCGGAAAGGCGGCTGGAGCATCCGACTTCCAACTTCGATACCTTAATCCACCTTCTAAAAGGAAACATAGGCACTGGCATACTGGCTATGCCAGATGCTTTTAAAAATGCTGGCCTCATAATTGGTAAGTGTTTACAATCTAAAAGTGTTGTATACAAATATCCATTGTTTCCGGCTAATGAATAAAAGCCGGTTATTTGATATTTCATCAGTTAAAAATGATGATTACATTCCAATTTTTTATTTCATTAAATAAAGATTTTATTACTTTAAATTTCATCCCTCTCAAATTAAATATTGTATATTAAAAAAATCTTGAAAGTAACAGGCTAACAGGTGATTTTCTCCTGACCAGGTGTATTTGGTACATTACTTATGGGTACAATATGTACCCACTGCATGCATATGCTGATAAAGTGTGCACATGAGCTATGCATCAGGAGTCAGAAGCCAGCTCTGGGTTTCTCAGAAGTAGTTGAAGATTCATTTGCACTAGGACCAATATCAGTGAGGCCATATGCTAAAACAATGAAGTAAGTGAATTTACTGTTTATTATATTATCTATTTTACTAATCTCTATGTGATAAAAAAATCAAGTTATTATAAATACTAATAATAACAATGGATTATCATTAGAAATGATAACTCCCACGTAACAAAGTCTTGATTTTTTGCCATACCTTTTGAAATATTTTCTATTAATAATACTCATCCTTATTAAATAAAAACAAGGCAGGTAGAACATAAAGTACCTGTTTATCAACATTATTTATTTCCAGTTATGTTAATGTCACAGTAGGAATTTTGAATCCAGTTCAAAATTTTATGTAAAGTGCTTTTATTCCTTGTTTTTATAATAATAAAACAGAGTTGTTTTTTTGTATTTTTAATTAAATATTCAAGTCAATGTGCCTCACACATTTATGATATACCTACGTCTATTCCTAAGTCTATTTATTACATGTATGCTATAATTTATATTTCCTATATTCCACTACAAATTACGGTTTAATCTTATCAGCTAGCCGCACCATTTGCCAATTGTAGTGTCAATCAATACGTGCCTATTGTATGATATGGCCTCACTCATCACAATGACAATATGGTATAAAATTACATTAATTTTGTGTCAACAAAATATTTCATTTTATGGTCTGTACAGGAAATAGTTTTACAAATACATTGGATGAGGAAGCCCACACAATTACAAAGGAAAAAACTTGATCAATAATTTCTCATGTTTGATTTTCAAAAAATGCAGCTGATAATATTTATTAGCAACTACTATTGGTTCATAGACATTGCACTCTCTATAATGAGCATACATCGAAAATTTCCTCTTCCTAGTAATTAGGTTTACTTGTTATCATTTAGGAATATTACTCACAAACAAATAAATGTCTGTCTTCATTATATTGATGTGAACAGATTTACTGGCAAACAATAATGATGTTGATAACAGGCATGTTTTATGTAGTGTTCTTATCTATTTCACCTCAGTTGATTTATATTTTAATGAGTTCCAGTGGACATTACACAACCTGTCAAGATCACAACTCACAAGGGATTGTGTAATGGTTATCTCTCAGTCTGAGGGTTATCTTAGCATTTGATATCTTTTTGTATGCTTAACTTACACATTTCGTGTAGCTTTTGTTATGAATGGCACCTACTCTGGGTGGCTGAAATGATTAATAAGTTAATTAATTCTGAAAGAACTGGAAATCTATGGAAAATATTTTTAAATAGAATATATAAATAATTATGTACACATAATATGTTTAGAATTATCTGATTTATGCTGGCTTATGACCTATGCACTTGAGGTAATGTAGGTAGAGCATGTATGGCATGAGTTAATTAAATTCATATTGAGAGTAAGTTTATATTATGTATAATAAATAACACTGATGGCAATATATATTGTTTCAGGAATATTGTCAGTGTATTTTTGGTAATAACACAATTGGGATTTTGCTGTGTATACTTTTTATTTGTTGCAACTAACCTTCAAGATACAATGCATTTCTTTCATATAAATTTAAGTGTACATGCATACTTGGCTTTATTATTCCCGCCAATACTTGCCCTGGCTATGGTGAAGAACTTAAAGTACCTGACACCAGTGTCTCTGGTTGCCTCTATAATGACTGCTTGGGGCCTTGTGATAACATTTTACTATATACTTCAAGATTTGCCAGCTACAAATACGGTGGATGCATTTTCTAGCTGGCATCAATTACCTTTATATTTTGGCACGGCTATTTATGCATTTGAAGGAATAGGAGTGGTGAGTTTAATTTATTATTAAATGTATGTACCTATAATTGTATTTGTACCTCGAAAAGGAATCCAACTGACTCCACGTCATAATTAGACGGACGGAAAAAATACGATGTCCGCTTGTAACATTGCGTATTGAGTTAGTCTGCAGTGGTTATGTGTGGGTACGTAAGCGTATGTCCAAGGACAATGCGGAGATGTTCTCATCTCGAAATCAGTGTGTCCTCGTCCCAGGCAATTTGCGGCGAAGAAATCTCGCGCTCGGCTCTGGTTCAAGCGAGTCCGTCAGTCAAACTATGCCTTACAGTAGTCTTTCGTTTATACCCACTTTAAGGTAGATGCCCAACAAACGTTGAAAGCCTTTATAAAATAACGAAGGTCTGACAGTCGTGGGCTCTCAATCTACAATGCACAAAAAAAATGAGATAGGCAGCAACAATACAAAATCTTTGGAGTTATTTGAACTATATAATATGTAGGTATATAGTCACCTGCAGCATTTGTTATCTTGATAACGAATATAACGATATGTAAACCGCCTGTTATTTTTTCATTCAGTTCGTGCAAATATCCTCGACATTTACATTCGAATGCGATTATTAAGTCTGCGGAAGCTAGAGCTTCGTGCAAAATCTAATAAAAACCGATCAATAGGGAGTCAAGCCTGTAAATAATCTTTACAAGTTGTAATATCGAAGAATGATATAATAATATCGTTGAGCCCAAGTTCACCGACAATGACAAAACCACATTCAAACGAGTTCCCTTCGTTTCAATGCATTGCAACAACGGCACATCGGCGAAAGTAACGGTCATATAAAGCAGATCTAGATATTCACATTAATATTAGTTAACTAGGACTGGGTAATGTTGCGAGTGCGGTATTAAAATATGCCCGCTTGCCCTTTAACTTATATCGGACTTATGTATGGCGATCAAGTTCCTCTATGAATTTATTTCGAGTCTATGTGAGAGATTGTGGGGTTTCTTCTCAACTTTAATTATTATGGAAAACATGGCAGTTAAGCCTAGGAATGTGTGTCACCATCTGTTTACTTCTCCCACTAACATGTTTTTCGTTTAATGTGGGCCACGTGTAATTTGTTTGCTGAATTTATTCAGCGTCTGTCTGTCTTTGTTTGCCTTGCAAATAAGGACGTATCCTTTTAGAGCTTGAATATTTTAAAACTGCATAGGTGCCTAAAAATGTTCACAAATTATATTATTAACGAACGTATTTCCTAGATGAACTGCTAGAACAGATTAACATTACATCAAACACATAATACTGTTGATAAAACGATATGTAGCAATCGTCCTTTAACGCACCATCAATTATTCTCGCTCTGGACCACTAAGTTTAATGTGTCATCGTTACTCATAATATGTTTGCCACTTCTCTAACATATGTACCTATAATAGGAAGATATTACGTCACTTAGCCGTAATATTATGTAGTTGTACATCTTGAACTAGTATTCCCGGATAGCTGGGACATCTTGACGTCACCTATGACGCAATAAGACCTCGTTAAACGGAGAAAACATTTCCACATTTTATATGGATCCCGTGCACTTTTACCTCCCATGGCTACGAGCCAGTAACGATTACACAGGGTCGTTGGGAATATAGTTCCTATTGGTACTAAATAGTCGTTTCACGATATGACCTTTCTCTGTTATTGTTATATTATTATGGATATCGATTTCGTTCTCTCTCTCTATTTTTCACAAAGTCTCCGACCTAGTCTCATCTCTTATTGCTAATTTAATATTGAATTAAGTATAATGGAAATAATTCGTGTTGATGAACTTAACTTCGTCAAGTGGGACGATACGTACACAAAATACGTGCCTACATAAAACCACTGCAGCTGGCGCCTAATAGACTGTTTGCTGGACGAATGAATAATACGTTATAGCAATTTGTTTTATTTAATCAAATGTTTATTTTATGATGACGTGCGTGTCGGTTATGGTGCTTACGTAATGTCCCTCGTTTGTTTATTAAATCTGTAATACATTTGCACAGCCACATGGACACAAAAAACAACGTTTTGAATATTTAGACAGCCACATTTTTATCTGAGACAGCCAGCAATAATAATTGATTCCACTTGATAAGTATGTGCTTGTCTTGGAATGTTTTTTATTATGTACTAGCTGTCCCCAACTCCCGAGGGAACTTCTTCCCGCTCCTGGATAAAAAGTAGCCTTTATCTTTTCTCATGCTCTATACAATGACTAAAGTGTCATGGATTTATTAGTTTTAGTGCAAACTCCTGACCATTACTTTGGAAACCAAAATTAATAGATAGATATCAATTGCAGATTCTACCATTGGAAAATAACATGAAAACCCCAGAAGACTTTGGTGGCTGGAATGGTGTGCTCAATACCGGCATGGTGATAGTAGCCGCACTGTATACAGCTATCGGATTTTTTGGCTATTTGAAATACGGCGACCATGTACTCGGCAGTATAACGCTCAACTTGCCCAACACTTTGTAAGTATTCAGTTCATTAATTAATTTTATTTTTATATCTTCTTTGAGTAATTATAAAGATAACCGTTGAAAGTGGATGACCTTTTGGATATCACGAGAGATTCCGTGTTATACATTCTCACTATCTATGGCTATCAGCATCCGCTATTTAACCTTTTTAGGATATCATACAACAAGGGAAAACGAGACTACTACTAAGATTTCGTTGTCAGGCACCAGGCTGTATGTCCCGTGATATCAATTAAGGGGATCTCCCTTACAAATGGTATAGTAAAGGCTCCGTGCCCGAGTCTCACGCGGTTTCTTTTTTGTATATTTTTTGTTAAAGGTATAATGTTTTCTTATCTCTTTTTGCAGGTTAGCGCAAAGTGTTCGGGCAGTTATGGCAGCTTCGATTTTCTTATCGTATGGGCTACAGTTTTACGTACCGATGAATATTGTTTGGCCATATGTCAAATCAAAACTGACGTCAGAGCAGGCACTAAAACACGGTGAAGCAGTCACTCGGTTCGTGCTCATTTCTATAACGTGTAAGTTGAATTTGAATATAGATCATCGACTCGGACCGTCTTGGTTAAAAGTCACAGTTTATCTCAGCATAGAAAAGATTAATAGGTATTGTTGTGCACTCACAGGCATGTCTGCCTGGTTCGAAGGTTATCTATGTTGGGCCAAAACAATTGTTAGTCTCACTTCGGGGCTACGCTATCTATATTATACTTCGTTTATAGTACTACTTTACACCTATCATTGTTATCAGTCAAATATTGATTTTTACCTCAATATTATGTTGTGGGAATATCATCATATAAATATTGTCATAGGAGTACATACAGTTATTGAACTTCGTTATAAACATATTTGAATTTAGGTAACTAATGATACGTTATCGGTTACAGTTCTGGCGGCCGCTCTGATTCCCAATTTGAGTGGAATAATTTCTCTAGTGGGCGCATTCAGCAGTTCGGCACTCGCGCTAATCTTCCCGCCCGTCATAGAAATAATGACATTCTGGCCTGACCAACTCGGACGGTACCAGTGGATGCTATATAAAGATATATTCATCATCTTCTTCGGTTTTACAGGATTCGTATTCGGCACTTTCATCAACGTAAAAAATATATTTTTCTAAAGGAAATTAAAATTCAGTACCTACTTGACAAAAAATAATATAAACCAAAGAGTTTTGTAATATTGTATGTTGTTTTATATGATAATCATGACAATAATTGTGTGTAGTAAATGTTTAAAATATTTTGCTGTATGAAAATATAAACTTAGCTTTAGGTGTTGATTTATTGACAAGCTCAGCTTATTTTTAAACGTTTATTTTATATTGGACCTTTTTAGTATTGATCATTGTAGTATCCTTTTTAGTATCAGAAATATTGAAATGGGTATTATTTTAAACTTTTGATAGAGATGACATGGGCTTGTACTCATGCATAGATATATTGTTACCTATTATGTGTACATTAGCTCTAATTTTTTGTATACGTATGATACGTATATAATACCTAATATACCTACTGATATCAGCATACCAAAATATTATAATATTAGTAATTAACATTCCACTGTTACTTTCGGACAGTATAAATAAACCTTTGTTTTATGTTTTGGTATGTGTATAATGTGATCTTAGTACCTTCCTATTTTTTTTATTTAATTATTAAATTATTTTTGTTAGATTATTCAAATCCTTGTTTAGTTGAATTAGTAATAAAATCTATTTAGAGCACCTAAGCAAAGAAATAAGTTAAAGAATATAAAAATATGTACAGTATCGAATATTTTTGATCTTAAATGTTTAAAACTATAGTTAATATATTGAACGCATTTATAAATGGTGCTTGTGTATTCAATGTATTTGGTGTTATCAATGTATGCTCATAGGTTAAATGAATTTGTTGCTTAAAAATCCAGTTGGTGTATGTCATTTTGAAAAAAAAAATGCATTTTGAGACCAGGAAAATGTTTTATTTGATAAGGACGCGCAGACGGAGCAGATAAATGTTTATGTTATAATAACCAGAAGCAGATTGATGAATTGTTCTTAATAGCGAGTCGCAAGTGCAATGTACCTAAATACAATGTTGTAAATAACAAATGCTAAGTAGTTTAATACATCGTAAATAGAAAGAAAATAATTAGGCATATTTAACCTACATGCATGTATTCTTGGAAGCATTTGTTGTGTGTTATAATATGCTTTCTCGCTTTACAATTACAATACGTTTTCTGCTTTCTGTTTGCATGAGACATAATACTTAGTTTTATTTCTACAAACATGTTGACTACATAATAGCATTTAAAATAGTTAGTGAAGCACATATTAATATAACATAAATTGATCACCGCAAAATATGATACAAATTAAATAATGATCTGTGTTTATTCTCAGTTTATGATACTAATGATCTGTACAGAATCTATGAAAAAAGCCCACCGAGTTAGCTATGCAGGTGGTGAGCGGAAATTTTTGACTAACGCTTAGGTCAAATTTAGGAAAAAGAGATTATTAATAAATTAAATATTTTACAATCAAATCAGACGCTGTTGCTTTGCAACCTATTGACAACTTTGCGCCGCAAAAAGCAACATATCTGTGGACGCGCCATTATGTAATTTTCTTTTTTTTGAGATACATTTCCTCAAGGAAATTTTTGTAATAAAGCAGCAATATCAAAGCTAACAGTGCTGATCTGAACAGATTACTCAGTGGGTGTATAGTTTGCCTATTTTAGTGGTGATGTACTTATGTCAAAGAAAATATAGATAATGGTGCAAATTAAAAATTGGTATTCTTTATATCCTACCTGAACCATATTATTGATGTGCGCTATTTTGGTGTACCTTCAAGTTGCTAAGTTGAGATTTTCCAAGTTATTTCTGAGTATTCAGTAATTAATGATTACCTACTAATTTAAAGTAGTATATAGCTTTGTGCTGGAAAATAATGTATTATTACTACTGGTGATCAAAAAATAAATAAATTGAACAGCATAAAATAAATGGAGCATGAAACTGAGAGGTGGTTCAATCTTGTAATTGTGCTGCCTCTACCAGTCTACCTACAATCATAAAGGCAAAAACAAAACTGGTAGCAGGCACTGATCTACTAGCGCTGGTCTGGTAAATTATAATTTAACAGAATGGACCAGCATTATCAGACACATTTAATTTAATCTGCTTGCTTTATGTGACTGTTGCCAGATGCATTGGCAGATCAGCGCCGGCTAGCACAAAGAGTAAATTATTGGGCAATCAGCTGTCTTTCTGCATACGGCCTAACCGGGTATTACGTGGTTATAGTTGTAGTGTTGCAAGTAAGAAATATTTAATAAAGGTTAAAATCTCTCCGTTTCCAAAACCTTAATTGAAGGTAAGAAATTAGTTTAAAAAATAACTTTTAAATTGTTGATTCAGTAGCAGTTTTGTTCGTTCCATGAACTTTATTAGGAACGTGTTTATTTTCAATTAATAAGAGTTCTTCTCAAGAAATATACGCACTAGCAACCCTGATTTCAAACGTTTAGAAATTTTACTACAAATGGAATTTCCTGCACTTTTTTAATGGTCTAAGAAAGCTTTATCTTTACTCATAAAATTACACTTTGTATTATATGTTAAGAGCTAATTGCAGGCATACTTTGTGCATGTAGTCATTTATCCAACACTTACGTACAACACATAAATTATTACACCTATACTGTTTTATGACAATGATTTAGGATGAAATCCATAATATTTGAATTCATTACACCTACTTATTTCCAGTCATTGATAAATAATATTGTTTCTGAAATATTTTTACGTGTAATTAAAAGGTTACGAGAATATCAGGCCAATTTCCGAACGACAGAAAGAAAACACGCAACACTACTGTGAAATGTCATTCACCGACAACAATTAAAAAATGTCGGAATCGTGTCAAGACGGTAATTGTCAAGGAAATAATGAATATGGGCCGGACGAATCACCCACCAAACTTATCGTCAATTACATTCCTGAAGTCATGACCCAGGATATGATGTTCTCGCTATTTTCAACAATGGGTAAACTAGAAAGTTGTAAATTGATAGCGAACCGAGGCTATGGATTCGTCGAGTACTCTCGTCCTGAGGATGCAGTCAAAGCACGTAAGGCTTTCAACGGCCTCCTAATGCAAAACAAGACGCTGAAAGTGTCGCATGCCCTACTCAATCCGGAGTTAAAACCGCCTTCGAAACCAGAAGCCGACTGGAACCTCTATGTATGTAACCTGCCTAATGAACTGACCTTGCAGGATTTACATGGACTATTCGCACAATTTGGTAAAATAGTTAATTCTCGCATAGCTGCAGGTATAGCATTTGTTTTATACGAGCATCAGTATGAAGCGGAAAGAGCCATTCAGAACATTAATGGCACCACACCGCCTGGCTTTCTACACCCATTAACTGTTAAGTATGCTAATAAGAGTAACCCTAATAAACATAAAAACAATAATAATAACTTTCCTAAAAGTCCCCTTGTGAGACCATATCACTGGATAAATCATATGAATGCTATAGGAGATCACAATTCTCCGAGTACATGGTCTATATACATTTATAATATTGCTCCGGAAGTGGAGGAGTTGACTTTGTGGCAGCTATTTGGTCCATATGGTGCTATTGTGTCGGTTAAGATAATCAAGGATCATTCAACTAATAAGAGTAAAGGATTTGGATTTGTGACTATGAGAAATTATGACCAAGCGGCGATGGCAATACAAGCATTGAATGGATATGTTCTTCATGGCCAACCCCTGTCGGTTAGTTTCAAGACTCAGAAGAGATAATGCTTATGTGAAAGACTTAATAAACTTTACAATATCAATACAGTAATAAATAGACAAAAACAATACCTAATTGATTGGCATTATCAAAAATTGCAAATAAAATAGTCCCGACTTCTGAATTTTGTGTACACCCCTTAACCATATGTGCAGTCAGTTGACTTTGACTCTTGTTGAAAATATTATATTACTTTGAGCTATCGACATTGTTAAGTTTGTTTATGAATAATAATTTATTCGGTTTGCTCGTTAAATGTTTCAAGTTTACTAGAAGTTTAAGATTGTATTGAATATGATTGTTGTTTGGACGTTCAACATCAGTTGTGAGCTGTAATGCTTTCATTACTTTAATCTTATTATTTAAGTATAATAAAACCATTTTAAAGAAAGTGCTTTTACAAGATCTAACTAATTGATAAGCCACATTGAGATGTTTAATCAGCTACTAGTTTTAGTTGTACACTTTTTATAACATGATGTCTATTTAGGTAGTGAAAACGAAATCTAGATTATATCATATTTATACATTTAGTATAAAATTTGCTGAATTAAAGTTCATTTTCACAATTTTAATTTGTGTTTTGATTTTAATTACCTTTTCCTATTTTGTGATTACTGCATTGAGATTTGTTTTAAACTTTATATGAACTTAGTAATGTTTGTTAGATTAATTAAAATGTTTAGACATAGATTTAAAATAATTACGATTCTGTGTGTTTAAATTTAGTCATAATTAGTTTTTTTTATCCTTTCAATAAGGTTATCATAATAGGAATTGTTTAATTAAGTGTAGGTATCAAAATGCTGGTACTATATCTGAGTTGCTACATCTAATTCTGTTGGTGGAAAAAAATCTCTACCTTAGTGGCATATTTGATTCTTGATTAAGCTAGTTGAAATTAAAATGATGACAAATAGTTCATTTTATAACCCACTTAGATTGCCTCACATGTTGGGCGTTAACTATTGCGTCATTTTCACATTTTTGTCACAAGATGGCGTTGTTGTCTATATGTAGCATCTCGTGTAATATTATTAGAAAAACTGTTTCTTATATAAGGAGGATGTTCTTTAAATAGTTAGACATGGATGCGTTATGGACTATAATAATAAGGGGTGGTGCAAAATAGGCAAAAAACTAACCAGTTGACTCCCAAGTCTCCTAGGCAATGAAAATTGTTTACCTACCTACAAATTACTAGCTGTTTCCTACTGTTTCACCTGTAAAGGGAACTTCTTCACAAACCTATATAAAAGTAGTCAATAAGAGTCCGTTGGATCCCGACTAGGAAGGTAAATTAGGGTCAAACTGAAAACCTCCTTTTTCCTTTCTTAAGTCGGTTAAAAAAACCGCCTCCAATGAACACGATTTTAGTGATTTTTTTTTTGACCCTAATTAAGGTAAGTACCTTTTTTTTTTTTTTTTCCGACGTCAAATATCATCAAATGACCCCTCCCGCTGTGGGTTAGCAGCGGTGAGGGAGTGTCAGACTCTTACTGACTAAAAACCGTCGTGTTCCGTCATAGGCCTTTTATGTACCAGGGCCGCGGTATCTCTTTCGAACAACCCGCAGCCCCGGCAGGACCCGCAGCCCCGGCAGGAACCCGCAGCCCCGGCAGGAACCCGCAGCCCCGGCAGGAAGGTAAGTACCTGGGAGCATGGTCCGTATGTACTTTACCTTAATACCTACCCACTTCCCTATGTTCACCCTATGTAGGTACTCCCTTATGTACTCTCCCTGTACATTTATTACTCCCCAATACATATACATACCTTCTGCACATATAGGTTACATATAGCTTTAAATACTACTCCTCTCCTGAGTAAATACGCCGATGTAGTACTATTCTGCCCATACACCTACAATATAATTCCTATCCATTCGTACAAACTTGCAGTTATAATCTTAATAGGATATAGGTACAGTTACGGCCGACTGGTCAATCAAATGAGAATCTGACAAAAAAAATCTGAGTTACACTTTAGCAACTGTCTTTTTTAACAACTGTGTGTCTTCACCATTCTCGATAGGTCATCATCATCCCCCGAGCCTTTTTCCCAATCATGTTGGGGTCGGCTTCCAGTCTAACCGGATTCAGCTGAGTACCAGTGCTTTACAAGAAGCGACTGCCTATCTGACCTCCTCAACCCGGTTACCCGGGCAACCCGATACCCCTTGGTTAGACTGGTGTCAGACTTACTGGCTTCTGACTACCCGTAACGACTGCCAAGGATGTTCAATGACAGCCGGGACCTACAGTTTAACGTGCCATCCGAAACACAGCCAATGGTGTCTAAGATATACTTAGAAAGTACATACAAACTTAGAAAAGTTGCATTGGTACTTGCCTGACCTGGGATCGAACCCGCGTCCTCATACTTGAGAGGTTGGTCCTTTACCCACTAGGCCACCACGACTCCACCACCTCACCATTCTCGATAGATAACATAGCTTTATAACATCAGATAATATTTACTGGTATATCTCCATTATGTTTATATTGATCAATGGACCGTTTCATTATCAGCATCAACCAGTTCAAGGTTTTTGATATATACTTAAGTAAGAGGGACTTAAGTTGTATTTTAACTTCAATGCAGACTAATCATAATTTAATAGTTAGTTCCTAAGCCTTGTAAATCTGATATGTAAGTAGGTACTCATGATCTGAGTGTAAGTAGTTATTCATTTTTATAAAATAATTAGATTATAATTTTGTTTCATCCCAAATAAGGCATCGGTAATTTTGCAGTCTGTAGTCAGAAAGAAAACGTTAAGAAACAAAAGAATTCAAACACCGATTTTTGAAGTGTTCATATGTATTTGAACTGTGGCACCTTGGGTGGGAAGGCGCATGCTCAGGGACTGCGGAATCGATATAATATCTGTGTTAGGTGCCGGATGTCACGCAATCTCGGATTTGTTTTTACTTTGTTTGAGAATAGTCCTTATAATTTTTAATAGTTGGAGTAGGACAAAGTTTCACAGTGCGTTCGTGTGCCGGCGATACGGCCGTGGCGGACGGAGAGGGTTCCGTGGTGGCGGGGGGCGTCGGCCTCACCGTGAGTAGCAAGGTAAGAGGAATGCCCTAATCCATATTTTCCACTCGGTCTACAGAATTATTTATTAATGAGACAACCTATGCGTGAAAAGTGGATATGTTTGCGCTCGGGCCATCGATATCACCTAGGTGAACAGTATAAACTGAAGTGTTAATATCTCGCGAGGCTTTCATATTACATAATGACGATGTTTTGTCTACATTTTTATATCTATAAAACGTTAAATTGAATGTGTGGCAAGTTCACGCTATAAAATACTCAAGGGTACGCTAAATGTGAATAATATCGGACTCATAATCACACCGTGACAATAGCTTACTCTTGCCATAACCGACCCTCTGGCTAGTTGTTAGATATTTTCTTCTGGACCTAATTAATATACGGGTTCTTCGCTACATGCAAATGTTAAAAGTAAGATTTTTTTTAATATATTTACGGATATACCTTTAGGATAGTAGTACCTGTGTTCCTTTTCTACATTCAGCCCCAACAACTATGAATTCTAGTAATTCTTTTTTTTGCTTGCCTTCGCTGTGATCGTGTCAGCTAAATATCTACAGAGTGCAGATGAGTCGGTCGAATTTATAACGGTATTAAGTTTTGCTTTATTTGGTTCATAATACACCGGTGAACCCAGCTATTTATCCCACATGGTGGTGGGGTCGGTCAGCTTTCCTAATTTGTCTTCTCCACTTCGCTCTATCTACGACATCGTTCTCGGACACCTGGCACTCCTTCATGTCTCTCGAAACCACGTCCCGCCGTCTGGGCGGCCTCGTGATCTTCGACCGGGGACAGAAAGTTGCAGCGCCAAAACCTCCTATTCTATTTGATGAAATTCTTCCTGCCTTTCCTTTGGCCAGTCCTTTGATGTAGTCACACAATTGGTAGTACATATTGATGAAATCTTATAATTGGATCTTCGTTTTACGCAGGTGTACCCGAGTCCGGGGGCGGCGCGCGGCGTGTGGGCCCTGCCGCAGCCGCCCCCCTGCACCATGGCTGCAGAAGAGCCTCTGCCGCCGTGTTCGCCGATGTCTCCGGACGCGCCTGCAGCACCGCCGCGCACTATCACCAGCTACAATCAACATTCTGATCTACATCAACTCATTTTTGAAGCCGTCCGATCAGGGTTAGATAGATATCATTTTGTGTACCTAAAGAATATTAATGTTCTTTTGTTTATCCAATCTCACTCTTGATCAATCGGCTCTGTTCTATTCCCTTTGGTTCTAATGATAGTAGATTTTGTCTTGATTAGGTACATATATTTTCTTGATTTATAGTGAAGTGTCCGAAATTGAGCGCCTTGTAGAGAAGCTTGGCGTGGAAGTGTTGAGCGCTCGCGACCAGCATGGCTACACACCTGCACACTGGGCCGCATTGGATGGAAGCGTCGCCGTTATGCGCTACCTCGTCGAACGAGGAGCCCCCATAGACCTCTCTTGTTTAGGCACACAGGTAATTGTAGCTTAGACAATGCGGTGGTATGCTAACCTAGTGGTGTTACTTAGGTATTACCTACTACTAAAGAAGTTCTAGTTCATTGTAAAAACTATTCTTATTCTAGGGCCCCCGTCCGATACATTGGGCATGTCGCAAAGGGCATGCATCGGTAGTCCAAGTACTCTTACAATCCGGAGTTGCTGTCAATGCTGCCGACTTTAAAGGTAAACTATCTTGAAATAACAACATGTGACGAGACTAGGTACAGAACAGTAATGCGAATGTTGCTCTTCAGGTTTGACGCCGCTAATGACAGCCTGCATGTATGGGAAGACAGCGACGGCGGCGTATCTCTTGGGTATGGGGGCAGCGACGCGACTATCAGACATCAACGGAGATACTGCACTTCACTGGGCGGCGTATAAGGGCCATGCAGATTTAGTGCGCCTGCTCATCTACTCCGGCGTACCCTTGCATTGCACGGACAATTTCGGATCCACGCCTCTGCATTTGGCGTGTTTATCAGGCAATTTAACTTGCGTGCGACTGCTTTGTGAAAAGGTGGGTATTTGAAAATCAATTCCTTTTTACTTAAATCCTCTCTAGGGTTAAAATTAAATGTTTTGGGTACGGAGCTAATACCTTTAGGTACCTAATGTGCCTATAGCCAGAGATAGATCACTGACACAAGACCTAATGAGGTACCTACATTTTAATATCAGGCAATATTTACAGGTAAAAGCTGAACTGGAACCCCGAGACAAAAACGGGAAAACGCCGTTGATGTTAGCACAAAGTCACCGACATTTAGAAGTTGTGAAATTGTTACAAAAGGAGATGAAACGGAAATCGCATTGGATGCCGCCTCTATCCGAACTGTGGGCTTTATTATTCGGCGGAGCAGGCGATTCGAAAGGACCTCTTCTCTTCTTTTTAATATCAGTACTTCTTTGGGGGTACCCCATGTATGTGATAAGATGCATCCCACTGACATGGAATACATTGCGTCTCTCACATTACTGTTTCCTTTATTGGAATGCAATCATGTGGCTGAGCTGGGTCATTGCCAATAGACGGGATCCTGGCTATATTCCACAGAATTCGGAGACTTACTACAGAGCCATTAGGCAGATACCGTATTACGACAAATGGAAGAAAAGGAATGTGATTCTTTCTCGGTTGTGCCATACCTGCCGATGTCTGAGACCCCTGAGGTAACTTCATACCTAACTAATAACTATTCCAGACTCTCCCGAAGGACCTATACAGTGATAATATCTTTATCTCAAATTTTCGCTATCCCTAGTGGTAGGTAGGTACTTATTAATTAATTAGGTATACTTAGGTATATTTTGTGTTTGAGTATTTCGTACCTTTTTGAGATAAGGAAAGTAGGCCAAAGTGTGCTAAGTATAGGGCTACCATCTCTAATTTCGCCAAACCCGGACAAACATTAAAAAAACCCGGACATTTGGCGTAAATCGCATTTTTTCCCCGAACGAGTACGATTTTTTTTAAACAAAATAGTACCTAATTTGTAATCCATTTACTAATAACATATACTTAAATTCAATGAGGTGCTTCTTTGCATGAAAAGTGTCCGGGTTTTCCCCGGACACTTCTTGAAACCCGCCCGGACGGCCCCCGGACGGCCTCCAAACGAGGACAAATCCGGGGAAATCCGGACGGATGGCAGCCCTAGCTAGGTACCTACCTACCTAAAGGGCTGAAACGTAGGAAGGTCAACCAAACCAATCAGCTCTATCGAGTTTCTGTTCCACTGAGTGACTTCAAATTAGATCACAATAACGGAATTAAAACTGGCTCAGAAGAGCAGAAATATAGGTTTTAAAAAGTAGGTATGCAAAATATGAAAACAAGTTGGGTTGAACGAATATTTAACTTTCGCTGATTGCAGTGTTTCGCGGGTTTCAGTTGCAATGAATGCTGCAATCCGTCTCGCCTAATTTGAGGCGACGAAACTTAGGTAGAAGTGATTTTAGTGGGAACCTACTTTACTTTTATTTGCAGATTCAGGAGTTGATAAATCTTGGTAGTAATAAAGCTATCTCCCTATTTGGTTACTCCTTTATGCACTCGCCCATATTCCTACTCCTTTATGTACTCTCCTATATGCTATCTAGTCTACTCCCCATCCGACTTTACATTCCCTAATGAACCTGAATATGAATGTACATGCGAATTTTATGTGACGGATGGGCCCTCTGCCATTTTTGAGTTCTGAATCAGCGGTAAATAAACATCTTTTATCTCTTCCAACTGATTCTGAAAATAATATAATTAGGTACCTACTTAACAGGTAAACAGTAATAAAACAACTTGTACCTACCTACACGTATGTAAATACCTAATTTGAAACTTCGTTAAAATTAGATATGCTACGCTTGCTATTTATTTATTTTATAAATAATAGCTTAGCAAACGCAATAATACCAAACTTCACCCAAAGGAATTGCAACATACCTACCTACATAGGTACTTACCTTTAATGCAATTTTCTTACGAAATAAGTGCCTACCAAAGCATGTTTTTCGTACCTAAACAAACTTTACACTATGTTTAATGACAATCTGCAGTAGTTAGGGTACTTACATATTCATGAAATGAAGATCCTTATTCCTCTCTATTATGTAGGTCTAAGCACCAAAAAGTTTTGTTTTCTCATGCAGGGCTAAACACTGCCGCATTTGCAAACGCTGCGTCGCCTACTTCGACCACCACTGCCCGTTCATCTACAACTGCGTGGGCGTTCGAAATAGGATGTGGTTCTTCTTGTTTGTGATGAGCGTGGCCATCAACTGCACCCTGTCTATTTACTTCGCCTGCTACTGCCTCCTGCTCGAAGGCTTCGGACTGCTCTATGTCCTCGGCCTGTTAGAAGCAATCACCTTCTGTGCCCTAGGATGGATCCTTACATGTACATCGGTAAGTTGTCGTAAGATTTTTTTTTTTTTTTTTTTCATAGTATTGGATACCTCCTTTACCATGAGTGTATGAGATACTAAATATGTAGACATACTGAGTACCTACTACTACATGTATGCTTTCTCGGAACTTATATTTTAGAATCCACAAGGAAAATCATTTGTTTAAAATATTTGGTTTGACGTCAATTTTATCGTCATTAACCAAAATTTTGTAGATAGCTGCAATCAAGTTTTTATGACACATTAACCTGCCCGTCCATATGATGCATTAGATACCTATTTGTAAACGTGAATGATACTATAGATAGGTTGCGTCACTATTATTATAATAATTACTGTAATTAAGATACCTTCTCCGAACTGCTCAATTATTTCTTTCTTTCACAGATATTGCACGCTTGCATGAATTTAACAACAAACGAGATGTTTAATTACAAAAGATATCCTTATCTAAGAGACAAACGTGGTCGTTACCAAAATCCATTTTCTCGAGGACCTATTATGAACCTGATAGAGTTCTTTGTGTGCCTGCCCGACAAGTGCGATGAACAAGATATATTTCACGAGGAGACCATATGATGCGAGGCGCAATGACGCAACGGCCTTAATGGACCAAGGTCTGAGAAGGATCTTCAAAAATAATAGATCTCATTATTAAATGTATATTTTTGCTAAGCTAAGGTTCTAAATTTTATGGACATATTTAGATATTATTTACTTTAAAAAGACTAACAACAATCATTCTTAAGTCAAAGTTGAACAAATGAATTGCGACTGTTTCGAAAAGTTTAGAAAGGCGAGAGTAAGCTCCTATATTACAAAAAGTATCAGCTGACTGCTAGTTTTATTCTGGTATTAGAAAGTAAGAGCACCGCGTTCGAATACCACACCACTGACTGCTCAATTTATTGCAATCAACATAGTGGAAGTTAATGATGAACCTACAAGCCACACGCATTGTTTCGCAACACGTTACACCACAGACTCAATGTCTAGTGAACTAATAGCAAATGCTAATAATATATTTATTATATAGGCTTGTTATTTAATAAACTACCTATCTATTTATGTTTTTTTTTGTATCCTCAGTCCCGCATGGTAACAAGCGTAACTATTAATCAAGGTTGGTTTATATGACTGATGTAAATAAAAGAACTTTATAATGTTGTGCTACAGCAATGTAATTATTATTTATCAAACAATTAAAAAGAAAAACAAATTAAGTATTTGAATAAGCTACATGATGTGTGAATAGTTTAATAATGAAATGACATTAGTAAAGATCATGTATGCATTTTAATGAAATAAAATTAATTATAATAATAAATTCAGGCATACTTTCTATAAATAGCCTACAATTGTTCACTTTCCGCTTACATACTGGGTAAATTGTTTACCCTTCTAATTATCACAATTCTCTTACACATCAGTCGACAATACACGTTGTATAAGCACATACGTATTTACGAGTACATAAATAACTTTCATCAAACTATACCAACACATAAGCAATCCAGGGGACAGACCAGCTGAACCATTATTTTTTATGCTGTATTCAGTATTGTTTGTTATATTCAAATAATAAACAAGTTATTTAACTTTCGTGAATTTCTACGTATTTTACAGAATATAAATATAAATGGGGATAAACCCAACCATTTACCTGTTACTTCTGTATCTGCTTTTACAACATGAAACAAATAACTTAAGATCTTATATACCACATATTTCTTTCATAAGTAAGCTCATCAGAATTTCTAATATTATTAATTTACTGGGATTTTAAAATCATAATGTTTGTACTTAACTTCTTACAAATGCAAAAGACTAGTTACCTGCATAACCATATTAAAATAAAATAACAATATGTGGTTTATAATACTGATGTGTGATTACCTCTATCAAATTATATCTATCACATAGATTAACTTGCTCAGACATTAGTAAACTTTAAGTTTACTTTAAAGTATGTTATTATATCATTTAAAAGAAAAACTTTTGGTAATGCGATATTTAGGATGCAATAAGGCGAATTATGATTATTTTAAATTCTGTATTATGAAAGTGAAAACTAGGAAGACAGAATAAGCTGCTATGGCGACAATATAAATTAATTAATGTGAAGCAGTGGTCCGTTTGACGGCCACCGGTTCACGCCTCACATGGTAGCGTCTACGGAAGTAATGTCACGCAACTCAACAGGGTCACTGGCTGCTTAGTATTCTATAGCAACTGTGTTTCATCCATTGACCGCAGTGCATTCAGATAATAATTTATGCTTCACAAGTATTTCTAATGTGTTATTCTATATTAATAAGTCTATCTCAAATAGGATTAAAATCTCTAGATATCTATTAAATAAAATTTGCGTGGTTAAACATACCCACGTAATCTGCGGTACAATTAATCGTCCTTAGGATTGATTCTGATAGCGGCATCAATTTCTTCTTTGGATTGATTTTCGTCTCCCCAGCCCCACAGGTGGTGGGAGCCGTCACCAGTGCGCTTCACCCTGTTCTTGACGATATCATCGGACACTGTCTTCAGATCGTAAGCCCAGCCAATTTTAGCGAAGAAGTTAATAAAGGTAGTAGTGAAGTTGAGTTTGTTGTTGCCCAGCTCAGCAGTTTTGTAGTCCCAGGGGAAAGTGTGGTGGTAGTTGTGGAATCCTTCTCCGAGAGCGAACATGGCGACCGACAAGTTTTCGGAAGGCTTAATGCTCTTGTCGTAGGGCTTGTCTCCCCACTTGTGAGCGGCAGAGTTGACGAGCCACGTCACATTCAGGATGAACGCGTAGCGGAACATGGCAGCCACGAAGAATGCATTGGTCCAGGTTTCACCCCAGAAGTACACCGGAATCACGGTAGGCATCACGAAGCAAGCCAAGGGCATCAGGATCAGGTAGTATCTAGAATAAAATATATAAAACTTAGTCTTAATCATATAAACTTAACATCTAAGGTAAAATCAAATCCAAGAAAAAAACTTGTCATTGGAATTTAAATGAGTAGATATTGAGCAAACATGATCATTAAATCATCGCAAAAATGAATTAATTAAACAAATACAGATCACATCACGTGTCTAGCTCATGGAGTAGGAATGACTAACTTATACTGCAAAACAAGAATTAACTTACTTTTTCTGGAACCTGAGAATGGGGTCAGCCAGTAAGTCGCTCATGTCGAGTCCTTTGCCCTTCTCCTTAAGGTCGGGATGTTTCCTGACGAGCAGCCAGCCAATGTGAGAGAAGAAGAATCCTCGGGTCGCGTTATGAGGATCGGCATCGGTTTCCGAGTACTTGTGATGCATGCGGTGGTCGCGCGCCCAGTCCATAGCGGCATCCTTAAAAATTAATAAATAATATTCAGTAATCATATACTATTCTACACCATCTAACGTACCAAAGTGTTTTTTTTAGTTAATTTTTACCCTTAAAGCTCAGAAAAATCATTCTACTGTTGGGAAGCTAGTCTATGCCCGAGTAAGATAACAGGCTATATTTTTTCCAAGTATGGGAAGAAGTTGAAACCGCAGGGAAACAGCTTGTATGATATACATAAGGTGGAGGTCAAGGTATACAAGGGTTAACAAATGTATAATGTGTGAAAATTCCAATATAAATTCTAATTTTTCCTTAAACTATTTAAGGAAAAAGTGAACAATCCATACCTCCAACCAAACTCTCATTAAGGATACAGGAAAAGTGTGCTCGTAATAGTTTGCTTATGCATGACAAACACCAGTTGCCTTGGAAGACCATTTTACATTAAATAATATTGAGCGCAAATACAATAGACCATTAAAAAACGAATAAGAACAATTTTAAGTAGAAGGAGAATGAAGAGCTGTCTTTTTTCTATCATTGTATATATTCTAGAGAAGGAATTATAGAATTATTGTCAAAGTCCAATAGGTATCTCTCTTCATTAATAATGATATCCAACAATGATAACTATTGGCGATATTTTGGAAAGAAAACAAGTAAGACCAGTGCAGGTAATGAGTCATTCTTTATCATGTATCATTGAACCTAATTGACATGAAATAATGTAAGTTTGTTTACATCATTATTTTGGAAGGTACATAAATATGTAAATAATGTTTTTTGACCTTAACTTTTTTATGTTAATGGGTCTCTGAAAACTAGAATGCTGAACCAATTCCATAAATTAACAACTAGTGTCAATCTCAAAAATACAAAACTAAAAAAATATAACTAATTAAATTCTGTGTTTAAAATCTGCACTAAAAGAAGTCATAAATGTTATTAGTTTTATCTACATGTGAAATCTTTTATTGTAGGTACCTAAACATAGAATACATCCATAATATGACTCAGATAAAACTTTAATCATATGATAAGTAGATACTTTGTTGATTAGTTTGTTTACAAATTAATAATTATCTAACAGAACTCTCTCTGAGAAGATAATGGTAATTATTGACCTGCTAACTATCTAGTTTCATTTCTTTATGATAATCTGTAAAATCTCTGTGACTGAAATAGATCATAAGATATCTCACCTGGAAAGCCACTGTGTTGAAGATGACCAGGATAACTCGGAGAGGCCACTTAGCTTTGTAGGACTTGTGGGCCCACAGGCGATGAGCTCCAGCCGTGATACCAAGCCCGGAGATCACATACAAGATGTAGGCTGAAAACAAACATAACCTGTTAAGAATGTTTACTCTAAAGTTACTAAAAGATTATGTAACTAACTACTCATTGATGCTGCACTCTCTTCATTATTTAACATTGTTTATTTATAATACTAGTCTAGTATAATAAACCCGCCCCTAAGACAACCCACTGACCAAACAAAACTCACCAAATATGTCTGTCTGCCATTTAGCTGAGAAGAGGAACAGATAACCTCCGTAAAGGGCCGCTAAGTGAAGATACGCAAACAGTAGTATGTTCCTCCACACCAGTTGCTTGGGCCTGTTGTCAGCCTTCTGCACAGGGGGAGTGGACAGCGCCAGGTCCGGCGTCGCTGCATCGCTCTCGAAGAGCACCCCGTTCACATCCTCCGATATATTTGGAGCCATCTTATTGGACTTGTGTGTTCTGATGACAAATGAAATGTTTTAATCACAACACTAAAACAATGCTTTGGACAGGATGCAATTAAGGAGGATTAAGTAGTTTGCTACTTAATGCGTCTTTGTGGGTGTATTTTAAGTATATATGCCAAAAAAGGTATCGTTATTTAAAAAATAATAGGATTTTTTGCAGTTTTTTTGCTAACTCCCGAATTGTTTTGTCATTACTATATGAAGTTACCCATAGTTAATTGAAAGGTATATTTTGGACTTACCGGTCCCAGTAAATTATTACTCAATTATAGCGAGTTGTTACAATTTAAAACAAAACACGGCAATTTTTTATTACTGAATGCTCCTCCGCTCCTCGGGTGACATTTCCCCAATTCGAACGAAATATTGAATGACTTAGGGATGCGCTTAGACTAGCAAAAGAGATAGACGTATCGAATGTCGATAATTACCGCTTAGAAATATTATGCCATATTTTTGAATAGATGAACAAATATTACATATAGAATGGGTCTATAAATGATGAGTGGATTGATTATTAAAATATATAAAAATAAAACTGGTATAAACTCGGAAAATATTTGCATCAAGCAGAGTAGCTATACCGCCATTAATTCGTTTTATGCCAGCACCGCATAGAGTGCACGTGGTTTTATCACGAAGTGTTAAAAACAAACTAACTAAATCTGGGCTTCTGGCGTAGCATCCTGTCTGCGTAAGCACTAACATAAAATATACTAATTATGTTAACGTTGCTTCAGTGGCGTAGCGTGGGGGGGGCAAGGGGGGCACATTCCCCGGGCGGCAGCTTTTAGGGGGCGGCAAAATTTACTCAATTAAAAAAAAAATCGCAACTCTAGCATCTGCGCCGCTACATAAAACTGTCTAACAATAACAAAACACTAAATAAGAAAGTTGAAACTTTTTAAACTTAAAATTAATTATTGTTAAAATTTGGTACTTAAAACACACGTGACACTACATTTTACGTAATTTTGGTTTTGAGTCTTAAATAAAAAATAATTAAAATTTCGCGCTCGCTTCGCTCGCGTGTTCAGAAACTGTATGCGCTTAATTTAGCATTTCTCAACAAACAAAAAGTTAGTACGTTTGGGCTAAATTTTACGTAATATTTGGTTTAAGTCCGATAAAAATTTCGCGCTCGCTTCGCTCGCGTATTCAGAAACTATATTATGGCCCTTGTTTTTGCTTTTGTCAACAAACAAAAAGTTAAGTACGTTTGGGCAAAATTTTACGTAATTTTTGTTTTAAGTCCGATAAAAATTTCGCGCTCGCTTCGCTCGCGTATTCAAAAACGATATGCCCTTATTTTTGCATCTGCCAACAAACAAAAAGTTAAGTACGTTTGGGCTAAAGTTTACGTAATATTTGGTTTAAGTCCGATAAAAATTTCGCGCTCGCTTCGCTCGCGCATTTGGAAACTATATAGGCAACTTTTCTTTATTTGCATTTGCTTATCTACACAACTGCCGACATGCGTTTAGCAGAGTGCTAATTTAGGTAAACCGATGAGGTGGTCCCCGACAAGACAAACTTTAGTTAAAGTGGTCCCTCATGACTAAAAGGTTAAGAACCACTGGTTTAGATAAACTTGAATGCTACAAGCAATACCTACCTAGACACAAGGCCAAATTTTACGCTTAGGTATGGAAACTAGTTTAAGTGTTAGTCCCGTAAATTAAATTAAATTGTTAAACAGTTTAAAATAGCCCCGCTTTTATATATATACTTATAAGTACCTACATTTCAATTTTATATATACTTATAGGTACCTACTTCGCTAGCCTGTGTACCTCAAAGAATTTTAAAACCTTCAAGAAATCAAGTAACAAAGATATAAAAGAAAAGTCTACTTGAGAACCTCCCCCTTCTGCCGGGGCTGCGGGTTGTTCGAAAGAGTTACCGCGGCTCTGGAACATAAAGCCTTCGACGGAACACGACGGTTTTAGTCAGTAAGTATTGACGACCTCTATGGCGCAATGGTCACCAAGCTGGACTGCCGAATCTGAGGTCCCGGGTTCGATTCCCGGTTCGGTCGACATTTGTGTGATGAGCATGCTTGTTGGCCGTGGTCTGGGTGTTACAATATGTATTTATAAACGTATATGTGTAGCTATATGTAGTTTATCAGTTGTGTTAGCACCCATAACACAAGTTAATTAATAACTTACCATGGGGCTAACCGACCGTGTGTGAAAAGGTGTCCCGAGATTATTAGTAAGAGTCTGACACTCCCTCACCGCTGTTAACCCACAGCGGGAAGGGTCATTTGATGATTTTTAACGTCGATACAAAAAAAAGTCCCTTTCTTTGAAGTCGGTTAAAAATGACAAACGGCCAGTAACACTTGTTAAAAAAAATACACGGGAAGGGGCGGCTAAATCGACAACTGCCCCGGGCGGCAGATACCCACGCTACGCCACTGCGTTGCTTAGATACAGGCACCAAAATTTTCTAAGAGATAATTTTGTGTGCAATAATGTGCTCTTTAAAGGTAAAAAGTTTATTAATTCAAGGAAAAAGGCCTAATAATTATAACGAAATAAACGAAAGTTTAAAGGATTTATTCAAATTCTAATAAGGACAACCTACCTACTCCATGAATTATTATAGTATGGGGGTAGATGCATCGTTAGTCAGGACTGGTAAATGAAAATTATGTTAATCGAACTAAACAAAATGCAATAACTAGTACATGCGGATATCCCTATTTCCTGTACCTAAGGAAATACTAACTGCGGCTGCAGTTGTGACAAAATGTTTTCTAAACTTGTACAAGGAAGGTAAACTTCATAAAATATTTTTTTTCATCTACACGATGAAAAAATTAAGACGACCCTCCGACCAAAATATGAAATTAAAAGATGAAAAGAAAAAAAAGTACTCTAATATAAATGAAAAGATAGTGCATATTATCTACATACTTTTGTTTGACCTTCAGTTGACTGCACTAAAGTTATTTACAGGTGATATCGGTAATCTCAAAACACTGACACTTCACTATTAAAAAACCTTTCCGAATAATTATTCGAAAAAGGAATATCACTTTAATTATAAAAAACTACTCACCAATTAGTTTATTGATGTAATATTAATAATCCTTGTTATACCAAGTATTTAACATAACACTGTTAACCGTTTGAATAACTGAGGACGTGTGGGAATCCTTCCCCGCTGAGAGCTTTTTATATGAATGTATAATCAGACAAAGTCCAACTGCAAAAAACAATAATATTAACAAAAAACAGACCGGCCGGTTTAATCGATAAGTTCACGTGTTGGACTATAGACCTACCTACTAGCTGGGCCACGTTCGTGGCGGTCGTTCCAGTCAGACTGAAATGAGTGGTATGGTAGGAGCAACGATTGCGCGTGGATTGGATGGCGAAGTGGCGCGATGTCGACGACCACGTCACTGGCTCGTCACGTAGATGGCACGATGTACAGTTGTGATCATGCGATATTATGGTCGAAATTCGCGAGACGGGGCGGGAGTTCGAACTTTGGGTAAGGTTAATGCTGAGTAAACATACGGGGGTATCTACCTACTTAGTACATAGATCCAATGATGTGCAAAATGACGTCATTAAATATAGACAGTTTAAGAGGCAGTTATTTGATGTATTAAACTTGCTTTTAATTTAGTCCGATACGATTCGTGTCGTAAACTTAGCCTTGATTAAACCATAAAGGCTACTTAGTACGTAAGTACTTGTATTCTAGCTTGGTAGGCAGGTACATAATACTAACAATAGAAAGTAAGTATGTAGTAAAGTAACTCTATCCAAGTCAATGCCACTCAGTCCTTTGTAATTTTTTGGAGTTTACCAACCTTAACGACTGTTAGGATCGATTCTTTCAACGTTTTGTTTTAACAACTACAGTGTACTTACGTCTATTGACTTTTTTTTCTATAGTTTGATTAAAGGACCATGAGACAAATTGGGCTCATTGTCCAACAGAGTTATAGCATATGCCGTTGTGAAGGTTTTTGTTTGTACTAAAATTGTTACTATGGGCACTACCTTCAATTCCATGGCAAAAAAAAGATATGCACCTAAATAGGTTTTGTAGAAAAAGACGATTGTTAGGAGTCGTAGTGCGCTTAATTCGCAGGATTTATATTATTAACCGACTTCTTAAAAAGGAGGAGGTTCTCAATTCGTCAAGATTTTTTTTTTTTTTGTATGTTCACCGATTACTCGGAGACTCCTAAACCGATTTGGCTATTAAGAGGAAGGATATAGTCAAGACATGTTCGTGCACGTTCATATTACGTATACATTCTGGTTAACAGAAACGAAATGTGTCGAGATGCCATCGCTCAGTATTACTGCTCGTGTCTAATAGGTAGACGCACAGTAGGAAGTTGTGCTCATATCATTTCAATAATATGATATCTAGGGTTAGGCAGGCACACACAATTTAATCCACCGGCAGGATATTTAGATGACATTATTATTGATATTGATTGAAATGTTAACAAAAATATTTTTAACTGATAGCAGCTGTTTTTTTTTTTCATGTATACATTAAACCTGGAATTAAAACTAGTTAAAGGCGTTCAAAAACAAAACCTACAATGCCATAACCGCACAACTTTTTGCAGAATATTAGTTTATTTATGGTCAGAGAAAAATATTTATAGCAAAATAACCCCATGGATTCTTTTCAAAAATGAGTTTAAATCTTTATATTTAGTGCTTTACAAGTATATTCAAAGTGGTCTCATCTCTGTTGGTGGGTGAGCCCAGGCTTCATACATTTTTGCCCATGGTCCTTTTCCTGCTCTCATACATAGGCACTAGGCAGGATGGTGACTGATTATGCCTTTTTGATATGCATTGTTTTTTTCTTTTGTTTTTCAACGCATTAAAGAGAACATCGATTTGAAAGTGGTAGTTAGGCTGACTATTAATAAACGAAATTCTTAGGAAGTTTATATATAAAAAAGTTTGTGCAGTTTTAGACGATGTTACAGTTTGGACATATTTTAGTAAGTAGGTATTTGGACATTTTTTCAATAGGCAGAAAGTTTACGATTACTATGTTTGTTACATAGGCATGTACCTAACTATTATAATCATGGTATAAAAAAACCCTGATTGTAGGTAGGTATTTTCTGCTCTGTGGCAAACCGTTGAAATAATTTATTTATTCTAAAAATAATGGTTGATCTCTTTTGTGTCTCTGGATACAACATACCTATACTTAGGTAGGTATGCTTTTATTTGGGTAGGTGGGTAAATAGATATTGTTGCTAGTAAACCCGCGGAAAACACCTTGTAATCTATAAATAATGTTTCGTTTGAGATAAGGTCTGACGGACTCAATCAATCAACCGCACGTTTTTGATGAATCATGCGATGTAAAGATGTAGTGTAGGTGCTAGTATTTCGTTTTTTGTTGCATTTGCTAAAGTCTATGTACTGTATGTTCAAAAACAATATTAAAATAGTACGTATAGTAAAAGTTATTATACCTATAGAGTACTTAGAGTAGGTCCTAGAAAGTAGACGAGTCTTTGCACCCACTTAACTATTAAATAGGTAGCCCCTTGACAGACTACACAGAGTGGCAGATTAAGCAGCGCATGCGTGTAACATGTGCATAAAGAGTCTGTTGGCTTCCATTCCACTTAGATAACCGTACACCGAACTCCACGTAGTCCAGCTGTAAGTGGCTATGTATTTTGTTTTATTATGCATTCTCAATACATTAATGTAGACAATAATGGTACCCCAAAGTAACTTTTTCCAGGGATCTGCGTCCTATAGTGTTGCAGATGCAACTGATGGTGTCATTGTGCGTCTAGGTAAAGACGGCGCAACTTAAAACTACAAATTAAAATGTCGTAAACACAGGTATAAAATATTTATTTCATAACTTATTATAAATCTTATTAATCGCATAAATTCTATAAGGCACACATATGTGTTAACGTTATAGTACCTAAGTATTTACTCCACTAAAATTAGTCACCATCTTCAGAACATAATTATAATTATTAATTATAAAAAATATTATTTGATAACAATTTAATCATTATCTTGAGTTAGCAATATTGCAGGCCATTTAGCAGTCGCTGGTGGCAGCAAGTAAGATGGACACAGAAGTAGCTCCTGCACTGATCCCAGGGTGTAGTTGCCGAGGCAGTTGAGAACCCACTCGTAGTTAACTGGCACTACACCTTGCTCCATCGCAATATCTGAAATAAAAAGAAAAGTTTACTACTTCTCCCAATTCGTCATCTTCATATTTTAGCGAACAATAGTGGGAACATCTTCGAGTCAAACCGGTTTCCGCCGAATACCAGTTACTATAATTATGTGCAGGTAGGTCACGTAACTCGTCGGATATCAGAATCATTAAAAGTGCGTGACAGATCCATTATTTCTTAATAGGTACACTAACCTCAAGAGTCAACGCGTTGGGTGGAACTTATTGTAGTTGATAATATACCGGTAGTACCTACGTATATCGGGTGTGTCGTTCATAATCACATTAAATTAAATGCGTTAATATACTGGTTAATATATGTCGATTAACACAAAGATAAAAGAAAAATACGTAAAAATAAAAAAATGATTTTTTCAAACAAAGTAAATGGAATAAAAATGTGCAAAAATTAGAACACCATATAAAAGTCAGTCATTACAAACAACTGAAATTCTCCCTTGAAAACTGACAGCTGTCAGCTGATCAAAACATACGATACCTACTCCTAACTTTATCTCTGCTTTACACATGATGTTGTAAATTATAAAAACGAGAAATGACTCCTGTGGCTAAACCACTGAATGGATTAGGTTATTTTTTTTACAATTCGCCATAGAATATCATAAAGTATATGCGATATGATTTAATGTGATTGTGAACGACACACCCGATATACTGTATTTAGTTTCAGCACAATGTTTCGATAGGATACGGCAGTTGTTGTTTGTAAAGGTAACGGTGCCAGCACAAACAAAGTTTATAAGAATAATATCCGCATTCAGTAGATGCGATTGCCGCGTCTATCTTCGATTTTATTTTTATTATGTCCTGCCTGAAGGCCATAATTTTTGGGATTTTGTTCCATAGGATGTGTCTGGTGAATGGAAATTTCTTCAAACTAAATAAGGATGTTTAGTTACTAAGTACCTATTTAACAACTTTGTTTTAAACGTGTTCGTATTTGGCAACGGCGTAATATTTTATTTATGTGGTACTTTATTTTTATCGAACTACGATTATTTTTAGGTTTAAAAACAAAGTAGTAACATGTCTCATCCAACATTTTCCATTCGCACTCGGGTTTTGCAGTTGTTATCAATATAAAAAGGTAGGTGTAGTTTTTATATACAGGGAAAAATGTGAGTGACCTTCATATCGACTACAATGAATAAAACCTTTATTCAAACCATAGTACCTACACATATTCCGAGGTAAATCTGATGTCATGCATTACGGTAAGTCTGTGTAAACTAAACGAATTATCTAGTTCACACGTGGGTATTATCCACGGCACGTGAAGCGAGTAAAAAATATGGAGATTATATTTTGTACCCACTTATTTTTGCAGAGATTAGACAATACAACGTACTATTGTATCATACATGATCTGATGTTCGCGTCACATAACATGACGTGTTTATAATATAGACTTGACCTGAGCCACTTGCTTTCCATCACAACAAGTGAATCACAGCGGAGATATAGATACTAACGGGGTTCTAAGTTCAAGCTATTTTCGTGTTGATACATCATTTTAGGGTTTTCTCGTTGTGGACTTTTGGACCTTTAACTAATTACCAGTTAAAGGTCCAATAGTTTTTCTCCCTCACGTGGGCTCGCCGATCGCAGATTTGACCAACGGGCGGCAAATATACATAATATGGCTGGTTATAGTTTGGTAATATATAGGCTACTTTTTATTCAAGTGCTTACATGTAAATCGATTTTCTTGTGTATCCTCTGGTTCGGCCAGTAACAGGGCGGGTTGGTGCGATTCCTCGGATATCCTGATTTGTTTGGGATCTGTTACGACGCGACCGCCAGCGGCCAGAAGCATATTCTGAAACAACAATATGGTTAGTGCTGAAAACTACATTGTTTAAATGCAGATTCACTGATGATCACGTTTCAAGAAAATATTAGACAGTTTTCGATTTGAGAAGGTACATAATTATGGAAAGATTCTTATCGGCTTACAGTGTGTAGGTAATAAATATTATAATGGTAAATGGTAATAAATTAAATACCTGCATTCTATCATGATTTTACGGATTTTTAATCACAATAACATATACCTATAATAAACCATAATCAGTATGCATGACACATAAACTCAACACTGTTTACTTCCGATCTCGTGTGCGAGTCACGTGTATATGTAAACATGCAACCCCTACAATATTATTAATAGAGAGGGAGATATTTCTAGATTGCCTATAGTACTATCATATCTAACCGCGCTTTAGTTGTGATAGGTTAAAGTTCGTAAGCATGCGTGCTCCGATCACGCTAGGGATAAATGCTCGATAATGATGTAATAACTATCTTCCTCACGTAAACATTGTAAATGGCGGTAAGTTTCCAGTGAACAATGCAAACTTGACCCCTAAGATTTCGCGTGCATATAGTATTTATGTGTTTGTACCGTCTAACTGCCATTGGCTCGAACTTCGACTCAAGTATGCACACAAATGGTTGCGACATAGCTGGGTACTTATGCTACAATTTGGAGGAATATTGCTCAAAAGGCAGCATGAGGCAATATCATCTCAAGGAGGCAGCTTAAAATATAGATAATGCCAGTTGGTCGTAGGTTAATGGCAGTAGAGACTTATTAAAATTATCATGGTTACTGGACTCTTAGCACGTACGCATCGTAATCGTACCGATGTTGAGTATCCTCAATCAATGTTAGGTGGATCGTGTGCAAGGAATAATCGAATGGTATATTAAACTTTTCAATATAATTAATTTGAGTGATCCAGAAATGTTTGCAGGTGATTCTTATATGGCCCACTCATCACTCAACTCGAGATGCTCTCATCACTTTTTATGGGAAAACAATTGTAGACCTACTTCATATTATATCCATTGTTGCATGCTCCATCATATTTAATGTCGTGAATGTTATAGCGAACAGCATTAATTGCATAATTGCATCATTCAAGGATACTTTCAAACATTCTTACCTTCAATGTGTCTACGTCGAGCACGCTGAATGGTGGCATGCAGTAAAACGTGATGCCTTCGAACAGCTTTTTCTTCGAGATTCGAGAGCGCCTGGGCCCTGGCTCACCTGTGCTATCTAAAGCTTCGAAATATTCCTACAAAAACAGATGGCTATAAATGTTTTTATCAAAAGTGTAAGAACAAAGTTCAATTTCGATTATAATTTTGATTATCATTGTTTACAATTAAAACGGTAATCGAAGGCTATTATTCATAAATCATAATGAATTTCTTCAAGATAAACGTTACACCTGATCATTGATAAGTAGTCACAGGACTTGGGGACTTTTTAGGCGAAATGTTACACCTGTTTCTTCATACTTTAGACTTTCTTATCAGATTATCGTTAGACACGAGTTCGGTGAATACTTATCACAATTTATTATCGATAAAGTTTGCTAGTTATTTATAATTTCTTATTGGAGATTAAAGATGACAACTACTATAAATTTAATATGCTTTTCTAGATATAATAGGATTATAAGGGTGGAGTACAATAGTCCACACTGACTTGTGAGTCACATGCATCACGCAATTGTGTGAAACGACAGCTGACGTGGTCCTATAATAGCTTAATAGTCTAGTCAACAAGTGATCTTTCGCCTAGCTTTGTTGGTCTCTGAAAATAGGTACCTATCAATTTATTCCAGATGGGGTATGGAAACTTTTTGAAAATGTTGAAGTAGGTAGTAAAATCACGACTACCGGAACTTTCGCCAATTTAAAAAATATCAAGGTGGCGAAAATACGACCGAGTCAAGACAATTATTTCGTTTTTTTTTTCATTTATTCTTAGCTCTATAAAAATAAGCGTTCGTAAAACGTTTTGTTGATTACCAATTTTACGGTGATTTATTATAATAGTAACTCTTTTCTATCGGATTAGCATAATTAATAGCAGCAAAGTCACCTCATTAACAATATCCTTAGTCTGCAAACATTTCTTGATCCACTCGAATGATACGATCCATTTAGAGGCTGCTAGCGCGCACATGTATTTTACAGATCTAGAAAGCAAGGAGGTGTTAATGAAATGGTGCTAAGTGTAGACAGATCATCCTTTGTAAAATATGACGTAAGTATTTAGAACAAAATAAATAACTAATTTACTATAGGTAGGTACTTTAATTTTCAATTTGATTTTAATTTGAAAATAAATGAGGGCTGTAAAACATGTTTCGGTTTCTGTTGTGAGTGGGGAGTTAAATCTATGAATGATACTGGAATGCCCCGATTTTTTTTTTATTCTGAACCATCCAGCATAATGGTAATTAAATGGAAATCTATAGCAATATTATAAAGCTGAATAATTTGCAATTACTTTTTATCTGGATTAAGTACCCACGGCACGCGGATGAAACAGAAAAGTTGGTAAAATATAAATTTTCTAATAACCTTTGCGACTTCTTTTCTTCATCAACACCTACAATTAAGTGTGTGATATCCTTTGTGTACTTATCCACATAACTCCATTTGCGTTCATTGCAAAGAATCTTGACTTTTGTTATTTCACCAGATGTTAAACATGAACCAGCTAAGCAATACTTCCTGTTGGTGTTGAGCGCGAGGTTCCGCGCCATGAGCGGCCGCGCGGTGGGCGTCACGGGCGTGCATTCAAACGCTTTACTCATAAACTCCTTTTCTTGTGTCGTTTTCGCTATCACTTCAGAAGTAGGGCAAAGGGTCTGTTCCGGGTCATTATCATCATTCTCATTCTCAAAATTAAGTGATTTTCTCGCCATAGGTGTAGATTTATACTGTATTTGATTGGCAAACTTGGTAATAGTTAGTGGCGTCTCCAGCGCTGCTTTTTGAGCAGCTTCTATGACAGTGGCATCTCTGCCAGATTCAGTTACAGTGTCGGTCAAGTTTATAATGCTCTTTATTGAAGATGTGGACTTTCTTAGAGATATCTTCTTTGTTTCGCTCAAGTTCATTTGTGATTGATTTAATGTACTCGCTCGTTTCAGTTTCGGCAATGATAAATTTCTGAAAATAATAATGTTAGTTAGTAACATTTAAGCAAAGTTTTGTTTAATACTGAATTCAAACTTATGAATAACATAAATACTTCTGTGGTGTTTCCTCAACCACACTCTTGTCTGAATCATCATAATCTTGTGACTGGGCAATTTTATTTGTTCTAACAATGCCATCTTGACTCTCCTGAGACGAGTTGTGACGTACAACTGGTGTCAAAAATTCTTCAGCTTGTGGAATCTGAAAATAATTAAATGATACATTTAAAGAATAGATATATCAGCAAGACATAACTAATTCGTTTCACAAGGTTTTATAAAAAGTAAGAATATACTCACTTTGTCATGTTTGACAGCTTCTGTATTTTCATCTTCCTTTTCCAAAATAGAAAAAACATTTTCACTATGTTTTTCGTTAAAGTATTCATTTAAATTGGGAGTTATTTCTTCATTCATTTGGTTTGTTACCTTACTTATTACTTGCGTTTTTTGTATTTGTGATGTACTTTTGATTTTTTGAGAAGGCTCTTCATTGATGCCAAACCTTGTATCCTTTAAAATGGAAGAACTGGCTATGTCTTGACTTTTTCTGATGTCTTCCATATCTGCATCAATGTTGGCAAATACCTGACCCATTACCTCATCATAGTTTATAGGTTCACTGTCAGGTTGGACATTGTCTCCTTTATTCTTTTCTGCTGAGCTTATTTTCACTTTCTTGTTCTTAGGTACCACTCCCTCGTCATTATTGTCTCTATTGCGCTTCTCAGCTAGTTTTTGTGTTCTGAATTTACTTTGTACTGTGGAACCTAATATTTCTGAGGGTGCATGTTCCTTCAAAAGATGTACATTCGCTTCTTTAACTGAGCCACTATTGAAAATATCTAAATCATTTAGATCATCTATGGTCTCAGTCTGTTGTATAATCTTGTTTGCAGTTTGTCCTCTGACTTGTGTGAGTGCGACTACATTATTTTTACAGCTTTTATTTTTTTCAACTACTGACTCACACTCCATTATTTTAGAGAGTTCTTTTTCAACACTATCAGTGATTTCAAATTGAGCAGTAGCTGTTTCAGCTGATGCTGTATTTTTCTTATCTGATGTAGTTTTATTTAAGTTGGAGGCTACTACTGGTAGTTTGTTACACTCATTTATATTTATTCCAGTAGTTTGTTCAATATTTTTGTCTGCTGTTTGGACATCTTGGTCCTTGGTTCTCACATTTTCTATGTTATTGTGTGTATTCCTCTCCTCGGGCACACCACTATTTTGTTCAGCTATTTGATGAGGACCTAATGATGTTTGAACTTCTCGATCTGTATTGACTTTTACTTGTACATCATTGTGTTTCTTCTTTATTACTATGTTAGTAATTGTATTTCCCACTTTAATAGATATCTCTATGTCATCTGAATTTTCGGGAGTAACTGGTGGAGCAACACCATGATTCACAGCAAAGTCATAAGTATCTGCCCTATTTGGATTTAATGCACTTTTTTTTATAAACTGCATTTTTGTTCTTGCCCCTTCAGGATTTTCATGATGTGGATCATCAGTCAAAACTTCTTTATTTTTTATATTGTTCCTATCATCACAATGTGGAATAATGTTTTGCGGTTCTTGGTTTTCCCTTTTGTCAGATTTGTTTTCACAGATTACTTTTTCTTCAGATTGTACCGCTAGATTTTGAGGTGAACTGTCTGCCTGTTTGTCACCACTTATATCCATATTAATAACTTGATTTTCTTTATTGCTATATTCTGGGGTATTGTCATCAATGTTGTAAAGAGGTTGTGTGGTCACAGGAGTATTCACGGCTGGCTTTAGGTTCTGTGTTTTCTTAACCATTTCAATTGAGACATTCAATTTGTTTCTATTCTGCTTGTTCAACTTACTGAATTCTTTTCTCATTCTTTTAACATTATTCCAATTTTGTTTGGCTGACTTCTTATCATTATCAGCACTGGAGTCTCTAGAACTATGCATGTTAGAAGAATTATCATGTGCACGGGCATTGGAATTATCTTTTTTTACATCCCTTTTCCTAGAACTCCTACGAGGGTTATCAGTGCTATATTCAGTATCCTCTATAAAAAACGGTTCTATATCCATAGGACCCACCACATTATCATATCTTTTTGCAGTTTCTTTAGGATCCGGCATTGGTTCAATTTTGTCCCAGTCATCCTGCGGTGGTGGCACATGAACTACTTTTGGTGGGCTTGCAGCTTTCTTGGTATCTGTATGAATAATTATATTGCTCGCTGAAATCTCTAATGGATTGCTTGGTTGTTGTATGTCTTGTGAAAATGTTTCAGAATTCTGTAGGGGTGCTGAAAAATGATTTTGAGAGCTTACTAGCCAGTCCTTTACATTTTTATCTGGATCTTTTTCTGAGTCAATTTCACCTGGTGTATCAAGTTTAAACTCGTCTACTGAAAGTTTATAATTATCAAATTAATGTAGGTAGCTACTTATAAATTGTACATTTAACATGTATAGATAACATTTAAATGACTCACATTTAATGTTAAAAAGACTCTTGAATGCTTCACCAAGCACTTGAACATGGTCCGTCAATGTTTGAAGTGGAATATTTAGCTTTAGAGTTTTACGGTCAAGCGATGTCGCACAAGTTGGGCACGTTCGACGGCCTCGCCAGCACGTATGACAAAGAGTGTGGCCACAAGCAGCAGTCGCTGGAGCTATGTAATATTTACAGCTAGAACATAAAAATAATACATATTTTAAGCCCGTTTCACATTGCACAGGTACATTATGTTTCAGTATAACAACATACCATTCTAAACAAGTTACGACGTCAATTTGATTGGATGCTAGTTTCGACAACTTGGTCAGATCTAAGTCTTTAAGACTCATTTTTGCCAGGGCAGTGAGGGTAGTGTTCTATACCAGTACCGGTTTATTCATGAGAATCAGCACTTGTTTTCTTCCACTTTTTCGCAATTTTCTTTATTATGAATGCTCTGGGTCTACTCAATTAACATGAGTTAATAACTAGTCAAATAACACTAGAAGTATTGCCCAAATAGCGATATTATACATATACACAGGTTAGCTTTACTTTAACACTTATAGGAAAAATAATTAGAAGAAAAAACAGAAAAACAAAATGCTTCCTATAATTTTTTGGCGCCTTTTGTCATTTTTTTTTGAATGGCATTTCAAATCAAATGCCAATGTCAATGTCAGGAAATCTAATGTAGCCAGTTAAAAAAAATAAACACTATGGCTACTTATGACACATGGCTATGGCCGAGGCGAGGGCACAAAGTACAAAGACCCCGAATAGAAAATAAAGCAGACTCCCTCGATGAATTAGGCCCCACCTGGCTACACACTGGAATATATTTTCAAATTGGATCCAGTAATTTCTTAACCAAATAAAACGTAACGATATCACTATATGAACAAAAATGTATCAGTTAGTTTCTAAGTTTTTAACTTTTCTTGCATTGGCTTGCTGTGTAGAAGGTCTTGCACCTCACACCTATTAAGATCTATTACACATTATTTGTGCGGCTTGCTCTAAGCTGCTGAAATCATTATAAGCTTTCACCGATGCCTGGTATTTTAATTTGCTCTTATTACGGTGTATTTTAGTAGATTAATTAAAATGAGTCATCCTCCGAGCCTTTTCCCAATCAAGTTGGGGTCGGCTTCCAGTCTAACCGGATTCAGCTGAGTACCAGTGCTTTACAAGAAGCGACTGCCTATCTGACCTCCTCAACCCAGTTACCCGGGCAACCCGATACCCCTTGGTTAGACTGGTGTCAGACTTACTGGCTTCTGACTACCCGTAACAACTGTCAAGGATGTTCAATTACAGCCGGGACCTACAGTTTAACGTGCCATCCGAAACACAGCCAATGGTGTCTAAGATATACTTAGAAAGTACATACAAACTTAGAAAAGTTGCATTGCGCGCCCTCACTTGAGAGGTTGGTCCTTTACCCACTAGGCCACCACGACTTTTAAATTAATTAAAATGAGTCAGGGATATAAAGATAAGCGGGTAAGCGACTTGGAATCCTGATTCAAGAATGTAACCGTGACTTATTTCAATCACAATTTCTTGCACTGTATTCTTTGCGGATTTAGCGCCTAGCGGATGATGAATAATGATGATAAGATTACAACAGCGGCAACACTGAAACTGTCACTATCTGTCAAGAGTAGTCAAGGGGTGCTGAAAAAAGGTTTTTTCCTATTTCAATCAAATAAGCTATCAAATATCCAAGTAAGTTATTAATATTGTTTTGATATAATTAAAATATTGTGCGTTAATTTCAATTAACTAGCTGTTTTTTTGCTTGCACGTAATTTTTTGTTTTCTATCAAAATTATTACATAATCCAGGATTGTTTTCATTATACAGATGATTTTTTATTAAATTACTCCATATATATTCATGATGTGACTCTTAGACAATTTCTTTGCTGGGTGTTGTGATGTTGTCTGTCTATAAATAATGTTGTCTATCAGTTGTACATTTCAGTTATAGGTTATAAAATAGGTAGATGTATTAGCAGGGGTGGTCACAGGGTTGGTTGAGTGGTGACCCAAGGTCAATACCTGACCTCTACCTTAATTAGTTTGTACTGGAAACTACATCTCAAATCAGATTCAATCACCCAAAAGTCACCTATTACAAAATATTCATGTTTGATATATTTTTGGTTTAGTCTAAGAATGACTGATTCGCGAAATGACTACATGGTCTATAATTGACCAATTCTTGAAATGTACAATTCTTTAAATGACTGATTCTGCAAATGACTGATTCTATAAAAGACCGATTCTCTTAAAGACCGATTCTATAAATGACCGATTCTTCAAATGACTGATTTTTCAATTCTATTAATGTGTGTGAATATCGTAAATAAAATACTATGTAAGGGTTTGCAAATCATATATTTTAACTAGTTTCAAAAAATAACTTGTATAATGCCACGTACTACATTTTGTAGCGCAAAAGTAAACATTTATTCGGTTTCTTATAAAAAAATCAACAGTCAAATAAGTGGTTATAATGTCAAGTTAGCCCAAAAGTAAACATTTTTTTTTTAAATCAACAGTTATCAAAAAGTCATAAAATCAATTAGCAAAAAATCAACAATTATAAAAAATATGAAATAAATCACTTAGGAATATGTAGTTGAATATAAATCATTTTTTTTAAATACTCTACTGATGTTTCTCCATTTTTTTTTTTAATACTTATCAAATCTATACTAATATTATAAAGCTGAAGAATTTGTTTGTTTGTTTGAACGCGCTAATCTCAGGAACTACTTGAAAAATTCTTTCAGTGTTAGATAACCCATTTATCTAGGAAGGCTATAAGCTACTTTTTATCCCGATACGGGAAGTAGTTCCCACGAGATGCGGGTGAAACCGCTGGCAGAAGCTAGTAAAATATAACGGTTTCGGTGATTTTTTCTTGAAACCTGGAAAAGAGTATCCCTTAACCTTATACATATCTATTAGCCACGTCGTTGATTCATGCATACTACACAAGTTATTTTTTGAAACTAGTTGAAATATGTATATGATTTGCAAACCCTTACATAGTATTTTATTTACGATATTCACACACAGTAATAGAATTGAAAAATCAGTCATTTGAAGAATCGGTCATTTATAGAATCGGTCTTTAAAAGAATCGGTCTTTTATAGAATCAGTCATTTGCAGAATCAGTCATTTAAAGAATTGTACATTTAAAGAATTGGTCAATTATAGACCATGTAGTCATTTCGCGAATCGGTCATTCTTAGACTAAACCATATTTTTAAGGTCTAATTTTAATATTTTACAGAATGGCTTTGGCATTCCGCGTTGGTTTGAGGAGCTTGGCTAGGAAGCTGCAAGTCCGTAGCTATGCTGATGCTCCCTCAGGTGAAGAAATGGCCCTCACATTTGCAGCTGGCAACAAGGTTAATCTTCTCTTAACATCTTTAATCATTTAAAGAACGTGATAAAGTTGTTGTAATGTTCATTATTCTAGTTCAGCCATGTATAACAAGAATGGTTATATAGTTATGTTGACATTGGCATAGGTTAAGGTTGAATGTTCATTCACATTTTCATTACAATTTCACAAGAATTGCACTAATTAAATTTTGTTCAATCTCATAACAAGATTGTAAATTTTATTTACCTATTCTGTTTTGTTTTACAAGCTGGGGTTTAAAAATGTTTTATTGCATTAATAATGCACTGATAATAATTCCAGGTAACAATATGACCAATTTGAAGATTATGTATATTAATTGAATTCATTATTGACAGGTTTTCTATGACAAAAAAGTTGTCAAGCAAGTTGATGTCCCCTCCATGAGTGGAGCCTTCGGTATCCTGCCCAAACATGTCCCCACACTTGGTAAGACCGAACAATAATTAATTTAACCTTTTATATTACTCACTGCTACACAACTCAATCAGGATCAATTATCGCTAAGTAGTGGTCCTATTTACTGTAATCCAAAGGAAAAAAATATAAATAGAAGATTAAAAGAAAATATAATAAATACAGTAAATGTATCCTGTCAATAATTTAAAACCAAGTAATGTTAATAATAAAAAACTAAAATTGTAAAAAGAATGAATAATAATTGATTGTAAAATTTTGGTATATAAATGTAAGTTCTGTCTAATATACAGTATATTGGCAAAGATGAATTGTGATGCCACAGTAAGAATACCAATTTCTTTAAACTGCTCTCTAAGGGAAGTTCTGGTGCCTAATTGGTATATCACACGTATAGCATGTTTTTGTAGAACAAATATATTCTCTATATCAGCGGCTTTGCCCCACAACAGAATACTGTAGGACATAATGCTGTGAAAATAACTGAAATACACCAATCAAGCTGTGTCAACGTCTGTGAACTGTCTGACTTTTCTGACGGCATAGGCGGCAGACCTAAGCCTTCCCGCGAGGCTAGAAATATTATGTGAACTCCATTGAAGTTTTGTATCTACTGTTATACCCAGACACACGGTAGATGCAACGGTTTGAAGAACCTCGTTGTTTAGGATAACATTAGGACCTAGGTTTTTTACATTAGGCAAAGTGAACTTAATGCATTTTGTTTTTTTAGCATTAAGTACTAAATTGTTTGTGGTAAACCAGTGCGTAACTAATGAGAGTGCACTGTTTACCTCTTCAAATTGCTCTCTATTTCTGTCAACTTTGAAAATGAGAGATGTATCATCTGCAAATAATACAACGTCGCAGATATTATTGAGGTGGTAAGGCAGATCATTGATGTATACTAAGAATAAGAATGGACCTAATATAGAGCCTTGTGGCACGCCTAGCTGAACTGGAAGGACTGATGATTTAGAACCATTTACATCTACACATTGCAATCTATGTTGTAAATACGATTCTATTACGCTGAGAGCTCCGTTTTGGACTCAAAAGTAAAAGTGTATCATGATGGACGCAATCAAAAGCTTTGGAAAGGTCGCAAAAGACTCCAATAGCATTTTGAAAATTTTCCTATGCGTTATAAATATGTCTTAAAAGTCCAACACCAGCATCTGTGGTAGAACGACCTTTGGTAAAGCCATATTGTTCTGTATGAAGGAGGCTATTTAAATTGAAACATCGTAGTAACTGCTCGAGTATTAACTTTTTAAACATTTTACTAAAGGTAGGCAAGATAGAAATAGGTCTAAAATTACTAATGTCTGACTTATTGCCTGATTTTACTGTGTTTCATGAGGTCAGGAAAAACACCAGTGTCAATGCACTTGTTGAATATGATAGCAGAAATAACCTAATCCACTCAGTTTAGCCACAGGAGTCATTTTTCGTATGCATAACATCATGTGTAAAGCAGAGATAAAGTTAGTATCAAATGTTTTGATCAGTTGACAGCTGTCAGTTTTCAAGGGAGAATTTCAGTTGTTTGTAATGCCTGGCTTTTATATGGTAGAAAAAAAAAACCTAATTTACAGTAGACTATTCTGTACAATTAAATCTCATCCTATTTTTTTTAATATTTTCAAATGTTTAGATGCACCTCGGTACCAGTGCCTGACATGGAACGACTGTCTATCTGACTTTCTCAGCCTAGTTACTCAGATATTGTCCAAGCTTTTATTGTTACATTTTAACAATAGCTCATTTGGAACTGGTTATTTCTTATACCTCCGTCATCATGTGTGGACTTGGCTTGGCTTAACTAATGTTCCAGCAGGATCAAGATCTCATCAATCATATGATATTACCTTAAAAAATTGGTTGCCTGTAAAGTCGGTATACGGGCGGAAGTTTTACGTGACAACGACGTCTGTCTCTCTCGCTCCTAGGCGGGCTAACCGTGCCCGAGTGGAAGGGACGCGTGCCTCTCACTCGCTCTCATTGTGAGCGGAGCGTAACGCAGTTTCTTGAAGTGTCACCCGGCAAACCAATTTATAAGACGTTGTCACGTCAAAAAAAATTAGGTTATGTACCTCTCAGACCTCTCTGTAAAATTATCATTGAATTTTCTTTAATACCAAAAAGATATTATAATTTTTCAAGCAAATAAACAGCTTTTGTGTTTTTTTTACAATTTACGCTTGTCTTATTTTCTAGCTGTCCTGCGCCCCGGCGTTGTTGCTGTGACCGAAAATGACGGCAAGCTAACTAAGATCTTCGTATCATCTGGCACAGTCACCGTCAACGATGACTCTTCTGTTCAGGTATCTTAACTATGGAAATTAAAAATAATTCGGCTTTATTTACTAGGTTTCCTCGAAAAAGTCAGATATTTTATCTCAATTTATATCATGTTGTTTATATCTTCATTACAGGTACTTGCTGAGGAAGCTCACCCCTTGGAAAGCTTAGACCGCAGCGCCGCACAGGAGGCCCTTAGCAAAGCCCAGTCTGAATTGAACTCTGCTGGTAATGAGAAGGTAAGGGTTCCAATGATATTAACTATACCACGTGTGTTTCAGTATTAGTGTGTCTAGATAAAAGTGACAAGATGTCTTCTGCGGCATGAAATAGTTGTTTTGGCCGGCATGAAGCTAACCTTTCTATTTATACATAATATATATCTAATAATAGTATAAGATAGCAGTTTCCCGCTGTTTTATCAACCTCTCGAAAGATCATACATTACCCGTAAAAGGTGGCCTATCTCAATCTCCATTTACGTCTATGTGCATTTTTATCCAAATCAGTCCAGCCGCTTTTGCGTGGAAGCGAAGCGAACTTCCGTTTGCTTTTAATGCCCACGTGTATGGTCATCGGTCAATGAATATAGTTAAGCTTGTATATCAGAAAAATAAAGTATTATTCTCAGAAAATGTATTGTGATATTGCAGGCCAAGGCTGAGGCTGCCATCGCCGTGGAGGTCGCCGAAGAGATCCTCAAGGCGGCGTCAGGTTAATGATGTTCACTCAGCGCTGCCACCGAACAGTTAGTGATAAAACAACTATTTAATATTTACGTTTCTGTATAAATAAACACCGTCTCCAGTAGAACAACTATGTATTTTATTTATTACTCATATTTATAATTTAAGTATTATTAAGGGACATACAAATAAAACACCGTTATGTAGTTGACATTTGAGTAGTTTATTTAACACAAATCAAACACTTTGGTACAGTTAGTTAGCTGTGGTTATCGATGTCGTATCGCCGTAATAAAAATTATTAAACTTACTCTCAAGTAGCCGCAAACCAAACGCACAACGACAAAAGCGAAAATATCATAAACAATTAACCCCTCTGCTGCCAATACAATTAAGATTATGGTACAAATTTTAATTGATTATTTATCATATAATTTTGAATAAATTTCATTTATTTGTTCACATTTCAATTTAACTATATTCTTTTCTTTAAATCGAATTCTAATTGGAAGGTTAAGAGAAGATTCTGTTGCTAGGAAGTCGCGAAAACCTAACTACAAGCCTACTATGCGAAGCTTACACCACAATACACAACATATAATGGGAAACACCTAGAAAATGACACTCGAGTGTCTTACACCTAGTCATCTGCGTAAATATAGAAGGATAAAAATTACGATTATGATTATTAAAAATGCACCTTACTGTACTAGATTAATATTTTAAAAGATTATTTTAAATTCCATGTCAGCAGTGTCTGTTATATTTTCGATGGTGATGTATACTGAGTAATTCCTTGCTGTTTATATAGGTAACTGTTAAATATTATTATTATGGTACGCTTCCTGTGTCTTATTTAATTGCGTTTCGAAGAATAGTCTAATCGATTAATTTTACATAATTATAATGCGTAACGTGTGTTACTAACTAGCTACGGATTATATAGTACTTTGTTTAAAAGTTGATTAATTACTAATAAAGAAATTTATATCTAAACTTATCCTAGGTAGTATATGCATAAATGCGAAAATCAAAACCAACATGTTTGACACAAATAGGACGTGTGGCAATAACGAAAATGACAAAGAGAATAATTAAAACCAATAACGTTAAAGGAAGCATCGAAACAACCGTGTGGTTGTGGTTACCTAATATTACCATCCTAAGAGTATAAATAAAGTTTACGTCGACATTATTCCATGTAAAAATTAAAAATGGGATAAAAATACAAAATATCACATACATTATTACATGTTGAGCTTAATTTAAATTTAATCCGAAACACCCCAAAACCAGATGCATTATTACTGAAGCTGTCTTTAAATTAAGCTAAACAAATAAGGTTAACTATAATTAAAATGATAGAAAATTCTGTAGTAAATATATCAAAGTTGGGCACGTTAGATGAACGTAAATTTCATAGGTACTAATGTTTTGGACAGGATATTAACGCGTCACCTATCTATTTAAGCAAATATATCAATTTGAGATAACTACCACAACCATAATTTTCTGCTTTTATATGGTAAATACTACAGTGACGCATCATAGGTTACTCTATTCTGGAAAGGTAGATTCTAATTTGTACATAACCCAACTTTGCAAGTTTACTACACGTTGATAATCAAAAAAACTTTAAAAACTAAATTGAAAATGTCCAGCCAACTAAGTTGGGGTAAATAATTTAAAAGTAAGTAAATAGCAACACAAAAATGCGACACACAAATGAAACTGTAAAAGAGAGAAGATTTGGCACAAGTATCACCATCTTGCTGAATGCTAGACCAAATCATAGAGCCAAGGTGCAATTGAAAAGTATACTAATTAAAATGTATTTGCGGAAGCCTGCGAGCGGTACATCAGCAAGATGGTAATGGTCCACTAAATGAATTTATAAATGTGCGTGTGTCGCTGAGCTGGGACACTTGTCCAGTTTACAGGTTACACTGCCACAGTATCGTAGGCTGTGAGTCCCCGCCCGTGGACTGCTTGCTGGGGGATTGGGGTGGCTGCTTCTGGTCTGAAAACACAGTCCCTACTATTAATACATATTTTTCCCTAAATCTGGCGTTCCAATTGACGGGTAATTTTCTCGATCGGGAAGCGTAAGGGATGTGCCTTATAAAATTGTTTTCATTCAACCTTTAAGCATCAAAGAAAACCATAGCACTGCTAAACAGCAAAAATGAATGCTAGATGAAGAATTTATTTATTTAGGGAACACCAATATAATATGTCCGCACGCTTGGCATCTATTGTATAGTGCTTTATAATACAGCTAATATATAGGTACCTATGTATGTATAGCTAAAGAAAAAATTGTTGGAGGAACTATTTTAACGATAATTAAGCAACTAATCCATCACGCGCGGACTAAAAAAGAACAAGTGCCAGGGTTCTGTTCTATTTAATATTGGGTTTTAATATCATAGTATAAAGTTACGGGTATAGTTGGTATGTACATTTCATGCGTTTGTTACCGGCAACGCAATGATCACAAAATAAAATCAAACTAGCCGAGGTTTAAATAACTTGCCTTACCATTCTTGGAGCAAAAAATAACATATTAGTGCACATTGGTTGAGTATGTTAGCCACAAAAAGGTTAATTACGAAACAAAAATATCAGGCAGTAAATAAGGTATATTCGGTTAAAAATGGTCATTTTCACATACTTTGACTTACTGTTTCCTGTAGATGGATGCAGAACATAACACATGCTTAATAACGAGCATAGACTAGTACAAAATGCTTTATTAGGTAATGTATCTATCACGTCACAATGTACTCGTGCTAGCGCACACACAAGGATCCGGCTCATGTATTAGTTTCGTGTGTTCAATAGTGTGGAAGTTGTTTGACAGTGTTCTATATTATTTAAAAAGGGGTTCTTATTTATCTGTCTTGATTTATGACTTCTAAAGACTACTTAATTATGATTTTTATTAGTTGTTCAGTTAAGGATTTTCAATAGTTTATACATATTTCTGTCTGTGCTGTACAAATATATAATTGGATTTTGTTTTGTGAGACAGTGAACACAAAAAGTGTCTGTTATAGGGTACAGTGGGCAAGGCCTATCAAACTGACCTGTCAATGAGTTTCCTCATTTCCTCGCTGTGCAAACCGTCCTTGGCAGTGTGGGCCCTTACTGCAACAACACACAAGTCACGACGCGCTCTATACTAGCCACGACACCTGGAGCCGCCTTCTACCGACATCTCGAACAATAACCACATAACCAGCCTGAGAGCTCTTTCCACTAAGTTATGCAAAGTACAAATACGAGCGATATGTCTCAGTGGTTATTATTCGCTCATGTCCATCTCCAAAACACGTACTAAATATCTACAGAATCATTTCAAATAGAGTGAATTAGTTAACACAATCACGTCTAAGCACATAAAATAGAAACTTGATTCAAAGAAATGTAACTTTGTATATTTCCCGTTTTGAATCTTGCACTTGCCTAAATTAAACGAAGCTAGTGTGAATAAATTGTGATTAAAATAATTTAATTTTGACAAGTGCTGAAACGAAACAACAGTAAAAAGTAGATAATTTTGAAAAATAAAGATAGTTAAGCCAATTACAAGAACTCTAATCTTGAAGCTTGAAATTCAATTTGTTATTACTGATACAAATGTTGCATGCTGTCAGTCACAATAATTAGAAACATAAAGGAATCAAATAACTCGATTCAAAAGTTTTACCGTCTTCTGTTCAGGTGACACCCACGTGTGCATAAACCAATTCAACAATCAATTTCATTTCATCAACTAGAGACTTTCCTTAAAATTAGGGTGGTTTGAAACATGTATGAGAATACTAAAATGTCATTTGAACCATACTTTTTTGTTTTGCTTACAAGTTGTGCTGGGTATTAATTTAAGTTAGACATTTATTGAAATCGATTGAAATAAAAAAATTTAAAGTAACTAAAAATCCCTGTATAATATTCCATTAAAATTATTACTCAGCAAAACTTTATAATATGTAATACAATATGATAATATTTTTCAATATGAAGCAGCACATACTATTTAAAAGCGTTTTCACAAAAAAGTATGATTCGTCGTAGTTTATAGCATCAGGCAATGAAAATTGTGTCCCTGTCAGAAGATGAATTTCCTAATGGAATTGGACGGATACATGAATATATTTTTATGTAAGTATTTATATATTTGAGTGGTATTATCATTGGGGTGCTCTGGATGGTAGTTTGTTGTTAGTTGTTACGTACCGGGATAGTTGCGGGGCTGGTCGCATTCGGCTTCGGAGATTTCGTTGGAGTCCTTGCTTTCATTGAATGAGGAGGAGCAGTTGTTGTCGTTGTTCGCGTTGCGGGGAGGGGGTGGGGGAGGCTCGGGGGATCCGCCACACTTGCGAGTTCCTGAACAATGAGTAAGCGAATCAGGGACGGATTCTTGTCATGCGGTTTGTAGAACTTTTGTGGCTACAATCAGCTCTTTCACATGTCGTCGTAATGCATTTTTACTACAAAATGTAGCATAGCATACTTACATAGGTATGTCATAAATTACCTTCTATAGGAAATATTTCAGGGCTACCATTGTTCGCGGAAAAGTAGTACTAAAGTATACTTGGTAGTTCCAAATTGGTATGTATAGTTTCGAAGTATGTGTAGTGACTTTTTCGTATAGTTCAGTAAATAGATTAACATATAATGTTAACTACATTAACATATATGTCACACAGGGCCTATTCTCAAAGAAGACCAAACAGACAGAGACAATTACTTTGGTAACTGTATTATAAACTTACCAATGCTGGGTCGGGAGCCATAGTGGTCGGAGTAGGGAGTACCATAGGCGCCGGTGTATTGCTCGTCTTCGGGGGCGCAGCACGCGGGCTCGTCGTACTCGGGGCCGCAGGCATACATGGGGCGGGAATAGCGGGCACGCTGGTCGCATAGAACCAATTCAGTATAATTTAATTCACATAAAAGCTGTAAAATGGAAGGCAGACTATTGCACAGTAACGTGTCTTACGTATTGGTCTTCTTCAGCGCAGGTGGCCGGGTCGTCGTATTCGGGGGCGGTCGAGTAGATGGCGCTCTGTCCTCCCTGAGAGTTCTTGCGGGCATAACGGCTGTTGGCACGGGGCTGCCAACGATAATTTTATTTAAATATTTGCTATACTCAGCTGCACACGTCTAGTACCTAGTCTAGAAGTGGTTTAAAAAAATGCGGAATCAAAACTTAACAAATACAGCTCAATCACGTAAAATTGGACGTCGATTTATTATGATTGATGATATATTCGATATATTATATCTTCTGCACGAGAAGAGTCTACTTGAATAATATTTAGCTACTTTCATTAGATCCTCTATTCTTGGTAAGATACGTAACTCTAAGTATGTAGAAGTTTAGTACATACCATGCTCTGAGATCCAGCGCGGGAGTGAGCGGGGTGGTGGGGATGAGGATGAGCGAGAGTGCCGGCGTGAGCGGGGTGGTGATGGGGGAACGCCAGCGCCTTGCTCGGGTCCATCTCCTCGCGGAAGCCTAGCAGGTGGAACGTCGCGTAGGGGCAGATTTCGTCTTCCATGCCTGTTGTCAAATGGAAGTAAAGTTGGCTTTTGTTTTATTTTTTGTTCACAGAGTAGTAAACTTCATTATTTTTCGGCTTATACTTGAAACTATGAGAAGGTACTTGTAGGTATAGTTGGCCACCAGCGTAAGGGGAGAACTGGGATATAGTAGTTGTGCCGTTGCGATAGTTATAATTTCCATCTAGAATTTTAGTTTAGGTGATTTTTAAGAAATAATGTATTATTTCATATGCCATTACAGATTAAAATTGCGTAGTAATGCGTTGTCTAATTGTTTACTACTCTGTGATTTTATAGGATTAGTAAAGTGTTATCATTCGTTGCTGCAATCCCTTATTGCTGGAATTCCATGCTTAAATGTGTATTAAGAAATTCACACTCAACAAACTCTGTAGTACATACCTATGTAGATTAATAATTATGTGTATTATATGTATCAAATATCAGTCGACAGTTGTGTAATATAGCTGCTTATGTTGATTTAATTTATGTAGTTAATAAAAACATATTTATATCTTGAAGATTATCTACATTTGTTAAAAGCAAATAAAAATAACTGGGGTTAGAAAAGTGCAAAACAAAAATAAAATAAATATGAACTAGACAATCCATCATGCAAACGCAAATAATATAAAATACAAGTAATTATCAAACATATCCCATACTCACTCATTTGTCGTTATTAGTAGTTCATTCTGATAAATATCTCACGATTTTCATTCACTTTGAAACCAGGTTACAAAATGGTCAAACTTTATACAAATATTTTGACCATTTTTTGGATGTATACTTTAGTAGTGAGCACACAAATAAAGCGACGTTTTCATTTATTGGAGGTAATTTACTGCGGATTATAACAAATCCAGCCGTTGCTTTGGGATAGGAGATTGAATTTTGAAATTACCTTCATATAAATTACTAGCTGTTTTCTCGCGTTTTTACCCGCGTATCGAGGGAATTACTGCCCGTACTTGGGATAACATAAAGCCTGTACTACTCGCAGAAGATAATGTAGCTTTTTAAAGATGAAGAATTTTTAAAATCGGTCCAGTAGTTTTTCAGTTTATCCATTACAAACAATTTTTTCCTCTTTGTAAAATTTCACCCTCTTATCACAAAACAACGGACGGATATGGATCGGTTATTGTAATACGCAGTACCTAAATCTTTAGTTACTGTACTGCGGTTGTCAAATGTAGCAGTAGTTCGTGTATTATTTGTATGCTCACGTGGCATGCATTAAGCCCTGACCTGTGGAGGCGGTATCCCCGGAGCCGGCGCGGCGCAGTCTGGGGCGTCGCACCCGCTCGTAGTGGTGTCGGCGCGGGTCCCACGTCGAGTGCGCGCCCACTGAACCACACTAACGTTACGCATGCGCTAACAACCCGCTAACACGTCTCAATATTCTCTCACTCACTTTTATTTATTTTATTTTAATTATTTATTTATTTAAATACTTCTTGCATATACAGTACAATGGCGGACATAACGCCAATCAAAGTTTTATTGAGCTAAACTACAACGTTCATTGTATATTTACTGTATAAAGAGAACTCAGCTGTATCCGTATATATGTACTGGAAGCCGTCCCCAACATAGTTAGGAAAAGGCTAGACAGATGAAAGAGACCAAAAGCGGGTTTATAGCCTTCAATGTTAATTAACTCGGTAGAAGAAAACAAAATGAAAAAGTCATTCTTTCTTGGTGTTATTTTGCTTGTAATTTTCAATTTCAATTCAATTGCAATTTTTTTGAATGTAAGACAATGCCGCAAGTGAGTGAGATTATAGTTGAGATGATACCACATAAATTGAGAGGAATAAAATAACGCTCTGTTAATCTGTCACAGCATATTTTTGTTATATAGGAAGTGAGTTTTTAATCAAATTAATATACTTGTATGTTAAACTACTACGACGAGATTAACAAAATGTCATGCTGAAAAAAATAAGTATGTAAATTGTTATGCAAAGCTAAAATTAAAATGGGGGTTTGAACTTCTATGGCTTGTAGCAAAAATATAATCCATTGTCTAAAACTTAAAAGCTGCCCCTTTGGTAACATAAGCTCCCCGTTACCACGACTAGGAATTTAAAGTGGACAACAAAAATATATAACATAGCTTTCACCTTACATCCACCAAGTGTCTAAAAGGAAAGAGAAAGAAAGATAAAGCATAGAGAGGAGAAGAGCATAAATCGTGCGAGCATAAAAATAAGTGAAAGGTAAAATTGTTAAATAACTATTACCTGAACTGTACCTCGTCGAATGTGTCTTATTGTGGAGCAGCTATATTTTATAGATATGTATAGAAGAGTGCTTAATGTGAAACGAAAATGGTGATTGGAGTATGTAAATTTGAATCCCGTACTGATTGATCCGGAGACATTCACAAGCCTAAGAAAGTTTTTAACCTTGGATGGTTCCCTAATAGCTGGTTTAACTATGACGGCAGCGTAAACGCACTTCGCTATGAACGGGGCTCTGTTCAAGTACCAACAAGGGCCTTTGTCGGACCCTGGACCCTAGGTAAGTGCCTGACGAAAGCTGCTTATATGTAATGATACTCGTACAGTCTGACCGTTTTTGATGCAATTGCCAGTTGCCGCCACTCAGTATAAATACAACCTTGAAAACTGAGAGCTATCAAATGCACAAAATATTCGGCTCCCCTATAGTTGGAATCAATTTCAATCGTCAATTTTGGAAATTGTGCAGTTGACAGTAATGTGTTTTGTACTCACTGATGACAGCCTGTCGCTTAACACGGTCGCAGGTGTTGTAGTTGGAGCCGGGCACGGGAGGGAGCTTGCGGTTGGGCGGTGCGATGTAGCCGAGTTCGTCGCGAAGTCCGCCGCGCTTGTCCAGAGTACCGCCGCCGCCGCCTAAGGCCGCCTGAGATGCGTTGTACACTGCGTCGTCTGTATATATGAGCTAGTAAGTGCCTTACATAGTTTTTGTCTTATCTACAACAATATCATAAAAACACAGGCTGCCGGAAAGAAATATCTCCGGTACGCGGGTGCAACCGCGTGGAACAGCTAGTGTTCTTATAAGCTAAGTCACCGATTAAAAGTGAGTTTTCATTATTTTTGGTTAGGTATGTAGAGCAAATAATATTAAACCATGATTTAGGTAAACCAAAATTCAAAATCAGAGAGAAAGATGAGTGTATGTTACAAAAAATATTTTCTAAATTATTTGCTAGATGATTAGGTAATGATTAAGTAAAATATAAACGTTAAAAATTAATAATATGAAAATTCGAATTCGGGTAAAAAAATAAATAAAGCGGCGCGCCATGCCACTATACATACAATACATGTCCTTCTGACCTCGCAGGCGATGTGGGGTATTCCTGCGAGCTAAGGTCAGACATATCACCACCACGCCTACGATGAACACGACGATCGTTGCCAAAATCGGTACCAAAACTTCAGGTTCTAGCCAAGCCTTGACCCAGGGGGGCAGTTCCTTATCAGTGCCAACGTTGCCAGGTAACGGAGCAATAGTTCCTACAATGGTACAATGATTAGTTGTTTACCTTTGTGATGGTCCCTGGCGCCTCGTACCACGCAAACGACTACGATAGCAATGATGATGACAAGGATCGCGGCTACTACGGGCACGATAAGGTTAAGGTGCGACAGGATAATCTTGAGAGTCTGTTCCGTGGTAAGAGTGCCGCCGCCAACCTCGCGCGCGGGCGCTATCGTACCTGAAATGCAACCCCACGTTATAGCACCTACTTATGTAAGGATATTACAGTTACAATTAAAAGGTGATGCATTTCAGGTACGAATTTGGTTTTTATACAATCAATGTTTGTTAAGTAAAAAGGGTTAAATTCATTTATAAGTTTAACGCAACGATCAGTTCAAATAAAATGAGACTTCAAAACGGTTGTTAACTTACCGCCAGTCATGGTAAGAGTTGCGAATTCGTATTCAGCGACGTTAAATCCAGCATTGTTGTGGGCCGTGATCCTCAGAACATACCATGTAGCGGGTTCCAAATCTACAATCGAAGAAAACAACGTTATAAACTTTCTATCAACTTGCATACGATGATCCAAAAAATATGTTTTGAGTACATACCGAGTACGACGAAGTTTCCACCGGGTTTCACAGCGTTCGAAATTTGGTTCCATTCAGCAGCGCCCCTGATAGAAAAATAAAGAAATAAGATAACTCAAAATATTCAATACCGATCAGTCTAGGCAAGAGGTTGTCATATAATGTGAAGGGATGACACGCAACAAAGTGTGTGTTAAGTATGAATGTAGATGGATGGATTGCCTCAAAGACGACATGAAAGAAGGGAGTGACTGTATTTATGAAGAGTGACAGGGAGGCATGGAAGCAGAAGACATATTGCGCCGACCTCAAACAAAATTGAAGAAGAAGAAGTACCTATCAGCATTTTGTGTAAACACCCTTAATTATAGACTTACTTCTTCTTGTTTTCAACGACGAAGTGCGACATCGGGCAGCCGCCATCGAGCCATTGCTTGAGGTGCAGAGTGACGGAGGAGCTGCCTACTTCGATGAAGTCGGCGGCGCGGGGCACGGGGGGCTTGGAGCCGCGGGTGCGGGCGATCACCACGTCCGATGCCTCGCCGGTGCCGATGCTGTATTACGTGAAAAGATTAAGATTAGGTACACATACCGTCGTACCACAAAAACTTTTAAACGTCAGTTGAACACTTGTCTAAAGAAATGTCAGATTATGACGTTGAAATAAGGTCTGTTTTCAGCCACACTGTTTTTAGACAAGTGGTCAACAGATGTTTAAGGTTTGAAGTAAGGCTCATAAAGTTTTACAAAAATAAGAACAATAATGAGAGGATAATAAGCGTCTCATCTACGCAAATAGCTTATAAAAGTTCAGACAGCGGTGAAGCAGAAATACAAAATTTTTTCAGTCATTTTACATATTCAGTGACAGTCTACGTACCCATTGTAAGCCGTAACGTAGAGTTGATATCTAGATCCGCAGAACAAGTTCTCCAATGTATACGTGTCAGTGGTGCTTGGAATCTGCAAAGGGAAAAGGATTTTTAGCTTTCTGGTTCCTCTTTTTTTACCATGTTTTTTTCTGTGATTTGTGTCTATTTTGTGTCCTATATTTGTATTATTTGTGCGTTATAACCGCGAATAAATGCTTTAACTTTTTATAATATCAGTACCTGAACAGTTTCCCAATCTCCGAACTCTTGTTTGTAGTGGATGGTGTAACCGGCGGCGGGCGACTGGTCGACATCAACGGAAGGCTTCAGGCGAAGAGTGAGAGATGACACGGACGACGATGCGATGCTCAGCTGAGGCGGGAAGGGGGGAGCTGGCGGGACAATGTGAGTTTTACTACATTTTTGTTTATTACTAGGCATAGTCTCGGGATCAATGATAAAGAAAGAGCCAATCATTTATGAAAATAGAAAAACTAGGCGGCTGGCGTCTATGTCTAAACTAATAGCTTTACGCGCAACATCCGCGTTTAAGAAAAAAAATTTTTACTTATATACATATAGCGCGACTTTCGGTTAAGCTAAGGTGATTGACGAAACCGCGCGTTTGGCTGACTGTTTATAAACCCAGCAAATAATTCGCTAGTGTGAAAACGAACAGTGATTTTTAATGAAAATACCAGGAAAATGTCATAAAGTACAATCTAGAACATACCGAGAACAGAGAGCGTGTGCGTAACAGTGTCAGTTCCGAACTGGTTGTCGACATGGCAGGAGTATTCCCCGGCATCCTCGCGAGCCACTCCGGCGATCTGCAGGGAGCCTTCAGGCAGTTGTCGTACGCGCTCCGAAGCTTCCAGGGGGTGGCCTTTTACCTTCAAATGAGACTTAAATATTAGCTTTACGAAAATAAGGCGAGGTTGATATTTACAACTTTTTGAAACCCATGATCATGGAATATATACAGACACCAGATCATCAAACTACTCCAATCTGAATCATATTGAACATTATTGTTTATTTATTTATTTATCCATTTAATTCAGGCATCAAGGCCCATATCAATATACCATATAATATACCTTGGAGATAAGGTTCAAAATCTATTAACGGAATTTGAAAGATTATAGTATCTTATGTACAGGCTTTAAGGCGTACCTTCCACAAAATGTTAGGAGGAGGAACGCCGACGGCAAGGCATGGCAGTTTGACATCTTCCTTGTAGGTAGCGGTGAACGATTCATCGAATGAGGCGATCTTGGCGGGTACTAAAACAAATGTCAACGTTATAATGAGTTAATAAAGTCATTTATTCAAAGTAGACTGAAAATCACCATAAATATTGAAGGTCAGGTGTACAAAAGACTGCACTCAAAAACTGCCGCCCTTCATCACTTCCTATGTGTTTTAGAGGGGAGAAAAAATGGTGGAACAAACTCCTCAGCAACACAATTCTGTCTGAGCGGTTTGAAGTATCGGTTCCCTATAGTTCTTATGGATGGTCAGGTCAACTTACCTTTGTCGCTAGGGCTGCACGATGCGGTGGCTGAGGGTTGTCCTTCACCAATAATGGTAGACGCGGTCACCCAGAAGTCATAACGGCCGGCTTTCAGTTCTGTTGCGGAATAGCTGGTTTGTGTAGCGGGTACCTTTGAAAAAAGGATATTATTGTTAGATTTTATTTTCCATGCGTTGGATTGTTGTCTGGTTCTATGGAATAGTTGATACAAACCTTGTTGGGATGAGGTTCAGCGTTCTGTGCTTGAGTGTAGACGTTGTAGTGAGTGACGACACCGTTGGGTTGCGCGGGAGGCCTCCATGAAACCAGGATGGAATCTTGTCCCATAACTAGGGCCTTTACAGCGCGAGGTGCTTCCGGTACTGTGTAAACATAGACAAAAAAGTATTGTGAGAATCCAGTGATCAATTTTCACCTTGACCATAATGTGTTATCTCTGGCACCCGTTTTTGTTCATCTATATGATGATACATGGTTTAAGAAAGATGTGTAAGATCCATTAAAAAAAAACTTACCGTCTTGTTCAGTTTGGCAGTGAATAGGTGCAGATCGAACGCCATCGCCTCCATTGGTAGTCGCAAGCACTTCCATGGAATAGTTCGTGAATTTCTTAAGTCCGTGAAGAATGGTTTCGCTGCTAGCCGTAATCTTGGTGTCTTTGGACTTCTCATCTAAAAGAGTTACGAACATTTTAAATTGTGCCTTAAAAGACCTGTGTATAAACATTTTGAAAACATTTTATAGAAAGATACTTACCATACCAGGTTTCACTGGGTCCGTAAATTACTTTGTAAGCCTTAATAAGTCCATTGGCAGCGGCAAGAGGGGGAGATACCCAGGACACACGAATGGTTTGCGCAGTCAAAGTGGTGCAGAGAACGTCTTGGGGCGGGGCAGAGGGGGCGCCTTCCGCGGTGTATGCTCGCACTTCGCCAGATACCGGGCCTGATCCCATCTTGTTGAAAGCTTGAACCACAATCGCGTATTGGGTGTATGTCCTGGAAACAGAATGGTCCGTTAATATAATCATCGGTGACCATGTCGAAAAAGGATTAATCTCTAGCTAGATGATCTTTATTACACCATGGATTGAATACTGGTACTCTTAATGTATACAGGTCAGCACTTACTTTAAGTTCAGAATGTCCAAATGATGTTCTTTGCCAGATTCCTTAGAGATATCCACAGTTTCAAAGACGAAGGATTTGTTGCTTGACGCGAGTTTGTAGCCAACATAATATCTGCAAAAATAGATATTTTTCATTTAATTATAACAATTTATGTTCTGCATGATGAAGTGTTAATTGTAGTATAATTTTATTGACGTACCCCTGGAGTTCACCATTCCAGTCCTGGGGTGGGGGAGGCTTCCATGTAACACGGAGGGTGTGCTTGTCAACAGCATCAACTTTGCAATCCTGAGGGGGACCAGTAGGGGCTTCTTCGGCGGTGATAATGGTGACAGTCTCAGATGGCTCGGAAGTTCCTAGTTCGTTTTCAGCAACGATCCTAATATGGTACGCGGTGGCTGGTCGTAAGCTGAACACTCCGGCTTCAGTCGCATCTCCAGGTACAAGAACCCTTTAATAATAAAATTGCGATAAGAAAATGTTTATATGTTTTATGTCCTTCACAGATAAAAAATATATCTTCTTGATTACCTACCTATCAATATCTTTTTCCCAGTTGCCCTTAGCGCGTTTGTATTCAATAAGGAACTTCTTGATTGGTGAGTTTCCATCATAAGGAGCGGCCCAAGACAGTTGTACAGTTCTTCCAGATTTGTCCAAAACCTTCAAGCCATAGGGAGCTTCAGGAACCTCTGTGAAATAACACATTGCTTTGTAGTTTTTATTCTTCGATGGTGCAACAGTGACGGCTATTATATAATTATTGGAAAATCTTTGTTACCTTGAATGATCATGTTAATGCTGGTATCATCAGATCCAAAAGCGTTGGTAGCGACACACGTGAAGAGAGCGCTGTCAGATCGTTCAGTTCTTCGAATGCTAAGATCGGATACAACACCTCCGGGCAAAATTTCTTCGCGAATGGTGTAGCGGGGGTCAGATTTGGGCTCAAGACGTTTGTTGTTCATGTTCCAAATAATTCCGATTGGCTGTAAACAATGAATCATGTTACGTAAAGGTCCTGTAGAATTTCTTTATATATTTTTGCAAGTTTGTAAGGCTTACCTTTTCTCCCTTAGCTTGGCACTGTAGAACAGCTGGTTCAGATCGGCGGGCAGTTTGATTCCTCATTTTAATTTCGAATTGAGGAGGAGCTGTAATTTAGAACATACTTGTTATATTTCTGACCACGTTACGCACTTTTAGGTGTTGTAGTTATTTTAATGTAACTTACCCTGAACACTAATAAGAATAACGGCAGACAATCCTGATCCAATTCCATTCACAGCTTCGCATAAGTAATATCCCTCATTAGTCTTTTGGATGTTCGCAATGGTCAATGTTCCATCTTCAACTTTTACATTAGGGTTGTTTGGCTTAAGATCTTTGTAATCGCCGGGGGTATCACCTGAAGGAATAGCACAAAACATGATTGTGAGGTTCAAATATTGTACCGTATAAAAAATCACAACTATACAACAATCATTCATAATTACCTTCAGCCCTCTTCCATGTCACTTGAGGCTTAGGGAAACCATCGGCTTTACATTCAACTTTAGCATCAGAACCTTGGGCAAATGCCTTGTCAGTGGGCTCAATAATCCAACGGGGAGGAACTGAAATATCACCGATTTGTTATAGAACTTGTTCTGTCTGCTAGAAGAGATAGGGGCCAAACCAGATTTTTACTTTACATTTATTTTGAATTTATTTTAAGTATTAATTCAAGAGCAAAGGCAAAAATAGTACAAAAAGTATTTTTCTGACATTTAAGTTAACAAAAAAAACTGTAACTTGAATTTTAATTTTATAGGATGAAATTTTCTAATAAATGCTTTTGCTGTATGAGGAAAAGTCAAATAGGCTTGTAGAAATATTTGTTTTAATTGCCCATTTATTTTAACACATTAAAAAATTTCAACCTAAAACAAGGGGAATCTTTGTACAACTTAATTGAAAACATATTTGAGTATAATGAAGTTTACTTATGAGTTGTGTTTTATTCGAAAATATTATATCGAGAAAATAAACTATCAATGTACTAAACATAGTTTTTTCATTATACTCAAATAAAGACTATATTTTCTGGTATAAAAGCTCCTATATAGACTTGTTATTATAACTTTAAGGTTTACTTATAAGCATGGTAATAAGTGTCTCCGCGAGTATAAAATATGTTTACATGAGCTTTAGGCGCCGCAATAGAAGCTTTTTACAGGAGTATAGTCCACAGCTTGCAAATAAAAAAGTTTAAAGCTTTTCTAACTACAAACCAAATAAAAGTAAATAGGATTTCAAAAACAAAATAGTAAATAAAAAGCATCACTTCACCATAAAACAAAGAAAGCATCGCGCAAACAATCTGATCAAAATAATGTGAATGTATTTATTAAAGATAATATTAAAAAACACATTATTTTTAACAGACTTGCACACAGAGTTAAACAGCCAGCAAGCGTTAAATTCATGGCAAATTATATGTAATGAAAATAATATAAAGAAAGGAACCCAAAGGAGCGGATGGCCAGGATTAAATAATATGCAAGGGAAGGATGAAAGGGGAACGTCGATGATAGCCGCAGCCGGTTCCTATTAGAAGCATTGAAAACGACTGATCTGAACCCTGTCTGAGATAGAGAATGTTATGCGTTTATAATCTAATCTCCTAAATATGTGACTAGCGTCAAATAAAGACATTTATGATTAAGTGAGAAGATTACATCACTCTGCCGATCATCGATATTTTGAATGACTTATTTTTTAAAGTAACGGAATATTTAAAGCATACAATATCGAATCTACGCAAAGCTGGTCCGTGCTAGGAATGAAGGGTACACAGATGAGTTCGTATACCATGGACTTCTAATGAGGTCGTATAGTTGGACATGCCAGCGGCATTGCGCGCAATACACGCATATGATCCGCTGTGTGACCAACTCGCCGGGTCGATCAGAAGCAATGAAGCTCTCTGTGCAATTTTAGTAGCCGTCACACCAGCTTTCTCCTTTAAAGGTTGCCCTTCAAAGTACCACTGAATATCGAGAGGTTGATCGCCCTCCGAGATCAAACATGTAACTTGACTGGCCTGCCCCGCAAACAGCGGGGACTCGAACGAGAATGGAACTATGCGAGGCAGTACTGGAAATAACCATAGATTTTTGGGTTAGATCAATTAGGATATCGTCGAGGCAGGCAATGTTAGCGAATAGTGAGAAAGGAGGTATAGAACGGTGACTGTGAATGAACTGTCCTTCCAAGTGCTATATTGTGATGTTAGTTCCCATATTAAGGACTCGGTTGCATCATATCATTATCTGATAAAGACGTGCCGTTGACGACGAGTGTCGCTGCATATTCTGCGCGGCCGGCCGCGTTCTGCACGATGCACGTGTAGTTCCCTTGATGATTTGCGCTGACGGAGTTGATGGTGAGGACGGAGGCACGAGGATTAAGAGACATCGTCGTAATATCTCGCTGAAGGGTCGAGTCTATAGTTTCACTGCTGAATGTCCAAGAGATGTCGAGAGGAAGATCTCCCTTGGTAGCGACACAATTTACTAAAGCTGTGTCACCTGGGTTGAATGGCACTTCACCGAAATTGAACGGCATTATCAACGGCGGAACTAGGACAGTAAAAAAATTATGGTACAGTGATAAATGTACAGGATAATAATGTCGAGGTTAATAGGACGGAAGCGTAAAAATTGACACTTTTCGCACCCTTTACGACTAAATCGGTTGTATGCGATACGATGCCCGCAGCATTACTCGCAGTACAATTAAATAGCCCTGCGTGTGTTGCGTCGACGGACTCTATCGTCAATACACTACTCCTTCTGTCAGCGTTACTAACACGGACTCCGGGAATAGACTTGGCAGATTGGTTATTGACAGTCCAGTCAATAAGAACCGGTTGGTCTCCATGGGTTACTATACATTGAAGAGCAAAATAGTCTCCAAGAAAAGCCGGTTCAGGGCCAGCAATGAAAGGTGCAATCTTGGGAGGAACTGAAACAAAGTTTATCTAAATGATAAAATGATAAATCTACTGTATATGAGACTAACCGTACACAACTAAGTCTGCCGAATGAGTGTTGCGGCCAGCGCGATTTTCTCCGATACATGTATAAGAACCGGCATGTTTTGCATCCACTGATTCTATTATTAGTAAACTACTTCGTTTGGAATTGTTCACAACATAGTTATTATTCCTTTGAGATATAAATTTTCCGTTAAACATCCAAGTTATTGTGAGTGGAAGGTCACCATAATTTATAGTGCATGCAGCTTGTAAATATTCTCCGACGTTGGTGGGTTTATCACCGAATGTAAATGGCAAAATGTTGGGAGGAACTGAAATATTTAATCAATTGAAAGAGAAATGGATATAATTTTAAATTGAGAAAAAAAAAACAAAACGAGTTTTAGATTGTACGACGGTTAGGACACAAAATAAATCATATATACCGAGCATCAGTAACGAGAAGTATTTAAGCACCGTTTATTATCAGAGTAGAGGTGTGATAGTGGACGCCTGCTTCGTTTTCCGCAACACAAGTATAATTTCCAGCGTGGTTGTGTGCTACTGATGCTATACTCAGTATAGCACTTCTCTCGCCTATGTGAAACACGGTTACTCCAGATCTGGGTTTGATGGGTTCGTTGTCAAAAAGCCATTTCAGTCTCAGTGGATGGTCTCCCTCAATAACGGAGCAGGGGGTGGTTACTACTTGTCCGGAGTTCATAGCGACTTCGCCGAAAGAGAAAGGTTGGACCACAGGAGGAACTAAACAGAAAGCAAGCACATCCGACCTATAACGTTTCAGTACCAATAACGTTGAGTATAGTAGTGTGAGCAGTGGTCCCTGCCCTATTCGTTGCTGCGCATGTGTAGTTGCCACTATTATATCCAAGTGCAGAAGGGATGTCGAGTACGGATACTCGTTCGCTTAAAGTTGTAGTCATTACTCCCATTTTTCGGGTCACAGGGTACCCTTGGAAAGTCCACGAAATGTTCAGAGGTGTATCGCCCTTCGAAACGTGACAGTCGAGGTGTACGGACTCGCCCGCAAATACAGCTTCGTCTAACTCGAAAGGTTTGATGTGTGGGACGACTGAATAAAAAAATATTTAAACGTTAGTAAATACGTATTTAAGGCGCATGCTGTGACATCAAGTGGAAATACCCTTAACGTTGAGTGTAGTGGAATATCTATCTTCTCCTGCTCTATTTTTGGCGATACATGTATAATTTCCACTGTGGTCTCCAGTCACAGAGGAAATCGACAAGAAAGATGTTTGTTCCGCCATTTTCATGGTTTTAATCCCATTATGAGTTGACACATCTTTCCCTTCGAACGTCCAAGTAATAGACATAGGTCGGTCTCCTTTACTGGCGTGGCAGGTCATTTGTACGGATTCTCCGTAGTAGATGGATTCTTCAATTTCAAACGGTAGTATATGGGGAGGGACTAGTAAAAAGGAAATCTAAATGTAAATCTAAACGTGCAAGTATATCTATACACATAAGGAACAATTTTCTTACAGTAGCTATTATTGTACTAGGGGAACACATCCAATACCATGAATATTGACGAGGACAGAGTGATATGCGCGTCCGGCGCGGTTACTGGCCGTGCAAGTGTAGTTGCCGCTGTGCTGGCCCATAGCAGTAGGAATACTCAGGACTGAAGCTTTTTCTCCTAACTTAGTGGTTGTTATGCCCATGTTATTATGGTAAGGGATTTCATGGCCTTCAAAACTCCAAGATATTTGAAGCGGTCGATCGCCTTTTGATACATGACACGTTAGGTGCACGGATTCACCAGCGAATATAGATTCTTCAACTTCAAACGGTATAATGTGCGGTACCACTTGAATGAAAAAATATAAATTACATAAACTATGACTGTGTGAATTAAGAAGTGAATTTATTTCATATTGATGATAACCTTTGCAGAGATGTGTTTAATAAGCTACTTATTTTTATTAACTTCCTCCTACTGGTCATTTTTGCATTGGGTAGAATAAACGTACATCTACTTTCAGTTTCTTTCCTAAATCCTCTTTTTGGAATCAAATAATATTAGAGTTCAGAGTTTAATTGTGATATTGATGAAAACAAATGATAAGGAATGGAAAAAATAAAACAAAATAACGCACGTTGCTTACTGATATGCTATGGTAGAATTCATGCTCACTCTGCCAGCATATCTAATAAGCATAGACTCGATGCGATTAACTTAAGGAAAAAATTGTATATGAGATCAAATGAAACTGACCATGAACATTAAGAACAGTGGAATGATTAGTGGAACCGGCTCTGTTAGTAGCTACGCAGGTGTAGTTGCCGCTGTGGCTAGCAGTCGCCGCAGATATCGATAGAAATGAAGTTCGCGATGTCATTTTATTAGTCATTATATCTAAATGTGATGAAGTATTCTCGAACCCATGAAAGTGCCATTTGATACTTAAGGGCAAATCACCCTTAGAAACATGACAATTAAGTTGAACTGGCTCCCCAGCAAACACCGACTCGTCCGCTTCGAAGGGTACGATGTATGGCAACACTGTTAACCCAGAAGGCTTTAATTATTGCAGAGTCAAGCGTGCAGCGTGCGAGAGGCTAGGGCGGCTAACGAGCTTCAGGAATACCGTGAACATTAATTGTGGTCGAATGAACAGCTATGCCGGCACGGTTGGCGGCGTGGCATGAATATTCGCCGCTGTGGCTAGCTTGCGAATTAGATATCGTCAATAACGATGTCCGTTCGCCGATCTTCATTGTAGCAATTCCTTGATGCGAGGATAATTCCTGGCCATGAAAACTCCAACTGATTGTAATAGGAGTATCCCCTTTCGATACATGACATCCCAACTGTACAGACTCTCCGGCAAAAACAGGCTCTTCAGCCGTAAATGGAACGATGTGCGGAGGAACTGGTGAGGGCAAAAAAATAAATAATAACAAATAAAACATGACAAAACGCTAAATTAACCAGTGTACCCTGAACGTTTAACGTAGCTGTGTGGTTGGTGCTGGCTACTATATTGGAAGCTGTGCAAGTGTAATTCCCGGAATGTTTCTCTGTTGCAGCTGGTATCGCCAGAATTAAACTTCTAGCCCCTACTTTTGTTATTACTACGGCATCGGACGTTTTTAATGGTTTTCCTTGAAATGACCATGTAAGGTCCAAAGGCATGTCGCCTTTCGGAATATGACACATTATCTGTATGCTTTCACCGTAAAATACGGCTTCATCGAACTCAAACGGGGAAATAATTGGTGCCACTGAAAGAGATAGCCAAATATTCTAGGTGAACGTTTTGTGACGTCTAACTACATCTTTAGATTGGTGTGAGGGAACAGTATATAATGCAAAAGCAAAGACAATCACCGAGACCATATTATACCCTTGACATTGAGCGTGGCATGGTGACTAGCACTGGCGACAAGATTAGAGGCTGTGCACGTGTAATTGCCAGAGTGTTTTGCCGTCACCGCAGGGATTATGAGAACTGAACCCCTATCTCCTGCGTTCATGATGTTCAAACCGGCTAATGAACTCACATCTCCTTCACTAAAAGTCCACTTGAAATTTAAAGGCTTATCTCCTTTAGGCACGTGGCACATAACTTGAACACCTTCTCCGTAAAAAACTGATTCGTCGAATTCAAAATGTGTTATAACTGGTGCAACTGATGTACATGATTTTCTAGAAGTCAAATACATGTTTGAAGTACCGAATGGTTTCTGTAAAGTCAACCAAAGTTATGGCCCGCCAAAGTTACAAAGGTAATAAATAAAAAGGTAAAACGTAACATCTAGCAGGCATAAATAAATAATACAATGTACCGTTGACGAATAACTCTGAGGAATAGTTCATGGAGCCCGCCGCATTTTTTACCACACATGTATAGTTTCCCTGATTTTGATGACTAACTGATTCGATGTTGAGTTGACTTGACCTTTTCGTGTTTATGAGATTGACTCCAATATCTCCAGATCTTACAGGAGTTCCATTGAAATACCACTCTATAGTTAAAGGAAGATCTCCTTTACTGACCGCACAAGTGACCAAAACCATTTCTTGAGCATTTACTGGTCCTTCGCCGAATTCGAAATGTTTTATCTGTGGGGGGACTGTAGAGGAATTGACAATTAATTAACTGCATACATTATAATAACATTTACTGATGGATCTTAGAACAACAGCGTTGTTGCTTATGCTTCAGTTTTTGGTTGAAAATTGAATTTTCGTCTTTTAGTTTGCTGTATTTTCAATACTTCGGGTATCATATTTATGTAATTTAAGGGACAAGTAGGTAATCGGACAGTGACAGGGTTACATTAATTGATTACAGTCCGCGCCAATTAACTTTTCAAATCTGATGTTAGCCGTTTGACGCCTCCCTCACGTCTACGCAGTAGTTTTTTGTTCATTTTTTTTAACGACGATTTTGAAGTTCCTACTTCAGACAAGCAGAACTTTTCGAAAAAAATTATGCACAAATGAGGTAGGAGTCAAAAAGGCTAACTTCAGAATTGTAAAGCTATTTGGCGCGGACTGTATTTTAATACATTTTATTGCCTTGTTGATGTATACCGACGTATTCCGAAATGTACCTAATGCTAGCGATCAAACATATTCGTATCGGGAAGTTCAATAAGTTTCTTTCAATAAAGGAATAAGAAAACATAAAGATACATGGAATGGAGTTACACAAATAAAAAAGAATTAAAATCGTGCGACCAAAAGCTAAGCAACTGTCGGAAGTGATGTAATCGGTACCATTCACGTTGAGCACCGCACTGTGACTGCTGCGGCCGGCTTCATTTTCAGCAATACAAGTGTAATTGCCAATATGTTCATGTTGAACGTTCTCTATGCTTAAGATTGATATTCTTTTTCCATTTCTGTTTATGAGTATACCGTTCCCAGAGTTAAGAGTTTGGTCGTTTAATTGCCAATGAATTTTCAAAGGTAAGTCCCCCTTCCCGACCGTGCAAGTTAGAGAAACTGTATCACCTGCGTTGAGTATTTCTTCCCCGAAATCGAAGGGCGTAACCTGCGGTACAACTATAGAATAGTGTAGCGTTAGTTATTTATTTTTTTATACAGTTATTGACCTCAATGGTTCGCCGATGATGAGGTGGACTGCCTGTGAATGTGGTAAATGTCCACATGATTTGAAGAACCTACAAAAACGAACTTTATCATTCAGCCATAAGATAGGGTACCTAACTAACAGCCTGATTTTGACGTATTACAATGGGAAACGCCGCGAAGATTTTAGACTCAAAATAATTGTTTCTGGAACCTCGAAGATCACTAAAACAAAACTTATCTGAAAGTATAGTTGGTCAATGTAGGAGTAGCTTGGTCAATAATGGTGATATGATAAGGACTGGACAAGAAATAAAAATGCGCACATTGTTTCAGACATGCTTACAAAATTCATGCTGATTTTGTCAGTAAATTCATGTCGAAGCATTGTTGTGCCTGATGAAAATAAGCTAAAATGTTTTTTTGTCAAATATTGAACTGACCATGTACATTGAGAGTAGCGGAATGATTGGTGGAACCAGCTCTGTTAGTAGCAACGCAGGTATAGTTGCCGCTATGACTGGCAGTTACAGCAGAAATCGATAGAAACGAAGTCCGCGATGTCATTTTATTTGTCATAATATCAAGATGCGATGACGTATTCTCCAGCCCATGAAAATGCCATTTGATGTTTAGAGGCAAATCGCCCTTGGATACATGACAGGTAAGCTGAACAGGTTCCCCGGCGAACACTGACTCATCCGTTTCGAAGGGTACGATGTGTGGTAATACTGTTAATTCAGAAGGCTTTAATTATTGCAGAGTCAAGCGTGCAGCGTGCGAGAGGCTAGGGCGGCTAACGAGCTTCAGGAATACCGTGAACATTAATTGTGGTCGAATGAACAGCTATGCCGGCACGGTTGGCGGCGTGGCATGAATATTCGCCGCTGTGGCTAGCTTGCGAATTAGATATCGTCAATAACGATGTCCGTTCGCCGATCTTCATTGTAGCAATTCCTTGATGCGAGGATAATTCCTGGCCATGAAAACTCCAACTGATTGTAATAGGAGCATCGCCTTTTGATACATAACATGTCAACTGTATAAGTTCGCCGGCAAAAACCGGCTCTTCAGCCGTAAATGGAACGATGTGCGGAGGAACTGGTGAGGGCAAAAAATAAATAATAACAAATAAAATATGATAAAACGCTAAAGTAACCAGTGTACCCTGAACATTTAACGTAGCTGTGTGGTTGGTGCTGGCTACAATATTAGAAGCTGTGCAAGTGTAATTCCCGGAATGTTTCTCTGTTGCAGCTGGGATTGCCAAAACTAAACTTCGAGCCCCTAATTTTGTGACTACAATTGCATCAGTCTTTTTTACAGGTTTATCTTGAAAGAACCAGGCAAGGTTCAATGGCATGTCGCCTTTTGGAATGTTGCACATAATCTGTATGCTTTCACCGTAAAAAACGGCCTCATCAAATTCGAAGGGGGATATAATAGGTGCCACTGAAAGAGATATTATCTAGCGTCACTGTTTTGTGAAAGAGCAAAATATATTCCCGTGGGATTGGTTTAAAAAAACAGAATGCATAAGCAAAGACAAATCACCAAGACCATATACCCTTGACATTGAGCGTGGCATGGTGACTAGCACTGGCGACAACATTAGAGGCTGTGCACGTGTAATTGCCAGAGTGTTTTGCCGTCACCGCAGGGATTATAAGAGCTGAACCCCTATCGCCCACGTTCATGATGTTCAAACCGGCTAATGAACTCACATCTCCTTCACTAAAAGTCCACTTGAAATTTAAAGGCTTATCTCCTTTTGATACGTGGCACATGACTTGAACACCTTCTCCGTAAAAAACTGATTCGTCGAATTCAAAATGAGTTATAACTGGCGCAACTGAAATATATATTTTCGACGATTTACATATTTTTGTAGCACCTTTACAATCTGTCTTTTATCCTTTGTTGATGTTTCTGAGTGTTGACTAAACTAGGAACAATATTTTATGGCCCGCCAAAGTTACAAAAGGTAAAAAAGAAACTTAAAAACAATCAATCTAGCAGGCAGATATGCATTAATTTATATTATGTTGGTACCGTTGACGAATAACTCTGCGGAATAGTTCATGGAGCCCGCCGCATTTTTTACCACACATGTATAGTTTCCCTGATTTTGATGACTAACTGATTCGATGTTGAGTTGGCTTGACCTTTTAGTATTCACAACGTTGATTCCAATGTCTCCAGATTTCACAGGATTTCCATTAAAAAACCACGATATTGTTACAGGCAGATCACCTTTACTGACCAGACAAATAACGACAACCATTTCTTGAGCATTTACCGGTCCCTCTCCGAATTCGAAATGTTTTATCTGTGGAGGGACTGCAGATGAAATAGAAAATTATTTACACGTTATTGGCACTACTTCTTAAATTAATACAAGCTGTTATATTTTGAATTAAATATGACATTCATATTTTTAGAAGAGTGCTCCTTTATTGTTGTTAATTAATTTATTTTATGTACCTATAGCTAAAATATTTTTTCGCGGAGTCTATCTGGAATTAAATCCGAAAAGATGATTGCAATTTATTGGGATTTTTCAATTTAACAATGGGATAAGGTTTTCGTTACAGGAAAACATATGGTAAATAAACAAACATAAAATTTATGTAAATCGTGCGACAATAAGCTATGAAAATGGCGGAAGAGTTGTTTTGTACCATTCACGTTGAGCACCGCACTGTGGCTGCTGCGGCCGGCTTCGTTTTCAGCTATACAAGTGTAATTGCCAATATGTTCATGTTGAACATTTTCTAATATTAAAATTGATACTCTTTTCCCATTCCTGTTTATCAAGATGCCGTTGCCAGGATTAAGAGTTTGGTCGTTTAATTGCCAATGAATTTTCAAAGGTAAGTCCCCCTTCCCGACCGTGCAAGTTAGAGAAACTGTATCACCTGCGTTGAGTATTTCTTCCCCAAAATCGAAGGGCGTAACCTGCGGTACAACTATAGAATAATCGTTATGAATTGTTTGTTTTTTTTTTTAATTATTAATGTAAATCAACTAGGCAGCTTATATTTGATTGATTTTAACGATGGCATATTTGTCACACTTGGTATTTGTTTATTTTTTTATTTTTTATAAATTGATTTATAAGTTTATGTTTGTAATTTGAGGGTCGCATCGAAGGAAACACGGAAAGGGGAATAAAAAAGGGGAATACAAAGCAACTAATTAATAAAATGTGAGTGGTCAATGGGTTAATACCGTTAACAGCCAACTCAGTCGAGTAATTAGCATGGCCGGCTCTGTTTGCGGCTGAACAAGTGTACACTCCTGTGTGCACGGATGCTACTGAGTCTATTGACAGGCTGCTTGACTTATGGCCGATTCTAGTCACAGTGATTCCCTGAATCTCACTAGTGGGTTTTCCATTCAAATGCCAAGTGATATTGACTGGTGTATCACCCTTTGTCACCATACATTGTACTCCGACAGTGTCGCCTGCGTTAGCTGGTTCCTCTCCAAAGGTAAAGGGATGGATTTGGGGTAGAACTGTTATAGGAAACTACGATTTATTACTGGATATCAAATAACATAAAAAATATATAAACTACATAGGTAAATGAAATTATGAAGAACCATTGACTTCCAACGTCGCACTGTGATTTACTTGACCAGCTGTGTTTTCCACATAGCAAACGTATAATCCCCGATGGGTGCCATTGACTGAATCTATGTTGAGAATGGACATTTTGCGACCCATGCCCCCAATAGCAATTCCGATGTTATTGTTCTGAGCAATTTTCTTTCCGTTTAGGCTCCATGAGAAGTTAGCAGGCAGGTCACCCTTATTCATAACGCACTGAACCGACGCGGTATCACCAGCGTTGGCGGGTTCGTCGCCGAATTCGAAGGGCGAGATTTGGGGAGGAACTATAGTTACAAAAAGCGATTAAAACAAATATTAAGTTAATAAAGAATAAAGCGGACCATTAACGCTTAAAATTGTGGTGTGGTTTGTTACGCCGGCTTCATTTTTGATTTCACAAGTATAAGATCCTCGATGAACTGAGCTTACGGGTTCTATATTTAGAATAGACGTTTTCTTGCTGATGTTCGTGAGTACGATGCCGAGGTTGTTCCGTGATTTTATTTCTTCTCCATTGAATCGCCACGTGAACTTAACCGGTAGATCACCCTTGCTCATTACGCATGACACTGATGCTGTTTCTCCTTCATTCAAAATTTCTTCTCCAAATTCGAAAGGTGTTATTTGTGGCGGGACTATTGCAAAATAATTATTATTTGAAAGAGGGTTAGGATTCTGGGATAATGCATACTACATAACCGAAAAAACAAGCGGAACGTTATAAGAATGAGTACCGTTGACTTCGAGTACAGCGCTATGATTAACTGAGCCTGCCATGTTCGTCGCCACACAGAGGTACGTGCCCCTGTGTATACCACTAACAGAATCGATATTAAGAATCGAAGTCTTTTTATTGATAACTGTTAATACGATTCCCATGTCGTTGTTCTTTGGTATTACTTGTCCATTGAGTACCCAGGAAATGTTTAAGGGCTGATCTCCCTTGCTTAATGCGCAAGATATGGAGGCCATGTCTCCTGCATTTGCTGGTTCGTCACCAAACTCGAAGGGTAATATTTGAGGGGGCACTGTATCAGAATATTCATTTTAATTAAGCACTACATCGGGGCGTGTGGCAAACGATGTAGCTTTGGCGGGCATAAACGTCTTGGTCATAAATATCTTTTAAAACTAGAATTACGGTTTCATTTAGTAGAAAATAACAGTTTATACGCCTGAAAAGAAAATTGATTAATACACAATCCACATTGAATACCATAATTCAATTTTGGTGTTTGAATTTTACCTACATGATATTGACAACTTTTGTGACATAGGTAGTATTGGGATCGTTACTCTAATTGATTTACCTATTAAATTATGGTATTACATACTGATGAAGAACAGGGTCTCATAAATTTTATAAAATTGACCTGAATTTTTTTTTGCTCTATTCGAAAGAGCAAGTAAGGAAATTTTTTTTTGGTTCCAATCAGAATCCAATCAGAATATTTAGTAGTTCTTGAATTACAGACCCATTCGTTGTTTAAAAAATATTGATTGTGAATGCAATGATATGGCGCCAATTTGAGAGAAACGACAGGAAAAAAACATTAAATTGCCTTATGTATACAGTTTTAATAGTCACGTAAACATTTTCTAATATACAGTAAAGTATAACGATTCATAGGTGTATGTATATAAATATGTAATTGGTTTTATATCATTGCATTAACAGAGTGTTACTAAAAAGAACAATTTAGCAGGCACCTTTGAGGTAAAATATTTTTTGGTTCTTCGACTGATTAGCTAGTAAATACGTGATAAAAAGATTATGCAATTCTTGATTCATTATATCAGATAAGATTGGCGAGCAACCAAATGAGAATTCAAAGATTACTTTTATTAATTCAGTTTTCCATATTTACGGATTGTAAAATAATTATCTCTTAACTGGTTAAGTGGGGTCCGCGATTAACTGTTAACAGAATTTAACAAGTAATTTCTTGTTATTGACAGTGTAAATTAGTCCTAGTCCCAGTCTCAATGGTGCCTGACGTTAATATATCATTGTATAAACTAGCATTCTGTAAACTTACCCATGACTTGTACTTCTAATGTTCCTTTGGCGGTATATCCCTGAGAGTTCTTGGCTACGCAAGTGTAGGTCGCTTCGTCGCTCATTCTCTCCACATTTTCGATGACGAGGGTGCCGTTGGGGAATACTTTTTGTTTTCGGTTGATGGGCAGTACCCTGGAATTTATGCAAGTGAAAATTAGCTGTAACCTGGATTAATATCGCAACCATTTTTTAGGTGCATCCGCTAATGGTTGACCGACGTCAGTTTGGATGATAAACACGACTTTGATGGGGAAAATATCAAATGACTCGCAGTGGGTCAGCAGCGTGAGGGAGTGTCAGACTCTTACCGCCTAAAACCCACCATGTTCCTTCTTAAGCCCTTTATGTACAAGGGCAGCGGTAACTCTTGAGCAATCCTGCAGCCCCGGCCGATGGCTGAGATAGAATTAATACTTGTTTGCGCATGATTTTTGATTGAAGCATGAAACTCGTAATAGTTCTGTATGATGTATACCTAATTACTAAATCACATTTGTAAAAAAAAAATGAGTAAGTGAATTGCGAGTACGATAGAGATAATATGTACCTGTTATCACGTTCCCAGACGATGGAGTCGATAGGATAGCCGGCGACGGGGCAGTGCACGATGAGGTTGTCTCCGGCGACGACGGGACGCTTCTTCATGGTGCGGACGTAGGGCAGACCGTACACGTTCACCCGTGCCGCGTGAGATGCGCTGCCAACCTGGAATTTATCATTATACCATTGCTTAATAACTCTACAAGTACAAGTAACATTCAAAACGTGCAGTAAACTTTCAGAACTGCATAATTGTATTCGAAATAAAGTAAAAACTACTGACCTTGCTTGACGCAATGCAAGTATACAATCCACCATCGTTGGTATGCACAGAAGATATGTTCAAGTGAGATTCAACGTTGCCATCAGCAGTCACAAACTGTCCGATTTGTAGCCGGTCGCCGCTAGTCAGTTTGTCGCCGTCCAGAAGCCACGCGATGTCGGGAGTCGGGTTGCCAGAAGCTACGCATTTGAGACGGAGAGATGGGCCGGAGCGGAAGGTCTGTTCGCCGAAGCTGTGGCGGATCAGTGGTGGTTCGACTGAAATTTATTGCAAAGTAAATTACACAATTGTTCCGATTCGCTTCGACAGGGACAGATTACGACAGCTGCTCTCTGGCCTATTTGCAAAAGTAACAGAAAAAGTCAAACTTACAACGTCCTCCGAGTTTCAGTTCTGCACTGGCGCCTGCACTTTCTTGGTCGTTCCTAATGAAGCACTGGTACATTCCCTTATCTTCCTTCTTAACCGACTCAATCCTGTGATACCAAAGTCAAATTAATGTAATTTGCGTTCTGTATACGCATGCCAACCAAATATTAAATTGTACTAAGAATATGTTCTCTTACCTCAGAGTAGCGTCGTGATGTTTCATGTCCTTTCCATCTTTAAGCCATGTGATAGTTTTAACGGGGTTACCTTCGTATCTGCAGGTAAAAACAGCGGGTCTTCCAAAGTCTACCGTTTGAGTAGCGGGTTCGACAGTGGCTTTGAGAGGAGCCGTGACAGTCAAAACAGTTTCCACAGATTCACCTGAAAAGTAAGTTGTTTTAGATTTTAAAATCTCATTGAGATATGTTAACTTTTTGTCAATTAGTATACATTTTTACTAATTGCTATTTTTTCATATACTAACCACCAACGGAATTGTTCACAACGCATAGGTATTTTCCAGAGTCTTCAACTTTAGCCTCCTTTATTATCAAAGTTCCTGATACTTGTTTCACTCTATCATCAAGGGTAACTGGCTGTTTTCTGGTCGTTCCTTCAACGAATTTGTACCATCTGAAACAAAACAGATCATGTTCAGACGACATCCTTGTATATCTATAGGCACGTAACGAGGGGAGAGGTAGGACACCGGTAGCTTGCAAGTAAATTACTTGAGATTTTATAGTCAAACAAGATCTACAACCATAAATCTCTATGTAGATGATATTTGATTCCTAATAGACCCCGGATAACCCACCTGAATACAGGAACTGGAAAACCTTGACTTGGACATAAAATAGTGCCCACTTCTCCGACATTCAACTCTGATTCTTGTAAACGACCACTAGACAGCTTGGGAGGAATACTGTTTGTTGGTTCTTAAAGAAGAAACAAAAGCAATCTGAACCATCGTACCTTACATGTAATAATGATTTAACACAGATCCATTTCAAAGAAATTCAAACCATTGCAATGAGAAATAAAGTGATAACCACGAAGATTTAATAAACATAAAAAGCCAGCCGTTGGGACAGAGTTATTAAAGCTAACGCATAAACCAGGGCTGTTCTTTTGCTACGAAAATAAGTAAAGTGCAGCCTTGACTCACGAAAAGCACAAAGTAAAGATTAAAGCGTCTGAACGAAAGCAAGAACACCCTGACACTTACCAACAGGTGTCTACGCCGCTCAATCGTTACTTTGGCTGGGGACCGTAATAGGGAGCGCGGCCGGCCGCGGTTCATCATGCCTTCATGTCACGTGTGGGCGGGGCGGCCGCCGCAATAGACTGCAATAACAACGGATATCAGTACATTGGATGATAGGTATGGTATGACTACGTGATAAATGAATGCGTGAGACGCCGGCGGCCGGCCGTAAAAGTCATTAAATGCCATACCTCGTGAGAGGGGCTGGGAAAGCTTGAACATCGCAAAGCAGTGCGAGGCTTTCGCCTTCTCGACCTATTTGTCGATTGAGCCCATCGCCCGTCACCTTTGGCCCCGTTCTACCGGTCGGCTCTGCAATGCAAAACCGTCGTTGTATTGCCTACTCACCTAAACACAGGAACCGGGTAAGCAGCGACTTGACACGTTAAGTATGCCACATCCATTTGAGCCACGGTGAACACTTCCCACCCCTCAAAGTGTTTAGTGGAATCCTTTCGAGGCGCAATTTTATTGGTTGGTTCTGTAATAACAGAGACGACTATTTTGCAAACCCTAAATAGAATCACAATAGCATATTCTAAAAGACTTAATCATCGGTTCCCAACCCAATACCTATTTTCAAATTCAACTGTCGCGCTCGAAAATTCAATAAATTAAAAACCAATCATTTTGCAACTTGTAGATCTTGTTGACCGAGGTCTAAACTAAAAACACAAACTAACGCACCTTGTAAGTGGTACAGGAAATCCTTGCGCAGGGCACAAAAGCGCTAGTGAAGTATGTTGGGGGTAAAATACAGCAGCTTTTTGTGTCGTTGTGATACTTGGTGCAGCACTCCCGATCGGCTCTATATAAAATTCGAAAAAGGTTTTACTTGCCTAAGCTAACTGATGAGAAGGACCAATTCAAATAACAAATTGTACACAAACTTGCCTGAATACGGGAACGGGAAAGGCCTGTGCTTGACACAGTAATCCGAAACTTTGGCCGACGGTGCGAATAAAAGTTGTGCTACGAGCGTCCGTTGAAAATGTTGGTGCTTTGGAGGCCACAGGTTCTGTGAGGTGAAAAAAAAATGACTTGCCTGAAAACTGGAGCGGGATAACTCTGAGCCTGACAAAGAAGTGTAAAGGCTTGTCCAACGCGTTTTCGGAAAATGCTTCCCATAGATTCAGTGGAAAATGTCGGGGATTTAGCGCCAACAGGTTCTATAACATCGAGTCAATACTGCTAATTAATTATTTCAATTTTTTAACTTGCCTGAAAATTGGAACTGGGAAAGCTTGAGCTTGACAAAGTAGAGCAAAACTTTGATCTTGATGCCTTTTTATAGACGAAAGAGCCGAATCAGTTGAAAAAGAAGGAGCTTTGGATCCGACGGGTTCTGGATAAAAATCAGCACACGTTATCGCACTTCAGATGAATGTTCCTTAACAAATGTAGTATTTCGAAGACTAATACGAGTATAATATGAATAGACAGGCTAGTTGAAAAAAGTAAACCTATATAACACTTGCCTGAAAACCGGTATAGGAAAAGCTTGAGCTTGGCACAGTATTGCAAAACTTTGTCCCTTATGTCTTGTAACCGCTGACAGAGTAAAATCAGTAGAGAAGCTAGGTGGCTTGGAGCTCACGGGCTCTGGAGAAAATAACAATATATTAACGTCGACTTACCTAAATACGGGAATAGGGGACGCTTGTGCCTGACAGAGCAACGCAAAGCTTTGTCCGATTTCTCTAACGAATATACTGCCTTTAGAATCGGTAGAAAATGAGGGAGCTTTTGCACCAACCGGTTCTAAAAGAGGGACAATAAAGTCAATAGCGGAACCTACCTGAATATTGGTTGGGGATACCCTTGTGCCTGGCAAAGCATAGAGCCTCCAGCATGGGCTTCTATTTCGTAATTATAAGAACTTGCGGAAGTTGGAAATGCAGGTGCTCTCGCAGTTACTGGTTCTAAACCAAGAAAACATGATCTAAGTTATGGAGCACTCACTTGAATACAGGAGGAGGATGCGCTTGAGCCTGACATAAGAGAACAATGGCCTGTTCTATCACTTTCGTAAGAGTAGTGCTTTTAAATTCCAGAGAAAATGTTGGTGCTTTGGACCCGATTGGTTCTGTGACAAATGTTTTAAACATCATTGATAATTTAAATAGTAGGTATTCTTACCTGAATATTGGGACTGGAAATGCTTGCGCTTGACACAAGAGAGCAAAATCTTGACCAGTTTTACGAGTTATCCCAGAGAACTGAACGTCATTTGAAAATGTAGGGGACTTTGAGCCAACAGGTTCTACAATTGAAAATATTAAGTATAATTCATTCACCTGAACACTGGTACTGGAAAACCTTGAGCCGGACATAAGATGTTTAAACTCTGGCCAATATTCCTCATATACCAAGAAAATTTATTATCAGTGGAAAATGTGGGTGACTTTGATCCGATTGGCTCTAAAATAACAAAATATATGGGTTATTACCTGAACACAGGAATAGGATGTCCCTGAGCCCGACATAGCAATGCTAAACTCTGACCTACAGGTCTAATGAACCATGCCAATCTGTCATCAGTAGAGAATGTAGGGGGCTTGGAACCAACGGGTTCTGGAAATTGATAGAATTGTTTCGTATAGCTAAATATTCTCACCTAAATAGTGGTACAGGATACCCTTGGGCCGGACATATCAATGCAAAATCCTGTTTTTGTCGAATCTCAAACCAGGCTAGTTTGGAACCGCTTGAAAACGAAGGGCTTTTGGAGCCAATTGGTTCTAAAACATGTGTAAGAAATACCTGAATAGAGGGGCTGGGAATCCCTGTGCTGGACAAAGTAACGCGAAGCCCTGTTCAACGTTCTTAACATACCACGCCATTTTGAAATCCGTAGAGAACGTAGGGGCTTTTAAACCGACTGGTTCTAAAAACAAATGCGACCTATTATTGTTGAGTTTAAACTCACCTAAATACAGGGACTGGAAACGCTTGTGCCAAACAAAGCAACGTAACGCTGGAATCCATCGCAAATTCCACAAACTCTATTGTTTTTGTAGGTACTTTTGGTGGAGCGCTATTAATTGGTTCTAGAAGAAAATAGATACAAAAAATCACTTAGGTTACCTGGATAAAGGTAGTGGAAAAGCTTGAGCGGGACACAGCAGCGTTACGCTGGCATTAATAATGGTACTGAAACCTCTAACACTATCCATGGTTGGGAACTTCGGAGGAACTCGTCCTACAGGCTCTGGACATAAACATGTTTGCTAAATAGTTATATTTATTAATTTTACCTGAATATTGGAACAGGGAAAGCTTGTGCGGGACAAAGTAATGTGACAGTGTTACTGAGAGAGACTTCCGTGATATCGATCATTTTTGTTGCTACTTTCGGAGCGGCGCTACCCATTGGCTCTAAGAACAAGTTACAAAGGAGATATTATATTTCATTTCTATTAAAATATCTGAAGGCTGGGGCAGGATAAGCTTGAGCGGGACACAAAAGAGTGACGCTATCACCTCCATTTGCATCGAATGCACGACTTTTGTCGCCTGTCGTGAATTTTGGTGGAACACGACCAACTGGCTCTACGATCAAATTAAATTAAAATTCTTTGTTTCTAATTCAACGAAATTTTACCTGAATATTGGAACCGGGAAAGCCTGTGCTGGACATAAAATTGTCAAGCTGGCGTTACATACAGCGCTGAAACTTCTTGAACTATCCATCGAAGGGAATTTTGGTGATACTCGCCCCACTGGCTCTAAAGAGATAAGATCAAGATAAATCAATGTACCTGAAAAATGGGGCTGGGAACGCTTGTGCCGGGCAGAGTATTGTCACACAAGAATTTGAGGAGAACGTAAAACTGCGTCCAGTTTCAGTCGATGGAAATTTCGGCGAGACTTTGCCCATCGGTTCTGTATAATTATAAGAACGGTAGACAATTTTAATGATTACCTAAATGCTGGAGCAGGGAATCCTTGTGCAGGGCAAAGTAAAGGTACTCCATCGCCCATGTTAGCAATAAATGTCCTACTAATGTCCCCGGTTGGAAATTTAGGCGATACTCTTCCCATAGGCTCTATGAAATTAACGATTGTATTATTTTATAAAATATAAACGTAGGACAAAATATAAATCAAGAATCGCTTACCTAAACATTGGGGCGGGGAATGCTTGAGCGGGACATAAAAGCGCTACGCTTTGATTGCTGTTATAGTTGAAAAGTCTACTTTTCTCTAAACTTGGAAATTTTGGTGAAACTTTTCCCATTGGTTCTGAAGCAAATTTAGAAATTGTACTGGGAAATAAAACGACAAGAATGCGAAAAATACCTGAAAATCGGGACTGGGAACGCCTGCGCAGGGCATTGTAGGGCAAACGAATCAGATTTCTTGACTCCAATCATTGTTCCCATCACGACAGATGCAAATTTTGGCGGAACACGTCCGACAGGCTCTGCAGACGCAGCGAAAAAGAAAGGTTTGAACTGAAATTACCTGAATAGAGGAATTGGGAATGCTTGAGCGGGACACTGCAAAGCGTAAGAATCGCCCTTTTTTACTTCAAACATGGTCCCAGTCAAAACGGACGCAAATTTTGGAGAAACACGTCCAACGGGTTCTAAAAATGATTATAATATTACTAGAATAGCAAAGCGCCATACCTGAATATAGGGACAGGGAATGCCTGAGCTGGACATTGCAATGTAAATGACGATCCCGACGAGGTTACGAACATCATGCCCACTTGTGTCGTAGACAACCTAGGTGGCACGCGCCCTATTGGCTCTGAGGAATTATGCAAAACGACGTTAATGTGGCTCTTACCGGAACATTGGTGCGGGGAAAGCCTGTGCTGGGCACAGTACAGAGAGGCTGGAGAGCTTGCTAAACTGGTAGCCACTTGTCGTCGACGCGCTAGGGAACTTGGGAGGTACCCGGCCCACCGGCTCTGCGCATGTTGGGAGAAGGCGAAATCACGAACAGAGGACACCAAGTAACTATCGGAAAATGCCCTAAGCACCCCTACTGATCCCTAAGGATTGCAAAAATAACGCGAGTCAAGGCTCTGCAGGGTACCCTATCCCAACATTCAGGCAAGTTATAAAAAAATAAGAGCTAACGTAAAGACGCAAACTAAAATTTGCGTTTTTATGCTAGCCTCATAATTATAATAATTAGTTTCTATATTCTATATACAATAAAAATAAACTATCAAAATAAAAGATATCAAGTTACGATAAGAATATAATATACATATTTTTCTTATGTATTTATCATTATAAAGATCTGAATTATTGTCAAAATCAATTTAAATTAACTTTAATGGTCTCACTAAAATTCAACTATGTAAAACTATAAAGGGTAGAATTATCAAAGAGATAACTTACAAAAAGTTGCAGTGTATAGCAAAAAATAGGCAGATTTTTACCTTTTTAATCATCAAAAAACATCATTCAAATACGTATCTTCATACTAATGTGATATTTTTATATTCTCAGTAGATAACGTAATACATATATTTGGTTTACATATAAACCATTTATTAACTTGTTATTACAATTACTATTCACTGCAATATATCGCGCCATCAATTCATGATAAACAACCGTATTAAAAAAAAATAAGATAAAGAGAAGAAGACAAAGTAAAAATACATGACGTACTTTAATGTTCTCTAGGTTAGTGTACTATATTATTGCAAATAAAACATGAATTGATGACACTTGTTAAAGTTAAATGCGAAGTGTAAATACAACTTACCGGTAATGACGAGTCGTCCCTTAGTCGCAGAGAGTCGAGTTTCACCAGTTAGCCTGTGCTTTGTTCTACATTGATAGGATTTGTATCCGTCTTCTGGTCCAACATCTCTAATATGTAATTCTCCAGATGGAAGCACTAAGTATTTTCCCTCTGTCAAAAAAAAAATATAATTGTTTTATTCTGTCAACATTTAAAAACTAATAAAAGCCATTTAATGCAACGCAACTTAGGGCTGCGATTTACTTATAAATGTGATAGCATGCATTATACTAAGGAAGAGGGATGGAGGAAAAAGGTAAGCCGTGAGGCTCATGGAATCACGGGAACCCTTTTGAGGAACAATGCCCTAAACAATTATGCAATCCTAGTGATACGACCGGTAAGATTCAGACATATATTTCACTGATCTCCTGTCATATTAATACGATTTGAGGATGATTTGAGGCCGATTATAGCCTGAAAAACCATTTACTGCGTACCGTCAAAGTTATTTGTCGACTCTAGTTTGATGTCTAGTTCCTCGTCGCCTTCGCTGATGATCCAAGAGAAGACATTAACGTATTCTGATACAAAACTTGGTATGTGGCACTTTAAGATAGCGCTATTTCCTCTCAAAACGTATTCCTCCATCAGATTCACGGCGTATGCCTGAGATACAACTGAAACAATATTGTGAATCTGAGACGAGAAGACAATAATTTTATTTTGCTTGGAATATTATAGCCATATTAATATACTTTCAACAAGTTTTATTTACACTTTGAAAGATCTATGCCTGCCGACATTATTTTCTAAACAGGTATTAGGATATAGAATTAAGGGTACATAGGATTAAGGGGCACAAAACTCTAGAATCGATTCCAATGTACCTAGGTCGGACGAAGCATTTATATTTATTTCTTGCTCTTTATCGCCTTCAGAAATGATCCAGGAACTAACTGATACGTATTCAGATACAAAACTCGGAATTTGACACTTTAAGATAGCAGCGTTGCCACGCAAAACGTATTCTTCCCAAAACTTCACATCATAGGCTTGAGACACGACTGAAATCGTTAGGACAAAGTTTATTGGGCTGAGCGAAATTGGTTAGTCTTAATTCAACTCTTTTCTTCAGTGTCATCGAAATGCTAAACACGCTGAAATGCCATTTTAAGGAGACCTACATCCAGTAGGTAACCAATGGGACAGGATAGAAAGGATTAAATGGATGAACTGTTAAGGTGGGTTGATATTGTAGGCAGGCAGAGGCTGTGTTACCTAAATTAAATTCTGAATTTAAATTTATCTCCATTTCATCTCGATCCCCTTCGGAAATTATCCAGGAAGTAACCGTAACATACTCGGTGACGAAACTTGGAATATGGCATTTCAGTATAGCGGCATTTCCGCGTAACACATTCTCTTCCCATAGATTTACTGTATATGATTGTGAAACGACTGAAAAAGACAATAACAGCTAGGATCTGTGGTTGATCAATATATTCTTGAGGGAATGGATGTAGAAGGAGTATGTGCCCGTTGATTTTTTTCATAATACCTAAGTTGAATGACTGATCTAGTTGGATTTCTAATTCATCAACTTCTCCTTCGGATATAATCCAAGATGATACTGTAACGTATTCTGTTACAAAACTTGGTATGTGACACTTAACAATCGCTGAATTTCCGCGAAGGACATTTTCCTCCATCAAATTCACCGTGTACGCCTGGGATACAACTGAAATGGTTTTAAATAACTCATAATTGGTTGAAGAACGTTTTGAAATAGGAGAGGAAAAAGGTTTATGGATAACGCAAAACCTATTTTTGAACAAATACCCAAGTCATTAGATTCTGCTTTTATTTCCAATTCATCTGTTTCTCCTTCAGAGATAATCCAGGACGATACACTAACATATTCAGTCACGAAGGTCGAAATATGACATTTCAGAATAGCTGCGTTGCCACGTAATACGCTCTCCTCCATGAGGTTAACAGTATAAGCTTGCGTTACGACTGTAAATATGAATTGAAAGAATCTTCTAAGTTTCAAATAAATCCATTGATTGATCAAGGGACAAGGATAGGATATTCAGACAGAAGCAATCTCTATTTTAAATACCCTCTTTATCAAAAGTATCGTTTATCGTTATTTCAACCTCCTGTTCTCCTTCAGAAATTATCCAGCTAGCGACTGATACATATTCTGTCACGAAACTTGGAATCAGACATTTCACAATTGCAGAATTCCCCCGCAAAACGTTTTCTTCAACCAAGTGAACTGTATATGCTTGAGAGACGACTAAAACATGGAATAGAAAGAAACTCTACGTTATTAAATATTGGATATTTTCAGTAAAGAGAGCTTGTACAAATGGAGTAAGTAGATTGGACAGGATACAAAGGAGACAAGTGATTTCAATTTGGAATTTTAAGTACCGTAGTTTTCATTGACTGTGTATTCTCCTTCATCCGTATCGTGCCAAGATACAACTTGTACATGATCTGATACGAACGAGGGTATATGGCACTTGAAAACAGCAGCGTTGCCACGAATTACATATATATCGTAGACTTGCGATTCGTAGAATTGATTAACAGCTGAAATATTTTACAGACAAGAATATGTATAAATCTGTACCCATAAATTGCCTCTGACACGGGGATTCAGTGGAGTGCGGATAGGGACAATTGGGGCCGTGCGTAGCTCTCTATTACCGTAATTGCCCTCGGAGCGGTTGAACGAAAACCCAGAGAGAGATTCTTCGTCTGTCACCCAATCCATAACATAAACGTAATCGGCTACAAATGATGGAATCGTACACTTGATAATGACGGAATTGCCACGCAAAACATCTTCATCAATGACACGAGGTTCATATGACTGATGTACCACTGCGGAAGTTAATAATGTGCTGTACGTGTTTGCAGTATCTAAATATTGTATTTGATATTACTAAACCACATTAAACCGAAGGACAGGAAAACAGGATTTAAATACATAACGATCATCAACTACCGTTATTAAAACTAGAGTACTCCTCAGCAGATACTGTGTCATTGTCCATTATCCAGGCCACAACATGGACAAAGTCTGCTACAAACGAAGGCACGATGCATTTCAGAATTGCTGTATTGCCTCGCAAAATGAATTCATCGTTGACTCTAGCCTCATACGCTTGAAGCACAGCTGTGACAATCAAAAAGGAATGGGGAATGAGGATTACTCTCTTTCAGTAGAAATTACCCTCGCTACTGTTGGGATAGTATGTGCCTCCTTCGCTGTCCATCCACATTTCAACATATACAAAGTCAGATACAAAGCTTGGCACTTCGCATTTCATTATAGCTGTGTTGCCACGAATTACATACTCGTTGTCAGCTTCGGCTTCGAAAGGCTGTGACACCACTTAACCAAAAAATATAATAGGTATTATTGAACGAAAAATATTGAGGAAGTAATTTGGATAGGAAAAGTGTTTCTGGAAAAATCTGTGGAGGAGTACCCTGTCCTGAGCTTGTATTGTTAACTGTGAGGATTTGTCCGTCATCCATAAGCCACGCTTCAATGTAAACGAAGTCACTAACAAAAGATGGAATCTTGCAGTGAACAATAGCAGCGTTCCCTCTAATCACGTACTCGTTTTCGGCTTCGGTCACGTAATACTGTGATACGACTGAAGAATAACAAGTAGATACATAAGTTGGAACGGTTCGAGGTGTAAGGAATTGTTTTAGTACGGGAAGCAAGTATGATTTGTTTAAGAGGCCATTGTACCGAGGTCCCCTGAATGAGAAATCTCCGTTCCGTTTTCATCAATCCATGCTTCCACCTTCACGAAATCAGCGACAAAGGAAGGAATGGAACACTTTAAAACAGCGGTATTTCCACGTATGACGTATTCTGTGAGAATCTCTGCTTCATAGAATTGATTCACAACTGAAAGGAGAGTGGAGTGTGAGGTTCATGACCAATACAAGCCTGAAGGAAACAGGAGGGAAATTATGGGGATATATTATAAAGTGCTGTTGCATCTGAACTACCGATGTCATCGGTTGGTAAGTATTCGCCACCATCAGAGTTAACCCAAGCTTCCACTTTCACGAAATCGGCGACAAAGGAAGGAATGTTGCATTTAAGTACAGCAGTGTTTCCTCTGATTACATATTCTGAGACTACTTCGGCTTCATAATATTGTGTAACAACTGCAATAAATGCTTTGATTGTATTTTATTTGAAAGGATTTAGGAATTGGCATGGTGAACATGACAGGCTTTTGGGTACTAAACTATAATAGGTTTGTAATACGATTAGCATGTGGTACCATCTCCTTCCTTATTATCTTCGTAAGTATAGGAATTGCCAGCCTCGTCGTGCCAAGAAATAACATTCACAAAATCGCCCACAAATGAAGGTATGGAACATTTAAGAATAGCAGAGTTTCCGCGAATCACGTATTCGTTATTTACTTCTGATTCATATTGCTGCTGTACCACTGTGGAATTGTATTGGTTGTAGTTTAGGTATTTTCTTTTGGGTTAAAGGAATGAGGAGATTTGTATAGGGGAAACGAAATTGTGGAGGAATAACCGTAGTTCTCGCCAGGAAGGAAGTCTTCATTGTCATCAGTGTGCCAAGAGAGAACCTCAACAAAATCAGCTACGAAAGATGGGACCTGACACTTGAGCACGATACTGTTGCCAGTAATGACATACTCCTTATTGACGTCGGTGTCGTAATGCTGCGCAACCACTTGGGTAGAACAGAATATATGCAAAATATTCATTAGTAAATGTCTATATACCATAGTCTCATGAAGTCATGAATATCATTCAAACAAATCTGTATTCATCAACAATAAAAAATGAATCCCTGAAATAAAAAGTTATATAACACAGAAAACATCATTAATTTGCATTGTACTAATACATACATACAGCAGTAAAATTAGTCAGAAATATACGAGTTTATTCACAACTTAGCAGCTGAACACAAGCTACAAATTCTCACCAAGCATAATATTAATCTTATCGTGCATTACTAATGCAACAAAATAGTGCGACGAACTTCAATAACTACTAACTCGGTCTTATTTTCTTTTGATTATTTAATTGACCGTACTTGACCTCGTGTCACAAAGGGCAGCGCCCTGTGATGGTCAATAAAACTTTCATACCTATTTAGTAGAGTAGTAGAGTATAATATATGGGGGTTTGACTACATTAGAGGAAGCCAACGTGTCTAATAAGTTCACAAGTCATGGTAACATTTTGAATGACGTGTAGAAAATAAGTAGGTGTGTTAAAAGCTCGTGAATAAACCCGTACAACATTGACATGTTAATAGATGAGACGCCTAATACGGCAGGGTCGGCAATGGACATCGCCAATAGCCTCATTAAGCATGAGTGTGAAACATTCAACGCATTACAAACGATTACTACCTCTATTGAATAACCACTTGAATTAATAATGTTTATTGTTTAGATACTGATTTAAATCCAGTAGTCCAATATACAAAGGTAATAACTATCAAATTACATTATAAAATAGGGTGATAAGTCAACAAATAAAAGTGTTCGGTTATAAACAGAAACATAATCGTGTCGGTTGACACAGCCACAGCATATATGTCATGTTAAACCATTAGACATTATTTATAAATCTGTCTTGGAGTTCTTTATGGCTGCTTCTTTAAGCCGCACGTGATATTATGAACTTGGTTTTGTTTTACACAATCTTGCTTTATGAGATATGGCTGTAACTTTAGAAGATCCGTTAGAAACTTAAAAATTCTGATGTTGAATACTTTGTAGCGTGTACTTATGTCACTTTCTAACGAACAAAGGCTGAAAGAATGTGCCTCTTGGGGCCAGTAACTTTATGTAAATGGTGCTTACCGGCTCGTACGTTAACGTCACGGGAATGAATGGTGCCAACAGAGTTGCGAGCGAGACAAGCGTAAACTTGAGCGTGAACCTCTTGCCGGTAATCCTCGGCGCGGAAAGGCGGGAACAACAGATTTCCGTTCGCTTGAACCTGAAGGAACACAACAATGTTATAAAGATAATTTACCAACACTGTTTTTGTTTATATTAAATTTGAAAAAAAGACACGTTTTTATTTAGTTGCAACCTGTTAAAAATTTCGATTCGCTTTTGTTAAATAATTATGCAATGAAATACATATGCGGGCACTGTTTATAATAGTTGTCCTTGCCAAGTAGCTGTTGGCACTTTGGATGACGGATCTAGATAATATTTACAAATATACTTTTCGCTATGCAGAAGTTTTTAAAGTTATCTTACCTGTCGCAGTCCAGGGACATCACCAACAGCAGTTCCATCAGATCGCACCCAGATGATGTCGGGAGTCGGGGATCCTCGGGCCGCACATTCGACAGTCGCTCCGGTCGTGTTGCTAAAGTCCACTCGGTTTGAAGGTTCCTTCATGAATATGGGTCCTATGGTCTCGTCCTCGCATAGCACTGACCCTGCAATAAACAGAATACAGTTGAAACTTCTGATGATCTTTAAGGCCTTTTTGCTGTCTGTTATTTAAACAATAGAAAACGTTGAGGTTTGGAATAGTATAAAAAATAATAACACACAGGAGCTTCCCAGGAAAAGCCTAATCCTAGTTCAACATTACCTACTTAAAACCACTTCATAAATAGTTCTTTTACTTATAGGAATGTATTGTCTGGAGTATGAAAAAATCGCACATTTCCTTCAATAAGTAGAAATCACTATACTGAACGTTATCGAAATAATATTGGATATTATTATTTATTATCCCAGGTTTACTATGGTTATAGACAACTTCATGGGCAGCGCATATATAAGCTTGATTCACTGATGTACCTATTCACCTTTTTTTCTACACTTTACACCCAATAATCATCATCTGATGGTCTTTAAGAACGGAAATTACAATCCAGTAAAACATTTAGAAAAGCTTGATTTTGCTGCAGCCGTTTGCCATCAAAAATACGAGTATGCAAAGTGCGATCCCAGCGTACAAAAAAATTCTCGACCCAGTTTATAATGAAGCCTGGAAATATAATCCAGCACAAGTGACCGCGCTCTCATGCCACGTCTCGCTCCTCGTTTCACTAGATGAAGAGCATGAGAATGACACTCACTAAATGTTAATTAGTGACCCCATTAGGTCAACTTACTGTACGACAAATGGTGTACATACTTATATCCTGTGTAGTTAAAATACTTCAGTGACCAACGGCCAACGTATACAAACGGTTTAAGTCCACACGCGTGAAACGATATGCATTCTAGATTCTCATGTTTAAGCATCCTTATTACGTCCGACTCAATATAACTCTTCATACAATCTAGGAAAAATTAGCAAAATCATTATTTTAAATTAAAAACGAATCCTTCCAACGAACCTGTACTATTTAAATTCAACCGTCAAAAATTCAATGCCCAATTCGAAGCATTCCCGATGGAAGACAAAAAATAGCAACAAAGCGAACAAAAAAGCGAGGGCGTGTTGCGCGCTTGCGACAGATGTGCGCTCGCGCACGCTCCTGATTGGCTGCCACCACGACAGATGTTCTTTACATTACAACCTGAACGCAGGATGCTGATTCAACTAAGATTTATCACAACACTTGTAACGATTTCTAGCCACTTTAAACACCAAAAACTTAATATGAATCTCCACTTTTGCAGATTTTTCAGTAAGTTACCGAGGTTGCTTAATTTTAGTTAACTCTCGGAAGTGGGCATTGTAAAAATCATGCTGTGTAAAACAAATATGGACGCAATTTGCTTTAATTTGCTTCTGTCGCGTAGTAATATGTGGTACTCACAATTTATATAATTTGTACAATTAGCCAGATTGCACCCACAACTATCTCTATGTATAATTTACTAGCTTCTGCCAACGTTGTCACCTGCGTCCCGTGGAAACTTCTGTACGAACCAGGATAAAAGGTAGCATTCTTCAATAAAAGGGCTTTTTACTTCTGAAAGATTTTTCTTCGGACCAGTAGTTTCTGAGATATGGGCGTTCAAACAAACGGACTTTGGCTTTGGCTTTGGCGAAAGTATTTAGATTTTTTTGGTCATGAATAATTAATTCATGACCAAAAAAATCACCCGCATCGTTTACCGCACGTTTTGGACATGTTTATATCTAATATCGATAATGCTTCCTGATAAAGTGATAAAACTGATTGAGGTTTAGATCAGTGTCAGTCAACACTTTCGTTTACGCATGCTATAAAAGCACTCAAAAGCACTTTTAGTTATCAAGCTTGCCTTTATTAAAAATAGATTTTTGTTACATGTAATTGAACTTTTACAAACAATCGATAGGTGACTGTACCTGCAAGGAAGCTTTGTGTTCAAGTTACAACAAGTATATAATATTTATGTTAAACACGTCATCACATCTAACACATGCAAATCATACCTGTCGTTAAGAGTTCAAGGTGAGGCGCATCAAGCTGACGACTTAACGCATTCTTTTAATATAAATACAATGTTTAATTTTCTGTGCGAGGTTATAGGAAGATACAGGCAGGTTTTGTTGCGATCAAGGCGAGCGTGAACGGCGTGAAATCCTCATTACACTCACTTGAACGAATGAACCCAAAAAGATGCTGTAGATGAGTTTAATTTTTTAATGCTCATATTTAATGCGTTGGTGTTTTCAGCATTCTGCTGATCTGCCGCTTTAATACTTTCTTGTGGAGTCATGTTTTCTCCACAATTTGTATCCTACACACGATATTGTACATTCAGAGGCTGTCGCAGTAAGCTTGATTCGTATCCGAACTTGTCGGAAAACAGGACAAAGAAAGCCTTAGACTTACATTAAGATAAGATTAAGATGCTGCACGACGTTCTACTACGGCCGATATTGCATATTTATTTTCACTGCACTAACGCCAGCGTAACATTATATGTTTGTTTACCCCATATAGTGCAAAAAGGCCATTTATATCTCTTGTGATCTCAGTAAGATGCGTTTAAAAGAGCCTGCACTGGTATTTATATGTAAAAGGGTGTCTATTTACTTTCTCCGTGTTATCTTACTCTATTATCCGATATAGAAGTCATGTTTAGTCTTATAATATCCATTATCTTTGGGGTCACCACGCGGTTTTAATGGTCTGATAATTGTACCTATGCTAAGATATTTTATCACATTTTACTGACTACCGTGGAATGCCTAATGTTATGAGTAATATGGTGAGATATCTGTATAACGACAGCGGAGAATTCCAACAGAGTAATACACCACGTCCATGAGGAGAATTCCAAAAACCAAACGGTATGTCTCGCGTCAACGCTCTTTGATTTGAATTCCTAATTTAGAAAACAATCAACCGTTCGCGTAGATGCTAACGGCCTATATTACAAGTTACAACACTTTTATTATGAAAATAGTCTCAATTACCATTCGATTGACTGACAATTATCGCCATGAACAGTCGATTAGCTAAGTTGGTACCTTTTTACCACTAAAAGGTAGCGTGTCCAACGTTTTTATCGAACTTAATGGATGTTGGGACATGATATAATAATTTACCTATACCAATAGAGGACCTTCTTATATATAATACGAGAGGCATCAAGTGTACAATAAAATAACATTTGTAAACAGTAAAACTGACTAAGTGTATATAATTTTATATGAACCTTCATTACGCTCTTACTGAATATAATGCTATATAAATCTATTTGTGGCCGTTGACCCGGTGAAATTCTTGGTAGTCGGCAGCTACCGTATTTATACTATGCTCATCTATCCTTATCGTTTGTTCCCCAACGTCTTGCAACACTACACTACTCTCGCCGTTATAAAGCGCAGTTGAGCTCCAAATTATGTGCTTCTTAACGCGTTAAATTATAACTAGCTGAGCCCAAAGTTTGACCTGCGTGCATTTCTCATAATCAAATAAAATATAGCTTATAAAGTTATAACACTCACAAATAACTTATTTACCTCTCTATCAGTTAAATAATTTTTCAAAATGGGATAAGTAGATTATTTCTATAATTAGGAAGAGTTGCAATAGATAGATTATCATGTTTTTGTTTAATGCGGTGCAGGTACTATGAGACTCTTCCAGACTGTTACATTACCCGACTAAATACGTTTTCGACGAATAGGTCAGTCTATTATGGTACTACTTATTGCGGCATATCTACGTTGCTAGTCATTGTACAAGATCACAATGTAAGTACGTCGTCCGTTGTCACTTTGTTAGTATAGTTGCATAAGAACATAGATAATAAGGTTTAAAGTATGTCTGGAATGTTTGGTCTACTAGTTAAACAATAAATTAATGAGGGTTCAAAAAAAGTTCGTTAACACTTAAGCACATCTGTTTGATAGAACGTGTTACTTGAAAACATATTGTTATAATTTCCACTATTAGCTGTACCGACATAAAATTATAATATTTATTTATAGAATATTATGCATTTTTTATCCAAATGAGGGTCTCGTTAGCATGTATAAAAAGAAACAAATATTTTAATTACGAGCACACTTAAGCGTTTGTTTAGTGGCTCGTTAACACGTGCTAGCTGTTTGTTGATAAACAGTAGGACTTCATATCGGAATTGATATGGTACCTACGGTATGTAGTCACTATCAGTTGAAGTTAGATTTTTTATCAGAATCCACCCAATCAATGACTAGGACAGCGGCATACGCGTTCGCGTTCACGATCGAAAAAAAAAACATTTTGATTTCTTACGGAATTTCCGCTGAGGTCATTGCGATTTCCGACTTTTCCGTTAGAAGCTAAATGCCATAAGTAAATAACAGTCTTTTTGTAGAATATTAACTCTTTTGATACAACATTCTTAATTTGAATAATAAGTAGCTAAAATAAATGGAATCATATTGATTGATTTCTGGTTGCTTCTATTGCTCATACACGAACAAGTACTAGTTGATGTTGGTACTCTAAGGCTTTAACCACTTCAATTAAGATCGTTGACATTGTTTGCGAATGCGGTTAATGAATGAGTAACTAAAAATAAATAAATATGGCTCATGGTTGCGTGTTAATCATTCGTATAGTCTCTGTGGTCCATGGGCACAATTTAATACAGCAGACCATTTTATGTTAAAGAATGTATTGTGTAAATAAGGGACACGCAAGAATAAACTCCTGAATGGTAAAAATAATAAACTTTCAGAGCTTCTGTTTACGTTATGTTTACACTGACCCGAAATATATGGCAGCAATGTACCAAAATAGTAAAAAAACAAACGAACGACGCTCTATTCTCTGTATTTTTTAATTTCATTTATTTTGATCTGGTAATTTTTAGAGACTTTTTAGAGATGCGTCTCACAACGCATTCAATTTTATAACATTTATGATGTTTGAACAGAGCTCAGATAAACTTTTTTAACTATAGACATCATGACTTTCAATCTGCCTAAAAAGCTACATGTTCGTGTTTTGATGATACTCTTATCCCTATGTCCGGAAATCCTGACACGAATATCATTGTTATCTGCTTTAAAAGCTGTAGGCACTTAAAAAAATATGTTATTAAAACATACATATACTCTGAGGCTAAGTTCCAATACGTATTGCTTAGACACGGCTATTAGCGTAGTATTCTGTAATCTGTGCTATTAGTCACTCGGTTCTCAAGTTTTTCTAACGCAATTGAATCATCCTATGTTCCGTCGACGCTTGTGACTGGTTTCCTTTCTTCTACTTATAAAGATTTTATTTACTAATACATATTAAGAAGAAGATGTTTTCTTTGTTTGTACCCTAAAAGCTCTGAAACTACTGAACCACTTTGGAAAAATGATTTTAATTTTGGGAAGCTTCAATTTTCCCGGGTGTGACCTAGGCTATAGGTTCTTTATCCGGGCACGCGACGTGGGTTTAACAGCTATTAATGTAGGTACAAATTAATTTGATAACCGACTTCAAAGAAGGGGACATCCTCAATTCATCGGGATCTTTTTTTTTTAATCCAAAATGACAGTAGACTACTATAGTCCCAGCTAGGGAATGTTTGTTTTGAGGCCATGATTTTGTTGTGTACAGTGGTGACTAGTACATATTAGATTACCTTAATGGTACCTTAATAAAAGCCAGATAGTATAGTAAACTACACATTAGAAATAGTATCTGTCTGGCAGTGGAAGCTATCGTTGTATCGGAGTCAGGGTCATGACCTTCCCGCGTTGAAAGGCCAATGTTCTGCTGTGTTTGTGCAAAATCTAGCATTTTAACTGAACCTGGCGTCCTCGCCTACGCCATGCGCCACTCTAGTTGCCTAAACGTCTAGTTTGAATAGGCTATGCAATACTGACAGCTGTTCAATTCACCTACACAGCCTAACATCTTAAAGAAATTAATTTTTCTATTGCCAGAAATCATATTTTCCTTCGATTCGTAGTACTTATTATAAAAATGAAAGTCAGTTTCCTTGTTTGTAAGTTACACTTTTATACTAGAACGCTGGAAGGATTGAGATGTTTGGGATGGAAATAATCTAACTATTACCTAGTTAGATTCTTGAGATGCACCAGCTAGATAGAGGTGTCTTTTTATCCGGAAGTGAGGCATGTTTTCATTGGAATGCGAACGAAGTGATGGGCATAAATTGGTTAAGCAGACCTATGTCTAAATTGAATGGAAAGAATGTTCAGACAGACGGATAGAGATATTGCGAAATAGGGAAAACGCTATTTTGCCTGCGTGACTTTATTACCTAGATCATCCTATTGGTACTCTACGATTATAATAGACATTTACTACTAAATCATTGCTAGTTGCCGTAATCAATTACAAAGAAAAAAATGCCTCGCTCTTAGCTGCAAGTAGTTAGAATATCTAGGTACCTATAAAGTGAATCATGGTGATGATGTCTGAGTCTGCAGCTGCTACGAAGTATGTTAATAAATACATAATTATTATAAACTAAAAAAACTCTACTCTTCTACAACCCATTTAGGTATTATTTATACAAATCAGGGAAATTTTGTTGTTTTTGTATTCCTTTCACAGTTAATCATACATTTTTTTATTTGTGTAGATAGGTAGATAAAAATACTTTCGATTACTATTCTTAATGGATATTCTAATCGGAGTATTTATACTTATCTACTTAGATAAAGAAGTTGTCTGATATAACAGAAATCTTAATTATTCAGATTTCTAAAAGACAAATAGGTATATCAAGCACAGAATATTCGTCGATAGAGGGCTCCCGATGCACATGCAGTCACCGCATGCAGTGCAATCCCTCACCCACGTGGTAGCAGATAAATCGGGCGTTAATCAAAAAATGTACGTGAGTCTTTGACTTGACTTTGAGCTTCCGATCGTCCCCCGGCTCACATGAAGTTCAATATTCTTATAACCGCAACGACATAGGTACGCGGATTAACATTACATACCTATATAGTAGTAAGATACGGTTAAAGCGTTGTAAAGCGTAGAATTCACAACAGATGTGTAAATGGCGTTTAGGCACACGATTTTGGCGAGTAGTCGTAAACAGAGTTTGAATAGGTTCGTTGCCCGGCCGCTGTATCGACCCGTGACGTCACGAACGGCGTGCTTCCAGTCGTGTGGGGTGGATGGTACCCCAATGATCGTGACGTGCAGTTTACGCTAACTGCGTAGATGGTCACGAGCTTAGTTATTAACTTTTAAAGCACTTGAAGATAAATAAAAAAAATATATAAACCTTTTCCAAACCTCAAAAATGCTTTCAGCAATTTTTTTTATTTCGGTTGCCAAAAAAGTGTAAGTTCTCTTTCAATAATAAAGTAAAATCTTTTATAAACTTACCTATAGTGGTCAGTGCCACGAGGGCAGCTAATCCAATAAACGACATTTTATCGCACTTCGACACTGCACAGATCACTTTGGTTTTTTTACACAACTTAGAATTAAAATTCCACTGTTTAAAAAAAAACTAAAAAGATCGTTGTGCCGCTATGCGGCTAGGCTCCGCCCGAATCTGAAACAAGACGAAATACTGTTAAAATTGAGATCTAAGTGGATCCATGTATTCATAGTATATGTACTTAATTTTAGCAAATTATAGAAAATGGTTAAGAAATAAAGTGCCACAGCAGCTAATGTACAATTCAGTCCAATTACGTTTTTATTCGTATTAAAAGCTTTAATATAAGTAACTGTTTTTCAAAAATGATTTTTTGACTATCATACTATGCAAAAAGTTTCGCCCAACCAAAAGAACATATTACTTGGCTGTTTAAATTTATTCATATGAATTAGAATTGGAAACGTGCTAACACCTGTGTTTCTAATGTACAAAACCAATCGAATCAGGAAGGAATACCAATGAATTCGGTGCCCGAATCGAATGCCATTGTAAAAAGCTTTATAGAAAACTTCTATTGTGAGCAATGCCTCTGCTTCATTGAATACGGCATGTGAACATATTTAGATAAGCTTAATTTAACGTAATATATTACGGAAGGACCGGCGTGAAAACAATGGCAGCGTACTCTATACAGGGTGTTCGTTAGTCCAAGTAGGGAAATACAATCTGCGGTGACTCAAGCGAGATTATTGGCATGTCAAGGTTACTTTGTATGTGTGCTTCCTCTCTTATACTATATTTTCTTACTTTGAAACTGTAGATACAAACAAACAACAACATATCGAAACATTGCATCATATCAAAAGTACAGACCTATCTATGCATTGAAGCGTTTAGCAATTTTCAGTCATGCTCTTTGCAATGAAAAATATTATTTATAAACTTGCATTTCGTGTTGAATGTAACGCTAATCTACATCTGTTTTAACCTAATTATTTTGTAATCTACTAACAAATGAAAAATCTACCAAGTTTCATAACGCTTGGGGGGCAAAAACGGGGCGGAACTACGGTCAGTCACGCAAGGATAAACCAATTTGGTGTAATGTGTAAATGTACGCGTTTACACACTCCACTGTGTTTACTTAATGCACTTTTGTCGTTTTGTACTTAAACAATTCTAGAAACATGAAAAAGCACAATCAATATTAGCATGAACAATTTTTTTGGGGAGCTTTTGTCCGCTGCAGTGAGTTCAAGGGCGTTCAACCCTATTTCTGGCTTGTATATTGTTTGCTATCCCTCTCCTCTAATTTATTTAAAAGGGAGGTGTAAGCTGAGGGATTAAGAGCATTAACAGATGGACGTTATTACTTTAGTTCCTGTCCGAACAGACAAACTTTTGCTCTACCTAAGGTTTGTATTAGCGAACCATTATAATTTTTAATTATTTGAAGTTTTAACCATAACAGGCAGTAGCCTACTTCATCTCATAATTGTATTACATTTTCCATTTATAACCCAGACTTGTCTTGGGACAAGTTTTTGCAGTTAGCATACATAATAATGTAGTAAATCAAGAACAAGATGTTTATAGACTAGCTAGATCAACTATGTTATACCGTAGTTGGTACTATTTAGTATTCTGTGGCTATACTTACTGTAAGAGTCGCGAAATATGCTTGTTTCTTGTTGTACATATTTCGACTAATTCTCTTACATCAAGCACTTGAGTAATGTCGGTGACATCATCGCGCCAATTTGTAAACTAACCCAATCACTAGAAGCTCAGAATCTAGATCACCAACCATATGAAAATGTATGCGTCGGTCGAAGTCGAGATAAACTTAACCAATAAGTTATTAATATTGATAAGTATTTAATTATTTTTATTCCACTATAATTAAATGTAAGTGCTCCTTAAATCACCTTTCTCCAAGTTCTAGGAAAATAATGCAACGTACTTAGGTATTGCATAGGTAAGTAGGTACTATTATTGGCTAGACGATCATTCATGCTATGCAAATCGATTTTAATTAGGCGTCATGAGCGTTAGACCTAATTAGCAACTACGTACTTGAGGCTTAACATTATGTATCGTCGTGTCTGAAGTACTTTAATTACGAATAATGAGCCAACCAAGAGATTTGCATGTCAAAGATCCATGAGTTTAATCGTTCTGTCGGTTTCCGTAACCGCATATCTTCAATACAAACCCAGCTTCGTGCATGAGTGACGGAAGACTATTTTGGGCTCCATTATCCAGAAATGGCTACGCGCTGCTCGTGTTTGGATTTAACGAGTGAGCGTTTCGGTACGTACATACATATTATATCAACTGAACGTGGCAAGAAACAATATTATATGTAGATTCGATTTTATTGCAAAGGAAGAAAGGAAATTAAGAGAATTGAATACAAATGGCTATTAGTCCGAAAATGGTATAATTTTTTTGAGCTCTTTTTGGATCTTGCCCATAAATCCTATGCCATAAATATTGATCAATTTTGGCTTTCGCATTTATTTTTACGTTTGTGTGCATACTTTATAACGACAATTTAACTATCGACTACATTGTTGATTTCTGTTGCAATAACGTCCTCTACCAGAGCTTTGTTGTTATTTTTCTCTGGGCAATGCATTTTCTCCTATCTTATCCAAATCGATAAAATGATGGCATTATCGCTTGATAACCTACGTGCGTTCAGTTTACTATCTATAAATTATAGTCGACATTAAAAATCTGAGTGTGGAACTTACATGTTCAGGAAGAAAATCGTTAAAAGGACCGTCTACGACTGTACGGCCGGCGGAATACAATGTACCTCCACTACGTATAATATAAGATGTCGTTATAGATATTTGGTTCAATAGAATGGATCGACTCGCCTCCGAGCCGTCTGGAAAGCTGCAATACGAGTCTCCCTCCCCCCACCCTTACTAAGTGGAAGTAAAGATAGCGAATTCCTTTCCCCCTATCCTTACACCCCGCCTACGCAGGACGGCGTCACATAGAACATTCGTTCAGTTAATGGATGTGGGATGATAGTTAGGTTGTAAAATTAAAAGATTTATTTCATGACCATGGAATGGAATTGATCCGATATAAACAACTCGCTGTTACGCTAGCACTTAGATTAGTTAAACTGTTAAACTAAAAACACTTGTAATGTTAAAGTTTTAATTTAGCTAAACCTTTTTTCTCTTCCATTATGCTACAGTATTACATGAAAGCATTGTAAAAAAAATATGAGCTTTCCGCAATCTTGAATAGCAAATTCAAACTTAAATAACATTTAGATATTGTTAGTTTTACCACAAAAGGCAATGTCCAAAAAATATTTTTGTAAAGGGAGGTTCCTTTACCTGCCGACCTGTACAAAAACACGCTGCATCTGTTGTTCGAACGTTTTGCACCTGCCACTGAGGAACAGGCTTTTTCGGCCAATCGCTGTACATCTCTCAATTTCGAAATGTCTTTAATTTCTTTGTTTCTACAGACCTTTATACACGCACAGTTCCAAATGAATTGTCACCCCTCGAAACAGTATTATCGAGGGAAGGTAAAATGCCAGAAGGGCCGGCCGAAATTAATGGCCTACATAGTAAATATTGATTTATGACTAAGTAGCATGTATTAGAAAAAAAACATTTTAAAGAAATGCAACTAGCAAGAACTCAGAAATGAGCATTATTTTCTTCGTACTGCGAATTTCATGGAGAGACCGGTTTTCCATGCAGCGAAAGCTGTCCTGCTTTATTATGGTCTAGCATCTATTTATACTTAGTGGTCGAGTAGATCTAGGCAACTTAAGATCAACTAGGTAATTAGATGAGCTTTTATGCAGCAGCTTAGAAAGCTATAAATACATTTCAGTATTAATAGCTTTTTTAATTTCACAATAATATTTGGATGGACATACGAAGCAAGTAAAAAATGTTTTTTCATTGAGTACTTCAGATAGCTACTACTAAATAATCGCATGTATGGGAGGTGTCTGCTACACCACGTGCTTGGACTTACAACTGAATGAATCACTTGATTAGTCAAGCTTACTTGAGGGATATGGATGATAAATTATAATATCAATAGCTTTATTCAAAGCAAACGAATCAAGCTTAATTGAATTACTCATTACCTTTTGTGTAAGGAAATGAGCAGTTAAGAGTAATTTAGTGTGCAACATAGGAAGCTATACATCAATCGTTTATATTGGTTGATAGGTACCTTCCCTTATAAAAATAACATCCGAATCAGATCGATAATTGCGAAACGTGAGTGGCCAGGCGAAGTTTCTCAATATCCGCCACCCACTAGCATTTTGTTGTTTAGATTGTGACAAACATAGTCTATTATTTAATTTTAAAGCCAGTTTAATTCAAAAGCTTAAGCAAAACATAATATTAAAGGACATTATTAGTACATGCTTTCGTTTGCCGAGAGTCGGCGAACCACCCCTGTGCGCTGGAGGCATGGCAGATAAATTGAACCAAGGTCTAAATATAATTCCGTCTATAATTAAAACTTTATGTATAAACATGTAGTATCAGAAAAGGAAATATCAAATTAAACGGCAGATATTACTGCGACTCTATATCTACACGGCCGAGACAACATCGTTATCGATCGTGGTCGCGCATTCGCCGGGTCGGCGCTTTTGGCAAAAAAGGCCCTTTTCTAACACAAACACGAAGGGATGGAGATTAGTGAGCGAGAATAGTGTATTATAAGTCACAATAGTTACCTGAGAAGACCGAGTGGCGGCTCAGCGCAGCACCCACAACACTTGAAACACAACACACGCGAGGAGACGAGTGGCGACAACCGACCCGCCCAGGCTACAGACGCGGTATGAGTAACTCCTACAGCTACGATATAAACGGCCGATGACATCCGACCGCAGAAAAGGATGGCTGTATTATATCGTAGCTCCTCTATGCCTCAACGAATCAACAAGAGTAGTCCTGTTGGGCGAGACAGAGCGAGCGATTTCGGCCGAGGGTCGCAGGACATGAAAGTAATGCGCACGCAGGAAATTCGTCCAAAGGACATTGACGAGCCGTGCGTGCATGTCCCCTTACTCTGACACTATTGAATTCAAGGTGCTTAGCGCCGTCTCTCTCTCGCAGGATGCGATATCGACTTCACAATGTTTACAATCCGCTTTTAATAGCTCTCCGACTACACTTGTGATCGAGAGTATATTTCACTAAAATGTGTGAAACAGGAAATATGTATATAAAAAAATATAATAGATACAGAATATATTTTATTAAAAGTACAATTAAAATTTTTATAACATAAATAAATAACATATCTATGGCAGCATAAGTATAATAATTATATTATCTGGTATATAATATAGAAAAATATTCTTAAAATTATAACCATTAACATCAATACTTTATTCTTAATTCAATTTAACCCTACTGTTTTGTATTAAAGTGATAGTTTGGAAGGGTTTAACATATTAGTCACAATTATTTTAATGGCATAGTGCTGTATAAATGTATTTCAGGAATACAAAAATATATGGCACACAAAAATAAATTCTTTAAGTTGGTGTATCTTATAATTACACACATGAGAAATAAAAAATGGTTGAAACATAGGTTTTAGGAACGTTAGTTGCGGTATTAGAGACACTGAGACATGTAACTCACTGATTATTTTGAAACACAGCACATTGTGTTTATTTTTATAACTACAGAAGATCAAGATCTACTTGTAATTTCAATACACAGTATAAATATTTTTCTAAATACAACATCAATTTCAACATCTAATAGCTTTTATAATTTAGTTCAAACTACAAGATATAATAATATACATATTACAAAATCTATGTTACAAAAGCCGCGAAGTTACATATACACTGAATCAATCACGGTTCTGTAACACTAAAATTTGAATTTGCTATAAAATATAGATATTTTATACAACAACATTTTCTTGGCACTACTACAGATAAATGAAGTAAAAAGTTTTAATTATATAAAAATATACATACGAGTAATATTAGTTTCCAAAATATGTTTGTAAAAACCGGAAGCTTTTGTAATGTATTGCTATATATTTTTTTTAAGTTAACAGACTAATATTAGGAAAATTTCCGAGGCTACGTAGATTGGTGGTAACAAGACAGTGAGTACCGTTCTTATATCTGTGGACGCGGGATGGACTCGGGCGGGGAATCGCTTAAGAGGTCTCATGTGGCGCCGGCAGCTTCTCCCACGAGGGCTCCACGCCCCAGATCTCACGCGCGTACTCCGCAATGGTGCGGTCAGAAGAGAACTTGCCGGACGATGCGATGTTCTCGATCACCATCTCAGCCCATTTCGACTGGTTCTGTACAATAAAAATAGAATTTAGAACCACAAATTGGAAAAGTTCGGAAATGAACTATTTTTAGTTAGGGTTGCCAGAGTACTCTTCCATGTCCCATCAAGCATGTTAAGGCTACCAATTCGGTCAAATTTATTGAGCGTCGGTACGTTGTTAGGAACGCGTGACACCAGTGATACCAAAGGCTATCTTGCTATCCGATTGTGGAAGTCAGATTGGCAGTCTCTCTAGGGGACCAAACCTAACGTACTTGTGAAAAGACTAGCCACATGATGAATGCGAAGTAAACTTAGAAGTTAAATGATATATTATGTCATTTGGACGTTATTATACAAATAATAATTGTAGTTGCGATTATGTCATTCAAGGTTAAAGTTGGTTACATATAGCAAAAATTACGTAAGTGTTTTAACTATTGTCTGGTCATTTAAAACTACGTCTTAATTCAAATAGGACTTAAAGTTGCAGCTTTTTACGGATTTTCTTATTCCATCATGGTCTGTACTTTGCAGGCTTAGGGCTACCCCCAAAATCATATTTTATGCGAATTTTCAGATATCCAATAATTTACATTATGCATTTACTTATTGGATTCTTTTGATACGCATAATGTGCATGTTTGTGACTACACGTAGACGTCTATTCACGTAATAACTAGTAACACGTCCAGTGCCAAGTTATGTCAATAAGAAACACATTGTTGCGGATGTTATATATTGGGCTTAGAGGTTGAATAGTCCACAAGTGACTCATTTCTCACTTCACTACCGATAAACCTATATGATAACCAAAAAAATCAGGTCAAGTCATTTCAATATGTATCAACGCCGATGTTTTGGTTAATAAAGTCATCATTCGCATATCATTATTTTTTAACTTTTTTTATCTATTCGGCGTTCTTGTCATGATGATAAAATGATTTGATTCTGCCACATAAATTCGCCTATTTAACACGTTCTTATCGGTCGTCACATCACATTTTTTTTTTTAAATATTAAAAGATCCAAAGATCCAATTTTAAAATGTAGTACAAAGGAAAACCTTTCCCTCCTTTCCGGCGCTTCCATTTCATAAGGTGGAACCAACCATAAGAATTGCAACAAACATAGATATAAACCTAGAACACAAACTTCAGTACATACCTGATAAACCTCGGAGACCTTGTCCTGCGCCTCAATGTAGGCATCATAGTCAGCCAGGTGGAGGAACCGATCGTGCTGCAGCAGAACATCGGCGATGTGAGCAAACCTTCCCGGCTCGCCAGGGGAGAAGAAACCGCTGCGGATCTGCTCTATACATTGCCGGAGTTCTGGGTTGCGCTCGTAGTACTCGAATGCGTTGTAACTATTGGAAATAGAGGAAGGTTCATATTTGTTGAGAAGGAAAAAAAAATATTTTGCAAATCAGTTCAGGCGTCTTTGAGTAATCGGTGAACATACATAAAAAAAGATCCCGACGAATTGAGACCCCCTTCTTTTTGGAAAGTCGGTTGATGAGACTTCTACAATTTAAATTTACAAATAATATACTGAGGAGCCTCTGGGTATATCAGTTGGGAGGTCTGGACAATCGACTAAGAGAGCCCATTTGATAAGAGGGGATAATTCTTGGAGATATAATTAATAAATCTTATATAAGATTCGTTTCCCTTCCATAAAGAAACAGGAAGAATAACTAGAGGAGCCTTTAAAGAATAATACTTTCACGCATAAAGGTTTTAATGACAATGGTAAGTTATATTGCATCTTTTATAAATTCCTTTTGTTTCTCAAAATTGACCTAAACCTTCAAAAAAGACGCGAGAAAACTAATCGGATTACGTGTCGTTTAAGCTTTTTATAGCTTTGCTGATAGGTTCACTGCCATCGATCTAATGATGTTTGGCTCCCAAATCTATTGTAAACAAACTATGATCGGTATCCTTAATATTCAGTAACGGTGTGTCGTTTTGGAGCTGTGCCCGATATAAGCGACTCTGATGAATGATGGTGCCAAGATAACATTTGTAAATAGTAAACAAACGCTTCCCCCTTTGGGGATTAGAGGCGTCTAAATAGGCAACAATGAAAACCGTGTGTAGAATATAAATGCACATTATGTACAAATTAAACATTCATTTTGTTTGACTTTTCTTGAATATGGCTCGAATTCCCGAGAGCGAGTTTAAAGTATTTTTTTTAAACGCAGGTCGTATAAGTATACAGATTAGCTAGAGGTCGCCACAACAGCTGTTGAATGAACTTCACAAAACGACTGGATTATAAATATCAGTAACATATCAGAGAAAGTTTGCGTTAATTACAGTTATTTGGAATGCAATTACATGCGTCATGTTTACACAGTGGTCGCGCATGTTTAACTAATCATGTCTATAATAAGCTGTAATACTTATCAGTAGTGAGTCGGTTTTGCGATTACGCTTATAGTAAAAACATTAGGTGATTACTGCACTTGTTTTTGTAAACAGTACATATGATCTTGGTCTTTCGAGCCTTGTGGATCAGTGTCATTTGTGAATGTATATATATTTTTTATCCGTTATCAAAGAAGAAAATACTCGCTTTGGTATGGGAGTTCAACAAATTCTAATGTTTATATTGTGGGCTATAAATGGTAGAACTATGTTTATAAAAGTATTTGAGTTATCGACATAGCAGGTAATCTGATCCTTTTTATCCGATTCCGCCTGATTTATTATCCTATGTTTTTCCAATGTACATAATGTATGCTGGCATATTATTTCTAGAGTGTCAACGTCTTGTTACGTTAAAACTTCAGAATATCTTACCCTTTCTTCTGCAGAGCCTCAACATCATCGACCCTCATGCCGAATATGAAGAAGTTCTTCTCGCCGGCTTCCTCAGCCATCTCGACGTTAGCGCCGTCCATGGTACCGATGGTGAGGGCGCCGTTCAACATGAACTTCATGTTGCCTGTGCCCGAAGCTTCCGTACCGGCAGTGGAAATCTAGTAAGTAGAAAAAAAATAGTTATAACCCAGCCTTAACTATTTCCCTTAGGGAGGTTCCCAATATTCTACTGTCTGTTGATTTGCTTACTAGATTTATTTAGAATTTTGACATTAGCCCCATACATAAAATGACAATTTCATATCTGTAGTAATATAAGAACTGCCGCCGTGATCGACTAACGGCTCTGAGAGCCGTGTGTGGGCTTCTCTGTGAGAAGATCAGCCAACTGAGTAAAACACATTATTATAGGTTACAAGCATTTGCACAGATACAGGTGCACCCTCTATTTCCTCACTCTTATAGTCTGATGGCACGGCAATCCGACACGACCAGAGTGGAATCAGAATGGATTTGGATGAAAGTTCGCAGTAATGTAGGTCAAACAGATAACAACATAGGGGTTATTTGACGGGGCCAAATTATACAAATTATTTTTTTCCTCCAAGCCGATCTTAAAATGTAAATTCCTCTAATCAGCCTCCATAAAGCGTACACAAAACCTGTAATAACCTGTTACTTGAATGACCACAAATCGACGATAAAATATGAGGTCACCGTTTGCTATCTCCAGTCAATCTCGCGTGTTTTATGGCTTACACGTGAGTCCCACTCGATATACATATTTCGACGATAAAACACAAATGACTATTACTACACAATATAGCAAAATAATGGCTATTAAGTGAAATGTATTGATATGAATAAACAGGTATTGTTTAAAGACTTTTAGTGCATGGTACAACCTTAAGTATGCTCCTCTTAAATCAAGAGGTATATTAAAAACTCAACAAGTATATTAACATCACGTTTTCTGATAGTTGTTTATATCTTCAGTTACAGTCTTCTAAAAAGAACAATATTAAAACATCGTTACAGTCTCCTAGCCAAAAACACTTTGGTAGTGTGTACTTGAAAACGTAAGTTTTTGGAACCGGGTGAAAAAAGAGAGGTTGTACAAACCTGTTCGCTGAGGTCAGCGGCGGGCATGATACGCTCAGCTAATGTGACGCGGTAGTTCTCCAGGAATATCAGCTTCAATTTGTCTCCCACGTCAGGGTCATTGTTCACCTGGATACATATAAACATAATAGGTTATTTTTCCATTCATTAAAGAAAGTTATTTTTAAATCACATGATTCGAGATAATCGAATTTAATCAATGATGCATCAAACTCTACGATAACGCCATGCTGTTGAATAACAGTATTAATCAATGATTAAGCAATAAACGTTACGCTTATTACGGCAATCGGCTGCTCAAAAGATTATTATTATGAAAGTTAGTATGCAGGGTTACTGTACTTACAGTGTTGCCAACAGCACAAGCCAAGGCAATCATTTGCTTAGCAACGTAGTATCCGGGGGCAGCCTTGCCTCCGATCATGACAGTCCGCGGGGTGATGGGGGCGCTGGGGTCGCGCTTGATGCGGTTGTACAGCGTGATCACGTGCAAGATGTTCAGCAACTGACGCTTGTACTCGTGAATCCTCTTCACTTGCACGTCGAACATCGAAGCCGGGTTAATCTTCACGCCAGTGTCCCTCTCAATCAACGACGCAAGCCTCAGCTTGTTCTCCTGTTTCACCTTCATGACAGCGCGCTGGAAAGCAGGGTCTTTGGACCAGCGTTTCAACTGCTGCAGTTTCTCTAAATGGACAGTCCAGTCTTCACCAATCTTGTCGCAGATGAGGTCTGAAAGGCCAGGGTTGCACAGAAGGAGCCAACGGCGGGGTGTAATGCCGTTAGTCTTATTCTGGAACTTCTCTGGCCACATCTCAAAGAAGTCACGGAAGATAGTTTTTTTGAGGATCTCTGAGTGGATAGCGGCTACTCCATTGACGGCATGTGAACCAACAACGCACAAGTTAGCCATGTTGACTCGCTTCTCTCCCTCTTCTTCAATAAGCGACATGCGACGCATGCGGTCCATGTCACCCGGCCAACGCTTCTGCACCTCCTGCAGATGCAAGAAGTTGATGTGGTATATCAGCTGCATATGCCTGGGTAGCACATTCTCCAACATCGTGGTAGGCCATCTCTCTAGAGCTTCAGGCAGAACTGTGTGGTTTGTGTAAGCGCAGCACTTAGTGACTAGCTCCCATGCCTTTTCGTAGGGCACTTTCTCAATGTCAACCAGAATTCTAAGTAGCTCAGGAATAGCGAGTGCAGGGTGGGTGTCGTTCAGTTGAATAGCAACTTTCTCGGGAAGACTGTCGAAAGTTGTTCTGACTGCCTCGCGGCTGCCGAACTTCGAGTTTTTGTATCTCCTAATAATATCTTGCAGAGTGGCAGCGCACATGAAGTACTCCTGGCGCAGACGCAACTCCTTGCCTTCGAAGAAGTTGTCGTTGGGGTAAAGAACTCTGGAAATGTTCTCCGCAACGTTACGATCAAGGACAGCCTGGATGTAGTCACCAGAGTTGACTGAAATAGAAAGAGAAGACCTCATGGATATGTGTCATAGGTACTATATTTAAACCAATCCAAGGTGACATTTGATAAACTTACAGAATTTCAAGTTAAAGTCGATGGGACTCTTGGCAGACCAGAGACGGAGCGTGTTGACGACATTGTTGTTGTATCCGGGGATCGGGTTGTCGTAGGGCATCGCGAACACGACCTATTAACAGAAACAATGCATCTCTTATCTGTCGTTTAAGTTTTGTTTTATTACCTACTTTACCAAATTGGATGTCTTTCTATTGCCTGTATATTGATCCAAAAATCTCACCCCGAGATGGACCGTATTATCACGCGCGACCTCCTGTCATATACAAAACATTCATTCAGCATGCACTATACCTACGTGCGTCATACATCTCTCATGTCATAACAAAGGGACGGGATACTAGTTGTTGACCAGATCATTGTAAACAAGGACTTCTCTGACGACCTATTTGTTGATAAGTGAACAAGATTATTATCGAGTTCATGAAAGAAACAACATCGCATCAAAACGTGATATAATATCGCGATCGTATAACGAGTGGGTGGTCAAAGATATTCTTAAAGTTGTTAGTCAATTTGGACAGTGGGGTGTCTGGTTATTGGTAATTGACTGTCTGTGTAGATATACATACACGAAATCAGTTCATGAGCCAATATATCAATTTCCTTCCCCATACAAGAGCTGGAATGAACATAAATTGTATGCAATTTAACCCTCATTTGATTACATCGCTTCATGAATCAAATGTCAAAAGTAAGTCAATGTCCCATATAAATAGAATTGAAATAAAAAGGAAAATGTGTAATATTAATTGCAGGAATTTCTCAATTTCTATTACCTAGTTGTAATAATATTGCGAAACAATATGTATCTATGCTACGCTATATCAAAGTTATTTCACTAATGCTGTTTGTTTGTAACTTTGTTAATCACGGTAGCAAATTGGTGTTACACAAGGGCATAAAGTATAAAGGAAACTTGTAGAAACGACTAGGAGAAACCGTCCATGTCATACAATGTAAGTAGGTAATCAGTAATTTCGGCTGGAAATTAATTAAAAATAATCGCAGCGGTAGTAATAAATTACTCGTAAATCTTCGGAAGCTATAATGATCGACGACCGATGACGGAACTGGGGTCAATTCTCGAATAGATAATATAATTTTTGGTATCTATTGGACATGAATGCAGTGAGTGACGATAGAGTTCAATGGCGCGTCATGCGCCATACATAAGACAGACATATGACCAACGGGCAGAACATGATATAATAATGGGGAGGGGTGTTCGCAGAATCTGTAATTACCTGAGTATCAATCCATTTCTTTCCTTGAGGGGTGTCGACCACGCGGCCATAGAAGTTGACGGGTAACATGAACTCTGGGCGCGCCTTCTCCCAAGGATTGCCATAACGCAGCCAGTCGTCGGGCTCCTCTTGTTGCTCGCCGTGCTCAATCTTCTGCGCGAAAATACCGTACTCGTACCTGATACCTATAAAACGAATTAAATGTCTTGAAAATCACATCATTAACCGTCATATCAAATCAAATCTCTATTCAATGGAAGATTTTGAGAATGTTAATGTTTTATGCAGCTAGTTAGGTAATTTCCAGAAATAAAGCATAATTGCGTAGGACTGCTTGTCATTGCCAAGTCATACTCAAATCACCCAAGCCCTTCAAGAATTAGTGTGACTTTATGTTATTATCGACGACAATTATGCTGAAGATAAAAAACGCGATTTGTTTTATTCAATAATTATGTAAACACAGATAGTTCGGCTGATGAACATTGCGTGCTAAACGGACATTGACTTTTATTTCAGTGATGACGCTTATCTTTTATTTGTTGTCTACTATAATACACTACAAGCTTTGGATGCAGTACCATTTATTTAAAATCGTAGGTAAGGTTGCTATGTGACATTTTATCTATCAGATGACTGTTAATCTATAATCATAATCATGGTAATAATAATAATATATTACATGTGTCTATTAATAAGCTAAATGACATTAGGCACGAAGTTAAAAATGAAAAAATAAAATATTATGAAGTAAAATATAAGGAATATTCAGTAGATGTCATAATGAAGCTGTACAATACATTTTTGTTTGGGGCTTATAATACTCAATTTAGTTTGTACACTTATAATTGGCGACGCGCCAACGCCGGTGTTGTCAACTGCTTCGAATTAGTATATACTGGCTATAATAATGTCAAGTATGTTCGCCAATGTCCTGCAGGTCACAATTACGAGCTTCTTGAAATAGTCTACATTAACAGGTCATTATGTTAATGTAAACATAAAACATGTTTCTTTGCATACTGTCAGGATAAGTATTTTATGTGGACTTTATTTTGTGAAAATGCTAAATGACTGTTACAATCACACTCAATTCATAGTGTCTACTGTGGCTAAACATATTTGTTCACTGATTAACTTACCATAGCCATAGGCAGCCAGTCCAAGAGTGGCCATAGAGTCAAGGAAGCAAGCGGCCAAGCGTCCCAAGCCACCGTTACCAAGTCCCGCATCCTCTTCCAGCTCCTCAAGTTCTTCAATATCCAAGCCAAGCTGGTACAGAGCTTCGTCCACCGTGCCCTGGATGCCCAGGTTTATCATGGTGTTTTGGAGTGAGCGGCCCATGTAGTACTCCAAGGAGAGGTAGTAGACACGCTAACAAAATAAATATTTGTTGAAACATACTCGTTTTGTTTACAGAATGTGTGTTCTTATTTCATGAATTTTAATAGTAATAATATATTTAGTTTCAGGTGAGGTTAACCTAAAATCATTGTAGGGATTATTAAATGCTATCCGCTTGTTGTAAAACATCTATATTTGATAAGTGTAGTTGGAATAGTTTGAACAACAAACTTCAACATCTAATAGAAATAATAATTCTTAGTAGAAAATTAAAACTTAGTTCATAAGACCCATACATTAACCACCTAATTAGAGTAACGGATGAAATTGGAACTAAAAGTGCAACTTTTATTCAACTTTGTGGAGTGAAGTGGGTAGTCCAAGTAACTTTAGATTTGAATTAAAAATATTAGTAAACATTTAGAATGCTATCTACCTTGGGATCCTTTTCATAGTAGTACTGTTGGGTTCTAATCCAGCGCGAGACGAGGTGGTCCCTGACGGTGTGTGCCAAGGCGAAGTAGTAGTCCCGAGGAGTCGCAACATTTCTATCTTTCACCAGAGTATAATGCACATGACGATTGAAGGCTTTCTTCACTTCGGTAACATTTTCTACCGCTACGATACCTCGTACAGAGATCTGCTTCCGCTTGTCTGAATCGCTCTGTACGCTCATCTTGATTTACTCACGGAATAATCAGGTAAAGGCCGTGCAACCGCTAGACCCTGTCAACCCTGACTGTTTTAACGCGGTCTGCGATATCGGTCACCTTGAGAAGGTCAAACATATGAAGCTACCACAGACTGCTTTACAACCGGTTCTTTGAAGTGTACCAAATTATTAATTGTAATACTCCCAGAATTTGATAAATTTATCCGTTATAATGTTCCTTTTATTGTCACATTTATCAGTTAAACGCTAACAAGTAGAATATTGAAGTAGTTTTGTTTCAGGCGGGAATACTAAATTCAAATTTTCATGTAGACAGATGCCAATGCCAGCTGATCGGTTTGACAGTTCGGATGGATATTCTCGTTATTTATACACAAAAAAATTGCCATGGGTAAAAAATCTAAATAGATTATTGATGTATTGTTTGTGAATGTATATTTTGTTGAAGTCTATTTAATTTTATATTGATGTATATTGTATGCCAAGGAGCAACCATTATCGGTATTTGACACAGATTACTATGTGTAGCAGCAGGAAGCTGGTATTTGGTAGCGAGTTTAATCAATTATTGTAACAACATAACTTTTATAATGTTCTTTCCAGAGCTATTCTTATTTAAAATTCCCGGCTGGTCGAAGTCGAGGTTACATTTTTAGAGCCACGATGGCCCTAGTATTACAGAGTAACTTTTCTTATTACCTGGGGAACAGAAAAGTATTAAAGACGGATTTTTTTCCAAGAGTTTTTTTTAGGAACTAGAGCGAATAAAGAAAAACATCGTAACATTTCAACATTTATTTGGTAGAGGAAGAAGAAAACGCTAGGCCAGAGATAATAACTAAATACGCATCTTGGTATTAATCAGCATAAGTTGGTTACTAAACAATCACGCGTCGTATAATTTCTTTGGTCCAACTCAGAATTAAAAACTTACAAATACTTGTGATATCTTAAAAGTTATGTAAATAATATAAGTATAATATAAAGTGTCCTTAGTTATGAGTTCAATTTCTAGTGTCATAAATTAGATTTTTATAAGTTGCTATTAAGATTATACACTGAAATTATAAATCAACATTTTCACATAAAATTAGACGATCTCATACTAATACTAATTACTAACAAAGTGCTTTTCATATTGCCCAATAAATACAAACAAGGCAACGAAAAAATAAATTTTACTTATATAACTTTTTCTCGTAATATCAAGATCTCTATAAGGTATATAAGATACACCCATACAAATGTCTAGCCATACAAAGTGGATTGACCAAAATATTAGACTATGGTAACATGTACTTGGAAAAAATCATTTGTAAGCAACAATCAAAGATTCAAAGATCAGTCATATTCAAGCAGATCTATTGCTATTATAACAACGAGTAACTAAAAGAGTACATATTTTTAAATGCAATAATAACAAACTTATTGTAGATAAACCTATTATAATTGACAAGGTCGATTATGAACGTTTTATAAATGGTTAACAGCGTTTCGCCACTAATTTAACACCTAAGCTCACATTTTCGAAATGATTACTCAGGCAAATCCTCTAAATGCGTAATCTGCCGTTGCACGTATACATAATAAAATATAACACAGCTTTGACTTTTTTTAGAGCATAGACCTCCGGAGGCAGTGTTGTTACGTTACGTCACGCTATTTTTTTTTTAATGGCATGGCCTTCTAGCCTTTGTGCCAAATCTTCATTTTAATACGTCATGCTATAGTATAACAACATAGTTATTCGCAGGGTTATTCTCGTATGGGGGAACTGGTGGCAGGACAGAGGTACATCTGTTCGGGGAAGAGATCCCCGCGCACGCGCACTGCGCGTACTCCGGCGGCGGCGGCGCGGAACTCCAGCTCGCCTATCAGAAAGTCGTCTGCGTATACCGCCCAATCAGCTGCCTGACGTATTATTCGTAGCTTCGTCTGAAACATTGAGGTATTCGTTAACTTAAAATTGAATTAATATTTTAAATGAATCATTAAAGTTTTAAAAGCTATCCAAGTGGATTTTAAGGCCGGGTTGGCTTTACTGGACTACAACGTGCGCAATTTTTCTGCTATAGTAATTAGGGGTTTTCACAACTCCAACCAGCCTCGATAGTGGTCCACCTATATATCCTTGACCCAGCCCAGGAGGGGTCAATACCCCGATGGCCCTTGGCTGTATGTATCCAAAAATCTGGAGGCAATGAACAATCGTGAAGCTTTAACAGACGAAGGGCCTCTTCTAATAACTACATAATGTACATACTAGTACCAGAGGAACATAAGACAATTTAGTACTGACATATGTGCCGGGTATAAGCCTGGCGGTCCTCTGCCTGCGCTCAGGCCCCCAGTCGCCGAGCCAGGCGTTGAGCACGACGAGCTGTCGCTCGCGCTGCGACTCGAAGTAGGCGCGCACGTTGACGTGAGCCAGCACGTTAGCGCGCGGCCACTCGCGGGCCACGTCCAGCAGGTCGATCGCGAACGAGTGCAGCAGCGGACGGAGCCTGCACATGGGAAATATAGGTACACTTATGTCGTGCTGGAGCTTTACTTAATACGATAGTATAGTAGGAACCGCGGTAGGAACATAATTTATTGTTTTTGACCGTTTGTAAATAGGATGTTCTCAGTTGACCTGTATGTGTAAGATTTATCTTTGGCTTGGCTAACTTGGCTGATCGGATTTGAATGCGGTTTTCAGCATAGTATTTGTCAGACTTAGAAGAAGGTTTAAGGTAAGATTGTTAAAGTCAGTTGCATTTTTCCTAAATCGTTTATCGAAGGGTCTGCGTCTGCTTATCGAATGAAGTGTAAGGAACCACAAGCATATCAACGTTTCGTATTAATTAGGGGGTGCAACAGCAGGCCTGATCTAGTATTTCATTGAAGGAATCTTGACAAAAGTATTGATAGAGAATCTGTTAGTAGAATCGAAAGAGCGGAAACGGAGAATGAAGCTTTGTGATATTGCAAAATCAATATTTTGTTGTGTACGTATTTCTATACAAACATGCTAATGAAACTGTATATCGGCAGCGACTGATATTGGACGTGAGCCAACATACACACATTAAGCCGAGGTTCACTGGAAACTATAGATGTTCCCACATTTTATAAACTACAGATGTTATTTATATGAAATATCGTTTGACCTTTTACTGTTTTCGTTTCCGTTTCTGAGTTTTATTGGGATTGTTCGCATACCTGCCGTAAATAACAAGTTGATATCCTTCAGGAATGCCTTTCGTCAGTGTCGCGATGACGTTCGCGTGCCAGGTCGGCTCGGAGTCTTCTCGTAATGAATCTATACTAGCTCTAAAGGGTACCTGAAACACCAGACATTTGAGAATAAGTGGGTATTGAAAGCAATATTTATTTAGATAAATACCTAATGGTCAGAAAGACTGAAACCTTTCGTAGCCTTAGTAGGTACCTACATAAGTGTTACCAACTAGTAGGTACAAGCTGGTGCTGATTTATTGGGTAACGTCTTATTTCTTGTGATGAAAAAAACCCCCATAATACCTAATTAGGTTTTTTGCGCGAACTTTTTTCTTGACACATGGGAAGTCGTCAAGGGTGCCTTTTGTAACTGACGGTAAAAAAAATGTTGAGCCGCCAAATGATTGAGTTTTTCTACTTACTTCAGCGGGGGGTGGCGCTAATGTAGGGAATATATCAGTCTTGTTGACGTTAAGCGACGCATCTCTGACGCCTGTGACTTGCACCCACTGCGCGGCAAATGGGTTCGGGTTCCTATGAGCATAGCTGCAATACTGCATCCCGTCAACTGCCCATAGCGTCTCCTTCTCGTCTACTACTATCTCTATCGTGAATGGCTGATCTATTTTGAAAGGAAACAATCTGTAAAAAAACTGAGCTGTTAATTACGCTTATTTGGGGAGCTAACTGTAATTGGTTACCACCTCCTAAATTCATGATAATTGGCCTATTTGTGCTAATTGTGCGTAGGGTGAAAAACCTCTCATTGTTACTATGCTGATGTTAGACATAATTCAGCGTTCAGTTTGCCTTCATAGGCAAGTTTAAAAATATTAATATGCAAACTATACAATAGGTTGATAAAGTATTATATGTATCTACCTACTTATTTATCCTTGAAAAAATAATGTTTTATAAAATATTGTAGGTATTGACCAGTTTGGTTGTGGGGAAGGAAAATATAAGTACGGGGAAAAGATAAAGATTACATTGTTTTGATGTAGGAATTACCTGAATGCAGTAGTTTCCTCGGGTCCCCATTTACCGTTCCGCCGCGTATTTCGAACCACGTAACATTGTGGAAGACGTACATTGAAATGCACGGCGATGTCGCCTTTCCCAGACTCCACATCCCCACTTCCTATGTTCACTGCAAACCTAATACAGACAAGAAAATATGTTTTTTCTTAATTTGGTGTTATGGTAGAGATAGTATGTAGATATTCTTAGAGTAGATACTTAGGTAGGTTAAAAAGTAGGTGCTAAAAGATAAGCACGTTTTGCATGAGCACATTGTCATGCAGATCATGCATTCATTCATTTGCAATATCCATGTGTACGAAGTATTAACTACCGCTTTAAGTTTTTTCCTCTCTAAATGTGAATTATTTTTATCAATTCTTATTCGATTTTCCTCTCTGAGCTTATGGTCCAATATATTTATATGTGACACAAAACTGTACACTATAATCAATAATGTCCATGGCCTAAGGTCATTTGTAGAACACTGACGCTAACGTTAATCGCTGAAATTTGGCAGCCATTAACCGAATTTAGTGCCCACAAGCGAGTGGTGAGCCCAGATTACACGACTCGTAAACACATTTGTTTATGAGTTGCAATTATGAAGATACTCATGGCCGTTGTTAAAAAGCAGCCAGCTATATCGCAATAGCAGCAACCAGAATTAGAAGTAGGTACTTTCAGCATACAGAATGATGTGGCGACTATGAACAGACAAATAAATAACTGATATTTTGGCTATTTTGCTGTTTTGCAAATCTGCTGGGTGCAGATTTGCAAAACAGCAAAATAGCTAACAGAATAATAACTTAAAGAAATGCATAGGTATATGTATAGACATTTTTGTAGGTCTGATATTCATTGAAAAAAAAAAGTTAGTAACGAATGATTTTTCACCATAGACGGGGATGTCACATTTCCTTTCGTTCAAGAAGTTCACTACGTTGAAACCTGAAACTTTTTTAAGCCCTATAGGTAGGTCAGCCTGGCAAGCAGCCTGGTCATTATAAAATAGGAAGGTGTTAAGTATCGTGAGGTAATCGAATAGCTTTTTAAATATTGTGAAAGATAAGATTATTTACCTACCATGGTAAATCGTCGCTGGGCGTGCCCGTGCATACGATGTGTGATCCGATACTTAGCGGCTCTACCAGCGTGTGCGTAAACTTAACATCCCGGGCCTCGGCGAGTTGAGACTGAAATAAACCAACCATAACTTTGAGAACGCTTAACTAATGTACACTAAATTAATAAAATATAGAGGCAGAACGTGTTACATTATTTGGGTATAAGAAAGACATATTCGAATGACTAGTTCTTCTCTGGTATTTCCGCGAGCACTTTAAGAACCATTTGCAAATTTTTAACATCAGATTTGGAGATTTCGTACAATATTGTAAAAATGTCAATAAGTATCTTAAGACAACCGCACCGAAGCCATTGGGTTTTGCAGTTACAAACTTCAAACTAGAAAAGTGTCTTTTCAGTACTAATATATGGTGCTAAAAGTGCATAAGATAGACAATCGCATAAGCGCTTAAATTTTACTTAAATATATGTATTCATTTGTTTGTATTTATATTACATATACCTACCTACGTAAATAGTCTGTATTTCTTTCCATGACTTTAGATTGACTTGATCTTTTGATAAGCTCCGCACAAGCGATTTAAGAATTATTAGCGCAAAAAATTAGTTCAATACGACCAAGATTCACTTTCGCTAACACACAGAATCACCACTTATTTTTTTGTTTTCGACGAGGTCAAAGTGACACTTAATAATCTATTTACAATTCTAATGCATAACATACAATGTTACCGTCCATAAAAGCCACTGCTTTAGTGCACTTAGTTTGTTCTAGACAAGGTTTAGTTATGAGTCAATGTAATAATCAACAAACGATGCACGAAATCGCTCATCGCTTTTGGCGTCTACTGAATTACGAGGATGAGGTCATCAGGCATGACTTTGCCTTAATAGGTGTCAGGGTTTTTTTAATAAGTCTTTGTAGGTACACCTGTGCCTATTTACAGTATGAACAGGATGGTGTTGACAAATACGGTCTAGGTGTATTTACATTCCATACGCTTATATCAAGATAAGTGTTGCTATCCTAAACTATGTGCATTGCATGCTAGAGGCTTAGTGTTAGCACAGGTGTCCTATGTAGACATACAACTAACATAAAAATAATAAAGTCTAGACGGAAAACGAATTTCCCACATTTTTCATGTGCTGTCGAAGATATAGATTGTAGATGTTCTTGTTCTGTTCAACAGCACACGTTTATCGTCAGATTTCAGTTTATCGGCGAATAATTTCCGTTGAATAAATGTGTATTTGCCCGAATCACCGATAAGAAATCTCGATAATACGACCACACCATTTTCTTAGATTAAACGGAAATAAAACTATGATCAAAAGATACTGTAAACCATTTAAATGATCGTGTAAATTCATATTTTATTGAAAATTCCCACAATTCGTTCTGAAACAAGTTGTTTAAGAGACTGAAAAAACTTCATCGTAAAAACTACTTAATTGACCTATTGACACGCATGCTTACAGCTAATGGGCATTGAATAAGTACCTACCTACATTATCATCATTAACACTTGGCTGCAGTAATTATGAGTAAACGTGCAATCTTAACACCACGGTGTAAGTTTGCGTGTCTAACCACAATAAATATGCACCCAATGAGGGGGAGCTGGGGAGCTACATTCAACCTACCTATATCCAACACGGCGAACGGGGTGTACCAATTTCAGTGGCACTAGTGTAACCTGCCATGTTTAATCAATAAGTTTTAGTGGCAGTATGTAGAGGTATAGAGGTACGATAGGCTGACAGACTGCTCAATTCTATAGGTACATCCAAACGTAGCTAAGTAGTACTTGGTCTTAGGTGCAAATGACGCCAGCCGTGTCTGGTGCCTTTGAAGCTTGTTAATTGCTTTGCGTCTGTGGGTTATGGTTTACGTAACACTGTTAATTTAAAAGCTTTTTATTGATAGGTGTTGATATAATATTCTATTTTCATCGAATTCTTAGAAACTTTTCAGTTGTGCAACAATAAATATTTAGCTTGCGTCTGACAATGTTTTAATTAAATAATTACTCATTCTCTTGAATAAATTCTGGGAAATTGGAATGAATTGACCAATGTTGAAACCAATGAAACGTGCAAATTCCATGTTAACATTAACTGTTGCGTTTCAATATTTTTTTATTTATTAAGTATCTTAGCTAAGTATGACACCCACTGTTCACCATTGGTGTCTTCCAATGATTGTCAAAACGGCTGTTTGGAAGCTGTCTGCGTCCAGAGCTACCTTTGCCGGATATTCTGATCCACCAATAATTAGTTTTCGAATCATTTGAGATTCAGTAGACTCTTCCATAGTGGAAGTTCCAGTTCTAAAAATAAGTCCAGACGTACACGCTACGCACAACTCATTTAGAAAATGATAATCTTTATAAATCCATTTTTAAAAATTGCAGTGACATCACCTTTAGTCACTAACCTTCGCACTGAAAATAAAATAGCGTTGCGTTCTCGCTGGTCAGAATTATTTTCTCACAACATTGTTTGTTTGAGGACAGGGACGTACCAGCTCTGATAACATCTAGCGGCTTCAATGGTCACACAATTTCATTATTTTAAAGGAATGATGAAAGGAATTCAGGAATATTGTTTTAGGGAAATAGTTTACGTCGATCATCAATAGTAACGTTAAAGGACCGTTTTGTAAAAACCCATTGCGTGTATTACAGTCACCGATTTTTTTTTATTGTCTCTGATTGATAAAAATACACCTATATATTTTGTCATCGTTACTTTGTTGTTTTGCCGTCGCGTCGTCGGCTATTAGGTATTTGGTAATTGATAGACCTATCTTTTATCTTAGAAATATTTATGAATTTAATTCTATGTCAATACCGATGACAATTATTTTTTCATAAACAATAAGTAAACGTAGGTCTGCTGGGTGAGGTTGAGAAGAAAATTGTTTAATTAAAATTATATAATTGCACCACAATTCTTTAAATGGTAATTTAATATGTGAAACTTTCCCGTTTCCTATTCGAAACAAGATTAACTGTAAAAACTTAAACATGTCGTCATATCGATGTCGGAAGGTGACTCCTGATAATAGGCACTCGTATTACTTACTTATCATCTACAAAAAATATAGGCGGGAATTTAAGTGTAGGTAGGTACCCGTACATATTTACACAACTTTTGTGAATCACGTTATGCTCAAATGACTCACTCAAGGCGTAGGAATCAACAAAAACACTTCAGATTTGTTGACAAGGTTTTCGCGTAATTGCAGTCTAAAGTGCTGGGAAGTTAGTTCCAGCCTTCAATTAAAAATAAAAGGTGCGCGATCCTTTTTATAAAAAGCCACAACGTTATGAACACTAAGCACAGGTACTAATAAGCGATCTATAACTTAAAAATATATTTTAACCATAGGTTACACAAAATTACCGTGGAAACAGGTAAGTTTTCTTCATTTTCACTATTCTCCGGTGGTCGAGCGCGACAAAACAATCGGCGGCAAAAGGCGCCGCAGCCGCATCTATCACCGAAACAAACCATAATCGAGGTTCATTTATTTCACAACACTGTCTCAACAGATGAGCAGAGAGACACTACGTTGATCGGTAAGATTTATGAATCGTGCAGAATACGCGCGATCGCATATCACGAAAATATCTGCTCCAGCTGTGCTCAATCGGTGCTACGATTAGCCGAGCGCGCCTGGCCAACTACCTACCGCAAAACTCATGAACGATTCTCGTCTGGCGTACCTATAGCTAGTAACTGTTTGTTTGTTGTTTTGGTATATACTGTTATACAGAATATACTCAATGGCTGAAAGAGACGGCAAATGGTAGACCTTCTCGCTCTAAGCCCATAGACAATTCTTACAAAATTGTTTATGTTCATTATGACACAGAGCAGTTTTTTTTAGTCATTGTTGACGTTATTGTTATTTATCAGTTCGGATGATAGGTGGTCAGTTCTGATGCTGTGAACCATATTTTTGCGTGTCTTATGTAAGGTGTATTTACCTAAAGAGCTATTAAATATTCTATTATGTAATTAAACTAAGACAGAATTCCTATCAAATTATGGTGTTATGAATCAATTAAGTATGGAAATCTACGTGGTTTTATAGGTGTTGCGGAAGAAAGGCACTTGCTGTTAAACTACAGAGATAATATGCCATTGTTACTTTCCGTGGTAGGTGTCTAACTCTAACAGGAGTGCGGTTAACCACAAAGGTATTAATTAGTTAACTACACCAAAATTAATAATAAGAATCATAAAACCGAACATGAGCGTAAGCTGACCCTCTTTTTATTAGGTATTTTATCAAAATTCTTATAATAGCATATTACCTAACTCTTTGTTTAACGTTAACAGTTACATAAAACTTAATTAAGTTAACATTAAAACTAACCTCAAAATCCAGTGCATCTTCGGCAAAGTCGTATTCAATAAAATCTCTTGGTATCGTCCCTTCTTCTACGTCATAATCCATTCTAACACAGTTGACACATATCATCACTCCAACTGGCATGCTTCAATTAGCTCCTTGTAAGGACTAAATTCAGTTCTGCGAACTGTCAACATGGTTCTGGATATAATCAATACTTTACACATAACACGAATTACTGCAAAGCGTAAAGTGTACGATACATATGAATTAACGTGAGTTAACTTGTATAAAATGAAATTATAATAAAATACTGCAGTTCACCGCAGTGCAGTTGCGCACCGCCTCCGGCCCTCAATGAAAACAAACAATGTATAACATACCTACCAATAGAACAACAGCCTTTGTTTATGACGACGATTTTAGTATCTCTTTCACTCGTCCTAAGCAATGTCGTTCAGAAAAGAGACAATGAGATAAGATAAGCGAATCAAGTGTCACTGTACTACCTTAATAGGCCTAACTACATCTAATTTCAAAGATTCCAGGTTTCTATTATTAATTAATATATTTATAATATATGTATAGATAAATAAATACCTACGTAAGCACTGGCTAGGTTGACGACTCGTCGAACACTGGATTAACATAAATACGCAGATATGTGAAATTAAATATGTATGAATCAAAACACATTTTATTATTTTACCGTAGTATTTGGCTCTTGAATGGGTATTGCGTAGCGTTATATCTCTTGTGATGATAGGTGTAGAAAGTATCTATAGGTAGAAACGTACGTACTAATGAAGGTTGAATAAAAACATCATAATGAGAGCAAATTATTTATTTTTTATGAACCAGTCGAGTTTTATAATAGCTTAACGTTTACAATATTAAGAAAGACTACAAATGACTATATTATCAGATCTAAACTGGAATGTACGTTATAATTGCTGATCAACTTACCTACCTTCTTTGTTCATTTTGTTTTTGTAGTATTTCTATTTGAAGGGGGTACCTAGAAATAGATAAAACTAGTTAAAAATTGATAGGTTTTTTTCCTCAATTACGAAACAGGACACCTAAGGATTGGACCCGTGGCCTCATAAGTTTTTCTACTGTAAGTATAAATCCTGGAAGAACATATAGGAGCTAAAAAGGGTAACCATAATCAAATGGGAATCATACCTGAAAGTGCTATTTAAGCACCTGGTTACTCAACTAATGCTTCGATGCATTGCTTTTTTAAATGCAAAGCGGAGTTACAACTACACTGATCATTTCTGATCTGGAATCAAATATATCCACTGGCATCTGGACCTTTAAGGACCGGATGTGGATCTCTAAATTGCTCTCAATAGGCACAGATGCCAGTACGGCGGTTAGCAAGTTGTACAGTACTTAGAAAATCAGTAGGTCAGTCATTCTTAGTGGAAGGCAAAAACTATTTACAATTTGAAATTCCGTTCCGGTCAACTATTTTTCGCTCATTTCACTTACGCAGTGGAAGGCGGGCATTAAGTTAAACTCAGTGCTGAGTAGATTTAAGAAAAAGAAAAATACCTACTGCACAAGTAATCGGTTGACTTCGACCTCATCAAGTTATTTCAAACTTGTAAATAAAATATATAATTTACCATGTAAGGATGCTGCGCCCTCTGATGCTGCAGCAGCTTGGCTCGCGTGGCGTACTGGCGCGGACACGCTGAACACATGGCGGGCTCGCATACGCGGGTACCGCTCTCTAGTGCCTGACCGCGAACCTTCGCGGCGCCTGAACATTGTGGATCATGATATGAAATACCACCAGCTTACAGGGGCGGATTTGAAAGGTTGTGAGCTGTGGATGTGCCCATTCATTCGTTATGGTTGAATGTTAATAATATTTGACATTTTTTTTTCTTCCAAAGAAGGCGTATGAGGTTGGAGATGGTGACGTTCCTCGTCTCCCGAACACCCGTAGGTAATTTGGCGTGCTATTTTCTTAAGAAATTTTACGTTATGACATCTCTGCTAGTTATTTTTGTTCTCTATGAATGAGAATATAACGCAGTTACATAGGAAGAGTACATAAAGGATAAATAAGTACATAGGAGTAGCACATGAAACTAAAAAAGAAGTGTGACGTCACAATAGACCTAATGAAGTTGCTGGCATGCCTACCTGGATGGTGTTGTTGCACATGTCGGTCGCGTTTGGCCGCCGTCCTGTATATCTTGGGACAGTTGCCGCACGGGTAGGTTCGTACGCTCCGCTCTAGCGGAACTTTCGCTGACACCATGTTGTGAACTCGCCATAAATGGTTCACTAACATGCCTCGACGCTGATATTCAGAAAAAAAAGGTAAATAATGGTATGAAGAATATATGAATATTGCGAATAGGAAGGATTATTATTCCCGGTTAAAGGTGTATCCTGACAGTTACAGTCTGAGACCTTCGATTTAAAACATTGCTTTTTCAATAAGTTGAGGAGGTGGACAAGCGCATGTCTATCATTAGAGAAAAAATGGCACATAACGAACGTTTTTCATACAATGAAAACGATAGAAATAGATAAACACAGGATAACTCTAGCATATGTTTTTTTTTTTTATATTCTAACCTTGAAAGAAAGTTGACAATCTTCACATTTATATTTTGATGGCTCTGGATCCTGTGATTTAATATCTGCTTTACTGTCTTGATTTATATCTTCAGCCGGATTCTTACTGTCAGTGTCCTGAAAGCGATAGATAGGAATTTTAAAGAACTTTAATAAATAATCAAAATCAGAAACAAAAAATCAAAATTAAAATAAATCAATAATGGTATAGGTACCCAGTATTTGCACCACATATTTTTGCATATTTTTGCTCTTTGCCCATTTGTTGGTACAGATCTTGTGTAAAAACTTCGCTGGTCTGAAGTTAGCTTCTGCGTCTACACGATAATAAAAAAAATACGAAGTAAATGCTACTACGCAATGCATGCTTGCGGCGGCAAACTTCAGAGAGGCAAAGTTATTTGGTGCGAACAGCAGATAGAATATTTTTGCGAATACAAATGAAACTTACGTTTTTTTCAGCATTTGCGTTCGAATGTTGTGCCCATATATGTTCTGTAAAGAGTTTGCGGCTTGTGAAGACTTTTTTGCATTCACATTTCAATACGCGGGCGGGACATTTACTGCAAAACATACGAAAATAATAAAAAAAAAAACGTGCTAGTTCCATTTATGGGTTCCAGTTCCAAAAATTTGTCATGCGTATTTACTTCTAAAAGAATAAATAGTTTACCTCATGTGTTGACGTCTTTTCGATGTTACTATGGATTGATTGCAATACGGACAAGAAGTCAGAGCGGGTTTTTCAGGACTCGATAGTTTCTGAAAGTACAATTAATGGTAAAAACGAAATCCTCAAATAAAAAAAAACAAAATTATAGAAATACAACATACCTCTTTAGAATTATTTTCTATCTTACATGAAAAATCTAAATAGTTGGTTAGTCCATTTTCGTCTTTATATCCTAAAGTGTAAGGATTAAAATCATTATCACATCTACTTCCTGAAATATCAAGACTGGGTATACGGTCTGTGTCGAAGAGATTCGTGGAAAAGTCTAGACCGTTTGAATAATTCTGAAAGCTTTCGTCTGAAGGTATTCTGTTGTCTTCGGAACATATCGAGTCATTCACGTTAATTTGTGATACTTCGATATCAGCTTCTGTTTGTATTGCTTTATTTCTGAAAATAAGATATTTTTATTATTGAAAGTTACACAAGACAAACACTTTTAACACAGTTTTTTTAGATCATATTTACCCTTTTTCTGATTTGACAGGACAATTTAGAGCTGTGTGTCGCCTTAACCTGGTAAAAACAAAACAACAGTGTTAAAAAGTTTCAGTTGAATGAATATAGATGCATACTTATTAGTTATTAATCGCAAAAGTACTTACGAAAATATTCTAGAAAACGTCTTCGAACATTGTCGGCAACGATAGCGCCGCCTGGAGATTATACTGCCCTCCTTCATCAAAGAAAAATGTATCATATTAATGAAAAACAACTAATTATTCCAATTAATTGTCAAAATTCCAATTATCAGTTGTGGGTTTTGTACGAGATAATTTAAATATGAAGATAGTTTCATATTATAAATAAATACCTTATGGTACAAATCCGTATGATTCTGGAGTTGTTTGGAAGACGGGAATGTGTGTTGACATTCATGGCACCACCATGACTTTTGCATCACAGGGTCTGTAAATTTTGAATACACAAGTTAAGCATTAAATATTCTCAAATAGTGTCAAGATTTTCGAAGGAACCCTCCCTTTATAGACATAAATAATGTATACTTATAATAAACATATCAGTTACCTTTGTCGATATCTTTAGTAGGTCCTATTAGACCATAGGAATCGGCATAATGTTTACTGTAACCGAGCATTAATGGCTTTCTAGCTGGTAGTGTGTCTGTAGTGATTCCATACAATTCATAGTTTTCTTCATACAGCCAGACATTTGCAGTGCTCTCATCGCCGAGGGGTAACAATCCTATCCAGTTTGATTTATCTGAAAAAAAAAATTGTGGATAGGTGTATGTGGATGTAAATAACTACCATTATGTATACTAATGTAATAAAGAGGAAAAAATTTTTTGCTTGTATACTACAATATTCCTGAGAAACATAGGCAATATTTTACCTTGTGGGTATACTACACTAGTTCTATCTATCTATTTGTTTTAAGGTAGGTATTTCTATATTTGCATTTCACAATATAAGGATATCAGATTACCTTTATCGTAAGTATCAATATGTGTGATCACATCCGTATCATTCTTGTCTTTGACTAGAAATAGTGGCTTCTTATTTGATGTTGCGTTCAACACTAAGTCAACTGCCTCTGAATAAGATATTTTGTATCTAATTCCTGAAAAATAAGTTATTATAACATACAGTCATCAAACATAAACTCAATGTGATGTGATGTGTTAATTATTTACTTTTTCCTACAAAACTGCTGAACCAATTTTACAGTATATCTTATACAAGAGGATATGCTACTTTTATTAGCGAGAAGTAGTATCCAGTGATGGAGGTATTACCTTGTACGGGACCAAATCGTGCACGTGCTGGTAAACTACGTCGGGTTGAAATGATGTGGCGCCGCTGTAGTTGTAGTACCGGCGGCAACACAGCCAGGGCTCGCGGGGGAATGACTCGGTCAGATATGTGAACTGGAAGTTTACGTAAAAAAAAAACAAATCGTTATGCATTGACATTTGGTAACCCTACAATGTCTCTTGTGTGGTAGAAGGACCCGTTACATAGTGGTAAAAAAAGGTTGGATATCTTTATTCGATGATTTCACTTAACAATAATTCATAATTATTCCTAAGGGAGAATTCAGTTTAACAAAGATTTTCTTTTTAGTTTTCAAAATTTTCATAGTCTTTGCATACAACATTTTCCAGTTGTTTTTGGATTCAATTAGCTGTGCCCACCTATACCTACTATAGGCACCTACACCTACACCTCGACCTAATCATTTGAGATATACAGATAGAATAAAAACTCACCAAAGTTTTTGATTGCCGATGTGTTATTTAGCTCACATTCTGTATTACTTCCATTTAAATCTTCATCTCGAAGACCTGTATGTGTATTTAAATTGCTATTCCCTGTATTAGTTGATATTTGTTCCAAGTTATTGCACTCTATACTCGATGATTGAAGTTGAAAAGTGGTGCCTGCGAGTAGATTTTGTGTATCCTGATATTTGTTATCAAGGATAACTCCCATAATTTTAGCTGGTCCCTGACTGGAATCTGCAAAACATATTTGTTATCTATGAACTTGTGAATGTGTGTGGGAAAATGTGGACTTTATTAATATTCTGCTTATTTAATTATAGCTATGCAGTACAAAATAATAATAGAATGCTTTACCAACAAGAACTTGTAGATCCTGTCCCTCCTTTTGTTTGTTTGGCAGCGGCAATAAGTATTGTTTGTGCCCAAAATCTAAGCTCTGAAACAACAATGTATTATTCTTTGAATTTGTAACAAATATACTCAGGCTAAACTATTAAAACATTTAATTACATTGTCCAATATGTGTAGTGGCAGTCCTTGTTCATTTGAGCTTAAATTTATGCTGGGATCCATTTGGAGCAAGTACAGATGAGTTGGGGCGCTGGGTATCTGAGAATCGGCACGGTTCATTTCTGAAATCATAAAAAATACGTTCATTTACTTCACATAATATAATTGATGAACATTTATTATTATTGATATATATTTGTTACCAATTACTTACTGGAATATAGAAATTACTTCAATATTACACATATGTTCATTAAACTTTTAATCGAGTTGTTGTTTTTAAATGACTGGTACTTATTTGTTTACAGTCATCAGAATTCAGTTTCAATCGTTGAGGTAAATATCAATGGTTTCAGTACAATATCATCAGCTAATTGAAGCATAGACTAATATAACATAACTTAAATTGAAGCTCAAACACTCCTCCTAATAAACGCTGGTTTGTTTCTAAAAACAAATGAATTTGTTTAATTAAAACTAAATATTTTTTAAAGCCGGCCAGAAAAAACAGCAAAAGACGGCCAATTCTAAATACAATTTTTGAAGTTTTGAACTGTCACAAATGTCACTGTCATTTATATTTACACACATGACAAGAATTTTGTAGCGGTGCGTTCCATGCACAGACCACTATTTAGTTTAAAATTCAATAAATTTGTCGCTAAAGAGCTGTTTGTCGATGTCGAGGGTGGTACCTATTAGATATGTTCTAAATCTAAAGTATTTATCCTCCTAACACTGAGTACTAACATTATAAACGCGGATTTTTGCAAGAATGTATGGCTATTTGTGGGTATATAATATGTTTAATACTCTCACTACAAAAACTGCAGAATTAATTTAGATAAAACTTGGCAGTCATTGTTACCTACTTAGGTAGACCAACGCACGGGCGCGATAAAAATTTGGCGAATACCTACCTACTAATTTTGAGTAAGTAAAGTGTAAAATAAAACACATAAAAATATTTTATTATTTTTACCTGTAAGTATTTACATATTTAATTCAATACTTAAAAGTTTATTTTTTTATTCTTAGATATTTTCATTTTGTTCAGTTTGTTCAGCTGATGGATAAAAACCTGAAACAAAAATTGAAACAGATTTTGAACATTCAAATTCACTGTTTCAAAAGTTGACTATTTCCGAGTAACATAGTCCGGGTGTCAGAAAAAAGGTCCCCCGGTTCAAAACCGCGGGAAACAGATAGTAAATATTTTTAAGCGACTTCAAAAAAGGAGGTTCTCTTCTCAGTTTGCCCGGCATGTACGCACGTTTATGGGCGATTATCTCTCGTTAGGCTGAATCGAATTTGATGTGGTCTTCAGCGTGTGGTTTTCTCTTACCTTTTGCCTCCGAATGCCTAAACATATGTACTGGAAATTTTGCCAATTGTTCATCAGTGAGGGGCGAGGCATTCAAATTTAAAGTTGGTATTGCATGTCGTTTCAGAAGATTGCCTTTTTTGTTGAGATCATTTTCTGCAAAGTGGTTTTCGCAGACATATTTTTCCTTTTGCAGCTTTATCGTTGGTAGATGTACAAGTTCCTCATTTCCAACTACTCTTAACCACTCTCGACAGCTGGAAAAATCAAAATAAAGGGGCTACTTAATTATTACCGTTATGCATTTATGTAGGTATCATGAGACTTCATACCTGTCTTCAAAGTAGCTATACCTACATATGTATAGGTCGAGAAATGAAGAGAAAGGTGGAGGGAGAGGGTCCTGGGTACCTACCTAACTACCTAAGAATCAAAAATGTATTGACAATTACTCACACGTCTTGATCCGGAGGAAACTTAAAATAAAGCAACTTCAACTTCTTGTTTCTTGTATGCCAGACCTCCGTGGTGCCACAAGCTTCACATCTTCTGTTATCCATGATGGTTCACAAGAGAATCTCCTTTCAATGGGTTTTATGTATTTTATTATGGGTTGACAATGAGCACAAACTGCTTGCTGCATGAAATTATGTGCAAATTAACTGACGAATTGATATCTATAAGTACCTACTCACTGTGATTAGATAATATTTTGTGCTGAAGTGTGATTGACGGTACCACCTATTACCTACTTTACTTATTGTACTGTAAAGTAAAAAAAACTATCACTTCTTGAAAGATTTTTAATGTAAATTACCTATTTCTATAAGCTAACTAAACATGGCTACATAATATATGTATGTATTATAATGCAACTGAAAAACCTATGTAACTGAAAGTACAAGCCCGAAAATCGGTAAAAAGTAAGTAGGTACCTGCCTAAGTGCCTATATAGGTGCTGGTAAAACCTTAATCGGTATCTGGGGTTTTACAATAATATTTATGTTAGAAATGAATAATCTGTGATTATCTATTTAAAAATATTTAGTACTTTATTGATAACTGTTACAGATAAAAATCTGGGAATAACAGGGTTTATTTTATTAATCATTCACTTTCAATCCTTGTCTTAAATTTTTCTAAGTTGCTCCAGTGGCGTAGCGTGCGTGGCTAAGTATCTGCCGCTCGGGGCAGGAGAAAATTTTGCCGCCCCCGAGTTTAGTTATTATTAGGTATTATGTAGAGGAGAGGTGCACCTAGCCCTCAAAAGGTTGTGGGGTCTGGTTTTCAGGTTAACAATTGTTATCACCAATATCATTACAACCGATGATCTGAATGAGAAAAGTAATTGCAAAACAACACGAGCGAAGCGAGCGCTATAAAGCGCGAAAGTTTTAAGGCTGAAAAAGTAATAGGATGTAGGTAAGTACCTAGGCACCTAATTGAAAAGTCGCGAGCGAAGCCAAAGGTGTCCCTAGCTAATGATCAAAAGTGCTGCCGCTAAATTAACATTACCTAGGTATCTACCTACTTTTACTAATGATGTATTCAACTAATACAGACATATTATGAACTAGCTTCTGCAAGCAGTTTCACCCGCATCCCGTGGAAACTTCTCCCGTTCCGGGATTAAAAGTAGCCTATAGCCTTCCTCGATAAATGGGCTATCTAACACTGAAATAAATTTTCAAATCGGACCAGTAGTTCCTGAGATTAGCGCGTTCGAACAAACAAACAAACAAACAAACTCTTCAGCTTTATAATATTAGTATAGATACACTAAAATGTTATAAAGAGGAAATTGTATATATTTCAAACTTCAAACTTCAAATATTTATTGCAATCATGAGTGTTACAAGGTGTTATAAAATGTAGAGGTACATACATGATACTCTGTTAGGGCGCAGCAATTTTAATATACAATTACTTACAAACTATTTAGTTAATCTTATATATTTAGGCACAACTTATATATTTACTTATATATATTATTATATTCATATATACCTTTATTATTATAATATCATTATATTTATACTATCTCTATTTACTCTAACATATTATATTTAAATTGTTTTATATTGCACACTATCATACTGTTTAGTTCTGTCCTCGAAAAACTCTTTTATACTGTAATAACATTTTCGGATTAAGTATTTTTTAAATTTATTCTTAAACTAGCTTCTGCCCGCGACTTCGTACGCGGATCCTGTCCCTTATGCCAGCGACTACGGGGTCAGCAAAATCAAAGATATTTGAATCGTCTGATGTTGAATTTTAAGGGCCCGTTGATGGGAAAACGGAATACGCAAAATCATTCGAAACGTTCCACATATTTAACTTTTGTACGTCAACGATAAGAACTTAAGCGCAATAGGCGTGACCATAGCGATAAAAGTAGTGATTCTAATTAGTCCGCATTTTCTTAGTTCGACCTCTTTCTAGCCATGGTAATAGTTTCATTGTGAAGAAGATACCTGATCAATTAAAATCTAGCTGACTGCCCCCTCGCCCCCGCGTTACTGAGTAAGCTACCCTGTCACGAAGATAAATGGAAAATAATACAACACTCAAATAGCATTAAAACTCGAACATTCATTCTATAAAGTTTTGTAGTAAAAGGATAAAATTGACGATGATATACCATCACCATTGAAAGTCTATCCTAAACTATTACCGCCTTCACCGCTTGAAGGTACTTCGAGCTTATTTATGATAGCTTCTGCCCGCGACTTCGTACGCGGATCCTGTCCCTTATGCCAGCGACTACGGTGTCAGCAAAATCAAAGATCTGTATCGTCTGATATTGAATTTTAAGGGCCCGTTGACTTGAAAACAACGGAATAGGTACGCATAAACATTACAACAGAAACGTACCATAAATTTAATTTTTGTACTTCAACGGCAAAAGCACAGCAGACTACCTAAACGAAACGCTGAGAACTGAACAGCAATAGACGTGACCATAGGGATAAGAGTAGTGATTCTAATTAGTCCGCATTTAAGATGTGTGTGGCAAAAATATTACACGTATTATTATGTAAAAAACATTAAATGTTACTGAGATGACAAAGTCGTGATGGCTTAGTGGAAGTCGTGGTGGTTTAGTGGGTAGAGAACCAATCTCTCAAGTATGAGCGTGCGTCTTTGATTCCAGATCTGGCAAATACCTGCTAATGCAACTTTTCTAAGTTCGTATTTTCTTTCTACGTATATTTTGGATACTAATGACCGTTATTTAGAGGGGATGTTAAACTGTAGATTCCGGCTGTCATTGAACAGTCTTGGCAGTCGTTATGGGTAGTCAGAAGCCAGTAAGTCTGACCAGTTTTACCAAGGGGTGTTGGGTTGAGCGGGTAACCGGGTTGTGGAGGTCAGATGGGCAGTCGCTCCTTGTAAAACACTGGTACTCAGTTGCATCGTGACTGGAAGTCGACCCTAACACAATTGGGACAAAGGCTCTTGAGATAATAACGACAATAATAATGAGATATAAGCACCGCAGGACATCTGAGGCTGATGACGGGGAGTAGCGACCCCGCGGGGCTATATATACTGAGTCCTCCAAGGAGAGTATACTGTCCCTAATCTCCGGCCGGTCGGAGTGAACCATGACGGTGGTAGTCACGCCTCTGGCTTGGCTTGGCCGTCCAGAGTGGAGTCACTGGAGCAGGGTTAGTAGCCCTGCGCGGAGGCTAGGTGCCTCGTGGTAAGTGACCCACAGGGAGCGCGTAATCTGCGTTTAAAATCCGCCGAGGTGTCTTCACACTTCAGTCGCTCATGATGACCCTGTTGCCCTCTTGTTGCTATTCAGTGATTGATTCCCGGGGGTCTGAGTCTGAGTCTCCACCTGCCATTTTTTACATGTATCTAATACATTGTCATCGGCAGGTATCCATAGTTCGCGTAGTTTCCCCATTCCTAGTCCATTAGCATCTCAATCACAATAGCCCAAGTAGTTTTCATCCACAGGTAGCAACAGTTTAGCACTGAAACGGGGATAGTCCTTGAGTACATTTCTATAGTGTATAAAGGGATAATCGTCGGTTTTGTGTCACCATTTCATTAAAGGCTCGGAAGGAAATGTATGAGGCAGGCCACACCGCTTGCGTAACGTAGACACGCGCGTCGTTACGCAAGCGGTGTGGCCTGTCTCATACATTTCCATACATTACAACTCATGGTTACGCCGTAACTACGCGCGTGACTACGCGCGTGGTTACGCATACGCATCCGGTCTGCTCGAGCCTTTAAGTTGTCTCAAAAGGGCTTCAGCGTGTTGGCTTCGGCCCCACGTTTTCCTGCCGAAAATTCGGAACTCTGTAGTCCCGAGGTCTGGAAGAGACATACAAAATAATAATAACATATAACGCAACAAATTCGGAGAGTGGGGGCTCGTGACGCCACGTCTGGGTATGTAAAATTTGTACTAAGCAGTGACTTAACACAATTCAAGCGTGTTATATCTTCGTTATTATTTGTCTGTGAGAAGAAGAAAAGAAAAAATACGTGTCCATTATTTTAGGGTTATCTAAAAGACGGACTAGTTACTTTTTTTAATTCACCATTCCTATTTCATAACATTCATTTCTATACATTTTAAGACAGTGTAGTATTGCTCTTGAAGTTCCACATCAGGTGTTTTACATCTTCAATTTTTATAAGTCAACAGAGAGTGCTTATCAGATTGAACAACTTTTGCTGAAACGTCATACCTCTATATGCTATAGTCTAGCTGGGACCCTGGAGTTCCACATCAGGTGTTTTAGATCTTCAATTTGTATAAGGCAATAGAAAGTGCTTATCAAATTGAACAACTTTTGCTAAAACGTCATACCTGTATATGGTACAGAGAAGCTGGGCTCTTGGGGTTCTACATAAGGTGTTCCAGATCTTCAAATTTATTATCTCAGCTGAAAATGCTCATCACATGAAACAATTTTTGCCATGGCACCATTTTTGTATCTCTTATAGTTTTGTTGGTCTGTTGGTGTTCTGCATCAGGTCTTCAAGTTTCGAAGATAAATTATAGCCTATATGTTGACCAGGCTTAATACTGATACAACAAAGAAAAAATCATTGAAATCCGTTCAGTAGTTCCGAAGATTAGCGTGTACAAACAAACAGACATACAGACATACAGACATACAGACAAAATTTTTTTTTTGGATTTGTGCTCCATTACTGTTTCTAAACCCCACCCAATTATTTTTTTTTTTAATATATTCAATGTACAGACACACTTTTTTTACAGATTTATTATATGTATAGATATATTAAAACTGGAGGTTTCGTTTAATTGTTTTGGTATTTTGTTATAAATCTTAATACACATTACATAGGGCCCAGAATGAAATATAGATAGGTTTGATGTCGGTAGAGCAAGTGAATTTTTATTTCTTAGGTTACGAGGTTGTGAGTAATGGTCTTTCTTTAAGGGAAATAAATGAATGTGTTTTTTGACAAATATACAGATTTCAAAAATATACCTACATAGATGTTAATGTAAGTATGCCAAGTTTAATGAAGTGTTTTCTTAATGGATAAACTCAAAATCTAGGTACTATACCGATTTCTTAAATTCTTTCACAATTATAATGCTACATGCGAGTAACGAGGGCGGATTGTTATATTTTGCAGTACTGCAGTATTTGGCAGTACTTCCTACGGCACGCGGGAGTAACCGCGGGAAATCGGCTAATAACTAATACAGATAACAATCTGGGTATATCCATATTTCATTCAATATGAATGTTTAGATAGGAAAATACAGTTTCGGTGTTAGGTAGGTAATTAATCATAAAGTTTTAATCTTTGCTATTATTTTTACAACTATGGCGTGACTAAGACAATTTTTTTTTGCTTTAATCAATATATTCAGTGATGGATAAATTGGTGAATCACCTGGTCTTACAATTTTTAGGCGCCCCTTCTAATACTTATTTAATTGTTTTGTCCGCTTGTTTTGGTCGTAAAACTGGCTGAACCATATGAGATACAATATTGTAGTGTTATTAGGACCAATATCTAGTGGTCATACCTAATAATGGAAAATTAAGCATTTTTTAAAGTACTAACATTAAAGAAGAAGGAATTTCCGCAGTTAAAAACATATTAAACCATAATAGTGTTGTGATTTGTAAATATCTAAGATAAAAGTGTATTTTAGAATAAGAAATATAATTACAAAGTCATTTTATTTTACTAATTTATTATACTGGCAACCCACAATCATTATTGTATTTTATTTTTACCGGAAGTTGTGGTTGTGATTTGTAAATTTTTAACAAATAAAATATTATTTAGAATAAGAAATATATTTTATATAATTATAATCGCATATTAATTTTTAAATGATGTTTACATTAATTGTTGTATTTAATCTTCACCGGAAGTTGAAATGCATTTAAAATGTCAATTTATACAGGAAGTGTGTCTTCTTTATATTGGCGGGAAAGGTATTACAATATTTTCAACCAGAATAGTCTTTTAAATTAAATTGTACATAAGTGGAAAGGGTTGAAAATATTTATACTTTAATAGTTTGTATGTTGTTATGTATTTCGAATATTTTTAAGGAAGTTGTGTAAAAATAAAATAATAAGTGTATTGATTACTGCTGCTTTCTTGTTCAGTAGATTGTAAGTTCAGGCAGTTGAGATTGTGAATTCGAAGCGTCGACATCAAGAAGTAATAATCTTGTAGTCTTATTTCGATTGTAGAAGAATAGTAATTAAAGTATTTATTCTCAACTCTGATTTTATTTCAATAGTTTATTAAAAAGAAATGTCAGGTACAGTAAAAAGGTCCGAATTAGTCCGTAATGCATCTAAGCATTTGCAATAATCCAGTCGGTGAAATATGACACTCGAGCGCTGACACCAGGGTAGAAAGGATCAGCGCATCGGAAGCCCCACGAGGTTACTCCGACGATAACATTGTTGTGGAGGAGAGGTCCGCCGGAGTCGCCTCCACAAGCATCCTTGCCGCCGATGTTCAAGATACCAGCGCACATCATGTTGTCGGTAACGTCGGGCCAGTGTTCGTACCGTGGCTGCGTCTTCAGGTATGCGTAACGCTCAGCACACAGTTCATGATTGATGACGTTGATGTCAACATGTTGTAGTCGCTCGCTTGTTGGTCCATTGTACTGAAAATTTAATAATAACATGCTCAGAAAAACTTCAAGTTTGCTGTGAGAAGGTACCATACCTAAACCAATATCAGACCTACAATTATTGAAAGAAAATAGGTAATTCCACATTTTATGCTTGCCCACAAAAACGATTGTAATGGTAACAGAGTTTATTAACATTATAAGTAGATTACCTAACACAAAAATGTGTTGTGGTAATCTACTTATGTATAATGTAACAAACACAAAAATGTTTTCTAAAACTTTGACAATCGTAGTGAGCATATGTAGGTAAGACCTTGTTGATCATAAATAGCTGTGCTAAATGTTAGCCTAGTGTTCACCACTTACCCAAAGTCTGCCCCATCCGACATGAGTGACCGATGTGCCGTCAGCGACGTGGTAGTTGGACCCAGCGATGCTAGCGGGCTGCACGGTGTCGGAGTACGAGGCTGGGCTGTTCAGGTGCACGATGGCCACGTCAAAGTTGAAAACACTATGGTCGTACTGCGGGTGTAGAACAATGCGGTTGATTGTGTGCACGGTTCCACCGCTGTGTGCCATCGAACTGCCGAGGATTACACGCCATTGCCAGACATGATCTCCGCTAAAACAGAAAGGTTATCAATCAAGCTAGCTACCTTTTCCTGAATTGATTACTTATTAATTGCCCTTGATCTAAATCAACAACTTTGTTCCTAACTTGGTTTTTCATGACAGCTGCTTCTAAGAGGCTTCGAAATATGCTTGGACGAACCCATATTGACCGACCCGTCTTATTTTAACGCATAGGATAGAGTAGCTTGTCTTACTGCAATAATTTCTGAAAGTGTGAGAGAGTGTCAGATTCTGACTGACAAAAACCCATCATGTTCCTTCTTAAGTCCTTTATGTACCAGGGCCGCGGTAACTCTTTCGAACAATCCCGCAGCCCCGGCAGGACCTACATACATTACATGACAATAATGCATATTCTAGAGCTACTTACTAGAAACAGTGTGCAGCGGAAAGCACGGAGGTCCTGGTGAGAAGTGAGCCACCGCAATACGTCCTCCACCACAATCCTCCCTCCAAGAATTGCATGTTTGCCATAAAGGGATAGACCGATATGTCAGTGTCTTTGCCACCGACTATGCGGCTTATGCTCCGCGGTACCGCTGCAAAACAAAAAACCACAAGGTTAAGAAAATAAATTCTTAGGCCTCTGCCTTGAATTTTGCGGGCAGCGGGGCGGCAGCGGCGGCGGCGCGGGAGCGGCAGGATCTTACGCGTATAATGAAATGGACCGGCCCTCGAATACAGCGGCGCGGCAGCGGGCAACGAGCGGTGAGCTCCAGTCAAAACGGTGACTGCCCGCGCCGCCGCCGCTGCCGCCCCGCTGCCCGCAAAATTCGAGGCAGAGGCCTTAGTCGTCCCATCAAAATGTATATATAAATAAATAACTTGATTTCATTTGATTTGATCCCAGTTCCAAGTCCTGCTGTCCTCGTCCAGTTTACTGATTTTACAATCTATTGATTGTCATCTAGGTACCCAGCTTTTTCCCAAACTATGTTGCTTCCACTCTTTCAGTCTTACAAAGTCTACAACAAAATGTACTGGATACCAAAACAATTTCGGGTCTCTCCCACTCAACAAACGTGATTTCTTGCCGTATAGTAGTTAGTGGACCCTTTATGCGCCAGTCACACTCGCACTAAGCCGGTTTTCATAATTCGGTTTAATTCAGTAGGTATGATGAAAGAATTTATAATGACCCTTACCGAAACTGGTGGCAAGAAGACCTAAGAAGATGATGAACCGCATGGTTGAACTTCAAGTTACGGGTGCGTACTGTAACTAGAGGAAGGCTGGTACCTCCTATATATATTCGGATATGTCATTGTCATCATCAGATAGCTAATTACCTATTTATCATTCAAGGAAAACCCAAACATTCGTCCAGATATCCGTAGGGAGATAACTTTAATTTTGAAACTACATTTCTAACCAAATTAAGTAGGTATGTCTTTGCAAATCGAGAACTGTGCTGTACAGGATTAGTTGTTTCCCCACAGATATATGCATATTCAAGATATTGTAGATCCTGTCCAAATTCGGGTGTTCAGCGTTTAAGCCTCTAAAAATAAAAGATTAAAAAATAAATCGGGTGTTAACATCATGAAAATTCTTTCTACTCTATAAAATATTTTTTACAAATAATATATAAAATGTAAGGTTTAACATTTCCATGGTACCTATTATGTTATGACTGACAATTGGACTGTGCTCCATTTCAGTAGGCACATAAACTAAAGGTAAACAATTCCGATTGAATTTTTGACACAAATACTACCTACTTGAATAATTATTCAATCTATAACGTCATTGGTACCTATTGTTGTATTTACATTATTTTTAGCCGCATATTATCATTTTTAAGATGAGATTTTTAATAAACGGTCATATCCAGTTTGTTTACCTAGGTACCTTTAAATTCGTGGTGGCCCTAGTGGGTAAAGAACCATCCTCTCTAGTATGAGTGCGTGGGTTCGATTCCAGGTCAGGCAAATACCAATTACCAATGCAAGTTTTTAAGTTTGTATGTACTTTCTAAGTACCTACATCTTGGACACGAACACGAATGACTGTGTTTCGGAGGTTGGGTTACCCGGGTAACTGGTTTGAGAAGGTCAGATAGGCAGACGCTCCTTGTAAAACACTGGTAATTAGATACATTCGGTTAGACTGGAAGCCGACCCCTAAGACCCCGAGCTTAAGGAGGTGATGATCGAGGCCACCTATAATTAAGTAGTGCCGTCTCAAACGGATACTTACACATTTACCTTTCATACAACTGCATTTAATAAATTATGTTTAATCGCCTATGGGCCTTTTTTGTTTTTTTTTTCCTACGTCAAAAATCATCAAATGACCCCTCCCGCTGTGGGTTAGCAGCGGTGAGGGAATGTCAGACTCTTACTGACTAAAAACCGTCGTGTTCCGTCGTGGGCCTTTTATGTACCAGGGCCGCGGTATCTCTTTCGAACAACCCGCAGCCCCGGCAGGATCGCCTATGGGCCTTAGATTTGATAATTAAAACTTAAGTAGGTATATAGATAAAATAATAGTTAGGGAAAAACGGAATCCTATTACTGACTTCGTTATTCGTCTTCCGTCCATGCATAACTCTCACAGACTGAAAAACTAATAATCTGCGGCCAATCAGTGGCCAGGTCTCGTACAACAAACAACCCATCGCGTTGGCGAATAGCGATCGGGTGGCTTGCCGCTATTGGACCGCTGCTCACGACCAGGCAAAAGGATGCGATCGGAGATATTTAGTACCTAATTTATATACTTTTTGCACAAAGAACAACTGCGGACTTAACGCCTTTGCTGGCAGCATTGGCTCATTGGAGGCAATTGCTTGTTCTCTGTCAAATGCACGGAGGAGAAAAGTCTAGGTCAAATGTAATAGCCAGCCTTTGCGTCAATGGAAGCGGTAAATGCTGGGATAGACCCCAGGGAAAATTAATGAAAACTAGTATAAAATAAATATTTTAGATATCATTTTATAGTAGGTACAATCAGCACACTTGAATTATGACTCATTTCGTCTTTTGAAACGTCAAAACAACAAAGATTTCCCCTTTTACAGTGCCCGCAGGACTTTAAAAATTAAGCAAACCACGACATTGGGTCATCTGTCTCAACTTTGTCACAAAGGCAGTAGATTATACCTAGACGTAACTGGACTCTTTCGATTATAACAAATATCACAAATCCAAAATGTCTCGAAATTGGGTAAATGTACCTACCTACCTACATTTGTGTGTCATGTGCAATTCAGTGGTTTTTTTAAACTTGCTTCTATGAGCATATTCGCTCGGACCTATGATGGTAGATATCATACAGATATGGCGCTTATTTGAGCTCAGATCTTGACTTTTTTTAATGATGGCCAAAATCATCAAATGAATTTGGACAAAAAAAAATTGAAGCTCCTTTGGGGTACTTAACTACTGTCCTTCATACACTATGATATGGTATTCTATTTTAAAGTAAAGAAAATTCTGATCATGTACAATATTTTTATTTCAGTGGGTTACATTTTATTTACATAATTTGAAATAACCTAAGCATTAGCAGTAATCCAGTTTGTGAAATATGACACGCGAGCGCTGACACCAGGGTAGAAGGGATCTGCGCACTCAAATCCCCAAGAAGTGATTCCTACGATCACATTGTTGTGGAGGAGGGGACCGCCGGAGTCGCCCGAACAAGCGTCCTTGCCGCCGACGTTCAAGATACCAGCGCACATCATGTTGTCGGTAACGTCGGGCCAGTTTTCGTACCGTGGCTGCGTCTTCAGGTAAGCGTAACGCTCAGCGCACAGTTGTTGGTTGATGACGTTGATGTCAACATGCATGAGCTGGTTGGATGCTGGTCCGTCGTACTGAAAATTGAAATACCGATGTTCAGAAAAATCTAATTAAGTAACACAATATTGTTTCGTTTGATCATAGATGAACCTTTATCAATTATGTCTAAGCTTTCTCTTATTTCGTTATGCCAATAGGTATCTGTGAGATAGTAATGTCCAAGATCACCGATAGAATAACCGTCGTTAAAAAAAAAACAACTGACGTTTATGCTGCCGGTGAGTTGGGCCTATGTTAGTCTGAAATAATAATTAGGTACGTACCCAAAGAGCTCCCCATCCGACATGAGTGACCGAGGTGCCGTCGGCGACGTGGTAGTTAGATCCAGCGATGCTACCGGGCTGCACGTTGTTGGAGTATATAGCCGGGTTGCTCAGACGCACGATGGCCACGTCAAAGTTTAGAGAACTATGGTTGTACTGCGGGTGGAGAGTAATGCTGTTGATAAGGTGCAGGCTGCCGCTATTGGACAGAGAGCTGCCGAGAAGTACACGCCATTCCGAGGCGCGGTCACCACTAAAACACAAAGAGAAAACAATTTAAATTAAATCGATCCTAATACATATTTATTTTGGACTGATCTTCCTATTTAAGGTATGGGTAGAGAGCTGATAGGTGTTATGCATAATTAATACGTCTAGGAAAAAATTGCCCTCACCTTTATATGAGTTAAGGATTTCATGATGAAGAAATAGTTAAATAGCATTGGTCGGTCTACAACTTTTTGCGTGTTAAGATATATGGCGACTGTGTTGTACTTACTAGAAGCAGTGCGCAGCGGAGAGCACGGCGGTGCTAGTCAGGAGGGATCCTCCGCAACTTTGCATCCACCAGATGCCCCACCAGTGGTATTGCATGTTTGACATGAAGGGGTAGGACGAGATGTCCGTCGCCGAACCACCGACTATGCGGCTTGCGCTCCTGGGCACCGCTGTAATAACATTTCACATGAAATATGCAAACGTGGGCAGATTCAAATAGGTACGAAGGCCAATACATTTATTCCTTTATGTAGTTTTTCACAGAAAACTCCGGCCTCAAAACAAAAAAAAAAATTAAGTAAAGATCTGAATTAACGGATTCTGCTCCGTCAAATCACATAAACACTTAGGTCATCGTCATCACCGCCTAAAAAAACTGCTGATCCGAGCAAGAAATTTAATATCCGTGTACAGTAGTGCTTGTACCGTCAAAACCTTGTCCGTCTTTGAGCACAAACACTATTTTTCACTATTATGGTGATTACCACTTAAAACTATAAGTAATTCACAAACTACACTAAGAAAGAAGCTCTTACCGAAAGCGGAGCCCAGAAGAGCCAAAGAGGCAAAAAATATGATGAAACGCATGGTGGTAGCTGACTGTACAGAGGACGCAATGTTACAACAGGAACTCCGACGTGCTTCAGATATATATACCCTGCATAGGCACCCTATATCAATTTCCGAAGCATCATCTGATAACTAATCGCCATTTTAGGAAAACCCCTACGGTATAAGTAGATAATCTTATAATTATAAGATAATTATATAAGTTTTCGGGGTTGATATGAAAAACCCAAACAGCATTTTCATAATTTGGATTCAGTAAGTCTATGTTTGTTGCTATCTCAATAGCTGACCTGGATGAGCTTACAATAACAATTCTAGTAAGATCAATCGTCATTTTCAGGAACCCCATTATCAAGACTTCACTCGTCTGTCACCAGGCTGTATCTTATGAACTGTGATAGATATATTATATTTAGACAGTTGATATTTTCACAGATGATGTATTTCTGTTGCCATCAAAATTAAATTATTTAAGGGGGTTCTCATCGAACTGTATAGATAGATAATTAGCGACCCCCGCCCTGGCACGGGTGCAATGCTGATACTACACATAAAAGTACACATATAAATCTTCCGCTTCAATCACTAGATATCCATGCTAAATAACGCTTAAAAATTCGTTGCGTAATTTTGAAGATTTAAGCATAGGTACCTAGGGATATAGAGACAGAGAAAGCGATTTTGTGTTAGGTATACTATGTAGTGATGGTACGGAACCTTATGGCTTGAGTCTGTCTCGCACTTGTGATCGTTGATCCATCAGTTGTTTTTAGATAAAATCTATTATCTTGTATATATTTGCTATAATTTATGTGAAGCTTATGTCAAAATTCAATTGCCCTTCGCAAAACAATGGTTGGATCAGTTAAGTAGGTATTGTAATCCATAGTTTTAATTTATCGACACTGGTCTATTAATTTATCGACACTGGTTTAACAAAAGCGATTTCTTTTAATGCTATATGAAACAAAAACAAAGTTTTTGTAAACTTAATATTTTTGCCATTGATAAAATTAAACATACCCCTAATCATTTCGATAAGTATCCGTAATAGAGATTAAAACCGTATTAATTCACGAAGGAAGAGCGTCGGCTTATGCTAAACAGCCAATATGCACGCGTGGAAAAAACAAAATCAACCATGGTTTATAAAATTATTATTGTTGATTCATGCAAAAGAAAGTCGGCCTAGGGGGTAAAGAGCCAACCTACCGAATATGAAGGCGTGAGTTCGATTCCAGGTCGGGCAAGTACCTACCAATGCAACTTTTCTTAGTTTGTATGTAGGCACTTTCTAAGTATATCTTGGACACCAATGACTGTGTTTCGGATGGCACGTTAAATTGTAGGTCCCGGCTGCCATTGAACATCCTTGGCAGTCGTTACGGGTAGTCAGAAACCAGCAAGACTGACGCCATTACCAAGGGGTATCGGGTTGCCCGGGTAACTGGGTTGAGGAGGTCAGATAGGGCAGTCGCTCCTCGTAAAGCACTGGCATGGCACTCAGCTGAATCCAGTTAAACTGGAAGCCGACCCCAACATAGTTGGGAAAAGGCTCGGGAGATGTTGATGATGCAAAATTAAATAAATTATATAATATATCTTTGCTCCCATATCTTTGCTCCCGGCTTTGTAACGAATTTTTTTTAAACAAACATGTGACTGTAACACGATAACTGATAGAAGTTTAACCCTTTGTTGAACCATTGCAGTTGAGTGATTGTTCTGTACAACTAGGGCTGCCATCCGTCCGGGTTTCCCCGGATTTGTCCTCGTTTTGACCCCGTCCGGGGGACGTCCGGGCGGGTTTTAAAGTTAATTTAATGTAAGAAAGCACCTTACTGTATTACGTATTTATCGGCATAGTAATACAAAACGCTTACTTCGTCCGGGGGAAAATGCGATTTACGTCAAATGTCCGGGTTTTTTTTAATATTTGTCCGGGTTTGGCGAAATTCGAGATGGCAGCCCTATGTACAACACTTGTCTTTCTAGTTATTTCGACGCAGTCAGATGTTACCTTTTTTTATCTTGTTAGTTAGATATCTGGGTGTACAATTACATATTCTGGTATTTCCTCAAGAAGATAAGCATGCTATCACGTGATTAACGATTAACTACTTATTTTTTTTGTTCTATTGATAACTGGGTGTTTCCTGTCGATGCACCCAGGGCCCGTGGAAACTACTTCCCTTCCTAACAGTGAACGAATTTGGAGCTTTTATAAGGGTAGGGCCGCAAACAACTAATTTGAAACTTTTTTGATTTGTAACTTAAACTTTTTTCTATTCTCCAACTCAAACAACAAATCTTTATAATTGATCTTTATAGGAATGTACATAATATGTAAGGGTGGTAAGAAAGTTTACATGTTGTGTAGGTATACAACATGTAACTTAATTAACGCACATCCTGAAATTAGTTTGTTCAGAATCGTTAACTGAATCGATTTATATCATTTTTAATATAGGTAATTTTTTATCCCAAAAATAATTAAAACTACGGAAATTATTGACATATTAACCCTGTACAGTCAAAACAAATTCAAATAGACCGTAACTCAAAGTAATAAGACTTCGTGTATTGTCGGCTTTTTCCGTAGTTTCGTTATGTTGTGTCGAGTCGAACGGCGCGCGGCGCGATATTTGCGTGCGTAGTAGTATGACCAAAAAGTTCTCCAAGGATTGGTATAACTAATTTAGTAAATAACAATGCACATACATGTTAAATTAAAAATTCAGTGTATGTATTATGATTATAGCATAATATTCTAATTGGGGTGTCTGAGGGTGTGCGTTAATTACGTTACATGTTGTATATAGCACATAAAGAGGGGAGTTCATAGGGGGAGAACATAAAAATTTGAAATAAGTGTTACCTAAGTCAAAAATAAATGAGGGCTGTGGGCATTGCCCGTATTGTCCACTACAGTAGATCCATTACAAACTATAATACTTATAGCCCGAAGTTTGGCACGCGTCTGTAGGGTAGACTGGGTACAGTTGTGCCAATTTTCGTTTGATCACCAATAATTTTGATATTTGACTAATTAGCTCGCAGAAAAGGAACTTGTATCGCAATTACATGTACATTTGTGTACGTAAAAACACTCATATATTGTTCCTTAATACAATGTATTACTCATAAGATCAATTTAAAAAAAAATGGGAAAGTGTCACAACCGGCCACATACCAAGGGCGGTTGTGACATGCATAAACATATATCAAAATGGTCTATAATATCTTTTATTGTAGAAATGTTTAACATAATAAGCTTACAAACATAGTTTTAACAATCAACAAAACAACATTTGCTCTGTTCAAACTTGTAGCTGTAGAAAGGCTTGTAGCTTGAGCTACACGTACGAAATCCCTTGTTTCACTTCTTCATCGGCATCTTTTTATTTTTTGATATCACACTGCGCTCTTTCGGTCTTCCGCAAACGTATCCTGGACATCTAACGCGGTGTCCTGCGTGAGCGACGAACGCGACGCGACGCGACGCTGCGAACGCGACGAACGCGATCAACTCAAAGGAATTCCCTACATGCGGCCTATGTGACAGTCTGCGGCGAGACGCGACGTAACGCGTTCTTGTTTTGAGGGCGACCAGACGCGACACCGCGAACTATTCAGAAGCGTTGATTGTTGTGGGACAAAAAAACATAAATATTAAAGAAATCGTTTATTAGTACAAACAAGTTGGAAGATTGTTGCTGTCTGTACTTTAAATATGAACTTTCAAGCAAAATTGTAACACAACTTCTCCATGATTTGAGAAGTAATGACCAAAATCACGTAGGACATCTGTCGCGTATAGCATCGCGTCGCATTACGTCGCGTCGTGTTGCGTCGCGTCGCGTCGCGTTCGTCGCTCACGCAGGACACCGCGTAAAAGCAAAAAACAATAATATGAGATTTATTATATGTAAAGATATTCGTCACAACCGTACCCAAAAAAATTGACACAACCGTACCCAACGCATCATTTTGAAAACAAAAAATCGCCATGATTTTGCCAAATACTTTACGTAAAAAGAAATCACTTGTAATTAAATATTAATATTCAACTTTTAAAGAAAAAAATAACAAGATAATCTATCTGTATAAAAATAACAGTAATTAGGAAACGAAATCGAACAAAAATACTTACTTTTGATTGTTGAAAAGCAATGTGGGCTCCTGCTTACGTCAACGTCGTGCGCCGGCTAACGCAATACTGGGGAACGTGTTTAGGCTTGTGAGCCACGTCTTTCTCCCTCACAACCTCCCCCGTTTTACGTATAGTTTCGTTACAACTGCGACTGTCACTACCGTACCCTGGCACAACCGTACCCAGTTTACCCTAGCCTTTCCCGATATGGAACAATTAAACATTTTTTTCTAATCAGTTCAGGTTTGATTAGCTCGTTGAACCAAACAAATAAAGTCATGTTTTCGCTTCAGCAGATTTTGTGCCAGTGCGTATTTACCTAGATTCCATTTCGCATTCAGCACGGTTTGATGAAAACGTTAGAACCGAAAATGCACGCAACGGATATTTAATTGATTGTTTTTTTGTTATCAATATTTTTTCCGTTTGTAAGCCATGTTCGTAAATAATATAATCAGATTAGATATTCATTAATGTCATCTAATCGTGAACATACCTATTAATAAAAAGTGTTTGCCCATAAGCAATTTTCAGACAGGGTTTTTCAACCTTTCTTATGAATCACAGCTTAATTTTTTTCAACCTTGATAACACGAACTTAAAAAAGAGCCGGTGCAGAGTCCAAAGTTTGGTAATTCAAATCGTTTTGTTTCAAATAAGAAAATATTTTTCCATGCAAAATGTCACTCATATGATTTTTTTTACTAGTCCTTGAGTTTGTAAGGATTTTTAAAAAGAATTAGCTACAGTTAAAATTCTTTAAATTATTTAGATACTTGCAACCTTTTGCTCACCAGCGTCCCGTGGAAACTACCGCCCGTAGCGGGATAAAAGATGTCTTATGTTACTGAGGAAGAGTATTCTTTCCAAAAGTGAAAGAATTTTTCAAATCCGTTTAGTAGTTTCGTATAAAAACAAATAAAAGTTTCCTCTTTATATCAGTAGGCACTAGCAATTTTCCTGCAGGTTCACACAGGGTGTGTTACCTACTTGCAAACATTGTGATTGTGAATTTGTGATCTGTTACAGCCTTTTTATCGTCCCACTGCTGGGCATAGGCCTCCTCTCACACGGAGAAGGTTTGAGCATTAACCTTGAACTTGTGATCAACAGTGAAATAACTTGTCAAATCTGGTTATTGGTTAATCATCACAAACAAATCAATAAAAATTGTTTCCTCTTTAGTAGGTATAGATCAGATAGACACTTCTGCCATGTTTCATAAAATTTTGCGTGAAATAGGAACAAACTAGCCCCGGATCTTCAATTTTGTTTAGGCGGGGCAAAAACTGAAAAATGCCGCCCCGCCTACCTACCTAGTTATGTTTATTTTGACCAACGAAAGTCACTTTTTTGGTAGGTAAAGGACTTGAGGACTCCATAAGTATTTTTTTTTGCTACATTTGACTTATACAAGGTAAGATAGCGCGGATTTGACTAATGAAGTCAAGGAGGCAATGTCCGTGTAATATTGCGCGAGCGAAGCGAGCGCGGAATTTTTCGAGTCTACGACACAAAAGTACCTGATTCAGCCCCGGATCTTCAATTTATTTTAGGCGGGGCAAAAACTGAAAAATGCCGCCCCGCTTACCTACCTACTTATGTTTATTTTCACCAACGATTAGATTTTTGGTAGGTAAATGACTATAAAAAAAGTTCAAATCATTGTAGGCTCAAACTGTTGGCCAGGTTTAAGTAATGAGAGTCGAGACAGATTAATGTACACAAAAAGTTATTTTTGCTACATTTGACTTATAGAAGGTAAGACAGCGTAGATTTGACTTATGAAGTTAACAAAGGAACGTCTGTATAATATTGCGCGAGCGAAGCGAGCGCGAAATTTTTTGTGCCTACGACACAAAAGTACCTGATTAAGTACATTGCCAAGCAACAAGAAGCCGCGAGCGAAGCGAGCGCGAAATTTTTTGTGCCTACGACACAAAAGTACCTGATTAAGTACATTGCCAAGCAACAAGAAGCCGCGAGCGAAGCGAGCGCGAAATTTTTTGTGCCTACGACGCAAAAGTACCTGATTAAGTACATTGTCAAGCAACAAGTAGCCGCGAGCGAAGCGAGCGCGAATTTTTTTAGTTATTTGTTTGAAGACTCACAAATTAAACTGGGAATTATGTACAAATAAAAAGAAACCGTGATTAGAGCGAGTGTCATTAAAATTTGTGTTCATTGATTCGGTGCGTCAATGAAAATAATAAACCGTCAGAAAAAGAGCGCGTACATTGTCATTTAGTCGCGAGCGTAGCGAGCGAGAATTTTTTCACTTAGTTGGAGGATGTTAAAAGTGAAAAATAATCAAAATGATCAATTAAACAAAGCGAAGGCGACTTTTTTAGAAACTTTGCTCGTCAGTATCATGACACAATGTGGAACTTCCTTATCAAACGGGTGTAATTTCATCGACATTTTCTGAGACCGAGGCGGCCGGGTTATTCGCACACCCTGCACCATAGGTTAAGACGGCCCTGTAGGTAACTATTATGGTAATCTATGATGTAGGATTTAAAATTACGCAGCCGCCTGATTTTGCCGCCCCCTGAATTTGCCGCCCGGGGCATGGGCCCCGGCTTGCCCCCCCTAGATCCGGGGCTGACCTGATTATGTACATCGTCAAGCAACAAGTAGCCGCGAGCGTAGCGAGCGCGAACTTTTTTAAGTTATTTGTTTGAAGACTCACAAATTAAACTGGGAATCATGTACAAATAAAAAGAAACCGTGATTAGAGCGAGTGCCATTTGTGTACGTTGATTCGGTGCGTCAATAAAAATAATAAACCATCATAAAAACAGTACATAAATTGTCATTTAGCCGCGAGCGTAGCGAGCGAGAATTTTTTCACTTAGTTGGAGGATGTTATGAAAAATAATCAAAATGATCAATTAAACAAAGCAAAGGCGACTTTTTTAGAAACTTTGCTTGTCAGTATCATGATACAATGTGGAACTTCCTTATCAAACGGGTGTAATTTCATCGAAGTTCCTGGTGGTGGGGCGACCCGCGGCGTCCCTGAGACCGAGGCGCCCGGGTTATTCGCACACCCTGCACCATAGGTTAAGACGGCCCTGTAGGTAACTATTATGGTAATCTATGATATAGGAGTAGGATTTAAAATTAGGCAGCCACCTGATGTTGCCGCCCCTTGAATTTGCCGCCCGGGGCATGGGCCCCGGCTTGCCCCCCCCCCCCCCCCTAGATCCGGGGCTGGAACAAACATTCATACGTTCGTATTTATAATTCGAGATTTAACGAGATTATACCTAGTTATTTTACATCGTATAAAATCGATACTGGCTTGTGCTGGAGTAAAACGAATGGAAAACTGAGTAAAAGTATGAGTGAGACCGTGCGACTAGTGCCGGTGCTGCCTGTCAAAGAGTAGGAAGGCACGATTCCAGATCAAAAAATTTGGTTCATTTACGACTACCTATGTATTTATAAAGTACCTAGTTTAGAAGACTGAATAAATCCTGCTAAGTTAAGGTAGTTTGTAATAAAATTGGCAGAATATTTTTTGATCTCCCATCTCGGAGCGCGTATTTGTAGATAGGTACCTACTCTTCGATATTTGAGTGCAAGCTCTGGAGCGACAAAGTAAATTGAATTTAGAACGGCATGTGGATTGTTTGTGAATATTATTACTGTGTTTCAAAATGAATCTCAGTATACTGGTCAGTGTTCATGACGTCACAAATCAACACCATATTGTACTGGAGTGCCACGGAGAGGCAAGTTGTCTTAACGACGACCGGAGCACGGGCTTAGGAACACAGCCCATGCCAACTTTTTCAAATTCAGAAAAACTCAGGCTCCAAACTTTCTTGTATATGTAAGTACTTTATGATTCATTTGCGTTGCGCGCGCCATTTTTTTCTTTTAGTAATTTCCTCGCTGAAGGGGGATGAAAAGTAAAGTAACCTACGTGTTGCACTCGTGTGCAAAGATTTTTCATCTTGTGCTCTTTAGATTCAAATTTTTGAAAAACTCGGTGCCCTCGTGTTTCAATATTAGAATCTTTCGCTTGCTCAGTCATTAAAATTGAGCCCGCGGTTGAAAGCAACTTTGCACCCTCGTTTAACAAATAACTTTATTGAGGTGCGAGAAGAAGGTAGTTCTTTAGTTTGTGTCTACTTTCCCAGTATATCTTGAACACCATGGCTGCGTTTCGGAGGGCATGTTAAATTGTAGGTCCCGGCTGTCATTTAACATCCCGGCATTCGTTACGGGTAGTCAGTAGCCAGTAAGTCCGACACCGGTCTTATCAACGTCTTGTTAAACACTGGTACTTAACTGCATCCGGTGGTACTGGAAACTGACTCCAACCACAAAATACATAGGTACAGAAGTCAATCTGATGTATGTACTTCACTTTTCATGCCTAAACTCGGCCGTCGCGCTAGGGTTGTCAACTGTTTTATGCGCATAAAACTAACGTGGTAGTGGTACTCGTATCTAATTATTTGATGTATTGTTGAGAATACAACAGGAAAAATGAAATATAAACCAATAATAATAAAATATTTAATGTGGCATACAAGAGGTTAATAAACACTTTCAACGGAAATTCGTTTGAACGAGATACCGTTTTTCAGAAACCGCAATTTATAATTTTGTTATTCATACATATATACTTACCCTACTCTTTACTTGTGAAAAAAATATTTTTGTATGTAATGGGTTGGTACAGTCCCTGATCTAAGCTTGCTTCTACCTACAGAAAACTTGATGTGCGAGTTTTATTTCGTCTACCTTACAACATAGTCTCGCCATGATCACAAAAATTATCAACTCCTACTAGCAATAATCTTTGAGGGTAGGTAGGCAGGTTCGCCTGGGTCGACACTAGCAAAACTTATTACGGCATTGGGCCAGAGGCCTCCGCCGCACAGTGGTCCGGAATTTCAAAAAGGTGGACGTAGGATCGAAAATGCATATTTAATTCAACAAAAAATTGTTTCGTATAGGAAATTTAACACTGATTAATACTTATTACTACAACTTTTCAAAAAAACTGCTCCTTCACCTAAAAAAAAAATATTGAAAATAAAAATGTATGGGAGAAAATCTATTTTATTTTTTTTCTCCGTTCAGTATCAAAGTATAGCAACCAAATCTTATATTCTGGTAAGTACCTATTGTTCTTAATACGACAAAATATAAATTGCTTGCGTATCCCTGCGGCCTTGGCGCCTACGATGCTTCAAAGTTTACAATTTTAAAGTTGAATTATTTTAACATTATTAACGAGTTTTTCTGAGTTTTTCTATTGAAATTAATACAGTATATCATTTTTAATAATTATAAAGTCACCCGCGCGCACCAACCGTCTTTTAGGCTCGCGCCTACTACTTGGGGCTTAAATATACTACTGGTGAAATTACAGTATACTTTTGTGTAGTATACAACTTTGCCGAACCCTTCGGGGAATACCTATAAAGCGTGACTGCACTAATTGACCTCCTCAACCCAGTTACCTGGACAACACAATACCCCTTGGTAAGACTGGTGTCAGACTTACTGGCTTCTGACTACCCGTAACGACTGCCAAAGATATTCAATAACAGCTGGGACCTACAGTTTAACGTGCTTGCATGATTGATATTGCTTGTATGATATTCACGAACTCTTCGAAATTCTTTATTTCTTGCTTCGCCCGCTTCTTCGGAAAGAATGCTAATTGGTAGGAGGCCAAAGTGATGACAAATGTCTGCACCGTATATGAGTAGCTTGTGTAAATGCACAAAGATCTCAGCTGATTCTCTGCAAATAGTCCTGAATTTTTCAATAGCACATCCTGATGAAATCGTTTGAAGAATAACCGCAAAATGCTTTAGTAGGCCTTTGTAAATTTTAGTTATTTCGGCAGATTTATCATAATCTCTAAAAAACCTTCTGGCTGTGTTTCCTTCGTTTGTGGTTCCAAAGCCTTGCTTCACAAAATCCATAAGTATTCCCATTTGCTGTTCGAATTCTTCTTGTGTCGAATGTTTCTTCGCAGCTTGCAGTCCATAACCCAAAGTCCATGTTGTAAGATATGTGTAGAATACACTCCATACAACGAATCCACATATGAAGAGTAGAAAGTATAAACATCTTCTCGAACAGGTCTTGAATATACTTCTGACAGCTTGTTCATCTCGGTCAGCTCAGCAAGGCAAATATTGCAGGCAGATGCAGACGAAGTGTGCGTTATAATAGTGGCCACTTTTCCGTCGATCATTGTCATATGAAGCTCGTGACTAATCTCTAGCCCTGCCCATTTTGTAGAATCGATGTTATTAGGGTTCCGTAGTTCCGTTTCTAAAGAGTAAAACGGGACCCTATTGTTTTCGCTCCTCTGTCCGTCCGTCCGTCTGTCACCAGGCTGTATCTCATGAACCGTGATAGTTAGAGAGTTGACATTTTCACAGATGATGTACTGCTGTTGCCGCCATAATAACAAATATGAAACCTAGAATCAAATAACTATTTTGGGTGACTCCCATACAACAAACGTGATTGTTTTGCTATTTTTTTCTAGATTTCGATAAATATATATACATATATAGAATATTATTTTGGATGGTACGGAACCCTTCAAGCGCGGGTCCGACACGCACTTGGCCGGTATTAATTATTTCTTCCTTCAATGCAGCTTCTTCTTGCTTGATGTATTCTGCTGTCTCTTTACAAAACTCGAACTTAATGGGCCTGCAATAATGTGTTAAAGAAGGTGCTGGGTTTTCCCATATGCAACTATTATTTGAAACTAATTTAAGAAGGACAAGACTTGACATGAAAACCGATGAATCACTGAAGTTCTACATCTTCACTCCTTTGTGAACTTCGTTACGGGTAGTCAGAAGCCAGTAAGTCTGACACCAGTCTTACCAAGGGGTATTGTGTTGTCCAGGTAACTGGGTTGAGGAGGTCAATTAGTGCAGTCACGCTTTATAGGTATTCCCCGAAGGGTTCGGCAAAGTTGTATACTACACAAAAGTATACTGTAATTTCACCAGTAGTATATTTAAGCCCCAAGTAGTAGGGGCGAGCCTAAAACAGGGTTGGTGCGCGCGGGGGACTTTATTTTTATTAAAAATGATATACTATATTAATTTCAATTGAAAAACTCAGAAAAACTCGTAAATAATGTTAAGATAATTTAACTTTAAAATTGTAAACTTTGAAGCATCGTAGGCGCCAAAGCCGCAGGGATACGCAAGCAATTTATATTTTGTCGTATTTAGAACAATAGGTACTTACCAGAATATAAGATTTGGTTGCTATACTTTGATACTGAACGGAGAAAAAAAAAATAGATTTTCTCCCATACATTTTTATTTTCAATATTTTTTTTTTAGGTGAAGGAGCAGTTTTTTTGAAAAGTTGTAGTAATAAGTATTAATCAGTGTTAAATTGCTTATACGAAACATTTTTTAGTTGAGTTAAATATGCATTTCCGATCCTATGTCCACCTTTTTGAAAATCCGGACCACTGTGCGCCGGGGCGCTTACCTACCCACCTAACTGTACCTACCTACTGCGTTTATTAAACGAACCATCGAAATATGAGAAAATAAGTAGGTACATACTATAGGTAATACGGCAGGCTAAAAAAAGGACAATTCACTGTTTATTGTTGTATAAAACAACCGTCAACTTGTTCAATTATAATACGAATTTTGTTGCTCCATTATTACTTTTTCTTTTGTTATTAAAATTAAAAATATTACAGTCAAATTACAGTTAGGTAGGTATCACAACGCGTGCACATTTATCTACCTTTGTGTGACGCGCTTATCTCAAGAAAGCGGCAGCCGCGCTCGCACTGTTTTGAGTTGTTTTGAGACAGCGCGTCTGTGAACACGCACACATAGACACCTTTGTCTGCGTGACTCGAACGCGCTTTGTATGTAGATTGACTTCTGTACCTATGTATTTTGTGCTCCAACATAGTCGGTCAGTATGATATCAATAAGGCAACATCATAAATGCCTACTCGTAATGTAATTTCAATCAGTCACTTTTGATAAAATTGCTGTTAATTCGATTAGTATGCAGGTATATACTTAAGTAGGTATGGTGGAATTGGTGGATATCGAGAAGACGCAATCAGTCCTACTAAATATGAAAGTTTGTTTGTAATAAGCTTATTAGCAGAATATTTTTTATTCAGGAGCGAGAAGTAGCTCCTTAGGAGCGCTGAGGAAACGGAATAAATAGGAATAACAGTGTGATATAGGCAACATCATCATCATTAACGCCTATTCGTAATGTAATTTCAATCAGTCACGTTTGCAGGAAAAATGCTGTCGGAACATTCAATGAAATAATTGCTCCGAATAAAACGAAAAAATTAAAGTGTGTATTTCTCTATGTATTTCCTTATGTACACTCTATGAACTCTATGTATTTCCTTGTGTACTCTATGAATACCTCTATGTCTTTCCTCATGTACCCTTTATGAACTCCCCTATGTATTTCCTTATGTACAGTCTATGAACTGCCCTATGTATTTCCTGATGTACACTCTATGTACTGCCCTATGTATTTCCTTATATACACTCTATGTACTGCCCTGTGTATTTCCTTATGTACACTTTATGAACTCCCCTGTGTATTTCCTTATGTACACTCTATGAACTCTATGTATTTTCTTTTCTACTTACACCCTATGATCTGCCCTATGTATTTCCTTATGTGCAATATGAACACTTTATGAACCCCCTATGTATTTCCTTAAAGTGCATTCCTTTTCTCTATGTGAAGAGGCCACAGCACGCACGTAGGACAGTAAAAGTTTGGCAATAGAGAGGTTGTGAGTTCCATACCGACCACTTGCAATTATTTTTGAGAACATTAAAAATATCAATAAATTACGTTACGTAGCGTTACATTCTATGCATTTTTTCTTATTTTTTTTATACAATGCAAAATAAATTGCGGAAACGCTTTCCGCATAAGAATGAAGAGAAGGAAGTCACCCTCCGCGCTTAACCGCGACCCCACTGTCGTCAGCTCGGACCAGCTTGTTAGTTTCTAAATATGTAGGTGTATCTAATTTCTAAAATATGATCATACCGATGTAGCTAAGCTTAGACTACCCAAACTAGTACTGACTTTCAGAGCCTTTCTAGGAAATATCATCCTTACTTACCTCAAAACAAGAATTAGTTTCGTACCACGAGAAGTTGGACTTATGTCCTTCCTGAAAATTCCTTTAAATATCTATTTATCTCTGTCTTATTTAGAATGTTATCCCTTTCATTTCGTGCATGACGTCATTGACGTGTCTTTTGTTTCATTAAACATTTGTTTACTCTTTCATACAAATAATGCTGTCCCGTTCATTTCGTGTGTGACGTCATTGACGTGTCTTTTGTTTCATTAAACATTTGTTTACTCTTTCATACAAATAATGCTGTCCCGTTCATTTCGTGTGTGACGTCATTGACGTGTCTTTTGTTTCATTAAACATTAGTTTACTCTTTCATACAAATAATGCTGTCCCGTTCATTTCGAGCATGACGTCATTGACGTGTCTTTTGTTTCGCTAAACATTTGTTTACTCTGTCATACAAATAATGCTGTCCCGTTCATTTCGTGCATTACGTCATTGACGTGTCTTTTGTTTCATTAAACATTAGTTTACTCTTTCATAAAAATAATGCTGTCCCGTTCATTTCGAGCATGACGTCATTGACGTGTCTTTTGTTTCGCTAAACATTTGTTTACTCTGTCATACAAATAATGCTGTCCCGTTCATTTCGTGCATGACGTCATTGACGTGTCTTTTGTTTTATTAAACATTTGTTTACTCTGTCTCTGTCATACAAATAATGCTGTCCCGTTCATTTTGTGCATGACGTCATTGACGTGTCTTTTGTTTCATTAAATATTTGTTCACTCTGTCATACAAATAATGCTGTTCATTTCGTGTATGACGTCATTGACGTGTCTTTTGTTTCGCTAACATTTGTTTACTCTGTCATACAAATAATGCTGTCCCGTTCATTTCGTGTATGACGTCATTGACGTGTCTTTTGTTTCGCTAACATTTGTTTACTCTGTCATACAAATAATGCTGTCCCGTTCATTTCGTGCATGACGTCATTGACGTGTCTTTTGTTTTATTAAACATTTGTTTACTCTGTCTCTGTCATACAAATAATGCTGTCCCGTTCATTTCGTGTGTGACGTCATTGACGTGTCTTTTGTTTCATTAAACATTTGTTTACTCTGTCATACAAATAATGCTGTCCCGTTCATTTCGTGTATGACGTCATTGACGTGTCTTTTGTTTCATTAAACATTTGTTTACTCTGTCATACAAATAATGCTGTCCCGTTCATTTCGTGTGTGACGTCATTGACGTGTCTTTTGTTTCATTAAACATTTGTTTACTCTTTCTTAAATCGCCCGTGACGTTATTTTGCATAGCGCTGTTTTTTTTAATGTTTGGAAAATAGCGGCATATTTTTAAATATAAAAAAAATAGTCCCTACCTAAATAAGATATTATAAATTACTATATATTTTTTTCTTACTACTACTACTTTAACCGTCAAATCCGTAGCGGACCCCAATCGGGGTCTGAACATCAATGTCACCGTAAGCTCGGTTTAGACCCCAATTGGGGTCTGCGAATCAGTCATACACTTTCCTAATTATTTACGCTCATATTTATTTTCTTTCCAATCAAACCACATTTGTGAGTACCTACTAAATAAAATAACTAAATAAATTTAAATTATTTTTACGCATTCAAACCTTTCATATTTAGCATCCCGTTAGAAATATACCTTTTTAAAATCCAATCGTAATTACCGGGAATTCTGATCAAACTCGCCATGTTTGTTTACTACATTAGTTGTTTTTTAAAATTTGAAGACGCATAGACAAGATGGCGACGGTGATAGAAGTTTTGCATCGAATGATCCGATTCGTTAAAATAAAGAATCGATTTAATAATTTTATATTATTTGATATTATAATATTACTAAATTGCACTTTTGTATACGGTACCATAATCTGAAAATAAATTAGGAAAAGTAAAATCCCACCCAAAACAAAAATGTGAAAGACTGCCAAGTTCGATAATATGGGAATGCTTCGCCTATAAAAGAAGTGAGATCTGAATAAGTACCAAGTTCCATACACATACCTCAGGTAAAAATAGTTACTTTTTCATGATGTTACTTGGCAAGTTTTCACACACCTTGTTATAAACCTACTAAACGCAATGAATCAAGTATTTAATTTTCTATTAAAACTTGCCAAGTAACATCATTAAAAAGTAACTATTTTTAACTGAGGTAGGTATGTGTATGGAACTTGGTCAGTCAATCAGTGAGTGTATAGTAAAAATAGCGATTTTCTGACGTCAATATCTCAAGAACTACAATAGGTATATTAATGAAATTTTGTATTTTAGATAAGTGAGGGGGTCTCAACAGATACTAGAAATTTGATATGCGTAAATAAAATAGATTTTGAGTTACAGGGGGGTCGAATTTGGCCCGAAATGGTTCGTGTAATATAACCCACGGCCGGTGTGTCGCTTTTTTTGCTCGAACTTGGCGGACACACTGCCGTGTGTCTAGATGACTTAATTTATTTTGAAAAAAAATGCTAGAAAATCAGTGGTAGAAAATACGTTGTAGCCGGAATAAAAAAAATCTTCGGTTTTTAGGGTTTCCGAAGACGGCAAATGAAGACTTATTTATTTCTTCGGGTGTTTTATGTGCAGGATTCCTGTAGACCTGCCAAACTTAATGGCGATTCGTTACTTCCAACTTTTTAACTGAGCGGCAAAGCTATTTGACGAGAGCCGTAGTTAGGTGTAGTTATAGCAAAATTTTATGACGTTTTTATTGTTTGAAAGGGCAAATAGTTCGCTGTTCATCGAAAGCTGGTCCAAGATGGAAAGATGGCCGCCGCCGACTTATTTTTAACCGACTTCCCAAAAAGCGGAGGTTCTCAATTCGACCGTTTTTTTTTGTATGTTTGTTACGCGATTACTCAGCCATTTATTTATCGATTTTGATGATTCTTTTTTTGTTTGATAGCGTATACTTTCGAGGTAGTCCCATTATCATCAGGTCAGGATCTGATGATGAAACCTTGAGAAATTGAGGGCGACTTTCGAAAGTTGCAGAAAGACATAGGTTGAAATCTTATCACTCAGGTGTTTGCCTGGTAGCACTATTCAACAGTGAAGGCTTTGAGCTGACCTGATGATGGAGACCAGTGAAGGTCGAGGGAACTCGGCAACTGAATATTTAAACTTTCTCGTGTTTGTGCTTATATTATTCGTATTTACGAGGCCTCTGCAACAGTGAAGGAGATGGAGACGAGAGAAGTTCGGTTGTCGAGTTACCTCGACCTTCTCTGGTCTCCATCATCAGGTCAGCTCCAAACCTTTACTGTTTCATAGTGTTATCAGACATACATTTGAGTGTCAAGTTATAACCTTATCTATGCTTACAATTTTCGAGAGTTGCCCTCGATTTCTCAAGGTTTCCATCATCAGATCCTGGACCTAATAACAAATATGGGGAATATACCCTTTCGACCAAAAACAAACATCCAAATTGAGAACCACCTCCTTTTTGGGATTCGGTAAAAAATATTTGGTGACTTTAAAATCAATCAATTATTATTATTGTTTCTCATCATCAAATAAGTACATTACTTTGGTAGTTACAAATTGCATTATATTTCAGAACACCAGGCTTACCCTCCGCCGAAACAAAAATCTTAGAATTGTTGAGAAATAATATAAGAATAAATTAAAATTCCGTAATAGGTAATAAAAATTCAATTAAAGTTAAAAATTATTACGAATGACGCAACACCAAAATAAATAATACATATAAAAATTTAATGCTAAAAACTTTCATAAAACTTAAATATCTCTTTTCTTAACAACAAAAACAAATTGAACCTATAATTTAAAATTAATAAATAAAATTGAAATAAGTTGCTATTAAAAAATAGGTATATATAAAATTGGTATTCGATTATTTATAATAAATATCCGATTTAGGTATCGAATGCACACCGCTGATTGAAAAAAAAAAATACTCCATTCCAAACTCGACTTCTTTTTGATCTTGTAAATTGTTCATTTTTATTGTGTATTTTATGTGCTGATTTTTTAGTTATTGAACATAAATAAGTGCACGAAATGTATTGCAACGGATTGAAAATGTTATAAATATGACGTTTGTGTTGTGTTTGAGAAAGTGATGCGATTATTTATTGGTAAGTTTTCACCAAATTTGAAATGCCTAACTTTTCGATAGACTTAAAAACACCGTAATTATTATCTTTTTCTGAATTAACTGACCCCATTTGACCTTTGCACGTTGTTGTCAAATAAGTGAGCTCTAAAGTTATAGTTAAAATACTTCTGATCAGGCATTACGGACTTAGAATTCATGTGTTGAAAGTTAGTACAAATTTTTGACTTCCATGTCGCGATTCAAAATTCCCGCCGAATCAACGGTAAAGTAATATCACAGATTATATAATAGTTACTACGTAAATATGTCAAAATCTTGTCGAGCAGAGGGGTTAATGTTTACCTAGTAGGTATAGCATCGAGTCAGTAGAACGTCTTTTAATAAATTTCAAAATTCGAATGCCTGCTTGAATTTTCAGCGTGAGGTCAATGACATGGCCTGTGTTTGGATTCAAACAGGTGCACTCCCTATTCCTTGACTGTCATACCCGGATGGGACGGAATTCCTTCACTACGGGAGTGTTCAGGTGCAGGACCAACATTAACGTGCAATGCACGGGTGTATCAATCACCAACTTCTAGACAACGGCAGACTTACTGGTTATGAAAATTTAGGTTGATTGACTTCTCCTCCTTGTCTCATCGGTGTTTCCATTCAATAAAATTAGAGATAAATTTTTAATTATAGCTTATATTTTTTCTGTCATGGAAAAATATTTACAAACATATACAACTTCAAGTTCAGTTAGAAGTCGATAAATAGCAGATTCTTTTAGTGAGAAACAATGTTTCTTATTTTAGGCGTTAGCAATGATCCAGTCAGTGTAGCGAGACACGCGGGCGTTGACACCGGGGTAGAAGGGATCAGCGCACTGGAAGCCCCAGGACACAACACCGACGATGATGTTGCTGTTGTGAGCGAGGGGACCACCGGAGTCTCCCTGGCAAGCGTCCTTGCCGCCGACATCCAAGATACCAGCGCACAACATGTTGTCGGTAATGTCGGGCCAGTTCTGGTAACCAGGCTGGGTCTTCAGGAAGGCGTAACGCTCAGCACAGAGCTCCTGGTTGATGAGGTTGATGTCAACGTGCTGCAACTGCTGAGGGAATCCACCGCCGCTCTGAAAATAAAACATAATATGAAATCATCTGAAACCGATTTCTTAGAAATAGTATGCGGGTACTAAGTTAATAATAACATAAGGTTGGATAGTAGGTTCAGGAATGTTTTATATGTTACTGTTGCTGGAAAGCCCGGGGCCTAATTTATGAAAAAAAAAACTACAAAATAGTTTTAAAATATTACCGAGAGTGCGCCCCATCCGACAGTGGTCAGAAGAGTGTTGTCGGGAAGAGAGTAGCTGCTGCCGGGGATGCTAGCGGGCTGGATGGAGTTGGAGAAGGTGGCGGGGACGGTGAGGCGGACGATGGCGACGTCGTGGTCCAGGGTGGCGCTGCTGTACTGCGGGTGCAGCACCAACTGGGACACGGTGTGAAGGGTGCCACCGCTGGACGCCAGGGATGTGCCCAGGCGCACATTCCACTCCAGAGGTGAGTCACCGCTGTTATTAAAAAATAAGATTGAGATATAAACGGTACTTTATGTCACGCTTATGTCATTAATCATAAAAAAGTTATAACGGAAATGTAAGTAAAAAAATCAAGATCAGTGACACAACTTTCATACAAAAACCAGCAAGTATCGTGGTAACTTACAAGTAACAGTGAGCAGCTGAGAGGATGGAGGTGGAGGTTAGCAGAGATCCGCCGCATGCCTGGTACCACCAGATGCCCCAGAAACCATACTGCATGTTGGACATGTAGGGGTAGGCCTCCACAGTGGTGGGGCTGCCGCCCACAATGCGGTTGACGGATTTGGGGACCGCTGAAATAGGAACAACATATTAAAACAATTAATTTATGCAGTTAACTTTTATCCAATAATGTTCATAGTGAACATTTCAATTAAAAAACTTTGAACTCTAAATTAGGTTTGTAATTTTGTATAAAACAGGAATTGTAGTAATTGTGATGTCTTTTTAATGAAAGAGAAAGCAGAAAAATATCTCACCGAGTGCGGAGCCCAAAAGGGCTAACAGGATGACGGCGCGCATGATTGTTGGTGTACCTAGGCTGTGTTCTGCGTGATCTAACAAACTCTTTTATATTAAATGTGCTTATCTGTTATCTTCCAATTATCAAATAAGTAATTAATTTCATTACACATACTCATGTCTGTAATCCGATTGTAATCTCCTCCCGGATGATACTAATTGAAATTGTTAATTAGTGAATGTCTACGATCAGCAGATGTAGGCCATACTGCTGCTGGGCTGGGCTTAAATGGAACTGATCTGGTCTCATCTGCCGCATGTCGGATCAGCTTTGGGCGAAAACGACTCTCCACCACTCTCTGGATCCCAAATCAGCAAAAGGACTAATTGGACTCCCACCGAATGGCCCCAGGTGGCACTATAGCTAGAGACAAGTCGAAACGGAAGGGAGTCTTCATCTTGCAGTAGTTGTAGGTATGATGGCGGTTTTTAATATTTTTTCTGTTGTGCGTAGAAATTACTTCTGAATAAATGCGTGTACCTATAGCTTTTCCTAGAAGTCTAGAGCCGAAGTAAACTGTTTACTTCGGCTTTACTTAAACTGCATATATTCATAACAGACATTGGCTTAAGTGGATGCATGTTTGCATCTCAAAGATAAAAAAAAAATTGTGCAAAATGTGCAACGAACTTTTTGTTTGCCATATTCCATATTGTGTCATAGACTAAATCGCACCAAAGTGTCGTAAAGAAGTTATAATCTCGCGTCATTTGCTTTTCCTGCTCTTCATAGAATGCTGTGAAGCACAAAGTTTTGACCCATTTTTTGATGATAACTCGTTTGTTTAAACAGGTCAATAATTTTGGAGTGGGGAGAGGGGTTCCTAATTTATGTGCAAAATGAAACAGTCATGTGGTATATAAGTTTTATTGGAATGTCCTTTAGAATACGTACAAATTATCTAAGGGAAATTATATCTCTAAACAATTGAACCTTTAAGCTGTTACGAGGAAACAATCCAAATTTCAAAAAAATGGAGGTTAAATGTAATCGCTTTGGTTACATACTTATTCAAAATAATTATTTAGCATCATCACATAGAGAATTGCTTAGACTTTGTAAAATTGAAATTAATTGTATAACAAAGTGTCGAAAAAATATTTATGAATCACTTAAGAAACATTGTAATTTTATAACGAGAATTCTTTAACAGCATCATTTTGTCACAAACCTGTGCAATTCTCTATGAGAGGACTAAAGAAATAATAACTTAGTTATACCTTAAACATGAGTGGTGGGAAAAACTTATATAAAATCCATACTTCGAACACTGTTTACCTACATAGGTACATATTGTATAGCTTTAGTAAATGGTATCATAGCAGCACAATCAGTAAAAATTATCTTTTAGTTAATTGCAATCTGAAAGTTGATACAACAGTAAACTTTGCTTTCCCTGATACCAGTTACTAATTATAGCTTTATCGTCTGTCTTATATAAAACGTTAATATTATAATACGTTACGGGCTATGTGTACGTACAAAAAAGTAGTATCAAAACTCAAATATGTAACTACGTTGAACCACAGACTAAAATACAGCCAGGAATATGAATAATTGACGAAGAGTATTTGACAAGTTTATAAACTTTGTAAAGCAGTATTAATCCAGTAAGTACCTAAGATGGAAAGCAGTAACTTATAGAAATAATGTTAAGCGAACTTTTATATTATTAGTGTTTCATGAATAATACCAAAATCAGTATGTCCGACCTAAAACTGTGAGTTGCTAATTACCCGATTAGCTACGCAATAGAAAATTTTAATCCAATAAAATCTACTGCGCACCTGATAGCGATATATTATATGCTCATACAGGAATAATAAACAACGATTTTGTTTTTTAGTAACGACTTCTGTCCATAACGTAAGATTTTGACAAGCGTTTAATATTTAATGTTTTCATGTAAACGATGCAGATTGTTAACATATGACAACAATTTTACAATATAAATTCAGATTGTAACTATAACAGGTATTATTGTGATCGATAATACGCGGAAGACTAATACAAGTGCACCTACATTTCTTTTATGTATCCTTTGTTATAATTCTAGTACACACATGGATAAGGCAGTATGCTATTTCTGAATGAATAAGTAACAGTAGCATACACATGGTAGAAGGTAACTCCACTGGTGATTAACACTGTACATCTGTAGCGGCCAAACCATTCTATCGAGAGATACAATACGTAATTTACCAAAATAATAAGGGAATGAAGGCTCACAATATTCTATTAAGTCTCTCCCGTTCTTAATAAAATTAACGCCTACGATTATCTAAACTAATAAAGCTTTGTTGGTGATTACATCTAATTAATGAGACTCATATTTACACAAACAAAGTACAACGAAGACAAACATTATTTAAAACTATCTGATTTTACCCATTTGCATGTCTGTGTGTTAATTAACGTCGGGATTACATATACGCTTGAGTATATAGCTGCAAAAAAGTTAAATAAGTTACCACAAACAGAGTTATAACAATTTCATGTCATGTATTTACTATGAACTATGTTCAACTTGAGTAAACAATCTATGCATTATGTTTAATTATTTTTTAAACGAGTACTATTTGTGCTAACGCATTTTTTCTCTTATTGTATTAATATTTGGCAGGTTTCAAGTCTGTTTACAATTAAGATTACATGCTAAACAATTATATAAACTTACGTCACAAGATCAATCATAATCCAATGTGATAGTGGCTCGTTATACTTTAATCCTTGGCGTAATTACCAAAGGGCAAATATCGCCTCGACTTATACGTATTAGGCGCACTATTTATTTGATTGATCACATAGTCTTATCCTAATTGGTGTTCACTTACAACTTCTGTTCTCATAATAACTAACCGTAATCTCGAAACAGTAATCTAGATAACTGTAATTGATAAATAAATTAAAGCCTACGTAGTATCAATATAGTATTCGATAAACACATAATAAATAATATATATTACCCTTAACACGTTTTGATAACTGTCTGATTTTTTTCAGATAGTTATACTAAAACGAGACTTATAACAATCGTATCTAAATACGTCAATTTTATTGAGACAATAACGTCAACCATTAATAGCATAATATATAGGTAATAACAAATTAATCTACGAATATATACTAGTACCAACATATACGTAAAAATTACGCCAAAACAAACGCTTCACAAGAAGCACAGAAAAGGCACGAAATTCATAAGACAGCGCATGTTATAACATTGTCATTGTTATACTATTTAGTTATATAGGCATATTTCATAAGAATTATTTTATAATTGAACTTTGATTTTTTTTTCAATTTCTTTAACAATCGTAAGTCTACAACACTACCATAAATCCAAAGCTAAAGATGTGATTTTCATATAGGTCATAATAATTTATTGATTCGGTTTAAATAGATTTGGATACTTGATAAGGTTATGATAACACTTTAAATCCAGTACAATTTATGAGTCTGATGATAAGATAAACCTGCAATTGACAAATTGTATAGTTATAGTACAGAATTGTAATTATCGTAACTGGAAAGTCCATTTCAAAATATTGACTGTTATCGCGGTGTATAATTGACGCAGTACAAGTTCTTATAAACTTTCGATACAATTGAAGATAGGAACAAAAGAATATATTTTTTATATTCAAGATGTTCAACAAACAATATTGTGTAGTTAATTAGAGTTTAAATCAGTTGCAGGTTTCTTTTCATTTGCAGAATCTATGAGTTATCTCAATAGTTTTTTTCACTACTTCTACAAATCTCAGATGTCAGAATTTCGCTTTAAATCCAATTAAATATAATCATTTTAATACTTTCATCACATGTTTCTTACATAATAGGTTTATGAGCTTTTTTAACTATTGCTCGTGTCAAATTGTAACATGTTCATGTTAGGCTAGGGACTAAGATCACTTATTTAGCTCCATCCACATTATACTCACTTTTGAAATAGGATTTTGCATACAGGTACATCCTTTATCTGAACGAATGGCTTTTCTTCCAAAATCGTTATTTTCGAATGGCTAATGGTAGATTTCTATTACCTATCTATACAACGAACTGCGATTAGAGATCCTATTTCAATCTATAACTGCAAAACAATGGATGGACATGTTATAGAAATCCACACTAAGTTGAATAGAGCTGAATTTACGGTCATTCCTAATAAATACCTATCTGTTGTTTAGCTCACTAGAAATATGATTTCATATCCAACTCCAATAAAAGTTGTGTCAAAATTCATATCTTCAGTACGCAAAACTACAGCTAGATAGATACAATATTGGGAACGACCGTTGATGCGTGAAGTTCGGAATTCGTATGTATGGTGGGTCACTGTCTGTCGACGGTCCGCTTGAGCCATTGCGTGAAGTGTCGCAGCTGCCACACCGCCCGCGCCGACTCCTCGCGCAAACGTGCGTTGTGTCGCCGCAGCCGACGCACCTATCGTATAATCCGAGATAATTAGTTAAGCTGCCTACTACCTATTAATCTTAATACTGTCGAAATTGTTATGAAATAGCGTTGATGAAGTACCTATAAAAATATTAATTTAAATGGTGACATTATAATGTCCAAGTGCAAATCTGAGTGAACTAAATATTTCTGAATCGAGAGAGAATATATTCAGCTATGTCTAAGTCAAAACAACAACTGAATGACGAGTACTATTCTATGTGTATTGCATTCATATAGTAAATTAGCTTGGGTAATGACCTCTACTTCGAATTCATTCATCCATAAGCCATTTAAAAACGATAAAGATCAATGTAACATAAACACGTGCTATGTAATCACATGACGCTTAGCCCATAGATTACGATGCGGTAATCCTGTTGTCTGGTGATAATTACATCGCTACATTGATGCATGCGTATAAAAATATTTTCTTGGAAGGTAGGTACAAACATCTTCTTTTTAATTTTATAACATTAATGTATTCCTATATATATTTACAGGTACTATTTCCTTGATGAGTGTTGTGTCTACAAAAAATATCACCAAAACCCATTGAACTATTCAAAATTCCCAAACTGCTGAACTTCGTTTGGCAGTCAGTCGATGGGTGGTCAGAAGCCAGTCTTACCGGGTTGACCGGGTAACTTGGTTGAGGATGTCAGATAGGTAGTCGCTCCATGTAAAACACTAGTGCTCAGCTGCATCTAGTAAGACCGGAAGCCGACCCCAACATATTTTTTTGGGAAATGGTTAGGCAGAAGCTGCTGGACTTCGATTGGAGCATCGATAAATTGTTTGAGAACATAATAGGAATGTAATATTATAGTTATTTCAGTACCTCTTCTTCCAGCTGATGCCTGTGTCGCTGCGAGGCGGCGGCGTCGGTCTCGAGCGCGGCGACGCGTGATGCGAGCCCGCACGCGCAGTTGGCCGCGCTCGCCGCACTCGCTGTGCTGTTGGCCACGTTAGCCCCAGTCGGTGATGTCGTAGAAACGCTGGTTGTTAATGTAGTAGGGACTGTTTCCGATACCTGACAAGTATAAAAATAAGGTTATGGTTGATTTTCAGAATTGGTCTTTTCGAATACTGATGTGGTGGAGTACATAAGGGAGGGAGAGTATATAAGGAAAACGATAGGGGTATTACATAAGACAGTGTAGGTACAAGGAAATATATAGGGATAGATTACATAAACGAAGACAAGAGTAGGTAAGTGTAACCTACGTAACAAGTAGCCACTACCATTATCTGTAGGATTGTAATGATCCGATTGTGGATACATAGAATGCAAAGTTAATGTAATTTTCTGTCAAACAAATATTTTATTCAATAGTAATTTTCCGCTTGCCCAGAAATAACATTACATGCCAAAAAATAAATTAAAAAAATGTAATTAATATTGATAAGAAAGATTGATTTATTAATTGAGCTAAGAATAGTTTTTCGGTCAATAAGACAATGATATTGTTTTTTTTTTAATCTAAATTGCATATCAACATTCAGCGCAGAAATAGTTTTATTGACTGTTTCACTTGTAAATACATAATTACATCTATCCCAATCAAGACGCTGAACAGTTTGTTCGCTTGAACGAGCTAATCTTATTGACTGTGGTTCGATTTGAAAAATCTTCCGTTAGGAAGCCAATTTGACCATTTAGCGTGGCTACAGTTAGTTATTGGGGTGTGCGCGAAGTAGTTCACGGGACGCGGGTGAAGCCGCTGGTAGAAGCTAGTGTATAAATAAGGTTCGACTTACGACAGAGACGTCATTCCAGGAATCATTGGTGGTTTCGTTCGCTAAAGTTTCTAATGAGGGATCGGTGTTATCCATCGATGGGTATTGATGCTCTTCACATATCTAAACCAAAACAGATGCAAATTTTATATTATATCTAAGTATAGAGACGAAGAAGTATAGAGATTACGTCTATTTGATGAACAGATTTGGGTAAAGAAATGTATAGTTAAACATAAAAGATCTCCATCCAACTTTTGAATTAAAAAGTCATCGCTAAAAATAAACAATTTCAAATTGACTTGATACAGCCATGGAAGCAAAATTTTGCTTTGTCATCAGGTAAAATGTACGAAAATTAAATAGCTTCTTTGTATTATCTATTGTTGTAATATCTTATCTTTAGACTAGGTAAAACTTTAACAAATAAAATAACAAATAAAGTAGTATATACCTACAGGAAACCGATTGATGACCTGATTATTCATTTTATCACGTGAATAGTCTACACCTACGCTAATTAAAAAAGCCCAGTAGGTATTTCATGTTTTTAATAATACAACCCGTGCCGATAAAGAATGGGATTAGAAATGGCGGCTCATTGAGCTGGGAGCGTCCGCATAACAATGCAATAACAATAAAAACTAATAACTGAATAACGTTAAAAAATATCGTTACCGTTGAAAGTGTTTCGTTATTTCATGAATTAAAATAAAGCTTATGGTAGTTAAATTTGTGATCGTTTTGAGACTACATTAGGACGTAGGTACACAAATTGTCAACCATTACCTGAATCGGAAGGTTGGATATAAACTATTTTCGCTTCATAACTTTAAATAATCTTAAATATCCATACTAATATTATAAATGTGTAAGTAACTCTGTCTCTCTGTCTGTCTGTTATGCTTTCACGGCTAAACCACTGAACCGATTTTGATGAAATTTGGTATGGAGATAGCTTGAATCCCAAGGCCTTCCTTGGGCTTAGGCTAATTTACTACTACATATATGCTACTTTTTATTCTTCTTCGACTTTCTAACGCATGCGCAACAGTCACGTGGGCAAAGGCTTTAAAAAATCATCAAATGACCCCTCCCGCTGTGGGTTAGCAGCGGTGAGGGAGTGTCAGACTCTTACTGACTAAAAGCCGTCGTGTTCCGTCGTAGGCCTTATGTGCTAGGGCCGCGGTACCTCTTTCGAACAACCCGCAGCCCCGGCAGGCCTTGGCCCTGCTGGGCCCCTCTGGGGTTGCTGACATCTCTTTGAGGAGCGCGTGGAACAACGCGCGCCGCCGACACGGGTCTGTTGTCTAAAAACAGACATGAGCGATGAGCCACCCGAACTCACCGCCCACAGACCCACGCCTACGGTGGCCGGGAGTCGTCTCGCGACACCCGGCGCCCGTGGTGTCTACCTGCTCCAGCGCGGCGGCCGGGATGAGAGGTGCGAACTCTCTGACGTTCCGCCGCCTCCTTCTCGAGCATGACTGCTTCGCAGAAGGAGGCGACGGCATCCCATTCCCTTTCGCCCCGGACCATGGCTTGAACCAGGGCCGGACGCGAGAGGTCGCCGCCGCCCACAGCCTCGACGAGGACCCGGCGGTGCCCTTCCCACGCAGGGCACTCCTGGACTGTGTGGTCCACCGTGTCCTCGGGGCTATCCGCACAGTGGTGACACCCGGGCGCCTCCTCACGACCGATTCGATGCAGATACCTCCCGAAGCACGTGGGCAAAGGCTAGTTTTGAAATAAAAGGATGTAATAAATATTATAATTTAGTTTATTTCCAGTAAAATTTCACATCTTGCTGGTGCCGGCAATTACCGTATCAATATCACTAAAGGGGAGGGAACGCATAATCAAAGTCGTTATTTTTTTGTCAGTCGGTACCAAAGAGTGTGAGTATAGACGGAAATAATGTGCGAGCGAGAAGTGAATAGATGCGCCGCCATTTCTAATCCCATTCTTTATTGGCACGGGTAGTAAGAGGGCACAGTTTTTAAGTGACTTCCGAAAGTCAGTCATGTAAACATACAGTCGATGTTTTTTTTAATTGAATAATGGACATTGGCTAGACAGACCCCTCACAGCATACAAAGCTATAATATGGACGCCGAACTTTATGATTTTTCATTTTATAATACTGAAAAAAAAAAACAACGGCTTTGTATGCCGTAAGGGGTTGACTAAAAGTAAACAACTTTTTACACAAATGCACAATTACAATTTGTTATCATTGTATTTTGTTGCTTATTTATCTTATTTGTGACTTTTATTTTTTGCAGCATTATACTTTCAACTGAGAAAGGAAATAAAAAAAAGTCTTATGAAGATTGTTCGTCTCTAGTGTTGTGTCTCTACATAGTTAAGTGCCTATTCAAACGGATGTGTACCTGTAGCATAGCTCGGGTGGCAGTATGCACTAGCGCCGCCCAGTCCAGTGCGGCGGCGTCGGGCAGCGGCAGCGGCGCCGCGCCCCCCGCGCCACCCGCCGGGCCTCCGCCCCCCGTCCCGCTAGCTGACGATCTCCCTTCGCCTAGTTCCGCGTCCATCATTCGGATGAGGTCCTCCTGGATAACAAAAAATAAGCAAATATGTAAAAATGTTTCGTACAATTATATGGTTCTGCTAGATTTTGAGATTATTTTGTCAATACAATTTTTAGTGTTTTTTGTCTCGTTCGAACTCGAGGTAAGATGAGCGTAGACGCCATAAGGCTGGTAGATCAGGCGCCTTCTTGTAGGTCAAGTGTCGTACGGTAACCGTAACCGAAATGATCAGTTAGGAACGAACAAACGAGGTTCCACGACTGTTTGGTAAAAAATTGGGCGGGTTCCAAAGAAGGCGTATAGGGGCGGAGCTAGTCACGCTCCTCGTCCTCCGAACGCCCGCACTTTGGCAGGCTACTTTCTTAGGAGATTTTGCGTTATGACATCTCTGCTTGTTATTTTGTTCTCCATGGTTTGTAGTCTGAAATCACCAATCCGCATTGAGCAAGCGTGGTGATTAATGCTCAATCCTTCTCCGTGAGAGAGGAGGCCTGTGCCCAGCATTGGGATGATAACATGTCATGGTTTGTAGACTCACAGTAAGCGAAGATGTATTAGCAGAGGCACGCTTGTGTCTCGCATGTCGCGGCGACGCGGCGTCGTCGTGCGAGCGGCGGCGCAATGCTGCCTCCGGCGCCGGCGACGTCTGCGGCGACCGACGACCCGACCGACAAGAACCACCTGACACAAATAACAAATATTTTAGACTCAACAGAATAGTTTTTATGACATTTTATAAGAACATATTTTTAATTAATTTACAGTATTTGCAATGAGCATGTTGAATAGAAACGTTTTCAGCATTTTCTGCAAATATTTATTTTTATAAATAAAAATAAAATGCTGATTCTGATTCAAATACAATCATTTGCGAACCTCCCACCTTTCGTTAGTTAAAATAAGTTAAATTAATTAATCAGTTTCACATGTTTTTTTATTGAGACACACATTTTGTGTGCTTATTGCTCACACCTTGAGGTTAGATCGATTTAAAGGGGCTTATCGCAACTAAAGCACTTTTTTCAACGAAATATTACCTGTGCCATATCCCGAGCTATCGGACCGCGGTGGCGAGTGTCCGCGCTCGTAGGCGCGGCGCGGACGGCCCGGCTGCTGCGCGTCCGCGCGGGCGAGCGGAGCCCACTCCTCCAGCCCCGCCTCGCACTGGCACTTGGAGCTCGACGCGAATGTTACCGTCACCTGGTCAAGTGTAGTTTTTATTAGGAGTGTATTTTGAGTTTTTCAGTGATGAGTGGAAGGCAAAGGGTTGGAACATACAAAGATTGTAAACAGGGAAAAGAACACTCAAGCAAAAAATATAGGTTGGTTTACAAATAAGTTGCGAAAAGAATTAAACAAAAATCTGTCTGCAGTTTTTGTTAGTTATGAATCTGGTTAGTACTTCTTTTATAAGAAGTTTTATAAGCAGAAAATAGCATTTTTTTTCTGTTATTAAACTAGCGATATAATGCATTTAATATTTTCGTAATTCTAACTTCAGATTCGTCAAGAGTGTTAATAGCACTGCACTTACCGTAACAGGATCGGAGGTCTTGAGCAGATCGACGAGCTGGTCGTGGTGCAGTGCGACGACGGCGGCGCGGCACACTTCTAACAACCGAGCGCCGCGCTTGATGCCCGCCCGCGCCGCGCAGCCCGAGCTCTCCACCAGCGTCACCAGCCCGTCCGGCTGCACGTGGAAACCTGACGAAACGAGCTTATTAGTTGGATGCATACTTGAGTAGACCCCCACTGTCTACGTTGTGGGAGGCACAGGTATGTTGAAGGATGTTTGTTGCGTATAGTATAGTCAGTAGTTACCGAGCTGCGGGTTGGCGCCGCGCTCGAGCGTGAGCTCGTGCAGCGCGTGCGCGTGCGGCGGCGCCACGCTGGCAGGCGCCGCAGCAGCACGGCGCGAGTGTTGCGTATAGTATAGTCAGTAGTTACCGAGCTGCGGGTTGGCGCCGCGCTCGAGCGTGAGCTCGTGCAGCGCGTGCGCGTGCGGCGGCGCCACGCTGGCAGGCGCCGCAGCAGCACGGCGCGAGTGTTGCGTATAGTATAGTCAGTAGTTACCGAGCTGCGGGTTGGCGCCGCGCTCGAGCGTGAGCTCGTGCAGCGCGTGCGCGTGCGGCGGCGCCACGCTGGCAGGCGCCGCAGCAGCACGGCGCGAGTGTTGCGTATAGTATAGTCAGTAGTTACCGAGCTGCGGGTTGGCGCCGCGCTCGAGCGTGAGCTCGTGCAGCGCGTGCGCGTGCGGCGGCGCCACGCTGGCAGGCGCCGCAGCAGCACGGCGCGAGTGTTGCGTATAGTATAGTCAGTAGTTACCGAGCTGCGGGTTGGCGCCGCGCTCGAGCGTGAGCTCGTGCAGCGCGTGCGCGTGCGGCGGCGCCACGCTGGCAGGCGCCGCAGCAGCACGGCGCGAGTGTTGCGTATAGTATAGTCAGTAGTTACCGAGCTGCGGGTTGGCGCCGCGCTCGAGCGTGAGCTCGTGCAGCGCGTGCGCGTGCGGCGGCGCCACGCTGGCAGGCGCCGCAGCAGCACGGCGCGAGTGTTGCGTATAGTATAGTCAGTAGTTACCGAGCTGCGGGTTGGCGCCGCGCTCGAGCGTGAGCTCGTGCAGCGCGTGCGCGTGCGGCGGCGCCACGCTGGCAGGCGCCGCAGCAGCACGGCGCGAGTGTTGCGTATAGTATAGTCAGTAGTTACCGAGCTGCGGGTTGGCGCCGCGCTCGAGCGTGAGCTCGTGCAGCGCGTGCGCGTGCGGCGGCGCCACGCTGGCAGGCGCCGCAGCAGCACGGCGCGAGTGTTGCGTATAGTATAGTCAGTAGTTACCGAGCTGCGGGTTGGCGCCGCGCTCGAGCGTGAGCTCGTGCAGCGCGTGCGCGTGCGGCGGCGCCACGCTGGCAGGCGCCGCAGCAGCACGGCGCGAGTGTTGCGTATAGTATAGTCAGTAGTTACCGAGCTGCGGGTTGGCGCCGCGCTCGAGCGTGAGCTCGTGCAGCGCGTGCGCGTGCGGCGGCGCCACGCTGGCCAGGCGCCGTAGGAGCACGTCGGAGCCGCCGCGGAGCCGGACACTCTCGCCGCGGTGGTAGTACACTCGCGTCCAGCCGCCGCTCACCACCCATCCTGTATAAATAACCGTTCTTTATTTAGAAAGTGTTGCCAGATATGGCACTAGAAGCAAACATTCACTACTTTCTTGCCAGTGTCTGTATCTCTTAAAATCCGCTGTGTTAAAGTCACAGCACAACCTCTGTTTAAAAATTAGCTTACAGCTAACGCACTGTATAGCGCACGGCTAACCGTCGGCGCGCTGCTGTAAGCAGACGGGCGGCGCTCGGTGCACCCGCTTTAAACACTCTTGAGGCGCGATGGCTAGTCAAGTCGTCAGCTCCACACTTGGCGTTCGCGCCCTTTCGCAGCAATCGCGCGCGGTCCGCGGACTAAGTGTAGAGCGGGCATTAGGTTGCTACAAGCTCGTTGTCGACACTCCCCGTTGACTGTTTATATTGACGTTCTAAAATGTTTTATATGAGATACGATTTAAGGGTCAAATTAGAAATGACAAGTCAAACGATTGACCTTTATAATTGTGTTATATACCGTATCAATTTGAAGATTATTTTTAGAAATTAGCAGCACATAGGTGTCATTAGAGAAATGAAAACAAATAATAAATCAGCATGTTGAGGCGCTTACCTAGTAACGAGTTAGTGGGTAGGACGAGCACAATTTGTCGCGTGCTGTCCTCGACGAACACCACGGTGTCAGCTGACACGCCCATTATGCAGTCCAGCAGGGAACCGCCCGCACCTTCATCTTGTACTTGAACCTGAAATATGAATTTTTAAATTAATGAAAATCATTTAGGACGGCGTGGAGAAAAAAAGACCTGATAACATAAAATAACTTAGTAATAAAGACTGTTCGGTTAGTTATTTAATATACTGATATATGTAGAAAATAACTCACATGAAAACATAGAGCTCCTCCAACTAATACGTCGTTGGTGCAGTTGTCCACTCGCGTAATCAAAGTGCTGTTCGCGGAATTGCTGCCGCTTTTCATAAGTAGCGATGAGAATATTGCTGGAACACAAAGTAAACCAGGATAAGTATTAACTTGTATATTTTAATGTATTGCTATGGTCACTGTTCTAGTACTTACAGAACTTTTGTCCAGTTTCAACAGTGGTAGCTGTCACATAATTCTTGGCTAAATCTTTCAGGTACTCTTGTCGCGTGCGCGTCGCCATTGTACTAAACTTTGGTGATTGAATTGCAGCATTCTCGCCGTTTATAACCTACATCATAGAAAAGTATTTAATTAATTGAAAGTTCTATTATCATTTTGTTTATTGTTAATTATATTGTTATTTCTAAATTGATAACTTACTTTACTTAGAAGTAAGTCAGTGAACGCTTCGCCCTTAGGGTATATCGCACCGTCTTTGATAGGAGGTCCGAATAAAGGCACTTCTTTAGCACGACTCACAGCTATACTATAATGCGTATTCTCTGTACATGGATCTATAGCTCTAACTACAACAAAAACATGTTGGAACTGCGAACGTATATTCCGCGGTGTGAATGGCGCAGCACCCGGCTCTTGGAAGACAATGGTTACTATATCGTTGCCGATGTGACGTTTCCTCAATAACTGTTGTCGGTTATTCGGCGTGTACGGCAACATAGTTGACACGTGAAACATAATGTCACAGCCCTGGTATGTGGTAAACACTGAATAAAGTCCAGTGGAGTCTGTCCTGTTATCTAGCCCAGCCTTATATTTATCAAAGTCTTTTAATCTAACTGTTTGGCCTAACATCTTCAGAAATTCTACAAAAGCTGGTCCAGCTTCTTGGTTGTTATACATTTCTTCTTCAGTCGACTGACCACTCTTGCAGTACATGACCCCAACTTTGTAGTGTCTGGTGACACATTGTTCGTCTAATCTTAAAAGTTGTTCTTCAGCCCCTCCATTACTGATACCAAGCCTGAAAATTTGGAATTGTTAAGTGGCATTCTATAAATATAGTATTAAAAAGTCATAATATAATCATGTTGCCGCAATGCGAAATTTTGATTAGGAATAGTGATGTATGAGATTACGATAGTAATGTCTTTAGCTTTTGTAATCATTTGTTGACCAATTAAATCGCTAGTATTCATACCTTAAGCAGCCAACTTGCAACTCTGGCGCGACGTACTCCAACACATCTTTGGTGTTGTAGGTGGCACTGTTGTTGCTTGGCTTGGCCGTGGGCAGCGCATCTTCTAGCACGGAGCCTCGCAGCGTGAGGAGTTCGGAAGTGCGCACGATGAGGCGGTACTGCCAGGCGAGCTGCGACGCGGGCGCGGAAACGTCTCCGCCACCGCGACGTAGCTCCACCCGCTCTTTCTTTATCGATATGGCAACTGGTCCGAGGTTCTCGTCCATCCCAAACCAATTCTGATGAGCTGTTGGAAGAAGTTTAATATATGTACATGACATTATATTATTTCTTTTATTTAGAAAAAGAATTTAGTTCATGAATATAAATAACTGAATAGTTGTGTGTCTATATGTATTATGAACGATCCTAGGGACGAAAAGGTTAACTTCATGTACTTAAACTCTAAACACAGTTAACTTAAACTCCAAGGAGAATGAAAATACTTACGCTGATTGTAGAAATAGTTCCTATAGTATAAGGCACCCAGGTCTTGGCTCTCAATAGGAAATGGTGAAAGTGATCTGGCAAATGGACAGCCATGACGCCAGTGCGTGTGTCCTGGAGGAAACTCCAGCATAGAAATCCCATAAGCAGCGCGTGGACGGTGCCAGCCTCCTGACTGGCCAAGTAGAGCACCGCGGGCAGTCTTCCAACATAAAGACACACAGCGTTCTTCTTCACCTGCAATGATATCAAAATTACTTTATGGCTAATTAAAATTATATTACACTGTTTCATACTCTTGTTTGTTTACAAGTAATTGATTCAATACCCCAACGTAAAACCAGCTGCCTTCAGACTACCCATAACGACTGCTAAAGATGTTCAATGACAGCCAAATATCCAAAACACGGAGTAAGGCTAACAGTTAACTACCAGAATTGATAATTTGCTGTGTGTTCTGATTTGTAAAGAGAATTGACAAATCAGCTTCAAATCATATTTGTGTAATGTTTGTAAAACATTACACAAATATGAGTCATGTATTTATTGTAAAAACCAATTTCATGACACGTTACATTATACAGTTTATAATATCCAACTATTAATTTTCACTTGTGTAAATGACAGATTCTGTGGACATGTGAGAATCCATAATAAACGAAAGTGCAACAATTTTCTATAAAAAGTTGATGTTCATTATACTGAGTTGAGTACAGTTCCAGACAATATCAAATACCAACTTAAATGCAATAAAGGAAAGTGTAAGATTTTTATTGAGCATTCTACTAATTGCACAAAGAGAAAGTTAAATTAACTAAAGAAGTCTTATAAAAATAATCAATGACAATATGAACTAGCAAACTTGAGAAATTAAAATTCTTACTTAGACCTCTGCTCAGTATGACTCATTAAATAATGGGCAGAAAAAAAAATGAGATTGAAATATTATTGAAATGTAGGTATTACTAATTATAAGTTGGAAAAACTAAAACTAAAATAGACTTTCTAATTTAATTGAAAATTTCTTGCAAGAATGTGCATATTAACAGCATTTCACCACAATTTCAATTCAAAGCGATATTGTAAATAAATGTCTACATGTATATTCTTTATTGTCTGCAAGTGTACTTCATTAACGCATGACTAACTGTCTGTGCAGTAATTATTGCATTAATGAATAAGTTATATTGAATGGAAGCACACAATGTCTGCTATGTAGTAAGCTATTAGAAGTAAGTTAACAACAAAACGAGACAGTTATACTAATGTAATCCATAGCATTTTGTTGAATGAAGTTATGAAATTGTATCATATTATCTATATATAAAAATGAAACCCGCTTTCTATTGTCACGAAATAACATGAAAACGGCTTGACAGATTTGGCTGAAAATTAGAGGGGAGGTAACTTAGACTCGAGAGAAGGTTTTAGGATTTTGGTCACCATCCGGCTAATTGATGCGGGTGAGACCGCGGGCGAAAGCTAGTATTATATAAAATTGTATTGCTGACACTTCAAGTGAGAGGATGGTTTTTGTTTTGGTTCAACATTAAGCATTGCCTACAGTGTGGCCATGCTGCCAGCCTCTCGGGTATGTTCCTGGTGGGTAGGGAGTTTTTTAAATGCCATTTTGTAATTATTACTTAAATTTATTTCATTTTAGATAGTTGATGTAAATAATTTGTATGATAACAGCATAAAATATAATATAAAAAAGTGTATTCCTGTTTAATTATTTGCAAATATATTGCATATTTATGCACATGGATGCATTGCACAAATCCTTTAAATAAGTTATTTTCTTTATTGCATTATTTATATTATGGAAGAATGAAACAGTAAAGGATATTCTGAATAATTACATACAGTTGTAGTGTTCTCATGAATGAAAGATAACAGTAGAATGTATTGACAATCCGAGAATTCCAATCGAGAAAAACAGGTTACATTGCTAAAGACAATTGCCTTACTGTACCTACTTGAATAGAATTAAAAAAGAAATATATATACCACCTCACTTCCTATATTATTTAGAAAAGAAATAGGAATATTTCATATCTAAGCAACTATCAACAATGATTACTCATAAATATTACATTCCTTCAATAACAATGTCAAGTGTGAGAGCATAATTTGTGTCACCTGATTCACAGATAACACAATGGTTATTTGTAGTAAATAAAAAGCAATACAAAAAGATAATTAGATACACATGATGGGTTTACATGCTTCCTAGGCACCACAGTATTACTAAGAACTGATTCCTTGAATTCTATTATTGTTTAGAATGTGTCTTACCTCCCAGTTCATTTCTGAAGAACGGACAACTTTCTAACAATTCATTAGACCTTCCATCTCCTGTGTCTGGCACTGCATCCTCTCCTGGAGGCAGTCCACGAGTTGCCAGTAATGATGCTGCAGACGCTCCTGTTGTGGTGTTGCGCCGCCTGCTCAGCAGTGCCCCACGAATTTCTGCTGCATAACTTAAGTTAGCCAACAGTGACTGACAATCATAGTGGGCAAACTGTTTTCTTTTGTTACTCTCTGCTACAGATGAGAGACTTCCGTCTTCTAGGGGTGGACGGCTTAACACAGGCGCTGTTCCACCCCAAAGCTTATTTAGTTTCAATCGAGGCTTAGGACTGGCACTTGATCTGGATGGTGGGCCATCTGCATGGTCAGCTGTGATGCCATCAGTGATCCTTTCGACGGCGCGGCTCAGTCCTGGTGTCTTGTCCGGTGCCGACACGCCGCTGTAGCTGTGTACCATAGCGGGTAACCGCTCGTTTGCGCCTCCAATTACGTCAATTGAACCATGACTTCCGTACTCTCGTCGCAAGCCATTCCCAGACGGATGCTCAGCGTATATCAAGTCAAGACTTGAGTTGCTGCGGTAAATAACATCTCTAGCATCCTTTCTTCTATTATCTGGAGCGTACATGGCATTATTTTTCCAAACAACCTAGTGCATTCCCAATCAGTAAAAAAGTTTGTCGTACTGAACTATGGGATAAATTTATATGTTTACACACACGTCGATTTAAAATTTTTGCTTGAGCCCTATTATAATTTGCAACTCAGATGAAAAGAAATACCAAATTAGAAAACAAGCTTGAACATAATCACAAAATTATCAACGTGTTATTTGATCACTAGCACATAAATGAACACTGCTGTTGTATTATTTGCTAAAAATACACTCGTAATAAATGTAAAACAAAGAGTAAATAGAAAATATTAATAATTTTGCAAAACTTGGATGGAGAAGTCCCATGTCAAATAGGTATCATCAAGTCAATTTACGCTTCATAAAAAACCATACATAGATAATAAATTGTTAATAGAATCTGTGACCTCAAAGATGTGAGTTGCCAAAGTAAAAAAATGATGTTATTTGCCGACTCGATGTAAGGCAGTCCCTAGACGATCAATATGTCAGGGCGTGCAAGTGAAAGCGGAACCTGAGTTCAGCCTTTAGTCTTGAACTCGTTAAGTTCACTGACGTAGGTTCTCAAACTTTTATTCATCTTATACATGAGATATTCAAAATGTAACCTCAAATTACGAAACAAACTTACCTTTTATTTCATCTATAGCGTTTCTTGCCATTTTTATATGTTATTATTAATTGCGTTAAACACGTAACTTGCACTGTCACAGCCACAAAAATTACAAAAGATTGTTTTTACCCTACGCAATGCCACTGAATTCGCGAGGCGAGTCTTTTTCTCAGCTCCGCGCGTTTCTGACCTCTAGCCGCAGTCGCGGTAAAAACGGTGGTCTTTTTTGAATTGTTTGGGTACGCCATCAAACTTGATTTATAATAAAAAAAATAAATAAGGCACACAGACATTTCTTAATATTTAATGAGAACTCACATACATCATTTTTCAAACACATTATTATAATAGCTTGCGTTTTCTAGTAGGAAATCCTGCGAGAGATTTCTAAGATCGACTGACACCACCGGATTGGCTTTGTCTTCCTGGCCCTATAATACTTGCAGACACACGGCTCACTAAAGACTGTCGTTCGGAAGTTGTCAAGGTACTACGTTTGGACTTGGGCCCTACGTCTTCGTCGTCGGAAGCCATTGACATTGGGGTTTTCGTGCCTATAGAGACTCGGCCTAAGGTTTTACGGTCGGAGGAGACCGCCGAACCCGTGCTCAGAATGGGTTTAAACTCTCCCTGAGATTTGCGTTTAATCGTGATGTCTGACGATTTACGACTTGGTCGCTTCGCGATGACACTTACTTTCGTCATCTGAAATATTTTTTGTGATACGTTAGTTATGTTATGTGTTCAAATTGTTAATCAATCTTATCTAATAGTCTACATAGGAAGTAGGTACGTACTCACCTATTATTTTAGAATTTATAATATACATACCTATTCGAATTGAGGCGACATCTAATGGCCAGGTTTGTAATAAAGAATTTACGAAATAAATTAATAGCATATTTATTACAGTAGGTACTTATATTAATTAATAATATTTTATCTCACGAAAGCGACTGATACATATAGTACAAGCTCGTAAAAGCCAATGGGAAAAGCTCGCTGTGTTCGAGTCGACGCGAGACGAGTGCCAAGATACCTATCTATTCTAAACATTTGCTCATATGTATGTACGATGGCAGATTAGATAATATAATTATGTAGCTAGCTTGCTATGTATGACTCAACCGCTTTCGTGAAACAAAATAACTGTATGAGCACAATACGATGAAACCATATACACAGTACAAGAAAAAAAATAATTGATAGGTTTTTGATAGGTACTATTGGTACTTTTCGTATTTCGTAATCTAGAATCTCTAATCTTTGCATAACTGAAAAGCTAGACTTACCGCATCTATGGCACTGGCTTGCATCGCTCTTTGCACTTCCTCAGTGATCTCTTGCTGTTCCTCTGGCTCTATTATCTGTGCCTGTAGAGCTTCTATCGCTCTGGCAACAAACCTCTTTATTTCGTCTTCTGGCATGTCGACACCGCAGTCTGTTAATGTAAAAATAACTTCATTCAGTTGGTGCTCAGTTTTTTTTTTCTGTCTTGAACATAAATGCTTGAAAATTTTAGTAGACACACACACTGGTACCAAGATCTAATGAAATAAAACTACCTTTGATATCTTCTATGACGTCAAAAGAACAGATTCTTTCAAGGCTATCGTTGGTGATAGGATGGTTTTCGTCCACTAATGATTTCACGAGAGAGGCCAACGTCTCAGGATCGTCTAGAATGGAACACGAACACGGTTATTAGTTAAAGTAGCAAAATAAATTTTATGAAAGAATCTACATTGCTTGAATGAATTATTACTGACTAATTGTTTTTCGGCGGATGAAAAATAATTTTCCAAATCGGTTCAATAATTTCGGAGTCGCTTTATCATACTAGTGTAGAACTTTAGGCGTTGTCAATCATGTCCAGTGTAAAACAACGCTAACCTATATCTTTGAAATGAGCGGAGTGCATGAGCGCAGCGATGGCAGGCCCGAGGCGCTCCTCAAGTCGTTCATGCTCTTCCACCAACTCCGAGAGAGCACCTTCCAGACTGTCCATCACAGACTCCGGAGAGTCCATAGCTTCAATTATTGCCAACTATGTTAAAAATGAATTATTAGTATTTGTACCGTTGTTTCCAATAATTATATGGTTGATGTGCTCATCTGCTGGACATCTCGTACGTTTCCAAAAATATTCATAATTTTTGTTAATAATAAAAATCATTTGCAATATCATCTATATAGGTTTGCGTAAGCTATAAGGATATGTGAGGCGCAAAATTAAGTAGGTAAGACAAGCAGAGCATTTAAGTGAAAACAAAACTTACTTGTTGCTTTACGAGGAGATCAACTAAAGCCGCTAAAGCGTCAAATGCTCTAGTCTGCTGCTTGTAGTTTCTCGGATCACCGCCAGCTTTTAGCTGCCACTTGCGTACAACAGCATCAACCAAATCATAGCGAGAACACTGTCTGCAAGGCACATTTACAATATCTATCAGAGTAATCTGACACGACCGGTGAAAGATCAGAAGTAACCATTTACGTTCTTACCCTTCACGGGTTTATCAATCACCAACTACCACTTCGGTTCCGTAAAACCAGAACTTACATCCTCATAGAATTTAAACAACCTGATGCCAATTGTACTAAAATGTTTCATCAATTGTTGTGCGTTACTAGCGATGTGATCGAAAATGAATGAAGAGAGTAAGTGAACATAGTCATACATACCCAGTCATGACGTCAGGCAGCATGGTCATGACATCTTTGAGCAGGAGCTCAGCTTCATCCCGCGATAAACGCATCGCGTCGAGGCAGTCGAATAGTAACATCATTGATGTTACGTTTTCCGTCATTTCCGTTTTTGAAATTAAAGGTGTTCTGCAAGTTAACAATAAAAAGAAACTGATAATTTTAACTTGAATAACGACAAAAGCCGAAGATCTGAAATTTACTATACTAAGTATCCTAAGCATCGTTGGCCTCTGCCAACAGCAAACAAACAGTTGAGCAAAGAGTTGCTCAGGTTGATTATCATAGACTTGCATATTTGCGCTATCTGAGAATGTCTACTGCATACCAACTATGAAAATTCACAGCGCAGAAAACTTCTTGCGGAAAGCTTTGAAGAAAGATTGAAGCTTCTTGTCATCTTTTCACAGTTCAGAGTCACATGATAATACCATAACAGAGCGCGATGCAAATAAAAAAAAAGTTTTTGAGATACTACGCGAAAGCAATCTGGATTTTTACGATGCGAAGTCGCATCTCAGTTTTGTGGGAGAGTTCGTCGTCCAATATGTCTTGAAGAAATTTCCGAATTGAGGCATAGGCGTCCTCAACTACTGACATTCTGCGTAATTTCAATGTGGGGTACTGACTCACATGGGAAAGTATTTTTTATGTTCTTGACGAGCTCTAGGCGCCATTACTAGGTAAATGTCCGATGGCTCCGGTTCCAATGGTCTGTAAGATGGCGGTGGGCTTCTCGTTGATAATGGCTTCTGGCGAAGACTTAAGATTTCCGCTTGCAGTTCCTGTTGAAATTACTTTCAGTAACAAGTAGTGTGCATAGCTGGCGATATAGGCGAAATAGATTGATTTAAAGCAATTAAATATAAAGCATTATGTAGCAAGGGAATTAATCAGGATACATTGGGGTTTTTAGGTACATTCTCTCAGACCTCAATATATACGTGCTTTCAAGGTGTCTCATCTCATTTGTACATGTATAATGGTAGCCATTACCTTTATTTGTTGCTTCTGTCGTTGTCTTATAATAAGGAGACGCATGACGTCACGCTGGTATTGTTCTAAGTTGTATCCTCCACACATCTCAGCAATAGTTTGGGGGCTCTGCAGTACGAATTTAAAATAAGAAAGTGGCCTGTTTCCTTCGGAGCAGTCGCGGTTTTACTTATCAGCACTACATTAGTAGATTCAGATTCAGATTCAGATTTATTTATTTGTAAACATAGGTACAGATACACATGAGTGTGAGATGTTACATTTTTGTTGGTTCTCTATGCTTGGCCATTAGGCGTACAAATGTTAATGATTTTATTTTAAAACATTTTGGAATGTCAAAACTAATACCAAATTATTAGATTGTTCCCAAGATATCAATTACATACAATAATTTATTAAAACTCGATTACAATGTCAAAACCATATAGTAGGTATCTAAAAATTACATTAATTAAATCTTAGTCAAAACAAAAAAATGTCAAAAGATAGAATATTTAAATATCAAACGAAGGTAATAATTCAGTAAAGTACAAAAATAAGGTCAAATGGAATAAAATAAAAATAATAATATTGTAATATGTCAATTAAGCGCACAAATCATTATGTAATGTACAAATACAATAAAAAAAAAATATATATATGAAGACTTATTTTTATTTTATGTTTTTAAGTATCTAAAGGAGGAATTGCAAGAAGGCCTATAGAAACCTGGGTTTCGTACTGAGACAGTCGCAGGGATTCACCAACATCACTACCCTCAGGGTGCTGTATGACGCTTTGGTAAGGAGTCACCTGGAGCACAGTGCGGTGATTTGGGCGCCTCATGAAGCGAAATACAGTGTCATGCTTGAACGAGTACAAAACAAGTTTACCAGACACTTGTATTTCAAACTTTATGGGGTGTACCCATTTTACCCGCTGATGTATCCTACACTTTTTGTACTGGGTATGGTAGGGTACAACCAACTAAGAGTGCGCAGGGAATTTACACTCGCGTTGTATGCAGTAAAACTCCTGCGAGGTTTAGCGCACAACCCGGGTGTGCTGCGTCACCTACAGCTGTGCGTGCCGGACAGGTACGTATGGAGACGGCGGCGGCCGCCACTGCTGGCAGTGCCGGCAGCCAGAACCAATCTGCTGGCGAAGGCACCCCTCACCCGCACAATACGGGTATTAAATGAAGTGCATGCGAGGATAGATTTGTTTTCGTGCAATCTGAGGGAATTTGCAATAGTATTGTTAAATATTATTAGTTATAGTTATTAGGAGGTTTTATTATATTATTTTGTTGTAAATTTTGTGTTAATTTTTGTATAGTTATTTTGATTTTCAGTTTTGTTTTGTTTTGATTTGTGTTAGATTTAAGTTAAAATTTTATTATTTATATGTATGTGTGTAGGTATTGTGGACACCACTATCGAATTAGTATTACACTGTAATGATAGTGCGTATGTTTTTAAATAAATAAATAAAAATAAATAAATTATAGAATTATCATCCAGGTAGTCTTTTATTGAATAATAACATTTATTAATTAAAATTTTCATGAGCGTGATTTTGAATTTTTTCAGATTTAACGATTTTAATGTTTCAGGCAGCTTGTTGAATATTTTTGTGTCCATACAGAATGTACTTTTATTCATTAGGGCAGTTTTGCCATGTTTAGTTTCGAGCTCCAGCTTATTTTTGTCTCGTAACTGTCTATAGTAACTTTTGTGAGCTATTTTATATTGTGAGATGTGTGTTTTAACAAAGACATTAGTTTCGTAGATATATAATGAAGGCAGAGTAAGAATGTTTAAGCTTTTAAAATACGGTTGACAACTTTCGGTACTAGACAAGCCACACATCGATCTTATACATTTTTTTTGAGCTCTAAATACAAATTCTCTATCGACGGCGTTAGCCCAGTACATGACACCATACCTTAGTGTTGATGCAACATAACCGTGATATGCCATTAGCACCGCTTCTAAGCTGACAGTCTTTGAGAGTTTATAAAGTACAAATGCGAATTTACAAATTTTTTTACAGATTTCTTCTGTCTGAGGTCTCCAATTCAAATTTTCATCTATTATGATGCCAAGGAATTTTGTGACCTTAGTTGCTTCTATTTGCGTCCCTAGATAACTAATTTCAGGAATTTTACTCGGGATTCTCTGCTGAAAGTGCATAATTTTAGTTTTTTCTAAATTTATAACGAGGTTATTTTTGTCAAACCATGATATAATTGTTTTTAAAGTCATATTTATTTCATTTTCATACGTCGCAGGGTCGTCACATTTAACTACTACTGTACTATCGTCGGCAAATAGTACCATAGGGTGATTTATGTGGCTGGGAAGGTCATTAATGTACAGTAAAAAAAGAGGAGGTCCTAGCACGCTACCCTGTGGCACGCCGTATTTTACTGTCCTACATTTTGAGAGATATTTCTTCTCATAACTTCCATGTGGATTTGTGCAAATTTTTGTGATTTCAACAAACTGTTTCCTATTTGTCAAATACGATTCTATTAGTTTAAGCACATTCCCCCTAATACCACATGTTTCAAGTTTTTTTAACAAAATTGCGTAATCCACATAATCGAAAGCCTTGGTTAGGTCCATAAAGATAGCACAAACCGGATTTCTTTTGTCTACATTTGATAAAATAGGAAGGAGAAGATCATGTATGGCCATATTAATAGTATTTTGTTTTCGAAATCCCTTTTGTTCTTTGACTAATATATTTGACCTCTCCAGATAAGTATAGAGGGATTTATAAATAACTTTCTCAAATATTTTTGCGATGACGGGAATCAAGGCTATAGGTCTATAATTTGCCATAGATCGCCTATCCTGTTTTTTGTATAATGGTTTAATTATAGAAGTCTTTAGTCCTTCGGGAAAAATTCCATTAAATATACTCATGTTAATGATGTGACTGAGATGTGGAGCTATGTATTGGGCTACTTCTTTTATAACTTTTGTGCAAATTCCGTCATAGCCAACACTGTTTGTATTCCTAAGTGAGTTTATATGGTGTATTATGTCTTGTGGTATAGTGGGTTTCATAAATAAAGAATTAGAGGATATTGAGGTCATAGGAACTTGTTTTGTCTTATTTTTAAGTTCAATAACTTGGTCAATAAAGAAATTGTTAAAAGAATCTGCTATTTCTAATGGGTTTGTTATTCGGTGTGTCCCTGTTTGTATTTCTGTTATTAACTCCTTAGGATAGAAGGTTTTAGAATTGTTGATGACTGTCCAAGCTGCCTTCGATTTATTTTGGGAAGTTTTAATATAATAGTTGTTTTGTGATTTTTGTGTCAAGGATATAATTTTTTTTAGCCTAGTAGAATAAATTTTGAAGGTATTTTTATTTTTTGATGTAGGGTTATTTCGGTATTCCCATAGCAGTTGACGTTTCTTTTTACTACACTTTCTTATACCGTTCGAGATCCATTTTGCTTTTTTTGTATTAGATATTGTTCGTGTTTCATAAGGGAAACATAGATTGTAAAAACATTGAAATAGATCTAGAAAATAGTTGTAGGCCTCGTTAACGTCATCGGTCCTATAAATATCTGAAAAGGTGAGAGATTTTAAGATGTTCTTAAATTTTTCTATATTTTCTTGACAATAATTTCGTCTTTTTACTCGCCAGCGTTTTAAAACACAAGTTTTTTTAACGGGACATTTCAAAAGCTGTGCCGTATGATCTGATAAACCGAATTCTATAATTTCTCCTTTACAGCCCTTTACATTATGTGCAATATTGTCTATACATGTTCCACTGCTTAGCCTAGTGGGTTGACAAAATTGTAATTTTAAATTATAGCTTAACAGTGTGTATTCAAAATTAATAGTGTGAATATTTCTTTTCAACATATTGATATTGAAATCACCGCATAAAATAACCTTTTTACTGAGTTTCATACATACCAAATATAATATATTGTTCAAATTATCGTGGAATTTATCTAAATTAGATTGTGGCACCCTATATATGCATACAATAATAATGTTGTGTTCTGTTAACTCTATCGCGCAGCATTCAATTACGTTATGAATAGAATAATTGCTGATATTTAGGATTTTATATTTATGGCAAATCCTTGTTAGAATGCATGCGCCGCCTCTTCTACATCCTCTAGAAAAACTCGTTGCTAAGGAGTAGTTTGGAATATTTAGTAGTTCTTCCTGTTCTGGAGTCATAAAATGTTCAGTTATGCATAAAACGTCTATCCTTTTTTCGTTACTTTCTAGTTCTTCCAAATGAAGGCAAAGGGTATCACTCTTGTTTAGAAGTCCCGCAATATTTTGATGTAAGATATATACATTATTGTAGACGAAAAAAGTTCGAATTTTCTTCCAGGTTTTTATCTGTGCTGTTAGAAACACTTGCATTCGTATTGTTTCCACTTTGCTGTTGACTCGTGTTACAATATAATTTTAGATCTACCAATATATTACTCATAATGTTATCATAAATGTTCTTCATTCCGTATTTATTTATCTTACCCGTTAGTAGGTACTAAGAAGAACAAAAATTTGTTTCGTTATATTTTTTTAATTGATCGGTATGGTAACTCAGTGACCTTGGTTGAGGAGGTCAGAGAGGCAGTAAAAACACTGGTACTTAAGTACATTCGGTTAGATTGAAAGCCGACCCCAACGTACCTAAACAGATAATTTTTCAAACAGCAGGGATCTTTTGAATAAAAGTAAAAGTTAATAAAACCAGGTTCACCGTGTAAGGTAGCGCTTCAGATTGCAGTGCTGCAGCCAACCGGAGACGATCGGAATAGTTGTTCATAGAGGATAGATATTTCTTTTCGAGCTCGCTAATGCGCTCCTGAAATAAATAATTAAATTATTATCCTTAAAAAAATCGAATATTGAATTGAGTATCTGATTGATGCAATATTAAAAGTGAAAAGCAAGTGTATAAGAAGAAGTAAGTGGCATCAGCTTCGGGTTCTTTGAGCCATCCGCCAACGATTTTTGGTAGGTAGGTATTATCAAGGATGACTAAATAGTTACTACGCAAGTATTGCAAAAAGTTGACACTGGTTCCAAAGAAGGCGTATTATGGCGGAGCCAATAACCTTTCGCGTCTCCCGAAAACCCGCATTTTTGAGCTGATTTCTTAGCAGATTTTCTGTTATGGCATCTCCGCTAGTGATTTTGTCTTCCATGGTGACAAGTGATGCCTCATCATCATCATCAGCCTATCGCAGTCCACTGCTGGACATAGGCCTTTCCAAGTGCACGCCACTGAGATCGATTTTCGGCATAGTGAATGCCTAGTTCAGGCAAATTATATATCAGAACTAATTTAGAATTAAGTAAATTATTGTAAAAACGTATTTACAATTAAATTTAATAACCGATTTATTTATTTATAATGACTCACGCTCCAGGTCTTAAGCTGTGCGCGCACGTGCGGCAGCGCGCCGTATCGCAGCGAGTACTTGTGGCGCCGCGCCATCTGCCGCAGCAGGTCGTCCAGAGTGCGGTCCACCTTAAGTGAACAAACCACGCATCACCCACAATTTAAATGACGCACACAAATTACATAAAGATAAGACATACAGGTGGCAAAAACTAAAAAATAAAGCATATAAAGCTGCCGGGGTGTTTGTTACGCCTTTTCTTCTTAACAGCAAAAACATATAGGAAGTGGTGAAGAGTGGGCGGTTTGGCGGTCGTCTTTTGTTTTTAACGTTTAAAAAGTGCTGAATCAGCATTTACTGATTTACGAGCCTAATTTGAATAAACATTGTAACTAGTTATTAAGTAAATGCTGTAGTTTCCTGTAATTGGGGGAATACAGCAATCAGTTCCTATGTATTTTGTGTTTATTGTAAGTGATCTGTGTATCCTCTTTTAGAAATCCAAATTCAAATAAATAAATACTTACCCCCGCACTCAGAAGCATTTAATGATTAGGTACTTAAGTCACTCCTTAGTGACAGATACTCATAGAAATTCTGCACTAAGGAACGGCTTAAGTAACCATTAAACGTCTCTGAGTGTGTCCAATAATCGTTTTGTGAGTTGACAATAGTACCTTGCGTGGCTTGCCCAGCTTGCGCGTGAGCACGTCGCGCATCTGCGCGCGCAGGTCCGTCGCCTCCGCCTCCATCGCGCGCAGGTCCACGTTCATGCGGAACAGGTGAGTGCGGTTTATCCTGCATGCCAATTGTTTCTGAAGTCTCTTGTCACGAGGGCCATAAATGTATAAGTATGTATTGGTGATTACGTATTAGGACTATAGATACCCCAACGGGGCCCAGCAGGGCCAAGGCCTGCCGGGGCTGTGGGATTGTTCGAAAGAGTTACCGCGGCCCAGGTACATAAAAGGCCTGCGACGGTACACGACGGTTTTTAGTCAGTAAGAGTTTGACACTCCCTCACCGCTGCTAACCCACAGCGGATCATTTGATGATTTTTGACGTCGTTAAAAAAAATACTATGAGTAGATGCGAGTATTATCAAATACCTCACAGATTACGTTCTACTAAAGAAAGTTACTCCTTACTTCTGTCTCAATCTCTGCTGCCTAATCTCTTCTTGCAGTTCCAAAACTCTTTTCCTCAGTCGGGTGAGTAATGCTTCAGGGAACACCACAGCCTGCGATAGGCCTTTAGCACCGGTGCACCCGCTTATAGCTGCCGCTCTTATTTGATCATAACGAAGGACCACTACCGTCTCCACATCGTTCAGGCAACTCTGTTTCTCCAGCTTAATTAAAAAAATATTATGCATAAGTTTAACTTAATGTACTATGTATGCTATGTACTAAGGTTGTTGATTAAGTTTTTCTTTGTATGTACCATAAATTCCCTCAAGTCATTTTTCCTTTGGTCCAGTTGCGCAGATAGCTTCCTCCTAACTTTGTTATGTGCCTCAATGTCCCGCTTTAAAAGCTCAACCAAACGGTCTTGCTCCATTATATTTTGTTCAAGCTTATGTCTAAAAAAAAAACAAAAAAAATGTTTTAAAAAAATGTTTCTTAAAAAAAAAAATCATCATCATCATACCTCTATCATCTGTAAATCAGTTATTACCTGTCGCCTCTCATTTCGTATGTTAGATCATAAGTTTCCTGTTCGCAGCCTTCGGGACAGATATTGGGATCCAGGCGTATGGGACCAATGTCTCGACTGTCCAAACTGCCTTCATCTTCTTCGTCGCTTGATGATGATGATGACTCCGATTCAGAAGATTCTATTGAATCATCAGAACGTTATTAATTGTTCCCCGCGGGAAACTACCGTATTACTTCACGTACTAGCATAAGTTACATAATTTTTTCGTATTTTTTATTTTCTGGGCAATTTTTAGAGATGTCTGTCTTACTTATTTATCATTAGGTATATACGATAAAACTAAACCCCAAAATCAAAATCAATGTTTTTACCATCATCATCATGAAGTCGCGGTGCGCGGTACTTCTTCTTGAATATTCTGCGCAAGAAGTCAGCGAACTTGTTGTCCTGCACCAGTCTCTTGAACTTCCTCTGTAACTCCTCACATGCAGCATTGATGTTGTCTTTCTCTGCCTTATGCTCTTCGATGCGATGCTCGCATTCGCTTATTTGTTCTTGAACGCCTCGGACCTGATAGATTTTAAAACTGATTGGATACGTTTGATGGTGATTCTTGCGTATGTTGGTATATTAACGAATTTTACTAGCTCTCCAGGTAAGCTAATTCTTATATGGGTATCGTAGTTCAACTATGTATTTTCTTTGACAGACTTGAACATAATTTACCATAACATCTCGCTAATTGTCCTTCATTAATATAGAACGGTTATCACCTGCATTAATTTTGAGTAAACTCGTTCAGCTAATCGGTCCTCATGCATCTCGAAGCGGTTCAAGACATTCATTTCTCTGTGCAGCTGGCACAAGTGTATCTCAAGGAGTTGCGATTTTTCCTAAAACAAATTAGTAGGTACCAGTAAAGCGTGACGTCGAAGGTCCCTCGCGACAGACGAGAAGTCAATGCGTACATTAAGTTGCTACATTTGTAGTTTCAGTATGACTATCTACGAATGTTCAATTATACTTATTTGGAATTGACCAAACCTGAACTCTTATGCGCGTACGCTGCAACTCTTTTAACCGCGCATCAAATTGGGTAACTGCAGCTTCTGCCTCCACTAGTAGCCTATCTTGTTCAAAAAGATGCCTGTAATAACATGGCAAAATATGTAGTATTAAGAGCAATATTACAAAAGAATATTGTTTTTTGTAAGTAATTTCTGATTTATATACACCTCTCAATGCGTCTCTCTCGAAGTTCATTCTCAATCTCCGTGGATTCCTGGTCTTGCCTAACTCTCAGAAGTTCCCAAGAAGCAACCAGAGGGCGTGTTACTGCAATTAAAAATAAATGGTCATGGCAAAGAATATTTATAGACTGAAAGCTGGGTTTAGTAGCTAAATACAAAATACCGTAAATGTGGATCGGAATCTGTTGGTACTCTCACCAGTAATCGGTACGAAGCTCTCAACCCTTGGTGCGCGTACTCTGGCTGCTTGGTGCATTTGAGACATTCTTCTTCGCTCCTGAACTTGTTGCGATTTTTTTGACGTTGGTGCGCGGCCACCATGTGTATGTATAGGCTCCGGTTTTACCTGTGACATTGATTTTTTAAGTATATAATATCCTTAATGATTAAAACAGAGTTCATAACAACGTAAATTCCATACGAACATACCTACTAAATAAAGACCATTCTATGCCCTTGGAATATTGGAATAAGAATGAACTGTTCTTTTAAATAGGAAATATATGTATATATCATATATATGTATAGGTATATATCATTTTGAATAGGAGATAGGAGTGCAGGCCAAAATATTACAATACTCACTTCCAGATGCCTCTCAGGGAACTCAAGTTCGACGTCGAACTGGGGCAGTGGTGGAGGAGTTTTCACAAGCTTGGCTGGTATCTCTATGCGAATCTCTGACAAGCGCTCCCCGATCTCCTTCATACGCGTCACCATCTGAACTTTTCGGTTCCTTAGTTCAAGCACTTTCTCATTGAATTCGTGTTTTATATCATATATCTAGAAATTAAGTTACCTTACGGATTATATGGCAATGGATCTTAATATCTTTACTTTCTATATATGAAGCTGTGTGTTATTTTGAATAGACTGACCTCTTTGCGTATAAGGCAGACTCGTAACTGAGTATTGTGTCCAGGCGGTGCCACATAGTCAGGATGTGTCTTCAGTATGCGGTTACCGATGCTTGCCTCAGCTTCCTTCAATGCCTCGGCTGCCCCCGGAGGCATCGCGTTTGGGTCTGGTTTGAGATTGAGATGATTTTGCCACTACGAAGAAACATTTCAGATTAATAAAATCTAGAAATAACAGACTACAGATTGTAGAAGAACGACGTAAATATGCATCGGTATGTGGTTTCCAGATATTGTCGTGCATAAAGCTTAAACTGATTTTGCAAAGTTGTAGTAGATAATCAGAGGAAAAAAGGAAATACACAAACCTCGATAAATTGATTATGATGTCTGTTCAGGCGGATGTGGTAATTTCTGAGAGCTTTCTTAAGAGGGTATGGTGGTTTTGGTGGAAGGCCCAGTAAGAACGAAGCAACCCTCGGGGGACCGTATGACGCCCTGCGAGCCGCTACTCGACGAATTTGTGACTCCGTTCGCCTGTTTTAGAATAATACGATGATCGATAGTGAATAAAGAAAAGGTTCCGTAATAACTGTGTAAAAGAGTTTCAATCGAACAAAATTATGTACTTACTTTAGTTCTTTCTCAGCCAATTCCAACAAATTCATATCCCTAGCAGCATGTACATTTCAAAAACAAATTAAACACATTTCATAATATCTCCTAGGGTATAGAAAATAAATGGAATCCTAAAATCAAAGTATGTGATGTACGCTACGCTACCTTCCTTTCAAAGCAGCTTCAGCTAACTTCTGGTACACTTCATCAAGTTGCGCGTAGAATGCTTTGGAGAGATTCTTTTGGCGTAGTGTTCTTAGCATCATTTCAGGGTCCCTGCAATAATTAACAAGGTACCTACATCCTTCAGAAAGTGAGTGTTTTAAAACAAAGGACAATCAGTTCCAAACTTCTTCAAATCGTTTTTTTTTATCATTCTACACTAACCTTATTGCCCTTACACTAAAAGGAAATACGTCGAGCTGTATAATATTCCTTGAATACATCTTTTCTAGCCCCAAATCAGAAGCTTCCAGTTGATGAGCTAATTTTCTGATTGTCAGAGCTTTAGCATCATCCAATTCTCTCTCTTGAACTTTGAGGGGACGGGGGTCTAGGGTCACGTCTATTTGTTGCGAAAATGGTAATGCACGATTCCTGGATAAATTAAATATGTATGTTTTATCATAGTTCTTTCTTAGACGATTGCCGTAAGCACTATCTGGTTAAGCTTTTGTTACTCAAATACTCAGAATCTGGGACACTTCCAAGTTCATTAGTAATATTGCATCCAATATTGTGTTATCTAAGCAATTTTAGAAGAAACACTAGAATATTTCCTTACGCTTTTATTAACTTGCTGTACTCAGTTGTGATAACAGCCAGTTGTTCTCGAACTTTCTTTTTATGTGCGTTTGCAATGGCCATCATTTTGTCAAATTCCTCTTTCTGCTTTAGCTGTTCGTGGGACATCAACTCGCCTTCTACCGTGCTAGGCTCTTTTAATTTGGTAACTGTCTGCAAAAGTAGAACATTTTGGCTAAGCTTGATTCTAACCATGAGACAGTGTTATTTCTGCTCAGATTTTCTGTGGTCTCAATGATAAGAGCAAGGTAAATAATACTTTATTTACTTTATTTATATATATACAACTTTTTCGACTAACCATCGACTCTGGAGGGTATGGCAGTATCTGCTTCGGTAGCAGTCGTTCTGGAAAATTTACTCTATAAGAGAAAATATTACCATCAGCCCCAGAAGAATATAGGTATCTGAAATTAAAACAATTGAATTAAGGGCGGCTTACTTATTAACTGTATCTTAATTTTTTTTTAAGTTTCTTACTTTGAATTGTGGCTAAATTCCAGACACGTAATACGCCCAGTGTATTGATCGTGCATCGGTAAATAGTAACTATCAATAAAGTCTATACGAGGTATCGGTTGTTTCTGAAAAATTTAACATGAGAGGATTTATTTGTAAATAAAACAAATAATTTAATTGATGATTGGTCTTTATCACAAATATTACCTCTTCTTTAGCTAATCGCCGACCTTTCAAACTTCGTAATAGTTTCTGCTGGGCAGCCATCCAAACTCTGAAGTGATGTTGAGGATTATCTTCCTCTTCAGTTGGCATACGCACCACTCGGATATATCCCCTGTTTGTCCCAACTACCAAGTACCGGCCGTCGCATCTGAATCAATTTTGTTTAGTTCGGAGGTCAAAAATAATTGCAGGCTTTCAAGCGTTACGAATCAGATTCTCAAACCTACTACAAATAGTAAAGATTTATTTTACAAAAAGATCACTATGCCAATAATAACAAGAAGTAGCTACACCACTTTTTTACTATAATGACTTACACAAATTTCAGAGCAGTCATATCTTCACACCAAGCCCCGATGAAAGGAGCGTACTTGAGGATTTTGTTGGTTCCAGGCTGGATAAGAAGCAAAGCTCCTGTCCCTTGCTGAACAATCCAGATGCCTTCATGGCAGTATTCGGCCCAAGTAATTGTTGTTCCTAGCATGCTCTCGCTTTCCACTAGGATAATAAAGCATTCGTTTGATGATCATTTAATTAGTATATAGGTACTTAGTGTTAAGCTAGCTAATGGAATAAGGACAATTATTATTAAAAACACAATGTAACCACTGACAGAAATAAGAGTGATCCCGACGAGAGACTTTAACTTACTTAGTTCTATTTCGCCGATCCACTCAGTTGGTTCGTCATCATCTCCTATAGCAGCCTGTGCTTTCAAAGTTTCTTCATCTATGCTTGCAAGATCTTCAGGTTCTGGGAAAGGCCTGTGGCGCATGCTAACAAAACATTTTTAAATTAATAATTAACTCACTTATGACCAACATAATTTTTAGTACATGGAATTCAAACTTTCTCTAAAAGTTAAAGGTGGCTAAATGTTTGCTACCTCGACACTTCTAAGTTTTCATTTTCATCATTGCAGCAGCATTAGCAATATGTACTTACAATTGCTTTTTCACCAATGATTCTTTATAGGATTGAAATTCTAATTTAAAAGTTGATATATCGGCGTACGGGCGTACTACGGGCAACGGTAGGGTCGCCTCCATTATGAGTCCCACTTGACCACAGAGCAAAAGTGTGCGGTCCTGAAAGGTACAAAGTTATCTTAAAAGCTTTTGTCTTTAAATATTCAATTAATTGAACACAAATTGAACGACGCACACAGGATATTTTTTTTGCAGTGATCAACATGTGTGGATCTGAATCATTAAGAGAACATACTTCCATTACTAGATAAAACAAGATGTTTTTTATCTGAACTAAAATCTATTGAGCGAGACCCATGTAGTCGCTGCACTTGCGGTCGGTCGGCAGTGGGTAATCGCCAGCTCGCTTTTAAAACTCACTCTCACTCAAACTCTTCTCTATTATATGATAGATGTTAAAAGCAACTAAAAATACGAGGATGTTAGATTTAGGTACAATACAGGTCGTATTCTTGACTGTTTAAACTTACCGTGTTAGGTTTCCATGTAATGAAAGCGATATTATTTGGAGTTTCAATGAAACCAACTCTCTGAAGTTCGAAGGGAGTGCCTAAATTCAACTGGTACATAAATATGGTGCTGTCCTGCCCACAAGTCACCAGTATAGTGCGCTGGGCGTTTATTGATATTTGCGTTATCGCTTTTGAGTGTGGTTTTAATAACTAAAAATAAATATTATTATTTTATTTACTTTACTTTAGTGTAAGTTATAATAATAACCTAGATAAAAAAAAATCTCACCGATATCAAATCCATGACGTCAGCTTCATCAGACTCATCGCTATGAATAGTGAGTACTGAATCTATCCGAATTTCGATCATAGTTTTCTGACCTTCAAGTCTTTCCGGATGTAGCAGCAATGTACGCATTATACCGTCTTCGAAACCCACTATTAAGATATGAGAGGTTTCATCCACCTTCAATGTTGGAAACATCATTAAATCTTACTTCAAATATATTTTTTAAACACAGATATTAAAATTGTTACTTACGTCTGTAGGTGGGTAAAGTAGACATGTAACAGGTTTCGGAAAAATATAGCGAGCCAGAAGAGTGTGCTTTCGTGTATTGTAAGCATGTAAAGCACCATCTTCTCCAGTTGTGATCAGGATGGGATGTGTCCTTATAGCAGCCATAGCAACGACACCCCCAGAATGAGAAGTAGTAACCTTCCGATGATTACAATCTATTTTATCAACATCTAGTTCCACAACCCAAACGCCACCCTTGCCGTCCTAGAAGGGAAATAGACGTGAATACTATCCATGTCTATCCTATTTTAATACAGAATTGTATTTATATACTTACTTGAGCGTACCAAAAAGTGTCTTTTTTATGTTTTAGACACATGATCTCGCAACCAGGAACCTGTAAACGAAATATTGGCTTTTGGTAGGGATCTAAAACGTAGTCTGGATGAAACATAAATCTATACACACGCAAGTCTCAGCCACAGGGTTAAGTTCCACGTAAGGGTCATCTTCGGGTGGATCAGCTTGGTCCACGGTATCCCAATACCACGCACGGATGCATCCGTCACGAGCTATAGTTGTCACTTCGTCACCAGCTGGGCTTAGCATAAATTGGATCTGAAATGTGTTTATGAAAAACGAATATGATCTAGAATCAAATATATTTAGGTTTGCTCAGTACCTAACGCAGTTGGTCAAGATAGCTTCGATCTGCGGACCGAAGTGGGAATAAGTACCTATGTGTGTTTTTATCTGTGATTCTACTTACAATGGGTGCTTTATGACAGAATTTTCTTCCCTTCTGTGTGACTTCTAGTTTAACGAGGCCTGCTTCCCACACTAATATATTGCCCCATTCACATCCAGATAATACCTAAAAAGCAGGGTTAACAAACTTTTACCAAATAAAGGAATGGATACCCAATTTAAAGGACAGCAATTATACAGGTCGTTATTTTATTCAAAAGGGAAAGGGTTAGATGATAAATGTCAGCAAGAAACTTTGTTTCCAACGGAGCCGTGACCTTTAGATATAACATCCATCCATCATAAAAATAAAACCTTTACCAGTTCAGAATGTTCTAATGACAAGTATAAAACACTAATTACTCAATATGTTTTAACCTTTTCATCAGGCATTGGATAAACGCCGAGAACGTCACAGATCTCTGTCTTGCCAAATCTGCCGAGTTCGCCTTTCAGTTTCAGTCCAGTAAACGTTTCAGCCATTTTCCAGAATTTTATATGAGCGGCACCTACAACATCCAGAAAAGTGGCGATTGCGACAAAATTATTATTTTTTAAACTTTATTTATTATGGATTTTTTACCTTTAATTTTCAGATAAGAAAAATACCGACGGACGGTTCTAATGATCTTAAAATAAAGTGAATTTCTGTTAACATAAGAAAAGTCAGTCCGCAAATGACCTGCTGTAGTAAGTTGCCCTTCACAGTAGGGCGAGAACTTGACCGCGTTAACGTCGTAAGTAAAGGCGCTGGTGCGTAGAAGAATCTTGTGCCGTCTCCAGTTCCAAATGGTAATGTTGTAATCTGGTTCCTTTCCCACTGAGGCTAATAGCAGACCGTCCGGACTGTAAAGTAAATTACCTATGTAACTAGGAAGATACTATAAAAATTTATATCTCAAAAATTTGCATTCAGAAAAAAAAAGTTTGCAGTAGCAACTTCTACATGTAAAAGTTACCTGAAGTCCAAAATGGCATAAGCATTAGTAGTTCCATCACGAAGGGCTGCGTCTATTTCCATTTGAGGCCACGTATATAACATTATCAGTGGTTCTCGTTCCCCTTCTCTATCCTCTGCTATCGCTATGCGATAATAGGGGTCTGTTCTGTAGGACTAATCACAAAGACGAATTGGGTACAATTTAATTAAATTTTTTTTTTTAATAGTACAAAAACATTTAATTATTAAGTTGTTGAGACTGGACCTATATTTCATTATACATAGATAAAGGTATTTATAGATATAAATAGGCAATAAATGTATTTACAGTAAGACTCCCGACTGTTCCTCCAGTGGTGCTGCGGCGAAACCACGTCTGCTTCGTATTTACGTCGAGAAAGGTAATAATGCTGCCAGCCGACCAGCACACGACCGAGTCGTCGCACGCGCATAGATTGAAGAACTTGTGACAGTTGTAGCCGTACGAATGTCTTAGTTTGGTTAAGAAAATTATTAAAGTAAATTTGTAAAACTTTGTCATAATTTAGGTAAATAACCCAACCTGCCATATTAGAAGAATTACTTTTTTCTACAACCATCCCCATACTCTTTGAAAGCCCATGAATAAATAGAACCAGCTACTTGAGCTATTCATACTGCAAAAATATTCTGAGATTCCCTATCTCATGGTATGTTTGGAGAAACCCTAGATCACGCCACGTTTTGTGCTTGCTGTATTTTTCTGCAAAGGATACTCAAAATCGAACATATCGATCGGTATAGAAGAATGTGGAGTAGTAACTGCTTCAGAAATGAAATCATCGGGGTCATATTCTGAGAGGATAGACTCTTCTTCCACGAATTCCTCTTCATTACCTTCATACATTTCAGGCTCCTGCTCTTCAGTTTGTTTTTCATTTTCCTCACCTTCTCCCTCTTCGCCCTCATCTATTGTAAAAAAAGATATTAGATATATACTTAGTTAATAATTTAGCTGATCATGAATTGACTGCCAATAACTTCGGACACTAGTTCTGTTAGCTGCGGTTCATAAATTATCAAAGATACAGAAACAGCAGGTACCTACCATAATCTGGGCTATCATTCTGCCCAGATACCTTAAAGCTGGGTTGAGGAAGTCAGGTGGGTAGACGAACTACGCATACCTAAGATTAATAATCAGCTACATCCAGTTAGACGAAATAGGATAGGCATTCATTTTAAATAAAGACATTTAGATAAAACTCACCGTTGGGATCCTTGTCAGACATCGTATGTATTCACCTTCACTTTTGAAACTTCAAGCAAAAATGAATATTTGATGGGTACTTAAGTAATGTTACTGGAATAATAATTATTTTATTAATACTCGCTTTGAGTTTCAACCATATAATAGAACGGACTCTGTGGCTTCAACTTTTATTGAATATCAGAATATTTTCGTTGCTAAGATACGTAAGTTCGGAATTCAAAATTTGGTTTGAGACGTTTTGGCGCCATTTTAAGTAAAGTTTTTCTGACGTGTTGCTTATATTAAATGGAAAAAAGGGAAAGTATTATTTAGGAGGCTTTAAATAAATTGAGACATTATTGTAGTATTGTTCAGTCAAAGGACTTGCTGTTTGATTTATTAAATGGCTATTTATTCAAATAGTCACTTCCAAGCTTGTAGTTATGGCAAATACTGGCAACACTGTACATTTATTTGCGTGGTATTGGCAGTACTTCATTTATGTCATAACGCTTGTACGCAAGTTGTCCTTTTCTCACATGTTGTGAATTGTTGTATAATGCTATCCTGCTGTCTTAATGTCTTGTCATTGTCAGTTGTTTGTTGACATTTACATGGCATATTTTGATTTTTGGACTATGAACTTTGTTTTGAAGAAATTAAATAATACAAAATTGTGAAAGTATTTTCTAAAGATGTCGCAACCACATCGTAGAGCAGTTTTAAATCTTTATAAAACTGTAAGTAACGTAAGAATTAGATAAAGTGAAACATTTCAAAAAGTTTCCCTATTTATTTTACTTATGTTTGTATGACCTCGCGAGTAATAACAACTGTTTTGATAATAGATAGTATCGACATTTATCAGGTTTTTTATTTCCCAGCTATTACATTTGGGTCGAGATTGGCCCCAGGGTTACGACCTCTTCCGTACAAGACTTCACAAGGTGTTTTTAAAGAACAGCCAAGAACAAAATCCCGAAAAGGTTAAAATCATGGTGAAACATGGCGAGTTTGTCGTCAAAGAGATTGAAGCGCTTTATAAGTTGAAGAAATATAGGGCAATGAAAAAACGGTACTATGATGAAAACTAACATGGTAAGTCATATTTTTTAGAAAATTGTCAATAAATAAACGGAAATTGCTTTGTTGCTCATAAGGAACATGTATATGATAAGAATATTTGTAATTAGATAAGAAATCAATTACACAGTAGAATTTAGCTAGTTCTTTGTTGTAATAATGTAGTTTGTAATTTGCTTTTCTAGTTACCTACTTAAATGTTTATAAAACTTACCTCCAGATTATTGTTTGAAATCATTTGTAAATAGCGCTTAATTTTTTTATTAGAGGTCAAAAATGAAACCAATTGTCTATGTAATTATGTATTATAGACATTTTTATAGTTTACATAATTCATTACTATTATAAACTCTAGTAAAAATTATATTGTGTAATAATAAAATAAAGTATCTAATATTTCTAAACAAAATGTTAATAAAATCTTTAACATAATAATGAGACAATGATTTTTTATTTAAGTGGCAAGTGATATGATAATTTATTTTATCAATCCGTTTCAGAGTTAAGTATATACATTATATCTATGATAACAATTTTGTGTCAACAAAATTACAAGTATATTTTATATAGTTGGTGCAAGAGATGGGCAAGTAAGAGTTACAGATAAACCCTGCATAGTTGTGAATATCTGAACTACAAATGAAAGTTTCATTAACATTGGTTACACTTTTACGATTCTAAAGTTAGCAAAGGAGTTTGTAACAAACAGCAATGATTACAACAGCCCAACACATTAACACCACTTTGTATGATACAAGCTAACTATTCAATGATATAACATTTTACACTTAAAGTGTGATTAAATTTTTATTTCACTCATAGAGATTGCTATACAGGTTTCCAATTGAAAATGTGTATCAACCTGGATTGAGAACAGTTTTACATACCAAACACTTCTAGTGTATGTTGTCAAAGTTAAATGACACAAATAAAAAACTCATTGTTGTTTCTATAAATTCTATTGTGATATAAATAGACTATTTATTTTAATGTGAAGATATGTGTTTTTACTTATGTCATTGTAACTTTGGTCTCTAGTCATCCATAGTTATCATATTCAATGAATATTCATTGGTATTATTTGAGATTAAATAGTAAATGTACAACCTTTTCAGTAGAGTTCAATCAATTTGTAAATGTTTGATAGGGCTGTGATGACTATAGTGAGGGAAGGTTACTAACAGCATGAGAGTATGTACGAATCATGTATTATGTAGTTCCGATATTTCTTAATATTACGTTCTAGCGATTATTCACATATTTCCTGGCGTTTGTTCTTAATATTACAAAATGTTAATAATAAATAGCGTTTGAAATATCTATATTGTCAATTCTACCGAGGCGCAACCGCTCGATCTGCGCGGTCAGGGATTATAAAGTAGTTGAGTGGAGCTGCAACAGATTCACGACAGATGCTCTGTATACCAGAATATGTTGATTTATCGAGTTTATCACGACGAAAATATTTTCGTCTGATTTGCCGTTATCAGCATGTTCATTATCATTTTGTCGAGTCGTATTTTTAACGACAGAGGCAAACTGATTTCTGCCTTTCCTGTCAATGAATCTGTTACAAATATAAATAAGTTCTATATTATATTAACATAGTAATTATATTTATTGTTAAATACAGTACTTGAACCACAAGTCTATTCCTACTTGTTTCGTGTTGGTGCACTTCTAAATTTACTTGAAGCCCGACTCCATCACCCCTATGGGTACATAGATATACGTACATAAGTATAATGTGATTGTGGAATTTAACATGTGATTACATTATATACACAATAACACATATGTTTGAGATCAACAACAGTCAAGCTTTAGCTAAGTATGTAGGTATAAATAGGTACTCGAACCGCAAAGTTAAGAGATGGTTCGATGATTGTTTACCTACCTAACAGTAATACGTTGGTACCTCGAACCGATACGAATGAAATAGGATAACTTGCGACGAGATTTATAAATCGCTCGAGACGAACCTTACCGACACGACGAGACGAACAGCAGTCTAATCACGATTTTACATTATATCGTAAAGAACCATTTAAACGATTTTGAACTATTCAACAGTATAATTTTAAAGTATAAGTATGTATTTTTATTTGTAGGTAGTCTTATACGTTTGACTAGTTTCGATGATACCACGTATATTGAGTGTCCATTTCGTAACTATAAAATAAAAATAAATTATTCTACCTAACCTAAATTATATAAGTATTTTTTATACTTAATTCGAACATAAGACTAACGAACTCATACAGATAAATCGATGGACACTGGACTTCAGAAGATAATTAATTTATAAAGAATGTCATGTCTTAAAATAATAATGATTAGGTACCTATACAATAGGCCTATTGTTCCTCACAAGAAGAGAATAATACTATCCCGACAAAATATATTTTGTAGTCTAATAACAAATTAAATTATCTAAACGTAAACTAATGTAGCCGGCACATTCTCTTCCCCTGAGGAACATTGTTATTATTATAATAAAAGGGTATCAATACTATAACACTTATATGATAGTAAAATAGAATGTAATAAATTTAACAGGATACAACTTATTTACACAGCTTCATGTAATAGGGTTTTAAATGAAATATATTTTCGATTACATTTACGTCAAGTAACGGCTTTTGATAACAAAGCACACTTATTAAACGAAGCTGATTATTTAGTAGCGAGAACATTAAAATAAATTAATATTAGACGCTAAGAACATGGAAGTAGCAAAAGAATTCTAACAACAATCCCTACACTCCTCACAACAACTTACATATTGCTAATCCAACATCCTTATTATTTAGCAAGATACGAGTATTAGATAGTCGAGACGAGGTGACAGAACAATTCTAGTCGATACACTTGCGTCGATGCAGTCGCTATGCAATCAAGTCATCTACCTACATAAACTGTTGTGTCTGTAAACTACGTTATCCGTGCGACAACCCAAAACCAATCGCGTCGGAACTGCACAGATGCAAACTTATCGCAGATAAACCATGCACAGTTTTCGCATAGAATTTGTAAGCAACATTCTATTTAGCGAAATCATTACGTAAGGTTTTAAAACATTTAAATCTTTGGAATTAGTTACAATTTTCACCGAAATATTTAAGTATTAAATTTTAAATCGGGAACGATTAAAGACAACATTTAAATCACATTTATCAAGCGCTTGGTAATGATAAAGTTCTAGGGGGACACATACTGGATCCAACACAATATTTTAATACGTATAACTAAACAGCAAATATTCTAAATTAAAAATAAATAATTATAAAGTCGCTTATTCTTCACACTCGTACTTCAGTTTGGTTTTTCTGCTTCTTATACTGAAAATTATTACAACATCAACGTTTTAGTATATTATAAAACTTTAACATTTTATTTTATGCATGTGACTAACGATAACTATTAGCTAACTAAAGAATCAAAGTTAATTATGAAAGAATAAAGAGCACGTTACCTGTTGTAGTAAAATTTTCTTGCTTTGTTGACCTAGATCAGGAAAATTATACAACTAGTGTTGTAAGCATTGTAGATGATACAAAGACGCACCTCAGTTCAGCGTTTAATCCTTCTTCTCTCCATCATCGGGGTCTTTGAGTGTGTGCCATTGCGCGATGGGGCGCCTCGGGCTGGCCAGCATGTCGGACCAGTGGCGGAGCTCGGTGCCTGACGCGTTGTAGCCCAGCACTACCTTGCCGATAGGCTCCGACGTGCCGATGCGATCGTAGTCCACCACGGTGATCACTAGGTTAACTTTCTGTGGTGCGATTCAGATTAATGACATATCTAGTGAAAGCACAAAGAGATTTTTCTATGATAATTAGGTAACTACGAGAGCTGAGAAAAATTTGCTTCTCTTGTTTTAGTACTTTAATGATTACCCAACACCTAATTCGAATTTGCTTATTCTGTAAAATCATTACCAATAATTAGATACTTTTAGTTCAGCTATACGAAATTAATCTAGTTTAGTATGTTATGTTCATGATTATCGTGACTTTGTACACTCCCCGATGTTTTAATGTGGTTTGAATTCCAAAGTGTCAAGATAAAATATTAAAACACAAGGAAGTGCACAAACTTGGTAACCATGAAATAATTATTTAAACCAGACTAATTAAGGCCTACATTAACATTAACATTTTCTAAGCTCTCGTGAAGCGAAACTAACTACGTAAATACTCTTATTATGATGAAATATACATACATACATACATAATGTGCATATATTTAAATTATGTAGAGTACCCACAAGCATATGTATTTTAGTATGGTCATTTAGATATTGAACCAAATAATACCATGAAGTTTTCTGTTGTATATTTGATAAGCCACCACAAAAATACCATCAAGGTATCGAGTTCAGCATATTTAGGATATTACAAGTTAAGTAGTTATCAGAAATGTAAAAAGTCCCAAGAGCACAATTTATTTTAATTGTTTAAGGTAATTTTTGTGTCTTGTTTAGAATGGTGTAATATTTTGTGGATGTAAGATAATATAGACAAAAAAGGCAATATCAGCATAAGATGAATATCTGAAAGCACAGTAAACAGTAATAGTTCTACTTTAGCAAACCTTATAAGTACAACAGCATAAATAGAAGGTCACAGCAATGTACGATACATACCTCACAATAAATAAATAACGCAACAGGGGGACAAAGCATTCATACGGAAAAATATACGAAAATGTGGAAAAATATTAAGAATGCAGAAGAAGAACGAGGAACTGGATTCCTTAAACCATAAGTAATTACAGTTTGAAGTAACCAAATTGCAATGCAGTCACGAGGGGAGATTGCTAACACCACTCAGATTTGGAGGGGATACAATATTAATTAAAGTCAAAATGTTACATTTCTACGAAAAATGAAAACCTTCAGTCGAAACACGCACATGGTGTTACAAGTGAAGGTCAACATTTCAAAGTGAATGAAATATAAAATATTGACTTTGAACAATATAAAAAGGAAAAGATTGGGGCGGGCCATTCGGGAACAGAGACAGATGATAGAATGATCCATGAAACAGCAGAATCTATAGGTACTAGGGGAAACTACACATGTTCTAACTAGACAACATCTATAGAAACACAAAAGAACATACCAAACCATAAATAACTTAGGACATATAACAATCAAGAAACTGCATACTAACAACAAATATTTACGTAGAATGATCTGAAGTTTGAGTAAATAATTCCATAAAGATTTGTGTTAAGCCAGTAGTCACAGAAGCCATAGCTTCTTAAATTAAAACAAACACAAGAGCAGATAAAATGATACAACACAAATATGTTATGTAAAGGATAGGAACGGGTATGGATGCAAGTGGTGTACATAATTCATATAATCACAACAATTAGTCCACAACATCAAATCGTGCACAGTTAAGACAATTTTGATGAAAAATACATAAAGGGAGAAAATTTTACAGCAAAGAGGATAATTTGTTTTAAGGAAATGATATTTCAATATGTATTTTTCATTGGTTGGCTTGTCCAGACTATGCGCTGCGACATCGAATTTTGCATGAATCTCGGCTCGCACCTGTATCTGTTCGAATGGTACTTCAAAAGTAAATGACTCGTTGTAATAGGGATTCAGTGTGCATTTCTTGATGCTCGTTTTCTTCTTCTTGAGACGTTTGCCATTTTGCATGAGTGCTATCTTTACGTACGGATCTGTGCGCAGGCGCCGCATCACGAGTCGAATATGAAACAGACAATTTTGCTTCTATTAGTTACAAATGTAAACACTATGTTGAGTTGAAATGACAAAACAATTGAAATTATTATTTTCTAAATGCTTTAAATATAGGCTGTGAATTTAAGTAAGTATATGATGTTGGGAAAATACTTGTGTTTGGAATAAATAGTGCATGAACTCGTGAACTGTAAAGTAGTAGTGTAAATGATATTAAATATGTACAAAACTTACACAAAATTCAATAAATGAAAGTTAATACGGATCAATGATGCTACATATGTATAGGATCTACGATTATAGTTTCATATGAAATGGTTTAATTGAATAATGAGAGTGTTAAGAACATGCAATGGGTATAGGTATAGATATATTCAATCGTTTATGTGATGCTACCATAGTGACAAGTAAACTATATATTATGCGCTTACAAAAGATGATTAAAAAATACTTATTGTAGGTAAGTACATTTACCCTAAAACCCCTGTGAAATTAGATATCTGTGTTATCAGTGTTTTTTGTTCATATAGTAGACAACGAAGACTGTACATTATGTTTGTAATATTACCTGATAGACCGCCCACGTCCATTTTCTTCAAGTTCTTAGCTTCCAAAATGACAACTGTCAGTTTCCCGGCCGTCGGTACATAACGCAATGAGAAACAAATGTCTCCCAACTTGTTGTCCTGTAAAATGCAACATGTAACATGACTGTTTGTTCAATATCCAACGAACATGGATACTTTCCCACGACAGCGAATGTACGAAGTAGAACAACCTGTATAGTACGTGAATGTAATCAATTCTTTGTACGAAAGATATTCTTTTATCTCTGACGTAATCAAAGGTATTATGCTGATGTTTCTCTTTGTAAATGTGTTTTTAAATTTAACATTGTCAATAAACAGAGTTGAACAAACAGTTTATTAGGATGTGAGTTGTATGGAAGATAATATAGGAAAAGTTGTGTAAGGAATATAGCGTTCTGAGAACGGGTTTGAAAAGCTATTCATAAAACATAGAAATAATATGGGCCATAAATAACGCGGCTTAGGGCGGACCAGGGCACTCAAAATCTCGTAACACGAAATAAAAAACAAATAAACATAACAATAGCTCCGTGTAGTCACCTAGAAGCGTATTTATGGTTGTTGGTTTATCGGCACAGGGCTTCAGTTCAGGGAAGTTAAATATTTACCTTTCATGAATATTCATGTCAATGTTTATTTTACAAAACCACTGAAATTCTGCGCCGACCCACGTGCTTGGGACGCATAGCCCGTAAACAATTGAGATTAATAGCCTCGAAAATAATGGAATTTGCAGCTAATCATACGCACATTTGACGAACACTTTCATTGCGTTACATATAACGTTTTAGCACATAGATGTCACTTTATCTAATAATATAAATTAAACACGATACATATAACTCTTTGGAACATAATTCTAGACGAACAAAATAAATATATACATCAATGTTCATATCAAACCTAATATGAAGCAGATTTCCGCTGAAATATATAAACTTATACTGGTAGGTAGTAGGATAGAAGATGAGGAGTGTGTTTATTACGATCTGTTGCCGAAATGAAGCCAATTTATCATTTTTGTTACACCCAGCTCAGATCATCAAAATGCGAGAGAAGTATGTAATCTAGGTCACCTCTCCTATAGGTACTTTGCTACTATTTGACCCTCACCCTACAGCAATGAGTACACCCTACCAACTAATATCAACATGTTACCTTGAAGAATGTGCCTAATCTGAAAGAGAGACTAACCATTTTAGGAACAGATCGCAATTAGCTAAACAATACACATATAGGTACAATACACACATACAACGAACAATATTGAACCATTGAAGAATTATAGCAATATTTCAGAAGATAGAAGTCGTTGCTTACCTGACTGACATAAAACATGACGATAAAATCTTTAAGTACTTCGAATATTCGAAGTGTTCTTCAATGGATCTCTTAGAATAGTACTAGGTATATATACATACATACATCGATAGGTGCTATTGAGAACAGCACACTAAACAGTAAACAGATATTTCAATATCGTTCTAGTGTTATGACGGTGTTAGTTATAAGCTGCGCCTTGTGAGTTTTTGATAAAGGTGTAGCTAAACTTGCTCTCAAAGGAAATGTACTGGATTGATTTTCCGATCATCAGATACTTTTTATCCGAAAAATATAACTGATGATTGGTTTTCATGACTGACCAATGTTTAACTGAGAAAAAAGGTATAATTCTTCAGATAATGCATTTGATCTGATAATTGCAAGATCAAGGTGTGTACATACCGATAGAACAGCTATTTATTTTTGTGTCGTCAATACTATAGAAGCTAATTCCTGGCATATAAAGCTTCTAAAGAAGAGAGTTCCGGAAGAAACACATTGTGGGGTCAATAGTCAAATATATGTAGTTGTACAAGTTATACTATCTAGTTAATTGTTATAATAACTGAAGTGACCTTCACAACGCGCTTCCCCTTGGTTACACCAATACCACAAACATGCAATAAGTACATATTGGTTCAGTAGGATATGACTAGGATCTTCTTTCGTTGGTCAGAAGGTGACCTGCAACATACTTGAACAAGTGCATCATTAATCATTAAATATTTATCATGATGATGTAACGTAGACACAAGATGTAGTCACATGGGCAACATCAAATTACACACGTAGGGAAATATTTGTGCGATTGTTTGTAAGATTTTGTAATTTATAAATTTTGTCATGTCTGAGTAGTGAAGGAACCAATGTACTTATATTGGATAACAGTGAATAACACCAATACATAGCCAATTAATCGTGTATCACAAATAACTCTGATTTGTCATTTCGTTCGGATTCACGTCAATACGAAGGTATAAACAGTGATTTGGACACAAAATGGCAAGTCAGACAATGTACGAGCACAATAAGATGACAAACATGCAACATTCCCCAGCCGCAAGATAAAAATAAAATCAAAGTGTCGGATGGATATAAATAATAAGACGTAATAACAGAAAATAATGTATGACGGGTGATCACAGGTTAGGTGAATAATTTTCAGAAGTTGACTGATGTGGATCAAACATTATGTTCTCACAATGCTGCCTAACAACCTAAAATTAATAACGTATGGGTTTGAATCTTGGCCCAATGTCCTTTACATACTGTTGAATAGACTGAAGCTTGCTTATGAATATGTGGTTGAATAACCTTTAACCACTTGTCGGTTTGGTATAAACAGCACGCCATTTTGAATACGATTCATGTACCTATATAATTTAAGTAGTACCTAGATAATCTTGATGTGTCTCAAAATAATACTTACGTGAATGATCATTTCGTTTTTGAAGCGGCATGCAAGATTGTTCAGGACACAATCAAACACAGCCAAGCAGAGCAGAGAAAATATGGAGAAAAAGAGAAAAACCAAGTAAATACATTTTTGCTGTCGAAATTAATTTTATCAGAAAAATAAATGACGACTCAATCCATGTTGAGGTCCCTTGACTGGCGAGATTTTCTCCTTGAGGCTTTTATGAAATAAATAAATTATTAGATAACATCGTCAAGGTTCCTCGTATAAAAAAGTGCAGTAAAATTGTAAAAATTTAGACCATTCTTCCAATAAATACTTAAACAAAAAATCTAGATGAATAAAAATCTGGTAAAAATTTATGACATTTGACGGACTATTTATAAATGGATGAATAAAATGGTAAGTTGGATTGCATTGATTGTAAGAATGGCGAAATGTTAATTAAAATAATGCTGTTCTGCCAAAACACAAATCTAGTAAGTAACAAAATTTGTAGTCAGATGTAGGTTCGAGTAACTCGTGTGGCTGTCGTGTGTGTTTTGCCAGTCTAGCCTAAGCTAAGAAAAAATATAAAATTGTCTTCTTAGTTCATATTTTGCAGATACGTATTTCGTTAGTGTTGTTGACTTATTTCTATATGTGCATTATATTCGTAGGTATATGATGTTCCTAGTTGGTAGTTATTTGTGATCTGAATTGATGTTGATGTGACCTGGGTGTGATTGTCAATTGTACCAATTGTGATTTGTTGCAACATCTGCCTAAGACAGTTAGATTATTCCCTAATAGTTCAAAGCATAACGTAGAATCGAGTATTACTACTGAAGTATTTTAGGCCCAACGTGCAAAGCTTTATTATTGAAGAAAATAAATTCACCTTTATGTAAAACCATGTAAATAATTATATAATGATTTAAATAATATATTTCTTACTGTGAATTTCTCTCTCATCGTTCGTTACAAGCACTTTGCTTTTCATTTTATAAAGATGAAGATAATAACTACAAATATTGCCTATTTGAAGTAAAGCATGTGTCGGTAGCTTTTGTGCCTTCTGACCGACACGTCGGAATTTAAATGTTCATTTACATTTGTACAAATACTTGGATGTTTCAAGGTGGACGATAATACTTGAGATATTTTTTGTGTGTGTGTATCCGCACCTGCCCCCCTTCGCCTTCAACACTCTGCAGCTCGCGCCACTCCTCGATAGTCTGTGCCAAGTCGACCTGGCACAGCGGCACCTTCACCTCACCGATCTGGTCATGTTTTGAGAACCGATCGAAGTCAAAGATGGCGAACACAAGAGTCTTGTTCATCGCATCAGCGTACGGCACGTTCTGTATAAATAATTTTGGAATCAATAACATTTTGTCTATAAAAAACTTGGAAATTAGGAATTTGTGTCACCTTTAACTTACCTTGAACACAAATGTTTCGTTGAAAACGGGACTTAGAGTCTTCCGATGAACTTTCGTTTCAAACTTCTTCTTCTTGTCAGGGAGTAAGTAAACTTTAACGTAGGGGTCAGACGTACCGCCCATGTCTAGGGCAGGGAGTTCTTCGGCTTGAATAACAGTAACAGACAAACTGTTGCTGTTAAAATCATACTCCAGCTGCAAACAAAGCCTTCAATTGAGATCAACGCTTAAATATAAGACAATGATAAATGTCAACTATTAGAAACTGCTCGGTCCCGATGTGTAAAGGATTTGATGATGCAGTTAATTCTTGTTATTGGCCATAAGCGGCATTGAAAGACTTTGTAACGGAGTGGCGATGAGGTCATAAAACAAATTAACGATTTGAATGAATGGGTTAATTACGATGCTAGTAAAACCATACTCTAGAGAAATTATGTAAACAGATGTTTGCGGTTTCTGCATTCTGCGAGATATTAAAATGGAGTGTGAAAATGGACACTTGTTTAGTCCATGTTTACAAACCGGTCAGTCAATCTTCACGGGGCTTTAGTACGCAGGGCTCGTTTAAACATACCTTGTACTGGAGTTTTCCTAGCTTCTGTTCCTCTTTCTTGGAGTCGCCGTCATCCGGTTCCTCCGCATTCTCCGTGAGCTCCTCCATGTCAGGCTGAACCTACATGCACGTCCCGCGGCAAATTTCATATGAATATCGTATTTCTTAAAAATAGCTGATACCAAATCATTTATGAGCCTTACAAACAGTTACTTTCTTGATTTTCACAGCGGAAATTCCTATTTGTTTCTAATCAAATGCTATTGTAAAAATCAAGCAAGTACCTATTAATTTGAATAGATCAGTCAGGCGACCGATTGTACACCAAAATAATTTCGAGTCGTTTTTAGGGATGTTGATGTAAGTGACGAAAAGTACCAAAACATTACCTTCTCCTTGTAAGCGGAACCGAGAAGCTGGACGGATTTTAGGTCGACACCTTTCATTCCCTTTTTGCCATCCTTGGAGCGTCGCTTGCGGAAACACCGTCTGATGCAGCAGAAGCATATTCCGAGGACCACCACTCCCACACCTTGACAAACGTTTAATATGAATTTGAAGTTCTTATACTCACAACTTTTTTATCTAGGTACTTTTCGACTATATATATAGGTGCACCATGCCATATAAGCTTAGGTATGTAATAAACACCAGAAAACTGTCCAAATAAAAAGTTTTCCTAGTCAAAGTCCCAAAAATGAATTAAATATTGATGAATATGCTGGTGATTAACGCTCAATCCTTCTCCGTGTGAGAGGAAGCCTGTGCCCAACAGTGGGACAATAAAAAGGACTGAAACAGAATATGCTTACCGACAAGTATGGCGACCAGCTGCCAAGGTTCTATGTTCATCTTGCGCGCTATCTCGGCCGTCTTCTCTCCGATGCTCTCCTGCGTCGGAGGCACGGTCGACGATGTAATCGGCATCGGAGGTTCTGTACTTGCTGCAGAATTATTTTATAATGAGAATATTATGTTTAAAAATAGAACTATCATACTCGTGTAAGATAAGTAGGTAGGTAATCCACACTAAACCGTGTCTTCAAGTCTACTTAGATGTTAACTCTACTTATTGCTGATTCATTATTGGGGTATAGGTTGTACCTATGTCTTCGTGAACTCCTACATTATTTAGTTCTGATATTCAAAATAATATTCATGAGACGGAAAAGGAAAAGAAACTGAAGGCTCTGTAGATTCTGCTAACCTTAAGCCTGCCTAAATGCCTGGTTTGCTATAAGGTCGGCTAAGTATTTCATTAATATATATTGCTTGCATTCAAGCATGACTAGGGAATAGTGGATATCTCATTAATAAGGTGTAACTTTAGTGTTCATTGATAGGCACGCTAAAAAGGTGGATTTTCATTCACTTATTTAGACAAAACATGCCATCGTAGACAATGCTTAATTTGTATGTTGCGTAATGACTAGTGTAAAGCTTTAAAAAGTTGCTGTATAAATTAAACTCGACCAGTGTAACAAATATTAACATTTAATAAAAAGTGATTAATTAGGTCGCCAATATTTTTTACAGAAGTATTGAGCCTTGAGAGAAATATTAATTGTTACGTAAAAATGATAATTTAATCCTTTTTACATCTCAGAAATGTGTCATTTGCCATAATATTAATGCTTTGTGATTATTACAGTTATAAAACTCTCAGCAGATGTGTATTAGAAGGGTCTGTCCAAAACATTCATTCAGGACCGAAAATATAACTGCTGAAAAACCACCTCCCACACAAAAACGTTGGTAGATAGCTATTATTGGTATATTACTTGTATTGTAAAGGCTGTAGATCAATCTAGAAAGCTAGATAGAGAAGTAAAGGCTATATTTAGTGTCGTCTTACTGTTGTTCTTCGATGTAGGCGTAGTTATTTCGTCCGCCGTCTCGGGGCCCGCCTCGCGCCGCCACCGCAGCAGCGTATCAAGCAGCGGCGACATGATTGCCTGTCACACATTTAAAAATAAAGTCAGAGATTTTTTTTATTTCCATACATAGGCCCATATAAGCTCATTCGAAACGCCAAACTAGTTGCACGGTTCCAAAGAGATGGTCATCGCAATACATTTCATTCGAGACCCCTTCACTCTTTATACACGCCTAGTACCTTACGAAAGGCTATCAGTCTAAAAAATCTACAGAATTACAACAATATCTGGAATGTCCATTATATATCTCCGTAAATTAATCCTTTGAATTGATTGCTGTCTGTTCTACTTGGCAAATGGAATGCCTAACTTATCTAAGCCCCGAACTAGACCAAATGGGACCAGAAATATTGCCCTACATATCTTAACTGTTATTGATCTATATGTCGGCGTGAATTTGATGAATTTGTCTAGCAAGTATTTTGTCCTTCTCATATTAATCGGTTGACAGGGAGTTTCAACCCTTAAACTCGGTTTAAAAAAATCTTTATCAAAGAAAATGAGAATCCGTTTTAAGTAATAAACTGTTACAAATGAAAATATATAACTATTTAATGCTGATATTAACGGCCATATTCACAGACAATTTTTTGCTTTTGGTTTAAATTTCTCGTAGCATTCTCGACGAGAGTTTAGAAACTAAAGTCATTTCTGTTGTTAGTCTTTGTCCCTGAAAACTTCCTTGACTTATATTTAGAGGGAAGTGGGGTAAGTGCACGACCCACCTACGATAAAATGTTTCACTGTCATTGAAATTATTGAATGTTTAACGCTTATCATCAGTCTAATAATAATAAAAAAATGTATGAATTATTTATTTGCAGCAATGGATAACGCTTGGTTTCAGAAGAGGTCAGCGACGGTAAAACTGTCAAACTCAGGAAAGACTTACGCTCTATGTATACTGTATATAGCTACTTAGGGACACTTAGACATTTACGGCCATGTATAAACGCCTTGTTTTATATTAACTTGCTCGAGTAGGGATAAATGTTTTGTTCTGTTTTTCAGATTAAATATACAACATGTAAGGGTGTGTAAAATCAGATAATGTGAAAAAATATCGACAGAAAAGATCTGAAACAACCTATTGCTGAAATGGTAATTGCAGTATTCGACGTACCGTTTCGATCGCGCCCTTTGGCAATGAGAGCCTAACACCACTGACCTTATATTTGATCCCCTATTGAGTTGGTCGTCACTTTATCTAACAAAAAGTCTTTATGTAGTCACTTAGCACGGGTTTGGTACATTTCTGTCGAATATTGTGTTCGACTGGAACCACCACTCGGTACTGAAGCCAGGATGGCGGAGCTGCGCGCGCATCCGATCGATTGCCGCTGCGCGATGCGATGCCTCTACGTTCAGTTCCTGGCCAAGTCCCGATGTTTACGTCACTAGTTGCGTACATTGACGGCCAAGCTTAAAATGTTAATGGTTCAATGTACGTCGAATCTGTATCGGTGGTAAAATTTATCGAAAGTCACGCTAAACATAGCTAGCTCACATGGAATTTATTGATACTGAAGAGTTTGCGCTATTACCTACGTTGATATTTTCCTACATATTTTGATAACTGGTAAAGTAGCAAATACAAGTTATCAACCTATAGCTATTATATAAGATAATTACTTGATTGCTCTGGTAGGCCTAGAGAGCTCTTTCTCAGTTTCGAAAACAAAAAATACTCCTGCCACAAATAATAAGGAAAAACGAACGTCTAAAATTATTCCGTCACTACTGAAGTCTCCTACTTACTTAATTATCTATCGTTAATGCACACTCAGCAAATATCAATCATAATTTTGTATGAATTGATATTTGGTTGAAGAAGTCTGGAAATATTGATTTAGGTATCTTTTTTTTTTTTTTTTTATCGACGTAAAATCATCAAATGACCCCTCCCGCTGTGGGTTAGCAGCGGTGAGGGAGTGTCAGACTTTTACTGACTAAAATCGTCGTGTTCCGTCATAGGCCTTTTATGTACCAGGGCCGCGGTATCTCTTTCGAACAACCCGCAGCCCCGGCAGGCCTTGGCCCTGCTGGGCCCCGCTGGGTGATTTAGGTATCTACGAAACTATGTAATTTAAACAGATTTAAAGACCTTCTTGATCTCCTTAACTCATTAATTGTTTTTTTTTTGTAATTTTTTGCTACGTCTTATTTCAGCTTATCATTTTATATCGCTAGATCGTTTAAATCTCTCCAAATAAGATAATATCTATTTTCAAAAAGGTGGCACCCTTTTCTTAGAATTTCTCATCTGACTATTTAATCCTCCGATTAATTTTGACTTCATTGGAAGAATTTTGTTACCCCGGTAAACCTTTACAATACTCCAACAGTATTTTGTTCAGAACTTTAGATGAGTTTTACGTTAAAACGGCTCGAGTGAAATGGTGATTTTAAATGTAGATTGCTTTAAAAATCTTACATGATCCCCAGTCCAATTAAGGCTCATTCTTTGTATATAAAAGGTCGTTAGGTAGATGTCAACCGTTATAATGTATACAGGATCTAATATAGAGTTTTAAAATTAGAAGTGTTGCTGTGTTATCATGGTCCTAGGGCTCGCCGAGACGCCGCCTCGCCCACGCAGTCGCATGTAAACTTAGGACAATGACGGTTCATTTCACAATTATTATGTCGTTAGACTTTCTGATATCTTGACACTAAAAAACAAATGAAGTTCTAGAAAGTTATATTTAGAACTAATCTTATACAAATAAAAACTTATTTTATGCTATTACCTAGATATGTTTTTGTTTTCAGCTTCTACTAGACAGACAAAGTTAAGCTTGAGCACACATTGTCATTGATTAACTGTAAAGAAGCCGTTCGTTGTGAAAGGGTTAAGTTCTACCAAACAAAGAGACGGAAAACGAAACCCCTATATCTTATCATGTCTAGTAGGTACCTACCTACCTACAGCTACCTATATACGAAAAACAAGCCTTCGCACCCTTGTCTGTGTCTAAAGATCTAAATCATTGGCATCTACATAGTTGTTAAGATCCGTCAAGGTAAAGTTGATGTAATGAAGTTAAAGTTTTGAAAATGATTAGTGTCAACGTCTTCGCGCTGTATTGGACAATGGGCTTAGTGTTTTGTAAAACCGTCAAAATTAATAAAAAATTCTATTACCTAACTAAACCTTGTAATTATTTTATTACGTGTAATAAATGACATTTCATAAAAGCCTTACATTCGCTTTTACGTAAAATTTCAATTAAAATACGTTGTGTATCGGGAAAGTCATTTTAACTGGTTTAATAAAGGTGGCAAGCATCGTGAAGGAGACGTTTTATGGGAAATTCACTACCTATTTCAAGTTTATCGCAAAATGTGGAAGTGGTCAGGTTGATATTTTTATGCAATAAAATATTTTTTTATGTAATTATTTCTAGTTCATCTTTACTAATACAATATCGTAAAGGGCACAAAGATATGGATAGCTAAGTACTTAATTAACTCCAAAATTCATTACTACCTAGATGAATTTCATTTGTGAATATAAATCCGGCAAATACGGAAAATATTTGAGCATCCACATTGAAATTTAAGATGGCTGAAAGCAGTCTCGACTCTTCTCTGAGACTCACGTCACCGCGTCAAGTTTCATGGGCAAGAACTATTTATATTTGTCGGAGACTGTCAATAGTACGGACACTAAACGTCACGCAAGCGCGCCCTCTGGTGGCGTTTCCGGTGAAACAACATTTTGGCGCGCTTGGCAGAGTAGTGGTGGTCGGCGTGGCGTCCGCGGAGCTCAGTCTTGGTCGAGGCGTCGTGCTGCGCACATCTCGATACTGCCTTTCGTTACGTGTAGTGTACCTAGTGTTATTGCCTAGTGTTGTAGTACTGTTGTAGATCCATATTGTAAAGTGTGTAAAGTGTCTTTTGAAATTAAAGTGTAAAGGTTCTTCTAACCTAACAGACAGACATGTGTTGCTGGGGAGTTTGTTCCGCCACTTCTTCTCCCCAAGCCAAAACACATAGGAAGTGGCGAAGGGCGGGCGTTTTGGGGGCTGTCTTTTGTTCTGACTAATTTGAATAAACGTTTGACTTTTGAGTGTGAGTGTTTGAGTTTCTTTGAGTTATCTCTTTGCTTCATTACCCTAACTGATGTCGGACGATAGTGCCATCCTTGATGTTCGCCTCCGACATCAGAAGTGGGATGCAATCCGAATGCCCACGTGTGTTAAGGATTGCCATGCCATTGTTCAAAAAGTGAAAAAGTGAAAAAGTGATGTGCTCGTTCGGAGTGATGTGTGGCGGCCGATGGTGGATTAGTTTCGGAAGAATTCGCCACGTGAAGACAAACTTTCTGGATTTCTGAGTGCACGATAGGCACAGGCTGAATACCAACCTACTGGGAGAAGAAAATAAGGGAACATCAGAATTTTGATATGGAGGTTATAGTAACCACGGTTATGGTTTCAACAATGACGGTGATTATTGTGCAATCTGGCGACAAAATTACTGCGGAGCATCCCAGCTGCCAGGAGCCTGACGTGTCATCGTAAGGTCGGAGTGTTGGTGCTCGTGCATCTACGTGGCTTCACGTCCGCGAAAGCCTTGCTGTACTGCGCGCCATAGCGATGTGCGCATCGTCATGCGCGTTGAGGTGTTGAGTGGAAACCCGATAACATCTAAGGTGAACCGAGCCTGGAGAACAGGACGAGGTCCACTAGTCAAGCGGCGCGCGAGGTGCGCTGCAGTTGCTGTTTGGAGCGTCATCCTCCCCCGGATTCGTCGTGGAGGCCGTATGAGTTGCGGCAGGCCAGGACATCGCATGTCATCGCACAAGGTGAAAGCATTCTATTGCATTGAAAATGTTTAGATTGATCAGACAAACTTGACAATGACTAGCCTGTGTGGCAGCTAGGAGCCTGTGTGGCAGCTAGGAGCCTGTGTGGCAGCTAGGAGCCTGTGTGGCAGCTAGGAGCCTGTGTGGCAGTTAGGAGCCTGTGTGGCAGTTAGGAGCCTGTGTGGCAGTTAGGAGCCTGTGTGGCAGTTAGGAGCCTGTGTGGCAGTTAGGAGCCTGTGTGGCAGTTAGGAGCCTGTGTGGCAGTTAGGAGCCTGTGTGGCAGTTGGTAGCCTGTGTGCTACATAGTGGTCAGGAGTGGCCGAGGTTGTACTGTGCATACTGTGCTGTGTTTGTGTTGTTGCAGATTAACCCACGAGGACGTGGGTCTACGCAGGATGGCCGTGTCGGAGACTGTCAATAGTACGGACACTAAACGTCACGCAAGCGCGCCCTCTGGTGGCGTTTCCGGTGAAACAACATTTTGGCGCGCTTGGCAGAGTAGTGGTGGTCGGCGTGGCGTCCGCGGAGCTCAGTCTTGGTCGAGGCGTCGTGCTGCGCACATCTCGATACTGCCTTTCGTTACGTGTAGTGTACCTAGTGTTATTGCCTAGTGTTGTAGTACTGTTGTAGATCCATATTGTAAAGTGTGTAAAGTGTCTTTTGAAATTAAAGTGTAAAGGTTCTTCTAACCTAACAGACAGACATGTGTTGCTGGGGAGTTTGTTCCGCCACTTCTTCTCCCCAAGCCAAAACACATAGGAAGTGGCGAAGGGCGGGCGTTTTGGGGGCTGTCTTTTGTTCTGACTAATTTGAATAAACGTTTGACTTTTGAGTGTGAGTGTTTGAGTTTCTTTGAGTTATCTCTTTGCTTCATTACCCTAACTGATGTCGGACGATAGTGCCATCCTTGATGTTCGCCTCCGACATATTTATATTTTAGATATATAAATAGGTAGTTTACGTTTAATATTGACCGAGATTGCACTTAAAATATTACCACACTGAATGTCGGCCACCTACTAGAATCGATAGCCATAAGCCAAGATGAAAAAATAGGATATTTATTTGGGTCCACATAAAAGAATGAAGCCAGAGAGCTCGTAAACAACAGCGTATTCACTAAGATACTTATACCTAACCTATCTACCTATAGCCAGAGCTGCTATAAATCTCGCTAGCAGAATAATCCTATTGCACCGAGGCGTTGAATATAAATGTACGTAAGTAGGAAAATGTGTGAAGAGTGTAGCTCGAACAAAGGTTGATAGTTTAGGAACTGGATACACAATTTTTTGCTGCTAAACTACATTATATTATAATTTAGTATTTCAGCCCCAAAAACACTATATATGCAAATTACGTCCTTTTAAAGATGGAATATAGGTACATTTAAAAAGACTTTTGTCCTTTATTATTATGCAGGTCAGTTCTAAGATATTTCACTCTGTCAGTACCGTAGTAAAGTTGCCATTGTCATCATGAAAACTTGAAAAATACGGTGGCAGATTAAATTTTATGCGAGCTCGCAACTGTGTGAAAAACTAGGTATTGGAAAAAGCTTGGAATAATTCCAAATGATGTGGATACGAGTGGTAGCGGACGACCTTGAGGAAATCGGAGTCGCCCTTTGCTACAAGTGTTGCCGTCTCGGTAAGTCAGCCTAAAATCTCTAATAAACGTTAGTGTTCAAATTCTTCCCGCAGGCCTTAATTTTGTATAGGTGGATAATTTAATAAATCGATCTGTTTACCCCTTAAGTTTGTGAAAACGGCGTGCAATTTTCCAGCGCTTCGTACACGTGTAAGTATTGGCATGTGTATGTGTTGTATTTTATGTAACGCATGTCCTGTTATAGGCCAGTATTTTATTCTTTGAGGTTACGATGTTGCTCACGACGGCGAAAATATTGTCAAGAAAATCTATAAAAAAGATCGTCATAAACTCATTTCGGCGAGACTGGAAGCTCAACATTATCGGGTATCAAAAAGCTAATAACAGAGGATCCTATCATATTGGTAAATTATTATTTTCGAAACATCAGAAAGAACCTATCATATTTTTCTAATGAAACCGTAATTCCAGAGGGGTATTTGTTAGAGTGGTTTATTTGTTAGTAAGTATCTAGATCAATTGAGCTGGGAATTGACAATTCTGCTTATAACCCCACCTAATAAATGTTAATACAGTTAGGAAGTTTTATTTACATACAAAGTTATACGACGAGGTAATATCATGTTATGATTGATATGCAAATTCTCATTCTTCTCCAATATGATAATACAAATCAAACAGGGCCGATATCATGTACTCGTGCCTTCGACAAATTAAAGGGACTACCCACGGGTGGTCTACATAAACATAATGTGCAGAAGGCAGATATGATGATGTTATATTTGTTTGTGTGCAGATAGTATTATTTGCGTAAAGCGATAACAGCTCCGGACAGCTGAGATAATGAGAAGCCACGTTTTAGCTAAATGCTGAATGAAATACCAAATTTATTCGGATGCCAAAATATTTATGTTCATGTATATTGGGTGTGTCGTTCATAATCACATTAAATTAAATGCATTAATATACTGGTTAATATATGTCGATTAACACAAAGATAAAAGAAAAATACGTAAAAATAAAAAAATGATTTTTTCAAACAAAGTAAATGGAATAAAAATGTGCAAAAATTAGAACACCATATAAAAGTCAGTCATTACAAACAACTGAAATTCTCCCTTGAAAACTGACAGCTGTCAACTGATCAAAACATACGATACTCCTAACTTTATCTCTGCTTTACACATGATGTTGTAAATTATAAAAACGAAAAATGACTCCTGTGGTTAAACCACTGAATGGACTAGGTTATTTTTTTTACAATTCGCCCTAGAATATCATAAAGTATATGCGATATGATTTAATGTGATTGTGAACGACACACCCGATATATGTTATGTTCTTACCTAACTTTTAAGTAACCCAACTAGCGTAGGTACATTAACCCAAAAGTAATTTAACCGAACGTGACGTGAAGACTTCCGAGCCATCAAGAAATATAGACCCATGCGCCTATGGGAAAAATAGAAGTAAATAGTTAACATGTCATTTTTGAAATTACGTAACTTATTATCCTCATACTTAGTTAGCCATAGGTACACCAATTAAGATTAAGACAGACAATTGTAAATTATTTTGTGATAATATGCGAATGCTTAACCATACGATCAGTATATCTGATCGTATGGTTAAGCAGCGCTTGATGCGTCTGGCCTGTGGATGGGTGAACACCTATGTATATCAATAACGAGTTAGTGTTGTGGAAGGCACGTCAAATTGATGGGATCATGTATGAGCATCTTTGGCAGTCGTTATGGATAATCAGAAGCCAGAAAGTCTGACAATCAGACTTACCAATGGTCACCGAAAACCTAGGTAACTGGGTGGGTAGGTTAGTTGGTGGATACAAATTAAAAATAATTGGACGTCAGAGTTCAGCAGAAATGCGTAGGATTTTAGTCGAAGACAAAGGACGTCCCTTCGTGTAATCAAACAATAATAAAATTGTATGTACAGAGAACAACACGTGCTACAATCTGCCCACGCTTAGTAAGGGCGTGCACCTTTCCGAGTGGCTAGTATACATCTATTTATGGCATTTACATGGGTGTTATTAATTATGTAATTATTTCCACACCATTATTAACTATTTATAAACCATTGAACTACTAACCATAACCACATTACACCAATGTTGTCAAAGTAGATAAATAAATTACTATTATTTTTGTTTACACTGTTTTTTCTCCGGGATCTAAATGGCACGGGTCTAATCCAAGTGTTAAATACGCCCAGATGCCTTGCCCTGACCAATCGATAAATTAAGATAGGTATACGATAGCGTAAGTCATCATACCCGGGATTGCTTAAATCGTTGAAAATTGCAAATGCGTCGCAGCGAAGGGTTATGCGCCTACATTCCTCGCTACGTAAGTAGTGATAGCCATCTTACCCGTGCCTAAGCGCTCGGCTGTAACCTATTTCCCTGAATAGCCACTAAGAACGAGCCTCAAGACAGCCGCCTCTAACACTTCCACTTTAAGATTGCAGATCAAAAAGGTTTAATTACAAGTCATGTCAAGCTGGAAAGCTTGTGAATTATTGACGTAGCATTTTAGAATGTAATACGGTGTAAATAGCAGGCAGGTTAACTGTTGGCTTTGCTTTTATCTCGAGCTAGAAAAAGATTCTTCGGTGATTCTTATTGTGGATGTAGGTAATTTTATTCCTAATAATAATTTATTACCTGTATATTATATCTAGCGTGTTAGCATTGAGATATAATGCCCATTTATTTTAAAGAAAGAAAGAAAGAAAATGAGTTTTATTGCGCAAAATATAAGACGCAAAAGTGCCCTTAACAAAATATTTGCGTTTCGTATTTCAGGGCTCTTCACATAAGAACTTAAAAACGCTACCGCTACTTATGTCTAGACAATAGTGACAATCACGATGCAGCAAAACATCTATATTCCACATGGAACCGTTGCCAACCTGACCTCCTTAACCCAGTTAATGGGTCAGACGAAAACCATTAGTAAGACCGGTAGTCAGACTTTGAGGAGTCTCTCACTCCATATCGAATGTCAAATAAGTCAGAATAACAGCAAGGATGAAACTGGATGTGGGTCGGTGTTAAAGGATGGTCCAAGAATTGAGGGTTGGGTTAACGAGGCGGGAACAGATTCATATAACGTGATCAAACCCTTCAATATTAAGTATTTAATTACGCAGGAATTTCAATACTTTTATCCCCTCAATTCAATAAGTAATCCTGAATCACCAAAATATTACTGCATAAGAAAGATTTATTTATAATTCCACACTATAACCTTTCTTAGCAAAATGAAGAAGATCAACGTAAGCTCAGCTTTTAATAAATAATACCTACCTACAAACATGTTTAATCCTAGTGGTTTAACTATTTATCCAGCGTTCCTAGGAGAACTGCCTGTCGTCTGTACCTACGCTTTTGAGGTACCTAATAAGTATTTATAATAATAAATGTTTTGGGAAATAAGGCAAGAAACATCTGGAAATATTATTTTGGTAGAAAATAAAGGTCAGGTATTGCAATCGGATTCAAAATTTAAAATCCTAAAGTTTAGAGGAAGTGTTAAAAATAAGATTTGTACACCAGAAGCTAATAATGCGAGTTGAAAAGCTTGTTATAACTGTAGTGCGTAGATGTTAAACGAATATATTTATAATCAATAAATAGCTACCCTGCCTACATGTCGATAGATGAATATTCACAGATTATGTTTATTATAGATATACTTAAAATAGCGTAGTGTTTATCAAATGAGAGGCACAAGTTGTATCGTATCCGATCTAGAAAGTCGTAGGTGGATAAGAACTTAGAACTGAAGCTAAAGTAAACTCTGACTGCTTTAATCCGTAGACATGACGTGACGTCATTTCTCCATGGGTGGTTAAGATAAACATAGAAATATCTATGTATAAGTATGAAATTACCCATCTTATGACGATCGAATAAATAAAGAAATAAATAAAGGCTTTTGCCAATGCGCTAATACAATTAGCGTACCCATAAATGCATACATTGGAATTTATTAAGTCGGTTTAATTAAAAACGAGATAAAACATGATAACGCATATTTAATATACCTAGCTTTATTAAATGCCTGTATTAAGTATATAAAGGTTTCTAACGTTACATACTTTTTAATAGTGACGGTTTTATATTAAACTTGAAGATATTATTGCTTTAACATCACAAGCCAAGTCTTGACTTATTATATCAAGTTCTAAAGAGATGCTTTATTAAATTATAATCAAGTGGTAGCTTAAACATGTCAAGCCCGAGGCGAGGGGTGAGTTTATAATCTTTGATCTTTTTGCCGAGCTACTAGTAAATGCTTTGTTGCATGGTAAGTATTTTAAACTTTGGACTCTATGTACTATGTACCTATGTGTTGCTCTAAAATTTAATCCCAATTCAGGATTGCATTTTCAACATTGTTATAATAGCAAGCATACTGTAACAACACTTGAAAAAGAAACACAAGCTTCAGCTGCCAACTGGACAGTAATTTGAAATCCAGTCGAAAAGCTTCCACACTTTTATGAACCTCATTTGCAGAGACCGTAGCTACGTGCGACAATAAAGGTTGTAGTACACGGTTCAATCACGAGAGTTGATAAAATCGATGGCAGTTTCACACGGTCGCTCGCTCACACGATCTGTACAACGTACCTAGGTACCTTGTTTAAAGTTTACCTGTTTGTGTTGGCAGAAGTTGCCGCTAACTGTTTGTTAGTACTTAAGTTCTGTTGTTATTGGATCAATATTTGTTTCAACTTAAGTGATAATGACAGCTGATTGAACAATTGATGGTGTTTGAGGTGGAATGTTATTTTTTCAAACATGATTCGTGTTTACTCTCCTGCGGCAGTCTGGCAAATTATTTTGAAGTTGGTAGTAACTTAGCTTGTCATTAGCCATGTTCCTTAGGAACGTGTTATAAATAAGTAATATCTTAATCAGTGACGAGTTTTTAAACATTAAACATTTTGAGATTTATTTCACTGTTTCCGATTGTCCTTTTAATTCTATTTTTTTCTTTGTTACTGCTTTCCTGTATTCTATTCTGGGAGGCATGTCTCTTTATAATCTACAGGGAATATAACTCGTAACATTGTTATCACGTTTTAAGTGCAATAAACTTCTGACTTTGTTGTTACCCTCTAAGTTCGTATAAACAAGGGCTAAGTATGTACGTATACTGATTAATCGGGCAAGTTAATGACAGCTTAATACTCTGTGTTATTATGTTCAGTACAGTAGTAAAGTGACCTGTCCACTGTGACCTTTAATGCTTTTTATTCCTAAGCCTTTTTGAGTTTTTAGTTAATTTCTAAGTATTATAAGTGTATGATGTGGCTTGTGTGGACTTATTTTTGGATCGTGAGAGCTCATAATGTGGTTTTTCCTCAACAGAAAGTCGTTTATCCCTTGAGCGTAGGTATAATATGTTATGTTTTAAACCCTTATTGTGTTTTATAAAAAATCTAGTAATAAACGATACGTTTTAATTTTGAAAAAGTAATTCCAAAAGGAAATACCCAGTAGTTAAGTCACGTTGGCATAGAGTTTATTAGGAAGCTGCAACAGTAGAAGGTCATAAAATAACCTTCTTCCTGACCTCGGTTTGAAAATCAAACAATTTCGAAACGCCATTTTCCTGCAATTCCTATTTTCTTTTCTGTACTTCGTGGTTTTCTCAATAAAGTAACGTAATTTCTTTGCGTTACATAATAAAGTAGTTCCGCGAGTTTAAGGTCGAAGGTGCTGTAATTGAGTCTTTAAAGAGCTTTAATAAAGCCTGCGAATGTCGTAACGTCAGCTCGTACGAACAATAATGACGTTAGGATCTACGTCACGACTACAATGCTGACGATAATCTACAATTTGTTCAGCTAAACAAAAGAAAATTGTATGTTTACTTGATCCCTAGTACACCTTCCAAATGTTATTGATATGGATTTATGTAGGTAGGTGTTCTATATAATATACATGAAGGTCGTGTCTACCAACATAGGTGGGACTAATGTTTTATTCATGCTCCCAAAATCTCTACGAATCCCTGTTGAAAAGGGCAATTCTAAATATAATACTGATAATGTAAGTAGCATCAGTTATTACCTACTAACGTATTATGTTCAGTGGAAATAGGTCAATTTGATCAGTAGTTATGTGGTTTAATATTTTATACTATACTATTTGCAATAATTAGTTTTCAAACTCATCCTAAAATTAAATTGTTATTTAAGCGATTAAGTGTATTGGGTTACAATATAGGGACACGAATTAAATAAAACTCTATCAAAATATCTGTAAGTAACAACGAAACCTACAAAGAAATAGAATCAGAAAAGTAATATTTTATTTACAAAACTGAAACACTCATAAATATTTACTGAAAAAATTCGGAAGTCATGCCCTTTGATTTAGTTTATTCCGCCCTCACCGACTCGGTGATTCAGAAAAATAGAATATTATTTCTCTTTGAAGTATTTCTCCTTGATTGTTCTTGTGGAAGCTTCACCACCGTGGTAGTTGTTTGTTAACTTGTCATTATAAGACCACATAGGAGTCATCTTGTTAGCGGGGGCAGGTGAAAAGGGTACAAAAGGACCCCTTTTGTCCCTAAGTCCACCCTCCATTTTAACCTATATTTCATTTACCTATTGTACATTACAAAAGCACTGTGTAGTATGTACTGGCCACAAACAGTTAACCTTCTATGATTACAACGAACTTTGCGTAAATATTATGAGCACAGGAAACCCGATAAGTAACGCGAGACAAATTCTAAAATGGACGATTATGGGCTGTAATATTTAATTCATGCTATCCACAACACGACACAGATACATTGTAAAATACCAGCTCATTCTCAGATATTGTTGGATATAAATAATTGTTGATTATACTTAAATGCGGTATAAAATTTGCATAAACCCACATGCCATTTTGAATTACGATTATTATGTTAGAACACTCAAAGTAGAGCTTTTTAATATACACAGGAAAATAAACAAAGAGGCTTACCGTTTGTTTATGGGGCACTAAATATGAAAAACAAGCGCACTGTCTATTTCCATGCCGCGGTTGGTTCACACAGCGTGGCTTTTCAGCGCAGTAGTACAGTAGCGTCGCGGGTTGCGCCTGAAACTCGACTGGTTTCTGCGGCGCTGTCGTCGCCCCTGCAGCACCGTTACAGCGGTTTCAGCGGTTTTATTCATCGTTATGTGATGATTTTTGTTATTATTTGATCATGTAATACTGGGGGTATTATGTTCATTGTTCGTAAAGATATGAGAGTAGTGAATTACTAAAGAAAACTTAAACTAAGAATCGATCTATGCGTGTTTTAAAGGTGGTGTATTTTAGAGTAAATTAATTACTGTATTGAAAAATGAAGTCACGACACATACTTCTTCATTCATTAATTTTAGACAATACTTATGAGTTTCAAGTTTTGCAACCAAATCACCATTATCTAAAGCACTTCATGACATTAATATGAATGAAGTGTAGCGCTACGTACAAAAGCGCTACAGCGGCTGCATAGACAAGAGTCTACATCGTATTGCTAAACCTCATTGATTTTCAAACAGCTTTTATCATCAAATCTCATTGGAAACCTTAACCGAATGTCAATGCAGCTGGTGAAGGCTCCCTGGAGGTCGTTCAGATCAAAATCATATTATTTTTTTTAAGTGTAAACGAGGTTCAACTGCTTTAAAGGCAGGATTACCTTAAAAAACAGCTGAAACTCGTTTGCGTAGAAATTATTATCTTAATCTTGGATAATTCGTGTATTCAAGATTAAAATGTTTGAACTCCTGAATATTTTTCAACGAGATAATATCTCTTATCTTTCCTCATCTTGTGGGAAGTAGGAACGAGAGCACAGAGGTCAAGGTCTCTTTTAAAGTCCTGTCATTTGCTCATAATGTATGTATGGTCACGTTACTTAGGAAAATATAAGCGTAAAAAATATGATACTTCAGAAAAGCCCTTCTGGAAATATACTGTTTCAATGGCGTAGGCCTGAGCGCTTGTTAGAAGGAGTCAGTTATCATATAATTGTATCGTTTCCATTATAACTTTGTAATCAGTACGTTTTCTTGGTTACACGAAATAAGTAGGATTGTGATCTTACTGTTCGTTCAATAATCTGTTCTTAACCGTTCTCTTTAACTCGATTTTCTTGAAAGCGCCTTAAATATCTTAAGCACGTTTCTAATCAGCTTAACTCTTTTAATGTAGGTAATTTAACAGGTGTCTTGTCTTTCTTAGCAAACAAAGGTTTGTTATCAAGTGTTATTCACCTCCAGTAACCAGCTTCTACACCATAATCAACATCCGTACATAATATTATCTTTTGATTATCACGACTAAAATAGTCAAGAACACCTACACCCTACACTCATGATGAAGAAAAAATGTAATAGACCAAGTATTGAGCCTTGTGGCACTCCCATTGCCCAAAGCCCAAAATTATATCTTCTAAGTCTGTTTTATTATGAAGCTTGGGTAAAGAGTCTATTATAGGTAATCAATGATATTCACTCCATTTGGGAACTGTGCATAATTTCCTTCAGCTTTGAATTTATTCATATATGGCGGTAGAGCCTTCACCTACTGAAATAGAAGGCTTTATGGTGCCAGACATTCGCATTATCAGTGTCATCAATATAACATGTCAGGGTCTTTGTATTGAAGATTTTTATCTGGATTAAGTTTACATTTGAATAGAAATAGCTTTAAAGAAAATTAAAATGGCAGAAAAAAATATCTCTGAAACTTTAAATTTTACATGAAGCAATATTTGCATATAATTTTCTTAGTACAATTAATTCATACCGTGGTTTGATTGATGCAAGGAATTTGTATTTAACAATAGGGATCCCCAAAACATAGGCGTTATATAAGGTATTTCAGTTTAGGCGCCTATATTCACAGTGATCAATCCCCATGGATTCTTGAAACGTGCTAAAAGCCTGTTTATATTTCTTAGCAAAAAATACTTTACCTTACCTTACCTGATACATCACAAAAAGCGGTGATATTAACGGCTAAGGTAATAGTTAAAAAATACTCGGGCTATTTTGTTTATATGACATTATAATTAAATAGAGGTGGCATTATTAAATTGTTAATTTACCATGATTGCTCATATTGGTCCCAATAAACAATGTCAAATACCAAAGAACTTATGGACATAAGTATAAAAGACTCGGTTTCCAGTAATATTTCTGTTTATTCTTGTCATTTTACCCAGATTCGATGAATAGATCCCCGGGGACAGGCGGGAATGTTATTTCATTTGTTACCCGGTCACGTCAATGGTTCCATGACAATTTGCAATATCTTTATAAGTAAAATAGTCAAGGGAATTTCTCACAACCAAGCCAAGGTTTTTAGATCAATATTCTTATTTGTTAACGCTTGAGCATTTTAATTAATATTTAAGAGTTAATTTTAATTGTGTTAATTTTAAGTGCGTTTACATGTTTACATTATTAACATACTAATTATTTGAGATTTCAGAAAAACTGTCTTTTCCGAAATATATCTAAGCAAGCCAAGACTAATTACACTAGTTTACAAATTTTTATTTTTTTCATATACCCCTCACAAAATCTATACCAGTACTCTCTGCCACCTTTGTACATTCTAAAAGTAACAACATAAAAATTCTATCACGTCACATTTTTTTTCTATCCCCAAATATTTGTTTTTAGGAATCATTCTTAACTCTCGATCTTTGGTATTGCATTACTTGTTTAGTTTGGGAGATATTTTTTGTTTAATTAAAAAAAAATGTCGCGTAGACAGTGTAAACAAAGTTGTGATCGATTTTGTTATGTTTGTTGACAATTTATATTTATAAAGAAGAAAAGACATATGACAGAATCGTTGAAAATTGCATATCTTTATTATTTCGGATTTCCTGTGGCCAATCAAGAAAAAACTGGGCCTACTATGTGTTTTGTGAGAGCTGTAGAATCACTTTACTGTGATGGACATCTGGCGAAAACGTTCACCTGTCATTTGGTACACCAATGTTGTGCAGGGAACCAACTAATCACGAAAATGACTGTTAATTTTGTGTTACTAAGACTTCGGGTTTTAATAGGAAAACTAAGTCGGGTATTGTATATGCATATGTCACTTACAGAGGGGGTGTTTGGCGTCCCACAAGTACGCAAAATCATAAGTGATTTTAAGTTTGATACTCTTTTATTTACGACTGAAAGAGTTGCTTGGAATTCATTCAAAACTGTTGTTAGAGACTTTTTAAGCGATAATAAAAGTGAAAACAATAGAGATCGTGAGTTATTCATTACAAAATTATCTTAAAATGGGTGTTAATATGTCAAAAGATTCATTTTCTACATTCCCACTTGGATGTTTTTCCGGAAAACTTAGGAAGCGTAAGCGACGAACAAGGAGAGCATTTTCACCAGGATTTAAAGGCTTTTGAAGATCGTCATCAAGGCTATTGGAACGAAAATATGTTGGGAGACTACTGTTGGTCTATATTAAAAAAAAACCGATTCCTAAACCTACAAAAAGAAGTCCGAAATTAATAATTTTTAGTTGATTATGGTCCGTTTTCTCGTGTTTTTTAAATTAAGTATAATTCCAAATGTGGACGTGACAGATTTTTTTAAATATTTTTCCTAGAGTACCTATAGATAGATAGATAAAATTCAACAACTTTCATCTGGGGTATAAAAACCGTGTAAACTAGTGTTATTAGGTAATTAGTCTTGGCGTTATGAACACAAAAAACCCCGAGAATGTAAAAGTCAAAAAATATATAATAAATAACGATATGAAAAGAGTATTGCTATCGTGCTTTCCTTTCATAATATTGTGGTTATAACGTAGTTACGTAGGTATGTTTAGACACAAGTATTTTTAAAGCATCCCGCCAAAGTAGGATTAAGATTCAGTCAGCCACCATGGCGGACAGTTAATCAATAGTGTTGCATCGATGCTATTTTGTTTTGTTTTTTATGAAGGTACCACATTTAATAAATTGCTCGATATTTATTAGAGGTAATATTTACATTTATTTTAATAAAATACGAAAATTAAATATTTACATATGTACTTTTGTAAACGAGCATCCTCGTGGATATTCCGTAAACTATTTTGCACGTTCCTCGTTTAACTCCAGTTTTGCAAAATCTTACAGTTTCAGTATTTTCAGTACTCAGTAGAATGAAGTGATTCTCTGAATAGTAGCCAGATGGCGTTTACGCTGTTCATTCTACTAACCAGGCATAGATGGCGCTGGGTGGGTGATTGTTAAACATTCGGTAGAAATACTTATTCGTTAATATTTGGATTGCTTCTGGGGATTGGTAATTAATGAAGTATCATTCATTAAGATATGCAAACAATAATGAGAAGTATTTACACGATGCAAATTTGGATTCAAAATTATCTTGTACGCATTGTTAGTTAAAATTATAGTGTGAGGTAGTTCAATGTAAAGTTAGGTATATGTGGGTATTATCTTTATCTATTAATTAAAAATTAAGAAAAAAGGGAAAAAAGGAATGAAATAAATAATAATTATAATTAGTAGCTGATATTCATAATTATACTGGGTAGTAAACTGGATTAATTAATTATCACTAGTAATTCAGTTATGCATCTGTAATTTGTTCAGAAACAAGAAAGTTTAAAAATAAATTATAAAAAAAATCTTAGTAAACCGTTCTATAGAAGGAAATACTTAAGTTGATTTCAATAATCTCCAGGAAAGTGACTCAGTTACTTGATTACTTTGCCGAAATTTTCCTTAAGCCGTGGATTTTGTTAGTATTTATTGGATCTCTCTTACTTTTCTAGGTATTCGTGCAAAATTGATTAGATGGACTACATCTCAGAAATTAAAGCTTTTGCTCGAAGATATTTGCAGAAACCTGGATAAAGCAACTTTAAGATAAAATGAAAATCAAGTGAAACATTTTGTAATTAATATCGGAACTATCGGAGTCAACTAGTATTTTGATTTAATCGAAATTTCGAGATATTACCTATGTTTATATCTGGTCTGGTTGTATTTATAATTGAGTATAACATTTAGAATTTCAAGAATTTATATTAAAATAGGCAATGTCTAAAACTTGTCGTTTTCAAATGAAACTCAGATTGAAATTCGACACTAGAGCGCTTACCTAGGCAAACCTGGTAGAAAGATTTTCTTTTCCTAGGTAGGAACTTAGTTACCTGTATGTCAAACAGATCTCAAACATAGAATAACGTTGCGCTAACTGGACTAGACGGTAATTAAATCATTCTAGTCATGCGTAGGCATACCGGCACGGTTGAGATGTCACATTTAATTATTTAGCTTCTAGTTTACGTGGTTTACTTACAAAATAATCATTTTGAATTAATAATTACCTTTTCCGTTACACTACTGCAATTGTGGCAAATTCAGGCTAAATACAAAGATTTCTTTCTCTATGTAAAAGAAATACATAGGTTCGTGAGTATATTTACTGTTAATACTTAGTACAAAGCTCCAGCATTACAGAGTTTAACAATAAAGAAATAGTGCCGTTATTCTGAACGTCAGACCAAACATAAGATTGGAACATCGCTTACCCTCATTTGTTAACAAAATGGTTCCGATTTATTTTCCCTTTGTGATCTCGTTTATGGATAGTTTCATCTATTGAGAATATGAAACACAAGTACAATACGAATGTTGTCTACTTGTTATGAAGTATTGGACTATCTGGACCGTGTCAGGGGTGACTGTGCGGAGATTGTTCCCGGCGAAACTGTATTATAGACGGATTTCACGGGTCAAGCCGCAACGGTTTTTCTTATCAGTTCACAAGCTCTCGAAGTCTCTGCCCAAATATATTATATTATATGACAGTATTTACACAAGCTTAGTGATTAATAACCTGTTACAGTTTTGACGCCGAAAATATTGTGATTTCGACCTTTTTCTTAAACAATTATTAGACATTTTGCAAAATGGTTTTGGGTCTTCTGGGAACAATATTTGGGAATCCTAAAGGTTGGTATTATAAAATAAAAGACCTAAATCTTCTACTGATATGTTAGCGTAATGATTATACGCAAAGCAATTCCACTGAAATGGTTACGAAATTGTTCAAATGACAAATTATTGTAGGTACCTACTTGCACCCTACCGCGACATTATGCGTAGAGAGAGTTTCTTCATGTTTTTACTCATGGAGTCTCATATAGAAGGATCGTATTCACAAAATTAAGCTTCACAAATCTTCTGTACAAAACGCTTCTTCTCAGTTAAAAGCGTAAAGATTAATTGTGATCCTAATTCTCGTGTACGGGACCAAAACTTAATTCAGTTTCTTAAAGTTGCCTAAAACAGAGCGCTGGATTAAATCTTTTGAACCCGTAAGCTGGCTGCACCAACATTTGTATAGCTTTATACAGTCGTTTAACAGCATCCAAAAAGTGTTTGTCGAGTAATTAAAATCATTAAAAGATATTAACGGTTTACGCAATAAAATACTGTGTACCTAATTATCACGTAAATTGCAAAAAAACGGTGTTAAGTCATCTACGTAGTACATCAACTAGGTTCATTTTACAACCAAGATAATTTTGGTGAAACTAAAAAAATATAACTCAAACATACTGCAAACTAAAGTATTCCTGATAACTTGAAACGCTTAGCAGTTTCTAATTCTTCTAAGATCCCGTATCATCCCTTGCGTAAGACCTAAAAGCCTCCATGCTAATCGATATCTCAGACCCCTATTCTGTAACTTTTACACGACAAGTTGTCACCAAACTCCTGCCAACTTCAAAATTAATGGTAAATTCGACATTCAGCTTCATGTACTATGAAAGAAGTTAACGAATCAGAATTAATTTTGCTTGTGTAAAGACAAAAAAAAATCATGTCGGAAAACATTTACGTCTCCTTTATGTTTTTCATAAAGGACGTAAATTTTATTCGTAAATTATGTCAGGAACATTTTAAATTCCTTAATTGCTTCGGAAGTAGCAAATTGCTGGTCTTTTAAGTTTTATATTGACTTTGAAGTTTTAGTATGCTTTAAAATTAAAATGGTTCCTCATTATATATTTGTTCAAACCTATAAATGTAATAAATAGAAATATTTGTTTATTTGTACCCTAAAAGCTCCGGATACCGAATATTTTTTTACCGTAACAGCTATCAATGTGTTGTGTAGTTGCATTTCAAGTAATTAACTGTCGGAAATAAACCTTAATAATTACTTCATTACGTCTTACTTGTCTTACGTCAGGCTTCCAGAAAATCTCTTTAGATAGATATTTGTGAATAGATTTATATAACAGGTCAAATCTATTCCCTTTTAAGTGGTTGCGGAAGTGCCGCCGGCTATCAAGTCCCTAGTTAAACTTACTGTAAACAAACAATACTAACTAAACTTAAGGGCTGAACGCACCGTGTATTACATTTTACTACAGTTCATACAATATGGGATAGAGGCCGCAAGAGCCACAGAATATAATGGAATCTAATCCCGAGTAATGAAATTCTAATCTCCATGTGGCGCAAAGCAATATCTACCTGTTGGCTAGCTATATTTTTGTATTGCATTAGGTTTCAATAAAATAAAGGTATAGACTTTATTTTGCTTAGTATGGATAGAATAACTCCAATATAGCAGGGTCAGGTACAAAATGTAATTTTTTTAATTAAATCTTAAACTCCATAAAATTACCACCTCTTGCTTGTTTCAATTTCTTTATAAAGTTTTATTGCCCTTATTACCCATCTGATAAAGGAAAACCACACGTTCATTCACTGATTAAGTAAAACATAAGTTAATATAGATAGTTCAACTCAGATTTGCGCGCGGCCCTGTGTGTGCGTCGGCTTGTAAATATACTACTTTCATTTGTGTGACAGTGACGTCGTCCGAGCATGACGTGTTCTTATCGCTTTTTGTTATGGGTACAGTCGTTTACGAAAATACTAGTTATTCACGACTCAAAGCTTTTTATTATTAAATATAGTTTTTCATTATTTTCTCATACGTCTTTTCAAATTGACATTGACAGTATCTAAGAAATAAATAAGGTGAAATATCTAAGATGAATTAAATACTCCTTACATATTTTCAGGCTGGGGGTACGCGGACAATAAATAAAAGTGTGGACTAAGAATGTAAAAAGAGGTATAATCTAGTATAATAATGTAAACAAAATGTGTGGGGAATTAAAATAAATTAAATTGCTTCGCATAATGTCGACCAAAATAAGACGGAAATAATGAAACTCATAAATTAACGTTTAAGTCAAATTGATGAAGGAATGTGGGGTAATACTTGTCGACATGTACAAAAGAAAAAAGAAGAATACTATAGACATTTTGACATGGAGTCAGAATTTATAATTCATCTTGGAGAGTAGCGAATCCGAAAATTCATCATTTGATTTTTCAAGTAGCGATTCATAATCATTATAAATAAATAAACATTAAATTACGTAATAACTGTTTTTCTTTAAACACCACACACTCCCATATAACCCCTAAATAACTGTATTGTACCCGACTGTACCTCTTGTCACGCACACAAAGTCACTGTATATGTACAAGGGTTACCCACACATAAGGCCGCGCGCACGACTGAGTTGAACTTACTATACTTAGCTGTAACTCACTATCCAGTCACAATCTATTAAGTGATAACATCGCGCTTGTTTTCCTTGAATGGTTCGTCATACATCCATATTCACCAGGGATAGATACCGCGATATCGGACACGACGATATGTAGTTTTTCTACATCCTCCATTTGTTTATGTTGATTATGCGTTAATTAATATTTAGTGAGCAGTCATACAAAACAGCGGGCTAGTTTAATTTTCAGCAATAGTTAATATATGCATCTGGGATACGTTATGTGTTGATTACCTACTGTTTGCTGATTATTGATTTATGTATTAGGCATTAAACTGAACTGATTTGAGCATAACATATCGCTTAACAAAACAACCAAATTACCAATAATCAAATGCCTGGCTTGACCGATCCGGTTTAGTTTACATTTAAAATGTATGTATTCAGTGGAAATTGTAACAATTTGCTATGTAGTAGTGTATAATACGCAATCAGGATCGCTTTAACCGGGTCTCGTTTGAATGGGGAGGCAACGAGCGTGATTTTGTGCCACTATGACTGCGCTAGTTAGGAATAAAATTGTATTAAAATTTGCAAAGTTAACCACTGAGAAGATTATAATATGAAGCGTGACTTTATGCTATCATCGTGCGAATACTTTACCGCATTCAAAATAGAAGGCATGTCGTGCAATGTTTGTCGGAAAATAAAACTATGCCAGCAATGGAAAACTAGTGGTCATCTGTAATGGAATTTCTACGTTATTGACATTCGCCTCACGTTATCAATACACTCCGTGTTGGATTTACTTAAGGAAAAACGGCATGAAATCAAGTCGGAAACATCGTGGTATCAAATTGTGTAGTGTTCCGTAAAGCATGTTCAGCTTTGTGAAATTTTGCTACACAACCCCCCCTGGTTTCCGTTCAAATGCATCCTCGATAGCGACTGTGTTAGCTCTCACGGCAGCCACCACGTTGTTGAGTGCTCCTTTGCCCTCCCATGGGGTCTCATCACAACTAGGTCAAGCCATACATTCCTTATGCAGTCCTTTAGTTTGTTCTCAACTCGCTTACTTTTCTTCACACTCCGTCCCTTCTCTTAGGCGGGAAGATTTCTGTCCTGATAAAGCCTTTATACCTCGCCATGAGGGTCATTGAAGGATGTTTGGAATTAAAATCAAAGAGTTTCTGCCACGCATTTCATAGGGATGTAAGTATACAAGGTATACTCGACGTACGTACATGTATATGTATAACCTGACACAGTTTGAAACATTCGGGTAAATGACACGTTGCCCGGCTTCGTGTATACTTGGATGATTGCTTCTACTTAAATTATCTCGATTGTTGTTCCTTGTAGTTCAGGAGTTCGTTCCGCGGGTCGATCCCAATTAAATTACCGTGCCTATCTCGGTAAAACCTATTTCCGACATGTTTACAATCTTCTTTACGTCAGTTACGAAACTCAACTGTGTGACTAACCGAGTTTCGAACTCGCCGGAAGCGAGCGTCATGAACAAAATCTAAGTGAATTTGTCAAACCCGACTATACAAATAAGCTGTCAACAAAGTTACTTAGCAATTTACGTAAGCACCTATACGTTGATGTTCCTTTATCTTTTACAACTATTATGTCTTGTTGCAGGCTGCTGTTGATTTTCTACTGAAACTTTATTTTGTCTTGTACGGAAAGAAGGTAAGCTAAAGACATCTCTATGGTAATATTTATAAGAAATTGTTACTTGAGAAGCTATATTATTACTGAGAAATTCGCTTATAAATCAGAAGATATATTTTACCTTATCATTTTTCTGAATTCCTGGAACTATCAGCCCGTTAGACAAGTAGGTACCGGTTAGAGGAATTGGTTTAGCCTAGTTATACTTATTTCATGCACGTAGCTCAAATCGCGTCACCCTGAAGATCCACAAACTCGACATCAATTTATAAATAGAAAGCAAAATTTCCGCGGAAAGCCGCTATCCGATTACCTTGGGGATATATTCTAAACGCGTCGATTTCTGGCACTTTCAAGTTATATGCTGATAGCGAGTCATTTAATGATCCCGCTTATAAGTCTCTTTGTATCGCCTCGAGTGTTATGATGAGCAGGAAATAAATGTGTGTTTGTGATTTGCTGTGAAATTATATTTAACGTAATACATTTGTTCGAAAAAACGTTTATGTAAGAAGATATTACCTTGCTTGTATCAAAAACGCTAATAATATAACATTTCAATGTTATTAGCTGTTACAAATTGTATAAGTTGTTATTAAATGTTAGCTATGCAGGTGCATATCTTAAAATTCTAAAATGTTATAACTTGCTCTCAATAATAATTTAATTCCCAGCTCCGGAGTAGATATACAATTTTACAGCAACGTAACAATTTTTTCTCGATATCAGTGCAGTCGTTCAATTTTCTCTCGATCGCTATCTTTCGCAATTTGCGAACGGTGTGGAGCGAAATCGCTTCCCGCGCGATAATCGACAGGCGACAGCGATCCGACATGGAGCGACTCTGATTTATGGAGCAATATTTAAGAAGGGAGACGATGCTCGACGCCGCAGGGTTCAAAACAAACGCTTTGTAATAACCTTTTTAAACGCCAGAGTTATAGGGTAAATCAGCATGTCAAGAAAATTTGGAGAAATATTTTTTTCTTTATTTGCATTTCGCATAATAGCGATCTATCTGGCGTTTTAGGAGCAAAGGCAGATTTATAGCGAAATATAAAGTATGATTTAGTCAGTGCAATCATCTTCAGTATTGTCATTATTTACGGACACTGATTTATTTTCTTTTTCTATTTGCTTCAGAAGGAAGGTTCGTTATATTTTCCCTACTTCAGTAATTAAGCTGTTATTATGGTAGAACGAATGTGTAGCTACTGTTGTTTTAAATATTTGCAAGCATAACATCGTTATTGCCACCTATCTTTGTTATGTAAATTGATAAGAAACATTTAGTTTTAACATTGTTATCATGAGTTGGCAAAAAATACTAGGTAAAGAAATCATACAATTAAATCCTTTTTATAATTTTGATTATTTGTTTGGCATTGAAGTAGTACTTTATATTCGTGATATCAAACAGTCAACATTAGAACAGGTTCGCTTCTCTCTAACTCCTCAATAATCTTGATTATGAATCGTGTTAGAGATGATGTGGTTTGATTACTGAATTATATTGATTGTACGGTAATGTGGTAAGTACACGTACATAGAACAGATAGTTACTTACTATAGGGTATTTAATAAGAACTTTGGAATTGCAGTTTCTTTCTAATTAATTATTGTTATTATGAAACAGTTTATTTCTGTAGTTTAGTTGGTTTAGTTTAATTCTTGTTTTTGTTACGTATCGAAAGCATATCATGCAGCGTGATTAAATTATGTTCTCAATTCAATATGCTCGTACACTATTTCTTACATAATACAGAAAATCTAAAGAAATTGTTTGCACAAAATTGTTGACGGTGGTTTGGTGCTGCTGAAAGTACTAACATAGTGGATGAAAAAGCTTGAAGATAAATATGTTTTTTATCCACAAACTTTATGTTTTATGTATACACCCACCTTTTCATTGGTAATCCTGTCTATTCGTGTGACCCTCATTTCGGCTGAGTGGAGATATTTCTCATCGACGTATATCATCGGCGAGCATTGTAAGATGGACAATACGATAGCTCTTTATAATAGTCTTAGACGAAAGACTTGCTATTATATTCGGGTTTAGGACATGACTCAGACATATTGTGACTTTTTGTTACAAGAGTGGATTTATCTTTGTCAAGAGATAAACTATTGACATAAAATAAACCGACATCAGTTTTCGAGTTCGGAATATTTTTGTGCCCGAAGATTCGATTGAATTGATTTGTTGTTTTCACAGAAGTTACAATACGTACACAGACAGGATTTACGCAGATCGTCTAGCATATTTCGTTTGAATTTTATTGATATTAAAATAGAAATGATGTATATAACCGAAAGTGCCTGGTAGATGCAGGCTAGGCACGAAATGAATTACACTTATGTATGACTATGAGCGGTGCGGAAACTGCTTCAAAACGTCGGGAAAGTTGAATACAGTGCACGTGCAATATCATGGATATAGCGTGCAAGGGTGTTCTTCACTTGTATTTAAATTGTAATATTATATTAGGGTGACGTTAGTATTACCTTGTTGCATATGATGATGGTTACCACTTCTAGTACTAGAAACGTGGCCGGTCTTTTTGTCCCCTTAAGTATGATTGAAATAGCTAGTAGCTCTGGAACTGTGTCAAATATGCAGCAAAATTCAAAAGTGTAAAAAGGTACTTTAAAAGTTGCTTCAATTTACTATTTCCAAAGAGACTGAATTGATAGTAGGAATACAGCAGCGAAAACTTACCTATTTTAGAAAACAAGCTTCCAACTGCATTTATCATCAACTAAAAATTTATGTATTCAGCAACTACTAAATCAATTACTCGAAATGCCATAGCTTACAATGTTATTAGATATTTTACTTTGAATATTGCACAGTTTCGAAATGAATGTTCATGTCGTGAATAAATTGTGAATTGTTCGAAAAGGTAAACGTGTTTCATCTCGCAAATTAGCCATACGCTCGCGCATTGTAATGTTAAACACTTTTTAGTTAATTACGACAGCCCTAACGGTTGAGTGAGCAATTTCGTGCACGGCTGTGACGTCACTCTTGTCTGTATATCCCGGTTTAATCTGAGTTACGAAATGATTTCCCTTCGAAAATGTTACTTATCGACGAGTAACCCTATCTGGAGTTTGACAATAGAAATATCCATCCAATAATAGCATTCCGCTTCGACGCTTTGCCTTTGATATCCAGTATATTAATGACCTATAAATGTGGGACAGACTTCAACGTGGGGAAACCTATTATACTCATGTTTTATTATCTCCCGAGTTTAGTTTGAACAAAAATGTTTTACAGATAGTTGGTAGGTCAAACATTGTATTTTACCACAGAATATTTTTATGTAATATTTTTTGCATCGACGGATTTATAAAAAAATGGTTTCATATTTATTCACTGGCTATTTCTATTCTAGTTGTTTTTGGCTATATTTAGAATCGGTAAGTCCTTTCGATAGCTTTCAGGAACCTGTCCCTACTTAATGTTTAGAGCTGTTTATTCATTCCTAGAATGCGGCAACCACGAGCGCCCCAAATAAAAACACTCGCACCACTTGACATTTAGGATAACGTCCTAACACGAACGCACCTGAGATTTTCACAAAACCAGTACCAAAGAAAAATTCTTGGCCGGTTTTAATGCTGTCATTTAGACAAGCGGAAAGGTCCACTTTTTGCATTGGGGTTTTGTGCAAAATAATGTGACATTAATAAGTCTCACCTCCCTTTAAAGGGAGATGTCACGTACGTATTTGGGTCAGCTCTTACATTCACGTCGCTTTGATAAATAATTAGGGTCCTGTGACAAAAAATACTGAACAATGAAACCTTTATGCAACTCAGTGATGTCCGTCTGTTCGTTACGCACAGTTAAATATAATGTCCCCGAGGTTTTGTGGCAATATATCATAGAACTTAATAATTTCCTCGTACGAAAGTTGGAACCACCGTAAAGTTTTTGTTAAATTTTGTCCGCTTTATCGGTACTCCAAAAAAGAGTGTGCTTAGAATTTGTGTGTGATTATGGTTCGCTCTTGACCGCTTTTTATTTAAATTGGGAGTTGGTACTTGGGTCGTTTTCAAAAAAATTGTAAAAAACAGATATGAAACAGATAGGAAAGCTATATTGTTATAACGGAAAAGTAACAGAGACGAATTATTAGGGTCAGTATATAACGACGCACTTTTAAAAGAAAATAAGTAGATAGTAGTATTCGAATTGTTCTCTATAATTTCGCTGTCGTCCACCTGGTGTTAGTGGCATATTGCCTGTGAAGAAAAGAAAACCTTAATACATAAATATTAAATATTCTAAAACAAACCCCACAGCAATTCTTATACCCGAACTAAAGCCATTCGTAGGTAGGTAACTATCCCATTATAATACATGATGTTACCTGCAAATATCGATTGTAAAAATGTATATCGATAGAAAACATTTTCGAGTTTTATATTTTATTAGTGGATTGATTTTTATTTACTCTATTCATGTCGACTTTTCGTAAAGATACCTTTATAAAATTATAAAATAAAAAGAAAAGTGGTAGGTTTGATTAAATACGTTTTTATCTCGGTACGTACACTGTGAACAAACCTTAACCGTTCATATCTGTTACGTCACAGAAAAAAGTAATCGATATGATAACCGATATGAATAAATTGCTTGTGTCTAATCTAAAAAAATCTCTTTTTCAATGCTAATTCTTACTTTATACGAAACTTGTATAGTACAGTGATAGTGTCAATATACATTTATTCTTAGCTGAGTTATAAAACAGTAAAAGTACTTACCGATACTTTAAAAGTCTCACAGTAATAAGTAACTTTTAACTGTCGAATAATCACTGCACCACAATATTTCGTGCTTGTTGCGCTTAACAAAATTACCGAACATTTTTGATTCGTCGATTCTTTTGACAGTTCAGTTGCTAATGTTTTAGGTAAAATAATTTTGATAACTACTACAAAAGTATTAAAATTACTAATGTAACAGACAGGAATAACAGAAATGAAGTGAAATCAAGACTTGCTTTAATTAATTATTCCTGAATTCTGCGTGTTATATTTCATGATAATTTTAGCAAATTCCTTCAGGTTCCACAATGCTCTGCTAAGAAATCAATTATTTGTCAGTTAAAATACTAATATTGAATAAAAAAATGTTTTCTAAATGTCGCGCCAAGAATGTGGACACGCATTGCTTATATGAAAACAAATGTTCTACGTTGTAGTTTTCTTTTAAAATTAATCTTTCATTGAGGATTATGGGGCGTTATTTTTGTTTTTCAAAATGCTGAAATAAATGTTTATTCTGTTTTAAGAGTAATTAGCTAGTAGCTATTCTTTAAAAAAGAATAACTCTGTTGGACGTTTTAATATACAATTTTTTTGAATATGGCCCACTTGTTGCCCACACGAAACGTGACCCATTTATAATTCACGTAGATTTAAGACTCACCAACTTACGGTATAAGCAAAATATAATTGACTGGATGTATCTTGAATATCTAATACAGTAATGATTATTTAAAAGTAGAGATATTTAAACACATATGTACGAAATTGTGCAGAAATAAAGGCCACATAAGGTAGGTAGATTAAGTTATTAAAAAAATCACACACCTACGTCAATTCTGTGAAAAAAAAAACAAAGCTGTGTTTCATGGGTAAAGCCCGATGTTGGGCTACATGTAGTTCTACTAGTAAATACATAACATACTGTACCAAGTATACAAACACAATTCAAACGCGCAAGTAACCGACATATAAAGCAGAATCGAAATGTTCGCGGGAAAATTTTCCTTAACACACAGCCTTTATTTGCATTGGAGCGAAAATATTTAATCAGGCGTATAATCTTAGCGTACCGTACGCTTTTGTGGTAGTAACGCGCACCCGGCTTGGGCACGCGGTATTTGTGTGCCGAACTCTAGGCTCTTGCACGCATTCCACTCACTTCATTTTTAGAAGATTATTAACTTGGTCGTTATAGATCGCGAAAAAATTCAGCGATAATTTTGGGAAGCTGGTTATTTTTCAGCATTGGAATAGCTGATAACAATAATTTAAAGTACTAAAGTTTTAATTTAAACAATCACTTACAGAGATTCACTGAATACATTTTTAACTCCATGTAATTTCAGAGTTCTTAATATTCAGCACTTAGTACAAATCAATTCAGCGTTCAGATTAAATAAAGCAACTAAATGGAATACACAACGTAATTATAAATTCAAAAGTACCGCACACCCACAGTTCCAAACACATAATGTAAAACTCAATCAAATCAGCTAACCAACGAATGTACAAAGAGTATAACCGTTCACTGAATTAATCCCACTCTCAACTAGTGCAGGCCGTAAAACCAACAGAGATAACACGTTATAAAGCCTTTGGGTTCAGATTGAACGTTAACAGTTATAGCTCCGATCTGGTTTGCAACATTCCATGTAATCATGTTGAATGCTGGTACTTACGTACTCGTAAATCTGGTTACAGGGCGCCGCTTTAACATTGTGTCTACGTATATAGACATTTGGAGAAACGAACGACCTACTGTCCGTCATTGCTAGACGCCGCTGCCTTTACAGGTCACGGAACTTAAAGAGCTCCGTTTCCATATTGCCACTAACACTAAAAAGAAATTCTGCGACTCTGTAACATTAAAGGGAAATCTTACTCTAATACGAGCTCTATAATTAGGTTCGTTATTGCATTCTGCGGAGCAGTATAATTAGAATCATATCTGCATTAGCAAATAATGACACGACTGAATTTTGGGGCCTGATATTTAGTTTAGATAACAAACCTTAAGCGAATTTATACGGTGGTGCTCATAAGTCTATCTCTGTACTCTTGAAACTATTGATCTATTTGAGATATACCCACAATCATTATCCTCGCCCCTGTGCGGGATAATGCGTGGAGGTATAATCATTATCATGGCATCCTTCTTACGTACCTACATAAGCTGACAGTTGGGCCGTACTCTATTCTATTCCATTACGCCCTCGGTCCTCCCATCTAGTATTTAGATAAATGTAGTAAAGTAAGTAGCACCTAATGCACGGAGATAGGCAGGGTCCCTGTAAACTCGAGTGCGCCTAATATATTATGCGTTATTCGGTTTCAATCTATCGATTTTACTTCGGCGTTGTTAGAAAGCGGGACTTCGCGATTTTCCACACCATTAGTGATGTGACAAACGGCGGTTTGTACTCACGATGTCGTTTTCGTCCATTACGAGATTTCAAAGATCGTACATTCGTATTCGCTCTTTTAACTTCTATCAGATATCGCACTTATTTTCGCAGTCTGGTAACTTCACGGATATTATCTTTGATATAAGGAGATAACTGATTCATATCAAATAATACTTTCGATTAAAATTAAAATATGTAATATAAAGCGTCACAAAATTAAAAATGGAAAGATTCTTCAGTGTTAATATTGTTGTAGCGACTTTTTTACACGAAACGGAATCGAATTTTCGAGAGCAATAGGTCGGCAGTTTTTGTTAATTCCGAGAAATGTGGGGATGTGTGTGTGACATCCCGAATTCTCTTTCATTAGATGTGTACTTGGAGCTCCAATGAGCGTAGCTATTTACATTTACCCTAACTGTTATTTACATGAGGTGGGAACGACATTACAATATTGTTAATTTTGTGAGAATGTCTAAATTGCGACGAATAACTGTTATAATCTTTATTTTACATGTATAAGTTTAGATTTTACGATTTTGTGTTCAGATTATAACGTTTACATTCACTTCCGTATGCCACTTGCAATATAACAAGTCGATACAGGTAAATTTAATTTGAACATCAAAGGGCTCGTTGTTGTTTGACTGGTGCCGTAATATCGCGAGCAATAGAGCGATTTACAAACGTTTTTAGGGAAGCCATTTGTGGAAATAGTTTAGACGATTGACTCCACATTATATTTGGTTCAGATCAAAGTGAGAATGTTACGAGTATGTAGGTATTATTTGGTGGAATGGAAATTTTGTAGGTAAGTGTAATATTTTTTGTAACTTATGATGACGTACCTCGAGGTAGGTAACTAAGTACCATGATTATTTGTTACATGTATATTTATAATCCCTCGAGCCTCTTTATTTGACTTTTTAGGAAAAGGCTAATAAGTTAATGATAATTGAATTATCCTTTTAATTTATCCACATCACTATAATAATAGTAGTCAGTATCCAGTCATTTATCAGGCTACGTATCTAGCCCCGATAGAAAACTGCTTTAGTTATAAGCCCCTCAGTCCTTTCAAAATGGAAAAGGGTCGTAATACTGTATGATTTGCTCCTTTCAAGAGATACTCAGAGCACTTGGCAGTAAGCATCGTAGCGAAAAGCGATATCGTGATGTGGCAGATTCGACCGCGGCTTTATACAACTCGAGTCATTCGCCACAATGATCGATTTGCGAATGATCCCTTCCATACATCGCGGGGGTAGCCAAGCCACACTGCAATGCAAGTTTTTTATGTTAAAATATCTTTCCATTTTATAATGTTTGAATGTGTTCTTTTCGATCTAGTGATTGATAAAACATTTTAGTTAAGTAGGTAGATTAGATTATAAATACATTACCTACAATATACTAACTAATACTAACTAAATGCTTAGTCACTATTGGTTCTCAGAAGAAGTATTCATGTGTAGAGCTTAACGTTTGAGTAATCTGGATTCGCGGTAATCTTTAACACCTAAGCTGAACTGACTAAACCACGAGTACGCTGTTATTCATCTAATTCTTGGAAATGAATGTAAACAATACGCATTCACATAAATGCTGATATTTTAATACCCATAGTTGCTATTTTATTTTAAGAGAGTATTCTAAATCAATTCAGCACTACTTTCACAAAAGTATAACAAGTAAACTCTATTCTCTTTTACAAATGTACCAAAGTTAGGACGAATGAATATCAGTGACTGAACGTATCTAACATGACAGACGTTTTACACAACTGGCAAAAATAGTTGGCGCTACAACTATTAAGAGTATGATCTGTTTAGTGAATCCCAGCTGTCCCGTATAAAGTGTACGGCGGCGTCACAGTTGTGTAAATGTGTTGGTATAATTTGGTCGTAGTGTGTAGTGTGGAAGCTTCGTAAGGGGCTCAAGGGAGCCGCAGACCGGGCCGGAAGGACGTGCCGTTGCGCAGCCCGCTACCGGTGCCGCCCGCCATCGTCACATCCGCCGCACCGACGGGAATTATTTTAACGCCAGTAAGAGCTTATTCCAGCTCCACTCACCAATTACATTAAGGGCCTTTGATGCAAAGCTTTTTATTGCTACATGTGCGAAAAGCAAGTTCAATAGAGCTCCACTATTATCAATAGAGCTTCCGAGCTAAAATAACGAACGCCATATTCCAGCTCCGCGTATCGGTTGTATTTACAGTTGCTCCTCACATTAAATTGTGTAGCGAAATATTTTTTCATTTTGTTCGATTTTTGATGCGAGTGCAAAAGGTTTTCTATCGGGGATTTTTATTTATTAAAATACTGGATTACATGAGAGACTCTCTGGAAGTTGTTGAGAAATGTTTGTAGATATAATTTGGGTGGTTTATTGCTATAATAGTGGATCTACGATTTAGTATTTTCTTTTACCTGAGATACGTAAGTTACACCTCTACAACATCACAAAATGCGGACTTTTTTCGCCTTTTCAAATATATTTTGTAGGTATATCTTTTTGTGGTGAATTTGGTTTTGAAACAGTTTTCCATTTTTACACACATTTTACCTACAACCGTGTAAGCGACTGGAGTAATGTTTTTTATGTAGCGGAACAAACGCACACCTTCTATTTTTCGGTATGTAACAAATGGAAAAATAAAAGGATACACGCAAGCCGCGGGGCACAGCTAGTTGAGAGCCAGTCGATTATTTCCGTTTGTACGCCGCCGTATTCAGATCATTAAATTCTCGCAATTATCACTTCGTTCCGCCGTTCGCAAATCGCGACGGAAAAATAACGTTTGTATCAGCAAAGCATTACTGTTACCGACAAATGTACCCGTGTTTACCTGACGCACACGCCATTACAACAACAAATACAAAAGTCGGTTAAATAAACGAAATGGCTAACAGGAAGAAGACCGATTGTGTACATGACTTGAATATTGTATGTAATAAGGATTTGTATTGAACGGATTTATTTTATTTGCTTAGGTTAGATTTCGGAAATTAGTTTTGTCGTTAAAATACATTATGGCTTGGATCAAATTTGGGATAAAAGCCATCATGTAACTGAGTTTGAGCGTAACTTATCTGCGACATATCTTTGTAAGTGAGTCCCGTGTAGGTTAATGGGCTCCAATTTTTGCATATGAAACATGTATTGCCATCTAGTCTCAGTATAGTTTCGTGGCAAAAACAAGTGATGGCTAACATTGCTTACAGTTTATAGCTTTGCATCAGTTTTATACTGAAGCGGAAAAGTGCAATAGACTCAGTTATTCATTTTTTAAATTAGCACAGTCAATTCTATTATTTACTTATGCTTATCGACCTACTTAAGCATCAATTTCTCAGCAATCTGTAAAATAAAAGTACATAATTCAATTCAATTCGAAACACCCTTATGAAATAAACATTACCTAATAGGTACCTATAAGATTTGAAGACGAGAAATTACCATTTAAAACGAAATAACACATGTATGAAATAATCATATCTCACCGCACAAGACAGAGCTAATCCCGTCGACACACTAATGTCTCAAGCAGAAGAAAACGCGGATTTCCTTCCTTGAGATATTAGGTTAGTTGCACACGCGAAATAAAGACGGAAAGCTGGATGAGATTGGGGCCCGCGTATTTCATCCAGCTCCGAAAACGTATCACGTAGTTGTAACACAACGTCACTCCCTAAACGGCTGCCTACTGTACTAGCCGTGCAATAAATAAAAAAGGCGATTTAGGAAATCCCGACATGACTCCCCGGATTTATACAGAGTGTTCTGACGCAAACTTTTCCTTGAGGTCATCAAAATTCTCCCTCCGTGCGGACGATTGAATGTTATGGGCCGCGAGACGCTCTCCACTTGTGAGTTATAGCTTGTTGCCCCCTGACATGCTTACGTACTGATTTAATTCAATGATTATGTTGCGCCGCCACACGAAGCCGTAGCTCTTCAGAGCCGCTTTCATAAAAAGTTACATCGTTATGAATAAAATACAAAGTCAATGTACGTAACATGTAAAACATGACCAAACTAAAATGTTGAATACTTTTTGTGTAGCGGAGGTAGATGGCAGATTTTAGTTGGGATGGTTTGCTATCGCGGAGCATTTTAACCAGTGAAATAAAAATTACGATCCTCGCTTTAGGGCGTTCCTCTAATATACGTAATATTGTACAAACTCAATCCCGACACCAAACACAACTTATTTTTTCAGGGCAAACAATTTTGCGGTGTTCAATATCTGATACTGCTAAGTTACCCGCGTCACGTAAGCAATACATACAAATAATATCGACAAAAGTTTGTCTGTAAATACCATATAAACTTTATTTATGAGATATTTATTATGTTTTTTGTTGTTTGTCTGTATATGGGGTTTCAAAACAGCTGTGGAATGGAATTTGATGATGCCATAATGTTTTGTAGTCTGTTAAATCTCAATTGTTCATGCTGCGTGCTACCGAACATTGTGTGAGTTCAATAGACACAGAATTGTAAAAGCACTCTGAATAAAAAACGTCACTATAAATTAGGGAGAATAGAATTCCTGAAAAGAAATGTTTTGAATGAAATTCCTCGTCCCATATTTAGTCTCATATACTTTCAAAATGATGTCAAATTCTGTTAATTAAGTTGGTGCCTTAGTATTGGTGATTTTTGGTTATTAACCGGAAATAATAATTTCCCATGTGGTTTTTCATAAGAAATATAAATGAGCTCAATTCCCGCGTCTGTTGTAACTGATTATGTCAATTGAATGGGCAATAGTTTCCTCCTGTGTGTATCCTACATAGTGCGACCAGCTATCTGTTTGCCAAGTGGCTGTTCATCGTAGCGATCTATTAGAGCCATGTTCATTATTATGATGATAACAAGTAATAGGCTAAGGGTTGTGTTTCACGGTGAACGTTACCGAAGTTCCAGGATATGAATCCGCGGTTTTGACAACCGATAGTCGCGTTCCATATCTTAAACACTTAGTTTGAATTTTTTGAACAAAAATGTGAACTTAAGCAACTTGAGTTGCATTCAGTTATATTTGACGCAAGGGTTAAACATAAAATAAGGAGTACATTTAAATAAATTCCATACATATCTGCAGTAAAGTTAATAATACCTGGTGCGCTACGTTTGAGGTGGGAACATCGATTGCATAGAAAGTAGTGTGCACGTAAAGTTAGCAGAACGCGAGGTCATTTATAAGCGCGGTTCATATCGCGTGATTTGGTTTGCGAACCGGAGTGAGACATGAGCGAGTGTCAGCCCGCGCTAAATGTATGGAACTCTCGTTATACTTGGTGGCGATAAGGCCAATTTATATGAGTACGTACTATGAACATTAAGCCGATAGTATTCCCAGAGACGCTCACACACCCGCCATTTATTTCTGATTGTATTATTAGTTCAAGTCTTGTGGTTAATAGCGATATTGATTTTATTACCTTTGACATTCAGATTATTTTATTGAAGTCTGAGGTTACGCGATATTTATTCTATTTTAGTTCTAAAAGCTTTGAAAATGTACATTTTATATGTTTTCTCTATATTCTGTTTATTTGAGTTATGAAATCACAGTCAAAGCTCGAAATTCTTTGGTTTTATTTATCTGAAAATTATTGCCAAGTTTTGTATGTGTTTTGACCACGGTTCTGACCAGTTACTATTTGAGTAAGTTAAATGAAAATGTCGACGGCATTGGTGCTCCTTTTAAATAAATGCAGGGTAAGTTCTTGCAAAATAAAACTGTTTGAATACATTTTATTTTTGTAGTACTTGCTTGGTCGTTAGTTTTCTTATATGCAGGTAAACTAAAACGAATTCCTATCATGTATTAAGAATCCGATAACATTGGTTAAGGATTTCTGTTCCATTGAAATTCCGCTGTGCGCTGCATGCTTATTAGCAAGTCCCATTCAAATATGATAAGTTCGGCGACCATAGTTGTACAGTTGAAAACTTTCTACGTGATCAGTATTCTATCAGATCGAGCTAAACTCGCCAATGGACAACTGTGGGGGCAATTACCATAAATAATGTGTCAGTTCTAAATTAATAAACGTTTGGTCAATAACTCAGAGTAAATTTAACGCAATGCGGTGGAAATTACAGGAGCAATTACACAGTAATCAACTTGTATCGTTTGCAGACTATTTTCATTCACGCTAATCATTTTAAATGTGAACAGATTACAGTTTGTTACATTGAAACACATTCGTTTTATATCGATGTATTATTATGCTACACGTTGCAGGAATGCGTCCTTATTTTAATAAAAAAAAATTTGAACTGCTATTTTATAAACTCATGTTATGCAATACCATTTTCCCTTTTATACAAACAGTGACAGTCTGGAACTTGAATACAAACGCGCTGTTTTGTTTATTGGAGCAAGAGGTATATTTTTATAAATTTAACCAATCACTTGATGATCCCTGATTTATTTATGTACAAACACATATACTGTTAATTTAGATTATCATAATTAGCGATCATAATATACATTGGTACGTTTTAATTATTCACTGTTTAAGCTGAAATCGATTATGTATATATTAATTGAGTGATTGATGACCGATCTCGATTGTGATATTAACTAATCTATGATTTATTATTTTGTTACCGACATATCTTAATCTGCATTTATTAAAAAGAGGAAACATTTGAATGTTGTGTGTGTGTGGATTTACACAGCGAGAGTTCAACTCGCACTTGGCCCGTTTTTATAATATAGCTGGTTTTATAAAATAAAATCTTTACAATTTGAATATTTATTAAATGAGACAACGACGACTACGAGACTACGGCGTAGCAATATACGCTACACCTGTGTCGTAGCTCGTAGCTAGAAAGTTAACTATATTAATCTTTCAAGTAAATTTAAATACAGTAATTGAATGACTCAATTAATTAATTTGTCATGACTAAGTAATCGATTGGTACAAGGATTAATAAGTGACTAATTAATAAATAATTAAATACGAGTATAAAACGCATGTTGGTCCCAGGGGTACCTGCTGCTTAATGAAATAAGCAGATACGGATTTAAACCTGAGCCCTTTTATTCAGCATACATATTAAATCCTTTATCGAATAATACGTTATACCCCGAAGCATAATTTTATAGCAATTGAAAACGGTTTGTTTATTTAGTTTAAATAACAGCTACGCGTGAAAATCTAATCCGGGTATCGAATCGAGCGGTTTGTCCTATTAACCACATTGGTATTTCAATTCTAACACAAACATGCCAAGTACCTACATTTTGCTCCTATAATTAAATTGTTTGGAGGTAAAATTATCAAGTTAGGTGCCCTTTCGATATTTTAGTATACTACGGTTTATTTATATAATGCTTAATAATGGATCATAGGTAAAAAATAACTTTACGACTATTTTATTCTATGTTAAAAATAATCATTTTATAAAAAGTATCGGCTTCTAATTTCAAAATAATTTAATCTGCTTATTGCAAATGCTTATACCAAGATAATAGGATTAAGTTGATTGATTTTAGAGTAATACACAATTAAGTCAAATATTGACGAGCATCAATTTACGAAGAACACTTACTTATATCGATAACTAAGATAAATAAACTCGCAATTTTCAATCCATTTTTTGTTTAATTTCAATTGAAAAATGTATTACTTTTTCTGGTATAATGGCATAATATTTTCAGCCTTCAAGAATATAATGTGAATATAATGTGGTAATAAGCGCAGTCACTACTTAGCAGTTTTAAGTGAGCCGTGAATAAGCAAGTTGTGAGCGAGAGCACTCGCCGCACCCTCTTATGTTTCACTTACTGGATATGCTTATTAAATGTTACCCTATTGAACATTGTAAGCAAACATCATGTTAGCGAAATGTTTAAAATATAAAATTTTGTTTTATTCTTAAATTGATATTTTTTCATTTTCATAAAACGATGAGATTTTTTTTTGATACAGAGTTCTTTCTTGCTTAGTTTTCCAGTCAGTAAAAAGGCCGTTACCAAAACTAAAAAAAGCCTCTATTTTTATCAAAACACTAAACACAATTTCAAAGACGCTTACCGAAATAATATTTCTTTTATTTATGACATAAATGACAATGTTCAAAGCTTAGAAAAATATATCGTCTCACTAAACGTTGTGTACGATAAGGCCTGGCGAAAATATTAAGACAGTGTGATAAATTACGAAATTTTCAGGTCTAATAAACTGTCTGAAGAAAGTTGGCCGCCGAAGCAATATGGCACGATGTTGGTTGACCGTGGCCTTATAAAGTAATACTGTGAACTGTCTATATCAATTTCGATGTCCTTAGCGTGAACTTGGCCGAATTTCTTAGGAATATATTTTCGTACAGATAAGGTTTACTTTTTCAATTTTGTATTTGTTTCTTTTTGGGTTTAGCTGAAGTTTGTTGCGAACTTTTAAATAGACTTGTGTGAGTACAATATATTTTTATTTCTTACAAAATGTTCCACAAGAGTTTGAATTGATTATGGAACTGAACAAAATATTCTAAGACACACAACATTCAAGAAACCGATTATTCAATATTATACATTGGGATACTTTAATGCGCTATGCATCTGATTTTCCATTTTTATGAGCTTACCGTTGAGGTCGGGCGGCAATCGCTGTGGCCATAAGGCTATAACCAGAAACTCATTATATCATGGCTTAAGGGACTAGTAGAATGCTTGTAAATGCTCATTAGCTCGACGGTCCCACGCTAAGAGGACCCTGGCAGCGAGCCAGTGTGGAAACACAATAAGAACTTACTTGTGTATATAATGGAATATAATAGAAACGTAAATTGGCCTCGGTTATCTAAGTGTGGTTAAGTATTTAGTTGTCAGCATTAAATTCGTTGATTGCCTTTGTTCCAGCCTTCACAGGCGCCTGCGTTGCGCGTAAGATCCTATTCGTGTATGAACTCTATTAGCACTTCAAAGTATTGCGTGACTTCATCGACTTCAGTTTAGTTGTTGTATTAATTAAAATTTATACTGCTTTTATGTTTTACTAATTCAATACTTACCTTTATTTACGCACCGTGGTCAAAATTGCCTTAATAAAAAATAAAGTAAATAAATATGCCATTACCTATTATTTTTATTAAATATCTTACAATAACCTTTTCCAACCCATTGTGCACAGGTGTATAGAATATGGAACAAAGAAAATATAAAGTATAATTTCGAATGCAAGTTAACCTTAAATAGGAGCCGAAGAGAAACTTCTCGAAGTAGGCAACAAAGTCAGAAGTTACGAGTACTTAATGCACTTTTGAATATAAACACGGAGAAGTAACAATGTACTAAAGTTAGTACAATGCAACCGTCCAACAGTTGAAGTTTTGCAACTATTTAACACCGACACGTTTCGCATATCAAAAACTAATATTTACTGAACAAATTCAGTAGATAATGTGAAGTTGTGATGGAGTTACACTCACAATCTTCAGGCGTCTTCAGTGTAACTTCAGAGCTACTGCTTTGATAAGTTTAGGTCTTTCTAAGGAAAAAGATTTGCGAATCAGAGTTTACATACTTTCTGAAAACACGACGTAGAAGAACTCGGAGTCAAATATATTTATATAAGATAAGTAGTTTAAGTTTGTATATATGTATAGTGTATAAAAAATATATACGTATTATATACCTAGATTTCATTTTTTTTCAAAACGCTGGTGTGGTATGCAACTCTCCAAATTGGTATAGTATGCCCTTGTTCTGCTCTGTATGATTAAAAAAAATATATTTCCATTTAATATAGTTGATGTAAAAACAACTTTACATTGGAGAAAGTTTGCGTATAGTGCTTTTTTATTGGAGAGGTTATTATTCAATATTATTGGACGTAAATATTCGACTTGGATCCGATAATTTTATAATTCGATTTTTTGATGAAAATGCAGTTTTTTAATAAAATCGTCACATTTTTGTCTTGAGACTATGTCAAACAATTTTGTACTGCATGTACATCGTTGAAATAATGTGTTATGTAGATGTACGAGTAATATCACATAAATTGAGTAAATTAAATAAAGTTTTACCCAAATTAATTACGTGTAGATTTAATGCACAATGCCACATTAATTCGATATGTAGCAATAAAGCTGAATTGGTGATTACACTTTGTTAAAGCGACTTTCAAATGCATCACGTTAAAGTTGCGTTTAAATATCATTAAAATTAATGATGGCATTATCACTTTTGGCTTCCATAAGATAATAATATCGTTTAATTAATTAAAAATAATGTGTGAAACCGTCTTTTTTGATGCTGATTAAATATTTTGAATGAAACAGTTGGTATTTCTGTATATTCAATCTGATATAGACAGGTAATTTAAAGTTCATCATCACCATCTTCTTGCATGCTTATTTTATTTGGGGTCGGCGCAGCATGTTTTCCCCTTCCATAATCTTCTATCTGCCGTCATCTCTCAAGTATCATTCTTTCTAGCAATATCGACTTTCACACAATCCATCCATCGTTTCTCCGGTCGTTTTTTTGCCTTATATTCGTCCACGTTCATGCTCAAAACCTTACTCACAACATGACTCTCATTCCTCCGCGTCTCACAGTCCTCAATTTAAGTTTACGATACTATAACACTAATTTCAAAAACCACATTCGCTAATGTGTTCAATATTTAGTATTTCTCAAATGAACATTGAATCAAACGCTGCTATAGATGCCACTAGCGGTCTATATAATGCTCATTCATTTCAAGCGATTCAAATGCTGGCCAATTGCCAGTGTAGACCGGGTCATATGCTCTTAAACATGCGACCGTTCTCACTTGAGATATAAATCGAAATAAATTCTACGATTGAAGACTACTTATATGCCATGTTTCAGCAACTGTCGCTTCCAGGAAATAGATAGGTAAATGTTTGTTTTTTGTTTAACAGATGTTCACAAATTAATGCGTGCAAATTAACAACTAGAATTGTGGACCTTTTTCTAGTAATTACGTTTTACATAATGATAGATTTATATTATATATACGCATACATAGAATAGATAGTACATTTTTTATTAGATTTAACAAAATGCGTATTATCAATGAAACGAACGGATGATTAATTTGCACTCTTACAAAGTGCCGATTTAATTTATATTCAAGAACTAAATTCATTGAATGTTGTTAAGTTACACTCAAATTCGCTTCAGAGTTATTTCGATTCAGTCTAGTTGTTCTACAGGTCAGAAAGTTTCACGAATTCCCAACAACGAAATTCAGGTCATATTATATAGAAACAGTTTATCCTAGTAGTGTTTAAATCTTTGTTCAATTCAAAAGAGCGGATTAAGTATAAAGCGCCACTTAAATATTTTTTTTGGTAGACATTGGGTTGTTCTGTCGCTACTCGCTACCGACTAACTATAACTACCGTGTAAAGATAAATAATTTTTGAGAACCTTTTCCACTTTAAGCATTAGTGTAAACCTGAGATGTATTTTCCTTTTAACTTTATTTTATGTCATTTACCAAAGGTTGAAATAAGCAAACAAATCTATAACGTGTCTGTAAAAATTGTATCGTTGTACTTTATAAATATTGTTCATAAAATAAAGTGGGCACATATGATTAATCGCGTTATAACCTTCAGACTTCGGTTTTTCTGGTCAAGGTTAAGCAGCATATTCGAGGGTTGAGTTTGTACAGGGCGTGACATACGAGACGCATAATACGCCCGCTTTATATTGACTGACATGCTAGATAAATCTGCCAGACGAGGTAAAAGGGTCTGTAGGAGCATTATTTTATGTTGACTTACCTACGTATACCTACACATAATATAACACCCTGTAAAAGGTTACGAGAAAATATTAATATATATAAAATGCAGTATATTAATAATGAGAATCATGTCAAAAGCATCGATAAGTAACTTGCCTAAGAACTTTAAGAAACAGTTTTAACTCCCCTAAGAAATCTTATAAAGATTCGTTTTATAGTACCTAAACGAAAAACTCTGAATTCCCGGAAATAATAAATGTAAGTATTTATTATTTCCGGGAATTCAGAGTTTTTCTGACGCCATTTTCTGAACTTCGAATATACATATAATCGTTTAATCCAAAACACGAATAAAGACAAAAATTCTATTTAAGAAGATGGGAAGTTAAATCTCAGAATTATAAAATGTTATATATATACGTACACACACTTTCTCCATTTTTGGTATGTAAAAAAAGTAATTGATAAATCGCATAAAACCGAAGCTAGTCTAATAGAACTATAAAAGAACATTACATCGGATGACAAAGAACTATCTCTAAGAAAACTTTTCAAATCAATCTTTTTGTTTGGTAGCTACGAAGCTTTAGGCATTAACTTATAAAAGCTCTCATTTTTTCCAGTCGAGGGTTAAAAAGGATAAAATATCCGCAGTTAATTTGCAATTCAAAGACTAACGCGCTCTTGACGTGGTTCATAAAAAAACATTCTAAATGACAAACGGGTACTACGACCTACTCTGAAGGAGAATAACACGACTATAAAGTAAACAGAGTTGCTTCAGAATATCTTTTTTTATTTGAATTAAGTGACTGTATTTCAGTAGTTGTCATAGCATGTTATATCATAACAAAAGATATGAAAATATACAGACACACAGATAAAAAACGATAGAATGGATACGGTCAGTACACATGAAGCGGGTAATCCCGAAAACTAATGATCGGATTCAACAAAAAAGGTTCATTTCCTCAGTATAAGCCATTTTACTTCTCGGAACTCGGTTCCCACAGGTACCTAAACGAAACCGCAGCAGAAAATCTAGCTACTAATAATGTTATTTATTCAGTTAAACAAACAACAAGTACGTCGTATCCAACTCGTTTTATTTATTTTAAACGACTGCGATTTTATTTTTATTTTATCACGTTTTCATTTTCCCTTGAATATGTTTTTGATGCCTGAGGCGTTGTTTTACAGTCAAACGAGTGTAAAACTTTGATTGTCTTCAGATTTATGGGGAAATACTCACGTTCATTTCTTCGGAATATAGGAATGAATATTATTTTTGTCCATGTGTAAATGTGTCACGATCATACCAATGGCCAATACCAGATAACAACAGCTAGTGCCAACACAGAAGTATAGATAATCATGAAACCTAAAAAAAACAATACATAACCGGGACATGAAAACGCGGACTTCTGTTTGGTCACAAAATTTTCAATTTTGTATATTTGGCAGTCTACTAATATTACTGATACACTTCGAATTGTTCGAAGTAGTACACTTCGAATTACCGTGAAAGCTGTCCACTGAGCCGTGGAATGATAGCAGTTCCTAGTAGTTCCGCTTCTGCGCCCGCTCACGCTCACGCTTCAAGTTAAAATTCACTTCATCTCATTTTATAGCCAAATCTGTCGGTAGCATATTTACGTTTCCAAATAAATAATGAATCTGCTAATTCTACGGAAGTCTGCTAACTTCTCAGTTCGTGTTTAAGGGAAATACCAAAATATACTGAAGGTAATAAACAATTGATAGCTGAAGATGTTAAGAAACAAAAGTTGTTGGAATTTATCCAATATAAATAGAAGCAAGCATAAAATAAATCTCTACTGCGTACAGATGAAGTTGTTTCGAAGAGCTGTTTACTTAGGAATGGAACCGAACTCAACGCGTAGAACAGCAAATTGCATGGAAGATGGAGACAAGTATATAATAAAACGAATAAGAATTATGTGATAAGGATAACCCAGTTGTAGATAACTTGCAAGAAGCTTTATGCTGCACCTGTAATCTATTCATTCATTAAGTTTCGTTCAGCACAAATGGGGCATTGGGAGTTACAAAGTTACGCATTCTCTCATCTCTTGCACCGAATTACAGGCAGGTACGGCTAAGTTTAATACCTCTATTGTTTATGAGAAGGCTAGGCAAAGTTTAGTTGCATCAAACTGAACAGCACGCGGTAGTTTTAGATTTGTTATTAATGTTTTAAATAAACAATACGATACATACCTACTTTTACAAGATAATTTTGATCTAAGAATCTTTAAAAATTACTGTACCTAGTTTTAAAAAAGAAATAACAAAAAAAATTTTTAGACCATATGCGAAGGTAAATATTCGCTTTTATAAAAGCAGATGATATTTTTAATAAGTAAGTTTAAATACAGATGACGTAATCTGACGCGTCGCGGAAAGAGAAATGAAATATTTTAAATAAATAATTAAAAGGTAAGAGAGAAATGGACATTTGCTATAAATATTTTTAAACATATTCCAAACAAAAGACATGCCAATGACGTAATGCACATAATGAAAGATATAAAGAATACATAAAAGAGAGAAAAAACTTAAATGAAAACTGTTCCACTTTTTAAATGAAACAAAAGAAGGATTTTTTTACAAAAATGTTAAGGAAATCGGTGCAAAGATCGTTCAACAGACTTCTCTGATGATTTCCGAATATTGCAACATTCATCATAAGCTAGATACAGCCTCATTTTAATAATGCTCTTCTTTAAGTACATATATCATGCGGAGAGCGTACAAGATGCGAAATATCTCATTCAAGCCGATGTTTAACATATAAATTGCTATCAATTTTTTTTAGATCTATATTTTCGTGGCTGTGCGGCGGAGATAAGGCGTCGGGGCGCGCAACCGTGGTTTTATTGCCTAAATGCAGAATGATATCCCACTGGATGATAAAAAAGCGATTATGGAAGTCCTTTTAATACGTATGTACTGCTGAAGTGGATAAAGATTGTGGATTTGATTATATTTCCCACCGGCAAGGAGCAATTTTAGTTTGATCGCGGTGCTGAAGATTTTATTTTTATGTTATCGTTTTTAAATAACTTTTGGTACCTGATTCGAGGCTTTAGAATTTCGAATATTTGTTTCCGTTTAAGAACAGCGCAAAGTTGGAATGTACAAAATTATTCAAATGCGATTCAGACCTTAAAGTAAAATTGAAACCAAACTAGTATAAAATACTTAAATCCCCATTACGAGCATTAATTCAATCTGTTCGATTACTTTAGATCGGATAAAAATATCAAATTAAAAAAAAAACTGCCAGCAGCAGCCATGTTGGCGAAGTTGATGCTGACTCGACAGGATTTCGTTAAGATAAGGCTATGATCGCCGCGCCAACAAATTGACTCGATATTATTTCTACGCCTTTCGATATTACAGAATTAAATTTACAGAATCATGCCTCTAAATATAAAAAGCCGGTGCTTATCTACTTTTTGACTTTGAACGTTGCTTTTAAAATATAGTTTTAAATTAATCAAAGGGATTTTGCGCAGACGAGTTAATTTGTCGAGACGGTTACGTAATAGTCTGAAGGCTACTACCATTGTTGTGATAATTGCTTATTTTCTTTTTAATTTGCTCATTACGATAAAGATAAGACAAAATTCATAATCAGTCTCTGTAGGTATTAGAAATCTATTATGATCTAAACATACTTTATGGATCTAAAGCATAATTTTCCTTGCTACATAAATTAATATTGTAAATGCGAAATGTCCTTCTGTTGATGGTTTGTCTGTTTATCTCTTTGTTTCGAAAATAAATGCATCTAGATAACAAATGAACTTATCTATCCATGTTATCCGAATTATCCGAATTTGACATCCACATGATTTTACCGCAACAAACACTGAAATCATCGGAACAAAGCTAGCTGATAACGAATTTATTGATTATGAACATATGACTGGACAATAAGATAGCACATGTATTCGTGTAATTATCGAGCTTGTGGTTAATAAAATGAAACAGTATGTTAACCGAGCTCATAGACCGCCAGAGGCAGTGGTTAGATAATGCTAGTTGTGGGTAAGCGGTAACGGCCAGCGATTGTAGGCGCCAAAGAGTCAAACAATACCAACTAATACTAGACCCTCGTGGCTTGATTGATACGTTATGAGAGCGCTTATATTAAGATCAAATGATTCATATACCTATACGTTTTTCTTGGTGATGAAATAACATATGGAAATCATCAAATACTTATTTCAGTAGTCACTGGTTTTAAAACACAAAAAGAAAATATCTATTAAGGTCTTCACAGTTTAATGTCAAGTTTCTCCTAGCCCAAATTCTAATTGTGCCTTACGAAAAGCCTAGATACTAAGCTCTAAATATAATAGTCATCAAATAGTGAGGAATTTCTATTGTGTTTGAAGACTGAAGTGGTTTCTAAAGTTTCACAATATCTAACACTTTTCAAGCATTAGAAGCGACTAAAGTGCCCGTTTATATCAAACAAACAAGTTTGGAATGACTTAGATAATTGAATTTCAAGATGCGACCTTTATATAATTATAGGTTCTTATTCTTTTCTCTGTATTAAAGGTTATATTTTTACTAAATTTAGACATCAGTAGAAGAAGAAGTATTGAAATATCTATTGATAAGTATATTGTGTAGTTCATAATGAGTGACTGGTATTTTGGTAGTTGAACAGCACGTTAGTTCTGTTTACAGTTAACCGTATGTTTGCGCCTCAGTTCACTCAAGTGCAAGTAGCGCAATAAAGGCAGCTTCGCTCCACATTCCAAACTCCACTATATTTGTATTGACATTCCTAGCACCTGTTGTCACAAATTAAAACGCGCAAAACTTTCGACTAATGTCGTGAAAAGTCGGATATGTAATTGCTCCTATAGAATCAAGCGCATTAAGGTTAACGGGTATGGATTTAAATTTGCATGCAAATGCAGGCTTAATGTAGGTGCGGGATTAATTACATGCGCGAATACCATCAAGTTAAAGCGCTTATTGTGTGTCACCGTGCGCGCGGCGGCTACAAATCAACTCTGCCGATGAAATATCCTGTTCCGCTCGCTATGTTTTGTTCGCTCAACTAAATTGAAGAAGCGGTTGGATCTTGTACGTATTATTGTATTGTGCCACAAAACAGATTTCAACAAATAGGTAAGATTTGTTCGTCTATTTTAAAATCTTTTGTGAGGCAGCCACTTTAGAAACTGTATTGTAAATTGTAATAGTAACAGGGAACTGCGTTATAATTTGGTTTATAGGAAACGATACAAAGATAACTCGATACTGTTGTATGATTGAGAGTTTTGCGACCGGTAGATGAGAAAACTTGTAAAAAAAAATATTTTTAATATAATAAAGTAAAAGTGAAATAAGTATAGCGGTTGTATTGCAATCAAGATACCAGAAAATGTTTTCACCGATATTTTGCTTACTACAGTGTATCGCCGAGCGTGTTGTGTGAAGAAACAACCACAATACGAAATAACGGTGCTCCCACCTGACTGAAAACTCTTCCTTTTAATATTGACAGAGCGCATATAAATGCAGTGCGAGGGAGTTCATAAACTTGGGCATATGGTGCATTTCAACCCGAGCCGAGGTATTTTTGCAATAAAGTTGACACGGCATGGACGGATGAATTCCAACAGATCTCGCCTGGACAGGTACTGAAAGCAATAACGGTCATATTAAATTGAAAAGTAATATGTTTGCCAATGTTATGAGATTGGTAGTTATGTATTTGATAGTTTACAATTGAATTAAAACTTTGGGGTTTTTCATATATTTGTACACTAGGCTTGTTTTGAAAATTAGTGTAGGTATTATTTTTTATATTTTCCTTGCAAAATCTACCTACCTATTATTCAGTAAAATCATGCATCCCATTTTTTGTCAAACATTCATAGGTGTTCTCATAAAACAGAAGTACAATATCTGCCACTTTTTCTCTATATAGTTACCTAGGTTTCATCTCAGTAGCTATAATATAAACCGCTTGAACTTTATCCTTTAAATTCCGATCGCTAATATACTTCGCAGTCAGATACATGGGGTTAAAACTTAAAATTGAATCCGAGCGTCGGAATCAGCAGCCTCGCAAAGGCACCGTATAGAACGTTCGACGTTTGTAATTACTGTTTTGTTGCCAAAGTCTGTCTAAAACGTACTTAATCAATAAAGACCTTTGATCCTGAAATAGTTCGATCTGTTTTTGGGTAATAGTAGTTATGGTAGTACCTGAAAATTGATTACATATTTACTGTGTAGGTACATTAAATTCTATGGGAATAAATGAAGCAGTCCATGAGCATTTTACCTGAAATATTATTCGCCTTAATTATGTCCTTACTGAGAAACATACCAAAAAGAACATGTCATGAAAAGAATTCATCAATACCGGTAGTAAACTGAAAGAATCTGCTTTATATGAATACAGAAAAGTATAATTAAGAAGGCAATTTCACGGAGGTTTTGGCGTGTTCATCACCGCATCCTACAGATACGTACGTAAATTTCTTTGACGAAAACGAGCGCACGTGAGTTCCGCCACGGAGGTAGTAGTTAGGTGGAAACGTGCGCCCGCTTACCCCTACACGTACCACTATGTACTGCCCAAGCATTTATCGCTAATACTTTTTTAGTTACACACGTAAACCCATTTATCTTGGCAGATAGAATATCGTAATAGTCACGCAGAGTATAAGGAAGGCAGTTATTATAATTTCAGTTGTTCAGTTCAGTATCGACATCAGTAAGATTACCACGTACAATACATTAATATTGCAAACCGGTTTTGGGTAAAGTTTAGGATATACTGCTCCCAAGTCGTCTGGATCACAAAATACATACCAACAAGAAATATATATACGTGTGTACGTACATGTGAGTTAAATGCAAGATAAAGTAAATTATGATGTGGATGTTTTAGATTACGATGAATTTATTATAAACGCCTCGGCGGAATGTTTCACAATAAAATATGTAAATCATTACACACCACCACAATGTTGAAAAATATAGAGTAACTTGGTGAGAGCATTTTTTAAATAATATTAAATCATTAAAAAAGCTTCAACAGCGACATGTACCTATCAGCTTTGAAGCACTAATTTCATTACCTAAGTACTGAAGAGCCGATCTTTGATTAGAATGAAACTAGGATTAAATTAGGAACTTTTTAAGTACGGCTTTGGCATCCTAAAATTTAATTGCGAAGGCTTTTGTCGTCTGGCCACTTACTATGTTCGTAACACGCCTCCAGCCTGCCAAGCTGGTTTTCATTTGGTTTTCACTTTTAATTGAAAACTCCTATTCAATTGCGGAGCAGTCGTTCCCAGCTTCTAAAAGAATGACAGCGATTGAACTCATTCGAAATTATAATTTCAACGATTGATCGAGTTCTCTTTGTGTTGAACTTTTAATTATAGCAAATCTATGTTAAAGTTTAACCTTTGTCAACTGCTCTATAGATTTTCTCTTCCGTCTTCGACGATAATTCTGAGATAGTACTGATTGAAATAAATTAGTGCCAGTGTTTAAACCATGCTAAGGTTTGACCGTTTCTTTGCTTGTTAAACTGCAAGCTGATAGAAACTACAATAAAATCCCAGAATGTAAACATTTTTAACGAGATTTGACAATTGCTGTAAACAATCAGTTGTCACGTCGGGCGCTAGATGAGTCTACATTTATAGCTCTTTGATTGAACAATGGCTGCAGCATACAACTTTCGACTAGACTTTCGATCATACCCCATAATATTGTATATTTTAGAGCAAGCGTGTTGACTATCGCTCATTACTTTTCTGTATTGAAATCGCCAATGCTCCTTGGGCGAGCGTCTTGATTATTTCGATATGTATGTATCTTTTCTGGAAGATGATATGTAGTGCTCAATATATATTTCAGCTATAAAAATATCTTCCAAGAAGATTGAATTCAATATTTTGATTAAAATCAAGCAATCCACGATATTCTCAAATCATTGATTGATAATACCAATAAGATTCTGAACTGGATAAGTCCTTAGAAAAACTTTAACTGCGAGTGATTGATTCGAGTTGTGTTTCGAGTGTACGCCCTTCCTTTTCTATTTTTTTAGCATAAAACCATTTGTTTTCGTATCGTACGAGAAGTTGGGCACATCATTAAGTAAAAAGTTACAAGATTAACTCGAAATTAAAGCAATTACCTATATCCATGGAAATGTTTATCCGATCCGCAATCGAGTGCTTATTCAGCTTTCGTTTTGAAATTAGGCCGACGTTACCAGGCGTACCCTCAAGAGTTTAGCAAATAAATACCACGGTCCTTGAGTAAACACAACCCGTGATTGCACGGTGGTATTATTATACCGCAGTGATACGTACACTACTTCGAGCTTAGGACTTAGAACGCTCCAAACTGTGCATGCGGATATTTTATTTCCTGAGCCTTGTCTGCGTTGACACTGAAAGCCATTAATAATGTTTTGTGTGGATTAATATTTTTTGGGGACTGTAAATTGGATTTCAAAAGTAAACTTTTTTTTTAAAGTTCCAAGTGCTGATCACAGTGAATGAACTATGAAATGATTAAAATTATTTAACTCAATTTTTCAATGCGTTTCGTGTAGGTAAGAAACACTAAGAGTTTTATAGATTTTTGGAAATCTCTTTAGTGACGTTGTGCCGTATTGGTTTTAGGTTTTTACTTTCGTAGTGTTTGCTCTGCAGGTACCTACTTCATCGTTTCCCGGCTGGGGACCGTTCAGATTTTCCGCCATGTTGTGTAACTCTCCATTGCCTCCTTTGGGTTTTGAAGGCGGCAGAGAATATTAGTTGATTTTCGGATGTCGGAATAATGGAACATATGTATATCTAAATTCCACTACACGCATTATATTACCTTCCGCTTTGTGGTATTAGGAACACGTAGTTGAGAAACTTTATCAACAATGAACATTCACGTAGCTATACTTATAATAATTTTAACTTCCCTCAACGACAAATTTATAAGAGCTATTATTTGGTGCTATTTAGTGACGCACTAAAGATCCCATTGAATTTCACGATTAATGGTGTCGTTACTTGAATGCAGCAATCCGTGAGACAAAACCAGAGGGTCGAAGGCGAGGAAATAATTAGAGAAACTAGTTTGTTCTCTACGGACGATTAATGTTAGTTTACGATCTAGATTTACAACAGAGCTCGCTCGAACTTTGCTCTTGTGCACTAAGCGTTTTGATTTGTCAAGCACCTCCATTTATTTTAACTACCAATTTTGTAGTTGCATGTTTCTTTTAATACAGCTTCTAGAAAAGGTTTCGAATTTTATTAAATGAACTCTATATAAATGAAAAGAACTAATCTAGGTAAGAAAATCTAAAAGTTGTCGTGTGTTTAGGTCCTGGTCAAAGAAAACAAAAGCTGTTTTCTTTGCAAGTAGCAACGTCACTTGCAACCCCTTTGATGATGTGGCAAAGGCAACCGCACCAACGAGTTGTAGTAATTTGAAGCGTTCCTCTGAATATACTAAGCGATAGAAAGGATTATTCCGATTTATATTCTGTTCCTTTTATCTTTTGCGTGGTTTCCTCGCATGACAGTAGAGAATTTTATCGTTGCCGTGTAAAAGACACACTGTTAACTTTTGTCGTAACTAGCTTTCTATTCTCTGTGGTGAAATTCAATTTCATTGTTCAGCGTCAGATGTTTATTGAATAAGAATGAGCTTAAGAAAAATTCATAAAATCAGCAGATGGTATTATTCGCAGTATTTCGATGAGTGAATAATATTTCTGCCATATCCCCGCATACAAAGAGTTAACTTGACAGGAAAGCGGGAATACGGGAGTAAATTAGTAATGGCATATTGCGTCAGAATAAGCCTCCAGTGAATGTTGACACGCGGCGGGGATGTACGGACATGTGTCGATTCAGACGCACTCTTAAAGGTGCGTTTATTTACGTTCCTTTAGAAATAGGTGATGCGTCGCGTTCACGCCTTTCGACGGGAAAAAAGGCTTATTTTTTCACACGTTTCCTGTTTTCCCTTTTTCAAACGGTCCCCAGTGATGATCTGTTCTGTATATGTGAGTGTCTGCTTTACCGAGCGAAAATGTGTATTGCTAACTCTGCAGGATTAGAATAAAAACGTATGCTTTTTCTGTATGAACTTTTCCAGAATAAAGCTCACAGATCGTTATCGTTCTAGAAACATAGCATTACACTACCGTATACGAAAAAAAAAAACAAAATTCTAAGCGCATGATGTAGTTTGTGAAATCCTTACTTTTAATTAATATCTTTTCGTCATGAAAAGCTTTTGCCAAGTGCATGTACCATCAAAATAGCAGGTTGATTACGTAGCGGCCCTCAAAAATTCCCCCTCGCATGCACGAAAGCGATTCATGAAGCTTGCTTCGTTTGCCTCAACTCGTCTGCAATCTTGTATCTCCGGAGTTTAAGTGTTTGACCTCCCTTTGCCCAAATGAAGCTCACGAACATGTCTACCAAGATTTTATTTGTTGCCATTTAGCTTTTATTGCTGTAATGTTAAGGTTGATATTACATTGTTGCGTGGCCCCAGGTAATTTTGCTAGCGGACGCCTTTTGTATTTCTTTTTCCGTTTTTTACTCTACCAGGAGAATTTACCAGCTCCAATCCGAGTCTATGCTTGCCCAAGAGGAAAACGGATAGTGAAACTGAATATCTACATCGTATGCTCATTTTCTGCTGGATGTGGGACCTAGTTATCTTTCATTTTAACTTATATTTTCATATTTCAAATGGGATGTCGACTTTAAATTGGGTTTAAAAGTTATTCGTATGTTCAAGGATGTATCTTTGTTCAAATATGAAAAGTTCTCGTTGTTGCTTGCTATATATCTAGTGATTAGATTACGTAGTTTGTAAAGAAAAGCTGTAGGTATCTTTCCTTCAGTTAATTAAATATGAGATTTAAAAGTTTTCTTTATACTGTGTTTTAAGTAAGTTGTTCATAATTTTGATTTTATGCGGGTATAAACCTAATTTTGTTGTTTCTGGCAATTGACAATAGTACGCTTTTCGTGAAAAGCTAATAAAAGTGTGCATAAAACCTCGTTACTGTGCACATAAAAATCACGTATAAATGTTATTCACACTTTATTTACGTGTGTGTATGAGGTTTCTTTGTGATATTTAATGGGAGGGAGGATTTGCCGCCGGCTTCAGCTCGTAAGCCTTTGATTATGACCCAATCCGATATTTCAGTCCACAAGAGCTTATGTCTAGTGGACTCTAGCGTCAATTACCGATTTTGCTTACAAAGTTAGGTCAGTAAAAGCTAAATAAGCAGTTGCTTTTGCTTTATGAATTTTATATACGATAACATTTGAGGGCGCACAGCTGTTTAATAAGTTACCCGCAGAAATAAAGGACTGTGAAAATATTAATATCTTCAAAACCAAACTAAGAAAATATGTAAGCACGATATGAAAATAATAATAATTAATATTTTACTTGAGAAAGAAAATGATCATATTTAGATTACATTACAGTCACTAGCACAGAGAAAAAAAAAATACTGTTATTAGAATGTACAGACTATTAGAAGGTCAATAATTGTTGATATTTTATATAAATTTTTAAATTTCTAATTGTTATAAATTGTTATTTAGCCTAAGTATTATGTAATTAAAAATGAATTTAAATTATAATGAATCATAATATCATAAAATTAAAAGCATGCGCCTGAGGTAAATGAAATAATGTTATGAAATGTAATTATCTATTTCTTATTGTAAATGAACTGTAAAGTTTTTATAAGAAATAAAATTTCTTTGTAACTGATCTTTGTAACTTACCTCTAAAAATTTAATGCAATATTGATGATGGGAACGGTTGGGCAAATAAATATTTTGCTTTTATATAAGACTTGGTAAATCATGTTTATATGTTGAGAATTCTAGAACTACTGAGTAACTTATCCATATTTAAGACTATCGTAGAATGCTTAACAAAATACATGACTTTAGTTAGAGAGAGTTGCATAGGTAGGTACCCAAACAGAAGAGCGGGTGGAGCTACAGTGGTGAACATTCCATCTTTTTGTATGACACCGTTTGTATGGAAATGCGTACCTTATAACAAGTCATATGGGCAAGGCATCTCCCTACACAGTACATTCAACCCGCAGAGCGTTACATACAATGTGCACTGCACACATACAAAATTAACTACAATGTACAAAGTAAATAACTTTAGTGCCGATATAGTAGGTGCAGTAATATGAAAGTGGAAATATTAGTATAGGATTTAGTATATTGTTTCCTCTAAATAATAAGAAACAAATATTAAATGAAAAATTATGGGAAAAACTTACTGAAAACATCAAATTCGTCTAGTGATATATTTAAATGTAGTTTAGCGTTAGCAAAAAGTTATCCAATAATAATAATATTTCAACGTAATCATTTATTTATCTTACAACATATGATTTATATTTTTAAATATTCGATTATAAATAAGAAACATTTAAAAATATAAAAAATCTACGTAAATAAAAATATTTCTACGTAATTATTCTTACTTGCGTTGCTTTAATATTTAATAGTTCTTTATGTTCTATTAAATAAATAATTTATCATAATTTTAAGTAGATAATGTGCGATGAGCCCGCAATTGTGCAGACGGTTAAAAGAATAATCAAAGTAAGATGTTCGAGTCAACAACGGCCGTCGCTTCTTTTGTTACCAAGCTAGAGCGCTCCCTAGAGGTTGCTTACTAAACATTTTAATCTTTAGGCAAATAAGCTATGTAATAATTACGTAGTACCTACTAAAATGTTTACTCAAATTAAGTAAGTGATTAAATTTATACATACATTCGTTAATAGTTCCAACATTTTAACTAAGTTATTAGAGCTAGCATAGCTCATAAAACCTATAACGAAAAAAAAACGATGTTACATGTTAATGGATCAATCACCTCAATAATTCAGCAACCATTTACGCAGAGATTTTTACCGCGAATAAACCTTATAGGAACTCTTATAAGATCCCAAGCGTACACACAAAGTTTTATAAAATATGCGTTACATATGGAAAGTATTTTTTCAAAAGCTTGTAAGACATTTGTCGCGCTTTGTGCCCCTTAAGAATGTCATAAAAATAACTTGTTCGTATAAATAACGTTGATGAAAATATATATCGGTGCTTACGGTGGCCACAAATCAGAGTAAAGTGGGACTTATCAGGGCTGTCTACATAAGTAAGCTTCGGTGACGCCGCCGTGAGAGCGTGCTCGGGGTTCCGTCGACCCCGTCCCAGTAAATTATTTCTTATTTTTGTCAACAACGCACTCAAAGTATTAAGATTTTACGTGTACATAAGTATTCCTATTTTAAGTTAATAGGTTTTCGTTAATTAAAATTTACTGCACGTAACAATATTTTGAGTTGGTAATTGTTAAATACATTCATGTATTCTTTTGATACATTTGCATTTTTTCAATTTTTCTTTTGACGATTGTCGTTCAATTTTTAAATTCAGTCAGCAAAGCGTAAATTCGGATTGCCGAGTTTGTAGACTGACAGGCAGTTGTTGGATTTTAAACGAGTAAGTCAAAAATACGAAAACACTCACATTGCTAGGGAAGTGGGTACCAGGAAGTTTATTTCAGTTTTGTTATGTTCTTTTCTTACGCCGCATGCGCCTGCACTAATGTATTTGGTGCTTACATTTCTTATTGTATGCTGTAAGGTTATTAAAAGTGTTTTTTTTTTCAAAGTAGGTAAGTAGGTACTTCCGGAAAATGTTTTTAAATCTTATTTCCTATAGAAAACATTACGTAAAGTTTTCAAACTGCCACAAAAATCTAATGTTAAACTGTATTGAATTTTTCGTATCAGATTTTCAAAAAGTACAATTCTATATTTTCTTGTTCCTACAGGGCCACTTTTTAAATATAAACGGTAAACACCTATAACAAAGTACATGGTATTTAATACGGCATTTTCCAGGAACGTAGTCGACCCCACGCTAACGAGCCAGCTATGAATATTCTTGATTTCTTGCATATTCAACAGGGTATGAATCACAATACTTTTGTATTTTAGAACTTAATAAAAAAACTTGCCGCAGATTAAAAATGTTTGTCCTCAAGTGAAATAAATTACGTAATAGTGCTATTTTACAGCGAAATTAAAAAGAATTTATTTATAAGAATCTTTATTAAATAGTCGGTTATTCTATGAGTGGGTTCATGTATTTTCCATGATTATGAAAAAATTAAACAGGTCGGTAAGTGGTTACTTAAAATGTGAAGAGAACGTAGGATGTTTTTATCCCGGAAAATTAAAAAGTTTCACGCATTTCGAGCCGCGGGCACAGTTAGTTACCTACCCATTTTAAACCTACCATAAAATGGCCGTGTCAGCGGTTTTTTCGTTGGTTCTTAAACCCGTGTTACGTTTAAGAGTAACGAAATAATACGACTTTATTTTAAATATATCTTTAGGTATTTAAAATATTAGTTTAGTGTACTAAAAGAGACAAGGGTTACCCGTTTGCAAATTATTTTAACTACAAAAATAGATCTTATCTTAGCTATGTTTTAGCCTTTATAAAGTACCAACCTCACTTATTTTAAGATTTACTGTAGATAAAATACCTCCTATTTAATATGACACGCATTGCAAAGTTATGCTGATGTAAAAAAACCCACCCGCATAAATTGTTCTCTAATGTAAAGTTTAGAACAAACACATGACGAAGAATGTGCATCTCCAAGGGTAGGTACTCACTGAAGCTCGTGTGCTCTAAGACAGTATTGTGTGAACTAACCTTTACACTGTCACTCGGTTGTTATAGGGATGATTGACGACACTTAAGTTTTTGGGTTCCATCCTAAATAACTTTGGGCAACTTAACGGTTTGGGCCTTGAAGTCTTCGGATTGGTTTAGTTGACGATCGAATAACCCATTTGTTCTGTAATGTTCACATACTTTGATTACCTTTTTTGTCATGAAAAAGGAAAAAAAATGTCCACTTCACTCCACGTGTAGGTACCTATCCGCTTTTAATCAAGTAAAAAAAAACACATTTCGTTAAGACTACTACGAAAACCGCTTTTTAAAAGTTTAAACTTAACTTTCGCTTGTGCAATAAGAATGCTCTTTGCTTAAAGTAGCATTAAGTATGTAAGTACTAAGGACTGACATAAGTGCACGCGAGGGATTACTGAGTCTTACCCTAGGCCTGTCCAAGCTAATATTTAAACAGCTTTCAGTAAGAAATTGTTTCTCTAAGCATGTACTTTTAAATTAATTTTTGCATTTATTAGATACACCAGCTGTTTACCCACGGTTTCACCCGTGCGCCGGGAAAACTGTTTACCGAAAAATAAAGCCTATATGAAAGATTTTTTCAAATCGGTCCAGTAGTTTCAGAGCCCTTAAGACATGAACAACCAAAAAAAAGTATAGTTTCGAAGCATTTAAAACACAAACCACCCAAAAAAACTTATCGTTATTCCGTAATTATAAAAGTACAGATTTGTAAAAGTAATTAAAATCCATATCGTTGTAAATAATACGTTTTTATAGACATAGAAAGTATAAACTAATAAGAATCAATTTAAATAAAAAGACATAGAAACCACATTATATTTACTCGTACAAGTTTATTTATCTCTCTATGTTTCATTACCACGTGAAAGAGTATGAGCTACGTATATGAAACAGTTTATTAACTCGATATCGATAATATCTAATGAGCTTTATTGGAGTTTACATCATTAAATTGAGATTTATGTTAGTGCCTATCTAGACTAATTAATAAGTAATGGCTTCCATGTAATGGGATATTAATACCGTAGATGTGTTAGTAGAGGATTTTTATGTTACGTTACATACTTTTATTAGAATGTTGGTTTTATCATATATTTTATGACAAACTCTATCCGTTCGTGAATGTAATGTTCGCTAACTATTTAGATGATGAAATATTGAAATTATCCAAGTAAGAATATACTTTTTAAAAGACATTTTATGTTTTCATAAAATTACGAAAATCATTTATGACTTTATAAGGCCAATAAACCCTGAATTTGAAAGTCAATATGTGACGTGCCACATAATAAATCAAAATTTTGCAGATGGCCGCTTCTTAATTTGCTTAGTTTTTGGGAACTTACAGCAGCACTGAGGTAAAAATAAGTATTTCAAAATACTTTATTGTTGTGTATGATAATTATTACTATCCTTTCCGGTATGATAGAGTAATCTTTATGCATTGTATAACGTAGACACCCATTATTGATTGGCCCAGTCTATTCAGTATACAAGTAATTGTCGACTGTTGGATATCTCAGCAGCCCAGTAAACTAACTTTGTTGGCTGTAGAGACAACTTGCTAATTGTTCGTCTTCAATAATTACTTATGGCCGCTTATGAAATTTTCATGCTCACTTAAGATGATTGCCGACCGGATGATACCTCAGTCCAAAATTGGGTCAAAAGTTCTCTAAAACAAATCAGAATTTCCTAGTGACTGTGGATTTTTATGTATCAATTTTTAGTTTGTAAAAATAAGCCAACGATTAAGGTGTGTATTTTCATTGCACGTTGCAAGCCATGTAAAATGATATTCACTCTAACATATTTTTTTACTAAAATAACAAATAACTACCTCGCCGTAACTCGGAAGTGTGTCCATATGCTGTCACTAATCCAATCCAAACATGCGCTAAATACCTAAAAAACTGAAAAACGCCGTTTCAAAAAGTTGTGCTGCGCTCAAAAGCTAAAATAAAATGTTTGACGTTGTTACAAACCCTCCCAATACTTGAGCGAACCGAGTTGGAAAATGTTGTCGTACACGCTCAAACATTTTTGATGTCCATAGAATAACATTATGTGAGCTCAATATTGTGCATTGTATTGTATGCAATTGGTTGAATCTGTTTGGAGTCTTTCCTTCTTGGCCAAGCTTTAGCTTCTTTTATTACTTTTCTATGACAACTATGTCCGCTGGATAGTGTATCGACATCTTTTAGCTGCATTATCTATCTAAATGTATTTTTTTCCGATTAGTGCTATCCCAAGAAATTGTAAAGTTACCTGTCTGGAAATTTCAAACAGGAATAGTTCCTCTATTTAAGAGCAACACTGCTAGAAGAAAAATAGAGTTCAGTACTTCCACGGACAAGTTCCTACAAAAGCATAATTACCCTGTCATTGTGAATGAAGTCAATAAAGATAGGAGCTACTTAAGCTCAGTAAAATTTATTCTGTGCCTTTTAAGCACACGCCGATGGCTGAAGGCGAAAGAAACTCTAGAATATCATGCATAATTTAGTTACAAGGTAGGGTTACGTACAATTTCCATTCAGCTGCGTACCTGGTCGTTTAGTGAAGCGAAAAGTTCTGAACCTAACAAAGATTCCGCAAAGAAAGCGTGTACGTAGCGACAAGGCGATCTTTCAATGTTCCTGTATTAAATAAATAAGCTACCTATATTTTTATTTCGTAGAACTTGTTCTTCATATTGACAGAAGTTTTAAACTACGATTGGTTATTTCCTAAGAAAAAGCATATACATATGATTGTACAATTTTTATACCGGTTTTTCGATTTGTATTTTAGATTTTTGACTGACAAAACTCAATTGTTTTATTGTATCATTTAATTAAGCAAGAGTTGGTAACGTATCGTTTTTCTAATTTGGCTTAATATGCAAATGTGAGCGCAAATTTATTCATGGGTACTTGTTAGCCCAGGTTTTGATTAGTTCCACCGTGAATGAGTCTGTGTGTGAATTATCTCCAGTTCTCTATTTACTTAGGCTTGTTAAGCTGTTCTTGAACCGTACAATAAATAAAGAACGTTACACATTGTTACATTCTGTCCCATTATGCCCGGGAATTTGTTACGAGTTATCATTAAACTGAATAATTTATTTATGGAAAACATGAATATTCAGTAGGTAAATGGAAAAATAAATGCTGCATGTACAAAATAATTCAAACAGGAATGTCATAATCGACAGAATTTAGTTAAATAACATAACATTTAATGAAAAAAGTACCTAACAATATGTTTATATACAAAAGGCTTACTTTTCCTGGAAACGTCGTAATCATACCCTCATTAAACAAGTAAGTAATAATACCTCATATCCTTGTCTGAAATATAATCCGAAGCGTTCACTTTGAAGGGAAAGTGTCACAAATCTGTAAGAACACAACGTCTTTCTAGTGACAGGCGCAATCTGTTTTCAAATACATAATTACTTCTGAAAGCCGAGACGGGGAAATTAATTTCTTTGTTAATTTAACGACATCGATGTGGTACTATCTGCTCTGTGATCTTTTATAGGCCCTGGAAATAGAACAATCGTTTTATTTGGCGAGCAATATAATTATAAATGACAATGTTTAAAGTTCAACCTTAAACATGGTTTTATTTTAGTGTAAGTAAATCAAAATGTGCTAGGGAAGATGAAGGCCTTGCTTGAGGACACGTTTTTAGTATGGATCAACATATTTCATTCAGGAAAATATAAAAATAATTATTTCAGGAACTGAATGAATTACAACAAATTGCCACCGAGGAATAATTAGTGAAATAAACAACCTAATTTTTAACACCGATTTAATTAAGTACTTTGATAAACGTCCATTTAATGAAATTATTTTTTCTAGCTCTTCAAAACAGAACACAAACTTAATATTGATTAATGAAAAATGGAGAAATAATATTAAAATAAAGCAACAAAAGCTTTTCTGTTTCCCCAGTTGTAATTCTAGTTTTCCGCAAAACAGAGATATTGTGGCACTCGGGACAATTACGTCACGAAGCGGGTACCACCTTCATGTTTAATTAGAAAATTAGAACGCTCCTTACTTTAATAAAAAGAAATACTCTAATGGTTCTTACTACAGAGGGGATTGGGCGCCTTGATTCTCTACCCTTTGACAAAGAAAACTAACGACTGTATTAGGCTACAAAGTGAGATCTTAGAATAATGTATTACATTTCTTTGTATAAACGTAATGTCTCATCTTTATTCACAAAGAAACAGCTTTTATCAATGTTGGTGTAAGTTTTTATTACAGACATATTTCATAGAATTGTTGTCGTAGTTTCAGCAATCCTCTTAGATAAGTATTGTGCTAGATAAATATAGATTCAAATTTACTGTCCTGTAACTAAGTAGGTAAAGTGATATTATAACGCTGCGTTAAATTTTATTTGCATTAAGACTCAAAACTTTCCTAAGTGGCATTATTCTGAGAACTTGGCCATTGTCAACGAATAAACCTGTCCTTTAGCTAGTATTCATTCATAGTTTTACCTCTTAGTTGGAAAGTAAATTAACAAAACAAGAAGAGGCGGATATCCTGATTACATTTTTCACAGTGGCACAAAGCCCCTCTCTCACTTTGCGTCACCTTAAACCACTTTAAGCGGTAGCCTGTCTAAAATCATAATGTGGTTATTATTTCACCCGGGCTCGTGGCAGAGGCACTGCTGTCGACAAGGCGGCCATTTTCGCAAAATTATCGCTACTCGGCCGCGCTACGACAGAATCGAGGACGTACCCGCGAACTTGCAGAACGCATTAACGAAAAATATTATTTCGACCAAGAAAATACCCTTTTCTGGCCTTAATATAAATAAACGAGCCAATAGAGTATAATTCTAGAGCATAATATCTATCCCACGCCCAATTATTACACAGTTATAACAATAGAATCTAATTAACCCACGTCAGATCCCATTCCGTTAAAAAGAAATTTATTATGTAGTCGTATTTATTTTAATAATAAAAGCACGAGGCTCGTGTTTAGTAAGCATCTACAAAAATAAAAGCTTTTGCATTTCAAAATAAAAAATGTGCATAATCTAACAATTATAATCGCCTGAAATGTTTTGTGATATGAATTCAACGAATATTTTTAAAATGGTTTATTGCAATCGACAAAATCAATATCCACTCTATTGTTTGAAAAAAAAAGTAGTATTGAGAAAAAATCATAAGATGCTACATCATTTCTTTAGTTAAGACAAGAGTAATCACAGTCTTATTGATATCCACAAAGTCTACGCAATTCGCGTGTTCTAGTACTTCTATAATTTGATTCCATGCTCATCAATTTACTTTTGAATTGAATCGTCTTGAAAACAATTTCTCAGCAAAATCCTCTTTAGCCAAGGGAATATTTGATGAAGAAAGCAACTAAATTTAAGAGAAGCTACTAAGATTTACTGGTATATGACGACAAAAGCACCGGGAGCTATGCGGAGAGGGCGGGTCGCCGTAAGAAATATCTCCTGCACTTGCCAAAACTGCGGACGGAATAAAATTTGACAAAATAATTTCACATGCTAAAGTAGGGACGAAGTATTTAATTATATCCATTTAATGTAGGATTTATTATTAGTAATTATAGTGTTAAATTAAATATTTTAACACATTTTACTAAGTATTTACAATCAAATTGTTTATTCGTTTGATTATTTACTTTTACACTACAACTGTTGATTATTATTAAATCCCGCGTTTAACCATGAAAATACAACCACTTATTTTGTAAATACGTAAGGTAGGTACTCCAAGTTTATTTAAGTATCAATCGTGGTGATATTCTATACTTACGATTCTTTTATGAAAAGTGATTCGAACTGTAAAAAAGGTGGTCACAATTATTTTATTGACTTGATACAAATATACTTATATGCAATAATATGTGTCTTCCTCTTCTCTGACGTAACCAAACTAGCCCCAGTTTTTTTTCAAAATCCGCCCGACGGCCTCTGACGAGAAAAATAACAACGACAGCTACTGTGTAACATTCGGGGACGCCGACTTTACGTGCCCTCCTAGGCACAGGAGTGTAACAACACCAACTTTCAAAATCGAGGTTACTTTCTGACAGTTTTTTAATCCCATAAAGCGATTTTGACCCGATCCATGAATAGTATACAAAGTATGATATCATTCCTTACCCTTCGACATGCAATCAGACACAATTTTTTCAAATGTACAGTCTATAAAGTATTCAAGCTTTACATGAAAATTTTTATTACTAAAATATACAGTGGACGGAAAATAAAGTACTATTCACCTTTGTTTCACAGCTAGTTGAGGAACATTGAATATTTTGCTTTCACCTTGCACACAAGTTTATTGCAAAGGTTTGTGAGAAAAAGTATCAGAAAAGAAAATGAAAATGCAGAAAAATCTGCGCGAATTCTGAACGAGACCAAATAGTCAGTGGATTTCAAAAGCTAATATTGCATTGGAACTCTTAGAATATTTCAGAATGAAGTTAGTACCAGCATACTCGTTCTATAATAAAGTTTGCGGTTTTAAGATATTTTTAAAGCGTCTCGTAGCTTACGTATATTGGCATCAACAAATGAGACTATAAAAGTTTGTGGTGAGATCCATTTTTAAGTTATTCCTTATTTAGCATAAACCTCATTTGCTATATAAATCTTAAAGCTTCGTTTTCAGCAACGAGCATCGAGTGATGAAAACAAATTGGAATTTTATTCGTGACTGGTTATGTCTGGTGCAGTACATGTACTATTGTTTAGATACTGATTCAATTCAAAGAATGTTCAAGGAAAAAATCCTTGCCAAGTTAGAACGTATTTGTAAAATCTGGAACAATTAAACAAATCAGGTTTACTGTCTGGCTTCTCAGCCAAAGATCTCACTTGCTCTATAAAGCTAGTACACTTTATTGCCGCGCTTGGCTTCAAGCGGTCCCAACGTAACATACGTCTTGGCACATACAGCTTCCGAGCAAATCGTAGGCAAATCAGCGTTATACATATTCTGCATGCACAATGAATAAAAATCAGGCAGAAAGTAAGAGTAATCCTCTTACAAATTGAATACATGATTGTGTTGCCTATGTTTGCTTACATCTCCACGTATTCTCCTAAACCGTGTCGTTTTCATTGAAATGGTGTACCATGATTGGAATAAAATTCAAATTTTGCGACTGAATCGAGGAGTGAGTGGGTCGTAGCTGGCTTGTAAAGAAAGATTCAATCAAATAAGGATTCGCTTCTGCTATATACTGGCTCATTTAAATGAATGAACAAGCTATAAAAAACATGAGATCCTAATGACATTGGGGAGCCAGGCCGCGTTTGCTACGTTGCCAACTCTGAATCTATTACGTTTGTGTATTAATAATAAGTACTCAGTATAAATAGTTTGACAATTATCTTGAAATTAAATGATATAAATTATTGTGCGATATCCTGTATTTTTTTTTCAATAATACCTACTTATTTAAAGTGAAGTTTCATTAATATTTGAAATACGTATAAAAATGACTATATTGTCTACATAGGAAATAAACAGAATATTAATAATGTTTTGAAACAAAACTCTTTTGTAGTTTAATCCCCAGCTGGGAACGTAATTACCACATCGCCAGTACTTTATAAACGATTTAGCAGCGATCATTTTTAATATTTCGATAAAATTGGATAATGTTCAAGATTACACTGTTATTAACTTCACAATATTTCAACCGTTTTCGGGATATTAAATGCGAAAGGAAAAGCAATTTTACGAGTTGATCACAAAATCAAATAACGTCTTTTTGTCAAACGGTTTAATCCAAGACTATATTTATAAGACACACTGATAGTACATTTATAATTTTACTAAATTATCTTATACTAGCTGGTGCCCGCGACTTCGTCTGCGCAGGTTTAGTATTTCGAACAATATGTTTACAAATTGTAGCCTATGTGTTATTCTGATGTATAAGCTATATTATTGTAAAGTTTCATTAAAATCCATTCAGTAGTTTTTGCGTGAAAGAGTAACAAACATCCTTACATCCATACATACAAAATTTCGCGTTTATAATATTAGTAGGATAAGTGTGGACCTACCAAATAAAATTATTTTTTAGTGAAAAGTCATATTCATAATAAATAACTGTAACATTTACATTGCAATGTGGTTTTGTAAATTGACATAACGTATCCATACCTATATTATTAGGCTGGGATATTACATAAAAAATTTCACTACTAAAACTAAATAGGTAAATGATTTTTATGGAGAATCCACAGAAAGACAGGATTCAGTTTATCTTGAAAACTGAAGTTTTTACTATAGTAAGTACGAATACTTTTCTGGGCCATCTATTTCTATTTTGGTAGATTGAATCGATAGAAAGAAGCAACCAATGAAACTCAAAACCACACTACAAAGCGAAGCCTGATCTATAGCCCCAATAGAAGTTCGTTAAAAGACTTAAAGAAAAAGTAGTTAATTAAATAGCACCAATAAAAACGTACAGTAATAAGTGTTAATGTACAGCCGGGGTCCCGGGGGCATGGAGTAAATTAGCTTCTTCGGAAATTGCCAACATATTACGCAGCTACAAAGGATTTTTTAATTAATTGTTTAAATCGCTGAAACATTGGTTACAAATTGAATCCCGTGTATTGTATTTGTTAAAGTAAATAGCAAATACAATGGTTAATATTTAATTAAATGTCAGTAAGTTTAAACATATTTTGAGATCTAAAGTTTGTCATAAATTGAATGAAAAAAAAAACATTTTTCTAAATAAAACGATACGATACGGCGATAGAACCATCATGGAGTATGCGTTCAATTCCAGATCAGACCAGTACTCATACAACTATTTTTGTTATTAAGTAAAAGTGAAAGAAAAACATCAAGAAAATGTGGACTTTTAAAATCTGGAATCATCAACCCGCATTGAGCAAGCATGGCCTAACGCTTATTCCTCCTCTGCACGAGAAGAGGCTGCATTATGCACGTGGGGCAGGGAAAAACCGTTGTGAGTTCGATCCCTATCTACTGCAATTATTTTTGAGAACATTATAAAGTTACAGTATTGATACATGATCAAATAAATGCCGTAAGCATTTCATGTATATTATTTTATTAATTTTTTATTTCAATTTTGTTTTTGTAAAAACAACAGGAAAACGCGCCCGTTTGTATATAAATCTAAAGTCTAAAACGTGATCAAATCAGAGACAGCATTAGCTTAGATTGCAAAAGATTGCAAAAGCTGCCTTTAGAGACTTTCTAGAAAATGTCAACCCAATGTTTCATTCAAAATTAGAATTAGTCTCGTTTAAAAAAACTGGTGTTTCCTGAAAACTTTAACTATCTATTTATCTCTTTCTTGTTCATCAATCTTTCCTTGTCATTTCATGCATGACGTCATTGACGTGTCTTTTGTTTCATTAACATTTGTTTACTCTTTCTTACAATAGCATTCTGTCCCTTTCATTTCGTGCGTGACGTCATTGACGTGTCTTTTGTTTCGTTAAACATTTGTTTACTCTTTCTTACAAAACTATCTATCTCTTTCATATCGCGCTTGATGTTATTTCGAATTTTGAAATATTTGGAATACAGCGGCGTTTTTTTATTGTAACTTATCTAATATTTTTCGAATATTATTTTAATGCCCAGTATAGCGTCAGGTCAATAGATTTGAATTTTAAAATTCGAATGCCTGCTCCAATGTTCTAATGTTCAGCATGAGGTCAATGACATGTCTTGTGTGTTTGTGTGTGGATTTAAGTTTGAATAGTTGCAAGTTTTTTTATTGTGGTGTATTTACAAAGTAATCAGCGAAAAATATAAAACACAAAACACTTTGATGAATTGAAAACTTTTTTGGGAAGTCAGTTAAAAACACTTACAAACAAATATATGGTTACAACTCCTTTCGAAAATATAACTTATATTCATACATTAACTTAAGTTAATGATAGTTCGTTTACTAAAGACTAATAAATCATAGATATTCGATACGGCTGCGGTGTCGGCCAAGTGCCTCTACGTAGATACCATTACTCATTTGTTGCAAGCATTGAATATTTTATGGTCGTTCATATTATTGCACAAAAAATGCATACTGAGTTGTTAATGTTCTTGTTAAAATGAATGGCTTAATATTTCTTTTTTGTTGGTTCATTTTGAGTGCCAATGTATTTTTTCTTATTTGTTCTTGTTGTAATCTAGATATGGTGTTTATTTGTAGTTTTACCTTTGTAAGTATCTCTTTGATTTTTTGGCAATTTATTTAATACATACTCAACATAGTCATTGTAATCCACATTTTTGTTCCATGAGGTACATTACCTAGTACTCCTATAAAGCGTATACTCGTAAAAGTATCCACAGTACAACAGCAGCACAGACATAATAACAAACAAACATAAACTGCACAGATAACAAAACCACTTACTTTCCAAATTAAACATCAAAACAGAACCGCATAACCACTAAAGCCTCAATTACACTGGATAACAAAATAATTGAACGGAAATTATTCTATTGCATACATTTACAGACCGAGGCTCAGGCGTCTGTCGCGCCTTTATATACACAACAAGAAACAATGGTGGCTCGCGAAATTCTCCAGTTTCCTTAACAAGCACTTGGATGACGGCCAAAACAACGAACGTTATTTAAGGCTGGGTTCAGACCCGCCGGATACGCGACTATAGTTTGATTTACTTTAATATGAACTCCGACAGGATATTGAAGTTTTCAGACGGATTCATACTCATTGTTTCTGTTTGTTCGCAGTTTTGTTGTTTTATGCGCTCTGTTTTTGCTGCATTTATGAAATTGCTGATGTTGATTATAACTTCGCGATATCGTTGTTTAGTCAATATTTCATGATTTAGGAGGTCACACCATTAAGTTTTTTGTTTTACTTCCACTTTCAAAGAATGGTAAAAGTAAAAAAAAAGAAAATGAAAAGGTTCTAGTCCAAGGACATAAGTTCAAATAAAACTCTAAAACAAAAACACAAACTAAAAATGTTGAGCGCAGTCCTTGTATAATTAGAAACCATGTAATAGCGCTATTTGGAATTCTACAAAAAGTTTTAATGTAGCGTAAATAAACGCACATGTACTCTCCGCTTTATTCGGGGGAATTGCAGTTGCGCTGTTGTGAGCCACTCAGTTTAAGAGGGTATGACCATTTAATTTCCTCTAAAAATCTACCAACAAAGCAAATTTCTTACGCTTATAAATCTATTCAATTTCGTTGAAGATTTGTGAGATATTTTCTGAATGGATACATTTTCCTACTAGAGTGATTGATGACAATTTAAGTACGAGTCTCAGTAAGCCTTAGGTTTTCCTTGTGAGTCTTGTGTTTTGCATGTAGTTTTTCATTTTCTCTTATATCCTATAAGGATAAATAGTTATAGGGTTAGACCAAAATAATTCTTATATAGAAGAGTTTTTACTTTAAATTCTCTTACAAACACTTAAACGATCGAAATCCTCCAATGATCAAAATAATAAGTGTGCAAAAAATTGATCTTTGTCTCCTCAAATCAGCCCAAAATCATGAAGTACACCCACCAAATATACAACAGAGTTAGATACTTCTTCCTTATGTGTAATAGATATAAATATGTTTTGAAAAAGAGTCTACACCGGCCTCCTTTAATGGATATTTCATGAGCAGCTCTAAACGTAAATAAGATCCACGAAAGTTGTTTACACCCTTGTCTTGTTTTCATCGACAGCGACCTAAATAAATTGGTCTGGTAATTGCAGTAGGCTAGACCAGGAAAATGAAATTTATCAGCCCATGAGCTTATATTTTATTGCTGTTTTTAACAGGGCCTTATGAGTTTTAGAGTCGAGAGTCTAAAATCATCAATCTACTCTTGTTCCTTCTTAATGCGTAAACGTCCTACATGAATATTCTTCAACTTTTGAAATTCAAACAAAATTTTATTCAAAAGGTTTAGCTGAAAATAAGGATTTCAAATAGAATAACAACTACTATAAAATTACGGTAAGCTATCTGAGAAGTCCATAAATAATCATGGGAAAAAATCAAAACATGTTCTGAAAGTCATTTTCAGCTACGTTCATCATCAAAGTTCATTAACATTTCATTGTCAAAACTGCAATAAAACTAGTTACGGTGTTACGGTGATCGTCTTCAGGTAGGTACCATGATCATCCCACGGGAGGCTTGTAAGTTTGACCGCGGTAACTCTCGCGTCTCATTGGACCCTGACGACTTGTTCGACATTCAAACTGCCGTACTCTGAGGGCATATCGTCATTTATTGCTTCTGTTCGTTCAAACATTTATTAGAGAGATAGTTTTCATTTTTTGAAAAAAAATGTAGGTTTGTTGACAGTCTTGTGGTATGTTTCAGATACATCCTATTTATTGCTTTTTACATTTGATGGAGGCACATTTGCTTCAGAAAATCAAGAAATATCAAATACTAAAGGGAACTTTTTTTCGCAGATATTACTTAAGTTCAGAACAGCTATAACTAAGAACCTTGTAAAGCAAGAAGAACCTAATGAAAAAGTTTGATAAAAGTGTGTGTGGGTTTGTGGGTAGGTAAAGAAAGAAAATGTAAAATTATATCTCGACAAAGCCTTAGAAAAACTTCTACACAAGTAAGTAATAACAGATTGTTTTCATTAACTTAGAGGAGCACTTGCTTTGTGTTCCCGGTACAGTTAGAGTAATGTACAGTGTACACTTGGTTGCAGGAAATACGGGATAAAACTTTTAACAAACCAATTTGTTTAAACCATTGTTTTTCGAACTTCATAACAATTCATCGGATTCCAAAGTTTTTATTATTTTCCTTGAAAAATAAAGCATCGCAGACATCCAACAACTATTCCTATTTCTGTACTACGGGCTTACCGTACTGCCTAATTAAGCCGTGTTAAATCCAGCTTTAATTAAAATTTATGCATAAAGATGATGCTGCAGATGAGACAATTTATAGTTCGGCCGTTCAGAGAATGCGTTCCTGACACCTATCAGTTTGTCAGGACTAGTGATGGGCACAACATAACACTGAGTTCGTTACCGTTCCCCCAAAATAAACCGCCGCATTATTTTAAGATTATTTTCGTTTTAAATTGGCGGAATCATTTAAAATTTATATTTTAGTTATTTAAGTGGAAACCAAAAAAAGGTAATATTCATATAATAAAATCGTTTTATTTATTCTTTGTTACAAAGTTACAATCTGTATTTCTATGCAATAAAGTAAGTACATTGAATTGAATGTGCGTACAGAATGTTAATCAGACTCCGATTCGCTTGAGGTGGTGTCTTCATCATCATCTTCGCCTACGTGTATATTAGGTATTATCAATAACAGAATCAATCCTGATATCTCGGTCAAAATCTTCCAAAATCAGGTTTTTAGAGCTCTACCTCACTGGGACGCCATGGCGACGTCGCCAGCGGCACAGGTCTGGCTACTTCTGGCATCCAAATGTCGCCAAGTCGAGTGGCCATGGCGTCTCGACAGTCAATTGTTTATGTCGTCGCTCAAGAAATTGCAAGCTGACTGACGACCACATTGGCGACTGTGTGAGGGAGGTGCGCTTTACCGTGTACATTATAGTGGCTACTGTGGCCACGTCGCCAAGTTGCCACGGTAGCCAGAAGCCACATAGGGAACTGTAGCTCGTGGCCACGCCTCCAATTTGGCGACGTTACCAAACCGTCGCCAAGTGAGTTAGGTTCCATACATTTCAATACTAACTGCTTGGATACGTAGCAGGCGACGTCGCCATTGGCGTCCTAATGAGGCAGGGCACTTAGTCTTAGCGCACGAAACGCTAACAAATGACTATTTAGCGTCACAAAATGACGGCCCATGATGCCATTTGGGGTTACCATTTTCAACCTAAATATAAAAATGCTACTTTCTTTCGCGCGTTCAGTTTGATCATAGTTTTATTTTTATATTTCATAAAAGTTATCCTATAGTCCATTATTTTCAAATTCTTAAAAAGAAAAACAAAACTCATTATTTTATATTATAAGTATTAAGTATAAAGTATTAAGTATAAGAACCATCAACCAGAACGGATTACGATACTTGCCTGTTATTTTTAGCACAGCACTACAAATATAAAGCGCTGACATAACCTTGTAATAGCGCAGTATAGATTTAGAAAAATATTGTTTACCAAGTTATTTGACACTCAATTTGGCACAAAATTACAACATTCATTGATTATTATTGATATAATAATGTTGTTTTAATGCTCAACAATTGTTAAAACGATAAACAACCAGCAAAAATATTTTTATCGTACTGCAACGCCATTACAAAGTTACGTCGTCAGTTCAATCGCGATGTGTCAGAAACGCATTCTCTGAGCGGCCGAACTATAGTAATAACACTGCCCGGACTATTGGTAGAAATTCAAATTGTCAATTCAAATTAATTTTATGCCCAACACTATGACAGATGGGTGCTACGACAGACATTGTTTTGAAAGAGAAACGGGCATTTAATACACTTGGGTATTGTCATAGATCGCTCAACAATGTATCATGGGCCATGACTGTTGCTCAACAAAATGAGATATTAATTGCAACTGACCATATTTCGATGCTACCGAGTGTATCAGTAGCCCGATTGCTACTCACATATTTTTTATTTTAATTAACATCTGAAGGATGAGAGCCTCTTTGAAGTCGGTTAAAAAGAGATCCCGAAGAAGTGCCTACTTTTTATGTTTAGGATGTTATCTAAATATATAAAACTCAAAGGTGACTGACTGACTGACTGACTGACATAGTGATCTATCAACGCACAGCTGAAACCACTGGATTGATCGGGCTGAAATTTGGCATGCAGGTAGATGTTATGACGTAGGCATCCGCTAAGAAAGGATTTTGATCAATTCTACCCCCAAGGGGATAAAATAGGGGATGAAAGTTTGTATGAAACTTTGTCAATTTTAAACCGATCGGACTGAGACTTTGCATGCATAAAGCTACTATGGCGTAGGCAACCCTTAAGAAAGGATTTTGATAAATTCCATCCCTGAGGGGATAAAATAGGGGGTGAAAGTTTGTATACATCTTCTTAGATTTTATGAAGAAGTCCTGATGACGAATCAGAATTTTATGATGACGTTCGCTTAAATACGATTTTGATTAATTCAACCCCCATTCAACCCCCACGGGTGATAAAATAAGGGATGATGAAGGATGTAAAATGCTTCCAGTCACCGAATCTGTTTGAGTACCAATATTTTGCTTGGAGCGACTACCTGTCTACCTATCTTCAATCCAGTCAACTACAGAAAACGATATCCATGGTAAGACTGACAGACTTTCTGGCTTCTGATTAGTCGCAGCAGCTGCAGAAAATGTACAAATGACAGCTTGGTCAGACTCAAAGCATATAGACATAGATTATAGCTGTTTCCTGTGAAAATTACTTACGCACCATGCGTAATAATTTTCCAAATTGGCTGACTAGATCCAGAGATATTCACAACGTCACAAACTTTACTTCTTTTGTTTATATAAATGGTCACATCCACAACACAACCTTGATCAATGAATCTATGCGACTGCTAAGTGCTAATCCTAATTATACTGTCACGTGAAAGAATGCACCTACGGGATAAGAAGTATTTTGACTATTCTATATTGCCCACGCAGACGAAGTTGCGGGCAACAGCTAGTGTTAATATAAGAACAACATCTAAATTCAGTTGCTTCTAATTGATTATTATTTTCAAAAATCTAATACTTTTTTAAATTGTATTATGTCATATTTCGTACTTGTCCGACATAGGGCACACTGTGTATTGCCTCCTACATCGCATCTCTCGCAAGTACTGTTGGGCATGTCACAAAAATTGTTGATTCGAGTACAAAGGTTTATATAAAATGTTTAAGTATATAAACTTTATGACAAAGAAAAAGTATTTAACAAATATATATAAATATTTCTGCTAAATAAGTTTGCCGATTTCCATATACTTTTTCATTCATAATCGTTTCTTTTGTACATTTTAAAATTTTACTTTTATATTTCAGTACCCGCACAAACCATGAACATTTGGTATCTACTTCGGAAACTCAAACTTTTTGTAAGCGAAGCTTCGAAATAAAAATGAAAAAAATATGAAACATCCACAACTTTCCATCCACTTTGATGAAGACAGAATATTATTACGAAAAAAATGTTCACGAATATTATGAACAAGCTGTCATGTAGGTAACTAGGACGCGCTCGCAAATTTTCCAAACGGGGAAAAAAGTCAAAAGCTGAGCCCTTAAACGTACCTATGCAAATACACAGTGGTGTTTCGTAGAAAGTAATCTCTTAGCCCGTCCTCACGTGTTTTATCCAGCAAGCGTGGCTAATTTGCAAGCTGCACCAGTACCCGGCCTTTTAGCCCGCCTTCCTTCCGCTGCCGTTCACGCGCCGCGGACTTAAACGAGGGCACTCCGACTTAATGACGACCCCCGCCATTTTGGTAACGACGACTGACATAATCATTCCCACGTCAAAATACGTGTCGCTCTTATGATTATAACGATTACACGAAAGAGTTACTAAATATAATATACGGCGGCCCATTATAACTCTGCTGCAATCTTCGCTCGAGCATTGAGGCTGCAGGTTATTGCTACGTCCGCCAATACGCGGGATTATGCGACTACGTTGATATTAATAGACCATTCCGATATCTCATCCTGTAATATTGCTGTTAATAATATTACTGCTAAGTCTGATTAGATTATATCCATTTTATTAGATCTCATTCTCTATTGACTAAGTATTCCACGTATTTTGATGATATGATGTATTCATAAAATAGCTGAAGAACGTATACCTTTCTTGATCCAGGATTTGCTAAAGGAAATTGAGTTGTAAGCTGCAAGAAACTTGGATAGGATACGGGGAACGATTCCGACATAAGCCGAGCAAGGTATAATATGATACTTTCAGTTTACATGGAAGATTTATGAAATTTTGTTTGTGCTCGGGATCAATGTTTTCTATTCTTTGAAATAAGAACGAAGTAATTCTTTGTTATAGCTGTACAAAAAGAATAAAGGTATGAAGCATTTGCAGATACAGTAGTCGTTACTATTAAGCCAGTCTTTTCACATATAATGCATTGATATTATAGACATGTTAATTGGTAGTTATTTGAAACCGACAGTAACAGGCAGTTTAAAACGTAGAACTCTATTCGATCAGCTCAGCACTATTCCATAAAATACCCATCCGTGGAGAACTATACCACCTGCATATCCTTTTCCCTACTATTTTGGTCTCGGAAAAGTAAATAATTAGTATTGACGTGTTTCCTTTAATAACGAACCTATTTATGTCTGTAGTTATCTAGAGCCAGACAACGTGCATTCATGAATCGAGATATATTAAATGGCTCAGACGCATGCAAATTCTCACAACGGAATGCACGTGTCATGAGTAGTGCATGGATTTCAAGGAACGTTTCGTTCTACTAACACCGAGGTCCGGGCTGCATCGTCCTTTACACATTTTGGCGTTGCAATGCTCGCCTCGTCGCATCTTGGTGGGAGAAATCTTAATGAACGCAGTGTTAATACACTATTAATATAAACAGTGCTACATAAATATGCTGCTATATTTTAAGTCTATTAAGAATTAATTTATTTGTAGATCACCTACATTTCTTTGAAAATATGCTTCGTTCATTACATCAAAAAGCGTTCCATATTAAATTATTATAATATTTATGAAATATCTGTAAACTAAAGCAAAACTATCAGGGCTGCCCCAAAAGCAAAAATACCACATCATTATGCGCTTACACTTGAAAAGCAATATGAGGAACTAGGACAAGTACTCTCTAAACAAAAGACGAAAGTTTTTTGCTATAAAAAGAGTATTTTCGGGAGCATAAGTGTACTTAAATATCACAGTATAGATATGTGACGTGTGCGTGTTTGATAAGTGACGAATTTGTTGACGTCGATACGAGTAAATGGTGTTTTAATAACTGATCATTAATAATAATTACAGCACAATGCGTCAATCGCTGTGGAACAAAAAATAATTTTTAACCAGGTATCAGTGTGTCGAATTAATTTAATTTATTTCTGGGGCAATATTCGATAACTGCAACTGACGGTAATGTTTCAAAAGGATTGGATGTAATTGTTATTTACTCGACTAACCATTATAATGTTAATAATACATTTCAGATTTATATGTAAATATGATGTGTATAATTTGTCCTAACAAGCGCCGAACACAATTAGCGGTAAAACTGTCATAATTATGCGTTTATTATTCATAGAGCAATAATATAAACCAACAAATAAAACTCCTAAATAAGTTTAAATGATGCGGTAATAACAACAGGATCGTTCAAATAATAATCGTGAAATCCTATTGGCTTACAACTCTGCGGAACGAAGTTACGGGTAAGTAAACACATGAAATAATAGCACTACAACTACACGTTCTGTTTCTGCATTGAAATAAAATAGTGCATATTGCTGTCACAGCGGCATACTACACATATCAATTCTTATTGTATCCGCTACCCAGTCGGAAGCACGCACGATGGGCTTCACAATGGCCTCTACAATAAATTCTAGGCTTCTCACTTTACCTACGGAATCTACTCAGAAATGAGAACGTATGCTCTGCGAGTATACTAAAAGCGTTTCAAAAATTTATGTGCGCGCTTAGTCTTCTGTTTAAGCGGTTTTAGCCACCGCCAAATATAGCCGTAGTACGTACTCATGGCGAGTAACTACCAAATAACGTTGTGTTGAACATTCACAACAACAAAATTATAGTTACACAATATTAGGGTCAGGCTAACGCTTTAATGTAATTATGTTGGTAAATGTCTTCATGATTGCTAGAGCCCTAAATTCTAATAACCGTTTAGATAGGCTTGATTGGGCTTCAAACTTAAAAGCTAAGTGATGAAACCTATTTAATAAAGTGTTTTACTTTCGGCGTGTATTTTATTTTGATGATTATTTCCATGGAGACGAAAAAAATATATATAAAACCTTAATAGAACTACATTTTTAAATACAAATTCAGTCCGCAAAAGAGTCCTTTTAAGAACTTTGAAAGATGTCGTAGGAGGTTGTCAGTCTGAAAAACTTGTATTTTTATGAGCAGAAAAGGATAATCTATCGACCTCTTAAGTAAACTAGATTTCCACGTCAGTGTTCATAGACTAGAACCTTCCACGAGGCTTTAACTCATCTACCTTATACGAATCCTTCCTTACTAAAAGAACCCTTTTGTAACACCCGTAGAAATAAATGGAGCGACACTTTAGGTTTTTTATACCTCTATTTACCGAAGGTTGCTCTATTCCATATATTTGAAGTTACTTTCCATAATTATGTGGGGTTCTCACCACAATTTCCTATGTGGGTCGAACAGTATGAAGAGTTAGTTCGTCATTTCTCGTTTCGTTACGAATATATTTGAGAAATGTTCGTGCCCTTATACATTAAATATTTAGCTATGGAATAATTTAGTACTGGTTTTTACTTATTCATTGAATCCTCGCCGAGTGTGTCTCCTAACCCCATGAAAGAGAAGTAATTCAAATAGTTAATCGGCCTACCTTAAAGAAGGACTTTTATGGTTCTTCGGTAAGATGGTCTGCAGTTTCAGAGGAAATAAAATCTATAATATTTTTATCTCTTTTGCTTCTTAAGCCATTAAAAACTATATTGATGTCTTACTCCAAAATAGTTGTATTGATTGAATTCAAATGACACAATACCAATTTCCTACTAAATTTACCAGCGTACACAGGCTAAGATATCTAAGCGCCCACACGCCTAAATGACGAACACCACTCAGGCATATGAAGCGTAACCGACGGCTTTAATGTATCTCCCATGCCTCGGCACGTAGGAGATCAAGTGTCATAAATTGGTATCGCCCGCTCACTTGTAGCTCCGTACTTAATCGAACTACCCACACGCATGCACTTAACCTTACCGTAACGAAGACCGACTTGCACTAGCGTTCACAAAATGCAGTCGTGCTTTTAGTGTAGCTTTATTTTAATACGGAATTTATACCTTCTTCAATAAAATCCAGACTCAAAATCCGGTTCAGAGTATTTGTTGAATTAATTAAGTTTGTTCTTATTGAGCCATCTTTATTATTTGGAAAATACATATTACGATGTACTTAAATACTATCAAAATCGGATTAAATACTCCCGAATGTAAAATTAAAGAATTTGGCACGCTTTACGAGCAATTCGATCTCCACTAGGTCGGTACTTAGGTTGTGTTAAGTAGCCATTAGAAACGATTTTGAATATCAAATGGTCGAAGTCAATTCAACTGCCATTTACTTAGTCTGCGAGAAAAGTTCCAAGTTGAATAATGGAACATTTAAAAGTAGCTAACGCCTATTAACACAGGCATTTGAAATTCATAGAGGGAGCACTAGAAATCGGAAGTGTCCAAGCTTTCATGCTAAAGAGCTTTAACAGCGAGTCTAGCTTTCATGCTTGTACAGTCGCCAACAACATTACGTATTCGAAAGCCTGACTGACATTATAAATGCGTAAGTGAGTTCGTTTGTCTCTACGTTTCCATTTTACTGATGTATCGTAAATTGAATTGGTTTTCATGAAAAATTGTGAAGGTGAGTTATTTACATTTTTTTCACGTTTAATTTTGAAATAAATTGCGTAGTTGTAATAGAATTGTTTTTTTTGTGAAGTTTTTGCTGTTGGTAAGAATATCCGAGTTTCAACGAGGGCGTTAAACAAGCACAATGCCTACACATTCACAAACTCCCAAGTAGCCTGACACCCGTATCCATACTCTTTGAAGGTTTAACGACTTGTGTTGCTGACTGTAACTGATACCCACGATTATTTAACTATCCTAATTGTTTTTGACAATAAAATAAAAGTTGAATGTCTTAAACTAGTCATATATTACCTACCTAATATTAGGAACAGTATATGTATAACACATTTTATTTGAAAAGGTTATTCAAAACAATCTATTTATGTGTAATTAGTATTTATACATAATAGGATAAAACATAAGAAGACTTAAGAATAGCTTAACAATAATCCAGCAGCCAAAATACAAGGCACCGAAAATGAATAAAATTAAATCGGAGGAGTTTCCACACAGTTTTTTATCATCGGTAAGCTGCAAAAAAAAAGTTAAGTAGGATTTTCCAGTAAGCCTTCCCCTTAAATTTGTAGCGCACGCGAAAAACATGGATAGTGTTTACGGCATTCATTAGCGAGCCAGAGATTCAGTCGAGGGGATAAAAAACGCTCATTAAATATATTGTCCAAATGCTTAATTAGCATATATATCGTAGGTCCTGATACCATAAACCGTCTACGGTATTTACAGCAATTACCGAACAAAGTCTCTGTAGTGGAATTGTGGTTGCTTTAAACTCGCCATCTAAAATGTTTTGGCATAAAATTCGCACGAATTCAGCAACTGGCAATGGCCCTTTTTTATTACTTTTCTTTTTAATCGAAGTTAAATGACGCAGTCGTTAACGTTTATGATCCTCGACTTTTATTACAATCTAAAAGCCGTGTTAGGAATTCATGTCGTGTGACAATTAATACTAAACAGTCAAACAATCTATAGGGGTCACTTTTCTTCGGATTTTATGGCTAGTTTCAATTCTATCTTGCTCCCTTTTTAAATTGTATTTTTATCATATATTATTGCAACAATTCGTTGTATTTGCAATAAAAATATTTGACGTACCCAAAATTAAGCACTAAATTGGTACGCGGGGCCCTCTTCAGACTTTCAATTAACCAATGAAATACTTTTCCAACAGTACCTGCGTACGACGATAATCACATATCTAGTCAAATACTTCTGGCGGAGTGGCAACCGGGAAACTATTCACTCTGGTGTAACATCGACCGCTGAGCTCAGTTCAAATCATTGTTCTAACGTTTATTAGCAAAGTTCAACGATCAAATAGGTACATTAGAATGAGGATAAGGCCCGTAACACACCGCCGACTGACGCTTCAATAACTCAAGTGTAAACGGAGTAAGTGCTTAGTTTACATTTGACGTTATGTAATTATTCACGTATAAAATTCGATTTTGAAAGCCACTGGTTGTAACACTTTTACATATGTGTCAGGATTTTTTCGGCTTTACGGTTACTAAGCTGCAGGCGATTCATATAAGTATATACATAGGTATTTACGACTCACTGTTCCCCGCGGTGTCACCTCGTTCCGGGGGAACTACTTCTCGTGCCGGGATAAAATATAACTGTGCTACTCAAAGATACTCTAGTTTCCCAACAGCTAAAGAATTCTTGAAATCGGTTCATTCGTTTCGGAGAATTTAGGGTACAAACAAACAGACAATATTGTTTCCCCTTTAAATATAGTAAAACACTAAATACAACTTTTTAAGTTATTTCGTGTGTGTATGTATCCTAAGCACTTACCTATCGAACACTTTATAGACAGTAGGCACTTATTTTTATTAAGGCTAATGTTATATGACGTGTAAATAAAAAGGAATCGGCAGTAATGCTGACGTGTGACGCATAACAATGTGTCCTGACATTACCTGTCGCCGCGGATACATACAATGACATTATTCAGGAAAAAACAAGGAAATCATACAAAGTTGCATGCCTCAAGGGATATTGTGCTGTAAGACGATAGGCAATTTTGAACTATATTTTATTTTATTTGTTATTTATCATGCGTAATTTTTTTATTCACGTCTTTTAATGTAGGTATAAACGAAAATCATCTTATGTTAGCTAAAGCGCTTATTTTATGTGACAAGTATATAAATAAACTAGTACCTACGTTTATTTTCAGACATAACATTTGGCGACTGAATTTTCTAGACAGTTTCGAGTCATTGCTCTCAAAGTCCTGACACACGAATTACTCCCACCTTTCCAAATATAACAAAATCATACGTAAAACATTTAAAGTAACCCAGAAAATTCTAACTTAATCTCGCTCTGACTCAATCCTTTGCGTCTATGACATTTTCAAATTACAAATATGAAATTCAACGCATTTCTTTAGAATTGATATTCCTTTTCGATCGCATAAAAGGTTAAACGAGGTCTGCAGGCAAAGCCACACAAATCTGGCTAGACTGAAATAAAACTAAAAAGGTAAAGTTTACACAACGAGTTTTTAGCCCGCAATGGAATATTAAATAGGAAAGGTTTATTATACAAATGTGGTGTTGTATAAAAACTTTGTTCCTTTTTTGTTGATGTCAATAAAAATAAATAGGTACCTGGTCGCTGCGGTCCGTGTTAGGCATTAAATTGAATGACGGTGCGGCAGTAAAACCTAATTGAGTGTATGTCCATTAGGGTAGGGAATCATCGCGGAGTATCAGACGATTGACAACAACATTTTTACCCCGAAATAGCGCAAATGTTTATTCATGAGTCATTTTGTGAAATGGTAACAAAATATGCTTCTGGTTTACCGCGCTTCCCTGTTAATTAATTTGCGTTACGTAATCTGTTATTAAAAATATTGAACTTATGTTACTTTGGGTTCACCTTTGTTTGATTTTAATACTCGTATTTCGAGGGAATATTTTGTAGCACAATGAATAATTAATACGAAGTACCCGTTAGTGTCCGAATGAATTCGGTGCCAACATTGGAAATTAAAATATGACCTGACATGGATATTGGGATCACTAGGTACCAAACCGCCAACTCCTGGATGTATTCCGACTGTGAAGAATGTCACAATATTTGGTTAAATAAGAATATATTATAATTATTATATTAATAATGGTTACCTCCATCGCTGAAATAAAAATAATTGAAATATCTCTCTTCAAAAAACCACAATAATTATTTTGCATTTGTAATTAAAAAGTTATTTATTTCTTTATAAGTAAATTCTCGTTTCCCACACATAATATTTAAATAAAGAATCGGTTTCCCATTAAAAATATCTGGACTGTAACCCATCCGAGGATTAAGGGCTATAAACAGGTCGTAGTTCAGAATGGCCGAGATAATGTGGTTAATATCATCAACACTATATAGCAGAAGGTTCACCTTCAAGGGGAAATCTTGTCTCACATAAAAAAACGATATAATTAAAATCATGTGGTCTGATTTTTTAATCGAATCTAACTTTACTCGAGTCTGTGCAGATTTTTTTTACATAATCGATTTCCTTGTGACATAAGAGTACAAAAGTTTGGATGTTGCTGATGTTGACACTGCTAATTCTGAAAGAATTTCCTAAAATCATAAGTGTTTACATTATGCGTACCGTTTACTTTTAATACAATTAAACCTTCTGTTCTGACCATTTCATATGAGTGGGTACTATATTATGAATCTCGTATCGATAAACCCAACTTTTCAGATCCATTTATTAATTGGGTAGCATTTGTACGATTGTTTGGTTATCAATTTGTAAGGAGGCATTATTATATTATAATCAAATTCCAATTATTATGGGATTGAGTGAAATTCTGCTGAATATTTTACGTATTACTTTTATCGTAATGGTGCAATAATAGCTTGCACGAGTTGTATTTTGAGCTGATGAATACCGTGTTGGTCGTTTGTGATTTTATGGCTGATTTTCTTTTCCCTCTAGTAAAAATATACTCGTAGGCTCGTACTAAATAACTACATCTAAGTAAATTCAAAAATTCATTTTTTTCTGGTATATGTCAATGTCTCTACATATAGGTAATATAGGTATTTGTCAATACATCCCTTATAAATAGGTACATTAAGCACCAATGACCCAAAACTTTTAAATAACATTTATCTCCAACCAAAAACCTTGCATGGATATTTTTGAAAAGAAATACTAAATAGAAGGGAAAGATTTCAAGAAGATAGCCAGAGCATCACAGGAAACCATTATAGATTTTTACAACTGGCGTGAGATAATGAAAGCTTGTTAGTACTTAGATACAGTTCCTTTATTCCTCGGGGAAAGGGATGAATACAAAGTTTTTCTTGGCTGTTTATTCTGCTGCTATTTCTTCAAGCCAAATAAACTTTCTTGCCAATAAATCTCCTGTCTCTCATGTTAGCTGTGGCTTTCCTATTATTGTAGTCAGCGCACAATAAGATGAACATTATTGTGCTGTAAATTGTAAATGTGGTCCTAAATGTTTTTATTTTAGAAATAAAGAATTGAGAATATTATAGTTTCGTACGTAGTAAAAAATATATTTTTCAACTGCATCAACTTAAGTGAGAGGAAAATAAATATACAAGAATAAACTAATTATACGTTTTGCGAACAAGAGCTCACTATGCGCTTCTGGCGTTGGCAGGTAGGTAAAGAATAAAGACCGTTCTTTAGTCTATCAACTATACTTGTTTAAAATTATCCTCTGAAAATAATTGCTGCTTCAAATAAGAATTGCCGACGTATTTAAATATTCCTTTACATAACATTATGATGTCATTTTTCCATAAGCACCACTCAATTCCAGTACAATATCTCGGGAATGTAGTCTCAAAGTTAATTTATAAAGACTGGAAAAACAACGAAGGAGTTTGCTCTTTATACAAAGAGAAAAATAAAGAACGTATCTTGAGTGCCGGTTAAACACACGCTCTTTAGAATAATGTTCTTACCGTCTGAATTTACATACTGCTTAAGTAAATAAGCAGAAAGCCAGTGAGGTTTCTTATCTTGAGGTTTCAATAAAGCTCTAAGGTATTATTCTTTTTATCAAATAATATATGAAATGTAAATTTTATGCATTTCAAAGGCTAAGCGAAGTGGTCTGTCTTTTGTTTTATACTTTTAAAGATGCGGTTAAGCACTTTTAATAAAGAATGACCTTTTGCACGATGATTCTTAAAAGATATAAAATCAGATTTATATTTGTATTTTATTTCCTTTTTTCTGTATGCAAATGTAGATTTAATTTGATTAAGCGGATTTACTACAACATGATTTTTAATAGAGAATCTATAACACCGGCTCAATTCCCCATATTGTCAATAAATTGAATGCTCGTAGGAACTAATCGGAGACTCGATTAAGTCCAACCAATCGAACAAAAGGCCATTTTAGCGTAGGAAAGTGTTAATAAACATTGCTTAGTCCGTACCGTACTATACAATTGTCTTTTAGTAGTTTTATTTAAATGAACTTTGAAGCTAATTCTCTGTTCCATTATAATTGCGAGGGTGCGGCGAGGGAAGCTGTGGTACATTGTGAGACCGCGGCCCGCAACGTGTCTGCGATTGTACCTACATATTTGTGGTATTCACGACTGTACGGAACATAGCGTACGCATGACCATCTAAATTGTTGTGTTGTCATGTAAAACCTTCCACATAGTAAGAAAATGCTTAGAAACTATTACGTGAATCAAGAAAGAAGGCCTCATAAAATATTAGAATCGCTAAAGTACTTTTTATGTTTGGTAATTACAAGGCTGAATGCAAAGCAGAACATCTGATTCACAATTTTCTGGGCAGAAAATGCTGGTTAAATATACGTTTATGATTTACATGACGAAATCAAAAATAAATAATTATACGCGACAACATCAAAACGAAAGTTCCGAACGTCTCATTAATTTATTTTCAACTTTATTTCAATGTGGATTATGTTCATAATTGAATGTCATGGCGAATCGCTTCCCGAGGTCTCGACTTCCTATAACAATGCATTTGCTTTTAGAAAAACAACTTGCTTTAACAAAATTAATTTCTGTTGTTGTTTGACATTGTGCTTTATAACTCAATATTCTATCTGCGGGTTCCGAGTTCTTGTGCTTACGTTATGTTAAATCTTCTACGTTTTATATGTAAGTATGCATGAAACAGCTTATGCAGTGAGACTTGTAAATATATTTAACTGATATAAATAGTATTCAGGCTTGGCGGCTCGCTAGAGGGTGAATGAAGCCTTTTTTTAATAGTTGAAAACAGTGTTTGTTTTTGAAAATAGAATATAAATACAAAATTGTTTAATTTTTATTGAAAAATACACTATTTACCCTAACGACCGATACCAGTTATGCGATAAAATTCTCGGTAATATTAAATTGATTTAGCTGAAATAAAAATACATATTTCTAATCAAACTGAATACTTTCATGTTTTTGGCGTATATCTATTTGTTGGCATCGTTTCGGTTCAATGGAATCAAGTTCCGCAAAAGAACAAAAAAAAAATATCGGGAATACCAAACCTGTACAAAATAGCACGTTCAATTCATCGCATCGTATTATCAAAAAACTGCGTTTCTACTTTAGGCAAAAATTCAATTTTATTGTATTTTAAACTTCAATCAATATGTCAATAACTACATTCTTCCTTGATATGTATATTATTTAGATACCACCAAAATATGTACTTCTGTACTATACAAAAAAGGGTATTATACTCCATGATTGAATGTTAATTTAAAAAATAACGTTAGGTACACCACTAAAAACACTTACCTTAGTATAACGAACTCTATTCATACACACCATGTCATCCACAAACTTAAGAAATAGCTTTAAAAAAATCGTCTAAAAAAATTCCCTTCTCGATACAACGGAGGCTCAGACAGCTTTTAAGGTGTATGAAGGGGCAGGACTAACTGCGTAGTTTGATTAAGGGTAGGCTCGTGTCAGTGGGGGCGTGAAGGGTGCTCCAGCCTCTCTCAGCGGAGCCTTCGCCCCCGGCAGTGATAGCGCACGCGTCGCCGTCTCACCTCAAGTACTAATGTGATTACGTTCTACGATTGTTACAATGGCACGCAATTCACTACTCGTAGAGTGCGTTTTTTGTATTGTTAGACTGCCTAGTCTAGACGTCAGCTGTCGCTTCATTGGACTTAGGTATATTCTGAAGTCGTTCGTTCATTAAGACATATTTGTTGTCCTGTATGTATGGAACTAGAATAGTTGGTGTAACTCGTAGCGCGTAGTTTATACGTAGCTACGCTTGACCAGTGTAGCGTTGTTCGTAGCGGTAAAAGCGTAGCAGTCCGAAAGCGTACAGAAGGAATGCGCAGTAGTTCCAGGCTTTTGATCAACACCGAATTTTAGAACTTATAAAATACCTAAATAAAAAGTTAATATAGTAATAGTAACTTTCTCAATGTCAAGGTGCATGAATATTTAATTCTATACCTACACGAAAATTAAATAATAAGATACGAAAATGTAAATGTATGTGTTGTAATTATATTAAGCTAATCTGTCATCTAATCTTAATCTGTGTACAACTTCGGAATTTCATAAAGGAGGCTTACAGAACACTTGTTCAGAAATTCTTCGACAATAATTAATTCCTTGGTATAAAGAGACAGGGATAATAAATGATACCGAGATACGTATAGTTTATTGGATACGATCCTTCAAAATCTAATTACGTTGTCTGTATAAATTAACCAAATATGTATTCCGTATTTCCAGAACAATTTAACCAAAACCGATTGCTGTGTCAGTGACGAGTGAAAAATTATCTGGAATATATTTGCCTATTGTAGCATAAAATTCGTACGAAATTCACTAAATATACTCGATTCATATGTTTTTCTCACTCTATTTATTCTATTTTAACAGACACTCATATGCTACTTCTTGAATTATTCATGTACAAAAAGAAAATTTTAAGCGTGACTGTAATGGCGACTTTAATGGCTTAGCATACTTAAGACACAGGTACACAATACATATTTAAACGTGTTTCGAGCTGAACTTGAGTAGTGACTGGCATCGATCGGAACTTCAATCTATTATTACTCGGCAGTACCTCTTCTGTTCCATTACTCTCTCTAACTACTGTCTATCGCGATCCAAAGTGTACCCAAAGAATTTATAACCATCCCTATAATGGAATTATTAACGTCATCATTTACGGAGGCTCTATAGCCATACATCAGCCCGTACAGATGGCCACCTCTACTGTATTTTAAAAGTTACTCTTAAAACATTCGAAATTCGAGTTAATTTGAAATTCCATTCTGTGCGGGGAGGAAGTAACTATTGGTCAGGAGTATCTTTTAATTTAAACAGAGGAAATTTAGTCGCACAGTTTATTCTGGTGCGGTGAAAGCAGGTGCGGACTGGCCCCGAGCTCAGTAATTAACAAAACAAAGGCTTTTCACTACGTTAACAGTACTTGATGTTACTGCCTACATTATTTTAAGAACTCGGATTCTTGTGGTTAACTGTTGAGGCGGGAATTTAGTTTTTACAGCGGCAAAGTCCTTTCAACTGTGAAATTGAAATACAAAAATCAATTAACAAAAATATGATTGAAACAATATTCAAAACAGATCCAATAATAATTGCGCCGTGGTGGTTGCGTGGCATTATTCCATTAATCTTGTCAAACGAGAATGAAGTGGTCAGACGTAACCCTCATTTCTCAACGCAACGGCGACTATTAATTAACGTGAAATTTCCTATCTATGCTAATGAAATTCTACTTGAAAAATGTAATTTGGATGATGTTTTGTTTAAACGACTACCTAATTAGTTTTGGCCCAGTGGGTTACGACTTGATGGTTGAAGGTTTGAAACCGCAGGGGCGCACTTTATTTTCTTTAATTAGTGTCATTAGAACTACTCTGGAAGGTCGTGAAGAAACTGAGAAGCCTAAAACTAAAAATTAAGTTCAAAATGTTGTGTCTGTAGGTACTATTTTATATAGTAATTGACAGTCAATATCCCCTCAAAGAGTAGGTACGGCTATAGTCCCGGTGGGTCCATCATGTGAGCTGATTATGTACGTAATTAACTGGCCGGAACCAAATATTACACATTAATTCAAACAATAGGTGGGACGGCACTTGGAAAGTTACAAGCTTAGTTTTATTGCTTTCAATAAAAACCATACCTTTGTGTAATGTCTTTAATTAAGACTAGATATCGGAATAACGCTTGTGAGAGTAATATTACATGAGTTATACTTAATAAAATTATTTTGCAAATAATATTTGTTGGAAATAATTCTTTTCTAAATAAAAATGATACCAGTTTTCGAATTCATAATTATATTTTCATTCAATTTAATCTTAACGTTGGCGCGTTGTGCGTAAGGTAAAACTACGGTATCTCTAGAGTCTTGTGACCGTGGGACCCTTATCGATGGAGGAAACGTCCCCTTGCCTTGAGTCCGGGCCCTTCCTTTGAATTTATAATATTTAACGGTGACTCAAAATTCTGAGAAGGAGCATTATCAAAGATCTTGCCTTATTATGCCGTTGATAATGTACATGGGTATCAACTAATTTCATCATGATATCAAACTGATAGCGTAATAAATATGATGATATGAATTTGTTAAATATTGGTACCTATGTAAAAGTAAATATTAACGTGAGAGGTTTTTGATTTCACCTGACACTTAAGCACGATTTTTTTATGTAAATGGGAATATAAAATCCTAAATTGGAGCTCCGAAATTACCGGACGGCAATTTAAGTGTGGAAAAATACTCGCACTCAGACGTGACGCGACGGGACTCAAGTCACATCGAAAAAAAAAAGAAAGTCGACTAATTAGTGCGACATAAATATTTTCTTTGTTCTTTGAACTCGTCAGCCAGAAAATATTCGAATAAGAGTTGGAATTCGGGTATATCCAGTTGATCATTGTTACCTATATTTTAATTTAAAATCATATTTTTAAACCACGACCACCAGATTTGATTGTTTGTTCGTTTGAATCGAATAGGTTCCAAAACCACTAAACCGATTTGAATAATTCTTTCACTGTTAGGAAGCTACTCTATTTCTATGTTTTATCCGGGTACAGGAAGAAGTTTCCCCAGGACGCGGGTGAATGGAACAGGTAGTTCCTATAAAGTATAATCAAATAAAGCTGAATTCGCGATATATTTTTATTAACTCTTCGGGAAATGGGTATTTATTTTCTTACTTTATAAAATCTTATTAAACTTACTAGTAAGGTGTATTATAGTTTGTCGAGCGCAGCATTTATAGGGGAGCCGAGTTCAGCTGAAGGTAGATTTTAGCTGTAAGAGAAAATTTCTAAAACTTCCACAAACGAGTATTGACGAGCTTTTCAATTTAGCTGAAGGTTTACGTCTGTTTTCAACGAAAAGCTAATACATATGCTAGCAGCCTATGCTTAGCTACCGTGTTCAGCTAAAAGGTATATAGCTCCAATCGGCTACTGACTTTATGTGTAAGTTTAAAAATCAAACAGTCGAAAACTGAACCTCATGCTTTGAATACATGCGTCTGCTTGAGACTACGAGACTTCTATTGAGTTTAATAAACTGAGAAAAGGAAACAGTAATAAATATATTTAATTCTGCAATCATCAATCAGACTATTTATTCTTAGATTTTTTGTTTCTTTGTACTCTACAGTTGGTTACCACACCAAAATTCTTGAAAAAAAAAATCATTTAGATTTATAAAATACATGAAAAAACTCTGATAAAAATATTATGACTACGTTACGTTATCTGTGCTACAAAAATATGTGTCATAATTTAAAATGGCCCGATTTCTGAATGTAAGGCAGGAATAAAAAATGTTGAAGCGTACATCCCACACTTCCATATTATTTTAATGAAGAGGCTTGTGTGCCTTTCCATGATTTTGATTTAATTCCATGTCGCCTTTGTGCGACGACGAATAAGCAATTTATATGACTGCAGTGGGACGAGTATCAAATCACACTATTATTATTCTTTATTGCACACACTATTTATAGATACCATGTATTGCGGAGAAGAAGATATGCAAGATCGGGCTTAACCCAGGAAGGAAACAGAACTTTTTGATAATTCTTTTTTTAAGTAACAGTGTTTCTCTGTTGTAAAATAATTTATTAGTTGAGTAACCTATGAAAACCAGCAAAACAATTGCCTTCTAAATATAAATAAGACCATACATTATTAAACACCAATCTGTCTCTGCCAGCTAATCCACCCTTAATTTAATTTAAATTAATTTACAAAAACCACAGTTTGTTTTAGTTCGACACTTTATCCGTCCCGAAATCCTACCACAAGTAGCGACACTATCAAATGATGCAACAAAGAGTGGCATTTATTTCAATAACAGAATTTATCTTCTTAGTGGACCTCGATATTTTACATTGAGAAGTAAGAGAAGTTCATGCTGTGTGTGTTTGACGGTTTCAGATTTCATAAATTTCATCCTGCAGGTACGTGATCCATTTACGTTGGTGTCTTGCTCCACGTTCATCATAAAAGACGAACACACATCAAATCATGTTTATGTATCCGTGTAGTGTAATCCAGTGGGCCAGAAAAAATATACGGTTGCGACAGCCCAGCATAGCGGTGACGAGGGACGGCTTCCCAAACAACTGACAACTCGAATCTATATTTGGCATCTTCACTATTCTGTGAAACGAAAAAATATCCTTTGAATTGTACCCACGGAATTGTACCAATTTATCGAGCTTTGTTGTCATCGACATAGCTTCAAATTAACAAAGTTTAACTTTTTTTGAAGACAATGCTTTTGAACAGGCATAAATTTTGTTGGAAAGAAATAAAATAAAATAATCATATTAAACAGGCATTTTCCTGGAAATTGCATTTCCATAATAAAAACTTAAATATTTTGAGAAATAGTACGAGTTCTGAAAATTAATATCGCCAGCAATTCGAATAATGTGCGGAATCGTTATAAAATTCGAACGATTTTTCCGGCTTTGCCATTTGGATTGTGTTTACATACAACAATATTATTCACATCATCTATAACATTAATTCTTAATTATTGTTTAAATAAAACAGTACCCAATAGACTGATTTACATATAAATTTACGTTTGCGCATTTAAATATTATGACCGATATGAATCAGAGAATGTGTTGCAAAATCGTTTGTTGATGCAGATAACGATTCGTAATTAGTTTGACGCAGTTACTGAATAAAATCCTACCGTCAGTATTCTGTTTTAATTGCAACGTGAACTTCATCGGACTTATTAATAAATTGACAATATACGGAACACAATTATTTTGAAATTATTAAAAGCACCTTTTATGTCTGACCAATAAAAAGAACAAAGCCAGCAGATTCTTTTCTCACATCTTAATTAAGTTTGTCATGAATTAATAAATTATTCATGACTTCGTTTATATTTATTTTGTCGTGTAAAATTGTGTTAGGGAGAACACTAGAGCCAGTAGTTGAAGTTCTTAATTGTTCTTTTGATAAGTTTCGAAGCTTATAATGTGAAAATTTGTCAGCAGCATTTGACGGCGACAGGTGCGGTACGAAAGTAACAATGTAATTACGGGAACAAAGGCAAACACGCCACTCCGTATGGTCTTTTGTAAACAAGAAAACAAACTCCCCTATAATATTCGGTCGGGGACGGGAAACGAGGAAAATGAGATATATAAATTTAAAAAGCAACATCTTAGTTATCTAAGTAAAAAATGGTCATTGCGGGTGTAATAGAATAATGTGAGATATGTTCAGGTAAATAACATTTTTTACTTCTTAGATTATTCTTTGTAAAATCCATGAGTTACAGGTCATTACCTATATAGTTTAAATTATTTTCATATTAATCACTGTATTCATTAATAGTAGATGTTTTAGGAATATCAGCTTAATCAAAATTATGATTACATTCGTTTTCAATGATCTAAATAGTAAATTAACGATATGGTATATTGATAACTAAACATTGACAAATAATAATGAAATTGATAGTTATTTGCATATTCTAATTCCTGACACGTTATACCTGATTGAATAAATAATTTGCCCTGTTACTCGTTACATTAATGATTTGAAATGCTAGCAGCTCACTGCTTTCTCGGAAGATAAACAAGGGAAGATTATTGTTTCAGAAGTTTAGGAAATAAATAATACACAATTCCAAGAAAAAGCTGATTCTGATTTCCGCTGTACGAGTCAAGGGGTACAAGATAGCTCACTTTTGGGTCTAATCGAATAACGAAAACGTTGACGTCATCGCCTTTCCCTTTATTACTTTCAGCGGAACAATCATGGCGTGATAATTTATTTTTAGGTTTTTTAAGCGTAAATGTCGAAAGCTGCAAGTTGAAACTTAGAGGGGGTTGGCGCCCCCTCCTACTCGGAGCTGTAAAAAGCTTTTGAATTGATTGTCCAGTGTCAGGAAATTGTTGGGTGTCGGCATTGTTTCTGAGGCTCACGAAGGCTATCCAACTTTTCTCATTAGGGCGATCTGTTGCGGCGCACCATCGAAACGCTTACAATATTACAGGGAACCGTTATGAACAATACATAATTTTATGAAACGCCGACTTTCAATTATGATGTTACGATTCATTCTCTTCGACATTAATCGGAAAATAATTAAATATTATGATTAAACTGTAACAATAAACGGATTGCGTCGTAAAATTGGATTGTTGTATTGTGCTTTATATTTGCATATTTTAATGTCGATCGGATCATCAGCTTAAACGTTGCAAATATTATGATTGTGCACACAAGGTAACTAATTATGTTTTGTTAAGAAGTTTAATGCCATCGGGTGCACCTGTGCGAGCCATTTTTCTTAGTCAAGATTGAAAAGGAAAAACAACAGACGACATTTTGTTCCTTCAGTTAAAATGTTGAGTGAAAATCGTACGTACCTACTTGAGTAAGTATTTATTTGATGAGTTGGACTGGGTTTAGCTCCAAGGATTTAAATAATCTTATTTTAGTCATTTTCGTTTTATACAAAAGTTGTTCTTTTTAAACAGCCAGAATCCCTAATTTTAGAAGCAGATCTGTGAGTATAATATTTAGATTTTTTTTGTGTAGGTAAACTTAATGTCCCATTTACAAAACATACAATAACCCTTTTTTGGCTAAAATATAAAAAAAAATACTGATAATTTCGCATGAAATCTGTTCAGACATACATATAGACAGACACTTACCTATGTCATGCAAATCTAACATTTTGAACACAATGATAATTAACTTACCTATATGTCCGACTGTCCACGCACGTTTGTGAAATACAGTTCCAAACTGGGTCACCTCGTGCTCTGAAGACGATACCCAAAGCTTATTCTAATCCGGGAAAACACTCCGCTCCTAGTAATGGATTTAATCAAAAACCTATCACAAACCAAAACAGTTTCCGCAACCTCATTAACTTGAGCTGAACACATTACCATATCTAAACACATATATACATACACATCTACTGATATAAATTTACGGCAAATTTACAGGTTAACAGCATTACGTTGTGACGCACATAATTGCAAATTCGCGCGGTAATAGATACCTACTTAATCGAATCTCGTTCCATTAAGTAAATTTATTCATAACAATCTAGACGCCGACATCTGCCACTTTAAAGAAATCTTCCCTCGGAAATTATATTGCAGTAAATAAACCGGGCCAAACAAGTTTTTCATTTAATGCTTATTATGCAACATCAGCTGCTATTAAATATGTCTCATCAAGCATATCTTTAAAAGAAGTTCTCCTGGAGTGTCGGAATCTTAAGAAATAGGAGCGAAGATACCATCTTTGCTATTTTACTTTTAATAACTTTGTTGCCATTAAGACTTTCAGTAGGTTTCAATGTGAAGTGATAATTTTGTCACTATGATACGTGATTTTAGCAATAGGTGTATAAAACAATTACGTAATATTAAACATTTATGGGATTGCCAATTTATACAGTTTAAAACATTCGTGACAGACATGTTCGTGGACAAATGATCACTAATTAGAATAATCAACATTTTCATAAAACTAAAGCTGTATATTAATATTGATCGTCAAGTTAATCAACTTAACGTACCTTAAGCTTAAAACAAAACTCAATACCATTCCATTAGTATAATATAAAACCTTCGTTCATCCATTAGTCAATATCGATAAACCAATTGACGGTCCCGATCGTCGAATGTTTTCAGGACAATCTTCCTTATTGCTTGAAAACAGGGTAGGTCGCAGGTAGAGTTACTCCGGGTTAACTCTGCCGACAAGGAGGTACAATTCTAAAACATACTCACGTAGCTCATTTCCTTAGTAATGGGGTTATATTCCGCGGCACAATTTTCAATTTCCTAACATTTTTCTATATTACGTACCTTTTTTTACAATGAATTGTGTTTTGAGATGTAAAAGATCTCGCTTAAAAAACGTTTAAGCTAACTGAATTGATGTTTTGCTCTTTTTGGGGTTCCGTAACTTAAAGGGAATGAATCTAGTGGGGCCGCCTGCTGGCTTAGCAACTGAAACCAAATAAAAAAATAATACAACGTATAAGTAATAGGTACACAGATTTTAACTACTCAGTTTTTATGTTAACAAATAAAAAATATGAAATAATCCAAAAACTCAAATGACACTGTACAGTTCGGTTAATTCAAATTTAATTAACATCATATCACCAAGAACTACTTTACTGTTATTTTATTTCTTAGAAGAATTAAACACACCTTTAATGTATTAGTCACTTTACATATAAAAATATTATTTACATTGATAAACTACCATTTTAGACTACCGAATGTTTATTCCGCTTCGTGGAATTTGCGAACAAAACATCCAATATTTGACCTGTCATATTGAATGCTATGTATGACACTTTTCATTAACATCCAACAGACTATAAATATAATGTGCATAACGTATGCACTTCAATGCGGCATGTCATTATCATAGTTCTAATAACTGCCTGCTATTTAGTTTATGTAATTGTTTTTCCATGAAAATAATATTGTTAATTAGCTTTGGCCGGAAAAAAGAAAAAAGTGTAGTTGAAATAAAGTAGCAACTTCCACCTAATAGATATAACAGCTGTCGACAAGTTTTATCAGGAGTTCAACCTATTGGCAAATTACGGGTGTAGGTGAAGAAGCCTGGGATACCCATCCTCATCCCATTATGTACGAAAAAGGTCGAGCTCAATTCTAAACGGAACTTTTTATCTGTTTTTGGATTTCAACGCCATTTGTATAATATTTTAGGTAGTTGACGGGATCCGGAAATCCTTTTTTCGGCTTAAGATAAAAAGATTAAAATAAGATTTTAGTAAAGGTGAAGAAGGTATTGAGATCATTATGTCTGATAACGAACCTTTCAACGCTTTTTATTTAATTACGTTTAATCAATTACTTGTTATTTAATTAAATACTTTCCTTAATCTGGTTTGACTCGGTCGTCGCCTAGAAGGCTGTAATTAGATTATGCATATCTTGGTTCAAGGTTCAAGAATTTTTCAGAAACAGGCAGGAGTGAAGATTTATAGGTACAACGTAGTACACGGCTTTATTGGAGTATTTTTTTATAATTATAGCTAATGTAGCCAACGTTAGCCATATATCTAGTTTTTAGCTAACAGCTATTTTTAGTAAGCTCGTTATTTTTTATTTTAAAGAAGAGCATAAAAAATATCCTTTGCCGAACTAACCCAAATATAAAGATTTTCACAGCTGACTCGTATTCATTGCTTCCGAGTCTTAGTATTGCCAACGGTACACGAGGAAATAGGAATTTCTAGTGTAGGAGCAACGCTAGATCTCTCAGAGTAAGTACGTATCATTCATATTAGAGCAGCATGCAATTTCTATACACTAAATCTTCAGCCGAAATGTAGCATCGCTTTAAGTATAGCTATTTATCCCACCAGAATATATAAGCTCATTTTTAAGCTGAAACTATTTGTTAATTAGGAAGCCGCGATGTAATTACATCTTCCATAACTAACCTCGACGTTATGCATTCGCTACCAACATTCAGAGCAAACTTACGCGGCTACAATTATTTCACTATAATTGGCGGACTTGTGGCGCATTTTAAATGAGCATGAATGTATGTTTTCTGATAAAACTACTCGTACACGGTAATGCCGATTAGACCGTATGAATATGTAGAACAAGCTTCACAATTCTGTTACATTTTTCACCTAATCCGCCTATCCGAATGTTCCTTTATTTATTTCGTAATTTATTGTTCCAGTGGAAGAATATTTCATTTTGTAAAGTATATTTTTATTCCTCTTACTTATTACAAACATAGAAAAAGCTGTCTGTCTGTCCATTTGATACTGTTTTGCGGTCTAAGCACTAGACTTACTTTTGCGAAGTCGGGCTTATCTCGGGTTCGAGACTAAAGTCTCTGAGGTAGGTTTTTCTGACATAGGTTATTTTGTATCACAAATATGAAGTAGTTTTTGGAAGTGGGGAAATATACTACAGGTACCTGATAATTCTTAAATTCGTCGCAGTCGTAAAATACAGTACACAAGTCGTATATTCCCTTGCGTATATCTTGAAGTAACTTGTGAGTTTTTCATATAAATGGAAAACGTTACGTCGCCGAATAGCAGAGTCAATCAATCGCGCCACCCGCCTGTGTAGCGGCAAATCGAAAAATCTCCAAAATGTCTTTGATTTAGTCAACACGAATGAATAAGTCGTCGTAATCACATACTGAACTTCAAAATAAACTCGTATACCTTTAATACAATCTTATTTATTTTTAGTAATAGTAATTTATCAGTTGGTTTCAACTTCAAAAGCAGATCATTATTTTTATAGCCTATTTATATTACAAAAACACACAGTGGCCATATAATAACTATTATTCCGATAAGTCATTTGTCTATATCCCTATTTTAATTGTTAGCTACAAAATAAATTAATTAGGCGCTAAAATATGCAGGTTTGTAGAAATACCTTTATTAAGAGAACCATCTCAAATTGTTTATTATCTGAAAGTAACACACTTGGGACGGCCCGGGAACTGAAAGCCAATGGTCATTAATTCAGGCTACGGTACAAATGTGCTGTCAGACCTACGTGCATAATTTAAATTTATTACCAGCTTAGCTGAGAAGAAAAATATCATTCGGCTCGCTAGTTGACAAGAAAATACAGGATATTTTAATTAATCAAAATACACTACAGTTTTTAATTATTACGTGTGAGACACGGTGATGTAATATACGAGTTTTTTCTTACCTACGACTTAATTATTTTGTTCATTATGACATGAAACTGGAAAAAAGTCTTGGTTATTTTTCTCATTATTTTATGTAAAGACTTCCATAGTCTTGTGGTTTTATTTGTTTGTTTTATAGTCTCATTATTATTATCTTTATTTACCTTATAGGATGGTAGCCTTTACCCGTGATCAGTAACGGTATCATTTCTCAATCTTTAGTGTAATTTAATTATAATTCGCCGCGGCATGTTTATAATAAAACTATAACATAGCCCACTCATCCAATTGCCCACTTCGCACATGGTAAAGTAAAAGTAAAGAGCATCGGCGACACATCAAATGCCTCGCATTGGCGATGTATGATGGCACTCGATTAAATATCTCACATTACACACGTACCGAGCCCCGGAGAGCACGCGTGTTGATATTTTATTTCGCATCGCAATCTGAATAACCTGTGGATTATACGAATCTTTCCTTTCTTTATTCAACACATGTGGAGCTTAACTTCCAAAGTAAGCACTTCCCGACTTTTGTGAGCATCATCTATTCAATGTACATCCCGTTTTATTTCTATTAATTTCAATCTCGTGCATTAAATCCAAACTTATAATAAGGAAAACGTTTTTAAGCCTTAGCAACGACTCCACTCTGGTATAATAATTAATTACATAATTTGATACATTCCTTTATATCAGAGCCCATGTATTATTAAGCAAAACATTTGAACAATGAACATGTCACGTCACTTACAACCACATCATAATTGTGCTTCCAATCAACTCATAATTAATGCGAAAGGATAAACTCATACACCCTTGTTTTTCGGACCCTCGCTTTACTTTAGGAGAAGGGAAAATTAACTGACATTAACACGGAATAGTACTTACTCAATAACTGGGCTGGTCACTTTTATTTTATTCTATGGAAGTGGTAATTACAAAGATATATTTAGGGTACGCAAAAGCCGGGCGACCGCGCACCGCAGTGTTAAATAGCCTAAAGTGGCCTAAACTATTCGTCACCCGTAATGATCGCCAATTAAGGATGGACGCACATAATCGCTGCACGTTAGGGCTTAATTACATGGGATCATACAATGCAAAGAATTAAATTTTAGCTTTGATATGGCCTGAAGAGTACCTACTAAATCGCACGCTTTTGTAACAAGTTGACAGATCTTTATGTAAGATCTTGGTCAAAGCTGACAACCTAACCCACCTACGTTGGTTATATGCTATCCAGAATGAATCGACTGCCCACATAACCTATACACAACAAATTCGGGGAAAACTGTGCACGTTTCTAAAGCTGGTTGTCAGACTTTCGGGTTTCTGACTATTTATATCGGCTGTCGAAAAGCTACAAAGGTCAACCGCACCGGGACCAACGCATTAACTGGGTTCGATTGAAGGGTATCGTAGTGTTATTGGATTTTAACTTGTACTTTTTGGAAAAACAAACTGGGGCATGGATTTTCGACTGTCGATGGCAATATAAATGGTCAAATATGGCTGAGGTTCAGGTTCATAGCTGGGATTTATCCTTGGTTTATCCGTGTATTCTACCCCTATATGATGACTTCAAAATTGAAACAGTTGAATGTCTTTTTGAAATATAAAGATTTATTTTATCTAAACTACATGTCACTTCTACATTAGCAGTGAGAGAGACGTTAAGAACAGTTTGCGAAAACAGCTTTAAAACATATCTCAAGCGGAATGTCTCCAGGTATTACGGTGAAGATATATGTGTGTACAAACAATTCATACTTTACTAGCTTAATGGACGAGAGGAAATTTTATTTAGGCAATTATATGGCATTGCTTATGATAATTTTATTGCTTGAGTTAGGAATACCAAAGCAATTTCTGCATAGCAGGTAATGAAGACGGCAACGAATTGTTATGAATTTTATTATGACAATTTTATGGATAGTTTCAGTATTAGACATAAGTATAATTTCGGGTCATCAAAAATATATTTCACTATTTGGCTACGGTTATTATTTAATTGAGGTATGTCATAGTTCCCCAGCGGGGCCCAGCAGGAAAAAAAAGGTATGTCATTGTTATATGTATGTATCTACCAATGTTTGTTTCAGTGATACAGGAAGGACGGCGATAAAAATCTCCATTCAAAGTCGCACACAATTTACCTTAAAAGAAAACAACAAAAAAGTTTTTCAAAAGACAGTAGGCTTAATAAAATACAAAAACATGTTTTGGTGGATAAAAAGGGATTTTGTTTTACCATTCAAGAAAACTGTAATCGCTGATATCAAGTCGCACTTTGGATGTTTTCTCATAAGAGGAACAGTGCCTGAAGCGATTCGCTGCTGTCGCTTAGAGATAAAACAAACATGTTGAGTACTCGCGTAAGATTGTTACGCGTTTACTAGGGACGCGGGCGATATCGATGTCACTTCCTGACTATTTTTAGATTGATGCTATGTTTTTATCTTTCGTGGCGTTTGTAATGACTTGTTTTTGGCATGGTTAAACTTAGTTACCGTGTAATAAAGATATTTATTACAAAAAATAAAAATGAAGTCCTTACATACTGGTCTTTCCTACATAATCGTGTAAATTATGCGCTAACTGCCCATGCCAAACTTCGAGAGACAAGATGTTAGACAGCACGTTTATTAGGGTCTCCCATTACGATTAGGTGAACCATTATACTTTTGGCTGTAGAAAACTTATAAACACGAAGAAGGTCAGGGGCCAGCCCTTACACACTAGTAGATTTTGGTTGCGCGTAGAAAAACGACACACGACACGACACAGTCCGAGGGGAAAATCCGGTGGTGTAAAGAGGTGTAAGTGACTTAGGTGCTCTAAGATTTGCAAAAACGAAAGAAACTAAAGAACACATAATTTTGAGGAAAATGTTCCTATAGGTAAGTCTAGGCATTTTTATAACATCCTCCTTAGTCGAAGGGTACCCAAATAATGGATGGTGCCAATTGTTTTGACACCATTGAAGTACATTCAGCAATTAGATAACAGTATAACATTAATTACGTTGCCAATTACGGAACATTCCTCTTCTTGGGATAATAATTAGACATCAATCTCTGATTGTCTTCATATCCCTATTGTTTATAAGCATACCGCAGTCATTAAACAACTAGCTGTTACCTCGGTGTTGCTCATATTCTATGTCAACAATTCTATCAAACGGAATACATTTTATTTATGTAATTACCACACTTATGTTTGGTTTTAACCTAAGTATATCTCAAATCGTTGAAATCATATCAATCGTTTTGTTATGACCAAATAAAAGAAAATTTTCGTATTTAAAATAAAACTTAAGCGATGTTTTATCAATACGCCTATACAAATAACTTTCTAACATCTAGACAAAATAACTGATCAATATTCGGTATTGATATAGACTAAATTCTTGCGTACCCGAGTGGAGTAACAAAGAAATCAGAAAAGGAACAGTTAGCATATTTAATTCAAGACTGGAAAAAAGGCAAAATTGTTCTATACATTTGTAATAATAAAATACAGTTGTCCCCAATACCGGACCCCTAACTAATTTTGAGACAAAGGGATCCCTGATAACTTTCCATACTTTATTTCCTTTTTGTTGATGAGAAGTTCCCGATCGGTCGAGTTGGCCTGTGTTTTATCGTCGTAAGTAAATAAAATTTAGTGCACATGGGCCCCGATTCATATTTTATCGATTCTGATATTTTATATGTCCATATATTTGAGTACCTACGCACTTTTGTGACGGTATCGTCAGTAACGCCTTCCTTATTTATAGTAGAAGTAGCTTTGAAGTAAGAAGAAATAAGTTGGTAGCAATATAAATTAAGCGCAGGAGTTCCGAACATAATAAGTTGTAGGTGCCTATCAATAATGATGATTCAATATGTTTCCTTAGACAATTACTTACAATGCAAACTCAAAAAAAAGTGAGTTTCTTTCTGAATATGCTTTTACACTACAAGTAACATAGAATCTGATTTTTATGATGTTTCCAGGTTGAGTTGATAAAGTTAGTAGGCAACTTCTACATAGGAACAATCCTGTTTACAATTCGCTTTACAATCCACTTCTGGATGTATCAGGGGCATTCCAACGCTGCCGTAATCGTGCTTCGCTTTAAAGCTCTTAAAACGAAAATGGTCCAAACGGCACTTGCTAAATAGGCGATGGCCAATTTATAGGAACCAATTTCGTTGAGTTGACTTTTACAAATTACAGCGAAAGACAAACAACTGATACACAGGATGCTCTTCTTTCGGACGGTCAGGAAATAAATTATTTAAGTTGTATGAGTGTTGCAATGAAAGGGGAAACGGGGGCGAAAACGTCAACCCATGTCAAACAGTTTAAACGGTAGCCGAATAAGTTTAATAACATTTACATGCGGTGAGAATATACAAATATCGGTCAATTTTTTAATTGCTATATTTAGTAGGTCATTTTTATATTCGACATCTACGATATTTATGCTCACCTTCAACGCCTAAGATACATAATTTAAGACAGAACGGTCTTAAAATTCAGAATGATAATAATCTAATCAATCGGAATCTCCAGTTAATGGTTCAGTCGTTAAACATCATCCCCATATTGTAAGTCGTTAAATTTCCCCGACTCCACTCATCATTATTCAAAGAAAAGTTGTCAAAAATGTCCTTGAACCAAGAGGCTCTGTTCAAATATTCTTCGAGTGGAATCCAATGGATTATTCGATAAAACGACTTCGAATACACCTTGTTCTTCAATTCTTCAGCTGGAACATTTTATCGGTGACATGAGTCAACTGTCGGTAAAATGGTCCTGCCCTTTTGTAAATTAATTACCTCAAGATGGCCTTCCTGATTAGCGATAGTCAGAAAATGTACGTAGGTTTCTCTTTAATTATCTGAATTAGTTATGCCAACACTATACTTTAAGGTTGAAGAAATATAGCTACTAATAGCTATGTAACATGATCTTTTACTTTGAAACTTATGTCGATATGAAAATTAAAATTCGATTCTCAGAGGCCAGCATTCCTTTCTTATTTAATCCCTTACTTAATAAACAGCAAAACGGACAAACGCGGTGATCAGTTACAAGGTGACAAATATCGGAACCTCTCATAAATATTAAAACAAACCGTTATTTAAATAACAAGCATTAGGATGTTAATCACGGAATATAAATACGTGCAAATTTGCTTGGCAATAACACAAATGCTGTGCAAATACGAACATTTACCTATTACTCAACGATGATTACGCTGGCTAGATGCCAACCCGTGTCTATTCTCACATTTAAGTTTTGGCCGTACGAACAGCTTCGTATAACAATATCTCAAATGCAGTCCAGATTAGATTGCTTGCCTTAAACTAAAATGGTAGCGAGACCTTCTGAGAAGCTGTCTACTGATTAAGCCAGCCTTACCAAGAACTTACTAACTGTGGTTCGATTACATTCAATTACCCAATCTGATTTTACACTGAACTTGTTAAAATGGGAAAAAATATAAGTAAGAAAGAAAGTAGGTATTTCTTTGTGTCTCCCGTCACATCTTTAGTTTACACAAATAGAAAGAACAATTTTAGGTTATACTTAGGTTGGTTGTAATTGAAATACTCGGAGAAGTCAGAGCGCAGTCTGTTTCCAACCGTATGACGGAGTAGCTTACATCTACAGCTACACGTTCAGCCACTGAACCGGAACTAAAATAGCTGAGCAAGTTATATTAGGTAAATACCAACAAATGAGTTGTTCAAGAAATGCTGAATGGTAAACCCAGGAATCGCTTACACTGTTTTGGTAAATGCGCAACTCATTAGTTAAAATGCAGTTGTTGCATTTATGATAGCACGAATTTCAATTCTAGAAGTAGGATTTTCTCAGCAATCGCATTTATAAGACAACTTAGTAGATGAGTTAAAATTTCTCCCTCTATTCACAGAAGGAATTAGTTTTTCTTTTTACTCAAAGAAAAATAAGCACGTAGCGCACAGGAAAGTAATCACGACGTGATCATCAGTCTTTACAATTTTTCTTCCCACATAGTGCAACAAATAGTAGGTAATGCATCGAAAATCGATAACTATTACCAACACCGTATGTTGTATAATGTATCAATATGTCGTTGCCGGTCTTTCACGGAACCAATTTCTTCACACTCCCGAGTGTAAGTAGCGCCGCACTTTATTCGGATTCTCCCACGGCAACAGCTGTTCATCTCTGTAACAACGGAGGAGTCTACTACGGTCATAAAACTCATTCCAGCGTCACTTAAAATTTTCCCTATTTATCTCAACTTTGTTTAGCTGGGTTTAGCTGGTTCAGGAATAACAAACCCGTAGTACCTCCCCCTGAATAAAGAATTCGTATTTTAAATTCTCGGGAGAAGTCTTGAAAACTCCACAACTAGAGTTTATCATTACAATGGAACTGCAGTGCAACAAGACTTCGGCTGCGTTGCAGTTTTACTCCGCAAACAAACGTTTATTTTACTAAGTATTTACTGAGTTAGTAACAATGACTATATTTTTTAAGGACGTCGAGCTATCCGAAATAGAGTGTTTTCAAGACCTGATCATTTTTTCTGTACATACTTAGTACAAATATAATATTTAATGGTGTAATCGACACGCCTGCGTATATTTTTATAACATGCATTTCATCGTACGGACGTAAAACTCGATATTACTTTGGACGTGAACCAGCATAAAATATGAGAAGGGCCAGGCCCCATTGATTCGGACAGTTTGAGTGAATGCTACATGAAAAAATAAACAAATGGATATACCGGCCGAAGCAAAACTTGGGCATGGAAAAAAACCTTTATGATATTCTTCAAAAAAGTAGAATTAACCCTCCCGACCGGAATGTGGCAGCCAATATTTATACAGTAAAGGTTTGTAGACTGTCCACAAAATATCTTTTATTTTTATTCAAAACGGTTTATTATAGCATGAAGGTGGATTATTTTCGACGCAAACCTTTTTACCTAAAAAAGTACTGTACGATGTAAATCTCTTAGTACAATGAAACCATACGACTTGTTTTATTGGACTTACATAGTCAAAGTTTCTTAAAGTTTTCATACTCTTTCACATGTGGTACTGTTAAGAGAATCTTGAATGAATTTTATTGTTGCTAGAGCGTACACTTTTTTCAGAAGAAACTTGAGTACTTAAATGTAATTCATTTCTCCACTACGTTCTGTACTGTAACGTATTTGACGCGAACAAAAACTAAAATAAAAACTAACAGTCGTATTTCTATGACTTTTTTGACCAAACTTTATTATTTGACCAGGACATTGAGTACATTACGGTTGTCGGCTAAACTAGTTTCAAAAAGGATAAAGTTATACCAAAACTGAGTACCTGGAATAAATAGGTTGCTCGTATTTGAGACCTAAATTATCCCTAAACCCACATCAGCATACACTCGGCGGCCACTGACCTGTTTATAATAGTTTAGTTGAATAGTTCGCGGGAACTCAATCTATTTGATTTAGTGCTGCTTACTCAAACGTCCCGCGTTTAAGCGGCTAGTTACCAAGGGCTTAGCAACTGAGTTTGTTCCTAAGTACCTAACCTGACATGATAGCAACACATCACTTCGTGGAAACACTAAATAAATGGAAGCATACAAATTAAATTCAGTGTCTCTGATTTGACTAATTCCGTGCTAGTTTCAGCGGTGTGCGAAAACATTAAAGTGATGAAATAGTTTTAAATTTGCTTAGTGAAATGCTTTTCAACTGCAGTTTAATTTACGCTGCTCACGGGGGCACGTGCATGACTGACCTCGGGAACTACTAAGTGAATTTTGTCCTAAGGATAATTTTCAACGATAGAATTATGAATTTTCAATGCAATATTTCACTCAGTTCATATTTTCTTCAAAACAAAACTAGATGCATCGATGCGTCATAATTTTCTAGAGATTTCAAAAGTATTATTTCTTTTCCCATAGTGAGCAATCGTTCATAGAATGGCAATCGTGAGATGCCATTTAAAAAGGGATATTTCCCTGACATAAAGTATCTTAAGAAGCTAAAGGTACGTTGCAGAATGAAATAAAAATATAAGAATATATTGCAATAAAAATAAATTCTAATTGCCAAAAAATATTCACCCTTTTATATTTACGACAAAGTGACTTATCTAAAAAGTTTCGAATACAATCTAAAACTGTCATTTTACGAGTACTAAGGAGTATCTTATTACGTGCAACGTATCTCTCTGGTAATAAGTTTATATCATAGCGTTCCGCGTTGAACGTCTGTCTCGCGCTCTCGGCTACAACTTTTGAGATGCAATTTAGTGTTCACCATACACGTAAAACTTGGCTTTTGTATGGTAACAAACAAGTTTCAGGTAAATATAAGAAAATTACAGGCGTGGTTATCTCGATACTAGGCGCTTTTGGAATTGAAACTAAGTTTATGTGGTATCATGCATGTGACTATCTGTGTGTATCTTTCTGTGAAACTGTGACTTCTGTGAAAGATCGAAATTCAATAACAGCTTCACTACGTAAACACCATGTCAAACACAGGAAAACACACTTCACTAAAAATAAAACTTCCTAAAACCAAATCATGAACAATCTGTTATTCACTACGAACAATTTTTTGGGGTCCAGACCAATTACCCGTTTTTATTAGTACGCGGTAACGCCGAGTGAATTACCGTTTAATTGAAAAGCCGGGAACAAAGGATGGGGCCCGATTATTTGACAACAAAAAGCTGGGCTCCACTCCTCCACCTGCCTGTGTACATAATATTAATCCAGAAACAATATCAACACAACACACTTGGGTCGATAACTTCCCATGTTAACACTTCGAAGGTATAATGTTATAGATTACAACATTATAATCTCTGTAAGTCAATTAAATTATGGAAGCCATAATATAAGATTTAAAGGAAAATTTGTTAAGATAAATATGTAATCATTCAATAATTATAAGATAAACTATAGGTACTGTAGGTGCTGTAAGCATTAATCGGTTAAGTC